>OY740718.1:7409163-8860266 GCA_963513945.1 Hydrotaea diabolus
GAGGGAGGTGAACATTGAGACAGTAGATCATCTGCTCTGAAGATGTCAGTCCCTTCAGAGCGGCTACGAAGTTGCCAGGGAAATAACTTATGTTAGTATGAGAGAGAGGTTGATGGAGACAAAGAAGCACCAGCTGTGTAGTTGCCTCTACCTCCTGAAAAGGCGACACAGTTCCCAGGGGAAGTGTTTGTGTTAGTATGAGAATGGTGAAGATTGAGCCAGTGGATCATCTGCTCTGTAGGTGCCCGTTCCTTCAGAGCGGCCACGAAGTTGCCAGGGGAAGAAATTTGTGTTAATGCCCGTCCTTTTAGAGAAGGGTTCGTAGCTGAACTTATGTTAGTGTAGAGAAGGTGAAAATTGAAATAGTGTAGATCTCCACAGAAAAGATGACGTAGTTGCCAGGGAAAAAACGTTCCTTAGTATGAGGGAGATGAAGATTGGAACAGTGAATCATTTACTGTGAATATATTCGTTCTTTCACAAATGGCGACATAGCTGCCAGGAAAAGAATTTATGTTAGTATAATTGAGGTGAAGATTGAGAAAGTAGAGTCCAGAGTGGTGTTAGTCCTCCCAGAATAGTCAGGTGAAGTACTTTCTTGAAGAACAAGAAGAGATCTGCTGAGTTTTGTAAACATTTTGTCGTGACCCAAGGGCAGCTACTGGCAGACCTAGTAGCGTAATGTATCATAGAATAAAGGACAATCATAATAGACCCTGTATGACTCACGGTGTGTGCGTACCGCGTATCAAATTCAAAACGTAAGACGAGTACATTTCCTTCTAACCCCTTTTAAATCATTCCCTGATGTTTAAAACTAGAGATCAATAGACAATATAGACATATGGCGGCTCATATTAAACCAATTTTGCACGAATCCAAATATTGAGTAATTTTGAAGATATGGCTGAGATTAGGGACGGACGCATGGTTGCTTAAGGAGGAGGCTATTAAAGATTCGACCTGGCCGAACATAAGGACGTTTTTCCATTGTTTTCTATTAAACTTGTTACATTACAGTTCGCGGCTCCTACCGGAATTTAAAAACTAGTAAACGAGCAAAAGTCGGACAGGGCCCTACACCACTCGGATATTTTAACAATCCCACGTTCTATGTACCTGATTGACCCGACGTGTTTCGCTACAAGAACAACAACAAGACCGGATATTTCGAAGATTCACCATCGCTGTCTAGAGTTTGAACAAGTTCGGACTTAATAGTTGACTTCTAAAGGGTGTCCCAAAAAAGAATGAAGGTTTAAAAATATTTAAAACTTTTTTGTGCATAATTTTTTTGCAGCTTATAAAGTTTTTTATGGATATATATGAAAGCTATACACAGCGCGTCAAAATTTTTAAATTTTAAAATTATCGGCATCATTTTAATATCAAAACAGCACCCAGTTACAACATGATTAGGCGAATGTGAGTACAACTCAGTGGAAGAAAATTCAGACTACCCATAATGCCGCCCTGAAACATCAACAGGGTGACTCCTCATGTCTTCTGAGGTCCATCTACATGAGGAGAAGAAGGACCTAACCGTGCGCAGACACAATTTCTTGTTGTCTAAAAGGTATCTGCTTGAGTGTATTCGCAGTAGTCATTCCACCTACCATCTCATGGACAGGATGCCTCCACCCAGGAAGATCAGGTACGATCTTTATGATTTAGAAAGAGAGGTTCAGCGGAATAAGAGAGAGCCTTTAGATCATCGAAACTATCAGGCAGGTCTGAACGACATTCACGGTGATGAAGTCACAGTAGCAGTAAATTATGGGTTGTTACCTCGCCAAAAGCTCGTGCTTCTGGCTCAACTGAGATCTGGATGATGTATCCGCCTCAATTTGTATTGGGCGCAATAACGTTCCGGACGTTTGAGCCAAATGACGTGCTGCACCTTTTCAATTGTTCGGCCAAACCCACTCAGCTGACCCCCAGGTCTCTTGGGCGCATCCAGTTTAAATGACGCGTTTCCTTCACATGGATATCAAAGCAAATCTCCTATAGACAAACAGGACTTGAAAACAAATTATATTGTTGTTACAACAACAACAAACTGATAAGGAACTAAGCCTCCCGTTTTGAGGAACAGAGATCAGTTTCAGAATCCCAGGGTACTACATCAGCATCAACTACAGCCCTCCAGACAATCTCACTACAGTCGGTTCTATGGACCGATTATACCCTAAGCAGCAATTCTTTGGCCAAGGGGCAGTCAACCCGGCAAATAGTAGCCAATCAACAACACCCCTCCAGATGTATAAGTACTGTTTGGTTGATAAAGCTATCGGTCCATATTATTTGAAAAACGTGGAGGTTCAACTAGAAACCTTTAACGGGACTCTGTATAAGACTATGATTGAACATTTTTTGCTTTCGAAAGTTGAGAATAATCCTAATTCCTGCAAGATGATGCGCATACAGCAAGAGCTACAGTAGAACTTCTTCGTAAACTTTTTGGTGAATTCTTTAGTCTTATTTGGGCAACCCAGTAGAGCGACATTGTCTTAAAACGGGATGTTCTTCGTATAGAACCCATACGAAAATATGGATCTATTTGGGACAGTTTCACTAGGGTTAATTATTGGTCGCTCATAACGAGCCATGGAAAATTTGAACACGATCGGATTTATTTTGTGGTTTCTAGAGCTGCATGACCTTAAATTTTGGAAGCGATCTTTGTGTGGAGGCTATTCGAAAATCTGGAGCGATAAAGTAAAGTTTCCCCAGTGATGGATGTGGGTTGCTCGTAATGCTCTATTTAAAATTAAATGGGAATTGGTTGTAAATAACAACGTAGAACGAAGGCAGACGGACAGGTATCCCTCAATAGTATCAGATAGTAATTCTGAATTGATCGGTTTACTAAACATGAGGTTTATATACTTTATTTACTTTAAAGTGTAGCTAACATCAGCTTTAAGTCATAGTACCCTGTACCACAGAGTAGTGTAGGGCATAAATACATAGCGTGTTCCTTTGGTGTGGTAACCGTAGCCTTACTCATAGCGAATCAAATTCGAAAACAGGAAAGCCTTACGCCTAATAATTCAGTTTCTTTTTTCTTTATTGGAAACATTAAATTACATTTCAATGGACTCAAATAAAACATCAACCAAAAAATTTGTTGCGTTTGATAAGCTATGCAGGAAGTTCTCCAAATATTCTGCCCCTTATCATGAATCAAATAGGCTATTAAAAGGGTAGGCCATTTAAAATTCAAATCGGCTGAAAAACAATACTGATAACTTTCAAATTTTTGGGTTTTATTGGAAAGGTTGAACTTTGTCATTTAAGAATGGAACAATATCCGCTACGTTTTCGTTTTGCCCAATGTGCTGACAATTGTTTGATAGGAGATGAAAAAAATAGTGTTTGCAGATGAAGCGAATTTTCATCCCAGCGGCTATGTCAAAAAGAAAAAATTGCCGCATATGGGGTTCAAAGAACCCACACGTGACTATTGAGAAGCCAAGGCATCCACAACGAGTCACTGTTTGGTGTGAATTTTAGGTTGGCGGCATGATTGGGCCATTTTTCTTCGCAAATGAGCAAGGAGGCGCCGTTACCGTCAACGGTAAGCATAACCGCGCACTGCATAACAAAAATTCAAGAGAATGACATGGACGTCATTTGGTGTCAACAAGACGGGACCACATGTCACACAGTCCCACAACAGCCTGTTCTGTGGACATGAAGAGCAATTCTTCGACCAAGGGCTGTTACACCGGCACACAACAACAACCACATAGCCAACGTCACCATCGATATTTTAGGCACTGTTTCTAAAAATCGAATACTCAGCCTAAATTGTGATGTCAATTGGCCGCCTCAGAGTTTTCAGCCCTTTAGATTATGTTATTTGAACTGCAAAGCATCCAGAGACAATTGAAGCGTTGAAACATGAAATCGCAGTTGCCATTAAAGAGATTCGACCCAAACAATCGCAAGTGTACTGAAAAATTGGGTTGATCGGATGAGGTACTGCCGAGACAGTTGTGGTAGTCAAATAATTGATATTGGGTTCTATTATTAAATGAAAAACTTTAAACTTTCCAATAAAACCAGAAATTTTAACAAATTATCAGCACTTTCTTCACAGCCGATTCAATTTCAAATGTTAAATCGCCCACCCTCTGTATGGTCAGTTACACTAGAGTAATTGGTCGTTCGTAACAAGCCATCTGAAATTTGAGAACGACCGTATTAAATTTGTGGTTTCTAGAGCTAAGTTCTGAGTCTCCTTTATTGTCTTTAAAGTGATACTGACATCAGTTCTAACGCATAATACCCAGTGCTTCAGTGTGGTAACCGTAGCCTAACCTTTAGCAGACTCAAATTCGAAAATTGAATGCCATACAGTTTTCTTTCTTTTATTTTGTTGGAAACTTAAAATTACATTTCATGGACTAAAATGAAACATCAACCAAAAATTTTGGTTGGTTTAGATAAGCAATGCAAGAAATTCTCCAAATATTCACGTCCGTAACATGAATCAAATGGGCTTTTATATCACGCGGAATTATCTTTCTCTGGTGGCGATAGATTAATACATAGCGCGGAAACAGTTCACTTCTATGCGTTAGTATGCCTTTGGAAAATCCTCAATTAATTCCAAAGAAATATAATGAATGATATGGGCTTAAAGTTTTCAATCATGATGTGGAAAAACTGTTTCCTTTGAACCAAGCACGGTAATTTTGTAACCCAAACGATCTACTCGTACAACTATTAGATTTAACCCGGCAACACCAATTTTCACCCGCAGACGGACATGTTGAGACCGCCCTTAAACTCTACTTTGTTATCTTTTGAATTCCAAAGAAAAACTTGTATTTATTCCATATGTTCTGACAAAACGGCAGTTCTTCCCATGGCGGAGGTTACGAAAGAAAATCACTTTGTACTCACCAGTCGACACTATCGCCATTTTCATCTTTACACGATACATTCAATGGATTTCCTTGGAGTAACGCAGGTAGGTTTATAAACAATAGGACGAATATCCATTTCAATAGCAGAGTTCCCATTGTTTGTTCTGTAAATAAAGTTTTTCACACAAACACACGTCTTACTTCGAGCTGTAGCAAAATTATACTGAGCTCAGCTAGAAATTAAAGTGATGATTAAGGATTGAGACTTCAGACTGAGTATGCGGAGAGTTTTTAGCATTCGGTATGCACATGAAATGTAAAACAGACAAAGGGCATGTGAGATACATATGCTCGGCAATATTGGACAGAGGCGTAGTCGTCATTACAAGGAGGGGGAATTCCCGAGTTTAAGTCAAGATCAAGTAAAACAAAAAAGCCAGTATAGAATATTTATTGAAATCATGATAATTGTTTTTAATCTCCTTAAGGATTAATATATTAAAAAACCCAATTAAAATATGGGTTATGTTGTACTTAAATATGAATCAAAAGTCCCTATCATACAACATTCGAACAAATCAACAAATGGCCTAAAATTGCGTCGTAATGTTCATTAGCTGCCAGAAAATCATTAAAACAAAGTTTTGACATTTTTTTTTATTTTGACCAACACTCAAGGTTTTTCTTTCTCTACGAGATACATGCAACGCATTGCGTTGGTGGTTGGAATGTAAGGAATCAGAGGGGAGGAAAGGGAGTAATGTTTATTGCCATTTGTCTTGAATTTCTGGATGTCGTAATTCGTGGGAAATGCATTTGCCGGATGTTGATTCCACGTGCAGACTATACGTGCGTAAAACGAATTCGATCTGTAGTGTAAAGTGCGGTCAAACGGCAAATCTATAACAAATGGGTGTGAATTCCTGGAAAGTCGTGTATTCCTGCCGAACATCCTCAGTTCAGAAATAAGACCAAGAATGTCTGAAGAACACACACCATGAAAGTAGCGATATAACAGCGACACACATCCCACACTCCGACGGTGCTCCAGGGAGACAATAGAGTTGGATACCCTACTGTCATCTATCAGCACCATCGTTCTCCTCTAAACACTATCAAGTAACTCCAAGGATGATTTTGGAGCACCTGCCCATATATGGGAGTTGTATTCCATCTTTGCCCTAATGTAGGTTGTACAGATATCGAAAATATCAGAAGAATATTTTTTGCACCGGAAGCCTATGCTCTTGAGTGCTTCTTTCGACACTTCGAATACATGCCTCAACCAACAAGCGTCACATTGTATTTTCTTGGCCAGAACTTCAAGAGCTTCCGATTGTTCGCAATCCATAACATCAATAGATAATGTCGATACTGATGGGCCAATGAATCGCTTGTGAGACAACAAGCAGAACTGTGTCTTATGAGCATTAAAATCCACTCTATTCACTCGATCCCATTCGGAAAGGGCCAGTAAATCCCGGCCAAGTGTCTCATCCATAATTTGCGTTTTGTCTTCAACATCTTGAAGACTCGGCCTACAGTCGAATGAATATGAATGACAGAGGTTGCTGTCATCCGCGAAAGAATATTCAATTCAGTAAAATTCCTTGGTTTCGTTTTGTACACCTCTTGCTTGGTTTAACCCTATAAAAAAGTCTGGTGACCTTGGGGTCCAGCGAAAAGTGGAATTTCAATCTTGTTTGAACCAAATGCTTTGAAATCGGATAAAAAACTCCTTCAATATCTTTAAACAATCATTCCCATTGACAGTTACTGTTAAGGCCCAATTAGTCATGACGGTTGACTGTTTGTTGTTTGATTGTAACCCACTCACCCTTTACTAGATAGCGGACCATTCTATCAGTGTTTACCACCGATGTATAATTTGTAATACAACGTTTTTGTTTTTTTGAAATGTTTCCAAACTTAGGAAAAAATAGTTTATTTTTTTTATTTAAAATTGTATAAATAACAAAATTGTTTGCAATTCTACTAAAACTACACAATATTTACACATTGTCAACCATGTATTGCTACAGCCTACCTACCTTGCTGTTTCATTTGAATTTTTCGTTTCAAACTCTTGACCAGCATACTATTCTCAATATGTTTCTTGGGTCTTTTGGCAACAGACTCCATTTCATCGCTCACTACTTCCCCGTTCTTGGTTTTATCTTCTGGGTTGCCATGTCTTCGCTTTAACTTTTCGTGTATTAATTGATCCATGGCTTTGGTCTTCTTGAAATGGGGATCGGTGGGATCAATATTGAATTCGTGTGAAGTGAATACAGCCTTAAAACGATCGTCGCCGATATTTAGTTGGAAATTATCTTCGATGGGTTTGCTGGACTCTTCAATGGCCGCCTTGGACTTTTTCAACTGTTTTCGTCGTTTCTTTTTGGATTTGGTATCCTGTTCGTTTTTGAGTATTTTTTCCAAACTGAAATGTTGTTTGCTTTGCTCTTCATCGTTATCGTCCAACAAAAGTTCCAATTCCTTAGCCTGCTTTTCATCTTCTTCCTCTTGTTCTGCCTTTCGTTGTTTTTGTTTCTTTTGTTTTTCTTTGCGCTTTGTTTTGGGATCTACAAAATCGCCGTTGGCAAATTCTTCGGCAAAATAGGCATCCTCCATATCAATGCCATCGGGTAAGGAGTCAAGATCTGATTCTGAATCCACGCCCGCTGATTGTAATTTCTTTTTCTTGCGTTCCTCTTTACGTTTCTTGTTCTTCTCATTGCGTTTTTGAAGCACTCTCTCTATGGGGGTTAGTTCAGCCTTTGTGTTCTTTCCCTGCTCATCATTCGCTTTGTCCTTATCATCATCGTCATCGTTGTTGGGCTCATTCACTTCCCAGGAGAATTCCATTCCGTATTTCTTTTTTTCTTTTTCTTTCTGTTCCTTTTCATTGATTTCGGCGAGTAGTGCTCTGTATTTGTTGATAACTTCATCTTTTTTCTTGGACTTCTTTTGAGATTTATCTACTTTCTTCACTTGTTTAGTTTCCTCTTCTTCCACTTTGTCTTCCACGCCATCTTCTTCGTCCTCTTCTTCTTCACTGCTATAAGCCAAAATTTTCCTTAGATCTTTGTCACTTATACCATCCATTTTGCCCGCTGACAGTTTATCGCCCAATTCTTTTCGGTCCACCGCAGTTTCATCCCAGGTCAAGTCTACTTTTGCTTGTTGCAAAGCGGTGGTGGTAAATTGTCGCGGCTTATAGGAGCTAACATCTGGCACTTCCGTACAGACGTCAAACGGTTCATCATCATCGAAAGTGGTATCGTCTGGCACGAAACGCAAATCAACTTTTGTAGCTGAACTCTCGTATTCAATGCCATCGCATTCGCTATAGATTTTATCAGCCGTAGCGACAGTGTCGCACTCCACTATGGCATAATAGTAACGCAAACGATTCAATTGATATTGTCGCAACTTTTCCATGTGATAGTCATCACCTTCCTCGGCATCACTGTCCTGAGCTTGGACCAATTCATCATCGCTTTCGGAATCAGATACGCCGTTCTGAAAAAATGAGATCAATAAATTCTGAACATGAAAGAAAGTTTATTTATGTACTTACTTTTTTATTGGAACTTTTTTCGTCTTTGACAAGGCCGACTAATTCCGGGGGTCCATGCAACTCTTCCTCTTTCATACGTTCCTTACCGAATTCCGAGGGATATATTTTAACACTTAATACAGAGCCACCCCGTGGTAAAAAGGAACTAAAGAGCACCATCAAGTCAACAGCTCTAACACGATCCCAATCCATATTACAGACTGCTAACCGTTTAGTGGATTCATCGGTGGTTTCAGCATCGTTGTCCAGTTCTCCCCAGACATGATCAATATACATTTCAGGATCTTCGTCTTCGGATGATTCATCATCCGATGAGGAGTCTGTTATTAAACGGCCCTCACCTCTGGCGTAATCAATATCGGGATTTAAGAGACGTTCTCTCAGACTTTTGGGCACTTCCTCATCATCGCTAGTCAATGCATCATTTTTGTCGGCATCGCTTTCCTGCAGTATAGCCTTCTCTTCCTTTTCTCTTTCCTCCAGTTCTTCTTCAGAACTGGACTCCTTCGCCTCTTCAGCGCCAGCTTTGCTTGTCTCCTTCTCCTGTTCGTCTTCACTACTTTCCTCTGCACTGGAGTTCAGCTCGTAGTATTTGCGCAAATCTTCCGCATTGCTTTTGTTTACTCTACGGCCATACTTGTCCACAGTGTACTTTACTTTGAATTTATCATTTGTGAACATTCCCTGGAAACGTTTGTCTATTTTAACTTTTCTTTGGGCTTTCGGTAAACTCTTGAAACGTGGATCAGAGACCAAATGTTGGAAACGTTCATCCTGCCAAATTCCACCGCCTCTGCTTGTTTTCGGCACATCATCTCCATTTTGTTTGGATTTTTCAGGTTTCCCCTTAGTTTTCACTTTATCCTTAGCCATATTTATTGCAATTTGTTAAAATTACAAATCAACGTCTAGTAAAAATGGCAAAATAAAACAAACTAGTGGCTGCACGTGCATTAGCGATTGGTAAATACTAATTATTGTAATCGATAACACTAGTCCCATCCCTAGCAGTTCATAAAGCTTGCCACATAGTGCGGTTGTTTGCAAAGGTTTTCATTTCATTCACAATGACATCAAAATATTTCAAAAAAGGATTTATATTAATGGTGATTTCGTTTCAAAAAAATTATTACCTTCTACTAGTGCAACATTTTAAAAATGTTACCTCGCCCTGTCGAAATGTCACACTTTTACTGCCAACAAACGAAGATATTTCAGTGCAACACTTAAAGCCTAGTATTCACCTAAAAGAAATTCTCGCACCCATAAGAAATACATGAAGCAAGACAAACGAAATTTTCCATTGGTAAATTCCGTTTAGCTATTTTCGTTTGGAAGTATTCAGCTGAGACGAAAAGGTGGCGGAATTTGCAACTATTACAGGGATGATTATAAGAGCAGTGTAGACTTTTTTTACCATCTGCAAACGAGCCTAAAGGCTCGGTTACTTTTTGAATATCAATAAATGAAATGTTGTGAAACTCGTTTTTGAGGGTATTTCAATAAATATGATTACAATCATATTTTTGAAATTGGATAACGGTTGCTTTCTCTACTTTTAAATTCTTTCGTCTAGAGATAAATGCATAAATCCTAAGCGAAAATTTCGTTTTAGGTGAGTACTAGGCTTAAAGTAGAAAACAAATACATACTATATGTGAACAATACTCCAACTTAAACAATTGCGGCGTCGTTTTTGCTCGTGTTTTTAATATACTTGTTTAATTTCACAGTACAACATTTTTCAGGTGATTGATTCGAGACTCAATTCTGATAATTGTTTGTGAAAGTAGCCCCAAAAAGAAGAACTTTGTTCCTTCGTTTGGTCAAGGTACATCAAATAATAATTAATTTGAAGTTAGTAAGTATCGTATAGGGGAATTTGTCACGTTTTAGGCTCTTTTGTTTGAAATAACTCAGTAGACTGGAGTAAGTGCAGAAATTGTGACATTTTTGCAAGCATTGCAGGCAACACTTTGACAAACGAAATCGAAATATGTTCGTAGGGTTGCATTTTTCTTAACAAACGAACATAAAAATGGGGATTAGTGCAACATGCTGAAAAATGTAACATTTTTTTTGTAAAAACGAAAACACCATAAGTTTCAGGTATATTGATTAGCCTGAAAGCAATAAACCCAACAACCCGACCAATGCGACAAGAAATAAGTGCAACTTAACTTAAAAGGTAGTTCACACAAGTATTTTTAAGGAACCACTGATAACAGATTGACATGGAAAATCTAAAAATCTATTTTGTTTATGGTTTCCACAAAAACAAATTGTAATGTCGGAAAACTAACGATAAAAACTGAAAAAAAGTAAAGAACTTGTATTATCACGAATTATTATTAGAATGTCCTTCTAAATTTGTTTATTTTATTTAGTGTAACCTATATGCTAATGACAACTTTCCGTAACTTGTTTACATACATTTCGTTTAAATGAATGGTTCAGCTACTCTTAAGCCCAGTGTTCAGCTCAAATGGCATAAATTGATTGGGTGGGAAACATTTAACTCTAGATAGAAAAATTGCAGTGAAGAACTGTGTAGAAAGAAACAGCTGTTTTTCATTTTATAACAGTAGTTCTAATATCATGTCATATTTAATCAAAAACCCACGGAAATGTCTTTACATAAACAATTATAACTACATTAATTTTCGTTGCAGATGTCAACCTGTGTGCCGTGCCGTGCATGTACATATATTTAGCAGGTTTGTTTTATTTCGGTCTGTTGCTTTTATACATTCAACAAGGATTAACCGGCTCATTACCTCTTGCTTACTAAATGGGAAATGCGAAGCTTTCTGAAGAGGGTTGTCACGGACCTGAAATCATGATAGAAGCAGTGTGCAGCCACGAAAATCAATGTTACTTTGCCATTTTGTTAAACACTTATCTTCTATTTAAATAAAGATGCAAGAGGTCTTGAGCCTGTTAATCCCTGTTCAATGTGTTAAAGCAACGGACCGAAATAAAACAAACGAGCTAAACAATGTTAATTATTTAAAAAAAAACGTGTTTTAAAGCCGAATGGATATAGCTTTCTGTAAGCAAAATCATTTCTCTATTCTTTTACAACTGGGTGATGTTATCGCGTTATTGACCTCCTGTTTGCCAATAGAACGCGGCCTATTACTCTAGGTTTGTGTCAAAATCAGTGGCTCTTTACAGTTGGTATTATTCGTACATGCAAAAAATTGATTTTTATTAATTAACATCGATAGACAAAAAACACAAGATATTTCTTATACCTCGTTAGCATCACAGAAAGCACAAAATGTCTTCATTTGCTTGCTTGCATACAAACTGTTTTTAATTTCAACAGCCAACAAAGAAAACAAGTATTTTTCCAATCCGACAAGTCGTTGGCATTTTTTTTTTAAATAGAGAAAAGGGAACTCTATTTAAAAAAAACAGATGCCAACGACTATGTTGGCTGTTGAAATTAAAAACAGTTTGTATGCAAGCAAGCAAATGAAGACATTTTTGTGCTTTCTGTGATGCTAACGAGGTATAAGAAATATCTTGTGTTTTTTGTCTATCGGGTCGTCACAATAAAAACATAATCAGCTGTTACCAACATAACCACACATTTGACTCTTTTGAAAATCGTCTTATTGGACAAAGTCAAAAAGACAGTTTTTCCTGCAGATAACCAGGAATATTATAAAATTGTCAATAAAATCAAGTCGCTTTTCGATCAGTTATAATGTACAACATATTAAGACGATGCTACAAATTTAATATAAGTCCGAAATATGCAAGATATTCCATCAGCACCAGTTCACCGGCTTCGCAACCAGGTTAATTGAGTTTGGTACTCAAATTCTAAATTATAGCATTTGTAACGTGTGTTTCATACATTTTCAGCTTCATCTTCCAAACATTCGTTTGACGATTTTGTCCTACGGCGTCAGCAACAGGCTAGACGCAGTGTGGTGGTGCAAGTCAGTTCCGAAAAGTCGTTCCCTGAATTATACAACTACTGCAGCGTTTATGGCAACATTGTGGGAGCTCATCATTACTGCGTGAGGCATGACGACGTGCAACATTATATTCTGTTGGAGTACGAGGATGCCGAACAAGCGTCTACGGCCATAGATTCGTCGGCCTATAACGACGAGCTTACCGGAGTACCAGTAAGATCACCCTTTTTGTGGTTCAGAGCTTCTGGCAAAAAGAAAATAAAACTTGATAAGTCCTCGAATCAACTGCCCAACTTGTCTACACTAGATGGAAAGAGTATTATGGAAGCAGCAGAATTGAACTCAACCTTGAAGGTGGCTAGTCACATTGACGATCAGATCACCTTGCTGTATGAGAGTACAAAACTAAATGATTTGGGTATACGCTTACGTTTCTTGGCGGCCTATCAAGTACAGCAGGCTATTTCGGGCATGTTCCCTTTCGCCAATGCCCTACCCTTTGGTTCCTCGGTAAATGGTTTTGGTAAAATGGGCTGTGACTTGGATTTAATTTTACGCTTGGATGAAGAGCTCAAGGGACCTGATGCAAAAAAGAGGCCAGACTCACGTTTAGTCTTTCATACCAAAGAGAATTTAACAAATGGTCGTTCGCAGACACAACGGCAGATGGAAAGCATTGGTGATATGCTGCATTTGTTTTTACCGGGCGTTTGTCATGTTCGAAGAATTCTGCAGGCGAGGGTGCCCATTATTAAGTATCATCATGAGCATTTAAGTTTGGAAATTGATCTGTCGATGAGTAATCTGTGAGTATGACTAGTTTCTTTTACGTTTATAATATGTATGTAATTATCGCTAATATAATACTATTCAGATCGTTACTACGAACTCAAGTGAATTTGCGGTTTAAAGCTCTACGCAGGGAATCTAATCATAAACATATATCAAATGTCCATTACATGATGCCGATTTAAGAGGCAAATAGTTGTAGTAAGTAATCTCGTTTACTTTTTAATTTTCTGTACAATGTGTACCCAAATGCGAAACGGAATTGGTGGAAATGCCATTGCGCGCTGAAGATGATCTACGCACAGTTCGAAGACTATACGCAAAGGGTAATTCTCAGTAATACAACACACAGGTTTAGAAACAGCTGTACAGTCTGCCTGGCAAACGTTGCCAATACATTTCACCAATTTTATACGTTGATTCTGAGATGATTTTCTGTTTTCGGAGCGTATTTCTGTGAATTCTTGATTTAACGGCTTTGATGACATGCGGTGTTCGAACAGAGCGTTGGCGGCCCGACCGGTGGCGGTCTTTTACATCTCCAGTCTCCTCAAACAGTTTTAGCATCGGTAGACGAACATGCGGCTAATCCCTAGTGGCCGGAGCGTTTTGAAAATATCGATTTTTTTTTCATTTCACACTTGAAAGGCGCTATTACAGCGATACGGTTCTCAGTATATGACCACTGATGATGAATGTTGAAACAATTTTAAAATCCTGTTATAGACTAACGCTATTGAGGTTAGCTTTCAAAACCCATATTTCATTAACGGGGTATGTTCAGTTCTACTATTGAAATGGGTGTGTTCAATGTTGTAACAGTATTTATGTCCCTACTAAGTGGTTCCCTTCAACAGTACTGTGTCTGGAAGACCAACAGAGTCTTAACAGTCCAGCTTGTTTAAATATATAGTAACTTCGTGCTACTTTTCCAGCATAGATTTTACCAGTGTTTATTGAACTGTCTTTTAGACTACCCAACTATCCACATAGAAATTAAAATCTCTTTTATTTGGCAGGTTAACCAGTCGCAGAAATCGAGCTGCTTTGTCTTTACCTAGTACATCTGCCTGGAATTCACTGGAATTCTGTTGCTTTGTTTTCATCCGTTCTTATGCAACTCAGTCAATAATACATCAGCGCCTTTCTTGTTCTGAGACAGTAATTGAGCACCATAATTTCGTTTGTTGTGATTAGGCATGCAATACCATCATCTATGATTGGTAGCGGGTTGCTTCCTTCAGCTGTATCTTACACTTCTTATAGACCAACTTATAAATTATTAATTCGAAGAACAATCTCCGTATTCATTTAATAATAGCTATAGGCATTTCATATTTTTCTACAGGGTGGCTGAGAAATATTGCACCCTTAGGAAACTCAAATAACTATATAAGTAACTATAATAATAGTTACTTATATAGTTTTCTTTATTCATGTTAAAGCTCATCCAATTTCTATTAAATCTATCTTAATTAGCTTTAAAAATAATGGAATTTAAATGCCCCGCCTGCTCGTTGATGCATGTGCGGCATCTTACCAAAAAGTTGTTCATTACTGCTTGGAGAGTTGAGACAGGAATCACGTGCGGTAAGGTCAGACGACCTGGGGGCCAACGGAATGTGGAGTTTCTGGATATCAGCTTGTTGGAAATTTTTTGTCGCAATTCTGTCATACGGATTTTGTGAGGAGTTGCACCATCTTGCTGAAACCACACAGAGTTGATAGAAATTCTCATTCGGCGTAATTCTGGATAGAAAAACTTTCTCGACATGCTCAAGTAACGGTCTCCAGTAACCATAACGGTGTGACCATTTTCTTCGAAGAAGAAGGGCCCGACAATGCAGCGTAATGAAACTGCACACCACACTGTGACACGAAGTGGACCCCCAGGTCTCTGTAGACGCATCCCGTTCAAATGGCGCGTTTCCTTCACCCGGATATCCAAGCAGATCCCCCATAGACGAACAAGACTTAAAAATAAATATATTTTTGTTACAACAACAACAACGAAGTGGATGCAATTCCGTCTCATGGAGTATCTATTGGTTGGAAGCACAATTTTGTTTGTTTATGTTGCCGTTTAAATCGAAATGGGCCTTGTCAGACAGTTCAACATGTTCCCGTCATCTTCCACCATTTAAAGCATCTTCTGTCAAAATTCCAAGCGAATCGGGAAGTCTGCTGAGTTCAGTTTGTTGACCATTTGAATTTTATATGGGAATAAGTCCAAATCTTTGTGCATAATTGACTGCAATGACTGTCTGCTTATAGCCATTTGTGCAGATAAGCTTCTTGTCGAAATTCTAGGATTGTTTTGTATAGCAGCAGCTACAGCAGCGATTGTTACCTCCGGAGGGTTTCAAAGGTAAGGTCATCTGTTGACTGTCCCATGGTGGGCTAAATCGTTAACAAGTCTCAAGATGGCCCATCTGCTCGGAGGATTGCCGCTAAACGTGTGCCTATACTCTCTTTGAACCGAAACTACGGACACCAGTGCGTGATAGTAGCGCACAATCCAAATTCTTGTTTCAGTGTCCCAGTTACCCATTTTTGTTAAATCTTATAATCAATCTGCAAAACAAAATAGCCAGATTCATTAAATAGAAAAAAAGTTATTACATTTTTTTTTGGTAGCGACTTTCATTAGCCACCCTGTATATTAAATCGTAGGTTTGTTTTCATCTGCGTCTGTGTTTCATAAGAGTCTGCGTAAATTGATAAGTTGAGAAGTCTGAAAATTAATGTAAACTAGAAGAATATCGTGGTCTTAGTTTCATAAACTAAGAATGGTAGTTTCAATATTCTTGATAAAAATAAGTTTTAGTTTTAAATACAACGAAAAGTTTTTTATTGTTGTTAGGCTTGTGGTCATTAGCAAAAAACTTATGGTAATTTGTTTAAATTAGTTATTTAAATAATTCCAATATTTCAAAATGACTTCGTAATTCACCATCAGGGATAATTAATTTGATACCATTGTTTGCTACTCTTCTGTTGAGCTTCGAATATTCGACTGATTTAAATTATAGGGTAAATAATTTTAGACACAGAGAGATTTTTCTAAAAGAAGGCAGCTATAGTATATTTTATGAATGACACATTTATTTTGTATGTGTTCAATTGGCAACTCGCCTAGGAGGTCGCTTATGCGATTATTTCACACCATTGTACAGGTTGGAGCGCGGTAATTTGCTTATTTGGGAATAAAATAAAAAAATTATGAACCTTAGAAAAATTTATTTTATATTTTAATTATAATGAACAGTAAAGGAATTTTTAAGTTACATGGTTCTAAATAGTGTTTTGGCAATGTCGACCTTCGCCATACACACACTGCTGCATACGTTTTCTGAAATTTTCATGAACTTATGTTTAGCTCGTTTATTTTATTTCGGTCTGTTGCTTTTACACATTGAACATGGATTAACCAGCTCAAGACCTCTTGCTTCTATATTTAAATAGAAGACAAGTTTTTAACAAAATGGCAAAGTAACATTGATTTTCGTGGCTGCACACTGCTTTTATCATGATTTCGGGTCCGTGACGACCCTCTTCAAAAAGCTTTGCTGCAATTGTTGAAAGTAAAACCGACCTCTATAAGGCCAGGCTCTACCCAAACGAATGAGAACTACTGTTGCAAACCTTACTTTTCAAGTTTTCTTCACACAATTGCACACGAAAATACAACACACACACATGTTGTAAACGAAATCGATTGATGGCTCTCGATGTGGAGTCTCTTTAGAGGTGGCAAAAGTGAGTTGTATTTTCGTGGGCAATTGTATGAAGAAAACTTGAAAAGTAAGGTTTGCAACAGTAGTTCTCATTCGTTTGGGGAGAGCCTGGCCTTATAGAGGTCGGCTTTACTTTCAACAATTGTAGCAAAGCTTTCTGAAGAGGGTTGTCACGGATCCGAAATCATGAACTCTAACAAGCAGGTC
This sequence comes from Hydrotaea diabolus, assembly GCA_963513945.1. Classification (NCBI taxonomy): domain Eukaryota; kingdom Metazoa; phylum Arthropoda; class Insecta; order Diptera; family Muscidae; genus Hydrotaea; species Hydrotaea diabolus. Next base: position 7,426,289 of record OY740718.1, read on the forward strand.
GACTGGTTTTCTGCCAATTTCTGCATCAATATTGTTGATTAGGTCTTCGAAGGTGTTGGTATGTTTGATATACACCTTCGACTTCAGGTAACCCCAAAGGAAAAAAATCGTAACGGGCTAAGACTGGTGAGCGTGCCGGCCAGTTCACAATACGCCTCAAAGAGATAAGCCGTCCAGGAAACATTTGCCTCAAACAATTCATGGTAACCCTCGCTGTGTGTGCAGTGGCAGCAACCTGTTGGAACCACACATCCTCTAATTGGATTGCCTCAAGAGCCGGCTGAAAAAGTCTGAAAATACCAAGGGCGAGTAATTGCTTCCGAGCAGAGCGTTTCGGAGATTGCAGTACTGCTGATCTAACTCTCTCGATGTTTTGTTGTGTTGTAATCCTTCTCTTAGGTCCCCTTCGTACACATGACACATTTCTTGCAGTTCTCAATGAAGTTACCCAATTTACAATTGGGCAGGCAATCAATTGCCGTCCAGGAACAAGTCCCCGTGGGGGGAACAACGAATCATAAACGAAAAGCACGCTGCACTACAATGCTCGAGTGAGCATTTGAAAAATACGCTTCAACACAAAATGACCTCTCCTCCAATGCATGATGGCAACTGAATGGCAGACGAATATAAATCTCCCGTCAGCCGCTATAAGCCACACAAACTCTCCACTCTCTTCGACCAACAGAGCCGCCACAGCCTGCAGTACAAAAAAGCAATTTACCGCGCTCCGCCCTGTACATGAATATTAAAATAAAACTATAATTTTTGGGAAGAAAGTAAATCAAGAATTTCTTGAATAGCCTTTTTTTCTAGAAATTAAAATTTTTCAAATGGAACGGTTTACGAGGCAAAAGCCAATCAGTTCTTGTGTACAAAGGAATTTCAAAAATATCTCGTAAAGTGTTGAAGTTATTATAAGTTAACGACTACTTAATCGTTTCATAAAAGAGTGCCAATAGAACACGCCTACAGAGTGACCTATAGGCTTTGCCTAAATTACAAACAAAACCATTTTTTGTCATTCTTCTCATTTTTTGAGAAGAAATCTTTTTTAATTTATTTTGTCTTTTATTCAAATATTTTTAAGCTTATTGAAAATATTTGTAAAAAAAATACATTTGAACTTAAAAAGTAATTAATGCATAGGAAATTTATAGTAAAACAAGTTCGTACGGCGTTTTATTAAAAAGAAAAATGTGTTAACGACTTATAAATAACATCAAAGAGAGCTCCCCCATCCCTCTTTACGCATGGCTTCATCTAACGCCTGTAGGCCTGGACTTCTTCTTCCTCCTTCTTAACGGCTTGCACCAGCACCAAACTCATCACACCGCATATAACATTGAGCATGGCCAACGATAGGGCAATGGCAACAATCCACGACGACTTGCTCTCGAAAAACCAGGTCAGCTCGTCGACACAACCGTTGAAGAAGGAATTGCCACTAACAGCATCGCGACAGGAACTAGGCAGGGGTTGGCGCAAATTTAAATAATCCCAAGGGCCGCTAGCACCGCAACAGCCGATATTCTCTTGGATCATATTCAGCACATACGACGAGTATGGCGATTCAGAAGTGCTCACAAAACGGCTGATACTGACCTGCAGCAAAGGCTGCAGACTAGAGTGCATAGTGCTGAATTGCAACAAAATAGCCGAACCCGCTATGGCTACAATGAAGCCGAATATTTGAGTGCCTATGAAAACAAACAGAGCCAGGGTATTCTCCATTAGGGCGGAGAGGCAGCCTAGGAAGCACACGGCCATCATGATAATGCTGATGGCAATCAGGATGTAAACACCAATGTAAAACGACTGAGCTTCGAGTATTTTAAGCCATTCGTTGAAACCCGGTTCGGCCCTTAACCAAACGGTGAGGGCAAACAATGAGGTGGCCAACATCCAGGCGATGATGTTGAAACAGAATAGAGTGTATTTAACACAGCCGATTTGTTTTTCCAACGTATTTTCGGTGGTGGTGGCCATTGTGTGAAGATTAATTAAACTTTATAAAAAGTAATCTGGAAGGGAAGAAAAAAAATTAAGAGGTTAAGTGATTTTTAAATAAAAAGTACAGTGATAGAAGAAAAATGATAAGGTTTAGGTATATGAGAAGTTTTTTTAACTGTAAAGATTTTACAGCTAAAATAATATTTGCTTGAAAATCATGTTGAATCGTTATTGAGTTCTTCCACGATAAACCTATTCTGCAGTGTGTTTCGCATGTATATCTACTGAGTATTTTTTATTTGTAATTTATTTGCAAAAACAATAAGCAAATTGTATCAAAACTTAACAAATAATGTTGTTTCCACGTTATCAATCAACAAGCCTAGATATTTTATAACGTTAGAGGAAGGAATTGTTATTCCAGACCAAGTCAATGGTGGACAGTCCTCATTTCTTAGTGTGGATGTTACATGAGTTGATTTGTCAGTGTTGACTTTTATGTTCCATTTATTGAACCGTTTTTGTGTGGAGTCCAATTGTTTCTGAAGCACACTTGATGCTTCCGAAGGTGATTTTTTGGCAGCCAAAATTGCTGTGTCATCTGCATAGGTAGCAATTGTAACATCGCTGTTAATGGGCATATCAGATGTAAACATGGTATATTAAACTGGGCCCAATACACGCCCTTGCGGGACACCAGATCTTATTAAACCTATTTTAGGATCTTCATCGTTTACATTTACATAGAAACGTCTTTTATTTAAATACGATTTTAATAACAAGTAAAATTGAGTAGGTAATAGATTCTTCAACTTATACCTTGCCATACCTTGTGAAAGGCTTGCTTAACATCCAGAAATGCAGATCAGCAGTATAATCTATTTTCCAGAGACTCTCTTATTGTCTTAACTACTCTATAACACTGTTCCGGTGTTCCATGTCCCTGTCGAAACCAAACTGGTGATCGGGCATAACGAGCAGAGCTTCCAAAATTGGAAACAGCCTTTTTAAAAAAGTCTTTCAAACGGGTTTGAGAATATAGGTAGTAAGCTAATCGCCCTGTATAAACTAATTAAATTTTCTTTTTTTTGGTTTTGGTACCATTATAAATTTAGCATACTTCCATTGGGCCGGAAAATGGCTTAGTCTTAGGATCGAATTAAATAATATCGTGGAAAAATAAATCTTTTTTTGGGAAGCATTGGATCACTTTGGAATCTATGCTGTCGTATCCTGGTGATTTTTTAGATTTTAAGTTTTTAACCTCATTTTGAATTTCTCGAACAGTAAAATGTTTTATTGGTCGCCTCATTTTTGCACTACTGTGGTGTTGTTGAATGAAAACGGTTTCTTCCAAAAATCTCTTAAAAGCTTGTGCCTTTTATTTGTCAGATTAACACCATTTATCAATACAATCTTCTCTATCACATTAGCTGTTCGGAGCTAATGTTAAGCAGTAGGTCCCGGTCAGTGGGTATAAGAACTAAATCGGGCACATCTCACTGATATAAGATAAGTTACGAGGAATGTTGTGGAACTTAAGTAAGAAGGGTAATTTTAAGAAAATAAGTAATTTTTGGAATAATTATACTTATATACTAGATCTATTAAAAACTATTAATCGCCCGTTTTGGGGTACGTTTTTTTGGATACATGAGCCAAAAAGTTCAGCAACTCTGCTTTTTTTTAAAGTATTTAGTGCGTCCCAACTAACAGTTCCTATCTTTTTGTAACCACAAAGTTTTAAAGGGATTCTCTTTCGGCGCTGTTCCATAAAAAAATATTCCTTCCAAATAAAAGTCTCCATTGGCCCTAAGAGTACGAAGGTATCAACAGTCATCAGCCAGCTAACCTGCTTGGAATACAAGAATCGCTGGAACGTTACAAGAATTACTGTTACAGATTCAGGAAATTATTTTGAGTCCATCGGTATGATATTTAAAAGGTCTCGAAGTTACAGGTAAATGCTCAAAACAACCATCTTAATGGGATGTGGACTTAAGTAATTAATTTCTGAACAAAGTTATTCAGAAAATACTATAATCGAGTAAAACCCGAGTCCGCTAAAGGTTATTCTTGAAATAAACGGGTCGTAACGTAAATTGTCTACAGTTTTCTGTAAATAAAATCGTATTTACTTATAATCTTGTACAATGGTGTAAAGCTACCGCGTTGGCAACCTCATAGGCGAGTTGCATGTCAACCACGGCGGTTAACTCTTTGAAAAAAATCTCGGCAGAAAAGATAATTTAATGCTCTATTGTATTTTAGATACGTCTTCGATATTATTTCAATATTGCCATTTATTCTGTGAAATATTTTGACTCATACCGATTTTGTCTTCGTTATTTATGTTTTTTTTTTTAGAATAAATTTGTGTATTTGCTTAAATTTGTAACCGCTAGTAGGTTTTTAGTATGACGAACCCTTATCAGTAAACGCTGGGCAAATAAACCTTATCAACAATTGTCAACCTGTAGCGGTGATGATTAATTCACGCACTTATACAAGTATGGTGCAACAATTTTAATGTTTTTTTTTTGCTTAGTAAAGAGAGATAAAGTTTCAGTTTCCGTTTGTATTTGATGTTATTTAAAAAAAAAATACAAATTTGGGAACATATTTGTACAAAACTTAGAAAAGGTTTAAAAAAAAGTTTGTCTTTGAATTGTTCACAGAATTTTTTTCTTACGCTGGGTATTTTTCAACTTCCGGCAGTCTAAAAAATAGAAATAAAAATCCAAAACTTACAATCAATATATGTGACCCGACCTATGAAAAGGTGGCTTATGCCTCAAAAAAAGAAAAACTACTAAGAAACTGAAGAAATGCATGGTTTACCTTTAACAACTGTTTCTCGCAATTTCTTTTCATAGTCATAAGCCACCTCTTCATAGGCCGGGTCACATATACTTATAGACAGGCTTCTATTTAGCCGCTGCAATAACTTAAATTAAGTTATTTTATATTTTCAACATAGCGTAAGAAAAAAACTTCAGTGTGCCTGGACCATATGAGAAAATATTCTTTACGTCTATTACAAGATTCAATGATTATAGGAGTTACATATTCAAAAAGAACTCGAAACATGAGAGTTGAAAAAACTTTTGATAAAATTTGGTATAGTTTCTGTTCCTAGAGCATAAGAAAAACATTTATAGTTCTCGTAAATGAATTATTTTGAAAGTAGTATGGGTAGAAGCCCTACGGAAGATGGTACCAGTACAGAACAAGTCAAGTGATAGGTCCCGGTCTCAGTATCGACTCAACTATATGAAAATCACCGGTTACTTTGTTGTCGTTGGAGAGTCAATTAACTCTTCTCAGATAATATGTGATATATTACGGGACTGATCCAAAAGGACTAGTACCGGATGTGTTACTGTATCCATCATACTACGAGTATAATGACCATTTTTTAAAATTATTTTAAAGACCAGAATAAATTCAGAACTATTTTAAAAAATCGTCTGATAACTATTTTTATTTTTTGGAATGTGAATTTAACAGATAATGCCCTTTAAAAATGTTTTTAAAAATTTATTTTTTAAACATATTATTCTAAATTGTTAAAGACCGTCATCGGGAAGCTTGTTTATTTAATCATAAAACCACACAACTTCATTGATTTAATTATTTCTACTGTTTGTTTCACAAACTTTTAATATTTCATTTCCATTTATATTTTATTCTTTCAACTTTATTAATGTTCTATTTATTTTATTTTTTTTTAAAGACCAGTTGACACATTTGGCCTTAACTTTCTTTTATGATCTCTGCACCATGGTTCTTTTGTAGGTCTTCATATTTCATTTTTTAGCTAAAATTTTAAATATTTTCGTTTATTTATTTTCACATTTCTTTAAATATTATCTTTCTTGTTTCCTCTTTTTTTTCTCTCTCCCATTTATTCACCTTTTAGTTATTCCGTCAATTTAGTTTTAAATTTTTTAATTTAATTTGATCTCTTAACCGCGTTTTATTTTTCCCATCCAATATTTTCGTTTGCAATTCGTTTAAAGTAAATTTCGTTTTGAATGTTCATTTACTCATAGTACAGACAGGCCAATTGATGATGGCATCGCTGGCTGGCTGCCTGCTTCGTTTAGGAATTCACTAAAGCTTTACGTTTCAATACGATAAGATAAGATATGTATATGTAGAGCTCCAAGATAAGATAAAAACGTATTGCTAAATTACAATTTATTTTGTTATTACTAACAAATAATGAGGCATACCGAGAAGACAAGGCAAACTATAGGCTGCTCGGTCAGACCAGAGAGAGTAACAAGAAAGAGATGGCCAAAATTACATACCGAAAGTCATATCATCATTGTTTTATATGAAGCTTATTCATACATTAATGAATAATTTCATATCTTTATCAACTTATCAATAATGATTCGTAACAATGTCAAATTTGTATTTAATCTACTAAAAATATTCACTTCAATTTAATTTATTTTATTGACATTTTTCCTTTCCTTCAATTTTCATTTCAGTTCTGGTTTCTACATGTCGGAACTTCTATTCATGTTTGGCGAATTCGATGATCGTGTGCGACCTCTAACATTCTGCATAAGACGCTGGGCCCAGGCCTGCGGCCTAACTAATCCTTCACCGGGTAGATGGATTTCCAACTTCTCCCTCACCTGTTTGGTTATGTTCTTTCTGCAGCAAGCCAAACAGCCGGTCTTGCCCGCCATTAATACCCTCATTAAATCCGCTGAGCCGGACGATATGCGCCTTACCGAGGATGGCATTAATTGCACTTTTGCTCGCAGCTTTCAGTCCATAGACTTTCATAGCAAGAATAGCTGCAAAGTTAGCGATTTGCTTTTGCAATTCTTCGAATTCTATTCACAATTCGATTTTCAAAATAAAGCCATATCGCTGAATGAAGGGCGAGCCATAACCAAACCGGATCATTCGGCTTTGTATATTGTCAATCCTTTGGAACAGCTGCTGAATGTTAGTAAAAATGTCAGCCTGGAGGAATGTGAACGTTTGAGAATAGAAGTTCGCAATGCTGCTTGGATTCTGGAGTCAGAAGTGGATAATCAATACAACACGGAAATGGATAAGACACAAGAACCCTGGGGTTTACTAAATCTATTTAAAATATCCGAGAAGGCGATAATACGACCAAATATGTTCTTTAAACCACGCATATTGGAGGTCAGTGATTTGTTTGAGGGGTCCGAAGTCGAAACACAGCAGAATATGAATTCTGTGACCTCAAACTCTATGAGCTTAAAAAACTCAGGGGTTAAACAACAAATGGCGAGTATTAAGGCCAGTGCTCGCCAAGATTTAAAACAAATGCGCTTGAATTCATCTAATGGAGCTACACCGACGACGACATCTAAATCGCCAAGTTCTTCCAAGGGCTCCAAGCGGAGTAGATGAGATGGTGCAGCGATTGAAAGTATTTCACAGAACTGCCGGACCCTTATCTGTAGATAGATTTATGTTTTCTTAATAACCATTAATAAAAATCTTTGTTATTTTAGTTGTAAGTTGACTTTTTGCCCCCTAAGGAAAACAACTCAAAGAGACTTTTTGTTAAGTGATTTTATTTTGTAAAAAGAAAATAAAAAGGACACGTAATTAATGGTTTTCTTAAATTCTACAATTGTGGTTTCGTAATGAGTTTTTCTATAGAACGTTAAACCTGGTGTTCTGCATTTTTCTGATTTTTCTGATAAAAAAGATTTATATAATTAGCTATTGTATCCAGAAGCACTTAAAGAGAGTGCAGAACAGTTAAAAAACTGAAAAAGCTAATATTTTAATTACGGTTCCCATAGTAGCTCCATTTGGGTCCAAGCAGGGCAACGCTCATACTTTCTGTCAAATACTTATATTTAGAATAATACTATATCGTATTCTTGTATTCTTTATGATATTTGCTTTAATTTCATTACCCCTATGGACATATTAACTTTAGATAGCTCGACCATACCTACCGTCGTTGAATCCTAGCCTCAACCTTAGCCAAATCTTCAAAATAAATCCATATTTGGATAAGTAGTAAAATTTGCGTTAGTTTTTATTATTGTAATATTTACCAGTAATCGTTTCTTTGCATCACAAGGGCCGTTCCAGGAGTCTGACTCCAATCCCTGCCAATTCTTTCAAAAAAATCCATATTTATATTTGTAGGTAAATTTGTTTTAATTGGAGTACCCAATTGATCCATGGTACTAACCATGTGAGCCGATTTCTGGACCCTATGGTCCACACGTTCCAGCCAAAGTTAAAGGCACATGTATATATATCGAATTGAAATAAAACCGATTATTTTTGAATGTACCATACGTCCATGTTAATTAGTAAGTGTAACATAGAAACATACGGGCCGTTTGTTGGGCACAAAGCCCATAGGTCCATGTCTCTTTTTGAGGTATAAGGAGCGTCTCAGTACTAATTATGCCAAGGTTCGTACACAAAAAATTATGAGCAACTATTCAAAAAATTGTTATTTTTGTGCCTTAAAGGAAAACTTTCCTGTGCAAATCATAAAAGAAAAAGATTATTATTATCAGATTGTGCCCTTCTATTAATTAATAATTATTAAAATTTTTTTTTTAAAAAAAAATTCAAAACTTTGTTGGGTTAACACCTTACATATTATTTGATCAAAAATTTTCATTTCGATTAGATTTATCGTGCATTCAAAATGCAACAATTTGCTCTTTAAACCGGTTTATAGAATAAGTCGTTATCGAGATATAGGAGGAAACCCCCTTTTAAGTGAGGTCCATTTTCAAAAGCCGATATCTCCGAAAATATTTGTGCAAGTTAATTAAGATAAAGCTTGTTATTAGCAGATTTTGCCCTTATATTAATTAATAATAGTTAATTCAAAAAAAAATTTATTTCGGTTGTATAGAATAAGTCGTTACCGAGATATAGGAGAAAACCCCCTTTTAAGTGAGATCCATTTTCAAAAGCCGATATCTCCGAAAATATTTGTGCAAATTAAAAAAGATAAAGCTTGTTATTATCAGATTTTGCCCTTCTGTTACTTACAAACTTATTTAAATAAATTCAAAATTTTGATGGGGTAACTAACCCCATTCCATATTTTTTGATCAAAAAATTTGTTTTCTAATTTTCCAAATTTTTTTTAATTACGTTTGTCCTGCATTCAAAATGCACTTTAAATCGGTTTTATAGAAAAAGTAGTTATCGAGATATAGGCGAAAACCAGAAAATGTTTGTGCAAATTGAAAACGAAAAAGCTTTTTATTATCAGATTTTTCGCTTCTATTAATTAAAATAATTTAATTATTTATTTATATTTAAAAAATTCAACATTTTGATGGGGGAACGCCTTTCCAAATTTTTTGATCATAATTTGTTTTCTTCTAATTTTTAATTTTAGTTGATAACGTTTACCCTACATTCAAAATGCAGCAATTTGCTCTTTAAATCGGTTGTATAGAATAAGTCGTTACCGATATATAGGGACAAACCTCCTTTTACCAGAGGTCTATTTTCAAATGTCGATAACTCCAAAAATATTTGTGCAAATTAAAAAAAGATAAAGCTTGTTATTATCAGATTTTGCCCTTCTATTAATTAATAATTAAATATTAAAAAATATTTTTTTGAAGAACACCTTTCCAAATTTGTTGATCAAAAAATTTTTTTTCTTCTAATTTTTATTTTATTTGATTATGTTTATCCTGCTATTAAATTGCAACAATTTGCTCTTTAAATCGGTTGTATAGAATAAGTCGTTACCGAGATATATTCGAAAACCCCCTTTCAAGTAAGGGCCATTTTCAAAAGCCCATAACTCCGAAAATATTTGTGCAATGATAAAGCTTGTTATTATCAGATTTTGCCTTTCAATTAATTAATTATAAAATATTAAAAATTTTTTTTTTTTAAGAAAATTCAAAATCTCGATGGGTTAACCCCTTTCCAAATTTTTTGATCAAAAATTTTTTTCTTTTAATTTTTAAATTTATTTGTTTACTTTTATCCTGCTATTAAAATGTAACAATTTGCTCTTTAAATCGGTTGTATAGAATAAGTAGTTACCGAGATATATTTGAAACCCCCTTTCAAATGAGGGCCATTTTCAAAAGCCCATAACTCCGAAAATATTTGTGCAACTTGAAAAAGATAAAGCTTGTTACTATCAGATTTTGCCCTACTGTCAATTAGTAATAAAATATTAAAAAATATTTTTTTTAAGAAAATTCAAAATTTTGATGGGTTAACCCCTTTCCAAATTTTTTGAACAAAAATTTTTTTCTTCTAATTTTTAATTTTATTTGATTGCGTTTATCCTGCTATTAAAATGCAACAATTTGCTCTTTAAATCGGTTGTATAGAATAAGTAGTTACCGAGATATATTCAAAACCTCCTTTCAAGTGAGGGCCATTTTCAAAAGCCCATAGCTCCGAAAATATTTGTGCAAATTGAAAAAGATAAAGCTTGTTATTATCAGATTTTGCCCTACTGTCAATTAGTAATAAAATATTAAAAAATATTTTTTTCAAGAAAATTCAAAATTTTGATGGGTTAACCCCTTTCCAAATTTTTTATCAGAAATTTTTTTCTTCTAATTTTTGAATTTATTTGATTGCGTTTATCCTGCTATTAAAATGCAACAATTTGCTCTTTAAATCGGTTGTATAGAATAAGTCGTTACCGAGATATATTCGAAAAACCCCTTTCAAGTGAGGTCAATTTTCAAAAGCCCATAACTCCGAAAATATTTGTGCAAATTAAAAAAGATAAAGCTTGTTATTTTCAGATTTTGCCCTTCTATTATTTAGTAATAAAATATTAAAAAATATTTTTTTCAAGAAAATTCAAAATTTTGATGGGTTAACCCCTTTCCAAATTTTTTGATCAAAAATTTTTTTCTTCTAATTTTTGAATTTATTTGATTGCGTTTATCCTGCTATTAAAATGCAACAATTTGCTCTTTAAATCGGTTGTATAGAATAAGTCGTTACCGAGATATATTCGAAAAACCCCTTTCAAGTGAGGTCAATTTTCAAAAGCCCATAACTCCGAAAATATTTGTGCAAATTAAAAAAGATGAAGTTTGTTATTATTAGATTTTGCCCTACTGTCAATTAGTAATAAAATATTAAAAAATATTTTTTTCAAGAAAATTCAAAATTTTGATGGGTTAACCCCTTTCCAAATTTTTTGATCAAAAATTTTTTTCTTCTAATTTTTGAATTTAGTTGATTGCGTTTATCCTGCTATTAAAATGCAACAATTTTCTCTTTAAATCGGTTGTATAGAATAAGTCGTTACCGAGATATATTCGAAAAACCCCTTTCAAGTGAGGTCAATTTTCAAAAGCCCATAACTCCGAAAATATTTGTGCAAATTAAAAAAGATAAAGCTTGTTATTTTCAGATTTTGCCCTTCTATTATTTAGTAATAAAATATTAAAAAATATTTTTTGAACAGGGATTAAACCGGCTCAAGACCTCTTGCTTCTATATTTTAATAGAACACAAGTTTTTAACAAAATGGCAAAGTGACATTGATTTTCGTGGCTGCACACTACTTTTATCATGATTTCGGGTCCGTGACAACCCTCTTCAGAAAGCCTTGCTGCAATTGTTGAAAGTAAAACCGAACTCTATAAGGCCAGGCTCTCCACAAACGAATGAGAACTACTGTTGTAAACCTTACTTTTCAAGTTTTCTTCACACAATTGCCACGAAAATACAACTCACTCTGCCAGCTCTAAAGAGACTCCACATCGAGAGCCATCAATAGATTTCTTTTACAACAACGTGTGTGTGTTGTAAAAAGAGTTTAGTTGACTATGTCAACTTGTGTGCCGTGCCGTGCATGTACGTATGTTTAGCTCGTTTGTTTTATTTCGGTCTGTTGCTTTTACACATTGAACAGGGATTAAACCGGCTCAAGACCTCTTGCTTCTATATTTAAATAGAATACAAGAAAGAAAACTTGAAGAGTAAGGTTTACAACAGTAGTTCTCATTCGTTTGTGGAGAGCCTGGCCTTATAGAGTTCGGTTTTACTTTCAACAATTGCAGCAAGGCTTTCTGAAGAGGGTTGTCACGGACCCGAAATCATGATAAAAGTAGTGTGCAGCCACGAAAATCAATGTCACTTTGCCATTTTGTTAAAAACTTGTATTCTATTTAAATATAGAAGCAAGAGGTCTTGAGCCGGTTTAATCCCTGTTCAATGTGTAAAAGCAACAGACCGAAATAAAACAAACGAGCTAAACAAAATATTTTTTTTAAGAAAATTAAAAATTTTGATGGGTTAACCCCTTTCCAAATTTTTTATCAGAAATTTTTTTCTTCTAATTTTTAATTTTATTTGATTGCGTTTATCCTGCTATTAAAATGCAACAATTTGCTCTTTAAATCGGTTGTATAGAATAAGTCGTTACCGAGATATATTCGAAAAACCCCTTTCAAGTGAGGTCAATTTTCAAAAGCCCATAACTCCGAAAATATTTGTGCAAATTGAAAGAGATAAAGCTTGTTATTTTCAGATTTTGCCCTTCTATTATTTAGTAATAAAATATTAAAAAATATTTTTTTTAAGAAAATTCAAAATTTCCAAATTTTTTGATCAATTTTTTTTTCTAATTTTTTAATTTATTTGATTACGTTTGTATTTGATATCGGTTGTACAGAATAAGTCGTTACCGAGATATGTGTTGATGTATCAACACATCCCATTGTAGGTTTAGTTTAACGAGATAGGCTTTCGACAAAAACAAGTTCAGCAAATCAACCATGAGAAACGAAATCTGGTATCATTTTCCATCACCTCTATAGGTCTAGATAAAGATAAGTAAAACCACATTTTGTTGACTTTGAATATATATGGATTTAATTGGGTTTTTATGTTTTATTACTCTATTTACAGTTTCCTCAAGTTTATTAGTGTCTGTTGTTGTTTTAGCTTTTAATTATAACTCATATTAATTTAAACTTAAATATATTATTAACCATAATGTGTTCTTTTTTCCTCGTCTTCTTCATTATTAAAAAAAAAACAATGACCAAACGAACTATAATCAACTCCTATTAAACTTCCCAACAGATTCACACAATAATAAATGACCGGATTAGGGTAGGGGCATGTCAAAAAATTGCGAAAAGAGTGATTTAATATGTATCCTTTAAAATTAAGCTCTACCCCAGCACAGGTCAAAAATTTAAAACACCGTTGTTTTTATCATTATCAGAGGGGCGATTGAATTAATTCCATGTGTTAGTTATGGAACTGGTGATATCATCTCAAGGATCTACTCTGCTATATGCTGTTTCGTTTCTATGTGTATTTTGTTGTAGTGCTTATTCTATATCATCCTCATTCTGTCATCCTTCCTTATCATCTTCTATAGATGGGTTAGTTTTTTATGCTTACAAAATATCGATAGTGTTGTTGCCTTTGTGAAGCAGTTTTTAAAAGTAGGTGGCGTTCTTTGTTTTTTTAATGTTTCTAAGAATAAGAATCTGAAAATAATTTTATTTTAAATTTGACAATAGTTTGCTAGTAATTTTTTATATAAACTAGGTTTAAAGAACATTTTTAAATAGATAATTAGAACTTTAAACCTCCTGTACAATTTTATAAAAAATTAACCTTAACTTTTAGGCCTAATTCTGTAATCTTTTATAAAAACTTACAATAGATTAAAAGAACATTAAAAAAATAAAATTTTAGACCTGTGAAATTTTATAAAAATTGCCCTTAAATTGTTGCCCTAATTCTCTAATCTTTTATAAAAACTTCCAACATGTTTACAGAACATTTTAAAAAAAATAATTCAAGTTCTGTAAAACTCGATAAAAAATTATTCTTACATATTAGGCCTAATTCTCTAATCATTTATAAAAACTTACATGAGGTTTAAAGAACATTTTAAAAAATATAAAAAGAATTTTAAACCTTATGTAAAATTTGTTTAAAATTATCCTTAAATTTAAGGCCTAATTTTCTAACCTTTTACAAAAACTTACAATAGGTTTAAAGAACATTTAGTGTTAAACTTTCTGTAAAATCTTATAAAAATTACCTCTAAATTTTAGGCCTAAAGAACATTAAAAAAAAACAATTTAAAATTTAAACCTTCTGTAAAATTTTATAAAAACTACCTCTAAATGTTAGGCCTAATTCCCTAATCTTTTATAAACCACTTACAAAAGGTTTAAAGAACATTTTAAAAAATTGATACGAATTTTAAACCTTCTGTAAAATTTTATAAAAATTACCCTTACTTAGTTTAGGTATAATTCTCTAACCTTTTATAAAAAAATTACAATACTTTAGGTTTAAAGAACATTTTAAAGAATATAATGAAAATTTTAAATCTTCTGCAAAGATTTATAAAAATTATCCTTAAATTTAAGGCCTTCAATATTTTATTAAAACTTACAATAGGTTTAAGAACATTTAAAAAAGGGTAATTTGAATTTTAAACCTTCTGTAGAATTTTATAAAAGTTATCCTTAAATTTAAGGCCTAATTCTCTAATCTTTTATACAAACTTACAATTGGTTTAAAGAATATTTTATAGAAAAATACAATAGATTTTAAAAACATTTTTAAAAAAGGTTGATTTGATTTTTAAACCTTTTGTATAATTTTATAAAAATTATCCTTAAATTTAAGGCCCAATCTCAATCTCGTTACTTTACAGTCATAACGTAGGTATTCGAAAACGTTTCAGTTACAACAGATTTGTCAAAATTTAGGGTCTCACTATCGTTTCTCCTACCATTCAGTCACTACAATCGGATTTGAAGTCATAAGAGTTACAGCAGTTAAGGAAAATTTTTATTTTTATACATTTAGAGATAGTGCAGTGGATGATGGAAATCGATCGAAGTCGGTTTACTCTTGATTTAGGATTTTGACCGTTTTTTTTAGCATAGCACGAAAACGAAAGCTTTTGTTAAACTTCCATATTAATTTACCGTATAAGAACTGATATATTATATATTAAAAAAATTTATATCGATTTATTAAAAATTAAGAAACCAAATCGAATTTTATTTAATTCGATCGTTTTTCATCACATACCAGAGTTGCCGTAAATTCATTATCGCTCGTATAGGTAGAAAATGATAGCTTTAAAATCACATCGAGACTTATCCTTTTTAAAGTATACATATTAATTTCGTTCTGCACCTTTCGAATTGAAACAAAGGTTGATTTGACAATTTAATAAATATAAGCTCAAAATGATGAAAACGAACAATTCAACAGGTCAGGGGCCTAATCACCGCATACGATATCGTGCACATTTATGTCGAAATCGAAATGATTTGGATCACGGCACTTGTTATCGAGATGCATTTATGCGAAGATGCATTCGATAGTACAATTTTGATTGAAAACAATTATTCCATACACTATGCAGATTTTTCTGGCTAAAATTGTATCACTTTGGGACTCAATTTACAAGTAGTTTGTATTTCATATTTGACATCTTTTACGATATTCAATATTGTACTTTGCGCTAATCCCTGCGGAAAGTCGTTTCCAACAATGTGGTGAATCGCCACTGGCCAACAGATTCAATGTGGCGGTAAGTTGAATTATAGTATTTCAGATATTCGTATTAAATACTTAATATTTTTGAATTATTTTGTCGCCAAAGACAAACTTACTGCGCATCGTCTAAGGACAGAGTGTGGCTTTTATCTTGAATTGTTCTTCAAATATTATTAATTAATATTACTGCCATCTACCGACAAACAAAACAATGGATCAATTTTTAATTTATAAAGTTCTGCGAAGCTTTCTAACGAAGGTCGTCACGGACCCGAAATATTGCTGTCATCTCGGAGCATGGTGAGTACAAACAAAATAATGGGTCAATTTTTAATTTATGAAGTTCGGCGAAGCTTTCTGATGAAGGTCGTCACGGACCCGAAAATCAAAGTCACTTTGCCATTTTGTAAAAAACTTGTCTTCTATTAAAATGTAGATGCAAGAGGTCTCTAGTCAGTCCAGTGTTGTAAAAATAGTAATTTTCGATGAAAAAGTGAAGCGAATTCTGATATCCAAACTTTTGATCGAATCGAAATCTAGATTCGTGATTGGGAAGTGAGTGAGACAATAAAAAACATAGTTTATAATATTTTCGAGCAGCATTAAACGGTCCATGAGATAAGTACATTTTTTAACAGAAGCACAATCAACACATTCGCTATCGAGTAGATACGAACTCATACATTAGGTGTGTTCTATTGGTACTCGATTATTAAACGAGTAAGTGGTCGCTAACGTGATAACATCAAAAGAATTTTTTTTTAAATTTCCTTTCCTAAACCATATAACTGGAAAATTTGTCTTTTGTAGAAAAAAAATTATTCAAGAAATATTGGCCTGTTTTATTGGCAACTCGCTTACGAGACAGCTAACGCGATTACTTTACACCATTGTACAAAAATATAAAAATAATTTTGTTTACAGAAAACTATAGAAAATGTACGCTTAAACCCGTTTGTTCTAAATAACTTTAATTTTTGCAAAGAAAGTTATTCATGAATAACCTTTAACGAGTTTACGCGAGCTCGATTATCACCCGCTTATAGTTTTTCTTTAATAACGTTTTTTTCTGCAAATCACAAATCTTCAAATCAAACGGTTTATGATGCATAAAGCCAAATACTTGTATAAAAAGAAATTTTAAAAATTTCTCGTAAAGTTTTGAAGTTATCGCCTCAGCGACAAATTACTCGATTAATAAGCGAGTACCAATAAATAGCAGAGCTCTCTGAAACTCGATGGTTATGCTTGAATAACCGATAAAGGTTATGCTTGAATAACTTTCTTTCCAAAAATGTTAATTATTTAAAACAAACGGGTTTAATTGTCTCAATTCTCTATTTAAATCATTTCTTTATTAGTGTAAAATGATGGGAAGTTATCGCTTTAGCGACCTCCTAAGCGTGTTGCCAATAGAACACAGCCAATAAATTATTTTGTTTCAATGTATTAGTTTGGTTTAAAATATGGAAACAAAATTTGAATTTGAAAGGATCTTGTTTGATTTCGAATAGTTTTAATGGACAATCAAAAACGGTGAGCATTGAAAAATATTTCTTGCATACTCGTAGCAAATGCATTGATTATGTCACAGACAATTACAGAAAGTTGACGCGTGAAAGAGTAAAGTAAAAAATCTTTAACAATTTATTAAAATAAAAACTCTGGGAAAATCTTAAAAAGCAAATAAATATCATGACAATGTCGTGATGTCATCATTAATTGTCATTAATTAATTAAACCATCGCTAATAGTTTTAAAATATGTTTGGGTTTCAGATTCTTATGCTTAAAGGTCCATTTAGGCTTGACGGTTGACGGTAGGCAATCAGCTATTTCAGTTGAGGGTTGCATTTTGCATGTGTTAGAGGGAGATAACTACAGTTTGACGGTTGACGACGGTAGACTTCTGCAGGTTGCAGAATCAACCGTCCACCGTCAACCGTCAAGACTAATTGGGCCTCTACACTGAGAAGAGCATAAATCGCCCTTCTCCTACAAAAGGATAGTAAACTAAAAATATATGATACGAAAGACTAGAGAAAAGATGAAAGATCTAGCATAGGCCAGAGATGATCACTGTTTGAAGTTTTCCTAAAAAGTGAAATTTTAAAAATATGTAGCTATTACCCTTCTGTTAAAAAAGTGATTTATATTAAAGAGACGCCACCTACCGCCACTTCACTAGGACGTAGTATTGAAATAGCAAAAAATACAAAAATCAAACTAAAGCATTTGAAGTTTTTTTAAACAAACAAAATATGAAAATAAAAAACGTGACAGTTAAGTAAAGTTTATAAAAAACAAAATAGACCAAGGATTGGTGTTAATTCGATTTAAAGACACTTGGCTTTTAATTTTGTCTTATTTTTTGTTTGTTTCCTTTATAACTCACTTAGTTCTGACAAACTAATAATAGAAAGTTAGAATAAAAATTAGATTAAGAATTAGAGAGTAATAGCAACTATTCAATTGTTTTAATATATATTTTTTCCCAGTAAGGTAAGGCTAAACATGTTCTTTTTTTCTCAAAACTACAAACACACGCACACTCTTCTCAAATGTTAATGTTTCTTCTTTTGTTTAATTTACAAAATACCTCAAGTTTAGTTATTTAAGATCAAGTTAAAATTGCTTTTCTTACTTTCTCACATAAAGATAATCACATACAAGCTCAAGCCAATCTAAAAATCAGTGTTAATTTTACTTTTAGTTTTTCTATTTTGTAGGTTTTCGTTCGTTTATACCAAGTACATGCAAAATGTGTAGGAAAATTCATAACGAAAAGGTTAGACACTGACTAGAAGTAGCTGAAAACTCAAGAAATCGTGAAAAAAAATCTACAGAAAATAGATTCCTATTCCTGTTCACAACAATGCAGAGATTAATTAGAAAATTACGATCTTAATTTATTTTAAAACAAAAAAATAATTGAAATTGTTTAAAAAAGCTCATATTTAGAACAACAAAATTTCCAATTGATATTAAGAAATGCAAATTGATATTTAGAAATTGGAAATTTTCACATTTATCCAAAGATTGTTTAGAAAATAATGACCTTTATTTATTTTAAATTAAAAAAAATTAAAACTGTTTAAAAACGCTTATATCACTGTGGAACATTTTTGGGGTTATTGTCTGGGGGGTGAGAAATTCCAAGTCAGGGTGATGGTACTAGGTCAGTATATTAAAACCCTCAAAGGGTTTTGCGTTCGTATATGCCAGTAAGTGAAGTTACTTAATTTGAATAAAAGCAGAACGCGTAAATCGATATCTTAGATCTATGTCGCATTTTGTTTATAGGTTATCTTTACGTGAAAGTTATAAGACTCTACACGTTTTTCCGTATGGGATTTATAAGTTAAAAAAAAAAATTTTTTTTTGGCAAAATTTTCTTCATAAATTTATTTCTAATTGCAAAAATGTTGATTTGGTAGAGAAACAGTATATTAATGGATTAAAGAAAATGTAATTATTAATTTTTCTCAATTTATTTCAGCAAAATCGAACTAGTCGTTCTCGAGTTATGTGAAACTACGTTTTTGCCAACATTTTACAACTAAGCGAAAAAACATCAAGATAAGGAAAAAATGTAAAAGGTCATAAAAAAAGTACCATCACCCTGACTTGGAATTTCTCACCCCCCAGATTGGCTGTTGTACTGTGTATTTAGCACTACAACATTTCCAATTGAGAAAATAAAATTGATATTGAGAAACGCTTATTGGAACTGACAAATTAAAAATTTTCACAACTATCCAAAGATTTATTTAAAAAAAATGGTCTTAATTTATTTTTTTTTTTTTATTTTCAAAATAAAAAATCAATTATAATTGTTAAAAAACGCTCATATTTAGAACTACACATTTTCCAATTTAAATTGAGAAAATACAAATTGATATTGAAAAATGCAAATTTTAATTAAAATTGAGAAACGTCAATTGAAATTAGAAATGTTCACAATTATCCAAAGATATATAAAGAATAATGGTCTTAATTTATTTTAAATTAAAAAAATAGAATTGAAATTGTTTAAAAAGGCTCATTTTTAGAACTAAGTTATTTCCAATTGAAATTGAGTAAATAAAATTGATATTGAGAAACGTTATCGGAAATTGACTCAAATTGAAATTGAGAAATTACAAATTGAAATTTAGAAACGTAAATCAAAATTGACTAAATACAAACTGAAATTGACAAAAGTATAACTATATTGAAATAGAGAAACGTCAATTAAAATTGAGAAAAGACAAATTGAAATTGAGGGAATACAAATTGATATTGAGAGATTAATATTGAAGAATAAATTCAAACATTGAATAAGTATAAGTAGGGACCTAAGGGTAAAAAAAAATCAATTTTCATTTTGAGACCGATCCCATGCCCCAAAAGTGTTCCCTCCCAGAGATATGCGCGTTTTATAAAAGTGAAGTCGACTATTCTAAGCGCAAATATAAAGGGACCTAATCTTTAAAATGGCTCTCCTGAACAAAACTTTTCATCAACTTTTTACTTTTTTTTTGATGTAGACAACATCTGAGCATCGAATGAGACCGATCCCATGCCCAAAAGTGTTCCCTCCCAGAGGAGGGATTCTAAGCGCAAATAGAAAGGGACCTAATCTTTTAAATGGCTCTCCTGAACAAAACTGGTTTTTAACCTTAGGTCCCTTTCTATTTTGCGCGTCACATATGAGTTTTTTGTTTTCATCGGAAGCTGGATCATAAAAATATTTTTTTTGAAGAATTTGGGAAATGTGTCTTAATACGGCACAGATAAAGGTAGGGATAAGCAGAATGCATTAGTTTCGATGTGTTTTGCATTTTTAAGATTTCTGTTTGCTTCATACATAATTTCTGCACAAACTTTAAATCTTTATCAGAAAGTAGAATGTAAAGTTGACATAAAAGGCATTCATCAATTATTTTGCCATTCAATTATATTTCATTTTATAGGAAAATAGGAAATAAGATATTTGCAAAGTGTTTAACAATCACGGTTTTCAGTACGGAATTCACCGTACTTTAAAGCCAAAATTTTTAATTTTATGATCCGGCAAAATGTGACCAGCAGTTTAGCTAAAGAGCATAAGGGTTGTAATCACTTACACAAATTGCGATTTATTCTTTTAAAGAAATTTCTTCCCCGGAAGACATTTTAAGAATAATAGATTTGGATCCTGTACACGGCAGGATGTTAAACATCGGATAGGATAATTGGTAAATGAAATGAGCAGTGAAATCTATAACAGATTTTTATGCAAAAAAAAAAAAACTAATTCCAGCTTAAATCGAAGAAAACGAATTCAATAGGTCAGCGCAGTGATTGGAAAGTGAGCGAGACAATAGAAAAATAAAACATAGAGTATAATAATATTTTTGAGGAGCTTACAAAAGTCCATGAGGTAAGTACAATTTTATACAGAAGCATAATCAATGTATTCGCTAACGCGTAGATACACACACTTTGATTTAAAATATGAAAACAATCGATATGTATAAAAGAAGAATTTAAACCATCTTTCAAAATACAGCGGCATTTCTTTAGCTAGGACCATTGGATTAAGCCAACTACAACATATAATAAAAACTTGAGACTTATTCAAAAAAATGCATCAGAATACACGAAATGGGTCTGGTCAAAAGTTTCGCGAACAAGGACTCAGAGCAGTACAACATTTAATAGATATTTACCAAAAAGCGATCTAGTATTTAAGATATGCCTGTTGAAACAGATTTTCCATATCAATTTCTCTTTTCTAAATTTCAATTGGAACTTTCTTATTACCAATTTGTATGTTCTCATGATCTTTTTTTCCTTTTGTTTAGTTTTTTCTTTTTGTTTATATTTATTCGGTCTTATATCATTATTATGATTTGAACAGATCAATTCTTATTTTCCCAATTTCAATTTGTATTTATTTTCTCAATTTGTATTTGTTTTTTTTTTCAATTTTCTCAATTTTGATTTACGTTTCTTAATTTTAATTTTTATTTTCAATTTGTATTTGCTAAATTTTTTATTTGCGTTTCTTAATTGTAATCTGTATTTCCTCAATTTTGATTGAAGTTCCGCAATATAAACTTGTATTTTCTCAATATCGCAATTTCAATTTGTATTTGACTCCAGCTAGAGTCGTTTTTCAATATCAATTTGCATTGTCTCAATCTGAATTTGTATTTTGCCCCATATAGAATCTATGGAAATTAAATAATAATTATAATTGACCACCAAGTTCCTGGGATTTACTGCTTGATGCTAAGTTTGTCGATGGCATCATTGGATCGCTGCGATTATTAGATAACATTTACTTTGGCCCAAATTGAACGATATAGACGGAGACAAGTGGTTCCAGCGGAACTTCAATATCAGCCCAGCCATATAGTGAACATTTCAATGGACAATTTGCATTAACGATTTGTGGTCGTATTTATCTAAAGCGAAGGTATTGTTAAGAACATCATCAGCGTGGAAGCACAGCAGATCTGTGGAAAAAAATCTTTAACGTTTGCGACATATGGTCCCAACGAACGCTAGAACCGCCTTTCTGCATTAAAGATTTAAAGGTCTAACTATTTTAGGGTCCTATTTAACGACTTTCTACTAAACGATTATTCTCCCTTAATGTTGAATAATGTTAATTTCAAAGTACATTTCCAACAATAAGTTGGGGCTAGTTAAAGTAGATTTTCGTTTAGTTGATTAATTGGGCAACTAAACGAAACATCTTTTTCGAAAAAGCTTTTCAAAATATGACAATATCAAATAATGAGTATAAGTTTTGCTATTACGAACTTCAAATGTCGGTCAACGGTTAAACAAAGTAAACTCACTAATGCTTATTTTAAAAGTTTAAAATAATGTAGCCGTGTGTCCCTAAATGTAAAGTCAAACTTCGTGATTGCTTTCTGGAATCGTACATTTGTTGTTTCCCAGACAGAAGTCGGTAGTCTAAGACATCTCTATCAAAAAACCAGCAAAATCAGATTGAATTTGAGGCTTAAACAGCAACAGGACCTCAAATCGGGAGAAATCTTTGTGTGGGGACTATTCGAAATAATGCGACGATAAGGCCTAATTTACCATAGTTGGTAACAGGTTGTTTAAAACGCTCTATGCGAAATTGTATACGGCGGTTAGAACTGTAGTTTTTGAAATCTGAAAGGACCTTTGTTATTAAAACATGGCTTAACACTGAACAATGTATATATGACGCGCAAAATAGAAAGGGACCTAAGGGTAAAAACCAGTTTTGTTCAGGAGAGCCATTTTAAAGATTTAAATACGTGTATCTTTGGTGTACTTCACTTTCATAAAACGCGCATATCTCTGGGAGGAAACACTTTTGGGGCATGGGATCGGTCTCATTCGACGCTCAGATGTTGTCCACATCAAAAAAAAAGTGAAAATTGTTTTTTTACCCTTAGGTCTCTTTCTCTATGCGCTGTCACATATAGGTCTGCAGATTTTGGGTTACATTTGCCAACTGTGATTTAATAACAACGATAGACGAACAGATAGTCGGACCTCTCTTAATGATATCATCTATAGAGTCGATCGGAACTTTTTTGGATCGCTGTAAGTGATGAATAATTTTATAAAAATTGACAATTATTGGAATTTAATTTGCTGCTGGTAAAAAAAAGAACCAACAAAAATCAATCAATTGCTTATTCTTTTGAAAACAATGGAAGCTTACACAGATGTTTAAAGAAAGTAGAGACGAGCATAGGCGGATTTTAGTTTTAGTAGAGGAATTAAACTCGCAAAAAGTATTGCTGAGTGAAAGAAAATATAACAAACAAAATGTGTCCTTTTCAAAACAAACTGTTCAAACCTTTAAATTTATTAAAGAAAATCGTGAATGCCCAAATATTGATGCATTTCTCTAGCTAGGACCATTGGGTTTAGCCAATTAAAACATATAAAAAAAATTGAGCCTAATTCAAAACAAAATGTGCCCTTTTCAACACAAACTGTTAAAATCTTTAAATTTATTAAAGAAACTCATGAATGACCAAATATGGAGCAGCAGTTTTCTGCCTATGAAGGAACAATAATCATTAAATTGGTATGAGGGAGATACAGGTGTGGCCAACACAATTGGATTAGGCTCATTTATTGCTACCAAGTTAGCCATCAATAATGTGCACATCCGTCCTATCAACGCATCCTAAAACGATAGCAATATCATGCTTGACGTACAGTTTAAACCTAAATATTCGTTTTTCCTCCCCCGTTGCTGAAAGCAATTCACCTTGGGCATAGATGATCTTTGTAGCTCCTGTCAGAAATTGGCTGAGACTACATTGATCCACGAAAACGTCGCAATATTTTCCTATACCCTTAAGGTGTTACAAACCCCACTACTAATTAATATTGTGCTGTATTACAGTGTGGTGTAGAGTATAAAAAAAGTAAGGGTCTCGACGAACAAATAAAACATTCAAAATTCAATTTTTTTCTTGATCTTTCTTATTATCTCTCCAAAAAAAGCATTAACCAAGTCAATGTCCTAAGTACAACAGGGATTTCGTTTGTGTTTAAGAAATTAATTATTCAAACTTATCGATTGTTGTTAATTTTTTTCAACAATATCTATTTCATTTACCCAAAAAATTAAAACTAATTTTGGTAGATGTAACTTTTCTAAACAAATTCCTTCGATTTAGAAACCTTTTAATATATTCACCCCTATAATGAATAAAAAGGAAACCCCGTTTTCCATTTTTTACGGGAATTTTATGTAAATGTGACAAACGTCAATATTTTTTCAATGGGAAATTGGGCTGGCCTCAGGTCAATGTCTAAATTTAAGTAAAAGTGTGATTTATTCTAGATAAATTCTTTGTATACTTGAAATAATTATCTTTTTTAATTGTCTTAATAATATTTGTAATCAAATCCTAATTAAAAAATATATACCCAGCATAAGGCCAAAAAAAAATTAGAAGGAAAAAACAGTTCACCCGAAAATTTCTCATCCTCTGGGACAATAATTAATAAATACCGCGGAAACTTTTAATTTTTAGCGAAATTAATTCGTTCTTTCCACAATTAAATGAACAAATAAAGAAAAGGGTATGCATTTTTTCGAAACTACCCAAATTGACTATTTGAATATCTCGAGGGAAAAATATTTAGAGGAACATTTTATTCATGAAAGGGATGACTTTCTTTTCGATTGCTGTCGTTACTTAGACTTAAAACAAATCGTTTTATAAAAAATCGGTTGTTAGAGCAGTAGATGTTACGAATTATTAGTATGTCCCTCTATCTGTAATCAAATGAACACATAAAGAAAAAGGTATATTTTTTTTTCGAAAATACCCAATTTGACTATTTGAATATTTCGAGGGAATAATATTCAGAGGAAAATGTTATTCATGAAAGGGGTGATTTCCTTTTCAATTGCCGTCGTTACTTAGACTTAGAAAAAATCTAACAAACATCCGGTTGTTAGTGCCGTAGATTTTACGAATTATTATTATTTCCCTCTATCTGTAATAAAATAAACAAATAAAGAAAAGGGTACATATTTTACGAAATTAACAAAATTGACTATTTGAATATATTGAGGTAATAATATTTTGGGGAAAATATTCATGAAAGGAGTGATTTTCTTTTCGATTGCTGTCGTTACTTAGACTTAGACAAATTCGTTTTATAAAAAACCGATTGTTAGTGCCGTAGATTTTACGACTAAGACTAAACTAATTTCAACTCCAGCCCGACAGGATTTATGTTATTTTTCAAAAGTGGTTTGTTAAACAGACCTTGAGATTTCTTTCCATCTGCATATGATATTTGCATTCTTAATACTTTTGCCAATGTCTAATTTTTCGTTATGAATTCCATTTTCTTTGGTACATTTAGTTTTAGTTCCAAAATATATTTCAAACTATGAATTTTGTGTTTGTTTACAATTATCCCAAGAGACATAAATAAATAAACTTAATTATGTAGTGGTACATACCAGTATAAAAAAAATTGGAAAACGAAGAAAATGTTGATTTTAATTTTCTAATTAAATGTTTTTGTGCTAAATAATATTTGTATGTTTGTAGTATGTTATATCGTATGTATGTAGTTGTTTTGTTTGATTTTTGCTGTTGTTTGTTTCGTTTTTTTTTGTTTGTTTTGTTTTAAACCAAAAAAAGTATCGGTTATAACAAACAAAAACTCAATAAAAATTGAAATATCGTAATTTATTTTGTTTTCGTAATTATTGGTGGTGCTGGTGGTTTGTGTTGTTCTCAATTTTGTTGTATTGCATTTTGTTTTTCTCTCTTTTGTTAGCAAAGTAAGTTTTAATAGTTTACAAACATAATGTATTATTATTCTTGTTGTTGCTGATGCTGTTATTGGGGTTTACGTGTTATAAATAATCTCATCTAAACCAAAGCTTCAGACGTAGTGCATCAACACCATTTAAATAGTAACGAAAGAGTCGTTTATCTCGCACAAAACCCAAATTTTCATACAGACGCAATGCAGGCAAATTGCTCATTTCAGTTTCCAAAACGACTTCGTCGGCTTTATCCGCTAACATGGCCTGCAAAAGGAAGTGAAAGAGAAAAAGTCTGAGTTTAAAATGATTTCAAAAAAGATTTGTTTACCAAATTTTTAAAAACTAAGAAATCTGATAAAAATTGTCTTTAATAAATGTAATTAATTAATGAGTATTGAAGCTATTTCTTATATATTTTTTTTTTATTTGAAACCTAGCACCAAAAGACGAAGAACATTTTTTATATTTTGAACTAGAAGTAAAGGAAAGATTATCAATACTATTTATGTCCGGTAATAATAAAGGGTGTTTTTTATTGGGGTATAGAACTTTAATTTGGCATCACTTTTTTAACTGGCGGCCATTTTGTCAGTTGTCAAGTGATTAATATTTAGTTTGGTTTGCCATTTCATCATGAACAGGTTGACAAAAGAACAACGCTTGCAAAATGGGCCGAAAATGAGATTCATCTCGATGCTCATTTTTGGTTGAATGGCTACGTCAACAAGCAATATTGCCGCATTTAGAGTGAAGAGAATCCACATGAGAACCTTGAGACGCCATTACATCCACAAAAACTGACTGTTTGGTGTGCTCTATGGGCTGGTGGAGTCATTGGGCCATACTTCTTCCGAAATAATGCTGGAGAGTCAGTTACCGTTAATGGAGACCGGTATAGAGCCATGATAACCGACTATTTTGTTCCCGAATTGGATGGCATGAATGTGGATGAGTTGTGGTTCCAACAAGACGGCGCTACATGCCACACAGCGCACGTCACAATCGAATTATTGAAGGAAACATTCGATGAGCGCATAATTTCGCGGAATGGACCTGTCAATTGGCCACTAAGATCGTGTGATTTGACACCATTGGATTATTTTCTTTGGGGATATGTGAAGTCGCTCGTCTACGCCAACAAACCAGAAACGTTAGGGGACTTGGAAGCCAACATTCGTGGCGTTATTGCCAACATACGGCCCCATATGCTCGAAAAAGTGGTTGAAAATTGGACCTGTAGAATTGGCTTTATTCGAGCCAGCCGCGGCGGCCACATACCCGAAATCATATTTAAACATTAATGGCATAAAATTATCCTTCCAATAAAGCCAAATTGATGGACATTAAATCGATTTTCTTGTGTTTTATTTCAATTCGAAGTTCTATACCTCAATAAAAAACACCCTTTAGTAGAAAACAAAAATGAAAAATTTATAGGATTTAACCGAAACGAACAACATTATATTTTTATGAAAACAGTAAGATTTCATTGTTTTGGTAACGTTAATTATAAAGCATCAAATTCTACTAAACTTAAAAATCATTTAAATATTTGAATTCCTGTATTAATTTCTATTTTTTTTTTGTACAAATGCCAACTTTATCTAAATCGTAAAAATAAGTGCACGTTTGACTTTATGAGGAATTTTCATTGTGATTGTGTATTGGGACTAACGGGTGGTCCCACCACAATGCACAATGTTAATTGTGAGTCACGTCAAGTTTTTTGCCAATTAATTTCTTCAGTCTTCAACCATGAGTAGGTACACAATCGAGCAGCGCGTTATGATTGTTGAAGCCTTTAACGAAAATGGTCGTTCAAATCAAAATGCATTTCGTACACTTCGTGACACACCTTTTACCTCAGTGAATTCGTTAAGAAGCAGAATAGCTGAATTTGGGCAAATATCGTAAGAATCCACGAGCGATTGTTAAAAAGCCGATAAATTCGCAAACAGTGACTGTTTGCTGCGGTTTATGGGCTGGAGACGCCATCAGGCCGTACTTCTTCTAAAAATGAGGTTGGCCAAGCAGTTACGCGAGATTATAATAGACTTCTTGTGGCCAGAAATCGAGGATATGGAAATTGAGGATATTTATGTGCCACTTGCTATCCAGTCAACTTAAATACATTTTTGAAGTTTCTTTCTTTAACACCTTTAGGGGTGTTGAATGTAATAATACTTCAACCTCTAATACTAATTTTATGTACATAATTCTATTATTGGATTAATTTTAATTACTTAACATAAATACTGTTACATTGAACACACCCATTTCAATAGTAGAACTGAACATACCCCGTTAATGTCATATGGGTTTTGAAAGCTAACCTCAATAGCGATAGTCTGTAAAGGGATTTTAAAATTGTTTCAACTTTCATCATGGAGTGGTCAGATAATGAGAACCGTATCGCTGTAATTGCGCTTTTCAATTGTGAAATGAAAAAAGCGATATTTTCAAAACGCTCCGGCCACTAGGATTAGCCGCATGTTCGTCTACCGATGCATAAAACTGCTTGAGGAGACTGGAGATGTAAAAGATCGTCACTGGTCAGGCCGCCCACACTCTGTTCGAACACCGCATGTCATCAAAGCCGTTAAATCAAAGAAATCCGCTCCGAAAACAGAAAATCATGGCCCGTGAGATGAATATCACGCAAAAGTCCATGAGTCGAATCATTAAAAAAGACTTGGAACATGGGGCTTTCAAACGACGTACCGGAAATTTATTGACTGCAGCTTTAAAAAAATGGCACGCTGATAACTTGCACAGAAAAATTTTGTTCACCGATGAACAAATTTTTACCGTTCAGGAAAAATTTAACAAGCAAAATGATAGAGTATATGCGCGGTCATCTAAGAAAGCATCTGAACTGATCCCAAGTGTGGAAAAGGATCATCACCCAGCTTCAGTCATGGTTTGGTAGGGTGTCTCTTACGATAGGGTTACTGACCTGCATTTCTGCGAACAAGGAGTCAAAACATCGGCCAAAGTTTACCAAGAAACCGTTTTGGAAGCTGCTGTGAAGCCTCTTAACAATTCCCTGTTCCAAAACCAGCCATGGACATTCCAGCAGGAATGTCCTTGGCTGGTTTGCCTTTACACACGGCTGGTTTGCCTTTACACACGCCTTAATCTGACGATTAAGGCATGTGTAAAGGCAAATATATTAAAAAATATTTGGTCCAAAAACATTGAGTACTTTTTATTTTACAGCATAAAACGTGTGTTACAGTATTTATGTCCCTACTATGTATATATCTTAATATATAATGGGTGATCCAAGTAGAGATACTTTTTTCATTAGCCTTTTTTTGAAAGATCACGTGTGAG
Organism: Hydrotaea diabolus; assembly: GCA_963513945.1. NCBI lineage: Eukaryota > Metazoa > Arthropoda > Insecta > Diptera > Muscidae > Hydrotaea > Hydrotaea diabolus. Next base: position 7,455,404 of record OY740718.1, read on the forward strand.
TCGTGGTGTCATGTTATTTTTGTTTAGTATTGTTTGTCATTTCATCATGGAAAGACTTACACCTGAACAACGTTTACAAATCGTTCAACTTTATTTCGAAAATTGACGTTCTGTGAGGAATGTGTTTCGTGCACTTCGTTCAACTTAAGGTCAACATAATCGGCCTACTGAGCGTACTATTCGCAACAGCATCACCCATCTTGATACCCAGCATTTATTATTCGATAATATTGACCGAATAGACCACGTCCAGCACGCAGTGAAGAAAATGTAGCGGCCGTAGCTGAGAGTGTACACCAAGACCGTGGAGAGTCGATTCGGCGCCGTTCGCAGCAACTCGAACTGACGTATGGAACGACTTGGCTTATTTTACGTCGAGATCTCAAATTGAAAACGTACAAAATACAGCTTGTGCAAGAACTGAGTCCGCCCGACGTTCCCAAGCGAAATCGCTTCGCTCTATGGGCTCTTGAAAAGTTACAAGATCCGACGATTACGAGCCAAATTTTGTTCAGCGATGGGCCCATTTCTGGCTCAATGGGTATGTAAACAAGCAAAAGTGCCGCATTTGGGACGAAGAGCAACCAGAAGAGGTTCAAGAGCTGTTACTTCATCCAGAAAAAACAACGGTTTGGTGTGGTTTGTGGGCCGGTGGAATCATCGGTCCATATTTCTTCAAAAATGATGCCGATGAGAACGTAACCGTCAATGGCGACCGTTATCGTGCCATCGGCGATATTTGGTTTCACCAAGACGGTGCCACTTCCCACACATCGCATCAATCAATGGATTTATTGAGAGAACACTTCGGTGAGCAGATAATTTCACGTTTTGGGCCGGTTGATTGGCCACCAAGATCGTGTGATATCACACTGTTAGACTTTTTACTGCGGGGATATCTAAAGTCTAATGTTTATGCGGACAACCCCGCTTCGATTCAGGCCTTGGAGCCAAACATCACGCGTGGGATTAGCCAGTTACCAGTCGAAATGCTCGAAACGAGTCATCGAAAATTGCACTCAATGGATGGACCATCTGAGACTTAGCCGCGGCCAACATTTGATAGACATAATCTTCAAAAAATAAATGCCAAAGAATGATCTTTCAAATGATATAAAACATTCCCCATTCAATTTAAATTTTTTGTATTTTTTTCTTTAAAAAAGTAGGAAACCTCGAAATGGATCATGCGTTATGAGCACCAAATCCTCATGTGTGGTGCATTCAATCGAGAGTTAGGATAAATATGGCAATGTGACCAAAGAGCTTTAAATAAACATAAATGAACCAACACCGTAGTCGGCGACAATTGATTCGTGCACAATATTGTACTTATATAATGCTGGCTAATGTACCTACTGGGAATAGCGCTACATAAGCAGAAGGTAGTCTCGCACAGCTCAAACTTCCATTTAATTGGCAAACGACCAATGAACCGACAAATTATAATTGAATGTAAAGAATTTACTATAAAAGATGGAGACACAAACTAGCTTCGATGGCCACCGATTTTCGCTATAATCAATACATAAACGATATTGTTTTAAGACATGGATGTTTTGATTCCAGCCGACTTTCCGTTTCAATTTATGCTGTTTAATTAACAATGACTATTTATGATTCTATAAAGAAAATGGGTGACATCAGTTTTTAGAACCAGCAACGCGGCCCGGTTTCAGCTAGTATGATACATAAAATGATTAAAATTATTGTGGCACAACAACCTAAAGGTTGTTAACATTTTACCCAAAATATTGTTCGTTCCTTACCTCAATGGCTTTTTGGACTAATGTTGTACCGATTTTCAATTTCCTATATTCTTTGCGTACGGCCAGCATGGCTATATAGCCACGCCTAACAGTATTCTTGTGCATGTCCAGCTTGCACACAATAGCACCGACATATTCATTCCCATGCGCAGCCAAGAAACACAGCTTTGGCCAATTGTAGATGAAATAGCGATACGTATAAATCGAATACGGTTCGGATAGCTCGGCTTGTATTAAACGCATAATATCCTAGAGGGTAAAAAAATATCAAAATCTTCGAATAGAATTTCTACCCTGCTGCACAGACAAACTTACATGCATTTGTAGCTCAGACTCATATTCCTTGTAGTCAATGTGAACATTTGATAAATCCAATTCAGTTGAAGGGTTTTCACTTGGCGTTTCTAAAGTAGCAGCGATTTTTTGTGAGGAGTCTTTGTCAGTTTCAGATGAAGTTTGTTCAGATGGTTGGGTTTTGGTCATGGCAGTGTTGGTGGTGGTGCTGTTATTTATTTTCTCTTCCTTAGGTCCAGCAGCTCCTTCTGTTGACTGGGGCTGCAGCTGCGTGCATTCCACTTTGACTTCTTTGTTGGCAGGGATAAAACCATTGAGTAAATGCCCCTCTGGGCAGTGGCCATTTTCTAGCTTTGTGGCCAATGACTCTGCGGGAGGATTTTTCTTGTTGTTAGGTTTTCGTTTCGACTTCTTGATAGATACCAGTGTAAGGTCATCATGGGTGGACTTTTCATCCCCTTCTCTACAGTGATGACCATTTAATACAGGCAGGATCGCAGGGCCACCATTATCGAGGTCATTTGCAACGCCCACTGTGTTGGTTTTGGCTGTGGGTGTATTTTGGGGGCAGGCGGCGTTATTCTTCATCTGTTTTTCTGTCACAAGGCCATTGACCTCCTTAATGCTATTACTACTGCTATTGCCGTCTATATGCAGCTGTTGCTTCATCTGATCCGTAAGACCATTCAGCCCCCCTTGAGGCTGCTCATCACAAGAACCAACACTCGTGACATTCGTCGTCGTTTCATTTCTGGAGCTTTTCTTTTTATTTTTAGATTTTTTCTTAGACTGTTGTTGTTGCGTACGGCTCTCCACCGCCGAGCCTTTCATTTGTTCCATTGCACTTGCTGTTTCGCGTAGGGAAGAAGTAACAATTTATCCTTGTCAATCCCCACAAAAACTGTTATTCCTGCTAAGTGAAATTTACTTTTCTGTCCCCCACCTTCTTTCCTTCTTTTGATCAAATCAAATGAAGGAAATATCAAATGAACAAAAAGGTGACAATCGAATCGAACACACTCTTATTAGAGATTTTCTGATTTTCTTATGGCAAAAGTTTATCGTCTTTGTTGAGTTTTCTTCCCGTAAAACTTTGACTATCACATGGTTTCAAATGCAGTTGAGTCGAATCGAATGTTTTTAATTTAATTCGAGGATAAATTTAGATATTTCTTTTTGCGTAGATAATTCTACTTCTAATGGAAAATACTTTTTCTTCTCTGCACAATTCACAATGACTAATTCACAATGACAAACTGACATATGACAATTATTTCAGCAATAAAGGTGAGCGGTGAATACAACTCTGCAGAACAGATGTTCGAGGTGAGCTGCCTTCAGCGTAGAATTTGCTTGAGGTGAGTACCAAGGGTTGCATCGAACGACTAGACAGCTGGCTTAAAAAACATGAGCGGGAGCGACACGTAGTGGCGAATATTTTAAATGTTGAAATAAACGTTAGTATTCGCAGAAAGTTGTGATGAACAAGGACACTTGGGTCAAGGCATGGTACAATTATTAGGTAGAGTAATGCTAAAAGCTGAGTCTTAATTTGTTCTCGTAGTAATTTAAATTGTCAATTTTGAAATTTGCAATGGCGTTTGTTGAAGTTTGTAAAGGAAAAATTCTTTATTCAACATTCACAAAAATGTATTTTTGGCATTCTCTTTCAAATGACTGACAATCTAGCGAACTGTTTTTGTGGGTGTTGGGCTAATGACTATACCTTGTTTATTGTACCATTGGTCAAGAGGACTCATCAGGGTCTTGGCGTTTATTTTCTATTTAAAACTTGTTCTGTTAGATTTTCAGCTCTGGACAGTCCTAACTAAGGAATTCGGCGCATAAAAGCCTTCTGCTATTGATCACCAACATAGAACACAACGGATGAATTCCAGAGTGATAAGGAATTGCATGCATTTATCTATAAATATGTAAAACTAAAACAAACCTTTTTTTCTTTCGGAACTGTTTTAACTATTTAAAACAGATTTGCGTCAAATTAATATGTACCAGGTATCCGATTTTTATTGAAAATAGTTCAAGAAACCTATTTTCTACTTTTCCGCCAAATATTGGGTGTGTTTCTTCTTCTTTACTCAAATATTACATTTTGTCTTATCAGCTGGTTGGCGCTCTTCTTCTTTTTGTCGACTGTTACATTTTAAGTCATATCAACTACGTATACAAAAGCTGGCTACTCCGACACAGCCGAAATGTTTGACCCAGCTAACAAGACAAATAGCGTTTGTATAACCAAAAAAAGCGTCAAGACATTACCTCTTCCGTTTAATTTAAATTGTGATAAGTTAGGATATGCACAAAACTCTACTTTATACGAGTATAATGTCGAACGCTAATTTTAGATGAAAATGTCACGTTGAAGTGGGAGGTGAAGCGATATTTATGCCCTACACCACACAGTGGTGCAGGGTACTATGACCAAGTGCTGATGTTTGCAACACCTTAAAAGAATAGAGGTAGATCCTATGTCCTGCTGTTCTAGAAGCAACAAATTACAGCAGCCGATCACACCAAAACTTTGCATGGAACGATATGAGCAACCATTAATTGACTGTGCGGAAACTAGACCACATAGGTTCATATTCCCTCAGCCCTCATATAAATATACTTTCCGATTTCAGAACCTACAGTTCATAAAGCCACATATAACATCCGATTTTCATATCGGTCGAATAGCTCCTACGCTTTGTTTCCTCTTCCGCTGCTCTAGAACCAACAAATTACACCCGAATACGCCCAAATTTTGCTTGGTATGTTATGGGCAGCCATTAGTAAACTGTGGTAAAAGTGGACTTCATTGGTGCATATTTTCCTATTGCCCACACAAAAGTTCTTCCCGATTTTAGAAGCAGCATTTTCCTTCAGATTCCTACCAAATTTTGCATTGAACGTTACGAGCGACCAACAAGCATGTCCTGTTACATTGGACCATACATATCGGTCCTTGTTTTTGAAGTGCCCCACACAAAGGCCGTGCAGCTTAAGAAGCCAAAAATTTTACATACAATTTCGCTCAAATTATGCATGATACGTTGTGAGCAACAAAAAAATTTACTTTAACATATTAAGTCCGACCATGCTCAATCTCCAGACAGAGGTGCTTAATCCTCTGAATAGCAGAGTGGCGTTAGGTATCTCATCGTCGGTCACGCCCGACTCTAACTTTCATTACTTGTTATTTTTTGCCTAGTTTGGATAAACGTTATACGCCGCTCTATGGTGTCATAGTATGTACGCAAGTGTGTCAGAGCAGACAGCTTCCATATATGTCTTTGATAAACAAGTTTCTTAAAGATTCTTCTTCTTCACTGACATAAAATTGCTCACAAATTTCTAAACATTCAAAAGCCAAAACTGCAAAGTTTTACAAATATTTTTATATTATTATTTATATATCTGTAATTCCATTAGAACAAAGCCAATATACTACGCATTACAGGAAGATACATATTTTGAATAAACGAGTAAACGAAACCGTTTCCAGACTAAACTAGCAAGAACTAAGAACGGATCACCTTTAAAAGAAGCCAGGAGCTGTAGCAGCCGATGTAAGCGCCATGTAAGAATATTTGAGCTGTTGAAATTAGAAATTATATGAATGACTGTTACTAGTTACAATGCCACCAGAGTAAGTGATATCAACAAAATATTAACTTAAATACACTTACGGGCATAAGTCCGACCATAGATCGAAATATAACGCCCTGTTTAGAAACATCCACAGTTTTTGCAGACCGATGAGTAGGCAGAAATAAACTTTTGTGTTGTAGGTATCGAAAAAGAGTGTGCCTATCGTATGGCTACTCCAACTTAAGAACTGCACATAAATATAGAGTGCATAGCCTCCGATTTCTATTTATTTTTAACGCCGATGTCTGCAAATCTCAGAGAAGTAGGTTCATAGTCCTTAGATTTTATAATGTACTTATATTTAAAATCCGTGGAAGACCGGTCATATACGAAAAAGTTTGCACATGAATGGTGTATAGTGCAGTTTATGAAGCGTGATGGATATTAAAAACATTGTCTTCATAATGGCTTGATTTCGGAAAAAATAATGAGCAAGGGCACTCGTTTCAAAGGGATCTTTATAAATAATACCTGCCACTTTAATATAAGTTTGGGTACTAAAACGCAAAGATGTTGATGTTTTTTATGTATTTGTTTTTCTCGATTTTAAGAACTTTATTCAATAAAATTGATAAATTGCAGAAGGCTTTTAAGTTCCATGTATGTAGAATAGGCTTGTCCAAAGCTAAAAGTCGTTAAGTCCAGCCAAGGGACGCTTACACGGATGAAGAGGTTTAAATTTAAATGAAATTTCCAAGGTCCTCTAGACCCGCATGCCCTTAGGCCACTCCCCTCTTTTAGGAGACGTGGCATATTTTTGTTTGTAACTCTTAAAAATATTTGAGCTAGACCCACCTTTAAACGTACCGATCAACGTTAATCACCAGCTGTTTCCATTAAGTGATGTCTGTCCGTTCATCTTAGGCTTGTAACAAAACTCATGGTCGCATTTGTTGTTTGATCATCATAAAATTTCCTATTCTAGGGGACGTGGCATATTTTTGTTTGTAACTCTCAAAAATTTTTGAGCTAGACACGCCTTTACGTGTACTGATCAACGTTTATCACCAGCTGTATCCATTAAGTGATGTCTGTCTTAAGCTTCTAACAATACTACAGGTCACATTTGTTGTCTGATCATCGTAAATTTTGCTAGAAGTATGTTTTATGTTCATAGGATGGACGCTATTGAAATTGAAGAATATCAGTTCAAATTTAGATATACCTCCCACACATATCTTTAGCCAAATTATGTTTCTAACTCAAAAAGCTGTATCCAATCTTGATGAAATTTGGCACAAGAAGGTCGCTATTGTAAAAAAAATCGGTTCAGATTAATTGCAATTTATATAAATTAAGTCCCACACATATGTTAAACTCAATTTAAGTTTGTAGCACTGGAAGGCACATTTTACTTCCAATCTTGATGAATTGACAGAAGTAAGTTTTATGGACAAAGGATGGACTATATTTAACTTATAGGAAATCGGTTCATATTAAGATATAGCTTTCACACATACATAAATTTAACCAATTTTATGTGTTTAAACCTGGGAACCGCATAGAACTTTCAATCTTGATGAAATTTGGCACAGTTCATAACGGTCGACCAGTTACCAGCATAGATAAAAATGGGTGATATTGGTCAACTTTTTAATAAAGGCCCCAGTACAAAGGTCCCTTCCCGATTTTACATAAAACACCCGTTTCAATTCCGAATTCTACCAAATTTGTTAACGTAGTATATGACGATGGACAAACAACCAATCTTGGACCATATATGACCAGTTTTCGATTAATCTCTTACATATATGGGTTTGGGGTGCGCAGAAAAGGCTTCCAGTATATATGGATATTAGGCATAGTGTAAAGCTTGGCATAGCCTTACCTGCTAAAATTGCAATTATACACAGTTTGTGTTAATATCGTTATGAAGCGGTGATCACAAGCCTGCTTTTTGGTCCAGAATTTGCAAAATGACTAGTTGTAGTTTATGCTTAATTTTTTGAAATTAGATCACACTAAATTGTATCTATTTCGTTTGCATAAATCTGCTTAAATTTCAATTATTCACAGTTTATGTTGATATCGCCATGAAGTGTCACAGAAACCGCGATAAATGGATAGCAAATTTAAATAATAGAAGTAGACCCCATATTATATATAAACCTAACTGTTAAGCAAGTATGAACTCAAAAAAGTCTACCTTATCCAAATCACCTTTAGTCCTTTAAATGGGAAACTTTTTTCCTCTGGTTAGATTTCGATTTCACTTTAGAGAAAGTTCAAGTAGTCTAAAACCCCGTTTTTAATTGGCTTTTCAATATTTTTGCACTTACATCCAAAATTAGTAGTGTTTTACAATTGTATATTTAGGGTGTCTGATGGATATTGCTATATTATTACGGAATGTGGAGTTTTCGAATATCAGCTTATTGAAAAATGTTTGTCGCAATTCTGTCAGGCCGGACTATGTGAGGAGTTGCACCATCTTGCTGATCACACAGATTTGAAAGAAATTCTCATTCGGCGTAATTCTGGATAGAAAAACTCTCTCAACATGCTCAAGTAATGGTCTCGAGTAACCGTTACGGTGTGACCGTTTTCTTCGAAGAAGTAGGGCCAATGGGGACAATGCAGCGTGCTGAAACTGCACACCACACTGTGACACGAAGTCGATGCGTCTCATAGAGTATCTGTGGATTGGAAGCACTTCACATTTGACAATTTTGTTTGTTTCTGTTGGAAATGGACCTTGACAAATGTGAAAAGACAGTTCAACATGTTTCCGTCCACTTTCACCATTTGAAGCATCTTCTGGCAAAATTTCAAGCAAATCGGGAAGTCTGATGCGTTCAGTTTGTTGGTCTTTTAATTTTTTTTATAGGAATAAGTCTTTGTACATAATTAACTGCATGACTGTCTGCTTAAACCCCTTTGGGTTGTGTGGTATAGCAGCAGCTACAGCAGCGATTGTCTCCTCCGTCCGAACTAAAGGGTTTCGATGTTAAGGTCTTCTGATGACTGTCCCACGCTCTCCAAAATTTTTAACAAGTCTCATTATGGTCCATCTGCTCGGAGGATTGCGTCAAACGTGTTCCTATACTCTCTTTAAACCGAAACTACGGATTCCAGAGCGTGATAGCGGCGGACAATCCAAATTCTTGCATCAGTGTACCCAGTTATTTTTTGTTAAATCTAAAAATCAATCTGCAATACAAAAAATGTTAATCAGATTCATTAAAAAGAAAAGATGTTATTAATTTTTTTTGGTAGCGGCTTTCTCCAGCCACCCTGTACCTTTATTTCCTTGTTACATTCTACTTGGAATGAAATGTAAACAGAATCGGCACGGTGAAAAAAATGTTCACAGTTCATTCCTACCATTAGTCTTCTTGTAACGTCGAATGATCTTTAAACTACAAGAGTACTATACCAATATAGGTGTTCTAGGTAAGGACATCAACAATTTCATTCGATTTAAAATTGATCAAATGCTTGGGTTTTAGCGGACAAACGTACCACATTTTTGTCTAAGATCTCATTGAAATCTAAGCATTAGAGTATTTTGTTTCAATTAACTAATTAAATTATTCGTTTAAATTCGTTTGGCCAGCTACTGTACATATGCAAGACTTCTGCAATTTTATGTTATTCATTTTATTTATTATAAAATTTCCTGTTCAACAGCTTTGTTTACTTCATAATTAAATTGCATAAAAATGTCTTTGTAATTTAACATACACTAGTACAAAAGCACAACTACTCCGTTTATTTAAATTTAATCACTACACAATGCCTGGTTTTAATTAATGCAAACGATATAAGCAACAGCAAACAACCGTCGATTATCTAGATCGTTAAAATGCCCAAAGAGAGTTAATAAACTATGCTTGGCTGCCACAGGATGTGTTTTTTAAAGCGTTACTTTGTTTTAAATTGTTAATTTCGCCAGCGAAAACTGTCTATACTATTTGGCTAACAGTTTGTTATACTAACCCAGTAGCGGGCTGGAATATGTTTTGTTGTCTGCGTTGCTACGATGTCATTGCAAGATATTATCACGTTTAGTCTAGAGATTGACGCAGTTTTGTTTCTGTAGGGCGGATGCGAAATAGACGGAATTGTCCACAATCTTGAAGAAGTGACTGTCTGCATCTTACCTGTCAAACAAACTGAGTAGATGTTACCCAGTACCCTTGACTTTTCATTGTCAGGCCTAGCTTTGCCGATTATTTTTTATATACAAGCGGAGCGACTAGCCACATCGTTTTTAGCTTTTTCTGTGGTAGCTTTATAATCTGGTCTGAGTTGTTATTACGTATTTCACTTCATCCTTTATTATGGTATTATTTGATGCCTTTTCCATTGAAGCTAGTGGTGTCTGTGGCGAAATTAAAGGAAAGAAATTAAAGGAAAAGACTAGAAATACAGGGTTTTCCATTAAGTACATAACAATTTTATATATAACCTATAGAGTTCAAATTTATTCCAGGTGTAGTGCAAATGTTACATTTTAAGAATAAAATTCGATATCGGTCTTATGACCACCACGAGCCCGTGTACAGCAATCTATTCTTTGGACCCCATTTTTTACCACTTGCACACATTTTGACCGGAACTTTAGCAATTTTGCTTTGGATGTTGTCTCTGAGCTCGTTTTTGCCTTGTTGGCATATACCAATGACTTGATGTGGCCCCAAAAATGAAATTCAATGGCGTTAAATCGCATGAACGATCTGCCCATTCGACCGGACCATTTCTCAAGATAACGGCTTCACCGAACATGCCTTACAGTAAATCGATTGTAACGCGTGCTGTGTGTCTAGTGGCACCGTCTTGTTGAAACCACATATCGGCGATGTGAAGTTCATCCAATTCTGGTCAAAAATATTTTTCATGGCACGATAGCGTTCTCCATTGACGGTAACATGACGATTGTTTTCATCGACGAAAAAATATAGCCCAATCACACCTCCCGCATGAAAACCACACCATCAGTAATTTTGTGTCTCTTGAAGCACTCCAAGAACGGTTGTTGTGGTCCAAGAACGCTTATTTTGTTTATTGACCAAACCAATCAGCCAGAAATGAGCTTCATCGCTGAAGATGATTTTTTGATGAAATTCTGGATGTTCGTCAAACTTTGCCAGAGCCCAATCGAAGAAGTTTCGGCGTTTCTAATGATCAAGTGGCTTTAGTTTTTGAGTCAGTTTGATCTTAAAAGGATGAAGGCCAAGATCTTTTCGCAATACGCCACAGTGCGGTTTGAGAGATGCCCAGTTTCTAAGAACGACGAAGAGTCGACTGATTTGGCTCATGCTGTACGGATACACTAACGTCTGCGATATTTTCGTCGTTTCGAGCGGTAAGACGTCTCTTTGGCGTTGAAACATCCAAAAGTAAAAATTTGGGTCCAAATTTATCCACTTTACGCACAGCCTGTCGGCCGAAAATTGGAGTAAGCGCTCTTAAAATTGCGACCACCGACTCAGAATTTTGGTAGTAATTTTTTAGGATTTGCAAACGTTGCTCGTAAGGGCACTTTACCATAATAACAACATTGACTTTGACTAACGTTTTGACACAGAAAGATCATTAAAATTGTTTATTGGAGAACTCTTTGTTTCAAAAAAACTTTGAAAAGTAGTAGAATTAATTTTTTGTAACCACTTTAGTACTTATCCTGGATAAATAACGAGCATAAGCCTTTATTTAGGCTAAGTATTAAATGACTACAACAAATTATTTTCCCTAAATTTCTTATTTTTCAGAATCAAGTACAAGTGTTTTTTCTATACACAAGCTTAAAATTAGCATTTTTTGTAAACAGATGAAATGACCATTGCAGTTTTGCTATCCAGTCTTATTAATCAAGGTTTTACGAGGCAAACGAAAGAACAGATTGTCATAAATATTGACCCTAGACGAAGTCCTCTTTATTTCGTAAAATGGGTTTCTCCATATATTCATTAACCTTACAATATCCTTTGCCACACATAAATGCCTTGTAATTAATCCCATAATCATGCCTAATTATTTCTCGTGCATTAGTGAATTGGACGGAAAAATAATTTGCTTTATGTAAATGTGCAGGTCGCAAAATCCGGAAAATTTTATCCTGCATCTTCATTACTTTCCACTGAAATTTCGCACGTTGCTTTTCTGTTTCTCTGTTTAAAACTGTGGTTTCGTCAATTAGAATAATTTCTAACATTTACAAATACTTTTGAGGACACACGACTCCATACATTCCTGGATTCAATTAAATGCAATCTCCCATACCACGTGATACGTTCTGTTAAAGACCCCGATCAGAGGTAAATGCGAACCGCTGGCAAAAGCTGAATTAAAACATAGGCTTGTTAGAAGGATCGCACAATCATTCAATTTTTTTTTTATAGTGGTAGGCCTTTTCGTACAAATTGATAAACTAAAAGTAAAATAACTCGTCACTGCTTTTTGGAATTGTGACAGCCTAACACAATATAATCGATTGTAATAAAAACTCTGTCCTATTTATTTTATATCCCATAGTCCAGAGTTCGTACCACTTTAAACTTACATTTTGCTTGCAATATAAAGTTATAAATATATTTAAAAGCTATTGTTATATACGATCTTACAAATACTTATATTACTTAATATTGTATTAATGTATGCACTTTATTTGGGTTTTAAAGTTATTAAGAAACTAATTTTATGATAAAATCGGCTGGAGTACTACTACTGAAGCAAAGACAAAGCAACGCCTTTAAACATGCCAAGCCGACCGAAAATGCAAACTAAAGCAATGGTGGTCTGGTCTGCAAGTGAGAAAATACCAAAAAAAGAGGCTAACCGCATAAACAAATGTTTAAACGCCAATTAAGCGTTTAATTAGGTTAAACTTTTAAACGAAGTAATGCGTTGCAGCAGCAGCAGAGGTGGATTATGGAAACTCCAGACACCAGAAACAAACAAGAAACGAAAACACAAACATAACCTTTCACTTTTGAAGAAATTTCTGGCATAGCACAGGTTGGTTGGAACCCTAGAAATAATGAAATACTAGAATAAGATGTAAAACAGATAGCAAGAATTTCCATAGCGTCGGGCAAAGATTATCTATTAGCAAAATTACAGTATTCGTTTTTTACGAGCAAGATACTCCTTTTCTATGTAAATGTCTGGCACTACGTTTGTTAGTGTAAAAACATTACCTACCTTCCTCAACATCTCCTTAATGCACAAATAGGGAACTTCAATTAACGTTTTAAAAAATGTCTAAAGATCACTCTTTGTTTTATATTAAGCTTGCTCTACATGTTGTTGTTGTTGTAACAACAATGTATTTATTTTGAAGTCTTGTTCGTCTATGGGGGATCTGCTTCGATATCCAGGTGAAGGAAACGCGCCATTTGAACTGGATGCGTCTACAGAGACCTGGGGGTCAGCTGAGTGGGCTTGGCCGGACAATTGAAGAGGTGCAGCACATCATGTGGTCCCTGATGGCAGGCGGGACAGATGTCCGGAACGTTAGCATCAATTCGTGCCCAGTAAGAATTGAGGCGGCTGCACCATCCAGATCTCAGCTGCGCCAGAACCACGCGCGTCTGCCGAGGTAGTACCTTCTCTTCAGGTGAAATCTCCGGGGGATGTTCCCCTAGCACTACATTCACACGGTAGCTGGATACTGCTGCTGCGACATCATCGGCGTGAATGTTTTTCAAAACTGCCTGATAGTTTCGATGATCTAAAGGTTCTCTCTTATACCGCTGGACCTCTCTGTCTAGATCATGAAGATCGTACCTGATCTGCCTGGGTGGAGGCATCCTGTTCAAGAGATGGTGGTTAGGATGACTGCTGCGAAAACACCCTAGCAGGTATTGCTTAGACAACAGGAAATTGTGTCTGCGCACGGTAAGGACCTTCGTCTCCTCATGTAGATGATCCTCAGAAGACATAAGAAGACACCCTGTTGATGTTCTAAGTGCGGCATTCTGGCAAGTCTGAATTTTCTTCCAATGCGTCGTACTCACGTTCGCCGACCATACAGGTGCTGCATAGTTTGCTACAGACCGACCTATCGCTTTGTGAGAGGTCATCAAGGTTTCTTTGTCGGCTCCCCAAGTACTGCCGGCAAGTGACTTGTTCCTACTTTTGAGTTTACCGCAGATAGCTGTAGCATGTGCAGAGGATCTAAAAAGACTGTCCAATGTGACCCCAAGGATTTTGGGGTAGTTGGTGGTCGGGATGTTGACGTCATCGACTTTCACATTGAGTGACAGCCGCACCTCTGCGGTCCAAGCAGTAAACAGTGTGGCTGATGATTTGGAGGCGGATATTTTTATATTTCTCGCAGTGAAGAAACGTGCTAAGTCAGTGAGGTAACAGTTGATTTTCTCGCAAATGTAATCCACTTTAGGTCCTGACGCCAGAATTGTGCAATCGTCAGCGTACGACACAATTTCAACGCCGCCTGGTGGTGCAGGAATTTTAGAGAGGTAGAGGTTAAACAGAGCCGGGGATAAAACTCCACCCTGTGGAATTCCTTGTTTAACTCTACGGGGCTTCGACTTTCTGTCTCTAAATTCTTGCTCTACATCTTAGAGTCCGCTGGGCCTTATATAAATATATGTAAATATTTTTCATTCCATTCAAGAATCGAAAACAACTAAGTTCTGTCCCTTATAAATTGTTTTAATAGATTTATATTTCGGAATTTCCCAGAAATTTATGCTTACGTAACCAGTTTTCCGGAATTTTCTTCCGGGATTCCAAGAACTTAAAATTTCCTACAAAGCCGATTTACTTAAATAAATCTTAGTGGGAGAACATGAAATTAAGTGAATTTTATTTCAGATATAACTTTTCGGAATAGAACTTCGATTAGCCACCGTTGGACAATTTTCGGCTTTTTAAAGATTAATACGAAAAGTATTTATAAATTTATGAAAACGGAAATAACGATTTTGAATAATTATTATTTCTGTTTCCACAGTTTAGTTAAGAAGTCATAACTTTAGAAAAAAAATGAAAACTATTCTGTTCTTAACCACAAATTATGCTCTTAAAGTATGTCGTAGTTTAGGACTTGTTTTGAGATTCCTTAAAGTAACAATATAAAAATTTTTAAGGATGCGCCACAGCATTCAATTACTATAGATAATAATAAGAGTGGTATTTTAGATAGAGACTTCACAACTAATAATAGTAGCAAAACTGTAATAGTTAACTAATTTGTTAACAAAAACCTTCAAAAAAAAGTGCAGCTGTTCTCGATTTTAAAAGAAAATTGGCAAAATAATACTTTGTAGCCGTTTAAGTTCCTTTCCGCAATAACTATAAAGCATTAGCTTCTATCCAGACGAAGTACTAAAACTGTTCCAACATATTATTTTTCCATTTTTTTTAAGAATTGAGAACAGAAATTTTTCTTTGAAGAAAATGATGTTAGTCAAACTCCTATTAATTAAATACAAATAACACTACGCAGCAATATGCTAGTATCAAATGAAATTTATTAAGTCCGAATCTGTATTCCAAATTAATATTTTTTTAAAATTCAATGGTTTCTTGATTAAATCGAACTCACAGTAATAAAATAAAAATAACACTGCGCAGCTATGCTTGTATCAAATGAAATTTATTAAGTTCGAATCCGTATTTCAAATATCTTCAGCACTTACAATTTTAAAATGTGGGTCCGGAACATTTTTTTTTATTTAGGAATATAGTATATACCCAAAGCGAGGAAACGACAAAAAGAACAAAAAGTTAATATATAATTTGTTTTAACAGTTCAACAAAAAAATGATTTCCTTTTTTTAATCTACTGGCTTTTATTGCTAAGCCGGAATTGCTGTTAAGTCACTAACAAGATAAACTATTTAAGATTTAATTGAGAATAGCTTTGAACTGATTTGGGCTCAAGAGTTAAAAAATTACAAGAGTCAAAAACGCGTGAATGTTTATGGTAAAGAACATTATATAAGTACTCCTTAATATATTCCATATATTGTACTTTACTCAAGACCGAATCCGGCTTACCAGTGTAAGCCTGTAGATTACAAAAAGTAAACCGTTTCATTTGTAACTGTTAAAAACAAATATCATATTAAGTCATGTTTTAATACTGAGTTTGTTTTCTTATTGAATGGTATTTCTAACAAATATTAGTTCTTCGTCAGGCAAAATTTATATTAACTATTTTCCGGCCTAGATCCCGGGAAATTTGAAAATTTTTCCCACACCGGGAATAAAAAACCCTTATTTTAACATACATATTTCCATTAGGTCCTATTTTGAAATTACGTCGTCGCCGGTGTTAACCTTAAACGCGAATTTCGCACAAAATGATTTTAATTCCTATGCTCAAGCATCAACACTTGGTCTTGTTTTTATAAAAGCAATTTGTTCTGAATTTTTTGGTCGGTCTTATTCTTCAATTATGAAACTTAATTAAAAAGCTTACCCTCCTGGCTCGTTGATAATTTCCAGTAAAAAGATCGTCACCTATACAGAGCGTTTGGAATTATAATTAATAACAATTATTTTTGGAATTCCCTTATACATTATTGTAAAAATTAATGGCAACATTTTCTTTCATAATTATATGTGACCCCATTTTCGAACAATGGGCCACACATTTCAGGCCTTTTAAGGAAAACTATCCTATATTTTTCCCAAAACGCTTTAGGTAATGGTAGCATTTAAAACGTCTAAAAAAGTACTTGTAAACTCATTGTAATGACGTTTTTATCTATGTACATCCATAAATACATATGTATGAACATATGTACAGCAATCATGTACGAATATATGACAGAGCAATGCAATAAGGAAGTGTTGCATATGCCGGTGATTTACTATCGGCAGCTAAATCGGCATTGTTTGTTCAAATAAACATGTCACAGCTGTTGTAATACTTTCCTTTTTTGGGTCTCCATCAGAAATATCCATGAATAAACTATCCACCGAAAAAAACTAAGCCAAACTGTCATAACTGGCGGTACACATTTGAGCAAATCACCAGCCAACAACGCCACCGCCGCCGCCACCTTCCTTCTCTACCTTCACCGACACCACCTTCTACTAATAGCAGCAGCCGCAGTTACTCCAAACAAAAGCGCAAAAAAATTGGTCAATTGCCAAGTATACAATAACAATTTGCATAAATCTTAAGATTCCAGCCGAAGATATGAAACCTGGGCTTAGTTGCATCAGTGCAAGTGTAGAAGAAGGTTTAAAGTTTTCAAAACATTTTTATTTTTTTTTTTTCAAAACGAAAAGAAAACAAATTTGAAAATTCATAGCGAGCAATTTCGTGTTTTTCGTCAATGTTTAATTAAACATGTAAAGGCGAGTAGTATGCAAATTTAGGAAATGTTTTCTCTTAAATTTAATAAACAGACACGGAAATTCTCTAAATTCTGTAAAGTTTAATAAAATTAGGTTAAATGTTGTAATGGAAATGACTTCTCTCAATTTCAAAAAACAAACCAGGAAATTCTCTAAATTCTGCAAGTTGTACATGATTAATATCACATTCTTCCGTATACTGTCTGGCTTAGAAATAAGTCTTTAAATGGTAAAGGTGCTGGTATTTACGAATTGGGGAAAAATGCCGAGGGAGTTGACACCAGGATTCCTTTCCTTGTAAATCGATACACATGTAAAACGACTTGGAGTTTTTAGGATACTGAAAATAATTTGCTGTTTTTTACGAATAACACTTGATTACAAATTATGCTTTTTTTCTGGCCCAGAGTTCTAAATACTTTTTTCTTATAGATATTAGCCTCCATAACAAAAATAATTCTTAAAAAATTTTCCTCTGATTAATTTTCAAGTTAGCATTTTTGGGATTTTTTTATGAGATGTCTCAGCTTTTTGGACCATAACTCCCAAACGCTATTACCGAGTTGATCAAGAGTGGTCTTAAATAAAAGGAAATTAGCTATTCTTTTCATTCTTCAGTAAAGAAATTTACATCAGTTCAAATGTTTTGACGTTGGTGGTATTAAAAAAAATTAATTTTTTGTGCAAAAATCACGATTATAAATTGAAAAAATATAAAAACAATAATATAAAAATATATAAAAACATATAAAAATATATAAATAAATTAAGCATAACTTTTGACATTTTCTGAGACATCTCAAAAAAAATTCCAAAAATTCTATCTTGAAAACTAATCAGAGGAAATTTTTTTTAAATTCATTTCCTTGTTTAGGAGGACAAATTCTATAGGAAAAAATATTTAGAACCATGGACCAAAATGGCTTTTAGCTAGTGTAATTGGCAATGTCATTGTTTGCCGTTACTTCTAGTTATGTCAGCTAATAATTTGATTGTCTTCTTTAATTATAACAGATGAATGGGGTTGAACCTATGTAGTATCCATCGATATTGTCTATATTTGGAGATTGCAGCCAAAAGCCTTTTTGTCGAACAGAATTTTTGTAGATCGAACAGATCTTTTAAAGTTCAGGTTATGGCGTGAGTCTGAGGCGGGTAAGCCAAAGCATTGGAAAATATAACATTACATTTTTATTTTTGTCGATCCTTAGGTCTTTTTTCCTCTTAATTATCTTTAAGGTCCGACTAGATGTTCGATGCTTAAAACTTAAACAATACAACGCTGCAAGAAAGTTAAGCACAATAATTTCATAAAATAATTGTATTGTAATGTCATGCCACGAACATCAACGCCTTCGATTTATCTTAAGCCACAACCTTACTATCTTCTAGTCTGTGTATGGACCAGCTCAAGTAGTGACATAAGTTATATAAGGTCACTCGTTGATCGATTTCTACTGTAACTTTGCTGCCGATCGTTGAGAAATCCGTGTGACTCTAAATATCCTAAAGATTTTCGTTAGCTGATCGAGTAACTTCGTCGTCCGAATCAAAATACAGTAGACGCTTACAAATCAGAACCACTTTGTTTTTCGGGTGGTTCTAACTTCGGTAAAGTTCTAATTTCTGAACGTTTTTTATTTTTACAAAAATAAGTCGAATACACTATTTTTTATCCAATTTTGAGTATTTTATTAAGAAAAACGAAAACTTAAATAACATTTCTGTCAAATTATATCACATATATGTTTCAATATAATATACAATAATTCATTTAAGTAAAGGAAAATCTTATTTTCCAACTGCTGGAATGCGGTGGCAGTGTATCTTTATTTCCGAACTGTCAATGCATCAAAATGTTGTTTCTAATATCTGGAAGTTTTAATTTCTGAGAGTTTAATTTTTTGAGCGTAAAACGATTTCTCTCTGGCTTGGACAAGTTGGCCGTATGAAAACAAGCGCTTCAGCCAGAAAGGCGTTAGACAACCTAGGAAAGCGCAGAAAGGGATGCGAAGATCCTTGGAGTCTGGAAGAAGCACTCCGACCACCGAAGTGCTTACAAATTATTTATTGTAGACGCAGCCTTTGTAAACAAGTAAGTTTCGTAGTTGCATCATCATTATATTTCTTATAAATATAATAATGCTATAAATAATTTGCTATACATTAATGATCAAACATTTAAATGAGAGGAACATTTTCATTCTTATTAACTTGTGTAGCACGGACTGTATTTTGATGAGAAGTGTTTTGATGGTCCTTGTAGATGTTGTTTAGGCTGGCCCGGCACTACATCACATTTTTATCTATGAACCTAAATTCGTTTAAACATACATACGAAAATTGTATTCCTTTTCGTACTATCATATGTCCCTCGAATCAGACTCTCCGTCCGTGTGTTGTTCATCAAAAGTTAAAAAAAAACATTCAATACCCATTATCATACGGCCCTCATAATTACAATTTATTTAATTACAATTAAGGAAAACCCCCACGAGTATGCCAAAATAAAAACCAGATTGTTTACAAATGAAAATTCATGATTTTTCCCATTGTTTTCATTTCGTTTAACACATTTCCAAACAGCATTTATTGAAGCCGTCATTAAAACCTGTCCTTAAAAGTTTGGCTAGCTGGTTGTTGTTATTGTTTCCATTGCTTTTGTGGCCGCTTACATTTAAACGCGTAATTACCTTGCACTTGCTTTTATTTTTGGCCAATTTGCTGAAAGCATAAGCAGAGTTTTTGTTATGTTTTTCAAAACTCTTCGTACCGGTTTCTTCAAACGGGATGCAAGTTTAAACACCAACCGACCAACGAACCAGCACACCACATCGTCAGATGCGACTTGTGATACTTGAACGTACGATATGATGCGATTGGTACACGTTTTTAATCCTCTATGCGAACGCACGTTCCATTGGAATTATCAAATGTTTTAACCAGATCGAAGTGATTAAGTGACGTAGTAGGCATTCGTGTATTATGCCGAAATTAGAGATGGCGGTCTTGAAAATGCTGGAGGTTTTGCAAATGTTTGAATGTCCGAATTCTTTTATTTGAAATTCAAACATTTACCAACGATTCTGTTTGAAAAAAATTTTGTTAAGAAAAAAATTTATAAAAAATATAAGAAAGCTTAAGTGCCGAAACTCGGCGATTATAACTTACCGACAAACAGAAAATGTTCGTGTACTAATCGGTCAATCCGTTATAGAACAGCAATATATTTTAGTACAACTTCTTCCCGATAAAATGAAAATGATCTTGAAAACGTGCAGTGAGTACTGATCAACGCCGGGGTTTTGCGCATAACATCAACAAGCTATGGCGGTCCCAAAAATCTTAATACAAACCTATCTACAAATTTGGTAAAAGTTTAGAATAAACAGCGACTACAAATACTTAAAAAATTTAAATTTTGTAAACAAAATGTATGTTTTTTTAAAAAACTAATTTTTATAAATTAATAAGGGTTGCTATTTATATTTCTGGCCTAATAATGAATTGCGAATATTTATCATCAAAAATGGTTTTATTGTTTTCATGGTATTCTCTAGCATAATTTATACACTTTTGCATGCGCTCAAACCTATTGTCGAAGCACTTTTTCCACTCCGATTGAGACACCTCCAAAACATGGTTTTTGAACGCATTAACAGCATCTTCTGGCGACGAAAATCGTTGACCACGCATTTTTTTCTTGATATGCGGGAATAAAAAGAAGTCATTGGGTGCCAAGTCAGGGCTGTACGGCGGATGACCGTTTGAGCCGTTGTGTGAGAACTCGTATTGTCATGGTGCACAATGATTCATCTTCTCTTGTCTCTTGTTTCGAATTTCTCTGAAGACATCAGGGAAAAAAATGTGGTGTACCACTCAGAATTGACCGTCCTACGTTGCCCAAGCGGAACAGTCGCCACATGACCAGTTTTGCCGAAGAAACAGGCGACCATTTGCTTCGAAGTGCTTCTTCCACGAACAACTTTCATTGGATTTGGCTCGTCTTTGAACACACATACGGTCGATTGCTGTTTTGTTTCGGGCTCATACGCATAGATCCATGATTCTTCACCTGTGACGATCTTATAAACGTCTTTTGAAGCACCGCGATCGTATTTTTTAAAATTTCTGTGCACCAATCGACACGAGGATTTTTTTGAGCGATTGTCAAATTGTGCGGGATCCAACGAGAACAAACCATTTTTACGGCCAGGTGTTCATGCAATATCGAATGTATGCTGGTGGAAGAAATGCCCAAGGATGCCTCTATCTCAAGGTATGTCACATGACGATCTTGCATTATCAGTTCACGCACGGCATCAATGTTCTCTGGCACAACGGCCGTTGGATGACCTTCGTCTTTGAGCTAGCGTCGGCCACGACTAAATTCATTAAACCAGTTTTTCACAGTGTTATAGGATGGTGCTTCATCGCCATACAAAGATTTAAGTGGATCGATGCACTCTTGTCGTGATAATCCACGTCGAAAGTTGTGAAAAGTGATCGCACGAAAATGTTCACGAGTTAATTCCATTTTTTGCCAAAATAATTTTTTCAAGTAAACAACATAAAAAATGATGGTCGTACGTCAAAACGTTCTGAGTACGCTTATGCTAAAAAATGTCAAACTTTACAATGGAAATGTCAGATGGCGCCAGGCAACACGTAGTGTTCCTAGAAATATATATAGCAACCTTCGTATTTATTTTTTTAAACAAAATTTTTTACTGAATAAATAAGTATTCATTATTGTGTGATTGATCAACTCAGTCGAAAGATACAGCAACATAAAAACCTCAAAAAGCTTTTCATTCGGCACCGAATGGAAATTTCCCATTCGTACGACTGTTTTTTTATATAGCCGCATTTAAAAAGGTCTCTCCAGCCTCTCTGCTTTTGTAGAAACATAACGCATAACGTGTTATATAATAAATCCTATAGTTAAACCATACTAAATTATGTGATCATATGTCGCTCTTAAAAGGATACCTCCGAATTGTGTTCCTGCCACAAATTTTAAATTCGATTTTGATCAAATTCTGTACAGCGGCAATGAATCTTTTCTCTTCCAGAGTAATAAGGGGTATCACACAATCGGGCGCCTGTAGACTTTTTTCTTGTTTCATATTTTTCTCCCCCAAAAATTAAAAACCCAATATTAATATTTTAAACATTGAATTCATCGTAATCTCTACTCACAAGGCAGCGTATACGTAACACCAACACAGACATGAAATGTAAATGGGGTCTTTGACAACCAGGAGAAAAGGAGTCATCGAGAGTTGAGGCAAGTCGTTCGTCCAAGTCACCGCTGGCTAAGTAAAAGATCTCATAAACCGCGATAAATGATGGCAAATGACAAGAAATCCAACCAAGTGTACATGGAATGATTGCGAGTCGTTAGACGACTGGAGCAAACACATTTCGCCTCGGCATATGCTGGAACAAACGGGCGAGTGCGGGCACCAGAAACAATGGCCGCAGCAAGCAGCTGTTGCTGCATCACAAATGTTGGTTGTTACAGGCGCAGCAGCAACAATGAACGGCATGGGCAACTTACTCGATTGCTAATCATGTCGTTATTTACATACATACATACGTTCAAACATACCTTTGAACGTTATACTCGTATGTTAGTATATGTGTGTGTGCAGTATGCAGCTTTTGCTGCTGTCTGTCTGGATCCATATCCATGATGTTTGTGAGTTGTTGGCTGGGGGTATAAATCGAATCTGGATTCGAACCATAATCACAGTCAAAGCCAAATCGTCTTAGAGCAACGTACTCTAAGTCCAACCCAAACGAACGTAGCGCGTTTTAACTCGCTTTATTTGTTGTGATATACTTTCTTATCTTTTCCACACTGGAATCGCGTGTCTAGGAAGCGCTCAACGTTCAGTGTATTTAACATAAAAGAAAGTTTACTTCGTTCATATAGTGCATAACTGAAGATAATCCAAAAATATCAACAACAAAAAATGATGAAACTCATTGTAAGGAAGTGTTTTACATGCAATAACAAAAAAAATAATAAATGAATAAATTTGAGTGCTAAGTGTTATTCTTTAATTCCCAAACCCTCCTCCTTTATAGGTTATCTGTTCTTTGCTGGTGGCCGCCGCAGCCGCATTGAAAATCCACGAGTACGGTCATCATCAGGAGCATGCGGAATACAAACATGAAGACGAACATGCCGAAGAGACCGAAGTCCACCACGAAGTCGAACATAAGCATGCCACCTCCCATCAGAGTGTTAAGTTCCATCACTACCATGCCGTGCCCGTCTATATCAAGAAAGAAGATCATCATTTGGTCAAAAAGCCCGTTGAAATCGGTGGCACCAAACAAAAATTGAAAATTCTCCACCCCGAAACACAAAAGAACCACAATCACGGTTTAGTTTTGGAAGAACATAGCGAATCGAAATTCCACGAGCAAGGCCATCACGAGGAGGAACCAGAACCCGAACATGAACACCATGCAGCACATTATGAACAATACTATCATCATCATGAATAGATGCATCCACACACCACCATCCACATCACCACATCAATCCATTTCTAAGTTAGAAAAATACTGTTCCTTCTTTTTGGCAAACAAAAGTAAAAAAATAGAATAAACAAACCAAAAAGAGGATTCGCTACAAAATTGCCAAATTATTCCATATGTTCTAGAAGTGAAGTGAAGTGATCTAAGACTTACTACTTATCTTTATTATTTCTATATTAATTATGAGTTGACAAATATTATTTTCTATCTTTAGTTGAGTTTATAAATCTTTTTAAATTTTATTTACAAATAAAATATTAATATGTAAGAAAATTAAAAGTTAACGGGTGGGTTTTATTGAAGGGATTCTCAAAAGTTTGGTAAAAAGTTCTCAAGAAAAATTTGAAATACTTTCCAATTAAATCCAAACTAGTTTATCCAAGTTTAGGTTAAGGCTTTGTTTACATTTAAATTATAATAGCGATTATCGCTCACAGTTTGACAGTTACTAATGTATTATTAGTTTTGTTTTAGTTTAAGCCTTAATAACTAAGACTTTTTCGTTTGTAAAAAAATACTTGCTGTACTAAGTTCTTAAAAAAAAAATTGTTGTTGTAGCTGCTTTAGTACTTAGCCTTGATATGGGCTCATTCTAAATAAGGCTACAACAAATTTGGTTTTTGAATAGAGTGATATACTTCTGTACTTTTTCTGTAGACACTTTTTGTTAAAAAAATGACTTAATTATTGTGTTTTTTTATTTCATTCTTAGCAATCAAGACTTAAACTAAAACATAACTATTATTATTATAAGTATATCAACTATAGTAGGGCGATATCCTTTAGGAAAATTTTTATAAAAGCATAGTCTTAGACTTATTTCACTATCGCCCAATAATAATTGCGATTGGTCAATAGTAAAAATAAGTTCGAAAATATACCAGAAGCTGTCAAACTTTTCTGAAGTAAACATAACCTTAATTTTTTGTTTTAAATTAAACTAATCTTTAGAAAAATCATATACATTTGGGGATTATCCCTATTATTGCATTTTTAAAACAAACATATTCTGTCACACTTATATCTAAAAAACTACCCGGGAACTGTAAAGCTTACATCGATTAAATATGACCAGAGTAAAGCTTTACTAAGAAATAGGTTTTCTAGGTTATTTTTTTACTTTCTACAAAAAAGCTAATAAATGTAGCTTAACTTTAGGGATTTTTCTAGAGTGTTTTTACAATTTTCGGTGATGGTTTTTCAAGTCGTAAATGCCGGCGTCTTAATGGGTCAGAGATTACTTCTAAAATCCATATTCAAACTCTTCTAGAATATGCAGCAGGAGATGTACATAGAGTATTTCCAAAGGCTGCAATTGGATTTTTTGAATCACAAACATCACATTAAAAGTAAATAATCGAAAGTTTTTTATCCTCTTCTTTAAAAGATTAGGAAAATATATTATTGACAGTTAGGTAAAAATGTTCGCGCTTTCAATTCGGAAGGTTTCGAGCCTAAGTGCGGTTATTCATGTAGTGTTTTATAAAATTTTGCTATTTTTTTTTAAATTTGTTCCTTTATTTTTATAAAACTATTAAAAACTATTCCCTATTACTTTTTTCAAAAAAGTAGGGCAAATGTCGAGTCCGTGTATTGCGTCTAAGTTGTGTGTTGCGCGGTGTTGTCATACCAAAATTTTTAATGCGATTTAACTGACTATAACTCACAGCAGGGAAAATCATAGATAGCAATGGTATACTGGTATGGAAATGGCTATGAAAAATGGAATTAAAAGCTCTACTTCAGAAGCGATGTCAAAGTTGTTAAAAAAAAGACCATTCGTCCAATGACAAGCCTATGTAACAATCATTGGCTCGGATTATATTTGGAAATGCTTCCGGATCACAACTTTTAGATCTTTTTCACTTCCTTGGGTGGTCTTTTTTCGCTGGGCCGTGTTGAAATGCGTATAAAAGTACCAATTTATAAAATATCGCTTTCAACACATTAAAACATCTTAAGTCGGCTTAATTAGGTATCGATTTTATTTATTATTATTTTTCACCTTGCTAAGAACATTCCAAGTCTAAATTCAAAATTCCTTTGCTATGAAAAGTTGTTCTCATTTCATCGAAAATTATGTTTGTGGTTTTATTTTGTTCAAGTTAATAGGCAAACGTGTGGTCCTTTCGTTTAAAAATTATACTCGTAAATTGTTTGAACTACATACGAAAAGAATCCGAATCGAAATCATTTAATTTTAAAACGTTGTTTGCAGACATAGAATGCTTTAATGAGCCGTTTAATTAAACTGGAAAAAAAACAATCTCTGCTTATTTTTGCAGTTCGGTCTTATTAAGCATAAAGTGGTTTATAGCTGTCTGTTGACAGTGCTGCAAATCAATTTGATATTATTGATATTTCCTGTGCAGCCTATGTTTTTTTTTGCATTGCAACTAAAATTGTTTCTAGCATTCATTTTGAATTTTACTTAAAGAAGAAGCGTGGTTGATAATCTTTTAAAAAATCTACCGGCAGTAGGCTGCTATTCCAACACTTATAGGCTGTTTCCACTACGCGTCCACGTCCGCGTCCAAAAATCAATGACGGCGCGTTAAAGCTTATACAAAAAACATAAGCAGTTAGGTATGGACAAAAGTCGCGTTCATATTGGACGCGTTTTCCGATAAGTCGCGTTTACGATAAATTCGACTATTTTTGCAATCGAAACCCACCCTATTAATGGCAACACCGCAAATTGCACATCCCTATTAAAACAGCTGTTTATCAGCATAAACATAAAGCGCTGCTGCTGCACATTTCCATTAGGCGCAATACCATTTGATCCTTATTTTCCACTGCGGTTAGCAAAATAATATCATGTTGTGACATTATCATGGAGTTAGATAATGTCACAACACAAAATTATTAAACTTTTCGCACCGCAAAAAAACAAATAAACACAAACAGCTGTTTGAACGCAAACGTGGACGCAAAACACAATGGAAACACCATTATAAATTTTCGATAGCTCGTTGATGCGGACGTGGACGCGACCGTAGTGAAAACAGCCTAAAGCAATTAGCTTTGATACAATCGATCTCTTTTACACCCTTTAAAAGCCTTGAAAATATTCAGATTAGACATCTTATTTTCTTCAAGCTATTGTTTGGTAAAGCTGAAAATCGACTTTCGACCAGCTAATCAATTAAATTTATTTGGATTATCGTAATCGATTTATCGTGGTTTCAAATCAACTACGGTTTCGATTATCGTTTAAATTAAACCTTAAATTATACTCGTATGTAAGTAAAACGAGTTAATGCAGAAATCAAAGTGTGCCATATTTAGGAACATTCGGACTTGTCCATAGGAGCATGCCAGTCGAGGACCGTCAATGCCTCTATATCACTGGTGTTGGGCATGTCGCAGAGAGAAGAGCAAATATTGATGGTCGGCTAAGAGCGGTGGCTTTGAATTGAGATTCTACTTCCAAACCCAACGATTTTTTTTGTCAGACCATTAAATTTTGTTAACATTTTTTATACGATTTTGAAGAAGCGTAGAAAATATTTTTTTAGGCAATTTGTGCTTTTCTTACTTTGAAGGACAATAACAATTGTTACTGGAAAAAATAAAAAAAATGTTTAACATCAGATTCGAATGGATAATTATATTATAGAGAAGCTTTTACATGGCTTGGAGATAATTTTTTTACTCTTATAGTCGCCGGCATTTAAGAGGAATAAATGTGGGTGATATTATTCAGATTTAAACCTGAGCTTACGTAGTGAACAGCTCACTGACTTGGGAGAAGTTTCTCGTTT
The DNA here is from genome assembly GCA_963513945.1 of Hydrotaea diabolus. Classification (NCBI taxonomy): domain Eukaryota; kingdom Metazoa; phylum Arthropoda; class Insecta; order Diptera; family Muscidae; genus Hydrotaea; species Hydrotaea diabolus. Next base: position 7,482,726 of record OY740718.1, read on the forward strand.
GTTCCTTAATATCATTTTTGGAGTATTAACAAAAACTCATTTAATTTGATTTTGCTTAAAAATATTGAAAATGGGGTCAAAAGTCGATTTTGATTTGCTTACATCAAGTTTACTGTGGATATTTTATGACAATGTGTGCTTTTTTTACTTTGTAGGACGATAATAAAAACTGTTACTGGAATAAATAAAAAATGTTTAATGTCGACTCCGAACGGATATAGCTTAGATATAAATCTTCTAGTTATTAGGTATTGTGGGTTTTCTTATCTAGATTTGAACCTGAGTTTACGTAGTGCACAGCGCACTGATTTGAGAAAAGTTTCTCGTTTGTTTCTTAACAAAATATTGGGATAATTAAATATGTAACGATCAAACTTTTTTAAAAAGCAACAACTTATTTTTGATTTGCTTACGTGTAGAATTGACTACAAAAAACCGATTTTGAAAGTTTAAAAACTTTCAGCTAATATCGTTATCGTTTTACCAATCACTACTTCAAGCCTATTATTGAATCGTCTTCATAGATCCGAAGAAATACCATCGGGTCTCCTTAAGATAGGATTCTAATAAAGCCATACTGTCTATATATAAAGAGAATGTTGACTACTAATATAAGTAATTATGCATGACGGTTTATCATACCCTCCATTAGTATTGAGACACAGAGTAAACTGAAGTCGGACGATAGCTGTCATGGACTCACCTTTTTTGAGATCGATTATAAATATACCACATACCACCTCCAATAGAGTTCGAAAAGTTTGCGGCGCAATGTGTGGAAAATTAATATATCAAGTGAACTTGGCCCGATTTGTTGTGTGTTTGCGACTAACACACAGCAAACCCTGGTTCGAATCTGGATAAGAACATCTGACCGATTTCTATGCGATTTTTCGTATCCCGTAAATGCCTAGGACTTTATGAGTATGACATTACTCTTTAAGGCTTATGAAACTTCTCTAGAAAATCATTAGATGGTCTAAACCGATTCCTTTATGGGACGTTGAGAAAAAATCGCAGGTATTCTCTTCTGAATATTAACATCATCGTCCACAGCATACTTTTAGGCGTTTAATAAACCACTGCTGGCCAAATAGAAACTGCTTTAAAAGTTTGTAAGTAAATTAAAAAAATTTAATAAATAATTACAATACAATGTAGGATAATAAAGAAACAATAATTGTAGAAATAAAACTAAACAACAAGATAATCTTTATTTGGTCCTTGTAAATCTCTTCGCATTTCAGCCGGTGATCAGGGAACACAAATGTTGGGACAAAATTGTAAACAATCGTATAATTAATAAATAATTTTAAAAAAATCCTATAAGTACCACATATTTTTTGGCTCAAATGTACCATGTACACATTTGTTCGCACTCCCTAGTTTTTTGGTGGTGGACGCAAAGCCACATTGGCTTCGTACTCCTTCATGGAACTGCTGCGATGCGGTGATTTCTTTGTCAGGCTGGGATGAGGAGCCCCACCACGTTTGCCTCTTTTGCCGGGGGCATGACTTCTGGTCAAATGGGTCTTGTAGGTCTGTTGATAGCCGTAACCCTCGGGATTATTGTTGAATTTCGGATTATAACTGTCAAATTCCATGGACCTGTATTTGTGACTGCGAGGCTGTTCATAACTTCCGGGCGCCTCCTCATATTTGCTGGGCTGGGAGTTTTCCTTTTTCAAAACAAACTGATAGGGATTCATCTGGGGATAACCGTCCTCGGACATGCCTAAATTGGACATATCTCGTTCGGCTTCGCCCGAAGGAGGTTCAGCGTAATAGCCGCTGTTTCCTCCACCATAACCTTTGTAGTCGGGATGTGGCTCCGAAGACTGTTTCAGCTTGCGATACTCAGCCTCGACCCTCTGTTTCTGTTTATACGGCATCGAATTGATGTCATGATAGATCTCGGAATTGAAGTACAATTTACTCGGCTTATTGCTGGATGCACTGGAAATCGACTGATGATCATCGGGATCGGATGTAGTCACCACATGGGAGAGATCGAAATCTTCAAGATTTTTCAAAGCAGTTGAATGATCGAATTGGTCATAGTTGCCCTTGAGAGGTAAACTGTAAGGTTTCGACACGGTCTTCACGGTGGCCGTATGCAAAGGCGCTTTAGTTTTGATCTTATAGATGAACTCTACGTTGGGTGCCAAGGCATCGGAAACGTCATGGGCCGAGTTGGAGTAAGTGCTTTCATTCTCCATTACATAGGCAGATTTCGGTCCGGAATTTTTGTGGTGTTTCGATGGCCCCAAGTTGGAGGAGGACAACGAAGACGCTGGCGACGAGTGGCCATGGGAGTGTTTGTAGTTGTCGGAGTAGCTATTGAACGAAGGAGTGTATTCTGCCGAGTGGCTATGGACATGCTTGTAATTTTCGGGATAGTTACTAGTAGTTGAGGAGTGTTTTGGTTTCAATGTAGTCGAGGCGATGCGCTTCTCGTCGCTTCCCGGCACTGTGATAACCTTGAAGTAGGTCTTGGGCTCCTGGTTTTGGGGAGCCGCAATGATTTTGCCCTCGGCCTCCAGTTCTTTCATGTACCTAATTACGGACTTTTCAATTTGCTTCATTATTTCCGCTTTAGGTATTTCCGTGGAGGCGGAAACACGAATTTTCTCTTCATTCTCACCACCCGCGGAATGGTACGACGACGAAACCGGCTTGTACAGATACTTGGTGCGATAGTTACGATCGACAGCGGGCTGAGCGGCTTCATAACCTTCAGTTTGTTCTTCGTAAATGTTGTACGAACGTGTCACTGGCTCCTTTTCGAAAACGGGTGTTGAATGGTGCTTACCGGCGGCTTCCTCATTTTGTTGTTCGGACTGTTGGGACTCCTCCTGTTCCTTGGCCAGATAGTGGGCCTGTTGTATTTGTTCCTGTAGCTGAGCTTGCATTTGAGCATCGAGCACGGCCTTGGTCGCTTCATTTTCTGCCTGTATTTGAGCTGCATACTGATATTGTGAAGATTGGTTTTGCTCCTCATCCCCGGAGGAACCGGGTCTCTGGACGTCTTTATTTGTAAAAGGGTAGTATTCGAAGTTATCTGGTTTCTCAGGGCTTTCGTGCAGGTTTTGCAATTGTTGTTGCTGCTCCTGATGTTGCTGCTGCTCCTGATGTTGCTGCTGCTCCTGATGTTGCTGCTGCTGTTGTTGCTGTGTTGGATGATGGCGTGTGTAGTGTTGTTGCTGTGGTTGCGGTTGTTCCGCTTGTGTTACTTCCGGTTCACTGGGAATGCGTATGGGTTCACGCAGACGAGAACCATATATACCCATGGCCTTGGCCACATATTCTTCAGCAGTTTCCGTGTCCTCCAGGGAATCCGAGGGTATGCTTATGCTGCTGGTATATTTGGCCGTAATTTTTGTATGCAAAGGTTTACTTTCCGGTCGTATTAAATTGATATCGGCATTGTTGTACGTATAGTCTGGAAAGGGATATTCTTAGTGGATTTTTGGTAGAGAGGTAGTAAAATGATAGCTTACCTCCAGCATCGGTGGAATAGGCACCACCCCTACGATATTGATTTGATTCGGTGTGAGTTGAGGCCGATATCATTTGATCGGTTTTGGATTTTTCTGTAACGGCGTCAGCAGTTTGTTTGTGGTTGGAGGAGGAGGCGGCGCCGACGGCAGGTCCATAGCGACGTCTATTCCGTCCATTAGCTATAGCCTCGCTGAGGCCTATGGATGCTATCTGTAAGTAGGTGAAGTAAATAATATTTTAGATGATTTTAATATTGAGATATACGAGTATATTTGTTAAGTTAAAATTTCATATAACTTTTTGAAAGTTTGGAAACGAAGGAAATTTTTAATTTAGTTACATTCGTCAGTAGTTGCATTGTCAGAAACTAAAAAATGTATGATTCCCTAACCATCCCATTGAGGAACAGTCTGAAGATCTCTTCGAAAACCATTGACAGGAGCTTACTTTTTAAGCCTCGATCCTCATAATGCTGACGTCGTTTCGTTATGAATGCCAGCTGCTCTTGCCCAGAAGTTTAAGCGCTGTATTGCACAATTGTTCTACCCTCTACCTACAGCCTATCACACAAATGTAGACTTTACTTTAAAAATCTGAAAATAATCACATTTTGGATTATTTTTGAAATTTCGCTTTAATTGTGTAAAGGTGGCATTACGCGATATAAGGTGTGTTTTATTTAACAAATGAAAAAGGCTCACTAAACACCTCGAGGACGATACTTGAAGAGAAATTATCAAACCGAAACAAAAAGTTTTTTTAGTTATAATTTTTCTTAAACATGTTAAATTTGAGAAAAATATTCAACAACATTGTAAAGAGCAACGTTATTAATTTTTTCTACAAATTTAAGTTTGTTGCTGGTAGGTTTTGGTCGTTTGACAGCCTAAACGGTATTGTATCGCTTCTAAAATAAATCAGTCCATTTCTTTTACAGCCATGAACTTTTACCTCCCTAAAGAGGTATGTAGTTTATACACTTGTACTCGGTTAGTTCATTAGTACTGTGATACAATGGCTGCTCATTTCGGTTTTTTATACTTTATACAAATGGTGCGATATGTTGTATTTTTATACCCTACACCATACCACCGTGCCGGGGATTATAACTTACTACTGATGTTTGTAACACCTTGAAGGAATGATAATACTATCGCGGCTCATTTGGGTTTTTTGATACTCTTTGAAACTTTTCCGATATGTCGTCTTTTCATACCCTACTCCACACTACGTTATGAGGGACTTATAATAAACTCATGAAAAACACACTAAGTTTAGCATTGTACGAGACCTGTAAGTATACCAAAACAATATTGGTATGTTGTCGAATAGACCATGTCCATAGCCCCACATAATGATCCCTCCCGAGTTAAGGTTTTTCCGCTCTAGAAGAAACGATTTATATTCGAATGTGCTTAAATTTAAAGTAGAGCGTTATGAGCGACTTCTAACAAATTCTACTGAAGCTTAATCATGTGGTCTATCTCCTTACAAAAAAAAACTGTTCCAATTCCAGTTTTAAGTCCTGCTGCTATACAGACCACATATTTTTAATTCAATCCAGTTTAACTTTATCGTAGAGCGTTAAGTGCAATCTATAAATTTTTCTGGAGAAATTGGACCTTATCGGTATTTCCATACAGCCCCAACGAAATATAGCCCTCCCACTCTAGAAGTATGTAGTCCGACATTGCCTTTACTTCAGACAAAGACACGACTCCTCTTTTCATCCTAGTTGTCCTCGTCTGACTTTAAATTCTTTCACTTGTTTTACTTTAATTTTGCAAATTTTATTTTTTTATTTTGGTACCGTGGATCGAAAAAGTAGTTTTCAAAAAAGCGAAAAGTACAAAATAATAAAACGTTTTTTGGCCTGTACCGTTGGACTATGAAAACTGTTATGCTTAGTTCCTAATCAGATTTTTTTAAAGTACGTTTAAGTACGTTTTTTGTTCAATGAGAAACCATAAATTATTAAAAAAAAACTATTTTACATCTCTGTACCGATCCACTTTGCAACGAGATTGCACTTTAAACAAACGAAGATTAATTCAAATCTTGCTTGAAGAGTATCGATTCTTCTGTCTCCTGTACATCATATATTATGATTATACGACTTTCGTATGTCATTTAACCATTTCGCGTTGTGACCATCTTTTCATTCAACATACCACCCATTCACCCGCATGCATATTTTTCTGTCACTATTCTTATATAAGGTTTATCCGGCGCCTTCCTTCCTTTGAAAATATCCCAATTTTTCTTGTAGTCCCACCAAATAGTCATGTATCTTTCATATAGTCATACGAAGTTTGCTATTTATAAGTATATTTCGGGTCCTGACAATATTGGTGTTCCCTGATGCAAACTGGAAATTCCATTGGAAACTTTGACATTTTTTAGCATAACTTTACTCAGAATGTTTTGTCATTTGAGGGCGAATTGTTTTGTTTCAGTGTGTTGAAAAATTCATCTCAGTCAAAAGATGGAATTATCCCTTGAACATTTTCGTGCGATGATTTTTTTTACGATTTTCGGAGTGGGTTATCGAGACAAGAGTGTTTATATCAACTTGTTTCGACTTTTGGCGATGAAGTACGATCAAAAACCTGTTAATCGCTGGTGCCAAGAGTTCAGTCTCGAACGCCGTTCGCTCTAGGATGAATTTCGTGAAGGACGTCCAACTTCGGTCACTTTGCCAGAAACAATCGATGCGTGAATTGATAAAGCAAAACCGACATGTGACATACCGTGAGATTGAGGCATCCTTGGGCATTAGTATGACAAGCATCAATTAGATATTGCATGTTCATTAGGCAGTGAAAAAAGTTCGTTCTCGTTGGATCCCACATAATTTGACGAATGCTCAAAAGAAGCTCGTATGGATTGGTGCAAGGAGATGTTGGAAAAGTATAACTGCGGTAGCTCAAAGGTAGTGTATAACATTGTCACAGGTGACGAATCATGGATCTATGCATATGAACCCGAAACAAAACATATGGATCTTTCAAGGCGAGCCAAATCCAACAAAAGTTGTTTGTGGAAGAAGTACATCCAAGTAAATGATTGCGCTTTTTTCTGTATAACCGGCCATGTTGCCACAGTGCCTTAAGTAGAACGTAGGACGGTCAATTCTGAGTGGTATACAACCATCTGCCAACAGTGTTCGAAGAAATGAGGAAAGATTATAAGATAAGACGGATCATTTTATATCACGACAATGCGAGCTCTTACACATCAGCTGAAACGATGAGGTATTTGACATTCACCATACAGCCCTGATTTGGCACCTAATGACTTCATCGTATTCCCTAGCATTAAGAAAAAAATGCGTGGTCAACGTTTTTCATCGCCCGAAAGCAGCTGTTGAAGCGTTCAAAAATCATGTTTTGGAGGTGTCTAAATCAAAGTTGAAAAAGTGCTTCGAAAATTGGTTTGTGCGCATGCAAAAGTGTATTGATCTTAAAGGGGAATATTTTGAAAAACAATAAAACCATTTCCAATGATAAACTATTGTGTTTTTATTGCCGAGCCGAAATATAAATAGCAACCCTCGTAAATCTGTTTGTTTACAGATGGAAAAATCGTGATTTCCAAACAAATATGTTTGCGTACATACTTATAAAAATATCCGAACATAGTATATTTCAAAAAGAACATATTTGGACAGAAATTTATGGATAAAAATTCGTGTTTTATTCCGAATCTTAATTTTTTTGCATACACACAGAGAAAAAATTAGAACTACTAAAAATCCGTTGCAAAAAAAAAGAATTTCGGTCGCAATCAGCAAATGTTTATAATCGTAATAGATATTCGGTTCGACAAACCACAAGATGAAAAATATATTATCGTATTGTCGATGCAACTAATAATCGGCCATACCAATGAAATGCAAAACATGTATTTAGTTGACGTAACTGATAATTGTGGCAACCAATATTTTTGCCAACATTTTGTAGTTGTAACCGAATATTGGCGATGATATGTAAACTTGATATCTACGTAGTAGGGACATAAATACTGTTACACACGTTTTATGCTGTAAAATAAAAAGTACTGAATGTTTTGGACCAAATATTTTTTAATATATTTATTGATGTATATTGCATCCAAAAAAATCTACTTATTCGAATTGTCCGCCTTTTGCCTTTACACACGCCTTAAGTCACTGGCCAATCGTCACGAACCTCGTCCATTGGAAAATTGGCCACAGCTCGAACCAAAGCAGTCCCAAGAGATCCAATGTTGGGGTATCTTTTGTGACAAACCTTGTCCTCTAAAACCGTCCACAATTTGTAATCCAGTGGGTTCAAATCGGGACTGCCTGAGGGCCATTCTTCAGAGGAAATGAACGCTGGCAAATTGTTTCGAAGCCAGGCCTGGGACGTTTTAGCCTTATGGGCCGGCGCAGAATTCTGCTGGAAAGTCCATGGCTGGTTTTGGAACAGGGAATTGTTGGCATCACAACAGCTTCCAAAACGGTTTCTTGGTAAACTTTGGACGATGTTTTGACTCCTTGTTCGCAGAAATGCAGGTCAGTGACCCCATCGTAAGAGACACCCCACTAAACCATGACTGAAGCTGGGTGATGACCCTTTTCCACCCTTGCGATCAGTTCAGATGCTTCCTTAGATGACCGCGCATACACTGTATCATTTTGCTTGTTAAATTTTTCCTGAACGGTAAAATTTTTTTCATCGGTGAACAAAATTTTTCTGTGCAAGTTATCAGCGTGCTTCACCAAAAGACGTTTACATTTTTCAATCCTTTTTTTTTCAAAGCTGCAGTCAATAAATGTCCGGCACGTCGTTTGAAAGCCCCAAGTGCCAAGTCTTTTTTAATCATTCGACTCATGGACTTTTGCGTGATATTCTTCTCACGAGCCATGATTTTCTGTTTTCGGAGCGGATTTCTGTGGTCTTTTACATCTACAGTCTCTGACCACTCCATGATGAAAGTTGAAACAATTTTAAAATCCCGTTACAGATTAACGCTATTGAGGTTAGCTTTCAAAACCCATATGGCATTAACGGGGTATGTTCAGTTCTACTATTGAAATGAGTGTGTTCAATGTTGTAGCAGTATTTATGTCCCTACTAAGTACACTTTCTGCTTTAAGCAAATATTTTAATCTAATTTATTCAAAAAATCTTTTATCACCTATTCCTCTACATGACCCTTCCTATGCAAAAGAGTACTTCAATTATACAAGGAAACACTTTTTTTTGCTTCTACCTATAAAAATAAAAAAAAATCGTTAAACAAGTGGAGCGTGTGGACTGTAAGATTCAAGTAACCCTTTCCCGGAGGTTCGGATTCTTTTTTTATATTAATACTTTAGTAACAATTACTGAACGTTACAAAATAACTTATATTCGGTTGTACTGATAACATACTCGAGGTACATGCAATCTCAATCATTAAGTTATAATATTTTTCCATGTACGAGTATATAATATTTTTCCAATTAATTTTAATTGATAACGTTGTTAGTTATCCCTCATTCGCATATAAGAGCCATATTTACCGGATTTTACCTGATTTGAGGATTCAATTTTGATAGTTGGCTACTCTAATTTTTGTATATGGAGAAAATGAGTTTCTAGTTTTGTCTATCATAAAAGTGCCATAAAACTTATTGATTTTGGGACAAAATGTGATATGTTTGAATTCAGTTTGTAAAAGCGAACAGAGGGCTAGTAATTTTTTAGGACATTTCCCATTTGGAATCGACAAATTGTTGACAACTTGATTTTTTTATATAGAAAATAACTAGCACGAGAACTACTAAAGTAGTTCCGTCAGTCCTCTGCTTAGTTCTTTGTAAAGAATATTAAATTTGGAATTTGGTTTAGGTCCGTACTTCTTAAATTTCTTTATATTCTATGCACTTCCTTGTTGCCAGTGTTATTGACTTTCTTTCATTGTGTTTTTATTTTAAAAGTTCATACATAATACCAAACCAACGAAACAAAAAACTTTCGCTTTTTTTGTTGAAAAACTATGATTTGATTTATATTTGGCACGCTTGGTTAACATTTAACGCCATCACCAATTGGATAGCAACGGCAACAGTAACAACACCAAAGGCAGCAGCAACAACTTCACCAAAGCAACAACAATTAATTATGTTGATGCAAAAGTTCATTAACACAATGTATGTATGTATTAATTGTAATTGGCCACAATTAATTGAACATTGAACACAAATAAAAAATAAGCAAACAATCCGAAACATGTGAATTATTCATCATTTTACAATTATCCTGACATTGGCTGCTGCTCAAGAAAGAGATTGTCCATAAATGTAATAGTTATATTACTATAGCACTAAAGTTTCGGCCGTTACTATTTTATTTTTAAAAATTTCAAATCTTTATTTGTACACACAACACAATAATCCAGTTTTTCGTTTCTTAAGTTGTTACATGTTATTTTCAACACTTCTCTTTTTCTCTTATGGTATGATGTTCCTGTTTATTGCCAGGATAACCATATTTACTTTTCTTCTTCGTTTTTAATTTTTTCAGTGTACTAGGCGTGTTTTTTTTGATTTTTGTCAAGCCATTACTTACTATAAGCAAAGCTGTGTAAACGTATTTTAACTGTAGCGCGTACATTTCACGTCGGTATCTAAACATCAATTGTTTTCGCAATATGTCCAGTCTGCAGCTTTTATAATGTGAATTTTCTTTTGGATGAATTTTTGATTCGTTTCCATTTTAAAGCAGCAACAACAACAAAGAAAAAACTGCGTTGTTTCGGTAGTAAGTGAGTACGAGTAAATGTGTTGTGTTTCCCCCTTTGCATAGAAATTGCATGTAAACATGCAGTCCGTGGCGGCGGCGATATGGCAGAAGCTTGCCGCAGAGTTGCACTGAAGGCAGCAGCAGTACGAAGCCGCACAGCATAGGCTTGTGTATGAACGCTGGAGTGCCGGTTAGGGGTGTCGTTATCGCACCTCGAAAATCCGCACGCAGTAAAATCAATAAGGGAAATTGTATAAAATTAGCATACAAATTACACTGGTTTCTTGTTTATTATAAAACTAGAAAAGTTGTTCGATAACTCATACAGAAATCTTGTGTAACCGACTATCGATAATAACTTTAGTATACTGTATGCAGAATTTGTAGGAGAAGATTTCATACCGGGTCCCTTTGATTTCCATCTTACATGGGATATAGTAACTCCAACATCCCACATAGATTTGTTGATATATCACCTATGTCCGACTTTGGTATGGTTGCACATAATTGCCACACAGTGGACCATATATTGAGAAGGCGGCCAAAACACTTTTTTAAAGGTTACCGATTTAAATGTTACTGAAGTCACTAATTTAAAAGTAAATATCAGTGAACCTCGGGATCAGAAAAATTACAGCTATTTTCTTACTAAAGGGTTGTCCAACTGAAACGCACGATGTTAACTATAAATAAAACAAAAAGTTTTCAGAGAATTATTTTAATATTTTTTATTGTGAGAGAAGGCAATTATGTGTTAAGCAAAATATCGGCCAAATGCTTGCCACTGCTTCGGTGGCATACATCTATCCGATGGTCCATATTTTCAATGACTGAGACATATTTTTAATATTCTGAGACTCAATGTCTTTGACAGGCAAAACTATCTTATCATTTAGCTCTTGAATTTTCCTTCTGTTATCGATGCAACTGTTTAAATATCCCCAAGAAAAAGTCCAAAGTCGCCACAACGTGAGATAACGAGGCCATTGAATTTCTCGCGCAAAAAGCCATTGTTTCATTGGACCAGTGGCAACGTCCTGTTGGAACCACATATCGTCTTGTTGGCCACAAGAAATCCGTTATCATCTCGCTATAGCGAACGCCATTCACTGTAACTGCTTGTAATGTGTGATCCATTTCGATGTTCCATACTTTTTTAAAGATAAAAACACAGAAAATTCAAATTGAATGGGGAATGTATATTATCATTTGAAAGAACATTCTTTGGCATTTATTATTTGAAGATTATGTCTATCAAACGTTGGCCGCGGCTACGTCTCAGATGGTCCATCCATTTCGATGACTCGTTCGAGCATTTCGACTGGTAACTGGCGAATGACACGCGGGAAGTTTTGCTCCAAGGCCTGAATCGAAGCGGGTTTGTCCGCATAAAATATATCCCCACAGGAAAAACTCTAATGGTGTGATATCACACGATCTTGGTGGCCAAACGACCGGCCCAAAACGTGAAATTATCTGCTCACCGAAGTGTTCTCAATAAATCCATTGGTTGATGCTATGTGTGGGAAGTAGAGCCGTTTTTTTGAAACCAAATGATCACAAAAATATTTTTTAATGCCTCCGGTGACAAAAAATGTTTTTTATGCCTTTGTAACACTCACCATTTAAAGAATGAAAAATTGGGTTGTGATACCTCCGCACAAAAATACGAACCAAACTGCCACTTTCTAAGGATGCATTGCCCTCTTGACGGTCACCTTTTGGTTTTCCGGTCACTGGATGCGATATTTTGAGATGTTATAAGGCCCAAACGGAGAAACGATAAAAAAATCAGGTGTTTGCGTGAATTTAATTACTAAGGCAATTGGACCTTGTGAACAAATACTGCAAGCATTGACTTTGCAAATAAGTTAGAATGTTAAGCTCGTTTGTTTTATTTCGATCTTTTGCTTTTACACATTGATCTGGGATTAACCGACTTAAGACCTCTTGCATCTACATTTTAAATGGCAAAGTGACCTTGATGATGGTCCATATTTTTAATGACTCTGAGACATATTTTTAATATTCTGAGACTCAATGTCTTTGACAGGCAAAACTATCTTATCATTTAGCTCTTGAATTTTCCTTCTGTTATCGATGCAACTGTTTAAATATCCCCAGTGTGGCTGCACACTGCTTCTATCGCGATTTCGGGTCCGTGACGACCTTCATCAGAAAGCTTCTATTTAAATGTAGAAGAGTGAGGTCTCGAGCCGGTTAATCCCTGTTCAATAAGTTTAAATTATTTACAATGTTGTTCAAGCGTAAAGCAATTTATTTCTTTCCGCGGGGATATATCGTAATATGTACAAACTTTCTTTCAATATTTTGAGCGCAAAATAGCTGTCACTATCAAAGCAAATAATGAAAGAAGGAACCGCATAATACTTATAACAGTTGCTACGAAACATGAAAGCATTCGAATCTCATCATCGTAACTGAGAAGCGAAAGACAAGAAGGATAATAATGAGGCCTCAAGACTCATTTTTAGGCGATTAAGGTTTATTTTCACGTGAACAAGGGGTTCAATTTATACACTCGACAAATTCTAAATTTCAAGTTATTAGCTTTTTACTTCCCGTCTAGTCGGTAAAAAACAGTATCCACTAAAGTTTGAAAATGCAAGCAGTGAAAATTCCACAATTTTGCTACACCAGTCACAATCCCATAATTTTGCTACACCAGTCACAATCGTCATCCCTAGTGCCTGTGAAGTGTTTGCGAAAAATTAGTGCATACAAAATGCGCAAAGAAACCGAAACGAAACAAAAAACTTGGCTGTGAAACAGTTTTTTACCACCTTAAAGTTTTGATTGTATTTTTTTAATTTTTAATACATAACATCAATTATATTTCTTTGAATGTTTTTTTTTGATATTCAAAAGAAAGAAAAAAAGACACCTCAAATTATAATGTGGCTATTTAGCCTCCACTCTTCTTCAACTTGGCTGACTTAATGTGACAATTGTTGAAGGGGTATCCATCGTCCGTCTGTCGTCTTCTGTCACTGGGGTTTGGGGTTGCGACTAAAACTGGAAGATAATTAAGAGGTTTCTTGTAAATCTGGTTGGCATTTGGTAATGTTCAATTGTTTCTATGACAATGACGTTGACTTTTGTTTAGTTTGTTAAACTTCTGTGTGGAAAAACAACTTTTCAATTTCTTGCAACTCTTTGCAACTTTTCTTTCTTTTTTATTTCGCTGGATGCCGCCAACACCACTTAATGTTGTTTCTGTTTATGACCACAAATGATGATGACTTCGAGTATCATGGACAACAGCAACACGATTAGATGAGGATATCTACAATGTAATGAAACTGCCATTAAATGTTGATCTTTCCTGTTGCAACTTGTGTGACAACCTCTGAAACCCCTTCAATAATATAGGTTGGATGTAATTTGACAAATTCAAAAAAATAAATAAATAGAAAAAAGTCAATACAAGTTGTATTGAAAATTTAATAAAGTTTACTGACTAACTTTTACATAGTTTATTTTCTTTTTAAGATAATGGCGCTAAAAAATTAGTATGTTTTTCATGACAAGTAGTAAAAATTCGTTTTGTTTTTCAAAGAAACTTCCAAAAATGGCTGGTGATTAATCAGCCTGTAGTGCTAATTGATGCCTTTTTACATGAGTCGATAATTGAGTGGCAAATATAAAATTGTTGTGTGAAACATAGTCCGTGTTTAGTTATGTGAAGAGTGTGTGAGCTGTATTCAGGTTTCCATTATTATACAGGGTGTTTCAGATGCTATTTTATTTTTAAAAGTTACAAAAAAAATATTCATGTTTTCATCATTATACTGGGTGTTTCAAAAGCAATTTTCTTTTTATAAGTTAAAAAAAATATATTTTTCTAAATTGTCTGGCTCGAGACCATGTACAAAATAAAAACTTGGTAATTTTATCATCTCCAGCAAACATCTTTTTTTAAAAAAGAAGTTTTAAAAAACAATTCCGACATCAAGCTTGTCTAATTAATTACTTATTTACATCAAAACGGTCGAACAAACAGAAAAATGAATATTTTATGGTAGTTTTAATTAATATTGTTTATTATAAAGGGTGGTTACATTTTTAGGGCCGATGTTGAATAAGAACCACACCTTAACGTCAAGTTTTTTTTGATATTTCTCAATTTCAGACTAACTCAATTTGAACCATGGTCAGTATCAATGGTCAGAATGGTGGCAAGAAATGGCAACAGTAGATGATCAATTTTCGAAGAAAATCAACTTCAGTGATGATGTACATTTTCACCTCAGTGGATTCGTCAATAAGCTGAATTGCCGCATTGGGCGAATGATAATCCATGAGTGATTGTCGAAAATACAATGCACCCACAAAGAGTGACTATTTGGTTCTGTTTATGGGCTGGCGGCATCATCGGGCCGTATTTTTTCCAATATAAGGTCGGGGAGGCAGTTACTGTGAATACTGCCGCAAAGATGATTTTTTCGAGCAAAGTCATTGTTCATTTCTAGCTGTACTAAAACCCAAACATAAATGCGAGTATAAATTGGGCCTTGTAAGCAAATAATGCTCGGTACTTGTCCAAATTTCCCATCAAGCAGATCTGATCGATGTAGCTGATCTGAGATGCATACTCCCGGCTATAGCAGCCGCATTCTTGTCATTGAGTGTTGTCCTATAGAATAATAGTATCTCGAACTGTGTGCTCGAACTTGAGTACAGCAGAAGCTGTGGATGCCTTATTTCGGTCATTAGCAGTATTTTTTTGTTACAGCCCATTCAAATTTAAAATGTAAAGTTGTCCACCCAGTACTATTCGCCAGTCGCTTTAGTTTGCTCCAACTGCGTCCAGTAGATTCATTTTCACACTCAAGCTGTCTTCTCCATGTATGGGCTTGTCTTCCGACACGCCTCTGACCCTGAGGACTCCAATCTATGGTAATTTTGCTGATGTCGTCGGGTGCTTTCCTCAGTGTGTGTACGATCCAACACCATTTCCGGATGCGACTTAGATGGGTGCTTCGTGCGCAATATGTCATAGGTCAGTGTTTGGTATGCTCGACCAAAATAACGAATCATGAATTTAGAGGTATTTTTTTTTAAATAAAAAAAAAATTCAAATCAAGTGTGAAATCCTTATTGTACATTTAAAAGGATATATTATACCATTAATTTTTTAAATATAATTTCCTTAAAATGATGGCCGCAACTACGCCTCAGGGTGTCCCTTCTAAGGGTCCAATTTTGGATGACTCGTTCCGACATTTCGACCGGTATGAAGTTAATGACACACACCGTGGTTTTCGCGGTGTAAGCCTTTCCATGATGAAATGGCAAATCATACTGAAAAAAAATAAAGTTTGACAAAACTCACGCATAATCTGAACCCTATTGAAAAAACCTATAGATTGATCACCCGTTATGTGTAAAATTCTGCGAAGGCTGCTATTAACAATTGATTGGATGATGTTGATTTTTCTAGGAGCAGTATTCTAAGATTCGCTGCCATTCAACAGAATGGATTTTACGTTGGAGTTGATTATTATTAGTTTGGGTTCGTTATACAAGGTTAAGCACACCAAATGTCTGCTTAACCTTATCAATTCTGCTTCTTATGTCCTGGATGACCCGCCTGTTGTTGTAATGGTTCAGCCTAAATACATAAAGGATTATACGTCTTCCACATGCTGGTGTTGGAAAAGAAATGACTGAGTTGTCGATGCATTGATGAGCATCATTTTGGCCTTCGCCGACTTTTGGAATAAGTTTGCACTACTTTTCAACGTTGTTTAAGCGTAAAGTAATTTTATTCGTTCCATATAGATATATTACCGACTTTCTGTCATGGTTTTAAGCGCGTAAAATCTGTCATCGTTCAAATGACATATTATTTAAAAATAAACTACGAAATGGTCCATCCATTACTTTTATTTCTTAAATCCCTCCTTGCATCCGTTTGTTTGATAGAATTACTAACTCGTATGTCCTAACTCTAATAGGCCCACTTTGTAAGGAAGAAGAAATTACTGAAGGAAGAGTGAGTATTCAAAAAGTTAAAAGAACCAGTCAGTGGCGTTGCAGTATCCCGCTCCCAAGGTATTTCAGTCGTCGTTTTTATCCCTTTAGCGCCGTTGCAGATGATACAGTAGTCTTCCCGTGATATACCCACACTGTCAGCTGTATTGTATATTGCACAAAATCCTGTGATGTCTGCTTTTAGTACCCCATTCAAAGGTACCTGTCAATTTCAAGGGAATCAACGGTGTAATTTTAGAAGTTGTTCCCTCAGGTGCTAACCCAAGAATGTTCATATTCTGGTTGTCATTAAAATATTATATCCCAGTTCCTGTCCGATCACATATATGAAAGTTCCTTTCATCAACCGGCTTAGTACCACATACCCGTATAACCTTGAACAACCTTCCTTAAACACCAATGCATGACGCTGTTGGCTTCATTAACACATAGCATGGTGAGCAATGAAATGTATCTCTAATTTTTCACAGCCATTGCTAGCTCCAAAAAAGGAAACCAAGATGAAAACATGAAATTATCTTGGTTGCAAAGTGTAGTTGGGGTTTCTGTTGCATTTCTGCAATTTCTTCTTTAACAACAATCGGAAAGGAAAACACTTACACTTTTAATGAGGCTTTGGCAAAAACTGAAAAATACGATTGAAGAAAAAAACCAAACCCCAAGTGGAAGGTAACTACTATTGTTTGCCACAGCTTCCTGACATGATTTATTGGCCCAAAGACTACAAATTAAATGTTATGCAAATAATGACGGAATCGAAATGTATAATAGCTCTGTCAGCGAAGGCTGGCAGACGAACAGAGAGACAGAAGAAATGAAAAGATGTGTACTCGTAATGATGATGACATATGCCAGAAAAGAAAACTGCAACTGGAAACTGAAAAGCATGAAGTCTCAAGCAAAACTCCAGCGGAAGTGCCAAGGAAGTGATCATCTTGAATGATGATTTATGAAACATCTATAGAAAAGTACTCGTACAATGTACGAAATACCATAAATTATTTGACAAAGAGTGCGCAAAAGTATATTTAATTGATTTCATATCGTATTGAAACATAAGCCAACTTTCATGGCGAATGATTTTGAATGATCGCACTTTGGCGCTTCTCTGCATCGCCAGCTAGTCATGGTCAGCCAACCAACCAACCAATGAACGAACTTTTTGAGTTAAACCCAAGATAAATGGCTGATTTTCTTTCTGCGGCTGTTGATAAATGGGAATTTTATTTAAATTAAATTTCTTTTATTGTGGGTGATTTAATGAAAGTTTTATGGAAATTTTCTTCTTCTGATTTGTCCAAGATACGAGTACTGTTGAGCGAACCAGATTTGTGTGGTGCTAAAATAAAGCATTAATGTTTGAGTTTAAAATTACACTATTTTGCAAGGAAAACCGCATTTCCTTTAATATTCTATTATGGAGCATATGAGGCTTTTTGATTAAAAAAAAGAATAGCTTGTAGATGCCTACGCAACCTTGTGTTTGCTGCATTTGCACACCTTTATCGAATCCAGTCCTTGTACAATGGGCTGCGAGGGCTACTTTTTGCTTTAGAGGTTTATTAACAAAAATTTTATTATTACAGGTTCAAGCGTCCAATCACATGTTGTGGTGTAATGGTCCAGGCCCAATTTAGGAAAGGAACACCTCGTAAATACCAGTAACTTTGCGAGTAAGAGGTTAATCTCTAAACCTTGAAAAAACTTCTCTATAGAATAGAAACTTTCATTTAGTGAGTTCAAGAATTATATCGTGCACAGCTTACTGATTTGTGAGAAGTTCCCCGTTTGGTACTTAATGGGATGTTAAGGGCAACTTAAGGGCTGCTATATATATTTCTGGCCTAGGCAACACTAAGTGTTGTCTGGCGCCATCTGACATTTCCATTAGAAAGTTTGACATTTTTTAGCATAAACGTACTCAGAACGTTTTGACGTACGACCATCATTTGTGTTGTTTACAGTGCCTAGAAAAAATCCATTTGCCAAAACAATGGAATTACTTCGTGAACATTTTCGTGCAATCATTTTTCACAACTTTCAACGTGGATTATAACAACAAGAGTGGCGATGAAGCACCAACCTATAGCACTGTGAAAAACTGGTTTAATGAATTCAATCGTGGCCGACGCTCGCACTTCCGCTTTCGGAAAGTTCGATTTTGTATCACTGTGTTATTAGTACTTTTTTTCACAGCCGATTCAAATTTAAAACTTTAAATGGCCCACCCTATATTTACCTAAAACCCCTCAATTGTCTTGTTTCCATTTAGTAATTTGACTAATGTGCTAAGGTGATTCCAAATTAAAAATCTCTGAAATGGCTTGGCTGAAATTGCGTTTTTTCGTAACTAAACTAGTGAAATTGTTAGTTGGTCAAATACAACACGCCTACTTTTAAACAACATTATTTAAAGTGTAAACTGTTAATAACCTTTTGGAAAAAACTGACTTTCGTTTTGCGGACGATTTATAAAAAATTTAAAATTTTCCATCCATATCATTACGAAGAAGAAGAAATTCCCAGCATTCAACCTCTCAAAAACGATTTCAAATATTCTATCTTTGTATATATAAGTTCCAAAAATATTTGTACAAACTATCGAATGTGGCATCCTATCATTAAATTTGCTCCACAACCTTGAGTTTTTTTTGACCTTAATGACAGCCAGTGAAGAAAATACCCATGTAAACTAGTGTTTTATTACATGTTAACCACAATTGGTTCAACCATAACTCAGGATAAATTTTGTTCGCAGTTATCATAAACTACCTTGGAATGAGGCCCGTATTTGTTGATTCCGAGATACAATGTTTGTATATCGATATGAAGTATGTCTTTGTGGAAGTTAGGCTTGCTTAGAGTCTCATTGTCCATTGGATTATATGCCAAATTATATAATTATTTTGCTACATTTTATATTTCTTCTTTGTTTCTTTCTAGGAAACGCCTTATTTGTTTGGCTTTTTTGTGTGTGTTTCAGCTGCAAATGTTCAAAATCGTTCGCATACATAATCTTTGTTAAGCCATAATCAACGATGCAACCATGAATAACAACATATTGGCATTGCAAATATTTTACAATTTGGCATCCGACATGATTTTTATAGCCACCGCCATACAACGCCATACACTGGCACAATGCATTATTTTGGTTAATGCTAAAGCTTGCAACAAAACAAGTTCAAGGAAGTTTTGTGGAATTAGCTTAGCCATAAAAGTGGATTTGTGATCATGATGGGAAATTACCTGGAGTGAAGGATAAATAATTGATTCTGAAAAAGATTAATTAAGTTTGAAGATGAGCCTGTAAAATATAATTTCATCTTGGGACTCCAAAAGACTTACAGAAAAACACCCCATCATTACTCAGGAGATCCTTAAAGGTCCAGGGATGTAACGAATGTGTTCTTAGCCATAGTTGAGAGTGTGAATATTGAAATTTACATTTTCACGAATCCGAAAGTGGACACATATTGAAATAAAGATATACGAGTATTTTAACGTATCCAAATAATCGCATATGCGATTGCGGACACTCGTTACAACCTTAGCATGTTTCTTAAAGAGAAGTTTGAAAAACACGTAAGTATTGTATCTACTACATTTTATAAATATTTTCCTTTAACAGTTTTCCTTTACACAATTTTTTAGTTGCGGACACTTACCAATAGTTGGTTTGAATGAAAAATGTATTTCCTTGAACAAATCGAAAAAAGGATGGATAGTTGTTGTTGTAGCGAATACTTTGTGCCGGGGTGACAGCCCTTATCCAAAGAATTGTTCTTATGGATAAACTCGGTCCATAGAACCGGCTGTCGAGGATGGATAGTTTATATCGTTGCTGAAAGTGACGCCGATAGAGTTACGTGCAACAACATGGAATTCTTATCACGAGCAGATTGTTTACGTTGTTCGAGGTTATGACCGGTAATAATAGTTTACTCAATTTATTGAATAACTTACATATGTTTGCATTTACAGGCTTCTTCGATTCAGTTTAAACAAGTAAAATTTTCCGTGATGTGTTTGCTTTAACTTCTCTGACTTTCTTTTTCTTCCCCATATGATAAACAATTTAATAAGCTTGTGGAGCAATTCACATCCTTCAAAAAAAGTTTAAACACGTTCAGACTAATTCTTCTAGATGTATGGCACATGTGACTATAACGACCGTTCAATGGCGACTACTACTAACTAAGACCCACAACATACCACTAAGGAACAAAGAGAAACTTCTTATAAGTCACTAAGCTGTGCACCATTCAATTCTTATACTCACAAGCCGGAAGCTACTTTTTAACGCCTGCTCAGTACGGCTATTGTAATTAATAAAGAAGTTTTTACATGGCTTAGAGGTAAATCTCTTACTTGTGAAGTCATTAGCATTTACGAGGTTAAAACCCGCCGCTGAAAACTTGTTAGATGTTTCTATGCATGGTTTAACTGGCATGATACTGACTTTCATCATACTACGGCGTTCCACCGACCACAGTTTATCTAAAAATCTAAAAAATATATCCACATTTGGATTCGAAGTGAATTTAAGCACCCACATGTCCACATTAAAATAAGTCGATTGCTTAAACGTTAAATACTGTTGTTTTTGGACCGTAAGTCCATGAGTCCGACCTCTGTTTCAGTTAAATCCTAAAAATAATTCCTCTTTCGGAGGAATGAAAAAGTTACTTTAGTTTGAGTACCCATACAAGGGCATGTTTAGGCCCTAATCTGTGTTAAATTAAAAAAAAAAACTAGTGGCAAAATTAAGTTCGGCCGGTCCAAAGCTTATACACCCTCCATCATAGAATCCGGTACAATATAATTTTTTTCCAAGAGGTATTGGTGCAGGCCTCTTCTCTATCAGGGTGTGTTTCTTTCATTTCTTTCATATTAGATTTAGTTCACCACAAAGTTCAGGGTAGTATGGGCGGAGACACGCCCTTTTATCAAACTTTAACACTATAGAGTCTATTATAATTTGCTAATCATTTATTTCATTCTGTTGAAATAATTTGTTGGTTCATCGTTCGTCTTGGAGTGATTAGAACAAAACAAAAGCTTTAAAGAGTACAGACGGACTTTGATTATTGAATTTTAAAAATATCTCTTAAAGAAGTAAGCCGAAATATTGGAAATTAAATAAAAAGAATCAAAATTGAGTGTTTTAATTAATGACTACTAGCCAAACAATCAACAAACAATTTATAAAATTACAAGGGTGGACCATTCAATAAATCAAATTTATTCTGTTAAAATTTTATAATGATCGGTCCACTTTGTCCATATATCCGATTTATGAAATGGACATGGTTCTGCCCCCTTTTCCAACAGAAGTGTTTTGACACAGGTCAATATCGCGAAAAAGGCGTAGGCGCCAAAAAGAAAATTTTACAAGAGAGGGGTTTTAAATTTTTTCTAATCCATCTGGAGGATTCCGATTCGGTTTATTTTTGTAATCATAAACACTTAATTTTTAATTTTTTGGCACAATTTTTGATCGAATTTTGAAAAAATGGCGTTTACGTCTTTTTCGCGATAAGGGTTCCAAATACCATCGTCCCATCTCTAGTAGTTCAGGAGATATTGGATTTCTAAGTTATAGCTTGTGTGGGCGGTGCCACGCCTCCTTATTCAATCACATTGTAATGTGCCTTACAATATAACCTGGTCGACCCTAGCTAAATATCAAAACACTCGTGATATGATAGCAAAACCCCCCCAAAAAATACTACAAATATAGTGATTATTTCTGATATTGACTTAGTCCTTGTTTGGGGAAATTTTTTATCTCTTAACCGATCTCACCAGTTTTTAGTGTCAACCGCTTTAGTCCATTGACACATATTTCTGCTAAAATTTCCATCACGTAGTTTTAATAGTGCGAACAGTAGTTTGGTTTCCACAGAAAGACAGACGGACATGGGCATATGTACATACTTTATGGGGTACTCATCTGTATTTCAAAGAGTTGCAAACAAATCGAGAAACTGAATAAAAGGTATATTCAGATTCAGATCCTATGATGGAGGGTATAAAAATACATACTGATTCGTATTGTAATTTGCTAAAAATTAAACACACAAAACATTTTTGAGTCCATACGTCCTAGTTCGATTTTAAGCAAATTTAAATAGATTTATACAAAGCTTGGATCACCACGTGACCATGTTTATTAGTTTTTGTTGAGTGACAATTCTTGGCAGAAGATATTCACTTCCGATCAATCCGGTCCATAGAACCGGTTGTGGTGGGATTGTCCATGTTTATTAGTAATCGATTATTGTGATCATAGGCGGACTTTTTTTGGCCCTTAGGTTAAAAAAATATCACCATTTTAGATGTAATAAGTGCGCCCCAACTAAAAATTACAAAGACACGGTTCACCCTCAAATAATGGAGATATGTTGGGCAAATACTTTACAAATTTTCTGTTTTCTCAGGTACTTTTAGTTCCTTAAAGCAAAACATCCCCTGTCGATTCTGTCCTTATGAAGGATGGTCCAACTAAAACGCACGATGTTAACTATAAATAAAACAAAAAGTTTTCAGAGAATTATCTTAAGATTTTTATTATGATAGAAGGATCTATGGCAATTATGTGTTAAACAAAATATCGGCCAAATGCTTGTCACGGCTTCGGTGGCATACCTCTATCCGACGGTTCATATTATAAATGACAGATATAATTGAGGTTCAATGTCGTTAATGAGCTCTTGAATAGTTCTTGGCTTATCGACGTGCCGTTGTTTACTTTAAATAAACCCAATAAAAGAAGTCCAACGGTGTCAAATCACGGCTACTTGGTGGCAGCTAATTGACATAGCCAGGACTTGGGAAAACACGGAGATTGAATTTCTCGCTCAAAAGACCCATCGTTTCGTTGACTGTGTGGCACCATCCTGTTGAAACCACATATCGTCCAGGTCCATATCCCCATTGTTTCGTAGGCTGTGTGGCAAGTGGCACCATCCTGTTGAAACCACATATCGTCCAGGTCCATATCCTCAATTTCCGGCCACAAGAAGTCCGTTATCCCCTCGTGATAGCAAACACCATTCACGGTACCTACTTAGGCGACCACAAGTACGGCCGGATGACACCGCCAGCCTATAAACCGCACCAAACAGTCACTCTTTATGGATTCATTGGCTTTTCAACAATCACTCGTAGATACTTATTTGCACAAATGTGGCCATTCTGCGCACAATTCTCCCGATTATGGACACATTTGGTAGATTATGTCTATGACCAAAAAATCACGAAGTGCCTTTTTACTTTAACGCCCATTTTCGTAAAGAGTTTTAACTATCTTAACGCTCTGCTCAAAAGTGTACCTCTCATAAATGAATTTGTAAAACCCTGAAACAATGAATTGTCAAGTTAAAGTTGGCCAAAAAATTTGACGTTAAGGTGTGACTCACAATTAACATCGTGCATTATGGTTGCACCACCCTCTAGAATTTGAAGGAGCTCATTAGCATAAGCCATCAGGCTCAAAATTTCAAAGTACTAGCATATTTCGTTTGAGCGCAATCGCGCTTTCGGCAGGCACGCAGATAGACCGACATTGATAGATACGGCTGGACATGGAACTAAGTTTTTCTTGTCTGAGCTAACAGCCAGACATACACAATACAATATATGTATAATTTTAAGGGTTTCCGATCAATGTAACTAGGTATAATCAATATAAAGGGTTTAAAAACTGCAAAAAGTTCTTGTTTGTAAATCAGCTTCACTGCAGTGTAGGGTACCGCAATGTCGACCTTAATCATGCATCGTTCGTCTTTTAGATAGAGTTTTTACTATGTATATAAGCGTATATACGCACACAGAATAGGATAGATGTCAGTAGCTGTAACGACACTTAACACTTATGTCATCTGCTAGTGGCAGTCAGCCTAACAGGTTGTATGTAAAGCTACCATAATTAGTGAGTAATAAGATGGGGCTTTTCTCGTTTTCCGTTGGCGCTGCAAACGTGGAGGATTTGTCCAATGAGTTGCCAACTTGTTGGCCAATAAATAATATCACGCGCCGATACGCAGCACATCACAAACAGCAGCATACCTACCTACGACAAATCAGAAATGAATGAAATGGAAAGTTTCCACAGGCGACAGCAAATGTTTGATAAGTGGACGCCAATGGGTTTGATATATTTATGGACAATTAATAAAGAAAGGCAGACATTGGAAAATAAAACAACAGATGTTAACTATTCACTCATTAGCACAAAGATATTCGGTCATATTCATGGTTTGTTGGAAATTTCGTAAAAAAACGAACAAACAAGAAATTGAAAATTATATTATAATTTTATTCAAAACAAAAACTGAAAATTGCTAACAAGACTCAAAAACAAAGGCATAATTTCCTTTATATGTGGCTCAGGCAGCTTATTTTCCAAGCACTGCATGATGGTGTATAGGAACAAAATACTGTGCCATGTAAATCATATGAAGCATTTCCTGACTGGCTGCCAGAAACCCGGTCTTCGGCATTCCTCTGTTCATACGTACTAACAAATAGTTAATTGCTCTGTGGAACCCACTTTCAACCCACAAAGTGAAAACGAAAAAAAATGGTAACAATACAAAGGCACCATCCCAATCCGCCACGACTTGAAATATATTTAATTGAAATAATGAAAATTGCATTTGTCGAAAGGTGTAATTCACCATATTCATGCAGTTCATACTTGTATCTGTGTAACACCCAATGTCGAGGCTTTGTTTGTTCGAAATGAATTTCAAATATTCCGATTTGGCATATTTTAAACATGCGGAATTTTATTTCTTAAGCTATTTTTGTACATTTGGATTTTTTTCTGTATTATCTATTGGTATCCTATTCATTATTAACTGTTTTTCTTTGCGTTTTTGATGTGTGCAGATATATTATAACCATTCCGTCTGGACGGACGCATATTGTTGTGGGTTCCTTGACCATAACACTCAATACGCTGCTCAGTACTCGTATTATGCAGTGGGGTGGTAATTCATGAATTTCAGTTTTTGTTGTTGCGTGTTACGTTTTGGTTTGATTTCGTTCGCATTTTTGAAAAACAATGGACAAACAATAAAAAGCTTTAGTTTAAATGAAATCGAAAGCTTTTCTTTATAAAATATTAATAATTTTGTGTTTTTTCTCTTCTAGCAAACGCAAATCAGTGTCGATTTTTAGGCGAAATGTTGCACTGTACAACAGCGAACTTTTTCTGACAAAATCTACAAAGTCAACCTAAATACATGCGTGCCATGAAAATGAAAGCACATAAGCGGTCGCCATTATCTAGGTCAGGACACATATAGAGATAGAATTTGTTGCTTCAACCAATTTTGTGCCAACCGAATGATTGAAGATGCCTGCACCTAAAGTTAAACTACCTACCGTTAAAGAACCCGAATGATTGAGATTGCATGTCCCCAAAGTACTTTTTAGTAAGTAAAACTGAAGTATCAGAGGATTATGTCAAGGAAAAAGTGGAAAAGCTGATGGAAGATGTTTACTGAAAAACATTGGATTAATCGATTGGCTTAAGGTCAGTAATAACTTAATTATTTTATTTAATAAAGCCTATTGGAAGCAAACCAAGAAAAACCCCGTTAAGCAATCCATTTTTGGTTATTTAAAACCTTAATTTGTCATCACCAATAACACTGTTCTGCAAAAGTTATCTTTAGAGCCCTACTTTGGACGAATCCACTTGTAAGAGGGTTGTTATTTATATTTCGGGTCCTGACAATACAAGTGTTCCCAGATGCAAACTGGAAATTCCATTGGAAACTTTGACATTTTTTTTTAGCATAACTTCACTCAGAACGTTTTGTCATTTGAGGGAGAATTGTTTTGTTTACTGTGTGTTGAAAAATTTATATCAGTCAAAGAATGGAATTATCCCGTGAACATTTTCGTGCGATGATTTTGGGCGCGGGTTATCGAGACAAGAGTGTCTAAATCTACTTGGCGATCAAGCACCATCAAAAACCACTGTAAATCGCTGGTAGCAAGAGTTCTGTCTCGGACTCCGTTCGCTCCAGGATGCATTTCGTGAAGGACGTCCAACTTCGGTTACTTTTGCCAGAAACCATCGATGCTGTGCGTGAACTGATTAAGCAAGACCGACATGTGACATACCGTGAGATTGAGGGATCCTTGGGCTTTAGTATTACAAGCATCAATAAGATATTGCATGTTCATTTGGCCGTGCAAAAAATTTGTTCTCGTTTGATCCCACATAATTTAACGAAAGCTCAGAAAAAGGCTCGTATCGGTTGGTGCAAAGAGATGTTGAAAAAGTATAACTGCGGTAGCTCAAAGGCAGTGTATAACATTGTCACAGGTGACGAATCATGGATCTATGCATATGAACCCGAAATAAAACAGCAATCGACCGTTTTCAAGACGAGCCAATCCAACAAAAGTTGTTCGTGAATGAAGTACATCGAAGCAAATGATTGCGTTTTTTTCGGTATAACCGGCCATGTTGCCACAGTGCCTTTAGTGGAACGTAGGAGGTCAATTCTGAGTGGTATACAACCATATGTTTGCCAACAGTGTTCGAAGAAATGAGGAAAGATAATAAGAGAAGACGGATTATTTTGCTTCAAGACAATGCGAGCTCTCACACATCAGCTGAAAGGATAAGCTATTTGACCACTCAATATGTCGAATTGATGGGCCATCCTCCGTACAGCCCGGATTTGGCACCCAAAGACTTCTTCTTATTCCCTAGCATGAAGAAAAAATGCGTGGTTAACGTTTTTCATCGCCCGAAGCAGCTGTTGAAGCGTGTCAAAATCATGTTTTGGAGGTGTCTCAAACGGAGTGGACAATGTGCTTCGAAAATTGTTTTGTGCGCACGCAAAAGTGTATTGAGCTTAAAGGAGAATATTTTGAAAAAAAATGATAAATTATTGTGATTTTATTGCCGGACTCGAAATATAAATAGCAACCCTCATATGTAAAATTATTTCCTGAATCCAAATCGAGCGTCCTCATCATATAGTTTTCGAGATATCGTGACAATGCATATTTTCTGACTTTTTCATTAATTTGCTTAAAAGTTTTGGTAAGAAATCCATCTTTCATATAAATCAAAATCTATAAAAAACGAATAAAACTTGTAGAAGTTACAGCCAAAGGAAGTAACAATTTTTTTGAAAAATTTTGTTTTTAACTGCCAATTGTACCCCAATTCGGGAGGTCTCCCACTCGTTTCAGCACAACTTCATAAAGAACGCACAGTAACGTTTCCAACGTTGTATATTTTTTGGAAGTCTGACAAAAATTAAATTAGTTATAGCATTATACATAAGGATCAGTTGGTTTCGTTCAAAGGAGGATTTTGTTGCAAAACAGTGTTATTGGTTGAACGATTAAATTGTCTGCCAAACTATTGGTTGCCACATCCCCTGTTTTGGCAACTAACTACATTTTCCGCGTTTCATTGAAACAGTGACCATTGAATTAGTTGTGTGTAGTATAATACGCTAATTTTATTTATCATCTTGTTGTATGTCGATAAGAATATCCATGACGATTTTAAACATTAAGTGATTGCAACCGAAATTCTTCTTCTTTTGTAGTAGAATTTTTGTAGTTCCAATTGACTGCCTACTACTTTTTTCTCTGTGTGAAATTTGTTGCCAACCGAATGTTAGTGGTTGCATGAACTATCCCAGTGATTCACCTCACAACCGAATGTTGATTGAGTACACGACATGTTTTAGTAGGGGAAACTGACACTATCGGTTGAAGAGACAACGTAGCGGAAACTATAAATTATTAAGGTGAATGTTAGAACTGAATTTGTACATGTATTCGTAGTTGTTATTTATTGTTATTGGTTAACTAAACCAACTGACAGTTAATAAATATGTTTTCGCTTATCTGAACGAAATAAAAATTGTTTTGTATTTAATTTTATATTTAACGATTTTAAAATATTAATTCTGTAATTTGAATTATGACCACTGTTTTCTAAAAACTGCGTTTTTACTTTCGAATCTTATTAAGTTGTTATTCCAACTAGAAGGATTTCGCCTAAAATTGGTATAATTATATAAGTTAAATTTTGGTTTGAAAGTGTTAAAAGCAATTTAAAAAATAAAGCTGATTATGATACGTTTTTAAAAACCTAAGTAAGTTAGAATTTTAAGCCTTTTCGAGAACTTAAGGGTTATCAAATGAATGCTTGAAGTTTTGCCTTCATGTATGTGCTAGGAAATCTCTACTTGTTATAGGTCATAAAGTATAAATTTTGTACATTTTGAAAAATAAAAATTTAAGATCGGGCAAAATTGGAACAATTTTTATGATTTGGCATAACTATTAAACTATAGGAGATACTTAAAACAAATACACAAATTTCCCTTAGATCTACTCATTACCACTTTCCAACAAGACAAACTTCATACAAGTCGGATCAAAACTGTTTTGGTGAGCATTATAAATTTTTTCACACCTCGGATGTGAAAAAATGCTAACTTCGTAGTCTTGCTACAAAATACCTATTCTGGCTAGAGGTCTTGAAATGCTCCTGTAAACTTAAATGTACCTCAAACATAGCTGAGTGATTTAATGGATCTAGGACAACAGCAATTAGAATTTGATTTCCAATACATTTCGTTTTCCAAACGACTGTTATAAACCTAATAAGGCCCAGGCGACAATTTAAATAGGATGATATTCCATACAAAGTGGCAAAAATAAAGCTTAAAAGTAAGCCCAGTATAAAATAAATATCTCCGCCGTTGTTGTTAAATTTAAATTTCGTTTCGAACGTTACTCTGTACGTTCGACTGCACTATAAATGATTATGGCCTATAATTACTGCTGGCTTGAGTACAATTGTTGCAGCTTTCTTAGAACATGTGTGTGTTTTAAAATTTTATTTTATTAACACATAAAAACAAAAAAATAATAAATCTTAATAACTAAATATTGCACATTTTTAATACGGTTGTTGTTTTCATATATAAAATCTCATTTTTTAAGGGCTTTCGTAAATCTAACAAATGAAAAATCAAAATTAATGAATTTCAACTCAAAAAAAAAACGGAGGGTCAAAATCAACATTTCCAAAAAAATCATGGGGATTAAATAAATGGTCGAAAAAAGTCTGTTTAACAATAGATTACATCGGTTTAACAATAGATTAAAATAAGTAAAAAATCAGTACCATGTTTTTCTTGTAAGTATTTGAGACCATTTAAGGATCAAAGCTCTACGTCTCCACACCTCTACCTCTCCCTAACCCTCTATCACTTGAGTTGTTTTGTACTCCACCGCTGATCCTGTTTGAGCACCAAGGTTATCGCGCACGTAGTCATGTATATTTTGTAAATCCTGATCGGCTTTTTGAAAGGCAGTACCAGTGGCCCGCCGTTTGTGTGAGCCTCGACCGCGGCCGCGCGGCTTCACGCCATGTGCGTGATAGTTAAAGGGACGCTGTGTAATGGCCACCACTTGCTGCTGCTGTTCAGGCGCCGCCACCACTTGTTGCTGATAGTGTTGGGCAGTTTCCTGCGACTCTTGTTGCAGTGTTTGTGGGTGTGGCTGTTCCTGGTAGTCCTGATGATAATCGGGCACTGATGAGGGAGCATGCCTTTCATTGGGCTTAATGGAGGGCAAAGGATACATATTGGAATAGTCAGCGCCGGCATGCTCGGCGTTTTGGGTGAATATAACTTTGGTGTGAGAGGTCCGTGGGCTGTTTTCACTTATGGGTATGGAGTCATGCTCGTGATGACTTCCTTCTTCTTGTTCCTGGACATAGTCAGTCTGATGTTCTGGTTGTTGATGGGCGGCCTCATAGCCCCCATGTCCTTGGGCAGCCATGGAGACCAAGTAAACATGCTGATAAGTGTTGGCCGGCGGTCCCTCGGCCTGAGCATACTGCTGTTCGTGCGTGTAATAGAATTGAGGCTGTTCTTGCTGCTGATGTTGGACATAGTGTTGCTGTGGCTCTTCTTCTGCTGTGTGGGAGGGCACATAGTAAGGATGCCCTTGACTTTCGGGTTGTTGAGACTGTTGGGAATGTGAGTGATGTCGGTGCTTGTAATGCTGATAGACATGATCAATGTCGGGATATTGGGCGGGTTGTTGTTCATACTGAACATGCTGTTGCTGCTGCTGCTGGTAATCATGCTGTTCCACTGGCAACGGAGCCTGTTGTTGATGAACGTCTTGTTCCACCGCCGCGTGACCGTAATCGATTTGCTGTAGCTGTTGTTGTTGCTGGTGATTACGATGTTCCGCCTCTTCTAAAATGCGCAGATATTGAGCAGCTCTAATTTCCAAATATTGCTGCAGCAACGTTTGCAAATGTGTGGCATATTTTGCTGGCCCGGGTATACGTAAGACAATAACTGGTTCCTCATAGTGCTGCTGCGGCTGCTGCTGTTGTTGTTGATGGTGGTGTTGTGCCACATGTTCAGGTTGTTGCTCCAACTGTTGTTCATACTGCGGCTGCTCGGGCTGTTGATGTGATGTTTCACTTTCAGGATGCGGAAGATCAACTTGTGCCTCATGTTGGCTGGTTACGTATGATTGCGGTTTCAATTCGTACGAGTATGAAGGTTCTATGGAAACTTCCGTCTTTCCGTCGGGTAGGAAGTATTTGGGGGCATCATTGGATATGTCTTGTTGGGAGTACGGATAGAACATATATTTGGGTGGATTGTAATCGTAGCCATTGTGAGAGTAGCCATAGCTGTAAGAAAGAAAATATGTTTTAGGAAAAATCGAGTAACGTTTTTAGTGAAGTGGAGACTTGTACAAAGAGGCAGTGTTTTTTAACCATTTTAAACATCGTGGGCTCAACATAACACTTTTAACTTTGACTTTTTTCGCTAATCGTCTGCATAGATACATTTTTGGAGGTAATGGGTCTTAAGTTTGACAAACATTTAAATTTGTATTCTTTCCAAAAAGACATATTTCTTACGAATCGGAGGTGGTTTTAATGAGCATTTTAAAGTTTTTTCACACCCCAGGTAGCTAACTTCGGAGCCGTGCTACAAGATGACACCTATTCTGACTAGAGGTCTTGATACGCTCCTGTATACTTGATTGTACCTAAAACTTAGCTGTGTGATTCAATGGGTCAACGACAATCTTAACAGAATATAGAAATTGATTTTATAAAATAATTTGTTTTTCAACCGACAGCAGTGTTTTTTGACCATCTAAAACATTGTGGGCCCAACCTAACCCCTTTATCTTTGACTTTATTCTGTAATAGCCTGCACAGATAAAATTTTGAAGATAATGGATCTTCTGTTAGACAGATATTTTAGTTTGTTGATTATTCTTCTTATAACAAGATCAACGAGGCGAAAGTAGGGGTAAGATTGTATAAGAAGCTAGTTACTTGGGAATAGAATTATTATTCTAGAGTGCGAAACTACTTTCTTTTTTAGACTTTGAAGGATGCCTTTAATTCTCATTTATAATATCCTTTACGAAATAAGTCAGCTGAAATGCCTATATCTGCAACGCCTAGATTTGGAGTGCTGCAACTTTTAATCATTTGTCTTTGTTTAAAAGATTAAGACCAGATAGAAATGATAGTTTCTTTTTTTTAATATTTATATTTCAGAAGCTATCAAAGTTACCATTGCCATAAAACTGTTAAAATATTAAGAAAGGCTTGCCATTTAATCATGCATAGCCTATGTTTGAAACTATTGACAAATATTTTTGAAATTCTGGCTAAGTTGTAAATTATTTGTAATCGATTCGGAATTCAGTGTAAAAATGACAAATATTCAAAGCCGATTTTTCTGTTTTATACGCAAATTTAATAAAAACACGTTATTAGAGGGACTATACCAACACATTACCGAAAGGATAAAATTTCGACTGGGTTTGAAATTAAAACTTGAACACAATCCGGGTTTTTAGACTTTACGTTACGCAACGTACATTTCGTTAGGCATTGTTGCTCCTTGAAAACTTTTGATTACACTATTTTGAATCTTAAGCCACCATGCAGATAAAGATTGGCGCGAAGCGAAAAAAAAATAAAATTGGGCATTGCCACCGAATCAATCTGGCTTATTACTGAATTTTTGAATATTCGGCACAAATATTCAGTGTAAGGAATTCAGGTATGAAATCCATGTAACATAAAGAAGGGTTGGTGGACCGAAACGGTTGGTATTAAAAATGGGCCAGATTAGTAAAAGGTAAACATTTTCCACACACAAGAACTAAATCAACCTTTAAGAAAAAGAATCAACATCCCAGAAACTAAAAGGGATAAGGGATATGACAATGACATTTTAAACGTATAATTTTGGCATGGTTAGAAACACATCCCGGAGGAAAGTGGATGCCCATGCCCCTTTTAAAAAATCGCATTTATGGCCAAACTATTGTATTATTGTAGACTATTTTATGATAACATTTCACAAGAGGGTGTGGCACCGCCCACACAATAGGCGTGTTCTATTGGTATTCGCTTGTAAAACGAGTAAGTGGTCGCTATGGCGATAGCTTTAAAACTATAAAAAAATTTGTGAAATTTCTTTGTCTTGATTGTCTTTCTCATCATAAACCATTTGATAGGAAAGTTTATAATTTGTAGAACAAATTAAACTCCCTATAGGTTATTCTTGAATAACTTTCTTCCCCAAAATTTTAATTATTTTAAACAAATGGGTATTAACCCGAATTATGTATAGTTTTTTTTTTTAAACAAAATCATATGTAGATTCTTGTAAAGGATATTCCTGAGCAATTTAACATTTTGAATTTGAATCGGCTGTAAAGAAAAGTATTGATAATTTTTTCAAATTTCTGGTTTTATTGGAAAGGTTGAACTTTGTCATTTAATAATGGAACACCATCCGATGCATTTTCGATTTGCCCGATGGTCTAAAGATTGTTTGGCCGAGGATGAAGAATTTTACCGAAAAATCGTGTTTTCAAATGAAGCTCATTTTCATCACGGTGGCTATGCCAATAAGCAAAATTGCCGCATATGGGATTCAGAGAACCCACACGATATTGAGAAGACAATGCATCCACAACGAGTCACTGTTTGGTGTGGATTTTGGGCTGGCAATATCAATAGGACATTTTTCTTAAAAAATGAGCAAGGAGACGCCGTTATCGTTAACGGTCAATCCCACGACAGCCGGTTCTATGGGCCGGATTGACCCGAAAAGCAATTCTTCGGCCAAGGGCTGTCACCCCGGCACACAATTGCCGATACAACAACAACCATCAACGGTCAACGTTACCTCGAATTTCGAATTTCAACGTATTTTTGTTTCCAAAAATACAATAGCAGGCCATGGACAACTTTTGGTTTCAACAAGACACACATGTCTCACAGCCAACGCAACTTACAGTTTTTACTCACTGTTTTTGAAAATCGAATAATCATTCTGAAATTGTGATGTCAATTGGCTGCCTTGGAGCTGTGATTTGAGCCTTTTGGATTATATTCTATGGGGAGCCATTAAGGATAAATGTTATGCAAGGATCCAGAGACAATTAAAGCGTTGAAACATAAAATCGAAGTTGCCATTGAAGAGATTCGACCCGAAACAAACGAAAATGTACTGAACAATTGGGTTGATCGGATATGAATGATATTGGGTTCCATTATTAAATGACAAATTTCAACCTTTCCAATAAAACCAGAAATTTAAAAAAATTATCAGTACATTTGTTTACAGCCGATTCAAATTTAAAATGTTAAATCAACCAGCCTGTATGATGATTTTATTGGGAACACATCATATTGGCGTGAAAGTAAATACATCCTGGTAGAAAAGTGGGCGGTAGCACACCTTTTTTAGTGAATTACATTTATGGACAAAGTAATAGACCGAACGTTATAAAATTTTAACAGAATAAAATTATTGAATAGGATTTTACTGTTGACTATTTTAAGGTAAAATTTTACAAGACAGAACTCTAGACTTAAAAAGACAACATCTTATGAACTAGAAAAGATCAATTATATATGGAACATTACATATTAACGTGGAACAAAACCCATACTGGTGGAAAATTTGGCACGTTGTTTAAAAAACCACATTTAAGGCCAAAGTAATAGACCGATCGTTATTTAAACAGGATGAAATCTAGAAGCAGCAAATTATTATAAACAACGCTGTGGAGAGGACGGGGACGGAAACCAGGGGACGGAAATTATTATAACCTATGTTATGTTTAAAAAGGGCAAGGGGTCGTTAC
This sequence comes from Hydrotaea diabolus, assembly GCA_963513945.1. Lineage (NCBI taxonomy): Eukaryota > Metazoa > Arthropoda > Insecta > Diptera > Muscidae > Hydrotaea > Hydrotaea diabolus. The sequence continues at coordinate 7,517,219 of OY740718.1, forward strand.
ACCGCCCACACAGCCATAAACTTTAAATGGCTACATCTCGTGAACTAATACCGATATGACGAAAGTAGTATGAAAAGAAATACACCCCGAAGGAAAAAAAACCCATGTCATGCCCTCCTGACAAAATGTTCAGCTTTGACACGATCAAACTTAATTTTTCCACTTATTTTCCTTTAGTTTAGAAACAACTTTTTATCACAACCAATGCCTTGTACAAATATCCACCTAAGTTCTCATTAACTTACCCCAATTCGCCGTCGATGGTGCGTTTACTATTCTTCGTAGTGGTGGTATTGTCATTTTCTACCTTAATCTTAACTTTGCCACCATGCAGCTTAAACTGTTTGTCCAATTCTTTGATAAAGGCCAAATCATCGGCCGGCAGATCTTTGAATTTATCCGTAATATCGGCCACCTTCTTGAGAGATGTCTTCGCGGGACGCTTCTTCAAAGAGCTGACCTTTTTCGGATATGAAATCTTGTCCGTTGTTTTGGCAGGCGCCGCAGCTTTGGCTGTAGATGAAGATGAAGACTTGCTGGCCGCATAGCCGTACTCTGACAAAAGTAAAACTAATAAGCAACTCTGAAAAAAGAAGAAGAAAAAAACAGAAACAAATGAGTACGAGTATAAATCATGTTTAACATTTATTACGTATGAGCTTAGTACGTAGAGGAAAAAAAGAAAAAATAAACTAAAACAAAAACCAAATTGTTTTAAATAGCAACATGCAGTGACCATTACAACAAGTCAATCATGTCCATTAGCAGCATAAAGCTAACTTTGCGCCAACTGCAACATAGCATTGTAGAGCGCCTTGCATTGAACGTAAACTTTCGATTTTCAATGTTTCTTTCCATTGTGTTGGCTGTGTTTTTTTCTTTCGTTTTTGGTTTCTTCTTTTGTAAACGTGATGTACGTTGCACTTAATTTCAGACAAGTGGTTTTTGCCATGGTCCAAACACACACACACACACACAAACGCAAGAAACAAGATTAACTTTAAATATGGTCTAGCAAAAGTAAAGCAAAAAACACAGGTTACCTAGACAGGGTGGCCAGAAATTGGTAAACTTTTTTCAAATAATTGTCGTGCGCCCAACAAGAAAAAAAACACAGATGCCTTCATCTGTTGTAGGAAATCCAGAGCACTGTGTCAACTTCTTTACATAATTATGGCCAGCGAGAAGGCAAGTTTGTCTCCTTCTCCCATGCAGTGCAGCATTCAAACGTTTGGGTGTCCTCGTAACATGATTTTCAGTATTTCGTCAGCATCAGCAAACAGGAAGTAACAAACTGTTGTGGCAAATAGTTGAAGTGTTGTGGCAAGTTTGCATATGGTTGTTATCCATGATTTTAACGTGAGTTTTTGCGGTTAAATTTGAACATTTCTGCATGTTTGCTAAACAACGTAACAACGTTGTTTTGTGGCCACACCAGAAATGTCTTAGATGTTGAACAAAAAGGCGGTGAAAACCAACTCAAATCGAAACTTTTACTTTTGACAACAACCCACTAGAGGTTACGTTTTATTAAGGAAATCTTTGGCAAGGGGATGAGAGACTAGAGTGTTAGGTGGTCATTAAATTAAAGTGTCATTGATTTGCCGCCGAGGATGGCTTAAAGGAAAAACGTAAGAAACGAATGACGTCACCAGGCATTGCCATTCTTTGCTGGTCTAATGATGGTAGCATGTTCGTGTCTTAAGTCTTTAGTTTAGTCATTACGACTACGGGTACATTTAGTTTTAGTTGGAAATTAAACAAAACTAAGGTAAATTTAATGAACGTTTTTTTTGGTTTAAAGGAAAACGAAAGACATATGTAAGGAAAGCAGGGTAAGCAGTTTAAGTCGGGGCTCATGTTTAGGTTATTAAGTCTTTTGTTTTGTCGTTATGAAAGAGTTAATTAAAGAACTCTTTTACAATTTTCACCATGGATTTGCCATTGCAATGGTAGGATAATATTTTAGGTATTGTACTAAGTTTCGAGCCCAAAATTGTATACAAGTAAACACCGAATCTTAAAAAAATTTTACCATGGATTTGCCATTGAAATGGATGAAAAATAATTATATTTATTGTCCTGAGTTTCGAGCATAACAATACAAGTAAAAATGGAGTTTAGTTCAGCCAAAACGAATCTTATACAATTTTTACCCTGGACTTGCTATTGAAATAATTGAAAAATTACGAGTATTAAGTTTCGAGCACAAAAATATATATTTAAATTTGTAATAGTGCTTTTATTAAGATATCAAAAAATATGTCCATATTTACGTTTTTGGGACCCTTAGGTTAGTTTTTATTTACAAATAAAAAGGTGTAAAAGCAACTAAACGTTATGCTTTATTAGCAGGTTCGAGCAATTCGAAACCAGCCCGATCATAAAACAAAGTTTAAGAATGATTTAAGAGGCACATCCGCTCCTTCGGCCGGATCATTAGAGTATCTACTGCATGGGAAGGTAAGTCTGCATTATTGAAGACCCGTGTATTTGCATAGCAAATGCTCTAAATACTTAATACTAACTCCTCTTCTTCTGTGTCCCGGCAACTTCTACATTAGTCTTTACATAGAATGTTCAAGGGCTCCTTCATAGTCCCAATTAACCAGTGCTCTGTGAGGAGTCTCATGCTGACATCGATGGTTTTCCGAACAGTTCCCTTGTACTTTTTCAGTCTATTACCGGTCGGCCAAGGGAAGCTCTACCTTGACCTTGGTCCAAGACAGCAACATCGTCATTTGCATTTATCAGTTTTACAAGCGGGGTGTGTAGGTCTAGGTTTGTTGACTCGTTCACTGCTCCCAAGACCATTCTGGCACATAAGTCCGCTATCTCGTTACCAGGTATAACTCTGTGGTATAACTCTGGTACCCATGTCAGCGTAATGTTGTATCTACGCATTCATATGAGTGATTCACTGATCTCATTACATATTTTGATTTCACATTTATATAGTGTAGCGTCGTTTTGGCTACCATGCATGCTGTCTACAAATATTCAGATATTTGAATTTCGGATAGTTCCAGGAACTATAAATAAGTGCCTGAAAGATAGTGCATTTGTTCGGCAGTCGTCGAGATATTTTTAGTTTGTAGGATTCTGAGTAAGCCCCTGATCACGTACCTGCCTCTATTTTCAAACCATCCATGAAGAACGAGCTTTTATTTTTTGATATTACTCGTACAGCATCTGAAGCCCAATCTTCTAACGTTGAAAGGTCGAGATTTTATTATCTGATTATACAGCATCTGAAGTCCAATCTTCTCACGTTGGAAATCCCGTTCTTAGGGCTTCTTTTTGATTTTCGGTATCCTATAATCTGACTCTTCATCAAGCCTGTGCATCCTTCCGGCTGATATACCCATATGGCTTTTTTTTGATAATAAAGGTAGTTTTTAAGGCGTACCCATCGTACCACGAGTTTGAGCCACAATTGCAACATAATCAAAAAAAGTCGCTTTTTACTACTGATCGCTTGTTATGACCAAAAAAATCTTTTTTATACCACTACGGCCCATTAGTCTAAGGAACAATATCAGCCAAATTGTCAAAATAAATATTTATTTGGATTTGTAATAATATTTTTTTGTATTTAAGTAGCCCTCATTACGTGTTTACCAATGATCGTTTGTTTTTTAAAAATAAGGGTGGTTTTTTATGACCCTATGGTCCAAACGTTTGAGCCAGATTAGGAAAATACACGCATATGCATATCGAATAGCACTACCATCTTTGTTAAGCAAATGCTTAAATAAATGGACTTTTCTTAGAGGTTATTTTAGTCTTTCCAAAAATAAAAATTCTTTGTGGGCTAATTTAACATAGTTTGGCCAATATCACAAAAAAGAAAAAAAAAACCACTTCGTTTTTGACTTTATAAGCAGCGAAGGATAAAGTAGACATTTAAAAACTTATTGTGAATACGAGTATGTATTTACTTAAGCTGGTACTGCAAGCAGCGTTACCGTTGTGCGACTTAAGTGGCAATTAGACCCTTCTTAAATCCCTGCGACTTCTACTGCCCCTTTCTGAGAAATCCCCTTTTGCGCCCCTTTTTGAAATTGTTGCTACTTTTCACAACTCAAAGTATTTGTATGCCAACCTTTTGTTAGACTTGCTTAGTTAAATAAATAATGTGCAAGCGCTTCGAGGTCCTCGTCCTACTGCCTTTAGTTTGTAATACCAATGATTTTTGCACATTCTTGCACTTGGTCCTTCTACCGAAGTCTCTGGCTACCCTGTCATTTACACTCTTATTGTGAATACGTTTCTACTTGACTGCAACCTTTTGTAAGACTTAGTTAAATAAATAATGTGCAAGCGTTTCGAGGTCCTGTTTCTCCTGCCTTCAGTTTGTAATACCAAAGATATTGGCAGCTTCTTGCACTTGGTCATTCTCCCGAAGTCACTGGCTTCCCTGTCTGCGCATTTGTTAATAGTCTTCATGTTGTTGTTATTGTAGCGGCAACTGTGTACCGGAGTGACATCCCTTGGCCGAAGGTGATTATCTTTATCTAACTTCTTTGTGGCTAAAGCTTTTGTTATATTTTGCCCGCTACAGCCTAACCAGCGCCGCTTAATTTAATGTGCTTAACTACATTAATGTCTGGATACTGTTCATTCAGTCCATTTTTTTAATTTAAAACAAACGGTGATTTGAAACACCCTGTACAAAATTTATAATTTTTTAGTCAAAATGAAAGACTTAGGAAACGAACACAAACAATTCTTTGCATACTAGCAAACTAGCGCCCCCAGCACGTTCGTGCCTTCAGTCTTTTGTTAAGCTTCTAACAAATGCCGCATTGCCTAAGATTTCTTTACGATTTCTTTCTGCAAACATTCATAAGAAATCCGTAGAAAAAACACACAATCATCGAGCCCCCTCAAAAGAAATTTTTTATTAAAATTCAATTAACTATGCATTTTTTCCATGCATGTCAATTGCTGTACTTTTAACAGACAGAAACAGCAGCTACAGCAGCTGGTAGCAGGCAGATAGCTGATGATGTGGATGTTGGTGATGGTGATGCAACCACCACACTAGACATAATGCAAGCAAATAAAAATGAAACCGATATTGCAGCCTACAATTTTGCTAAATATGAAAATGCGACAAATGCTACAAACCGAAGAAAATAAAAAAATAAACTAACTTACACAACACAAACATGCATGCGAGCGATGCATAGACACGGCGTGTTTTTTCCAATTACAATTGTGGTTTTTTAAAATCAAGAGAAAAATACCAAAATCCAAACACAATCAAAACCTGTTGCAAAGCTTGACGAAAAAACGAACTCCTTTCATGAATCATGTTTTGGTATATTTCGTTGGTCATTTGTTGAGCAAAGAAGATGTTATCACTTTTCCTACAGAGGACTCTCAAAAACGTGCCAATCTATATTAGGAAATATGAACAACGAATGGGTAAGGTTTAGAGGGTTTCAAGGTATTTTACATTTCCCTGGAAGGCAGGATAATTTCCGGCAGAGAAATATAAAATGGAAACAGGCCTGGCATTGAATACCTACCATTCAGTAGTCGTATGAATGATATTGTGTTCCATTATTGAATGACAAAGTTCAACCTTTCCCATAAAACCAGAAATTTTAAAAAAATATAAATACTTATTTTTACAGCCGGTTTAAGTTTAAAATATTAAATGGCCTATCCTGTATTAACATTCAAATTTATGGCTTGTGACATAAGCTTTATAAAATCTTTAAATTCTTTCGATCCTTTTGTTTTTTGAACAGCGTAAGGTTTCAAATTTAATATATTTTGCTTTAATTCTTGCCAAATAAACTCTTTGCCAACATTTCAAACGAAAAGAAAATAATATTTCAAAGTTGGCAGCTTAGATTTTCACTCCGTCTATCTTTTTCTAAAATTGAAAAATTATTTATAAGATTTTCCTAATTATTAATGTGAGATATATTTCCCATAACATAAACATTCTGTTAGTCAACCCACATCCTGTTTGACTCCACTTTTACGCAAAGCAAATGAAAGACTATTTGTCATTCGCTTTTTAAGAGAGTTTACTGTTTACCCTACTGCGCGGGTTTTGTGTGATTTGTTTTAAACAAATATTTATTTATTTGTTTGGATATGTCTAATATAAATGCAATATGGATTTTTTCTGCACTAGAAATAAATGGTAATTAGGTGTGAATAAATATGAACGAGTCTATAAACGAAGTTGTCTACTTCGTTTTGCTGTGCAGAAAGTAATTCGCAATAAATCATGTGAAAAACCTGGTCGACAAAAACATTTTATGCAAATCGAATTGAGTTCTCAACAAATTATCTTGTTAAAGAAATGAAGTGCAAACAGAAAAAAACACTGAACGGAAAACCAGAAATAATAGACCGACCATGTGACAGCGTGGTAAGTTAAAAAGAACTCGTTACATGGCATGGCAGTTGCGTTACTTTAAACCACTTGCGGTGTTTATTTCCACTCGTCTTCGTCGTGGTCGTTGCCCCAATTAACGGGGGCCCACAATTAAAACTGGGAGTGGCCATAAGTGAAGTTGTAAAACAAACCATAAGTGGGCTATGTACGTATTTGAGTAATAGAAAATAGTTAGTGTTTGGATTTTAATTAAATTAAAATCATGAGCGTTTATTACACTCCAGTAGTTATGACCTTAAACTATTTTCTTCTTTTTTGCTTGTTTCTTGGGCTTGTTTTGCACATTAAATGGATTTTTTTTATAATTTAAATGTTTGTTATTAATAATAATTCCAAAAGTTGTGATGTTTCGTACAATTTGTGGTATTTGTTTTTAAGGCCGGTCGTACGCGTTGTGTGATTATGATGATAATGACCTGCAATGAGAGGAGACAGCGTCTTGACCGAATTGCCTGAACTGTTTATTGCTCAAGTCTTTCGTTTCGTTTTTGACTCGGCTATTTTAGTTTAGTTTCTGAGGGGTCAGTTACATTTCATGTGATGAATTTTATTCGGTTTATAATTAATGGCCTGAAGAGGTTTTTTTTTGTATTTCAGTTGTAATATTTCAACAATCAAATTTAATTATCCGCAATTATTGAGTGTACCAATTACAGATTTCAGTTCAGTGGTTCGTAGTTTAGACCACATTGGGAAATGATTTTGTCGTTTGTGGCGCAGATCACAGCGTTTGATATAGTTCATAATACTATGGCATTAATATCAATTATTTAATTTGTGGTCAACAAATTTTTATTAAATGAAATTGTGAGAAAAAGGACTTTCGAAAATGCTTGAATCAATAACACAAGCTGAATGAATGGGGTCTTACTTATAGTAGTGTTTTAGATTAAGCCTCGATAACTAAGACTGGAAAGTAAAACTGCAAATGTTAAGTCTTTTATTAACAAAAAGTGTCACTTTAAATCACGTTTATAAAAAAAAACCTGCTGTACCCGAATCTAAAAAAAATGTTTGAAAAACAAATTTTGTATTTATAATGGAAGCAAAATTAGCACTTAGCCTAGATAGAGGCTTATACTTGATATATTAATACTACACACAGAAAATAGATTAGTTGCCACAACCGAATTTGTTGAACCCAAATGTTGGTGGTTGCATGTACGATCCATGTATTCCATCACTTCAATCGAATGTTGTTTGGAATGTAACACGGCAATTTTCAGTAGTGGTAACACACGGTATCGGTTGAAGAAAGTATCGGTAACCCTAACTAATTAGAATAATAATTGTAAATACATTTTTACATGTATTGGTTGTTAGTTTAAATTATTGGCTATAAGTACTCATTGAATTCCGTTGTCATTACCACTAGCATTTGTTAACTTGACCAACTGATAGTACCATTTTATGCATAAGGCTGTCGGACTGAACTAAAAAAGTTTTCTATTTACTTTAAATTTAACGATTTTACTTTCGAATCTAATAGTTTTTTATGCACAAGTGGAACGATTTTATGCATGAAATTGGTAGAGTCGGTCAAAAAAAAATTCAATTTTGGTTTAAATGTGTCAAAATATTTCAAGATGAAAGTGATTATGATATATTATTTAATTGAAGTATAATAAAATCAGCAAAATTTGTAAGTATTTACTTTTACACTGAACTTAAGCACATGCCCGACATTGAAATTAAACAATACCCCTTTTTCTCTATCCGATAACGTTACATCCCTTGGGATCCACCTGGATCGACGACTAACATGGAGAAGTCATATAGAAGCCAAGAAGACTCAGCTGAAGCCAACTCCAACTCTATAGAGGTCTCAACCTTTATTTCACGAGGTTTAAACCAAATCTGGTCTCAAATTCTCAGTTATGTGGACGCTCAAAGGCCTACAGTAGTACGTACAATAACGCGCATAAGAATAAAATCGACTCTACCAAGCAACATTTTAATAAAACTAGAGTTCTCTACAATTACAAGCCTAGAGTTCTTTACTTAAAAATGTCAAACTAATACAGTTGACATACCACTGTGAACAAATTAATGCAAATCCTGCCAAAAAGACGCAGAGAACCGCATAACACAGAAATCCATGTCAGGATTCTCTATTGAATTTTATTTTAAGATTCGTATACTTATATTGTTAGGCTCCTCCGGAGCAGATCCAATGGTACCAAATAAAGCATTAATAAAAAATAAATACCTTAATATATCTGGCTACTAAAAAATAACATAAAAATGCTTAAAAAAATAGGTAAAAAAGGATTTTAAATTGCGCCTCTCTGTTCCAAAGGGTGGCCGATTAACATTAAAAATTTAAATCGGCTGTAAAAAAAGTACTGGGAAAAGTTGGTCTCATTTCTCACTAAATCTTGAATAACTCGGTCAAATTTAATAGCTTCCTGGACGCGAATTTTAATACTCTATAATTGAGTTGTTATGCAACTACAACACTGATAAAAAATTCAAAAAATATAGGCAGCTCAAAGTATTTTTTTGTATTCGAAATGTCTGTAGAATTTTGCCTATGTCTTCAACAACTCTTATCCGAAATAAAAGTGCTGCATAACGTTAAAAAGGTCAATTTCTCTCTAAACAACGGACTGAAGTTTTTGACAATCGGTTAACAAATAAAGCTGTTAGGGACCCCTTTAAAAAAAAACGAAATATAACAGTTTATGTGGATATATCCTAAACTAGAACTAAAATGGACAATCGGAGGCCAGATTAGTGATCAACAGCTTCAAATCAACTAAAGTTGACTAACAACCAAACCTTCTGCCGCAAATTTAGTGTTGACCAGAGTAATTATTTTTAATAACTGGTTTTATTGAAGAGGTTAAATATGTTTAGAACACCATCCAATGCGTTTTCGCTTCGACCAATGGACTGGAGTGTGTTTGACAGCAGATGAAGAATTTTACCAAAATTCGTGTTTCAGGTGAAGCTCATTTTCATCTCGGTGGCTATGTCAATAAGTAAAATTGCCGCATACGGGGTTCTGAGAACCCACACATGACTATTGAGAAGCCAATTCACAATGAAAAACTGTTTGGTGTGGATTTTGGGCTGGTGGCATCATTGGGACAGTTATCTTCGATAATGGGCAAGGAGCCGCCGTTACTATAAATGGTGAGCATTACCTCGATATGCGATATGCAAATTCAAGAGAATTACATGGACGACATTTGGTTTCAACAAGACAGGGTCACATGTCACACAGCCAAATTGAATAATCAGCCGAAATTGTGGTATCAATTGGCCGCCTCGGAGCTGTGATTTGAGCCCTTTGGATTATTTTCTGTGGAGGGCCGTTAAGGATAAATGTTACGCAAAGAATCAAGAGACAATTGAAGCGTTGAAGCATGAAATCGAAGTTGCCATGAAGAGATTCGACCCTAAACATTTAAAAATTTACTAAAATTTTGGGTTGATCGGATTAGGTACTGCCGAGCCTTTTGTGGTAGTCATATGAATGATATTGTGTCCCTTTTTTAAATGACAAAGTTCAACCTTTGCAATACCAGAAACTTGAAAAAAAATTTACAGCCGATTAAAATTTTCAATGGGCCACCCTTTAATTTAGCTAAGCTGAGGCACCCATCCAGTCATAAAAGCTTTAATGTTACTGCAAGATAGAACTAGAATTAGTTCGATATTTCGTACTGTAGTAGTTTAATTTACATTTATTTCCAGATCCTACTTTGAATTTCAATATCGTCGTAGTTCCCAGCAGAGGGCCTATGTGTTTATTGTCGCTTTTAGTAGTCCTATTTGTCATACATGTACCCACCAAATCGTTTTTCGATATCTTTATTGGTTTAGGATTCAGGCCTATGTGCATTGTTTTATAGAAATTATCATTATTTGGCCCATATTTAATCCCAAAATGGCCTTGTCCAATAGACAGTTTCGTACCTAGTTTCAGCAGTCTAGGTCAATCTGAATACTGAATTTTATAGAAAATATATCCAAATAGTGTGATTTTTACAAATGTTGTTTTAGTCCTTGTATAGAGAACCTTTTTCCTCTGAATGGATTTGGTCCATTATAAATCCCAAACAGCTTGCAACAACAATACATTTCTCCGCAAAGTTTGGACTTTCTACATTTATTATTGTGGCCGCTATCGTATCTTCAACAGACACACTGACGAACGGTCAGACACATTAGAGCATCTTAGAATTATACGCTGATCGAATACATATATACTTTATAGGGTAGCAAATTGATATTTTGAGGTGTACCTGCCAAATTTTGTACATCCCCATCATACGGTGGGGGATATAAAACGGCCTATGTGGAAAATTATCAATTTTGTTTTTATTTTAATAGCAAAAAGGCAATACAAAAAGGCCCTATGAGACATTTTGTATAGATTGGTGTGCCATTCAAAACCCCGCCTTAAACTCAATTTTTTTTAGTAAAAACATGGCAAATCTATAAACAAATCGACTGCAATTACTAATTTTCTCCTGTAAAGTATCGTAAAAACACATGGGTCTTCTGCTGGGAACATCGACGATATGCTTTATCTTATAGAATCTGTGCAATACTAAACAAATATTCAAATAATAATGAAAAAAGTGAACATTATTCATTAAGACTGTATATTTTTTATATTAACGGCTCTTATTTGCTATTTTATATCAGGCGCTAAATGAATAAAATACTTAAAAAGAAAAAAATTAAAAAAAATATCCAAGTTTGAAAACTAACAATCATTGTAACATCATTACCACACCCATCATTCGCATCGCTGGGTGGTGAGACTAGCTCATTAACAATACAACTGCCTTCCGCAAACTTCCATTTCTTTTAATTGCATCTCTGAAATGGCGAGACAAGTTCAATGCAACGAACATAAAACTTCTAGTTTCTTTAATTATGCACTTAAATGAATTCAATACCGCAATGGTGGTTCAAAAAAAACCCCAGTAAAGCATTGGTGTATTCAGTTTTAAACAAGTAGTTTTAACTTTAAGTCTCAAAGTCTTTTGTTTGCAGTAAACTTTGTGGTCGTGAGTATTGAAATGAATGCAGCAGCATGCGACTGATATTTGAAAGGCAGAATTATTTTTGAATCTTTTATTCAAGCAACGGGGAGTGAGTTTTTTTTTCTTTGGCGACAATAGATTGCTTTAAAGTTATATCTAGTTAAAACTTAATGTTTTCTTGGTATTTTCTAAGACCATGATAATAATCATAGTTTATATTTTTAACTATAAGTTTTGATTATTTTTACGGTCCTACAAAAGATCAAGGATTTATTAATACAAATATTAATTGAAATTAATTTTCGCTTTGAAGGACAAAAAAAAACATAATTAGTTTTTAAGAATAATTTTAATTAAGAATACAGGAAGTGTATTAAAAGTTTAGATTGTGTTAGATTTGACAATATTGAAATAATTGCTTAAGGAAACTATTTAATTTCCAAATTCGTTGGTTTGTTAGCAACTATTTCATATGTTAGATTTAGGTTTTTTTTATGTAATTGTCAAAATATCAGAAATTTTAATATCAATAAATTATACATATTTCAGATTTCATATTCACTCCTCTGACTCTTCCGAATTTTTGACACATTTTTTTATTTATAACTTTTCTCAGCTTTTCCAGTTGAGCAATCAACCGTCAGTCTACTCCTTCATTTAGGTTTTTTGATGTTATTGTCACAATATCAAAAATTTTAACTATCAAAAAATTATATTTTAGATTTTGTATTCACTTCTCTGATTCTTCCCCTGAATTTTTTACACCTTTTTTTAATTTATACTCGTAACTTTTCTTAGCTTTTCCGGTTGGGCAAACAACCGTCTGTCTACTCCCTTATTTAGGTTTTTTTTATGTAATTGTCCTAATATCAGAAATTTTAACCACAAAAATTATAGATATTTCAGATTTTATATTAACCCCCCTCTTACTCTCTTTCCCAAATTTTCACACCCTTTTTTAATTTATAACTTTTCTCAGCTTTTCCAGTTGAACAATCAACCGTCAGTCTACTTCATCATTTAGGCTTTTGATGTAATTGTCACAATATTAGAAATTTTAATGTATTTCAGATATTGTATTTAATCCTCAGACTCTTCCCCTGGATTTTTGACACATTTTTTTTAATTATAACTTTTCTCAACTTTTCCAGTTGAGCAATCATCTCCTTCCAATCAACTACTCCTTCATTTAGGTTTTTGATGTAATTGTCACAATATCAGAAATTTTAACTATCAATAAATTATATTTCAGATTTTGTATTCACTTCTCTGACTCTGCACCGAATTTTTATTTTAATTTATAGCTTTTTCAGTTGAGCAACCAACCGTCTATCTTCTCCTTCATTTTTAACAAATATTTCTTCCCAAGATTTAATTTTTTTTCTTAGCTTTTCTTTGTATCTCCGCTCAACAATAAATCAAACTTCTTTAATTGTTTAAATATTTCGGTATGACTGAGGAAAATATGAAAGGGTGTATCTTATGAAATTCCTCTCAGTTGTCTGAAGCAGAAAAATAATAGTGGGAGCCACTGAAACTTATTTTAATTTTTTTACTTTTAGCAAAAGCTAATTTAATTCAAATTTTATATTGAGGCACCGCCACTCATTTCATTTTATACAAAATTGCTGACAAATCATGGACTTATTTGAAACTCTGGAATAAAAGTAACAAGCAAGTTAATGGAATAGGCTAAAAAGTTCACACATTTATTTCAAATACTGAATTATCCGAAATCGAAACTGGAACATTTTAAACATAAAGAGCTTTTTCAGATAAAGTCAGATAACTTTCTTGAAGTTCAACTCAAATTCAAAAGCTGGGCGTAATATTGATTCTGGACACCCTCATCGATTTAAATCTAAGGGGATAGCATGATTTTATAATGTTTGAATTTAAGAAAAGATCTAAAAAATTCATCTATAAGTACTTTAAGACAATCTAGTTTTTAAAGGTAAAAGGTGGATATTCAATATTCTTTTTTTACAATGAATAGTTGTTGAATATGATTTGAAATTTGCATAAAATAATGTTCTTTGCCTCAAATACAGCAACAATTACCCTGTCAAATGTTATCTTCATTTCTTGGAAGTGAGTGACACATTAATGAACATGGAACTTGGATCAAACATATTTGAAATATGAGGTATACCAAATAAGGCAATGTGTGGCTTTAGGACGGAAGTACGCCTTCGATTTTCCTATTGAGAAGTTCATATGCTCTCAAAATAAACGTGGGTGGGCTGATTTGAAAGGACAACAATTTGTCGATATTGTGCCATCGATTTTTCGATAGCTTTTGGCACGAAGGAAAAAAGTTCCACTACGAATCAAAAAAATCATTTTCGAGGCGCCCAAATTTCAGTGTTTTGACTTTTTCTCAACTTTTATTTTTAAGGTTTTTTAGTAGGTCATAAAAAAATATTTTTTTTAAATATTACCTTTCCAACGTGACATACAACACATACAAATATAAATTACCACATATTGTAAGACTAATTCGATTCCCTCAGTCGTATTTCTATTCTTACGCGCTCATATGTTATATTGGGCTTTTTGATCTGGACCATTTAAAGGTCAAGACAAGCACTACAAAATATGCTAGCACTAAAAAATCCATGATACGGGAATGGGCCAAAATACCGCAAGATCATATTCGTGTAGCTTGCAACTCATTTTTGACCTTTGAAGCCCATATCATGGCAATCGGTGTCCCCATCGAGCTAAACTAAATGGATTTTGATTATTTCCAAACATTTTTCAATTTGAATCAGTAAAAAAATAATTTTTCTCCTAATTCTGTATATAGAGCAAGTACTTAAAAAAAATTACCCTTAGTCTGTTAAAGGAGAACTTTTTTCCTGTGGGACGATTTTTTCCGTTTACACTCCCAAGCAACTTCTGACTATAGGAAAACGGAGATGTTTTTAACGCTTTTAAATGACCAAATGTACCTCGGTAAAAAGGTACTTTTAGTCCTTTGCTTATCATATCATAATTTTTTGTGGACGGACAATGGTTTAAATTGGGACTGTTAGTTGGGACGCATTAAATAACCCAAAAAAGGGCATAGTTGCTGGACTTTGTGGCTCATGTAATCCAAAAACGTCCTGCATGGTCAAATCGGATATATGGGTAATATGGACATATGGGTACTAACATTTTGCTACGAATGCAACTATTTGTAAGTCTGGGTGAGATAAGGGATGAGAGCATGGGCCGAAAGGGTCAAAAAAAACGGAACTCGTACATAGACATTTTTCAAATCATATTTTCATTAGTCCTAGCAAGGTTTAAGTATCAGATCTGTAGTCATTCAATGTTGTAGTCAAATAATTTCGTCGTCATGAGCCACCAGAGAGGACAAACAACTGTGGAATGCAGAATACTTTTACTCGTATTAAATCTTTCCGCGAAGGGAAAATCTATTTGTGATATTTCCAAATATCTTCACACAAATTTATTCTAAAACTCTATAAGAGTTCGAAACAAATTTAAAATAAGGAAGAACGATAGTTTTAAGTTACCCATTCCTTAGTAACTCAAAACAGTCAGTTTTCGTAGAAAACTCTATTGGATAACAACAATCAGAAATGTACTTCAAAGAGCACAAGAGATGCCGTTGACAACTGGAAAAAACAAAGAAGTGTGGTAAGTAAGGACCACAATTGACAAGGATTTTTCGCTTTAAAATTTTAGATCTGGCATGGGAAACCTTATGTAAAGAGCTTTTGTTCGAGCACATCCAACCAACTACACAACATGGTGGCAGGTCCTTGATGGTTTGGGTGTCCTGGATCGCTGGATCGCTAGATTTTATTGAAGGAATAAATAAACAAAAAGCGTGTTTGGAACCTTTCAAAATAAATATGCCAATATTTAAGGAAAAACTGTCTTTTACCAAAAACTACCAACTTTACCAGGACAACGATTATAAGCCCAAAGCTGTAAGGCGATGGTTGTTATACAATTGTCCACATGTAATGGAAACGCCTCTCCCTTTGGGAGTTCTTTGGGATTATGAGGACAATAAAGTCAGACAACATCACTTCTCCACCGAATCAAAGTTGAAGCGAGTTTTTCTGGGGAAAAAGAAAACGGATTGAATCTAACTTGTTACAGAAGTTAGTGGTAAGAGATTGATAAGGACCCAGGATAAGAATCTCCATAAAATAAAATACTAATTAACTAAAAATAAAATATAAAATACCACTGAAAAAGGTGGTCCGACTATAACTACTATACTTTCTTTCAGTATTGTACAAATTCAACCATGGAGGGATACACAATTGAGCAGCGCATTAAGATTTTTGAAGCCTTTTGCGAAAATAGGCGTACGAATCAAAATGCATATCGTGCAGTTCGTGATGGTTTTTGGTCAGCATAATCGACCAAATGTGTCTATAGTGCATTCGTTAACAAGCAGAATTGCCGCATTTGGGCAAAATAGAATCCACGAGTGATTGTTGAAAAGCCGATGCATCCACAAAGAGTGGATGTTTATAGGCTGGCGGCGTCATCGGGCCGTATTTCTTTGAAAATGAGTTCGGCCAAGCAGTTACCGTTAATGGTTTTCGCTATCGCAAGAAGATAACGGACTTTTTGTGGCCAGAAATTGAGGATATGGACATGGACGATATGTGGTTCCAAATGGATGGTGCCACCTGCCACACAAATAACAAAACAATGGTTCTTTTCCCGAGAAATGCAATGGCCTTGTTATCTCACGTCGTGGCAATATTATTTGGCCGCTACGATCATGTGAGTTGAAACCGTTGGACTTCCTTCTTTGGGGATAATTAAATGAAAAAGTGTACTTCAATAAGCCAAGAACAATTTAAGAGCTAAAGGATGAGAAAAAGCCAAGAACAATTCAAGAGCTAAAGGATGGGATACTTCGGCACATTAATGTCATTAAACCTCAACTATGTCTCAGAGTCATTGAAAATATGAACCATCGGATAGAGGTATGCCACCAAAGCCGTTTACGTCATTGGACCTCCATTATGTCTCAGAGACATTGAATGTATGGACCATCGGATAGAGTTATGCGACCGAAGTCGTTGCTAGCACTTGGCTGATATTTTGTTTTACACATAATTGCCATGGATTCTTCTATCATAATAAAAAATATTAAACTTTTTGTTTTTTTACAATTAACATCGTGCGTTCTAGTTGGATTATTCTTTAACAAAAAATTTCAAAAATACTCTTATTTTACAGACACGGCATTTTTTTTCCAGATTCCAAAAAAAACTTTTGTGGTATTTCAGTATAGTTGGCTTTATTTATATTTTTCTGAATTGTCTGGCTCGAGGTCGTGCACAAAATGAAAAGATGGTATCTAATTTATTGTTTTTTATTATATGAGACAGCGCATAGAGAAAGGGACCTAAGGATAAAAAAAATCAGTTTTCATTTTTTTCTTTTTTTGATGTGGACAACATCTGAGCATCGAATAAGACCGATCCCATGCCCCAAAAGTGTTCCCTCCCAGAGGTGTGCGCGTTTTATGAAAATTAAGTCGACGATTCCAAGCGCAAATAGAAAGGGACCTAATCCTTAAAATGGCTCTCCTGGACAAAACTTTTCATCAACTTTTCACTTTTTTTTTGATGTGGACAACATCTGAGCATCGAATGAGACCGATCCCATGCCCCAAAAGTGTTCCCTCCCAGAGATATGCGCGTTTTATGAAAGTTAAGTCGATGATTCTAAGCGCAAATAGAAAGGGACCTAATCTTTAAAATGGCTTTCCTGAACAAAACTTTTCATCAACTTTTCATTTTTTTTTTATGTGGACAACATCTGAGCATCGAATGAGACCGATCCCATGACCCAAAAGTGTTCCCTCCCAGAGATATGCGCGTTTTATGAAAGTTAAGTCGACGATACTAAGCGCAAATAGAAAGGGACCTAATCTTTAAAATGGCTCTCCTGGACAAAACTAGTATTTAACCTTAGGTCCCTTTCTATTTTGCGCGTCACATATATATTTTCCAATATTTCGATCATCCTAAGGGAATCAAAAATTTAACTAACAAAAAAGTGAACCGGTACGCTTGTATATTTCCAATAATTCGATCATCCGCAGGAAATTAAAAATTAACCCACCAAAAAGTGAACCGGTACGCTTGAAGATTATTTGCGAAAAAAAACTCTTGTAAAGTTTTTTCATCCAGTATTTTAACCTAATACCTCAAAGCCTTATATCCTCCTACCTATAAATGCTCCATAGAGTATATAATGTACTAAGTAGAAAGTTTTTATTTGAAATCAGATAATAAAGACAGAACTAAGAACTTTTCCCCAATAAATTTCAATATAATAAATTATCTGTAATTGCAAAAAACACTAAATCTCAAATATCTGCTGTGTCCTTTTCATGTCCTTTTTATCCACGCTCGGCCCAGTCAGTTATTTGGAAAACACAACATTTATCCGCCGCCATTGCTTCCTTAATTCATATTTAAGTTGTTGATTATAGTAGAGAAAGACTGTAACTTAACTGTCATACTGACAAGACCGTCTCAAGACTGCCTTCAATTTGTGGGCTCCATTGCTGTATTAAACATTTTTTCGGTTTAAAATAGTAAAAACTGTCATTAGAAAAAACTTTTTTTTACATTTTTTACTATTCATTGGACAGGGATTAACCGGCTCAAGACCTCTTGCTTCTATATTTAAATAGAAGACAAGTTTTTAACAAAATGGCAAAGTGACATTGATTTTCGTGGCTGCACACTACTTTTATCATGATTTCGGGTCCGTGACAACCCTCTTCAGAAAGCCTTGCTGCAATTGTTGAAAGTAAAACCGAACTCTATAAGGCCAGGCTCTCCCCAAACGAATGAGAACTACTGTTGTAAACCTTACTTTTCAAGTTTTCTTCACACAATTGCCCACAAAAAAAAAACTAAAAAAATTTTTTTTTACTATTTTAAACCGAAAAAAATCTTTAATACAGCATAGGAGCCCAAAAATCGAAGACCGTCTTGTTTTGACGGTCTGGCCGGTTTGAGGGTTAAATGATTTCCCTGGCATTTTTGGCGTTGTCTTGCCTGCGTGCCGCCTTGATTTGCTGTTTCATGGACCGCAGGGGCCTAATTCACTTATTCGCTATCGAACAAAGTACTATCGTAATTTGATTTGGTTTGTTGTGCAAAGTTTCTTAAAATCCATCCAAATAAAGTTTTTCAATATAATTTCGCCTATTAGAAACGACTTTATCTGTTATCAATTAATTTGATCTATTTACCCTTTTCATAGCAAACGAAAACGAATAATAATAGTAATTTAACGCATGGGTAAATTAGGACCCAGACTTTTGTTTATTTAAGATGTTTAACCAAGTTTCCTAAATAAAAAAATGCATAACTAAACTTTGTTATGCATCTCGCCACTTGTAGTTTAGGGCTATATTTAGCCATTTTATGTTTTATTTGTTAAATAATTTTTACCAGCTTTTCTGTAATTGTTTATAGCAAAAGCCGGCCAATAAAAGCCCGCTGGTTAGTTCATTGCTATTAACCAAAACGAACTTGCCGTTAAGTTTTCCAGGTGGGATTTTTCATACCTCTTTTTGTCTTGCACCAAAGAGATGTTACGTTTGTTTAAATTTTTTCTCCGTCAATTTAAAATGCCTGGCTAACCAGTTGAATATACCAAAAAAACATTATAATGAAAACTGAAGCAAAGAAAAGCGGAGAGCGAAAACTTCCGGCACATAAAGAAAAACAAAGCCCCCACATCAATGGTTTTCTGCTTGGCTTTTCACTTTATGCACTCTGGTCGGTTGTCTGTTGGTGGCCTAGCCAGACCAGGCCAAAGAGATGGAGGTTGTTAAACAAGTGGAACCACTTGTAAGCGAGGATGTTACTTTTACTTGAAAATGGCAACTAGCATAAAACACACATGATAGCAAATAAACATAATAAAACGCTTATGTAAATTTGTTTGAAGATGTTAAATAATAACCAAATTATCCAACGAGCGAGCCTGTTTTTAGTGTACGTAAGGAGTTGATCTGCTGTTGCATATTCTTACCACTATTGATGGGAACTTCATTTTTTGTTTTGAGACACTCTTTGTTCTTTTAGAAAATTGCCTTTTTTGCAATTTGTATTTTTTTGTATTTTTTTAATATTCCTTTTTTTCTTCAAATCACTTCATTATTTTTGAAAGATTTATATTTTTAATTGTTTTTTAAACTATTTCGGTTTTTGTTTTTTTATTAATGAGTTTAGCCGTTAGTAGTGCGTTGATTTTAAAAACGTTTTCTTTACTGTGGTTGGCGCGTCGCTGGCATTAGCTTTATATACCACACGCTGTTTGGTCGACTGTTGTCATCGGCTTTAAGCCACTATGCAGCGCACAGTCTACCACACTGCATGAGGTGGAATTCAAAGAAAGCCAAAAAGAAAAAAAACGTGTTGGCCGTTTTTCTTGGCTCACTGAGAGGGTAAGGCTTATTGTGGTAGCTATGCTAGCTCTCAGCCTTAAGATCTCTTGTAGCTCGTTGGGATTGTAAAGCAACTTTAGTTGAATGTTATATATTTAATGGTGTTAATAATGTTTTATGACTTTACTTTCGTTATGGAATTTCAAAGATTTACAACATTTACAAAAACTATTTTTTTTACAAGATAAAAAAACCCACCAGATACCTATTCCATCTTTTTTTTAACAAAGAAGAAAAAAGGCCAACATAAAGTTCAAGTTCAAAACTATAAAATGTCATCCACAAAAAAACTATCTTTGCATTGACAAAACAATAAACAACAACTTACTGAGACCCTTTCAAAAACTGTTTACTTTTTGTCATGGCTTCCATTCATAATAAACCACGCGCAGCTCAGATGCCAGCACAAATTTACATATAAAAAAACTAACGAAATTCGAACAAAAAAAAAAACTATAGACCCACTCTTATAGTGGTGACAAGATAAGCAAGAAGATTATTGAAAATCATTAAAATAAGTAGACAACAATACAATTTCAAACATAAAACCTTTTAATAAAATTGGATATACCCCGCAAAAACAAAGAATAAAACTCAGTATTAAAAGCCAACATTTTGTAACCGATTTGAATATTAAAAATAAATAAATCGATACGGTCTGCCAACACCACAGCTGACACCTTTTGAATGCCAACAATATACATATATACCACAAAACAAAGCAAATATTTTAATATTTAATAATTTTAAATTTGCCAAAAAGACACATTGCAATCAAAGGGTTTTCAATCGGTCCGATGAATCCCCTTTCTGATGTATCCAAAAGAAGCAAGTTACACTTTCATCAAACCCCCTTATCGGTCTGGTTTACTTACTAACTTAAGTCCCGCAACATCCCCTAAAGGAACAAGAAAAAAACTTCTCTCAAATCAGTGAGCTGTGCACGATTCAATTATTTTACACACTGACCGGAATCTACTGTTTAACGCCGGCTCGAAAGGGCTTATGCATTTTATAGAGAAGTGTTACATGACATAGAGATAAATCTCTTACTCGTTAAGTCGCCGGCATTTACCAGGTGGAAACCCGCCGCCTAAAAATTGTTAGATGTTCTTACCCGGCATTGAATCTGGGTTTACAGGCATGATAGTCGTGTACACTTTAATAATATCAATGCAAATACTTAAACGTAAGTCCAATAAACTTTCTTTGAACACCCAACACGCACATAGTTATTAGGCCTGATTATGTAAAATTTCAAAAGGTCAGAGGTTTTTCTTGTGAAATATACGATAATAACCTTGTGCCTAAGCATTATTAAGGCAGCTGCTGAAGTTGTCTAGTGGGAATGGTGTAATAACAGATGCTACAAACAGAATCGTTTTAAATCATGATTACAGAAAATACACTTAGAAACGACATTATAGTAGGCCTTAATCTTTAATATCTTCTATGATATATATGACCTTTTATTGGGCACCACAGGTCTATGAGATAGACATGAATCTCAGCAAATCTTAAAAATCAATTTTTGAATTTGTAGTGCAATTTGCTTTAATTGGAGTATGTACGCATATGTCAAAATTTTAAATTGATTGCCAGTTATTACTACAACTAGCTATTTTGTATGCGCTAGGGGTCCAATCTAAATTATATACAAAAAAAATTATCACCCTGATTCTAAATATCAATACCCTGGGAATTGTTTCCATATCCCCTGCTACCCTTTTCTAAAAAAAAATTGCCTGGATATTTCTCCCTCTTCTTTTTTCCCTTATTCGAACTTTGAAAATGGGAATAGGTAAGTATTACATATGTCTCTTAAAGGGAAAACTTAATGACAAACTTGGGAAATAATTCCCCCACAAAATTGCAAGGGAGCTGCGCCAAAAATGTGAATACAGTAAGACCTTGGTAATCCGCACTTCGCTAATACGAATAATCCAGTAATTGGAACGACGTTTTCCCTGTACTTCGCTAATACGAATTATCCAGTAATTCGAACTACGTTTTCCCTGTACTTCGCTAATACGAATTATCCAGTAATTCGAACTACGTTTTCCCTGTACTACATACTGTGTAATCCGAATTCATCAAAATATGTTAAGTTATATATAAACATTATATTAAATGTGTGTCATAGTTCAAGCGCAGTCTAATTTTGCTGAATTAAATCTTCATTACGCGTTCAGTAAAGAGAAGGCAGATTTTTTTAAGAAGAAAACCTCAACAATACTTCTGTATTTTCTAAAAATCTCTTATAAATTCTCAATAAACTACAGTTTGTTATTGTTTTTATTTTTTGTTAAGGTTCGTTTTAATAAGTTTTGAAAAAAAAACATTTTTGTTGGGTTTTTAAAAATAGGAAATGATATACCTCGGTTTTAAATATATAATTTATACTACTTAAACATTATTTTTACTGTGAACAATCATTTGTGACATACATATAAATTGTAGTAACTGACGAACGCATCCAATGATCCGAATTTTCGATAATCCGAATTATGGTCTGCAATCGATTATTCGGATTAACGCGTTCTTACTGTATTTACAAGTTTTGATCAATAATTTAATAAACATAGTTAACAACAGCGTCGCATGCGAAATGAATGCTGATGTTATGCAACGCACAGCAAACATTTGTAATTTTTGCAGCCTTTTCTTTGGCATAGAACAGCTCATTAGCTCTATTATCACGGATTTAGCTCTTGAACATCAATTAAGGGTCAAAAGTCACGTTTTTAAGATTATCCTGGGCCTCCTAGTAAAAAATGCTTTAATCATTTATGAATTTTATTCCTAACTTTATTTTAGTTGTTTCATTGCTTATGACTTGAAGACTTGACCGGAGATTATTTCTTTTTTTAACTCAAATTGCCAATAGTTTTCTGTCATTTTTATTCTTGTGTGAAGTTATCGCGTAAGCGACCTCCTTAGCGAGTTGCCAATAGAACACGACCAATATGACGATGAGGTTCCGATTAGGTTGATTAGACATCGGCAGAGTCAGTCCCGCTTATAATTTGGTTGCAGTTGGGCCTGCATTTGCATATGATTGCGCAGAAGCAAGAGTTTATGTTAGACCATCATAGACAATGTCATGACTTCGCTAATTGGGCTTTGGCAGACGATTTGGAAGGTGGCCAAAAACCTATCTTCTTGAATGATGTTTCGTGAAGTAATTCGTACAATTCCACCAAGCGTCAGCGCATGCACAAAGATTAGCATCGGGGCAAGTTTCTTTTGACAAATGTCGAAGAGTAGAGCTCGACTACATCAAAATATCAGAGCTGAGGTTTTAACAAGATAGCGACGCAACACTCAAAAATGTGAAGGACAAATTTGGGGACTGTGTTATAAAGGGTGGTTCAACTAAACCGCACGATGTTTGTTGTAAGTCAAATAAAAAGTTTTCTGAGAATTATCTTAATATTATGACTTGAACAGTTTTTAATCGGGTTCGAGACCTTGTTGTTGTTTCTTTTTCAGAATCAACTAAAAAATTTGTGAAATGTATTGGCAACGGTTGCCAGGCAGACTGTACAGCTGTTTCTAAACCCCAAGGTTTTTCTTCAGCAGTCTTTGGCAACGATTACTTCGGCTACAAATCAAATGACTTATACGGGAGTGAGAATTACCCTTTGCGTATAGTCTTCGAACTGTGCGAAGAGTTATCTTCCTAGCTCAGTATTATTTCCACCAAGTTGATTCTAAAAAAGAAACAACAAAAAGGTTTTGAACCCGAATAAAAACTGTTCAAGTCATAATAATGATAAAAGACCGAATACATGTAAACAAAACAAAAACTTGTCTGAATATTTTTTATTATGATAGAAGAGTCTATGACATGATCTATGCTCTCCAATGTTCGGTGGTACACCTCTATCCGATGGTCCATATTTTAAATGACTTTGACACATTAAAAAATAGGTTCAGTGTTGGTAATGTGCCCAGTTGTTTCATTCTTTAGATCTTGAATTGTTCATGGCATATTATCGTGTACTTTTTCTTTTAAATATCGCCAATGAAAGAAGTCCAACGGTGTCAAATCTCATGGTCGTGGCGGTAAATTAACTCCGCCACGACGAAAGATAACACGGCCATTGAATTTCTCGCGCAATTCAAATTTGCATGAAAATTTACACTCAGATCATATTTTTCAAACAATCAGACTAATCGTTATATTGAACCGATGTGATAGGATAGATAGGGTGCGTTCTGTGATTGGTATTCTATGATTGATACAGTGAAACGTTCGTTACCTGTCCATTTTGATCAGTCCCGTTATATATTACATAGTATCTGTGAACAGTTAATTCACTCCCTGCAAAGACAAAGCCATGTAAAAGTTACCGGTTCTTTTTATATAGTTGGGTCGGTACTGAGACCGGTCCCCATCCACGAGGGACCTATATCGTGATGGGTTCTGTGCCGGTCCAATTTCCCGTAGGGACCATTCACGAATAGAGGTTGACGGCCCTTCTGTCACACTATCGCGAACATCAATGTTTTCAGAACGAACTGGGCGAGCATGCACAGATGTTTTCAAACTTTCCACAGACCTGGTTTGCTAAAATATCCGTACAATTTTACCTATTGTGAAAACATTTGGCAGATTATGCTGACCAACAAAATTGAAAAGTGTACGGAATACATTTTGATTGTACGCCCATTTTCTTACAAGGCTTCAACAATGCTAACTTGTGTACCTCTCCATGGTAAAATTTGTCAAACACTAAAACAAAGAAAAGCCAAATTCAGTTGGGCAAAAAACTTGTCGTTAAGTAAGCTGTGACTAACAATTACCAACGTGCATTATGGTTGGACCAATCTTAATACATCGATCAATTTGCTTTCGTAATCATGCGACTGTTTTCTTTACACCAACTTTTGAGACTATGCTAACAAGCTAAGCCTTATAGAAGAACACGAGACCAATAGTTAAGATGCGATTGCCAGAATTACTCCGCACATAATGCACCGACCGAAGATCAGGTGTAATATTCCATACATAGTAGTATAATTGTGGCTTCAACATAAAGCCAGAATCAATTTGTTTTCTCATAAAATTTGTTTACCTATCATTCTTAAATAGTCTCTCCGTGCATACTTTCAAACGTTGGATTTTTCCTAAGCCACATGCCAGACCCAAAGAGGTTATACATTATAGTACTAGGTACCTCGGTGTCGTGAAAGGTTTAAAAAGTCCAAAGTCTACCGAAACAGAAAATTGTTACTCGTACAATCCGTAAAGATTCACAGATTTTAAGTAACTTGAAATGTTATGAAATGCATTATACCAAGGACAGACCTCTGAAAATCCTTTTTTAATGAACATCACACCCAGGACAGACCTCTGAATATCCTTAGCTTTAACAAATTTACATATAGATTAAGATTTGATCCTATTTTATTGCAACCGTTTTAAACAAAAATATAAAACGAATATTAAAGAAAATCGTGATAATATTCTCTGCACACATTGGCCTTCGTACATTCTAATAATGTGTTATACTAATAATCTAATAATATTACTAATAATGTGATCTTGTTGCTCTATTTGGTTACTGTTCGCCTAAAACAATAGACTTAGAAAGAAACGATCTCTTCACGTTACAACCATCGACATCACACGCAATGCTGCTTGATTCAAATCGATCTCAACTTTTGATAGTTTCAACGGGCATGTGTAATTGCAGTTGATTTGAAGACTTATCCGCCGTTTGTTGCCGTGACTTCGCACAACGCAGTCATGGTGTCGATATTAATTCGAATTCAACATGAAAACTCGAGTCATAACAAAAAGATGAAAAAACGTATTGGAAATACAAGTCATTGGGTCAAATGACGTTTAATCGGGTTTGGCTGAGCTGATCAAACGGAAGGTTATCCATCGTTTGTATACGAATCGAAGGGAGTTTTTTTTTCTTCTCTACTTTTCTTTGATCAATTTGAATCATAGTAAAGTGTGAAGAGATTTTTTCGTAGAGGAGGTATGTAAATATTATGTCAGTGAGTTATTAAGCAGTTGCCAGTTTTATTGTGATTTTAATTTCATAATTTGCAGTCCGATAATGCAGATAATTGCAAATGGCAAAAATGGTTTACAATTTTCTGTGTTTTTTTTTTTTGCTTTCATATAAAATAATGAAAATCCGATTTCTATCGCACCACAAACCTCTTTCACCAATTATTAGCAACACATTTTGAACGTATGTATGAACATAGACGAGCGTAGTACATACTCGCAAGCATTGCATCATAAAACGCCACTTAACGCTAACAACGACTTTTAAACTGCGAAATCAACAAAAAATTGAGTTTTGCACAAATGCTTTTTCAATCTCCCAGAAATTGGAAACAGCACAAAATAGTAGTTGCCGTGCGACAAGGCACACAGAAACAGCCTTGATCTGAAGAAATGTGGCTGTTATAAAGCATCACACATCCCAGTCCCAGGCTCAGCCTCTGCCAGTAGCAGCATGGCTTAAGACATCTTTTGGTGCTTCACTTCCTACTTGCATAAATATTTAACACTGTCATCTTCTTCTTTTTTGTCAGAGGCTGCGGGAACAAGGTGTGGAATGCAAGCAGTGGCATGGTTGGCAGCGCCAGTCGTTTCTCATGCGAAGGTAACAACAAACATCAGATTTTGTACATGCATTGCATCTCCACTTAGTTATTAATCTTTCAGCCAGTTGATTGGTGCACTTCTTCTTCTCGTACAGAGACGCCAGCTATCCAGCCAGTTTTTGGTGGCACACTTTGAGCTGATCTAGTGGGTTTTTGTTTTAATGAAAGTAATTGTTGCCACAAATTGTGTCATATCTTAATTTCATACCACGAAACAAATTTTCATACTAATCACGATTTATCGGTGTAATTTGTGGGCTAACAAACACAACTTAAACAAAAACAGAAAGAAAAGTAAAAGGGTTCAATAGACCAGACCTAAGAGACCATGTTGTAGATATACACATCAGCCATAAAAGAGAAGATCTTTATCATCCCAAAGCCAAGGAAGGCTGTATTTTAAACATAATTTCCAAGAAAATAAAAGTTAAGTAACCCGTGGTGGTACCATGGCCAATGTGGGGGGGGAAGGGACTTTTATCAAACCACAAATGAAAACCGGTGGCGGTTGAGGGAAAACCGTACTTAGAGTTTTAATACGCTATAAGTATATTTGATAGAGCATAATCAGTTCATAAAATGCAGGGCGGGGTTTAGGGGGCCTGCTGTCAAAATGAGGACATTAAAAAAGTCAAAGACTCGAAAACAGTACTTGTAAAGAAAGGACCATGTAAAATTTTAAATTTGAATCGGCTGTAAAAAAGTACTGATGGTTTTTTTTTTAAATTTTTGGTTTTACTGTAAAGGTTGAACTTTGTCATATAATAATGGACCACCTGATGAGTTTTCGCTACGCCCAATGTGCAGAAGATTGTTTGGAAGGACATGTAGAATTTTAACGAAAATCGTGTTTTCAGATCAAGCTAATTTTCATCTCATGGCTACTTCAATAAGCAAAATTGCCGCATATGGGATTTAGAGAACCCACATGTGCATATTGAGAAGCCAATGCATCCACAACGAGTCACCGTTTGGTGTGGATTTTGGACTGGCGGCATCATTGGGCCATTTTTCTTCAAAATTCAAGAGAATAACATGGCAACCATCGATACTTTGTTTTTGAAAATCAAATAATTAGCCAAAATTGTGATGTCAATTGGCCGCCCCGGAGCTGTTATTTGAGCCCATTGGATTGTTTTGTGTAGGGAGCCATTAAGGATAAATGTTACTCAAAGCATCCAAAGACAATTGAAGTGTTGAAACATGAAATCGAAGTTGCCGTTGCCTTATTCCCAATATTCATGGTGATTTAGGGACATGGTGATTTAGGGACATGATAATTTTTGGCCCAACTAAATTCTACATGTCCTTGTTTCAGTGTTTGACAAATTCAACCATGATAAGGTACACAATTGAGCAGAGCGTTAAGATTGTCGAAGCCTTTTACGAAAATCAAAATTCATTTCGTGCACTTAGTGATTTTTTTGGTCAACGTAATCGACCCAATGTGTCCACAGTGGATTCGGTTACAAACATAATTGCCGCATTTGGACAAATAAGTATCCACGAGTGATTGTTTTTCAACAATCAGTCGATGCATTCACTAAGAGTAACTGTTTGGTGCATTTTATGGGCTGGCGGCGTCATCGGGCCGTACTTCTTTAAAATTGAGGTCGGCCTAGCAGTTACCATGAATGGTGTTAGCTATCGCGAGATGATAACGGACTTCTTGTGGCTAGAAATTGAGGATATGGACCTGAACTACTCTTGGTTACAACAGGATGGTGCTCATCAACGAGAAATTCAATGGCCATGTTATCTCACGTCGTGGCGATGTTAATTGGCCGCCACGATCAAGTGACTTGACCCCGTTGGAATTCCTTTAGGGGTATTTAAAAGAAAAGGTGTACGTCAACAAGCCAAGAACCCTTCAAGAGCTTAAGGATGAGATAATTCGGCATATTAATGACATTAAACCTCCATTTTGTCTTAGTCATTAAAAGTATGGACCATCGGATAGATATGCCAGCAAATCTGTGACGAGCATTTGGCTGATATTTTGCTTCACACAATTGTCATAGATCCTGCTGTAATAATAAAAATATTAAGATAATCCTTTATAAACATTTTGTTTTACTTACAATTAACATCGTAGGTTTAGATCACCTTTTATTTTAAGAGGTTAGTATTTATTTGTATGGCTTTCGTCCAACAATGTCCACATTTGGTTATCTTTACACCCTCCACCGAAGTTCTTTATACCCTCAGTTTGCATGTAGCACCTCAGAATACTGACCGGAAAACCTACTAAAAATAAATATTATTGATCGTAGTAATATTTTAAGACAACCCTGCCATGCTCTTCCGTGTGTCTGTTGAAAGCTGCGATATTAGCGCAGGATCCTAAAATTCCGTAAGACAATGGCTTATGGTCAATAGCTGTTTTGGATTGTAAAAAGGCGAAATCAGCCCAGGGGAAAAAAGTTTCTCTTTAGGGGACTAAAGGTGTTTCATAAGTTACTTTATGAGTATTTGCTTAACAAATCTTAATTTTTGGAGGACGAACGATGGCAGAAATGGATACTGTTGGTTGGGACGTACTTAAAGCCCCAAAATAGGGCATAGTTGCTAGACGTTTTAGCTCAAAGAAAAGTCCCGAATTGCCAACACGTCTTGTCAATAGTCAATATGTAGCTTATGAACACATAAATTATTGTAAATTTTGCTACGAATCGAATACGGATTAATTTTAAAGTTTCGGTTGAGATTAGAGTCGGACACATGGGCCAATAAAACCGCTTTTGTGTTCAATGGAAGGAACCAACGGAGTATATGCTTATATGGGTACTCAACTCAATTTCGTTTAGTATTGAAACAAAAAATAGTTTTTTTTAAGATTTTGCAAAATTATGGTCGGCTACTTTTTTACTGCAAACACAACGTGAGGGTGGGGGTTATATATGCTTTGGCCTGGCCGAACTTAACGATGTTTTTACTTGTTTATGGGAAAATTTGTGGGTTTTCCGGAATTTAGACGGAAGACTTTTTTAACCACCAGAAAATTGGCACAGGTTTTGATTTTGTGGGACTATTGTTTCGGACTCGGAGAACCAATGGGCCCAAAAATGGTCTCTTTTTTTATTCAATAGCGAAGTGAGGCTGGCGGATAAATATAGTTTGGCCAAGCACTGGTTTTCGTGATACTTAGGAACGACGTTTATACTCGTTTTTGAAAAACTATGATGGTTGATTTTATGGAATTTAGACAGAAGGCTTTTTTATGTGGGAGGCTTTTATTTTGTTTTTGCGATAAATTGCATCACGAATATTTCGTATGCTAGCAATTTTTGTACATTTCCGTATTATTCAAAGTTGAGAATGTTAGGGCCCTAAGGTCTTTTCAATCCACTATGTCGAGCCAACAGCATATTTATTTTGTCATTTCCTGCATTCTGCAGTAGATAACTTTCATATATGAAAGTGGATCGGGATAATTTTTTAAGGTCCTGAAAGAACCGAACGCCCCTATTCATTGTTATTTCAAAAAATCTCGAGTCATTTCGAATGGTATATATTTTTACTAACTTCCCCCACGCTTTATAAACTGCGTATCAGCCCTTTTATGTGAAAACTTTATCGTTTTTTACCGGTCTTAGTCGATTTAAATAACAGTAGACTTTAAGCGACTATGTCCTAAATGTTTCTGTGTTTTTACTAAGTTAGACCATACGATTTGGATTATCTTTCTGAATACCTGCGGTCCCAGTGTTTCTTTGTCTTTTTATGTTGATTTTCAAAATTTGATGAGATAATAGGGTGGCATATTTGGTTTTATGGTCAGACTTATGTCCGTGAATGTGTATTTTAGTTTATTTTTAATTGATACCAGGACCCCGAATAGTAGCGACAACGCACCTAATTTTTAGGTGCATTCCTTAAGTTAGACCATACGATTTGGATACTTTTTCTGAATACCTGTGGCCCCAGAGGGTTTTCTGTCTTCTAATGTTGATTTACAAAATTTGATAAGATGATAGGGTGGCATATTTGAATTTATGGTCAGGCTTATGTCCGTGAAAGTGTATTTTAAATTGATATAAGCACCCCGAATACTAGCGACTACGCACCTAATTTTCCGTGCATTTCTTAAGTTAGATAATACGATGTGGATACTATTTCTGAATGCCTAGGGTCCCGGGGTTTTATTGTCTTTTTATGTAGATTTTCAAAATTGTATAAGATGAGGGGTGGCATACTTGTATTTATGGTCAGGCTTATGTCGTAAGAGTGAATTCTAATTTATTTTTAGTTGATATCACTTACTCTGGAGGCAGTAAAACAGTGGTATAACTTCAACAGCCCGCAAATGGTATTTAAATGTTGAGACATGGGGGTTCCTTGGTCAGACGTTATTCGTAATTTTGAATTCTGGTTCCTCGGTTATACATTCTTGCTAAATTAGTTTGGAAAAGATTTCGTTAATATATGCTTATGCAAGGTATGCCTCTTTCTGGAAGGCGTTGTTTAAATACCTGAGGTCCCAGGGGGTTCTCTCGCATATTTGGATTTATGAACAGGCTTATATCGTGAAAGCGTATTTTAATTTATTTTTAGTTGATATTACTTACTCTGGCGGCAGTACTCGGATAACAGTGGTAGACCTTCAACAGCTCGCAAATATTATTTATACGTCGAGACATGGGGGTTCCTTGGTTAGACGTAATTTTAAATAACGCTCCAGATTCCTTTAATAGTTTATCCATTCTTGCTAGATTTAGTTACTCCGATGGCAGTAAAATAGTCGTATAACTTCAACAGCTTGCAAATGGTATTTTAATGCTGAGACGTAGCGGTTCCTTGGCCAGACGTAATATCGAACTACGCTCTAGATTTTAGAATTACATTCTAGGTTCCTTCAATAATTAATCCATTCTTTCCAGATATAGTTGCTCTGGTGGCAGTAAAACAGTCGTTTAACTCCAACAGCTCGCAAATGTTATTTTATTGTTGAGTTTTAGGGTTTCCTTGGTCAGACCTACATATGTATGTAATTTTGAACTACGCTCTAGGTTCCTTTAATAGGTTATCCATTCTTGCCAGACTAGTTTGAAAACGTTTTCGTTAATATATATTTATCCAAAATGTGCCTCTTCATTTAAGGCGTAGTCTGTTGGCCATTATCATTTTTAAGTTCATACATTTATACAAAATTTAAAAGTAATAAAAGAAATCAACACTTTTGACTTTTAAATGGTCAAGAATCTTCGAGAAATCTTATGTCAGTGAAGAAGAAGAGTCTCCGAGTACTTTTGTTTGTTTATCAAAGACATATGCAAAAGCTCTCTGCTGTGGCACACGTCTCCACAAACAGTTCAATGATGCCTTCGAGTAGCGTATGGCGTTTATTATATAAAGACTTCCCAGTTAAAAAAAATGTCAAATAAGCTTGTTTATTAAATTAAAAATTCCGTACGACTTTTTTCAATGTAGAGTTTGTCATATATCCGTAAGCATTAAAATTTTACTCAAATATTATATTTCACTGCCTTACAGTTTTGCTTGATTGTGCAAACGCCGTATGCCGTGTTTAGGTGACTCTTACATATTGGTTCTGAGCAGTGTCAGCTTGTGTATATGTACATGATAAAAAAAAATTAACAGTCAAGAAAAAGAAGAAGCACGACAACGCTTATTTGGCGGAAAGCAGAAAATTGCTTTCCTGAAATATTTTCAATAATTTCGGGGTATTCGGATATATATTTAAAGAAAATTGATTTGAAAAAGTTGAAGTAGCTAAAAAAAGAAAATGTTTTTCGTTAAAATGTTAACAATTTAAAGGTATTTACATCTATGATCCTATTCCGTATCACTCGGAAATTCATCGGTTGGAACTAGGAATATATGGATCTGGTGTCCATGTAACAGATGACCATTGAAGAAAGTCGCCTGGAACTGAATGCAGGACAATAAGTAAGTGGGGTAAGTTTGAACGAACCAATAAAGAAGGTAAAAATATGTACAATATTTCCATATCACGCTAGGGGCCGACATAACCTCAATCTTTTAGTGTGCTCCGCTGATGGAACGAGATGTATGTATGAAAGTACAAACAAAGTTTCATTATGTCGTCAATTGACAACGTCATGAACATTATGACATCACAAATATGTCATAAAGTCCATAGAGGTTATGACAACGTCCATTGGCATTAGGATGCCCCGGCCAAGTTGCTAAAACGTTTTTTAGTGTTCTCATGGCTTTTTTTCTTCCGGTTGCGGACTTTTGCTTCCCTTAAGTTGAAACATTTTACTAAACAGCCGACAGCGATCATCTGAAAAGGAGTTCACAGTCCGAGCCTCTCGATTTGGCCTGTCCATAGTTGAAAGCCTTGAAGCCCTGACGAAGACCGTTTCATTATTAGCTTGAAATTGACCAGAGGGTCAATCTCGCAGGAAATCTCGTAGTATTTAGGAAGAAGGTTGCATATCAATTTTGGGCTTACACGCAACACGGTACAGTTTTGCTTCGCTCGAAAAATAGTTCGACATTTCCGCTAAGAACATTTTTAAAAATAGCACGTAATGTCCATATACATTATGTCCTTGGCCATAGACCAACTGTTTCATAGCTCAAGTTTGAAGGAATTCCTATAAAAGGAATCACTAGCTGCATCCAATCCCACGACAGTCGGTTCTGTGGACCTGATTGAACCGAAGAGCATTTCGTTGGCCAAGGGCTGTCACCCAGACACTATGGTTGCCGCTACAACAACAACAACTATCTTCATTGATCCCACGACAGCCGTTTGTATGGACCGGATTGATCCGATGAGCCATTCTTCGGCCAAGGGCTGTCGTCCTGGCACACAATTACCGTTACAACAACATCTACATCGATTTAAACATGTCTGGGCGTCTAATTTCCATCTAAACGGTCATTTCCATATAAAGTCATTACTAATGTGCGATCACTCTGAAATCCAGCAAACATTTGAAATTACACAAAATCGTTGCAGCCGATTTTTTTGCAGTGAAGCTCATATTTAAATGCCAGAAAATTTAGGTTAGGCTAGAAGGACTTGTCTCCGTGTCTTACCATTAAAAGTTGACCCGAGGTACATCCACTCCTTGACACATAGTGGGTCTATTGCGATTTTCCTTTGTCTTTGATCAATAACGCTTAGAGTTTTGTTAAAAGCTGCCTTTAAGCCACGATAAACCGTCATATAACAACTTAACGGAATTGGAACAGTTTATGCCGCCATCTAAAAGGTATTTCAATAAGTTTTTCAATGGTTGCGATATTAATCAATCCGATGATATATTGTTTATTTCCAGATTTAGTCCTGTAGCTCTAAACAAAGAGAACAGTACCAACAACGTGTAATTGTATTAACGTGGCATAAGTCCATTTTCCTAGGCTTTGTTCTCGCATATGATGAAAGTGGTTGACACGCTCTATTCTGCAAATGCGCCTTCCCGCGCACTTTATGTACTCTTGTAATATCTAAAACTCAAATCATAAGAACAGAGTTATACGATTAACTTGGTGGCAAATAATTGGATTCCTAGCCATGCCCTTCTGGTGTCTCCCACACAAATGACCCTGTTGAAGTAAAGTAGGAAGCCATATAACTTGTCCCTTATTGCTGGAAATTCGCTCAACTTACAAACTCAATATTTTTATGGCTTTCAAAGGGGGTGGCTGACGCACTGCACGCCATTGTGGCACCTAAAGTTCAAATGCGCTATTCTGCCCACTTTTGGTAGTCGCATGGGGCATGCCCGACCCCTCCAAATGACCCTGTTGCAGTGCAGGCAAGAACCCATAGAACTTATCTTCGAGTGCAATAAATTATTGGAGCCCCATTGTGGAACCTTTATTGCAAATGCGCCATTCCGGCCCCTTTAATTCGCATGGGGCATGTCCGCCACCCATATTAGTATCTTTCACAAATACGATATTTTACGAGATTTCAATAAAATCGGTACGCTTCAGGCAATGGAGGGTGGATAGAGGAAAAATCAAAAATCCTTACATGGGTGAGGGCACATGGAAGTCGGATCAAACGACTGAACATAGCCATTAAACATAGATATGTACCGATTTAGGGCCCCCGCAGACTGCAGACTTTTTATCGGCCGATAGTTTAGTCGGGTTGGGCTGAAAGTGCGCACACCGAGCCAACTAAACAGTTTGTTTGGTGAACAGGGCGCAGACTATCCAACAGTCGGCCAACTATTCTCGAAATAGTTTGTAACTGACTGTTGAAGCGGTCGCACAATGAAAATATTGTCCAGAAAAATTATTGCTCTCATCATACTCCGGAGAAGGAAAATCAAGAAGAGATTCCGAGAATATTGGGTGCATCCCATTCTCAGTGATAGATTAGTTATGGGAAAATTTTACACTATGCATTCCAAATTACTTGATTACCCGAAAAAATTTTTCGCCTATTATCGAATGAGCATTACCAGCTTCAATGAACTTGTCAAGCTAATTGGACCAGCAATGTGGCCAAATCACAATTGGACCAGCACACGTGGCCAAATCACAGAGCGAACTGAACTATCGGCCGAGTAAACAATCGTCATGTATGCGCAGGCATGTATGCGCCAATACTGATTAAACAGTCGGCCGACAGTTTAGTTTGAATGTAATCGGGTCGCGTATCAAACTTTTTTATCGGCCGATACTGAATCGCTGTAGTGTGCGCGTATGCATTCCTCTCCATACTGATTAAGAAGCCGACCAAACTATCGGCCGATAAAAAGTCTGCAGTCTGAGGGGGCCCTTAGGGCCCCCGCAGACTGCAGACTTTTTATCGGCCGATAGTTTGGTCGGGTTGGGCTGAAAGTGCGCACACCGAGCCAACTAAACAGTTTGTTTGGTGAACAGGGCGCAGACTATCCAACAGTCGGTCAACTATTCTCGAAATAGTTTGTAACTGATTGTAACCATACTGATTAAGAAGCCGACCAAACTATCGGCCGATAAAAAGTCTGCAGTCTGCGGGGGCCCTTAATGTTCACTTGCTTGAGAAGCCAGGAAAAATAATATAAATGTATTATTTATGACTGGTTTTACTTCTGTAGTCCAGAGGTTTGTAGGCTTGCATATACAGGAGGTTTTTTAAGCGTGTGGTTTAAATCTAGACATACTTTTTTCGGAGTTGCTCCTTTTGACAGCTGTCACTTGATTTCTGCTCAGTTTGGCCATTTAATTCGTTTGCAAATCGGTGTGCTCTATGGGCAGGGGGAATCATTGCTCCATATTTCTTCAAAAACGAAGCCGGCCATAATATTACAGTCAATGGGGAACGCTGATTAATGACTTTAAATGCATTTATTGAACAATCCCACGACAGCCGGTTCTATGGACCGGATTGACCCGAAGAACAATTCTTCGGCCAAGGGCTGACACCCCGGCATACAGTTGCCGCTACAACAACAACAACATGAACTTATTGAAGGAAAATTTTGGTGTGCGCACTATCTCGCGTGGTGGTGCTGTGGGGTGGCCTCCAATATTGGGCGATTTAACACCGCTGGACTATTTTTTGTGGGGTTATGTGAAGTCGCTTGTCTACGCAGATAAGCCCAACTCGTGTGGCGCATTGGAGGAGAATATTCGGCGTGTTATTGCTGACATGCGGCCCCAAATGCTGCAAAAGGTGGTCAAAAATTGGGGCTCTCGGTTGGAATCGAGCCAGCCTCGGTGGCCACTTGCCCGAAATCATTTTTAAAACATAACACAGTACAACATTTTTCAGGTGATTGATTCGGGACTCAATTCTTATACATAATTGTTTGTGAAATTAGTCCCAAAAAGAAGAACTTCTGCATCATTTGTTTGGTCAAGGTACATCAAATAATAACTTAATAATTAATTTGAAGTTAGTAAGTATCGTATAGGGGAATTTGTCACGTTTTAGGCTCTTAATTGTGCATAAAAGGGAAACGCGTAAATCGATTTTTATGATCTATGTCTCATTTTGTTCATAGGTTATGTGACTTTACGTGAAAGTAATAGGACTTGACACTTTTTATCGTTTTGTATTTTTTATGAATTGAAAAAAAACTTTAATTTTTTAGGCCAAAATAATTTTTTTGTTCATACATTTATTTATAACTGCGAAACAGTTGCTTGTGTGGCGAAACGTTGTATGAACAGATTAAAGGAATTGTAATTTTTAATTTTTTCAAATTTGTTTCAGCTTATTCGGACTAGTGGTTCTCGAGTTATGACAAACAAAAGAGCCTAAAACGTGACAAATACCCCTATTCGATACTTACTAACTTTAAAATAATTATTAAATTATTATTTGATGTACCTTGACCAAACGAATGATGCAGAAGTTCTTCTTTTTGGGACTACTTTCAACAATTATCAGAATTGTGTCCCGAAATCATGTGTTGCACTGTGTAATCTTTATAATTAAGCAAAATTCTTGGCCATAGCATTAAATTATATGCGTTTTATTTCTTCTTGAAAACCACACGTCTGAAAAAACACCCTTAGTATACCCTACACTTAAAATTTAGTGAGTGCAGTTGCCTGTCGCACCTCAAACGAAGGTCATTCGATGCAGAATTACTAAATGATGGAGTTAAGCTATGTCCGTCCGTGTATCCACGTATAATTGTACTCAAAGTACAGCTCGCAAATGTAAATGGAGTTCAACGTTACTTTGCAAAGTGTTCAAGTTCAAGTTTTGGTCAAGGGCGAACTGTATTAAAATATCTCTTCATCGGTCTATGTTTAGAAATAATACAATGGCCGTTCGATATTTTAGATCTAGTAGCTCTTAAAGCCCTACATTATCTACGAATCGAAAATGTGTGTGAATGTTAGAGACTAACAACTCCCGTAAAATTGAACCTTATCCGCGTATGTTTCGTATAGCTCCTTCCAAAATTACCTTTTGATTATAGGTCCTACCGTCCTAGATGAGGCAAAATATATACAAACTTGCCTCAAATTTTGCATGGCGGGTTATGAGCGACCCTTGCCGATCGGTCCATTTTTTAATTATTTTAGTTTAAAGGCCCGGGCACACTGTAGCTTTCTTTTTCTTAACGATGAGTTTTTCTTAATTTCCGGTTGTCCAAAAACCAGCCTACAAAAAGTTCATGTTATTGCAGTGTCGGCGTAGAAAAGCCCTTTTATAAATTGGCTGTAAGTTTTTGATACTTTGTTTTAATGGTTTTTTGACTACCGAAAGTTGAAAAATACGCAGCGTAAGAAAAAAAGCTTCAGTGTCTACGGTTGTAAGGGAGCGCTGCGGTTACAAGAAATCAAAATAATCCAACCCCAGTTATCATTGCTCAAAATTGTCAGAAATAGACAGGGGTCCTTCTTTAAGTAGGGGTGCCATTTCAAGTATAAATGCCATGGAAAAACTTTTCTAAAACATGTATTTGCTTTTTAAAATGGGCTTTAAACTAGTTTTAGTTATAATTTATTAAGCCTAATTTGGGCTTTAAACTATAGGTCCCAGTTTGGGTGAATAGAGATTAATATGTGCACAGCTTACTGATAGGACACAAGGTCCCAGATTGCTTCTCAAAGCGAGGACCATTAAAAATATGACACTGGGGAACAGCCATGTTGTTAAAAAAGTTTTATTAAGAAGATTTAACAACATAACCTCTATGAATTGCCAAAAATCTACTCGTGCCTATTGTAAAACCCCCTTTACTAGAAACTGCAACTGCCGCAGTCATAAACTAACACAGGCCGGCGTAAATGTTGTATATCAAAGTGTCGTAAAAACTGCCATACCAAAAAAGTTTACGACAATTTGATGTACGGCATTTGTGTCAATACGTACACATCGGTTATGGTGTGGATTTTCATCCTTCTACTTTTGTGGCTCTTTATTAAAAACTAAATTAAATAATATTACATAAACAGATATACTCATATAGTAATTAAAACAATTTTAAAATATAAAATTAAAAATTTAAATATGTATTTTAAGACTCGTCGCTTGGTTGATTTTCCTATTGCTTTCCCTGGTCCGTTGCATTCCGTTTGAAATTCCTTCTGAAGGGCTGCGCCAACGTCTGCAGATTCTGGGTACTCTGATGTATGCTGGGGTATTGCATTTGCTGCACCATTTTGATAACCTGCCAGCTGGGTATATACGAGTCCAACAGGGACTTGGCACTACGATGCACAAAGAAATCGGGCACTTTGTTGTAGGCAGACTTATGGTCGTACGTATAGTAGTTGGAGTTGCCGTGATCGTGCTTCATAGGCTTCTCGGTGGTCGTCAGCGAAATGAACGAGGGGGGATAGGGAAAGGTCTTGGTGGAATATGGCAGCTTGCGATCGTAGACGAAACGCATGGGTGCATAGATGACTTGTTTAGAATGTTTCGAGCCGTACGGATAGGATAGTGGTGGTGGCGGTGGGCCATATACCATGGCGGGATTTCGGGGAGGTGGCAGGTGACCGTAAGGCTTAATTTTGGGCACATATTTAAAGCTCGGTGCCGTTGCATACTGTGACAGTTTATTGCGTTGCTGGTGGGGCTGGTGGCGATGGTATGGTTTTGGATTTGGATTTATTGCCGCTGATGTATGTGGCGGTGATGCTTCGTTGCCAGTTGCGTCGTGTGACACAATTGCTGGTGACTGTTGCTGATGGTGTAAGTTTGGATGCGTTGTGGTGGCCTGGCTGGTGGTGGGCACAGGCGCTGCAGTTGTTGGTGGCGGTGGTGGTGAAGGAGCCGGTGTTGGTGTGACATATGCAGCGGTTGCAAGAGGAGGTTGTTGTTGCTGCAGTTGTTGTTCCTGCTGTTGGTATTGCGTGTGATATTGTGGCTGTTGGGGGGGCACTTGTTGAAATTGTTGTAAGTGCGGTTGTTGTTGTGGCACATGTTGATATTGTTGTAACTGCGGTTGTTGTTGGGGCACTTGTTGGTATTGTGGTGGCTGTTGTTGTTGTTGTGGGGGAACTAGTTGATATTGTTGTTGTGTTTGGTATTGTTGTTGTTGTATTTGGTGCTGCGGCTGTTGTTGCTCCTGCTGTTGCACTACTTGCTGTTGTTGTTGTTGCTGTAACAGTGCCTGCTGTTGTTGTTGCTGTAACAGTGTCTGCTGTTGGTGTTGCTGTAACAGTACCTGCTGTTGTTGTTGCGCAGCTTGCTGCAGTTGCTGCTGCTCCTGTTGTTGTAATTGTTGGTAATACAGCTGCTGTTGTTGCTGTAACTTTTGATAGTGCACCAAGTGCGGATTTAGTTGTGGCTGTTGCTGCAACTGCGGCTGTTGTTGCTCCTGTTGATTGTCGCTAGAGCTTAAAATGTATAAAAAATTACACACACAATTTATTAATATTTTGTCCAAATAAAAATGGGTATAGTGATTTTAATCGGTCGTATACATTGTCGCATATTTACAGTGGCGAAGAAGA
Source organism: Hydrotaea diabolus (assembly GCA_963513945.1). Taxonomy (NCBI): domain Eukaryota; kingdom Metazoa; phylum Arthropoda; class Insecta; order Diptera; family Muscidae; genus Hydrotaea; species Hydrotaea diabolus. The sequence goes on from OY740718.1 coordinate 7,557,102, forward strand.
TAATAGGGACTATAAAGTAGCTGTGCTACACAGCATGTTTGACAAAGGTGACTTGATCTCGGGCAAAGTTTGGAAATTTTGCAAGTTTGGTATAAAGAAGAAACCTATTGAACTTGATCACGTTTTTATGAAGATCGCTTATAAGGATTATAAACATGAGATTCGATCCGTATCAAATATGAACATTTTATTATAGTGGACAAATATTAACAACCACGACGCCGTTTCGTTCTATAAAATAACTTGATTTTAATTTATTTAAAATAGTTTTCTGCCGCTTTATTAAATTTTTAAATAAAGGACAATCTGTGAAGTGGGCACAATATAATTCCCAAACTCACTGATCGGGACCTACCGCTTAAAGCCAGTTTAGCACGACTAATTGGAGTTTCTAGTGCGGCTTGTACTTGGATAGAGATTTATCTCTTATTTGCAATTTCATTGTCATTTACCTATAAAGTACCATTGGTAACTGCCAAAAATTAATGGAGCTCGACGTAACTTTGCACATTGTTCAGGATTTGGTCAAGGGCACCCTGTATTGAAATATTTCTATATCGGTCCATAGGAAAATTCTTCCATTTTTACAATATTTTTAATCTAAACGCCCTACAATATATTCGAATCAAATATAATGTGTTAACGTTGGGGACTATTTACCAACTTCGGTAAAATTAAACCTTATCCGACTATGTTTTGCTTAGCTCCTTTCAAAATTCCCTCACGATTTGAGGTCCTACCGCTCTAGATGCCGCAAATTAATTACAAACTTGCCTCAAATTTCGCATGGCGCATTATGAGCGATCCATGCCGATCAGTCCATGCGTTTTCTTTTTATATATTAACTTGATTTTAATTTATTTAAAATATTCTTAAATCTCTCTATTAAATTTCTTAAAGAACAATCTGTGAACTAGGAGCATTATAATTCTTAAACTCACTGACCGGGACCTATCGCTAAAAGCCGATTCTGCACGGCTAAATGGAGCTTGTAGAGCGGCTTGTTCATGGCATAGAGGTTTATCTCTTACTTGGAATGTCACTGGAGTACCTCAAGGCTCTGCCCTTTATCTATCCCGCATCCTTATCGTCCTTAAAGACCATCTAAAGTGCAGACATTCCAAGTCAATTGTTATCAATATGCACAAGAAATCAGCACTGAGCTTTTCTATGAAATAAATGTTTGTTAACGTTTTTCATCATTTATTTAGGGGAGTTTCCTTTGTTTTTTTAGATAATTGTTTGTAATATATAACTCAATTTTTTGTTTTAAATACAAAGAGCACAGAAATTATATTTTCAATGTTATTTTAATGGAAATTGTGTGAATACATAATTTATTTATCTGCAGTGGCGGTTACTGGCATCTAGAGATTGCAGACGAACGGTCTTCCAGAAAACTGTCATACCCCGTCTGTGTAATAAAAGGTCTTTGCTCTTGTGTCAGACACTGAACCCCCTATACTCCTTTGGTGATGACAGTTTTAAGTAAATTTATTTTTCTTTCCCACAGCTTAATAACGTTCTGGGTGAGATATCAGTAGGGGGTCGACTTAATGAGGTCAAATTTAGCGCTATCGTTGTCATACAAGATTTTTGCAGATGCCACTACGTCGCCAGTGTCTATGGATGGGGTATTAGAACATATTTCAAGTGAGTAAAGACACATCCATTTGCTTGAGCAGAATTCATAAAAGAATATCAGTGTACTAATCCTGAAGAAATTTCGCTATATTGGTCCACGTCTTGGAATTGTCCTCACATAAACGTTTCTATACGTTTGGTTATATTTCGCTTTAGAAGCTTTATATGATGTTCGACCTTGTTCAGCACAGTTTACTCCGAAGGACCAATAAGTTTTTGTTTTTTCAATTATTTCCCCCAATACTGTTAATACAATTTACGAATGCAGTACAGGGACCAGGTATTACATTTTTCGGATCGGCCTAACTTTAAACCGTTTTTGGTAATCAATATAAGCTTTGATCTTTTTTATTAATAATAGTTTAGTTGGATCGTTATGTTTTAAATTTAAATGAATCTGAAACCATTTTAATTTAAAAAAAATCAAATGTCTAAAGAAAAGTCATTGTCTCTAGCAACAATCACATCTAACAACAATCACAAAGCCTAAATAATTGATAGGACTATTTGATTGAGTGTACAAATAGATCTTTCCAAAGATATATAACTCCAGGTTTCCCTGGCGGTTACCAACTCGAGGTTTGTTTGCTAACCAAAGCTGATAATCGACTTTCGACCAAACGATCGACTTCGATTTCAATTCTCTTTTTTCCTAGAAAGAAATAGAGTGTCCACAAATCCATAAATTTGAAAACTTTTAGACTTTTCTAGAGGAGAATATCTGTCGTAGACTTTCAAAATAGATTGTCTTCATATCGGTAGCTGATGCTGGACAAGTGGCAGATGTCAGAGTAAACTATTAAAATTTTAATTTAAAAAAAAAATGCTAAAATTTCCGAGATAAGAAGTAATAGTCCCTATAACATTTCTCACCACTGTCGTGTGTTGTTTAACAAAACAACAACCAAAAAGCCTAAACAAAATCTTAAGCCTTTTTTTCATTGAGTGTGCAAATAAGTCGTTGGTTGTTTCCCTCCGTCTCTGTGTTGTTAACATATTGGTTAACAACTTTTTTATATACAATCATTTTTTGTCCAAATGTAATTTAAAAATTGTTTTCACTGCTTCAGTGGCATTTGAATATTTGCACGTTCGGTCCGCAAACCTCAACGCTAAATTGCCAACAATTTACACGTATGTATGTATTGTAGCCGGAGTTCGTTTGAATGCAGCAACATTTTTATTGCCGTTAATCCTTGGAATCTAAAAGTTGTATGAATTATTTCTTTGTAACAACAAATCCCTGAAATTGTTGCAATGCATGATAAATGAAATTTTAAATTTTGCGTTAGGTTTGTGTCATGATCTCTAACAATATAGTTGGATTTAGTAAGAGTTGGGTGGCCCATATCATGTTTTCTTTATAATTCATATTTTATTCGGACACTCTAGCCGGCTCATAATCGCTTTAATATTGCAACTTACTGGCCGTTCCATATTGATTCGTGTTTTCGAATTGCACTCATGTCCGTGTTTTCATGTAGCCTCACAAAAAAGTTCCCTATTTATTTTAGGTTTTGCCTCTCAAGAAGTCACAATTAAAAAATCGCCGGTTAAAACCTTTCATGACGAATTGAAACTAGAAAGGTCCATCTTTCGAGAAAGCCCTCAAACAAATGACCTCTCCGATTTTAAGTCCTGCCGCTTTACAGGGTACATTTTAAATCCGATCTTGCTCAAACAAAGCATAGAGCACTACGCGCCTTTAATGGTTTTATATGGAACAAGACTTTTTGGACTCCACATTCATGAAACGCACATTCACAGCTGAATCGATTGGTTTTATAAGTACAGGGTTTTCCGTTAAGGACATAACAATTTTATATATTAATAAAACACAGAATATTTAAGATATAGAATTCATATTTATTCCAGGTGTAGTGCAAATGTTACACTGCAAGAATGAAATTCGATTTTAGTCATAGGACCACAACAAGCCTGTGTACAGCGTTCTATTCTTTAAACCCATTTTTCCACCACTCTTGCAACATTTCGACCGGGGTGACAGCCCTTGGCCGAAGAATGGCTATTTCGGGTCAATCCGGTGCATAGAACAGGCTGTCGTGAGATCGGTTGGATGTTGTCTCTGAGCCAATGATTTGATGTGGTCCCATAAAAAGAAATCCAATGGCTTTAACTTGCTTGGACGTAGTGGCCATTCGACCAGACCATTTCTCGAGATAACACGTTAACCTAATTTGCCTTTCACTAAATCGATTGTAACGCATGCTGCATGGCTAGTGGCACCGTCTTGTTGAAACCACATATCGGCGATGTCAAGCTCATCCAATTCTGGCCAAAAATAAATTTATAACATGGCACGATAGCGTTTGCGGATGCAATTGTGTCTCTTGAAGCACATGTGGGTTTGCTGCTATTCTATACCGCATATTTTCTTGATTGACAAAACCAATAACTCAAAAGTCAAGGATTGAGTCGTTTTTGTCGATATTTGTGATTTTTTTTGCAATAAACAATATTCGATTTTTCAAGCAGTCCATGACCATTACATTAACCAACTTTTTAACCAAATTCTTTACAAATATAAAAAGCACCAGCGCCTTATTCTCCAGGCCCTGTTATATGGTGATTTTTTTTGAATAACTCATTTTAATCTGTACTTTGTTGTATAAATTACATTTTATACAAATCCTGCAAATCTCGATATTTCATTTTACAATTCTCCTCTAGTTGCACTTACCAATTCATATAATATTTATTTAAATTTTATTTTTGCTAAAGCAGGAAGTTTTCCCTGTCGTTCGATCAAGTCAATGGTGATCAAGTTGTTTGACTTTTTTTCATGTCCATCTCTTCTGTTTACAACACTTAAAATTATACAATTTTGTTAGAAACATAAAAGTTGTAGGAGCTTCTGATTTGTAATAAACAAATGTAGCTACTCTATGACTAAGCAAAAACTCAAAGAAAACTTGAATAATTATTTGTTTTTTTTGTAGTTTCATTGGTGTAGTTAGTAACAGGATCCATCCAGAAAAGCAAAGGAAAATTACCACAGTCAAGCAGCTTAAAAACGGCTGATAAATAACCGAAATCTTGAACAACAAATTTTGTAAACATGTGAGCAAGTTTCAGTCGGTAGAGTCGACTTACATATATACCTTTACCCATAGACGATTCATTTTAAAAGCAACTACGGGATATTGCTCAAGAAAATAACGAAGGAACAAAGTAGACCATTTGCCTAGGAGGAGAATATATGTAAGTACACTTAGAATCCAAAAAAATCCAGAATCATATTTTTGCTTAATTTAAATGTCTTCTCCTATCGTTCTAATCTGGTCACCTTGTACTTCTTTCAAATTACATTGAGAGCGGACATCAACTTCAACCTGTAATGGCCCTTCTAAGTTGCAAGCTGATAAGCTACTGAATGAGTTTTTTCTCTTCCAACCTCATCTTCGGCTTCTGAGTGCTACGAAAGCTGACGTTTGCTAAGATGAACAGGCAGCGTCCGTATATTTGACATGATTCTCGCTGCGATAGCTACAACCATAGTGCGCCATCGCAGCAGGAGCCGTTTGCCTTAAGGCCAATCACGCCGGTTCCAATTCGAATGGACACAACTTCCTCCTTTGTAAGGGGCCGAAGCCTATATACAACCTGTGCTGTCCTATGGGTCACAGCACCCGGTTGCAATGCAACTCCACACCGAGTCGAAGTTCTTCCGCAATTTGGGTTTAAACCACAGCCACTACGATACTTCCCGAAGGACCGCACCTCCTAGTCAGGCCAAAACAACAGTTTTGGGAGCTACTGCCTACCCGTGGTACCAGACTTTAGCCTCCTGTCAGACCTCGTAACCGAGCTACTACCAGTTTTCGATCCATACAATGCAGGACTGGTCACCTGCTATTAAGGGCAATGAAATGCGTGAGATGATATGATAAAGGGTGTTTTTTAGACGTGTGGTTTTTAATCTGGCCACACTTTTTCGGAGTTGGTCTTTTTATTTATTTATTTTTTATTTTTTTATGCTCAGTTTGGTTTGCCATTTCATAATGAATAGACTTACTCCGAAAGAACGTTTGCAAATCGTCGTGAATGGACCCAAAACGATATGGCCGCCGATCCTGATTTTTACAATAACATTTTGTTCAGCGATGAAGCTTATTTTTGGTTGAATGGGTACCTTAATAACCAAAATTGTCGCATTTGGAGTAATGAAAATCCACAAGCCATTGTTGAGAAGACGTTACAGCCACAAAAAGTCACTGTTTGGTGTGCTCTGTGGGCAGTGCAATAATTGGTCCATATTTCTTTAAAAATGACGGTCATAATGTTATAGTCAATGGGAAACGCTATAGAGCATTGATTAATGACTTTTACGTGCCTCAATTAAAATATGTTGGTGTGACCGACCTTTGAATCCAACAAGACGGCGCTAAATGCCATTCAGCCAAAGAAAACAATCAATTTATTGAAGGAGACTTTTGGTATGCGCATTATCTCGCGTCGTGGGCCTGTGCCATGGTCTCGAAGATCGTGCGATTTAACACCGCTGGGCTATTTTTTGTGGGTTTATGTAAAGTCGCTTGTCTACGCAGATAGGCCCGACACGATTGACGCCTTGGAATAGAATATTCGGCGAGTAATAACTGACATACTGCCCCAAATGTGCAAAAAGTCGTTAAAAATTGGGCCTCTCGGCTAGAATTTATTCGAGCCATTTTCAAAACAAAAGGGCAATTCCCTATCTTTATACTTAAGCTAAATTCTTGGTCATAGCATTAAATTGTAAAGTATGCGTTTTTTTCTTATTGAAAACCACACTTCTGAAAAAAACACAGACACAAGAGCCTACATATGTGACGCGCAAAATAGAAAGGGACCTAAGGGTTTTTACCCTTAGGTCCCTTTCTATTTTGCGTTTTGTTCAGGAGAGCCATTTTAAAGATTTAAATACGTGTATCTTTGGTGTACCATCACTTTCATAAATCGCGCATATCTCTGGGAGGGAACACTTTTGGGGCATGGGATCAGTCTCATTCGATGCTCAGATGTTGTCCACATAAAAAAGGGAAAATTGATTGTTTTACCCTTAGGTCCCTTTCTCTATGCGCTGTCATATATAAGTATCCATGCTGTACATGAACATGGCTTCCCCACCGCTCAGAGCGAGGTCAATCTGTACTTCTTCCGTTTAGTATTTATTAATTGAGGCTGGGCCCTATCGATTCAGCTAGGAATTCTTGATACATAAAGCAAGACCCAGCTCAAATTTTTTAGGTAGTTACCAAAATTCGCCAAGATACTAACTGGAAATTAGACGTTCCACGGGGGGATGTATGGTATACTAATGAAGCCTACATTGTAAACTTAAAGAGCTTTAATCCAGCAAAACTGTGTGCCTTAACCAACTAAAGACTGAAGTGGGAAACTTTGAAAACTGCAAATAATAAAAAAATAAATCGCCACAAGGAGTCCAACTTCAGTGCCTCACAAATAAAATAGTTAAGACACAAACTTTGTTGGAAGTTCTTTTAAATAAAGTTTGTGTCTTAAGTTGTTTGTTGATGGGAGAAAGCTAAAAATCTTAAGCGTAGCTTTGTCGTGGTGAGTTTTGGTAAATTTAAGTTATCTGGTTGGCGTCTTTAATTTTTAAAAGTGGTTGGCTGAGTTTGATTCTTAAACTGAGCTTTTATTTTCTGAAGTTTTTATGTTTATGACTTTTTTGAAATAGAGTCAGTGTCTTAAGGTTTTTGTTTTGTGAGAAGGTCTTCTCTGTGAGAGAAGACCATACTTGGAGTAATTTGAACTTTTTTTTCTGGTATATTGAAGCTTACCTTCCACTTGGTGTCTCTTGCAGAAAGGTGGCATAACCTTCACTCAATTCTTGTTGTTGACTTTTCAGCTGTGCCAGTAGCGAGGGCTTCTCCTGTTGGGTGGCCTCTATATGATTTTCCACTGGCTGCGACTGATGGTAGACAATGTCTATATCACCGTCATCGATATGATGTAAGACATTGTACTGGACCGCAGCGTAATTGGTGGGATACGTTGGTTGTGATGCGATTTGCTGTTGTGGATCTTGTTGCTGCGGCTGTATTGTAGGTTGTTGAGTTTGCAACTGTTGTTGCTCCAGCTGCTGTTGTTGCTGTACAGCTCCATATGTACTGTATGTGGCCACTTCTTGGGCCAAAGCTCTGTGTTTATTGGTCAATTTCAATTTGCTGGCCTGGTTGTTTTCCTTGTCGCCGAAATCGTCCACTTTATAAATGCGCCTGGGTGCTGGTGTCAGCTGCTGTTGTTGTTGATGATGATGATGATCCTCTTTGTTGTTTGATGAGTAGTGCAGATTGGCTTTGACCACTTCCATGTGGTTTATGACCAACGCAATTGTTAAAAGCCAAACAATAAAACGATTCTGTAAAGGAAAGAAAGGCGCATACACACACATGTGAATAAGTAAATCGAAACTGTAAGAAACCCCTGTGCAATGACAGAAACTATGATGTTGGATTATTGATAGGCCAACTTTCAAAAAATTCATAATATAATAGTGTGATTTTGTTTGTAGTAAGGCTAACTTCCGCTTAACCTGCTGCTTTCAGAGGAGTTTTGCTAAAACACTTTCAAATCTATGGCCAAATATCTATTTTAGTTTTGCGGCTTGCTTAAGGTTTTAGACACACCTCTCGCACACACACATTCATATATTTATGAAATTTGTTCAATTTCTATGCGCTTAAACTGCTTCCAAAATCATTTATCACCTGTGGTGACTTGTGGTCTATGACTTGCAGGAAATTTTAAATGTAAGCAAATTAAGTTACAGAACTATTTTAAAATTGCGCAGACAAACCAAACAAGCCTTTCACCTGTTTAGCGTGGGCGTTTCTCATCAACCAAAAATGTATGCATCAAAACCAGGCTTACATTTTGGTTGCCTTAAATGCCCCGTCATGTTGGGCATAACAACGTTGTTAGTAGTCCTAAGGCGAACCACATAACGACCAATGCGATCTTATATGAGATTATCATTGTGTCATTGTTGATTTTAAACCATTTTAATTATATGGTAAATTGCAATGTTTACTTCTCTTTTCATTTGAAATTTGTCTTATTTCTCATATGGGTTTAACCATGTGAATGCGGTATGTTTCACAAATATTTTGATTTGAATTTACTTAAGCTGTTGGTGTTGTTGTGAGGTAACCTTTCTAAAAACCGCACCACAATTATAGCGCTAGCTTTCTTGTGATTGTATAAAAAAGAGAAAAAAGAAACGATTATGCCAAGACCTCTGACCGTTACAGTTAAACGCCCAATACATTTGACTATTGGCCAATAACGAAAATATTGGGAAAATAGATTAAATAAGACATTGCGGTATGTGGTATGGAATGTGCCGTTGCGATGTATGGATAAATTAAAACTAATTATTGGCGGTACTTTTGGGTATGCAGTGAATATGTGGTCAACGGAAGGATGGAAAGACAATGAAACAATCACATAAGTAGACGAATGGACAAATGGAGGGTATAAAACTATGAAAACTACTCTAAGGGGTAAAGAGATCAAATGGTGGACCAAAAGAAATCGAAAAAAAGTAATTAACGAAGCGATATATTGGAAGACTACCGGTTATAATTACTTTATAAATACAGCCCTTAAGATGGAAAGACGTACTGAAAAATAGAGAGTACTTCGAGAATGGTTAAAGAAACAAATATAAAGAGTGTTTCAAAATATAACTTGGATTTGAATTTAGTAGAAACCAAAGTTATTATTAACCGATAATATTTTTTGTTTTCAGAATTTCTACAAAAAAAAAACAAGTAAGGAAGGTCTAAAGTCGAGTCAGGGAAGTCATCCAAACGCCCAAGACTCCAATTTTGTCCTACGTGCGATCTAATTCCACACATTAAATATAATTATGTGATACAATTTTCCACAAAAAGGAGGCACATTTATATGGAGGCTAGATTAAAACCTGTACCGATCTGGCCTATTTTCACTAATGTTTATGCTGCATAATAAATAAGTTTTCCGCTGTTAGGTCAGTTGAATCAATCATACGAATACGGATTTACAATATTACGCTGACATTGGTACCGGGTCACAGAGATATACCATAATTTTTCTTAATTTCGTTTTTTAAGACTTAATAATTGTATTGTTCTTCATTCCTCAGGGTCATCCCGAAGCATTTTGGTGATTTTGCCGCCCGCTGTGACGTTTCATAGTATTTCGTGAACCACCAGAGCCCAAAATTTAAATTCAGCTCTTTTGCTGAAAGGAAAGGGCGTTGTCCACGTCAACTGCCGGTTTAGGTGATCCTTTCCTGCCATCAATGTTAGAGTCCAGGGACATCCTAGGTTGCCACTTTGTCCTAAGAATTTCTAGGTTGCCATTTGTTCTAGGAATTTCTAGGTTGCCACCTCGCTCAGGACAGAGCCTCGATTGCTGCTCTCACGTTAATTACCATTTACCATAATTTTAAATCATTAGAGATTTTTTGTGGTGGCTATAAACATGGACCGATAACCTCGAAGTGAAAAAGCCGCTAGTGTCGTACATGACCCAGGAAGATTGATTCCGTGCCGTCAATTGTGCATCGCCAGAAAGTCAATTTGCAATTGATTTGAGCCTAAAAATTGGTAAAAGAGTAAGCTGAAGCAAGAATTAAATCTGGCTGACCATATAAAGTCGCCGTAAGTTCGCCAATTACTCGATAGAAATGCTGCCCGGAGTTTCACATGTTTACCAACAAATCATTTTCTAGAACAAGCTCCATTTTGACTCCTCGGCCATCGTAAGAAGCTAAATTGATGTGTTCTTTTGTTACGAACACAAGTGTTTGACCTAGCATGTATGCACCCACAAAGATGGACTGCTTAGAGACGGGGTTTATATAATTGCGGAATTAGTAGACCTTATTGTTTTCGAATTAAAAAACAGGCACAGTTACCGTCTATCGTTAAAAAATAAGAGCAATTTATATATGAGTGATTCTTAAAAAATTTCAATTGAAAGTAGTGCTAGGGACAACCTGGGTAATGATATTTGAACACTTTGGCAGGAAATTTTTTGAAGAACAAATACATTTTTTAAAAAACAATTTTAAAGACTTAAAATATCATATAGAGATTTATTTATAGTAAATAATAAAGTATAATCTATTTTATTTTTCCTGCTTGAAACAACCAAGGACAGCAAAGTGGAACATAATCTCAGAATCAACCATATATTTTTTGGCGGCAAGAGTTCGACATCAACGAAATATCCAAGCTGTGGTTCATACTTGTCAGCACTATATGTATTTAAAGCGAGACCTCTCCAATTTGTTAAGCAAAATGTAGAGGCTAGGTCATTGCCAAGCGATTTGATTGTACCCTTACAAGGCAAATACTATAGATAAGCTCGTGGCCACCATGAAAATGCCGTTGCTGGTATAAGCCGTACATATTGGCCAGTTTCATAAAAAAAATTATCGAACAGCGCACATTTGAACAGTGTCTTCACTTAATGGAATTAATATAGCGTCAAAGAAATAGAAATAATATGATATCTCACAGCGTTGCTCTTCTTTTTCTATTGTGTTATCCGGTCACTTTGTAATATAGTTTTTTGAGTGGTTGATTTACCATATTTTTTTGCTCTTATCCAAATCGGCCCATTTTTCTCATTTGGGGAACATAAAACCGCGCGTGAGCGTCGAGAATTTAATGTATTCTCAGAAAGTAACATTTTATTGCGGTGGTATCATTGGCCCATTATAAACTATAATAAAATAAATATTTAAAAAAGTAAATACGCAGTTTAGTTCGGCCAGGACGAACCTTATATGCCATCCACAGCTCCTACGCCACCAAAGCCAGAAAAATGTGTCCGCCCCCATTCTCAGCCAAAATTTCAATATTTCTCTATATTTGGATTCGCACCAACGTTTTCTTTAATTTAAGTACCGTTTCGACCAAGAGGAACGATTGTTGGGCCACATGAGCCAAAACGTTAAGTAACTATGCCCAGTCCAACACCTTAAGATTAATAACAAATGCTCAATGGTTCGTCAGGAACAAAACTAGTTCTAATGATCTCAACATGATCCGTCCGTCAAACAAGAAACTCGTAAATATAGCGAAGGCTATTTAGAAAGACTAGGTAGCCAAACAAATTCATTAGCTGTCTCTCTTTTAGACTGAAGACAAAGCTTCTTCTAGATTTGCCATTTGAAGCTGATATTTTTAATTACTCTAAGTCATATATTTAAAACAAAATTTATTTTGTCTTTTTTACACTATGTAGTGCACAGGTGCTGTATAATTTCTGTTATTTAATATTAACGATTAAATTTCCTTATTGTCTTTCTGTAGATAGGCCGCAAAAAAGAATTAATTAAAAAAGTGCGTCCTAACAAATAGTTTCTATTTTAACTATTTTTTATCCATTGTCTGTCCGAAAAAATTATGATCTGGTGAGCAAATACTCAAAGAAGTGTACGTTTTCAAAGGACCTTAGTCTCTTAAAGGAAATCTTTTCCCTCCTAGGACGATTTCGCCCAATTACGATCCCAAACAGCTTATAAGCGTAAGCCATCATCATGCTAACAAATTTGGATCCTAGGTTTATTCGTTTGAGAAATACTCAAAAAAGTGTACTTTTTCTAAGAACCTTTAGTCCCTCAAAGGACAACTTTTTTCCCCCTGGGAGGATTTCGGCCATTAACAATCCCAAACTGCTTATGAGCATAAGCCATTATCATGCACAATTTCAGATCCTAAGTTGACTCGTTTGGCCGCTATCGTGCATTCAAAAAGCACACGGACAAACGAACGAATAAGACTTGATCGTCTCAGAATTTTACGACGATAATTAATATAAACAATGGCAATTTAAAATTTTAAATTTGAATCGGCTATAAAAAAAGTTCTGATAATTTTTTCAAATTTCTGGTTTTATTGGAAAGGGTGAATTTTGTCGTTTAATAATGGAACTTAATATCATTCATATGACTACCACAACTGGCATAAGTATTTCCATGATAACATGCCAACCAATACTAAACAAAAATTTTTTGATCTGTCAAAAAAGGCTATTGAAAAATGTATCTACTTGGATCACCCATTACAAGATTTATTTCTAAGCCATTTATAAAACGTCTTTATAAAATGCTTTAGCCGTTCGGAGCCGGAGTTAGACCGTAGGCCCCGGTTAGTGAGTATAATAAATTTATCCAGCACAGCTCACTGAGTTGAAATAAGTTTTCTCTTGTTCCTCAATGGGATGTTGTGGGAATTAAATAATAGGATGAGGTGGTGGTAATTATGTAAGTGTTTTTGTTCCATTTTTTTTTAAATTTTTTTTTAAAAAAGTTTTTCAAGCTTTCAATGCTATATTAGTTATACGAGCATGTTCCCTTTGCACTTTGTGTAAAAACCTACGGAAATAGATGATATAATTTACCAGCAAATACGAATGTTGTTTGCCCTAGACTGCAACAACGTTTTGACCCCTGTAATTAACTTTCGAAAATAAAAGTGAAATGATTTTCTTTAAAGCCCCCAGTTTTCGAACAGACCCCCTATACTTAAATAATACACATTTGTATAAATGTTACTTTAAATGCTCATTTCCTTTCCTTCAATACCAATTTTTTCGGTATAATTGTTTTGAACTGTACAAATGTCTGCAAGTCAAATTACAGCACATTTATATATTACACTTGCAACAAAGTCAAGAGTAAATTTGTGTTTCTCTGGTCTTTCGTTTATTTCACAAACAAATGTGATGACATACACTATGGCCATCAAAGTCGCCGGATTGATTTTACATCAAACGCCCAAACAACACAGTCTATCAGTTAAATATAAAGGTGGTTATGGCGTAGTCTTTTCTTTGAAGGTAGCAAAAAGGCGTTAGAGATCCAATCTATTGGCGCATAAAACTGCAAACTTTTAAAAAGACAACTCTTAAAAAAAATAATCATGGCTTAGACCAGCAACATCAACACATACCAGCCTGGCCTTTTTTTTATAACAATGAGATTTGACTTGAAGACAAAGTGGACTCAAGTCAAGTATTTAACAAGTTAGAATTACCAGTACGTATGATTGGGGTTTTTGTACTTACTTATTTTAAATAGTTCAGAATAATCTTGCCATATCTTCGGCATAAAAAATGTATTAAGTGCTAATAGCCGCTAGCCATTTAAACGCACGTTGTCCAATTATTTTTAACATTTGAAGTGCCATTAAGGGGGCATCATCACTCGATGTTGGCCTTTTGTTACATGTTCTGAGGAATGTTGTGGTGTGTCTTGGTGAATCTAAAAATTCTTTGCTTCTTTTAATCGCTTTAAGCATTTTTTTCCACCTAAGTTTGCTCTTTTAGAATCACTTCGTCTATTGACCATAATCTGTCAGTCGTAGTTGCAGCTACATGAAGTAATGGAGATGCTTTAAGAGTGTTATATTGTTGGTAACATTTGGATATGTGACCTGGGGCTTGTGGAATCCGAAACATAAAAAATACAGAGGTTTTCCCAATGCCTACCAAATGTCATTTCGTCAATAATTCACAAAACCTTTTGAAAATGTTTTTTTTTTGTATAGGGTGGGAAATTTTTAATTTGAATCGGCAAATTTCTGTTTTTATTAGAAAATTTGAACTTTTTCATTTAATAATGGAACACTATCCGCTGCATTTTCACTTCACCCAATGGACTAAAAATTGTTTGTTTTCAGATGAAGCTCATTTTCTTTTTGTTACATATGGGGCTCAGAGAACCCACACGTGACTATTGAGAAGCCAATGCATCCACAACGAGTCACTGTTTGGTGTAGATTTTGTGCTGGCGGCATCATTAGGCCATTTTTCTTCGACAATGAGCCATGTTCAACGAATATTTATATCCAAAACTTCAAGAGAATGACATGGACGACATTTGGTTTTAACAAGACGGGGCTACATGTCACACAGCCAACGCAACCATCGATATTTTACGCACGTTTTTTTGAAAATGTAATAATTAGCCGAAATGGTAATGTCAATTGGCCGCCTTGGAGCTGTGATTAAGGAAAAATGTTACGCAAAGCATCCAGAGACAATTGAAGCGTTGAAACATGAAATCGATTTGCCATTAAAGAGATTCAACCCGAAATAATCGAAAATGTACTGAAAAATTGGGTTGATCGGATAAGGTACTGCCGAGACAGTTGTGGTAGTCATATGAATGATATGGTGTTCCATTATTAAATGACAAAGTACAACTATTCCAATAATATGGTGTTCCATTAATATGGTGTTCCATTATTATGGTGTTCCATTATTAAATGACAAAGTACAACTATTCCAATAAAACCAGAAATTTAAAAATATTAGTAGTACTTTTTTTACAGCCGATTCCAATTCTAAGTTTTAAATGGCCCACTTGCATGAGACCAACACTAAGGGTATGCCTGCTATTTTTGTAGTGCATTGTTTTGAGTATAGAAGTATATGAAGTGCATTGTGTTAAGTTTAGAACAATACGAGTAGTTAACGTAGATGATGGAAGAGGAAGCTATCTATATGAACATCTAATTAAAATCTCTTCATTTTGTAGATTAATTTACTTGAAATCTGTTCTTCATATGGGCGACTCGGCTGAAGAAGGAATATTTCCTGTAAGGCATTGTGATATCGCTAGCCCAACCAGCAATGAATATATTAAACCGTCTAGATAAACGAGTGCGAATCTGTTTCTTAGCGTAGCCATCACTGAAATCATCGCATTTTAACGGCTGAAATCGTCTCCGCAAAGCCTCCAATAAAATCGGCTTAGACGTTGTTAATTTTTTTTCTTTGCGTAGCCACCGCCGATTTAAACGGCTGAATTAGTCTCTGCAAAGCCTTCAATAAAATCGGCTTAGACGTTGTTAATTTTGCACTCAATTTTTTTTTATTAAAAAGTGTTTTAGATATATATTTTGACTTCCTTTTTTGTGTGTACCAAACATGGACTTTTAAAAAAAAAGAATATGAATTTCGATAAACATATTTTTCCCTTTCAAAAGCCTTTAAACGATGCAGTACCAATTTGGAAAGGTCAAAGTGTTCCTCAATTTTTTTCGCGGTAACTTTTGCCCGACCGAAAATGCCCCTTGGATTGTAAAGTATAGAGTACAACTTTTCCTCATGCCAAAAGCTATCGAAAAATCGATGACACAATAGCGATTGCTAAATTGACCCACCCTAAAGACTAAAATGGTGATGTCAAAAAAACTACAAATTTCTACAGCAAGACTATTTTTAAAAAAAGCTGTATTCCTGTGTTTGTTTCCTTTTCCTAATGCTAAATTTTATTGAAGTTTATTTGACGGTACTATGCTCCAAAAACCCATAACAAATGTATCAAATCGATTTACTAGAGGATAACTGCCCACAGTTAGTACTGCAATCAATTTAAAAGTACTCATTGACATTTAAAAATCAAAAATTCTAAATCACAAAACACTGGTGTGGGTATTGTGTGACAATAGTAGTGAATCCAATTAATGTTCGAGCGTAAAAACATTGGACGACAGAATAAAGATTTGAAGCCATAGTTTTTAACAAACAAAAATCATTGAGTGCAATAGCTCTTAAAATGTATGAGAAACGTTTCGACAAAGACGAAAAATTAAATCCCACGTTTTAGTTTTCAAAACCTAAAAAAAGTGAATATTTGACAAACAAATCTAAAAACGGAAGAACTAAAATTCAGCCATGCAGTCAGAATTAAGATATGAACCCACCCTTTTTGATACAAAAAAACATTGAGTGCAATAGCTTAAAATAGATAAGATAATGTTCGCCAAAGTCGAAAAATTAAATCACACATTTTAAATTTTCAAAGGCTGAAAAAAGTGAAAATCTGTTATTCAAAAAAACCAACTTAAAACGATAAAATTAAAATTAAGTCAACGCCAATAGCTCAAAATAATACGTGAGTCCTTGGCTACAAACGTCCTTTTTACAGAAGTCAAAAATGTTGACTAGATCAAAACTTATAGACTTTTTGCTGATGGAAAAAATTCTCGACCACTATGCTTCTAAAACCGCGGCACTAATGCCGGCGATAATTCTATTAACGTCGGGATCAATTCTAATATATACCCTATTAGCCAATTTTGAATTTTAATAGCTTAAAATATTACTTGATTCCTTGTCTTCAATCGTCATTTTTACAGAAATTTAACAAAAATGTTGACTAAGTCAAAAGTTATAGACATTTGGCTGATGGAAATTATTTCTGAACCACTGTGCGTCTATATTGTATATTCCATAATTCATTTAGCCAGACGTAAGGGCCTACTGCATTTATGTCCGAATGTAAGTGACGAAGATATTTAGGAGGTTAGAGGAGTAGTGTTTTTGCGACACTTCTGCCGGCGGAAATTTAGTACATTCCATAATTAATTCATCCAGACGTACGATTTTTAGGAGGCCAGAGAAGTGAAGTAAGGGTTTTTTTGCGACACTTCAGAAAGTTGCTAGTTCCAGCGAACTTATTTACATACTAAAGCTGGATCCACAATTTCTTGTTAGCCTTGCCCTGCTTAAGAAAATAATTTATAATTACTTTGGTCATGAGTGTGCTTTCTGAAATTTTCCAATTCCAAATGCACTTGTTCTCTCCACCATGGTCTTAGCCTTCCTTGTCTGCGTTTTTCGTGGTAGTTAATCGCTAACGCCTTTATGGCTGAAACAAACGTTTCCTTTCGACCAACACGTCCTAACTAGGGTATCGCTTTATTTTGATGCCCTTTTATATATATTTATATCAGGATACAGCTCATGGTTTGAATAAGCGCCGTGTAATGTGCTCCTCAAACTCCTCCAAAGAGAGAGGCTCCATTCGTGAGCTGTTCACCGTGACCAAAAGTAGTGTCCATCTGTAAGCAATATCCACAACGAATAAGACGTCGGAGCTGACATCGACGTTTTATTCGTTGTGATGCCTCTCGAGCTGCGAACACCACGCTGATATTTCAAGTGCGTCCCATTCCTGAACGACTATTCTAAGTAGAAAATGTGCCACTGATGCATAACAGGATCATTTTTGGATATGCCACGACTGTCGATTCAAGGTCAAGAACATCAACCCTTATGAAAAAGAATACTTTTCTAATATACTAAAGACAGGCATTATACTCTGATAAGAGTCATTCGGGTGACTACTGTAGAAGTTGCAACGACGCTGATGAGGAAGAATCAGTAAATCATCATACGACTTATATATAACTGGAGCATGTTGCTACCTCAATTAGATGGCAAACTAGGCTATGACTTTGTTAAAGAAATTTATCGACAGTGCCAACGTTTTTTTAATCATCCTAAATACACCCCAGTATTACTTTTCTAGCGGATTATTCTCTTTACCAAATTTTTTCTCATCTTACTTTCTTTTTTACAGGGTATCACAATTATTGTACTCATGAATTTCGAGTAAAACGCGCTCTTAGTATGCCATGTTCACAAGTGGACCAAACCTTTCAAGTAAGTATGTGCGAGTCAAAGCAATTCTCTCATATTTTTTATTTTTTTCAGTTCAAAAGCGGCGCAGTTTTCAAGCGGGTCAGTTTTGTTCTAACAATCGTGAAAAAGTTTACGCCAAATTGCTTACAAAGTTCTTCCTTTTGACCGCCTTGTGGTATCCAATTTTAGAAAGGTGGCGGCTTGGACCGAATGTGTCCACATGAACCAGGAACCCAACTGAGTGGGCTTGGCTGGACATCTGAATAGGTGAAGTGTGATTCTTGCTGGCGAGCGGCACAAGAACTTGATATACTTGCTGTCTGTTCGGGTCCGGCTCGAATTGAGGCGATTTCATCAGCTAGATCTCTGGCATGCGGCATTAGTGTTTGATACACTTGCTGTCTGTTCGGGTCCGGCTTAAATTGAGGCGATTACACCAGCCGGATCTCAATTGGGCCAATGTTAACAAAATCATTGAATCGCACCAGCGGACTAAGACTTTTTATCTATATAAAAAATGCCTCAATGGACTTCGATACAGTGCGTGCTGTGCCTTTTTCGTAATGCCATTTTTTTCTGTCTTCTCAAAACCTATGGCCCGATATAAACAAACAATACCAAATCAGAACTAGGAAATTTAGCAACCTAATTGGAAACATCATAAGGTACTTAAGGCTAGAGGACTTTAGGCTGCTATTTATGCCTGCTTTATATGCTGCAAAGACGTTGAAGAGGACAAAAAGTAGGACTTTCTTGTCGTTGTAATGGCAAATGTGTCCCGGCTTGAAAGCCCATGGCCAATGAATTGCTCTTCGGGCTAGTCCGGCCGGAAGAACCGACTGTCTTGGAATTGAGTGCAAAAGGACTTCGTCTGTGCCGATGTCTACAGGAATCACGAGATCAGGTTATCGAAACCTGCTCTCACCAGCGCTAATCTCATCCAACCTTACCTAATCTAACTGAAGGTCAATTATATAAAATAGGATCACATAATCGTTCTCTGCGCTGAAGACTTCTTGAAGTTTCAATCATCCTTTCAGGTATGACACCTGATACTTCTCCTATAGATATGCTTTAAGTCTCTTGGTTTTTTTTTTTAGCTCATGGGCCCGCATACATAGAGGCGGCACGGACTCCGTTGGAAAGGTAACGTTTAAGGCGACCTGTTAATAGTGTAACTAAATGCACCGAAGAGTTAAGGTTGTGAACAAAATCGAAATAAAATGTAAGTAGGTTTTTTAGTATTTCGCTTATAGTAGTGCCTTGAGCTCTATGATTTGTTAAACTTTATATTTGGAATATTATTCGGCCCTGTTGTGAGTCCTTCTATGTTATTATCTTTAGTCGTTGAAACCAAATTGGAGATTAATATATGTGACCCGGCCTATGAAAAGGTGGAAGGTGGCTTATGACTCAAAAAAAAATTTTCCACTTTTTTTTTGGTTTCGATAGTTTTTGATCTTTAACAGCTGTTTCTCGCAATTTCTTTTTTGAGTCATAAGCCACCTTTTCATAGGCCGGGTCACATATAGTTGACTTAGACGTATATTTTAACTACCTATACATAAGAATTTATTCTTCTAAAGACAATTTTAATAATGAAAAGAAGGTATTACAAAAACTATAACCAAAATTAGAAATTCGATTTTACCGCAGAAATGGCTCGACTATAAAATATTTTTTAAAAATAACCAAATTTTGTTTCTTAAGTTCTTCTTATACAGTACGACCATTGGTTGTTTTAAAATGTCAACTTGTCTTGTCGTGGTTTAAATCACGTTCGTTGCATGGGGTCTGAGGATGGTGAAGTAGCGTTCACCGAACTTTTAACCACCCCTGCTTTGCAACTTAGTCTTTTCGTCTGTCTTTTGTACAACATTTTGGTTTTCTCTTTGAAGAGATGTTCAAAAAGAAACATGGTCTCAAATCTGACTATGAACTCAGAAATGTCAACTAATTTAAAAAAGTAAAGAAATTTAGGCATTTCGACTCTATTTTTTGATTTCTTCTATGTATTTTTGTTTTTAATTTGGTTGAAGAAAAGTTTGACCAAATCAGGGTAACAGATACCTGTAGAGTATTAAGGGAAACTCCACAGTCAGGGGAACTTTACAGTTTACAGAGAAGCCAAAATTTGTTGACCTGGACTTTTTTTAAAATAGGCTAGATTTCTTATGACCACCATCTAGAAACTGAATCTACTTTCAAACTAGAGTAACGAAAAACTTATATTTAAAACGACTGCTCTGCATTGTTGCTGCTAAAATGTGTTGTAGTGACCGTCAGTTGTTGTCGTTTTGGCCGTCTTATGCTACCTTCTCTGCAAATCTGGTTTCCAGTTTCAAAAAAGGTAGCGGCTTGAACCGAATGTGTCCACAAGAACCAGGGAACAATGGATGGGCGTAGCTGGACTTCTGAACAGGTGCCGGTAAATGTCAGTTTAACGTGACACCAATACGGCCTAAACCACGGTGCTCCATAGCACTGGGGTAAGCTATAATTCGACTACCAACACTCCTCCGGCTAGATTGTAGGGACCAATTTTAGTATCAGTTGTGCGGGCTTCACCTACCACTTGTTGAGAGATTGAGGTCTATATAACACTTTCGCTACTCTTTAGGTCGTAGCACCCGGTTGTTATGCAACTCCACATCAAACCTTTACTTTACTTGCGATTAAGGTGGTAAACAGCTAACCCGAAACTCCTCGAAGGGCCGTTCTCAAACAGGTCAGGCTAGAACAACAGTTTAAGGGGATCCTTCCTGACCTTCCGCGGTACCAGATTAGGTTCTCTGGTCGGACCGCGTAGCACACGTCTACTTCCAGTTGTAGCGCCGCACACTCTGACTGGTGGTAGCTTCAATGTCTGCCCCAAGAATTCGCTCCATGTTACCCACAAACATAGATGATGAATAGGATTATTTAAGATGTATTTTAATCTTGCAGGTGAGCTCTTGGAATCACGGAAAATCAGGTGACTCACTCACTCATCCCCTGCGGTTTCTAAACAGTACCAGTGTGTTTGCTGCTGGCATGCGGCACAAGTGTTTGACACTCTGGCCATGGGGCACATACCGCTCCAGTTTGTCGGATTAACCTCTCACCCTCTTGCTCTACCTCTGGAGGGTGGTACCTAGCACATAATTTAAACTGAAGTTGTAGGTGACAGCCTTTAACCGAAGAATTCCTTCTTCGGGTCGATCCGTTGCATAGAACCGGCTGTCGGGAAATCGACTCTGAAGTTGTTGACAGCTTTAGCTATTGTGTCAAAGTTATTGCCGGTCAGAGTGTTTGATCTATAGTGCGTCGTTAGGCAGGTCGTGCAATAATAGATGGTACTCGTACCAGGTTACTTGCAGTGTCTGTTATAGTTTTGTAATGTTGAGATGGATTTGGTTAACAAGTTTATTAATGGATTTTTCGTTTACTTTTTTTCTAATTTAACTGCAATGTTTATACAAATAAGTGCGCGATCTAGCTGGACGTTTGCTCGTTTACTACCCACAATTTTTGTTAATCTTTGCAAGCGGTGGCGCTTTAATGAGTTTTTTATGGGTTTTTTCTATGCTGAGTGGCATGTGAACCTTATGATAAAACATGGTTCCTTAAGCAGACTAAGCTCTTTTGATTGTGATGTTCAGGTGGCGCCAGGCAACACTTAGTGTTGCTTAGGCCAGAAATATATATAGCAAGCTCGTACCAGGTAACCATGGTACAAATCCTGTTACTTCGACAGTAAGAGATTTATTTTTAAGTCATGTAAATTCCATTTACAAAATGTATCAGGTGATTTTTGCTGAATTCCTACTCATTTCCATTTCTTTTTTATGAGAATGTGGGCTTGCTAGGCAATTTTGTTGTTGCTATTGTGGCAACTGTATGTCGGGGTGACAGCCCTTGGCCGTAGAATTGTTCTTCGTGTCAATCCGGTCTATAGAACCTACCGTATGTCTAATTTATTGGGCAACTTTAGGTTTAAATCGAGGTCTCACATTTTGGGCGTTTTAAGCCCCGAGGACGAAAAGGAAACAATGAAAAAGATTTTCACCAGTTTCTTCTAAAAAAAGGAAGACTAGTAACTCTTAGTTGCGGTGGTAGTGGAGTCAAATAAAAACTGATTTTAAAACTTGGCCAACCAAGATTTTTTCACAAACTGGAAATTGTTTAAAATACTTAATTTTGAGGATTTTTCTTAAAACATTTTAGAATGTTTTTTGAACAATTAATCTAGCGAAATCCACTGCTTAATTAAAGCTGGACTTTGAAAAGTATTTGCAGGGTCTTTTCAACAATCAGTCTGGCAGACTGCAAATTTAGCTTAAATTAAGCTGGACTTTGAAGAGTATATTTTGGATTTTATATTATTCGACCTGCCAATTTTTCTCTTCTTCGAAAAACGCTAGCAAAATAATTATCTCACATACATATGTCGAGACAAACATTTTCCCAAAAAAGAAACAAAAAATGCGAACTGGCCAAAAAACTAGTTGCATTTTTGTCTAGCAATACTCTGCAGATTGTTTTTTTTTCATTTTGTAATTTTGACAATGAACAAATGAGTTTATTGGCGGTAGCCAGCCGGCAGCTGGCAGAGGCCTATAAAACCAGAATCACTACACCTTTTTTTGCTGTTGTTACCCCTGGCGTTGCTTGTACGTTTTCGATTCAATTCGAGTCTTCAATATTTGGTAGAGAAGATCAGAGCCACCGAAGGCATTCATATATGTTACATGCTTCCAATCTTTAAAGTAATTCATAAGCATTTATTTAGTTTTATTTTTGTTTTGTTCTTCTATTTTCTTGGCAGTCTTTTGCTGTGGCACCGTGTCGGCTATGTCAAGAAGTGCATCGAACACTAGCGGATGTGTCATGTGAATCTAAAGCTGTTCCAAAACAACATTCACTTTTTTATTTTTTTTTTGGTGGTGGCTTGTGATTTTTTCGTTCCTATGGCTTGTTATTGAACCAAAAAAGAGCACTTAAAACATCCAACGGATGCCAACATCAGCGACCGTTCAGCACTACTCGTGCAATTTGAACATGCATCCATCGTTTGTTGGTAAACAATTTTAATTCTCGCCAAACAAAAATTATATTGCATAGAATATTTAATAATAATTGAAATGCACTTTAAGTCTGCGAAGTTTCTTTTTGTGTTTTTGATTTGGAATTTCAAGTGTGTTGAGGAAATTCAATACTTCACTCACCATAATTTCGTTTTAAATTTTCTTAAAGATAACCACAGGTTTAAATTAGATTTTTTTTTTTATAATTTTTATAGTTAATTTTATTTATTTTTGTTCACTTTATTCAAACCACAAAAACCGTTAAATTTGAATCTGTTTTTGATTTTTTTTTTGCAAAACAAGTTTTGTTTGGTTTCGTTTTAATAGACCATTATGTTTGTATGTCTTTAACGTTTTGTTGATAGACGCGGAATGTTGCGGCCTTAACAGTATTTGCGTAGTTTTATACTTCACTTCTGTTAGCAAGCGTTTGAGTGGATGCTGTTTGGCCAGTGATCAACTTGGGTTCCACATCACCAGCTTCGTTGGAGGGAAAGGGCAGGGGCATTACAATGTGTTACGTGTGATTAGCTGCTTGTAAACTTGCACTGTCTGTTATAGTTTTGTAATGTTAAGATGGATTTGGTTAACAAGTTTATTAATGGATTTTTCGTTTACTTTTTTTCTAATTTAAATGCGATGTTGATACAAATGAGTGCGCGATCCAGCTGGACGTTTGCACGTTTAACACCCACAATGTTTGGTAAACTTTGTAAGCAGTGGCGCTTTAATGAGTTTTTTATGGGTTTTGTCTATGCAGTGTGTCCTGTGATAATTTACATAAAGGACATCATGTGTCTTATAATGAAACATGTTTCTTTGAGCTGAAAACGCTCCTTTAATTGTGTTGTTCTACTCTTTTTGTTTTCTTCAAAGCTAAATTAAAAAAATGTATTTTTCGTTGTAATAAAGGGTGGTTCAACTAGAGGTATTTTTCAAAACAAAAAAATATAAAAATTTAAATCAAGTATGAAATTTATATTGGTAATTTGAAAGGACATTTTATGCTATTTATTTTTTGAATATAATTTCTTTCAAATGTTGGCCGACACTACACCTTAAGGTTTCCATTCTGAGGATCCAATTTTGGATGTATGGACCCTTTATGGATCACCCTATATTTGACATTGGGCTCGTTTTAGAGCATTTTCTATAACATCTTTCATAATTTGTGGCTGTAACGTTCGCAACAATGTTGACCTTGAGTTCGCAACAATGTTGACCTTGAGTCAATGTGGGCAGTGGCTCCGTCCTGCTGAAACCACATCTAAGGTCCGTTTTCAAGAGCAGGACGTAAAAAATTTTCTAACATAAACCGATACCGCTCTCCATTTATGGTTACAGAACTTCCATTTTCAAAATTGAAGAAGTAACGATCAATGATTAACAAAGACACAAATGAAAATGATCTTAATCACTCATGCGTTTGCTTTAAAATAATTGATCGCTGATTTAAATAATAAAATTCTTTTATTCTAGTTCTTTGTTCAGTTTTAAATCTCTCCATTATTCAAGTTTTATTTATAATGGGGCATCCATCTAGAGGTATTTTTTCAGAACAAAAAAATATAAAAATTCTAATCAAGTGTGGAATCTTTATTGGTAGTTTGAAAGGACATTTTATGGCATTTATTTTTTGAATACAATTTCCTTCAAATGTTGGCCGCAACTACGCTTAAGGGTTTCCAGTCTGAGGGTCTAATTTTGGATGACTCGTTCGAGCATTTCGACCGGTATGGCTTTAATGACAAGCGTAATGTTGGCTTCCAAAACCTGAATCGTAGCTGGTTTGTCAGCATAGACTTTGGACCTTACGTAACCCCAAAGAAAAATGTCTAAAGGTGTGATATCACCCGATCTAGGCGGCCAACTCACTTATCCAAAACGTGAAATTAGCTGTTTTTCAAAATGACCTCTCAATTGGTCCATTGTTTGAGCAGCTGTATGGCAAGTGGCACCGTCCTGTTGAAAGCAAGTGTCGTCAAGATTACGGGCTTCAATTTCAGGTAGCATAAAGATCGATAGCATGGCGCGATAGCGAGCACCATTGACGGTTGCGTTTCGGCTATCATCATTTTTGAAAAAATATGCACCGATGATTCCACCAGCTTATAAACCGCACCAAACCGTAGTTTTCTCTAGATATAATGGCACCTCTTAAACCTCTCCTTGTTGTTATTCAGCCCAAATGCGGCAATTTTGTTTATTGACCTTGCCGTTGAGCCACAAATGGACCTTATCACTGAACAAAATTTTGGTCGAAAACAGCGGATATTCCCGTTTCTAACCGAACGCTCATTTTCATAATACAGTTGTAACATTTGAAAGTTATTATTTTCAAAAAAAATGCCAGAAAATGTCTTCAAATTACCAATAAATTTTCCATACTTGATTCGAATTTTTATATATTTTTTTTGTTCTAAAAAAATACCTCTAGATGGATCAACCTATATAATCTGAAAAAAACGAAAAAGTTATTAAATTTTTAAACCCCATGGTAACTTTTAGCCCACCCTGTATAACTGAAATTATTATAACTGCCAAAGAGGCACAAGTGTATTTCTGGTAAAAAAAAAAACAACAATCATTCATAATATGAAAAACTCTTGACCTTTACCGCCACCAAAACAAAAACCAAAACCCCATCAACATAAGGCCTAATTATAATGAGTTAACTTCTCTCCCCTCCAAACTGCCAAAGACTATTTATTATTAAATCCGTTTAACCACCGTCAATTTTCGAAATGCACTCCAACAGTTCAACCATTTATTACATTAAATACTATGCTATATACGAGTATCTTAACTGACTCGAACTTGCATATAAAAACCCCTCTTACTTCCTCCTTCCCATTAAGTGTTGATACTGTTGAAACGCAGAAAAAATTTTAAATATCTGAGCTTTTTAATAATGACGATTTTAAAAATGACAGAAGACAAATCACTTCATAATTTGAACTTTTAATCAGTATTATTTTCCTCATATATGGGGGCGAAATAAATTACTTTAAGGTCTCTTTAAAATCAATGATTTCGAAGCTGGAAAAAAAACATACGTGCAAGCACACAAGTGTGTTTGATTAAATGGAGTGTCGTTTGAAAATAAAAAAAACGGAACGATATAAAACATGGAAAGATAAGGGCGGGAACGACTTTTATGGTGCCGAAACCCAATTTAATAATTTTTCTTCAACAATAATTGTCTACCGCCCGTTTTGTAAAAAAATATTTCGTTTGTTTTGTAGGGAAGCTTAAAAATTTAATGCGGAAACAGAAGATAGAAACATTACATTTCAAGGCAAGTTAAGGCGTCTATCCCATTATGGTTGGGAAATAAGATGACATTTCTGTATAACCGAACTTTAATCAGTAAAAATGGTCCGTCATAAGCAAATGATAAAATATATCCAACTTTAGAATATAGAATAACAAAATATGGTAAACCAATCAATATTGAATTTAAATATAATGAGTGATCCAAGTTGAGATACTTTTTTCAATAGCCTTTTTTTGACTGATCACGTGTGAGTCGTGTCATGCTGCTATGTTATTTTTGTTAAGTTTTGTTTGGCATTGCGCCTGAACAACGTTTACAAATCGTTTAACTTTATTACGAAACTTCACTTTCTGTGAGGAATGTGTTTCGTGCGTTTTCGAGCCAAATTTTGTTCAGCGATGAGGCCCATTTCTGCCTCAATGGGCATGCAAACAAGCAAATTTGCCGCATTTGGGACGAAGAGCAACTAGAAGAGGTTCAAGAGCTGTAACTTCATCCAGAAAAAACAACGGTTTGGTGTGGTTTATGTGCCGGTGAAATCATTGGTCCATATTTCTTCAAAAGTGATGCCGGTGAGAACGTAAACGTCAATGGCGACCGTTATCGTGTCATGATAACCGACTATTTGATGCCTGAAATTGAAGCTCGTGATCTCGGCGATTTTTGGTTTCAACAAGACGGCGCCACTTCCCACACATCGCATCAATCAATGGATTTATTGAGAGAACACTTCGGTGGGCAGATAATTTGACGATTTGGGCCGGTCGATTGAATCGTGTGATATCACACCGTTAGATATTTTCCTGTGGGGATATGTAAAGTCAAAAGTTTATGCGGACAAACCCGCTTCGATTCAGGCCTTGGAGAAAAACATCACGCTTGTCATTCGCCAGTTACCAGTTGAAATGCTCGAATGAGTCATCGAAAATTGCACTCAACGGATGGACCATCTGAGACGTAGCCGCGGCCAGCATTTGATAGACATAATCTTCAAAAAAAATGCCAAAGAATGTTCTTTCAAATGATAATAAACATTCCCCATTCAATTTGAATTTTCTGTGTTTTTTTCTTTAAAAAAGTAGGGAACCTCGAAATGGATCACGCGTTATAAAGATAGTTATAAAACTCGTACCTTTTAATCTAGAGTACAAAGAAGCATAAAATTGTAAGACTGTTCCTTGGATCACAATACTGTAGCAAGAACAATTTTGGAAAATATTAGCATCCAGATAAGAACTCCAGGTGGTACATATGGTGAATTCTTTTTGCATACTTTGTCAATTTGACTGTCATGCAAACTTATTTTTAAAGTCAATGCTAGGTAGCTAAGTAGGTATGACGACCAAAATAGTGTTTACTTTCCGATTCGGGCCTGCTTGGGGCTTTTTTTCTAGAGAAAAGTAGGGCGAAAGGGAGACGTTTTCCAAAAAAAAAAAGTTTATTTAGGTGTAAAGAAATCGAGCGATTTTGTTACAATTTTTATTTGCCTGCGCCGTTTTTCCACAAAAAAACAACGTCAAAAATCAATAGCAGCAAGCTTTAACAAGTTCGAGTCCAATTAATTGGCTGTTAGTACCACAATGTCGTAGCTACCACCCACCTTATGATATTTCGAACCATGTAACCATCATTATCATAAAATGTTGGTGATTGCAACAGAAAGTGTGTTTATCCAGCCGAATAAATCTATAACAAACTGATTTCCAACCTATTTTTTCTTTGTGCGTATAAAGGAGGTTTTATATTTAATTCAAATAAAATTAACAAACATTGTCATTTTTTAGCAAACCAATAAGTTTATGGGAAAGAGCAAACATTTTCATTATTCGAGGAACATAATTTTATTTATGTCTCCGGTGACTGGCTACCCTGGCAAACCAATTTTTCTAGAACTTCGTGACTTTTCTGGTTTAAATCGTGAACGGATTGCTCGATATCCACCTAAAGGTGCAGAAACGTTGAAATGACTTTTCGCATAATATTGGTTTTCACGGTA
Organism: Hydrotaea diabolus; assembly: GCA_963513945.1. NCBI lineage: Eukaryota > Metazoa > Arthropoda > Insecta > Diptera > Muscidae > Hydrotaea > Hydrotaea diabolus. Next base: position 7,585,549 of record OY740718.1, read on the forward strand.
CCTCAGTAAAATCAACTAATGCCGTCCAATCGGAGCTTCGTAATGGTTAATTGACATTGTCGAGACGGATCGATTACCGAATATGGCACGCAAAAGATCAATTGTGACTGTGTGGCATGGAGCGCTATTCTTCTGAAAAAAAAAATCTTAGAAGTGCCGTTTCCAGCAGCATTTTAAAAGAAAAATTTATCAGTGATACCACTTACCGCTGCAAAAATGTCACTCTCGGAGGATGTTGTGGTTTCTCGGTGATCACTTGCGAATTTTTCAGACCCGATGATGCAGGAAACACGAAAATAGAAATGAATACTAGGGTAGGTGCCCATAGTGAGTGTGGACCCGCCCACTTAACTCAATAATATGCGATTGAAATAAAAGGTAGTGACCTTACGACTTCAAATATTAGCATACTTTACGAATCGGACATGTTTAAGATCCGCATATCCCAAATGTCAAATGCGTTTTTATTATACACTTCTTCTGACCCATTGCAAGAGGTTAAAAAATTAATTTGTTTTCCACCCTTTTTTAAAAGAAAGACCACTGTGCGATATAGAAGTATGCATATCGTATTACATATCTGTAGCCAAGACTTCAATCTTTTATTTCAAATCTTTTGTGTCAAATAACCACAACCAAGTGCCGGTTCCCACTTCTGAAAACTGCGGTGATCATAATCAACATTTGGTTGTAGCGATGAAATGCATGGATACAACCTGGCAACAAATCTGTTTTCTGTGTGCAGCTGTGCCTTGGTTGGCTATTTAATAGAGTAAAAAACTTTTAGTTATGAACCTGTAAAAAACAGGCTTTGCATGCTAATACAATAAAAATCAGTTGAAGCAACGAATCTGTTGCCTGTACCTATGTTTATTTGGTTGCCTGCTCAAACCCCTCTGCCACGGTCTAACCATTTGTCATTAAGTAAACTTGCCTGCTCGCCACTCTGGCTGCTTTTATGCAATAGTGAAAAATATTTGAATTGAAATTAAAAATTAACGTTAAATAAACCTCAATTAGTCCACGATGATGCCGGTAAATAACATTTGTGCTGCAGAGTTTAGTCTCTAAATTATGTTTATCCATTCGCATGATGATGAATCCAACAAGGTGGGAAAAGATGAATTGAGCTTCATATAAAAAGCATTGCTAATCAATTTGATGCATCACAATAAATTGCTGAATGGTTGGAGGTGAGAAATGTGACCACCCGCTGGTCACTCGCTATGTTATTTTGATATAGTTTAGGGTTTAAATATCGATCATAAGCACCTGCATGTATTTCTATTTGCAATTAGGTTAGGGGCATTTGGGATTACAACACATTTAGGTGTTATTGCCTGGCGGGCGGTGATAGTGCTAATGGTGGAGGAGATAAGTGTTTGTCATGATGATATGATTTTGTAAATAAATTTTGACTTTTATAGGCAAATGAAATATTTTATTTAACAGCAAAGGCTTGCAGTAGAAACAAAGTTATTCAAAAATAAAAAAAGAGAATGTTTGGTGGGGTAATAAATACTTCACACTCATATTGACAACAGATGTTTCAATCGGCTTTTTTCTGCACTGATTCAGCGTTTGTGCAAGCGTTTAATTTTAAAGTTATTATACTAAAAACAACAACAACCGAATTCATTCACTTGATCGGTAGGCGCGATTAATTAAAAAATTCCCAAGAGCATTTAAAATTTTATAATAAAATTTAAACATTTAATTTGCCAAAGCAGATGATAGTTGATTGCCATAAATCATAGGAGTAGGCAGACCAAAGATTTGTTGAAAACAAAACACATTCACCTTTTGAATAAAACTGAGACACGCAAGTTGTTTACAGCTAGATGTCATTATAAAAAATCAAGGCTTATTAATATTTATTTATTAATATATAGTTAATAATATACAATTATTAATATATAGTCTCTTCTATCGTATCTGCTCATCTTAGCAACAATTTAATTGAAAGTATATAATTTAAAAACAAATAATTTGAACCATTTACTTTAGATACTGGCAAGTGAACATACGAGGGTTACTATATATATTTCTGGCATAGGCAACACTAAGTGTTGCCTGGCGCCATCTATCATTTCCATTGGAAAGTTCGTCATTAAACGTACATAAACGTACTCAGAACGTTTTGAACATCATTTGTCTTGTATACAGTGACTTGAAAAAATCAATTTGGCAAAAAAATGGAATTAACTCGTGAACATTTTCGTGTGATGATTTTACACAACTTTCGACGTGGATTATCACGACAAGTGTGCATCGATGAACTTAAATCTTTGTATTGCGATTAAGCACCATCCTATAGCACTGTAAAAAACAGGTTTAATGAATTCAATCGTGGCCGACGCTCGCTCAAAGACGGAGTTCGTAATGGTCGTCCATAAACGGCCGTTGTGCTAGAGAACATTGATGCCGTGCGTGAATTGATAATGCAAGATCGTCATGTGACATACCGTGAGATAGAAGCATCCTTGGACATTTCTTCCACCAGCATGCATTCGATATTGCATGAACACCTGGCCGTACAAAAGGTTTGTTCTCGTTGGATCCCGCACAATTTGACAATCGCTCAAAAAAAGGCTCGTGTCGATTGGTGCAAAGAAATTTTAAAAAAATACGATCGCGGTGCTTCAAAAGACTTTTATAAGATCGTCACAGGTGACGAATCATGGATCTATGCGTATGAGCCCGAAACAAAACAGCAATCGACCGTGTGGGTCTTCGTAGACGAGTCTTCGTCGAAGAAGCACTTCGAAGCAAATGGTCGCCTGTTTCTTCGGCAAACAAGGTCAGGTGACGACTGTTCTGCTTGAGCAACGTAGGAGGTCAATTCTGAGTGGTACACCACAATTTATTTGCCTGAAGTCTTCGGAGAAATTCGAAAAACGAACAAGAGCAGCCGAATCATTGTGCACCATGATATTGCGAGCTCTCACACATCGGCTCAAACCAGCGCCTTTTTGACCGGCCAAAACGTCGAATTAATAAGTCATCCGCGGTACAGCCCTAACTTGGCACCCAATGAATTCTATTTATTCCCGCACATCAGGAAAAAAATGCGTGGTCAACGATATTCGTTGCCAGAAGATGCTGTTGAATCTTTCAAAAACCATGTTTTGGAGGTGTCTCCATCGGAGTGGAAAAAGTGCTTCGGCAATTGGTTTGAGCGCATGCGAAAGGGTATAAATCATGCTGGAGAATACTTTAAAAAACAATTAAACCATTTTTGATGATAAATATTTTCATTTATTATTAGGCCAGAAATATTTAAGTATAGGTATATTAGAGATGATTGGCTTAATGTATCATAAAACGTTTGATTTTAAAACTTGTAATTTGTAGAAAAAAGTTATTCAAAATATACTATAAGCAAGTAATAACCGAGCTCGCTTAAACTCGTTAAAGGTTATTCTTGAATAATATCTTCCAAAAATTTTAATGATTTCAAACAAACGAGTTTTAACGCAAATTTTGTTTAGTTTTATGTTAACAAAACAATTTTTTTTATTTTTGAACGACGCGGTTAATTTATCGCGTTAGCGAACTCCTTTGTTATTTACCATTAGAATACGGCCATTGTTGCATTAATTGTCTCGTAATAACCTTCATGATTGATACTATTGGTACTATTCGTCAAAACGCCTGTCTGTCTACAAATATTTCTCATGCCCCACCAATTACACTGATCTGCAATATTTAACTTTAACCAACTGATCTTTTCGTAAAATGATCTCCTCAATCCGAATTTAGTGTACGTTTTGCCCCATCATGTATAGTTTTCGAGATATCTTGAAAATAGTTTTCGGTTTCAGGAGATCATTTTACATAACGATCAGTTGAATTCGTCCAAAGGAGGATTTTGTTGCAGAACATTTTGATCAGCTCTAACCTCCTTTTAGTCTGTGTGTTCTTTTTTAATTATATTCCTTAAAAACTGTTTGAATTAATTAAAATTTAACGTGACTCGGAATACTTTTCTAGAAAATATTGCAGCTCCAAAAGGGAGCAACAAAATCTACAATTTTGTTGCTCAGACAGTTTGGAATAACTTTTTTGATATAAATTTGTGCTGTCTAATTTGTGCTCTGTCAGTCAATAAGTCTGTTACTAAGTCCGTCATCTGTCTTTCTTGGATAAAAAAGGACATTTCACAGATTTTAGGAATCGAGTTTATCTTAGTAACATTTTTTAAATATGTCTAGTGTTATACGTCCGTCTTTCCAACCTTAAGAAAAAATACCTCGTTTCGGGTACATAGATTGACTGGTAATACAATTTTGAATTAATTTAGGGCTGCACCTCCGAATAACTTTGGAACTGGTGTAGTGATGCTTGCCCAAGAGTATGCCTCTTTCAAAGCAAACAACAAATATTCCACAAAGCATTGCTTCTTTAAATATGTAAACGTTCTGAATCGATTTAGTAAAGTAAGTCGAGCCTTCATTCTAATCAAGAAGTGCACTGCAGAGTTTTACAAAGTCGGTCGTGTTCGACTTTAATCTTATCTTTCCATACAAGTTTTGCAGTATTAAAATTAAACATATTTATAACAATTTACGGTAGGGTTTCAATTTCAAAACTTCTTAATAAAAATGTTCCTTAAACCTATTTTAAGTATTCTTTAATATAAGTGTAATTTCCATATCCATAAAAATTTACGCCAGGGTAAAAGTTTTTACCATTTCTTTAATACTCCTATCCGACTGACAAAACAGTAGTTTTCGTAATCATTTTCTCCATATAAAAAAACGAATTTTTATGGAAAAACGTTCTATACAATAACTATTTTTCGCCAGTCTGAATAGGGCCTAAACCTATTGTAAATTTTTATGAATGTGTTTAAGGGAAAACAATTTTAACATTAACATAATTTTTTTCGTTATTGACCACATTTCTCTACTCTACTCCTTAGCTTCTCCCCTTACGGCCTTCCTCTTACGAAGCCTGCTTGATGTGTCTGCGACGGTGTCTGTGGTCCCGGCATATATTCGTTCATATTTAAACTTAACGGACCCAAGATCTGTCTATCCTTAGTCTCTCTATTGATGCGATAATTTTGTTTATACGGCTGCAAGTGGGCTGCATACGACTGTATGCCATAGGGCGGCAATGGCTGTGAGGGCACCTCTACCAAAGGCGTTGGTGCTGGTGGTGGCATATTAACGGGCATTGTTGACAGCAAAGGACGAGCTGAATAATCTAAAGCATGTTGGGGCGCCGTTATGGTTTGTGTGTAGCCAATATTATTGCCTGCCATATAAGGGCTGATGGGCACAATCAGAGGCCTTGTGGGTATCAACTGTAAATACTGGACTCCACCCTCGTTAATCGTTTGTGGTAAGTATTGCATTAGCACCGGGGTTGCGCCACCCATATGACTAACATATTCGGGCGCTATGCTATTGCCATTCTGTATGGGCGTAAAGTTTGTTTCTATATTGGGAATTTTGTACGAAGGCTTAAAGTGTTCCTCGTTGGCATTGGCATTATTTTGATTGGATGAGAGAATATCATAGTTGGTGGCATAGATATTTAAAGAATTGAGATGAGCATCTTGAGATTTATGTTGATTTTGATGCTGTTGTTGCTGCTGCTGGTGCTGTATGTTGTTCGATTTGCCCGTTTTGGTGGTAATTTCTGGACTAGAGACTGGGCCACACAAAGTGTGGAGCGGTAAGGCTACTACAAAAACGATTAGTAGCATTGAAAAATGTCTCGGATACATTTTGATAAGGTGTATGCTTGTGTAGCTGCAAGAAATCAAAGCCTGGAAGGAAATTTAATTTTAATACATAAATTTGAAAAAGTATTCTGATATTTGAACGGGGACTACCCCTTTTCAAATATATTTATATACATATATTATTATATTTTTTAAAAGATTTATAAACTTTTTTCCTAATTTTATAAATAGCGACATTAGTTTTCTTTTAAAAGTTTAATTTGTTCACTTTCAACTGTAAAGACTTTGACCGCAATCATTGTTAGTATTTCAAGTTTAATTCAATTGCCATTAATAGCTTTATCATGTCTGTTTATCTGTCGTTATTGACCAGCGTTCGATTTTTGTACTTTAAGCTTGGAGTGATCACTCGGTGTCAAGCTAATTGATCAGTTTTTTTTGGTTAAATTAAGATGATGTTTCAATTCGAAATCGCGTACATCTCTTTGAATGTTAGTAGGCAAACAGTAAAAATTGTTTCCATTAAAATTTTTGAAATATGCTAGTATTGATGTCAGGTTAACTACTTGATTGAAAGTAAATACTGTCCTTTAAATAAGTACTTTTTCAATGAAATGTGTATTTTTTGGTATCGAGTACACCAAGTAATCATTTCAAGAAAAAATAAGCAATTTAATTCAAACAAAGTGTTGAGTATCACTGCGACGGACGTTGAATACAATCAACCAGAAGGGTTTTTGAAGATAAGATTTAGCCAGACCATTTCGAAAAAAAATTCGATTGTTGGATTTATTCTTTAAAATAATCACGATTATAAACCGAAAGGTAATGAACCGCCGATGCCATTTCTTGCCACCATTTCGACCATTGGTAACGTTTGGAATGGTCAAGAGGTTTAGTTTTTGAGTCAATTGCACCTTGTTAGTGTGTAAATGCAAGTCTTTATGCATAATGTTTATCAACGACGAGCGTGAGAGGTGCAATTGTTGGGCACGACGACGAGTTGAGGTGGACGACTCTTTAGCCACACCATCGCGAACAGCAGTAATGAATTCTGCAGTACGAGCATGACTGGTGTTTTCACATCTCCTACAGACCCGGTTTGCTCAAAAAATTTTTTTTAGACGAATACAAGTTATACAAGAAGGCAGCATAAATAAAAACTTTCTAAAACAAATACGATTTCTAAAAAAAGATAGCATATCGCGAATCTTTAAGAGCCAGAATCTTTTAGAGCTACAACAAGAAGATGACTCATCGGCTACGTATTGGCTTCTTCTGCACGAGATGATATAACTGAAACTATATATTAACTCAAACTGATGGTTTAAAGACATTTACATATTTTTACAAACAAATAACAATTTATTGATTTATTATATTTCATTGATTATTTTTTTCTACAATTTATATTTTTTATTGTATGCTTTTGACGAATTCGCCGATGAACACTCTTGTTGTTTAATTCTCTTTGCTGTTTACAAACAACACGCAAAGAAAAAAACATGGTTACTATATGGTCACGGCAATAATAATATGTTCTTCGCAATAAAAGTATGTTCATCGCAACAATAGTATTGTTTTTGGAATTTAATTTTGACAATAGTATGATTGCTGCAATATTAATATTGTTGAAATGCAACAATAATATTATTGCCAAATAAAATAAATGAAAATATGGTTGTAGCAACAATATAAATATGGTTGGTGCGTCAAAAGTATTGTTTTTTGGGGTTTTATGCTAACAATAATATGATTTTGGTAATCATATTGTATGATTGTAATTTTTCCTCATTGAAAACTGTTTTTTAGAACAATGTTATTGTTACGGATCTAATGCAATAATACTCGTAGTACTTTTTATATGGAAATTAAAATTTGTCAATCAAACTGCTTTGAATTTGTTTAACTGAAATAGTTTTTTATAAAAAAGCTTACGTTTTTCTAAAAATCATTTTTTCTACTAATAAATCACTTCTATTATTTTGAATTTAATGTATTTTAAAATAAGTTTCATAATTCTAATCTTTTATTGGCAACTTAACCCAATTCTAATAAATAATATTGGGGATCATAGTATATTTGTGTGTGATCATACTATGGTTGTAGGGATCATAACATGGTTACGTGTGAGGATCATAATATGGTTGTGGAGATTGAATGTGAATAGTACTATGGTTGTGGGGATCATAGTATGGTTATATACTATTGTGAGTATCAAAGTATGGTTGTGGGGATCATATTATGTTTGTATATAAATTATACTATTAGTGTGATGATCATAATATTGTTGTACCACAACCATACACCCAACAATAGTATTATCCTCTTCGAATATTGTCACCACAACCATACTTTTTTTCTGCGTGAATCTTCACATTATAAATTCCAGTTTTGTTTAATGTTGACAGATAACCATATTGCTAACTAACTAGTTAACTATAGGTAAGCTAGTTATCTAAAAAAAACACCACTATCGTACTGAATCGATTGGACAGCGTTCAGTTGTAATATGAACATAAAATAATTTCTAACAATCTACTACAGTCGAAACTGGATAAGTGGGATCGTAGGCAACGCCTGCTAATTCCCACATAAGGAGGTTTCCCACTATTTCCGTTTCCCACTTATCCAGGTAATTTGTATCCCACATTAGGAGTAAGCAAGTTTTTTTTTAGAAAGTCATTTGTGTGAGTTATATTCTTAAATTCAGTTTTTTGGATGTAACAGAAACAACTTAAGTTGTATTTTTTTACCGAGCGCTTGCAGCATCGAACCAGGGTAGACAGTTTATTTTGGCCTTTGTCGCCAAATTGTTGGTCAAAATTACCGAAAACGAAAATCTCCAAATTATAACCGCAGTGGTACTGTTGGCAATATCTTTGATTCTATATCCTATGATGGAAGATACAAAAATACATTTATAGAATGAAGTATCGAAAATGACGACTAAAAATTAAGACATCCGCCGTTGTAGAGAAAGCTTATTTTTCATTAAGATCTTTTAAAGTTAAATTAGGGCGTTTTCATTAAATCCGCCAGGATAATCACCAAATCACCAAAATATAAGTCGTCTAAGTCTTTAATCTCGCCAACCTAACAACCCTGCGTCGCACTCCACAAAAACTCCCTTAGTAAAAATCAAAAACATGAGAAAAAAGATAAAAAAAAAACAAAAATCGTACTTTTGGAGGTATAGCATGGAAAGGGAAATCCCACTCATGAGGTCATGTCCCACCCACAAAAACCTGTTTAAAGAGTTTTTTTGTTTGAAGTGTGCAGGGACCGCCAAAACTGTCCCACTTATGCAGGTCCACTTATCCAGTTGCAATTGTAATTTTTTAAGAGGAAAGAATCGAATTTTGCTTTTGATCCGATCGGCATAAGAAAGAAAAAACGTTTTAGTTTTTTCCTTACTTTGTGTGTCTGCTTTGAAAAAAATTAAAAACATCGTAGGCTGAAATCTTTTATTTGATCTCAATTAAAGGTTCTACAAACAAAATTTTATTTGATCTCAATTGAGTAGTTCTACAGACAAACTCGAGCAAAATTACAAAATTCGAATTTTTGGCTGCTATCTTAAATTCACACTTAAGGAGTGGCAGCTAAACCGAAACCACTGTATTGTTCTTCCAATAAACTTTTTACATCTCTACATGCACTTTATTACTAAGGCGCCTAAAAGTAGGCTCCCAATACTACATACGCTTTTTTCTTTTTCAATTTTGTTTTAATTTTCTGGTCATTGACCTTTCTGGTCATAATAAAAACAACCAGATTTAATCCACTTAATAAGCACTTGTCGCGAATTCTCCGCACACATCAGCTTAAGGCAATCCGGCTTTTTATAAAACCCAAGATTTAGGCTTCAATTTTCAATGTTCACAATGTTCACTTTGTAAGCTTGATTGTTAACTGTGCTATGGAAGTATAGGTCCACAAATGCAATCTATTCTTTTAAAATTAAATATTTTGAACTAAGCTTTGCCAGTCTAAAATCAAAAGACTTATGAGGCGAACTTTGTTTTAAGTTTATAGGGCGACCTCCTTGAAGTCTAACCAAATGTTTTTAAACTTTTTCTTTAATTTTGTTTTTGGAATTCACTTTTTGTTTCTTTTTATTTTGTATCCTTACAGTTTAACTTTTATTTTATTCCAAGCTGACGTTTTTTTTCTTTGTGGAAAAACCTTGACCGTACGCTGCAGCACCTTTGAAATGTGACGTTTCTTTAACACTGCCACAAGAGTTGACAACAGCTTTTATAACTCTGCAACAAGTGGAGCATGTGCAACAAATAATGCTATGCTGCCAAAAACCAGCCACTGCCAAGCGGAGCGGCATTGTTAAGCGCTTGTTTTTTTTTTGCCATTTTTTCTCCATTAAAAGCAAAACGAGAAATAAAAACCAAACGGCGCGTAGCTACACAAAAACATGGCTTGTGGATACAAAAGCGAAATGAAATTGAAAGTGTTTTGACTTACAAAAGAAAACAAACGCTTATAAATAAACCACTTGTTATTGCTCATGCCTCAACAGCAGCAACATGATTTTTTTCCGAATAAATACCGGAGCGATTGACGTTAACCAATTAAAGGTCAATGTTAGTTACTGGTTTGCACCACTTTTTCTCTGCATCTCTCAAACCGAATCCACCCGCCCATGTACCACAAGCAGACGGCTACATATGTGTCGCTTTGACAGCCAAAGAAAACCCATTGAGAAAATGTAACATTAAGCATTTCCTCAAATAGCTTCAAATGGCATGCGTACCGCAAGCAAGTTCAATGCACGTGACCATAAACGAGTTGTTTCAGTTTCGGTTGCATTTTCTTTTTAAACCATTTTGGTGGCCAGTATTTTAACTGTGGATGCGTGTTTATATTTTTCTTTAACAACAACATCAGCAGCAGCACTTTTTTTCTAATGGTTAATGATTAACCACAGACATATCTCTGGGATTACTACCAAAATCAACTTGGACGAACGTCAATCTTCTGTGTGACTATTGCAGCAACTTGATTTGGCTGCATATCAGGAAAATGTTTTTGTGTAAACTGCAATTTTTATTAATATTCACATTGTTTAAAATTACAATGTACAATTGTTTGTTATGGTTTGCTTTGCGATTTTCTGGTTGCACATAAGGAAAAAGCTTAAAATGTTTTCAATCTCTTAAATAGCTTCCTGCAGAGCATTGTCTAATTCAGTAAGCGATGAAATGATTTCTTAATCGCTTAGTTGGTGCAAAGAGGATGCGGAAATATTCTATAGTACTAGTGTTTAGAAAGACGGGCGGACGTATGCATACATTGGGTAGCAAATTCATAAAAATAGAGACCGACTTTAAGCAAATCTCTTAGAAAGTTATTGTGTATTAAGCCTTTCTTAGAAACAAATTGCCTTTAGACGTCCTGAAATTAACAACCTGTTTTTGTAAATCGAATTCATCTGAGACGAGAAGAGTTGTCAGTAGATAAAAGGTCCATAGAACCGGCTGCCGTGGGAATGCCTAACGATGTTCCTGCGCGTCACCGTTTCAGTGTTTAGGCTCTTTAAAAGCTCGAAGAAGATCGGTTTGGTGCGGTTTATGGGCTGGTGGAATCATCGGTCTATATTTTTTTAAAATGGCAAATGATGGCCGGAGCGTAACCTTGAATGGTGCTCGCTATCGCGCCATGATATCGGACTTCTTGCTACCTCAAATCGAAGTAATCTTGACGACATTTGGTTTTTACAGAACGGGGCCAATTGCCATACATCTGCTCAAACAATGGATCTATTAAGAGGTCATTTCAAAGATTAGCTTATTTCACGTTTTGGAGCAATGAGTTGGCCGCCAAGATCATGTAATATCACACCTTTAGACTTTTTTTAGGGGCTACGTAAAGTCTAAAGTCTTTGCTGACAAACTAGCTTCGATTCAGGTAATGGAAGCCAACATTACGCGTGTCATTAAGCCTTACCGGTCGAAATGCTCGAACAAGTCATCCAAAATTGGACCTCAAAATGGGTACCCTGAGACGTAGTTGCGGGCAACATTTAAAGGAAATTATATTCAAGAAATAAATGGCATAAAATGTCCTTTCAAATGAACGATGAATATTTCACAATTGATTTAAATTTTTGTGTTTTATTTATTTAAAAAAAAAATACCTCCCGATTGATCACTCTATATTTGTGCGTCATCACATTCCAAATTATATTGAAAGAATATTTAATTTGTATTGTTATAGTTCAATTCGTGTTACAAAAACCCAAATGGAAGATAAAATATTTTCGTTCCTTATTTGAAGAAATCGAACGAGGCTTTGTTTGAGCTATAAAAACAAGGGGTAAAAGAGTTGTCGAAATATAAGTTAAGAATTCGCGCTTTAACCCCGCATTTGAAGTACGTTTCTTAATATGTGGGACCTTTAGAGCACAAAACTAGAGTAAGCTTTCTGGTTATATTAAAATACAAGTCCATTTTCTCCTATGCTAATCCCAGGTTTAATCGGAATGACTAAATCAAAGAAAACTTTTAAATGATAAAAACTTTTAATTGTTTATTGAGATTATAAAGATCCGTCCAGGAAAAAACACCCGATACAAGACATAAATGTTAATACCGTTTAATGTTGTTGTAGCAGCAACTGTGTGTCGGGATGACAGACCCTGGCCGAAAAATTGCTCCTTCGGGTCGATCCGGTGCAAGAACCGGCTGTCGTGGCATTGTTTAATGAGATTCTACGCCATTATTACGCCAGTATTACAGTGCAACGACTAAAGCAAAATAATTGCTCTTCGGGTCAATCCGGTCCATACAACCAGCTGACGTGGGATTGTGATGGCATTTATCACGGTGCTCCTAGAGTGCATTACAGTGCCACAACTTAGTTTAACTTGGCGTTAAGAATTCAAGGTATGATTTAGGGGCCATATCATCTGCTACTCTATGGGACCCAATTGATTCTCAACTCCATGTCAAGCCGAAATCTTATTTGGCACTTACTTCAACCCTCAGTATTCTATTAAGAAAGAAACGGGGAACTTTTCCGTAATCAGTAAGATTTGCACTAAATAATTCTATTTATTCACTGACCGGGACCTAGTATTTAATACTGACTTCAAACGTATTATAAATTTTATAGAGTAGCTTTCACATGGCTTAAAGATTTTATTTTTATTTTATTTTATTTATTGTCTTCATTGTAATATACAAAAGCCTACAAGGCCAATTATACTATATTACATATTCCAATAAAAATAGTTTTGATGAAATATATTAATTATAAAAAGGAAAATTACAAATAATTGTACTTTAATTTAATTTAAATTTAAAAGCGGCTCCCCAGCCATCAATAAAAAAATTGAAAAATTTTAAAGAATACTAATAGTGAAAACCCCATGTCAACAGAGCACTTATAGAATATTTAAAAGTGTATTGTCAATTACTTTACGCAGGAAAACGCTGTTAGAATAAGAAAAGTTACGCAGATGCAACGGAAGCTGATTCCAACTACGAACTACTCGAACACGATATGATAGTTCAAAAAAGTGTGTAGAAAACCGCGGTAGTAATAGTTGTGGATTCCTTGTAGATCTACAAAATACAAATTTATCTCTTAATAACGGAGGCGAACCAGAATTTATTATCTTATAAAAAGTCATTAATGCCCGAATATTAGAGAGATGGCTAAACGGAATACCAAGAAATTGTAAGGCATGGTGAGAAATATGATCATATCGACGCAGCCCGTATACATATCGTACAATAGAATTAAAAGCTACTTCCACCCTACGAAATCTAGCTGACGTAGTTGCCGATATGACTTCTAGCCCATAATTTATCGGAGACATTAGAGTAGAATGTGCCACTTTCTTTCTAATGAAATAAGGCAAGTACATATTGGTAGTGTACAATCTCCTCAATGAGAATATTACCTTAGATACAATCGAGTTGATATGACTGGAAAAATCAAGCCTACAATCAAGAATGACACCTAAACATTTCATTTCCTCTACAACTTCGACAGGAGTACCACTCACGAGTATGTTTAAGTCAGGAAGACCACTGCGAAGTGAACCAAATAACATAGCCTTGGTTTTATTATTATTAATACACAAATAGTTACAATCTAACCAAATTTTTATATTGTCCAATGATGAATTAATTGGTCCTATCATTGACTCATAAGAGTCTCCAACGAAAAAAAGGTGAATATCATCGGCATATAAAAAGGGGTGACAATTTCCACCAATATGCTGAACAATATCGTTAATATATAAAATAAAAAGTAGCGGTCCCAAAACAGAACCTTGGGGGACTCCGCACTCCACAGGACGAGTTTCGGATATGACACCTTTCACTGACACAAATTGCGAACGCCCAGTAACATAAGAATGCATGAGTCTACAAGAAGTACTGGAAAACCGAAACCTATTTCTCAACTTACCAATTAACTTTACATGATCAACACGATCAAAAGCCTTGGACAGATCCAAACCAATTAGTATCCCAGACGATCCCCCGTCAACGACTTCCCTTATGGTATCTGTTAAATGAAGCAAGTGCGATGATGTGCTAAATCCATTTCTAAAGCCGTACTGATAATTACTTATCATTCTTCTATCATTGACAAAATTTACAATAAAACTATTCATTATATGCTCAAAGATTTTCGAAAGAGCAGGTAATATACAGTGGGTCACAGTGAAAATGGTCCACTTGTGGTCACAACACTTTAAAGTGTAAAAAGTCTAAGAAATAAATATGTATGTAATAGAAAAAAAGGCGAAATCAGATAATTTATTGTATTTAAGTAATAAATACATAAAAAAAGTTTATTATTTCAATATCATTTTTCAAAAAAATTAACATTAAGCGAAATAAGAGAAAAATTCATGTCACAGTGAAAATGGTCCACTTAAGCTTATGTAGATTAAATAAAGTATAAAAGAAAAATCTACATATTTTTAATATTTTGTTGGATAGCCTTTTTGATGAATAACTGATTTAAGTCGACTTGGAATTGAATCCACTAGTTTTTTTGTATATTCCGGACTTATTTTATCCCACTCCTCCAAAAGGACCTTTTTTAAGTCATTTTTGTTTGAAATTTCATGTTTCCGTATTTCAATTTCCAGTTTCTGCCACAGATTTTCAATTATGTTCAGATCTGGTGATTGTGGGGGCGTTTCGATTACTCTAGGACAATGATACAGCAGCCATTCTTTAACAATTCCAGCCGTATGCTTGGGATCGTTATCCTGATAGAAATGAAAGGTGTCTTTTATACCGAGTTTTTCAGCACTTTGTTTAAGATTGTTCTTCAAAATATTTAAATATTGTATTTTTTCCATATTCCCTTCAACAAAATGCAATTTACCAACACCAGTAGCTGAACAAGCACCCCAGACCATCACATGCCCGCCACCATGTTTAACTGTCGGACGCAAATGCTTTGGGTTCATTTCCTGATTGGGTTTTCTCCAAACGTTTACTCTGCCATCTGACCCAAAAAGGTTATATTTGCTCTCATCCGTGAATAAAACGTTTTTCCAGAATGAAAAATCTTTCCCAGCGTAGCTGTGAGCAAACTGCAATCGAACTTTTTTATTCTTTAGGCTTAAAAAGGGCTTCTTGCGTGCAATTCTACCATTTAGTCCACTCTTTCGAAGCACTCTCCGAATTGTCTCGGCGTTACTGCTTATATTGAAGTGTTTCTCAACCATATCCCGTAGTTTTGGAGCACTTAGCCTTGGATTAATCTTGATTTGGTTGACCATCCATCTTTCTTGACGTTCGCTGAATAGCTTTTTTGGGCTAATTTTGGGCTTATTTATAACTCTTCCTTCATTTTTAAACCTCTGAATGATGTTTTCAACTGTTGTGCGAGCTTTGTTAACAATTTTCGCGATTTCTCTCTGGCTTTTTCCATTTTTATAGTGGTCAATAATTAAATTTCGCAGCTCGAACGTAGTATGTCTACCCATCTCGAAATTTATAAATAAATAACTGAAGTAATCGATCTAAAACGTGTTCGTTTCAATGCATAAGCGTTAACCAAAGTAAACAGCGAAAAACGAAAGAAGAATATGAAAAAGTTCCGTTATTTACCGCCGATCTGCATTGTGGACCATTTTCACTGTGACGTGAATTTTTCTTTTTTTTCGCTTAATGTTAATTTTTGTGCAAAATAATATTGAAATAAAAAACTTTTTCATGTATTTATTATTTAAATACAATAAACTAACTGATTTCGCCATTTTTTTTATATTACAAAATTTATTTCATAAACTTTTTACACTTTAAAGTGGTTTGTCACAAGTGGACCATTTTCACTGTGACTCACTGTATTAATAGGCCTGAAGTCATCAATACTAGGAAATTTCGTTTTAGGAACAGGTACCACACGAGCTAGCTTCCAAGCACGCGGGAAAACAGAAGTAGTGAAAATAGAATTAAAAAAGTGAAGTATATGCCGAGACACATACGGAAAAATTATTTTTATGAATTTAATAGGAATACCATCAACTCCAACTGAATTGGATTTAATACGATTCATAGCCTTAAAAACATCATATTCAAAAATGCAATCAAATGAAAATGAGTCATTTAAATCAGCTGTAGAAATTAAATTGAATAGATTTGATTCTTCAGTCGTATCAGACATTCTATCACAAATAAATTGATTATTAATTTCATTAACATCTACATCGTGAGTGTAATTATCACCAAAGCAACCGCATTTACGGAGCGCTTTCCATACCTGAGAGTTGTCCATGTTTCGAAAACTTCTAATGTTGTAGTTTCTTTTAACTCTTCGCAAAACCAATTTAGCTTTGTTCCTATATACACAATAAATACGCCAATTATCATCAGTAGGATACTTCTGATATTCTTTATATGCAATGTCTCTAAGAGACCTAGATAGCAAAACTTCTCTTGAATGCAGCCAAGGATCCTTCTTCGGCAAAATTCTACGCCTAATAAATGGAACAAATAAAAAAAGATCAGAAAAAAGTCTATTAATAATGGAGAGTTGGATGTTCACATCCGAAGAAGTATAAATAGGCTCAAAATTGAAGGACGTAAGGTAATTGTGGAAACCATCCCAATCTATATGCTTGTAATCATGATATTCAATAAACACAGGTTCAAGTGTAACCTTGAAATGACATGAAGCAAATATCAAAGCATGATGGGACATGATAGGACACTGTACTTGGGAAGAGAATAGGAGAGTAGTAGTCTCACTCAAAAAAGTATAGTCTATCAAAGAGCATGAATTATGATTAATATCGTAATGAGTTGGCAAAGAGTTATGTGATACGGACAAACCCAAACTGTTACACACAGATCTAACAGCAACAGCTTCTGGAACTTTAAATAAGTCACAATTAAAGTCCCCGACGATAATTATATCAGTATATCTGGAAAGAACATCACTGTGTGAAGGACGTAAGGTAATTGTGGAAACCATCCCAATCTATATGCTTGTAATCATGATATTCAATAAACACAGGTTCAAGTGTAACCTTGAAATGACATGAAGCAAATATCAAAGCATGATGGGACATGATAGGACACTGTACTTGGGAAGAGAATAGGAGAGTAGTAGTCTCACTCAAAAAAGTATAGTCTATCAAAGAGCATGAATTATGATTAATATCGTAATGAGTTGGCAAAGAGTTATGTGATACGGACAAACCCAAACTGTTACTAAAACCCTGCATGAACATCGTTTTCACACACCCGAACACATTCTTTTGTTTACAAAATCGTAAATGTGCTCATTCTAGCGATAAGAGTATCGTACACACAACCATTCCTCTTAGCAAGTAGCATCGGGAATGAAACAGAATGGTACCGAGACGACAGAGTTCGGGTATGAACGAGTTGTAAGGTGATCGGGTAAAAGGTCTTTAGAGACAACCACAACTACTCGAATACTGAGATGTATTAATAAGACTATTTGAGAAAAAATCTATTTCCATGAGCGTAACATATGATGAGCGTAGCAAATGATGTTTTTGCTTTGATTTCTCTGGAATGTAGAATAGGGCGACAATTAAATGAATTTCATGCTCTTCGTGTGAAGAATTGGAGTTAAATTAAACTGCAAGTTAGTTATCATCGTATGAAAATAGTTTCTTCAAATTTAAGTTATTGCAAATAAAACAAATGTTACAGATTTAGTATAAAACAAATGTTCAGACTATATTTATTATTATTTGCTTACAAAAAAAAATTGATTTGAAAGCTAAAATATTTTTAAATATTAATAATAATATTAATTATTTCTTCTTAATAATTATTTACTTCATCAATTTCCATTTTTTTTCTCAGTTAAACTTATTTAAGAAGAATATATTTAGATATATATTTTTTTGTTTACACCTTGCTCACCCTTGTTGATTTCTAAAATGACTGAAAGCTAATGATACCCACAACCATTCATAATATACCGTATACCATTCAAAGACTTCTTATGTATTCAAATGCCTTTTACAGTCTCGAATATTTATTGAGAACAATATTGTGTTCTCTTAACAGAATTGAGACGAATAGAGTAGTTAAGAGAGCAGAGAACCATACAACATTCATTCGAAAAGCAAGCAATCTCGTCTCGTTTCATTTCATTGTTTACACTATTCGGGACAGTGGTACTGGTACAATGACTAAATGAATGTATTGTAAACCAGAGTGTGTTCATGCATGTTTCTAACTGTTACACACAGATCTAACAGCAACAGCTTCTGGAACTTTAAATAAGTCACAATTAAAGTCCCCGACGATAATTATATCAGTATATCTGGAAAGAACATCACTGTGTGTACTCTCAAATACAATCGATGTTCCCATGAGGTAGATACACAACCCCAAAAAGAATTTTTGCTGAGCCATACTGCAACTCAGCAAACAATGATTCACATAGCTGATAATCAAGCGAGCGAAAAACAATCTTATATTTTAAACTTTTAGAAACATAAATGCCGACTCCTCCACCACGAGCACCAGGTCGATCGTTTCGAATGAAGGAATAACCAGCTATATTAAGAGATTTGGTTGATACATAAGATTTCAACCAAGTTTCCGATACACCAAATATGTCAAGACCACTATTTATAAGAATATTCGCCAGTTCATCTAGTTTGTTATTGTAATTGGAAGGTCGAATACTTTGGCAATTGAGGTGCCCAAAAGTTAAATTGTTTTTATGATTTCTTAGCATATTTCTGAAGTACGAAGAATTGCTGACAATAGGGCCGAGGTTAACATCAAGATTCATTAATTAATGAGAATATTGGGCTGGGGAACCACATCAAACTATACGAACTAAAAATAATAATCATTTTATGCACAAAATAATATAAAAATGATTTGAATATTAACAAAGAAAAATCATTGAACAACAGCTTACATATGTATTATAAAAAGATACTTAATAAAGAAGAATAGTTATAAATTGAGATCAAAAGACTGCAAAATTGCTTCTTCATTACCATTAAGCTCGTTCCAAAATTTTAAGACACTCCTCATAACTGCAGGTCGTAACAGAATCATCCAAGTGTGTAAGACGGACCTTAGGCACATCAGAATTTATCAGCCAAAACTTCTTAATAATCTTCTCCCTGATCATGCGTCTGCACACGGAGCTTAATTTACTAGCGACAGGAGTCATGTGATCATTTAAATATACTCTACTGGTAAGATCGCCACCAATTAAATCGCATAGCTTAAGGTCTTTTTCTTTGAAATAACATTTCATAATAGAGTCACGAGCAAAAACAGAATTAAATTTGACGACCACTGTTTTTCCACTGTTTATATAAAACGCGTTATTGATGTCGCTCTTTGTAAGAATGACGTTGTAAACAACCCCAATTTTCATAATGCAATCAACAATGCTTTCCAATCCTGCAGGCAAACCAGAAACAACAATGTCCGAACGATTAAGCCTTCTATGCAACGAGTTATTTTCAGCTTCCAAGTTCTTTATTTTATTTCCAGTTTCCGAAACAATACCCTTGACATCTTCTCTGCATTGGGTTATATCATTACGGAGATTAGCAAAAGTTGCAGCAAACTCCTGCTTTATGTTGGAAACAACTGAGTCCAATTTTGCATTAAGTGTCCTCTTGTCTTCTTCCATAGAGTTGAGAATTCTGTCAATCTTGGAATGCAAAGTGCGATTATCACTTGCGTCTTCAGCAACAGTTGTGTCAGCAGAGGGCCTCGTGCAGCTCTTACACTTAAAGAATAGAAAATTTGATTCCCTAAGAACCGCAAATTGCTTTTCGGAAATGTCTGCACAAAGCAAGTGACACCAAAAGGAACACAGCAGACATTGAACAGACCCTTTCGATCTGGTTATATTTTTGTCACATGCCAAACACTTGTAAACAGGTTCTTTAGCCGGCGCCATAATTACAGAGTAGCAGCACAACAACAACAGCAGGGAATCGCAGAATGATTTGGCAAAAATTGCAAAACAAGGTTTTCCTTTTTATTTTCTTGAAAATAATGGTGTACTCCAACAAATTTCGGAAGAATATTTTAAAATATGTCTTTAGCACTTTAATTGGTAATTTTTAGACTTGTTTTTAATTAAAGAAATAGTGTTTTATAAAATTATATGTAAGCCGCAAAAAAAACACAACTATTCAGACATAATGTTGCCGGAATCCACAAGTTGAAACCTGCCACTAAAAATTTGTGTAGATGTTTTTTATTTTACAATTTTGTATATATGGCAGTCGTGCAAACTAACCATCACTCCACGGTGGCCCATTACTTACTTGCCACTTTAGGTATAAACCACTCCCAAAGGTATTTTCCAGTTGACCAGGCTAGAACATTATTTTAAGGTGCTTAATTTTCACTCAAGTTACCAGAAAAGGCTACAATCAGACCTGGAAGCCACACTACTGTCGGGTTCCACACTCTCTGACTAAAGCATAATGATTCTCTAGACTCAGAAGATAACTAGAACTATATGAGATATATTTTAATCTAATATATTTAATTTAATATATTTTAATCTAACTAACGCCAGCATAGAGCGTCTGTCCGTTGTACCTTCTCATATTTCTTATTTTAATAAAGAGTAATAAGGTAATAATTAAAGCTTTTTCCATTATTATATTTCAGAAACTGGCAAACTTACCAATGCCGTCAAGCTGTCACTCCAGCCGAATTGATGGGAATTATTAAAGGACATTATTAAAACTTCGCCTTATAAATACGCAACGTAAAATGTAGTTTTTGTTATATCACAAAGATTGAAGATTGAACAAAGATTGAAGCCGTAGCCCCCAGTGTCGAAAAACTTCCAGCCTAAATTGTAAATAAGCTACGTAAAATTTAGTTTTTGGGACCGTAAACCTCCAATCAAAGCGAGATTGAAGCCGTAGCGCTTTGTGCAGAAAAGCTTCCAGAAACATCGATTCGACACAGATAGGCACAATTGGACATCGCCAGATAGTTAACCTAGCTTATATAGCGGTTGGATTTGAGCACAACGTTCCCATCTGGCCATCTTTTAAGCCTTGTTAAGAGAATTTTGTGCGAGCAACGAAGTCAGATTTGTCAACTATTTTGAATAACTTCTGGAATATGAAAGCCTAGAGAAGACAATTGGATATCGGCAGATAGTCAACCTAACTTATACAGCGGTTGAATGTGGGAACAACGTTTTTATCTGGCCAGATCGGAAAATATTTTGAATAAATTCTGAAAAATGAAATCCTCGGGAAAGACAATTGGACATCGCCGGATATTCAACCTGACTTGTAAAGCGGTTGAATATTGGCACAACGTTCTCAGCTGGTCATCTTTTAAGTCTTGTTAAAAGAACTTTATGTGAGCCACGGCGTCAGATCGGTCAATGAATAACTTCTTGAATGTGAAAACCTCGAGGAAGACAAAACTAGTTATGAAAGGGAGCGTGATGTGAGGAAGCTTCTTTTATGAAGTCCTGTTTATCCCCTCAGTGTCTGGGTTTAAAGTCAACACTGCCATTGGCAAAAGTCTTTCATGTGAAGGCTGCGTATAACTAGAAACAGCATTTCAAATTAATTCGTAAAAAAAGTTGGTTTGTATTTTAAGCCCAAACACAAAACGATTACTTACAAATTCCTTTTATACTCGTATACAGATCTTGAGAAGCCCATTTATTATCTCTAACATAATTTGGCCAGGCGGAGGTAACACTATAAACCAAACGGAACAATAACTATAGCTTCAGAACTGCTAAATCCATATCTCAAAATTTCCGAAAAGAACGCAATTTTGACTATCAAAATTTAACAAGACATTATTGTCATAAACTGTAATAAAGTGCAGACAGCGGTGATAAATACTTCAGCGGACAACAAGTGCGGAACAAAAGGGTAAGTGCACAACAATCTTTACCCTTCCTAAACATTTTACCGAATAGAAAATAAGAAAAATTAAAAAACACTCTGACCCATTGGTCCTCTTCAAAGACTACTAAAATTTTAACCAAATATTACCCATTCTCATTACCAAAAACATATAATGAAAAATTATGACTTGAACAGATTTTATTCTGGTACGAGACCTTTTGTTGTTTGCTTTTTTGAAAAATATAAACCTTAACAATCTTAAGATAGGAAAAAATCTTGGAAAAAAATTTTCAAAAGTCCAGGTCTGTCGCAGAGCCAATTTTAATAATGAATTTAGCCAAAACAACTTAGCTTTCAAAATTAAACGTTTTTGTTCCCTTTTAAATTTCTCTTTTTTTTGGTGCAATCTTAGTTACATCTTGGAAATCCACATAATTAGCAGAAGTTCTATTCTACCTAAAGAGCTATGAATTATTTTCAAAATCAGCATATTACCTACAAAGGGAGAATTTAATCATGTTCCTATCAGACATTGGTCGTATACTATTTGTAAATAAGAAATAGCTCAAAATATCTACTGAAACGCAATGGATCCTGAAATGAAAAACACAATGGATCCCAAGACATTTCTAATTTATACCAAATCTCATATATCATAGATGACATATTATTAAATCGTAGTGGCGAAGTAGAACAGATGCACAAATGATAAATGATACAATTAAATATATTCAAGGTAAATTCCCTACCATTTCAAGTACGTTTTTATTCAGCGCCTAAAGGTATGCTTAACATTTTGAGCCCAATTCGTACCCAGCTAAATTAGTAACATAATTACACTGGCATTAAAAATAGACCAATGTTGAATAACGTTAAATATTTTAAGTATTTAAAGGTAACTTTTTAAAAGACACTTACATTTTTGTATATTTGCAATGCAACCAAAACAATTTACAAATGAATTAAAGATTAATTCAAGGATACTTTAATTAAATCTCAAAATCAATGATTCGTTAACAAGCTGCTTGGGGAGCTGGCTGCCATTGAGCACCCTTCTTTCCTATACCCATATTTATGTCATCCTGTGCCTCTTCACCACCTCATAAATCCATTCCTGTAAGAGAAAAATCTACTTTGCTATCTGATTAAAGGAAGTCCTCAATATCTTTAAAATTGTCGGCTACCATCCCTTTTTCAATTGTTGTTTTGAGTATGTATGTATTTTGCGGCACTTCGGAGGTTCTCTGTGCTCTAGTATCTGGTCCATTGTAGACTTTTAATTCAGGACATCTCTTTTCTGTCCAATGGCAATTATTTTTTTGTAAAAACATATGTTTAGTGTTTTTCATATTATGATCTAAATATGCAACCTTTCGGTATTTCATTCATTCATTCTTAAAACTTCGTCGTTGGACATATATTAAGTCCATGGTACTTTTAAAACATGACGAGTTTGGCCGAAGAAACATGCGACGATTTGCTTCGAAGTGCTTCTTTCTGGATTTGGCTCGAAGACCCACACGGTCGATTGATGTTTTGTTTCGGGCTCATACGCATAGATCCATGATTCGTCACCTGTCACGATCTTATAAACGTCTTTTGAAGTCCCGCGATCGTATTTTTTCAAAATTTCTTTGTACCAATTGACACGAGCCTTTTTTTGAGCGATTGCCAAATTTTGCGAGATCCAACGAGAACAAACCTTTTTTTCGGCCAGGTGTTCATGCAATATCGAATGTATGCTGGTGGAAAAATTGCCCAAGGATGCCTCTATCTCACGCTATATCACATGACGATCTTGCATTGTCAGTTCACGCACGGCATCAATGTTCTCTGGCACAACGGCCGTTTTTGGACGACCTTCGTCTTCGAGCGAGCATCGGCCACGATTGAATTCATTCAACCAGTTCTTCGCAGTGCTATAGGATGGGGCTTCTTCGCCATACAAAGATTTAAGTTCATCGATGCACTCTTGTCGTGATAATCCACGTCGAAATTTGTGAAAAACGAAAATATTCACAAGTTAATTCCATTTTTTGCCAAATAGATTTTTTGAAGTCACTGTGAACAACACAAATGATGGTCGTACGCCAAAACGTTCTAAGTACGTTTATGCTAAAAAATGTCAAACTTTCCAATGGAAATGTTAGATGGCGCCAGCAGTACTAAGTATTGCCTAGGCCAAAATATATATAGCAACCCTCGTATAACCTTATTAAAAGTTACTCCTGATTTTTGGCACTGTCGCTCTAGAAGCCTTATATGAGGTCTGAATTTGAACAATTTTAGCACATTTTCTTGTATTTCTTGTAATTATCCCAGGCGAAATAGGACTATTTATGTAGATGTAGTGGTACAACCCATAAACATTATATGTGATGTACCCCGAATTTGTTAAAGACAAGATTACTATACAGGAAATCGGTGCAGTGTATGTTAAATACTACAGTAGTTATCGCTTATATTCGCATTGCAATTTGCACGAATTTTAGTGCTTATTAGCGGGAAATGCATTTACAAATACTTGGTCCTTATAAAACCAAATTTACATTGTTCAAGTTAGGCTGCATTTAAGCGATAAATGCTTATAACCGACGTGCATATAAGCGGTGAATACAGTATTTTGTAAGATTTTATATCCTTATAATCGGTTTCACCGGTTAAGCTAGAAAATGATAATCGAAAACCTCATGACCTAAAAATGAATTTATCGTTTTAACCGATAACCGACATTTTTAAATAACCGGTTTTTAACACTTTACTTACGACACATTTTCTACTGACGTAATGTCCATGGCATGTCCGACGACGTTATGACACGCGACCCTTTGGACACCTTGTAAACTACTATCTAAATACTTATAAAATATACTAAAAATACGCTATTATTGTAAACGATTCAAACTCGTGGTAGTTACCGTCCAACCTGTCACCATCTGTGACTTCTTGCATGCTGTATTTAAATTAGAACACAGTAGTCCCTAGACCCTAAGCACCTTCAAATTATCAGTTTCCAGATTCCTAATTACGAAGTTATGCTAGTAGTCAAGCTATTCGTCTCTAGTTTTGGTGTCGTTTCTGTTGTCGTACTGGATCTCATTACATTGGCGTTTCTGTCTCTTTTTTGGAAGAGGCGATATCGCCCCACTACAGCTCGCCTTACCATAGGCACTTGTGTTGGAAGACAACCTTGTGCGAAGCACTGACAAGATACGTCCGCTCTTAAAATGAAAATTTCGCTATCCATACATTTCATTACGTAGATGATAAGAGTACATGACACCACTCATTCCGATGCCTTGTAGGCAAATGATCCTTTACTATCCTTTTATCAAAACCTGTTTAACTTTATTTTGAAAGCTCTTACGTCTGCCAAATTTGGCTCTTCGCAATACTCTGCTACATTTTAGAGTCAGAGAAAATTGGAGTTAATTGTGGCCCACGCAGTTTTGATCTTAGTTTTTCTGTCCAATACCTTCCAGACAAATGATCCTTTACGATCCTTTTATCAAAACCTGTTAAACTTTATTTTGAAAGCTCTTACGTCTGCCAAATTTGGCTCTTCGCAATACTCTGCTACATTTTAGAGTCAGAGAAAATTGGAGTTAATTGTGGCCCACTCGGTTTTGATCTTAGTTTTTCTGTCAGCCTGAATTTCTAAATTTTTGTTTTTTTTTCAAACTTTTGCTTATCCATAAAGTGATACCCTATACCACAGTATTTCTTATCTTTAGCCTTTCTTACTCTTTGTCTTATATATAAGCGTTACACTTTTATTAGACATATTATGGTTTATTTATTACACTTTTATGTTTTCATTAGAGGCAACTGAAAATTTTCTTGCTTCGTCATATTTGCATTTGAATTGAAAACCGATAACCCTTAAATTTGATAATTGCCCAGCTGAAGAAACAAAATTAAAAGAAGACGAAATGTTTAGCAAGAAAAAAGTTGGGGACCAATACAATGCAATACGAAAACAAAAGACTTGGGCAACAAACTTAAGCTGGCTGGCTGGCTGACTACTCTGTCATCGCTAGGCACGCACAACACAAAAACGAAAATGAGGTGATACTGACAAATGGTCTGTGTCGACAATACGCAAATTGTTGGCTAAATTGTTAACACTAAAGAAAATATCTAAGTTTGCCATAAAAAAATGCAATAAACACTAAGCAAGGAGTAGACGAGGAGGTAGAAACTGAAAAAGATTTGCAAACAATGATAATTGTTTAATGAACTTACCGAAAAACGATTAAAATTGCAGACTGATTGAAACCTTCGTGTTTTATCATTGCGGCAGATTAAGTGGGAATGTAAAGGGGGGAAAATAACCGGCATGAATTCCTTTTTTTAATGGCATGTATGTGTGACCCAGTATGAAGACATAAACTTATGTAAATCTGGACTCTGTCGGCAAACTGGAAATATGAGGAGTGAAAAAGTGAAAGGACAGTTACCAACAGAGGATTACATAAACTTGAAAACCAGAATGCTCTACAAAATAATTGTCTTGTCGTTCAGAAAAAAACCTTAATTATAATTGTATTTTAATTGAAAAAGAAAAACCTAAAACAGCACGCGATATCACACCTTAACCAGAACATAAACGTCTGAGTGCCTGCTGGCTTTGTCGAGGGGGTCATTAACAGTGTTTACGAAACTAGCTAACAAAACAAAAAGCAGAAAACCTCAAAAGTTATTCAACCCGGCTGGCAAATAAAGTTAGCTGTATAGTAAAATGAAAAATAAAATTCTCATGGCTTATGAGTAATAAAAAGGCAACGACTTTATTCACACACAACTTAATTTGTGTTAATAGGCCTCCGTTTTTTACTTCTCCTCAAAATATTTTCTTTAAATTATGCCTAATCACCCTCACTCTCAAGGTTGGCTATTTTTTTCTCCAGTGTTCTTCTATCAAAAAAGAAATTATTAATTTTCATTAAAACATAATTATATGCTATTAACAACAGTTTGTCAAATATATATTTAAGTAATTATCACCATACTATTACGATAAAATGAAACTGTCAACAGCTGCTGGTGGTCACCATCACTGTAACGGCCCAGACATTAAATGTGAAGTTGTCTCTTTAAAACCAGTTAACCAAACGGTAGACACACTCTCTGACCGGCATATGTATCAACCGTGTCTTAAGCCACATCAAAGTGTTAAATAATATTTTAAAACGTCACGGTACTCCATTGTGGTTTATAGACCTTAACATGTTTCAACCTAAGAAAGACTTAAAATCAGTCGTTAACAGAAAATTGGAAAAGAAAATAACAATAAAAGTGCAGTTTTTGTTAAACCTTGGCGAATTTCAGTCAATGATGTTTGTTGGTGGCATTTTAAGTTTAGCTTAACGTTTGTCATATAGGCTTTAATATAAATATGGAAATTTAATTAATTTATTAAACAAAGCCCATACTCGTAGAACTAGCTTTTAAGGAATATTACTTAAAATAATTATAAATCTACAATCACTTTACTCGAGAATAGATTGTACCAAACACACTGAGCCCGAAATGGAAAACACAGTATATTAATAATTCATATGCATTAAATTAATTCATAACAAATAATTTGTAGCTTAGGTGTGATTTATTTAGAGACCGTTTTTAATACTTTTATTTTGTTCTTCAATTTTCCAAATGTATTAAGAAAATCATTTGTCTAAAACGACCCAATATTGCCAAATCCGTCGCAACTTTAAAGAAAAATTTTACAACAATCGGTTCATTAATGCGATTTTTTAAAGAAGGTGTGGCACTCAATAGTATTTCCATATCTCCAACACTCAGCAAAAAAAACCAGTACTATTTGATTTTTTTGCTAAAAATTAGAGAAAACTATTTTTTAATATGTTTTAATAGTTTTTATATTTTTAAATATTGTTTTAAATTAAGTAACAAACTTAAAAAATAAATTTACCATAGTTTTACAAAAAAATACATCAATACCCGTACTTGTGCTCTAACCCGAGACCTTCCTGGTTTGAAAGCAAGAACGTTTCCACCAAACCGTCACCTGTCAAAACAGCTTCTTACAAAGTGAATAAATATAACTTTTGATTATTTACATTTAATGTTTAGCCGATAGCCATAGAAGCTAGTGCTTTTATTTACTAAGATTTATTGTAATTTTAATTATAATAAATTTCCAAAAAAATAAATAAAATTTCATTTAATGTGATGTTTGGATTCCTAAAATCTAATCGCAGCCTTTGGAAACGATTCCTTGGGAAGTTTTTCCATTTTTTTTGCTGGGCTTTTCATGCTATTTATATTTTTTATTTATTTATATATTTTTTACAATTAAAAGTATATTAAACTATGTTAAAGGGAACTAGCATCGAAGGCTATCGGCCGAAGCTTTTTATATGTTCTTTCTAACTTAAGGGTCACTTTATAATACTCCCTACAAATATTACCTCGCCGAACGTAAGTAACATAATGTGAAATGTCAAAAGAAAGGGTCAATTTTGAAATTTCCAGTGCAAATAGATTTTTTACCCTTAGGTCCTTTTCTCTATGCGCTGTCACATATATATACTTATTCGAATATCGCTTGGAGAACGACTCAAAAATTTTTCGGTCCAATATGTTGACATTATACTCGCCGTTTATGGTTTTTTCCTTTTGAAGGTAATCGATCCCGCGCGCATCCCAAAAAACTGTTGCCAGCACGTTATTGGCCGACAAAGTCACCTTGGCTTTCTTCAGAGTCGCTTCACCCGAAGAAACCCATTGTTTACACTACTGCTTGGTCTCCTGAGTGTTGTTGTAATGGATCCATGTTTTATCCACAGTTACAAAACACCACAAAAACTCATTTAAATTGGGGTTAAAAAACTCCGAACAAATCTTTAAAGTTGTCACACGATTACGTTTATGATCAATTGAGAGCAAACGCGGCAACCATCTTGCAGACAGCTTTCTTAAAACCAACTGATTATGTAAAATCGAAACCACACTGTCATATGAAATGCGTGTGGCTTCAACAATCTCACGCACTTTTACTCTTTGATCGGCCAACCATAACGCGGATTTTTTCGATAGTGCCGGGTGTATTGCCCTCAATTAGAACGTTCAGCGTCATTTGTACCACAACCAAAGTCAGTAAACCACTTTTTTATTACCGAAATCGATAGTGCAGAGTCCCCATATTATTTATCAGGCCTTGGTTTGATTGACGTTTTTTCTGCAAAAAATAATGTTTAATGAGCACTTCGAAATTCCATTTCTAACAAATTCCATTTTTAACAAAATCTACCAGGTTGTATGTTTTGAACAGCTGTTAAACACAAACTAAATGACGGAACTCTCTCAGTAGTGACAGTAGTCTATTAACAGATGGTACTTGATGGAAGCATTTTATATAACTACGAGGGAGGTTGCAAAATTATTTTGAAATTATCATTGATATGCCCTCGTAGCTAAAGCCAAAATTGGCCGCCTATATTACTTAGTAGGGACATAAATACTGTTACACACGTTTTATGTAAAATAAAAAGTACTGAATGTTTTTGGACCAAATATTTTTTAATATATTTATTGATGTATATTGTATTCAAAAATATTCTACTTAATCGAAATGTCCGCCTTTTGCCTTTACACACGCCTTAAGTCGCACTGGCCAAACGTCAATAGCTGCACGAACCTCGTCCATTGGAAAATTGGCCACAGCTCGAACCAAAGTAGTTTTAAGGGATCCAATGTTGAAGTATATTTTGGTACAAACTCTAAAACCGTCCACAATTTGTAATCCAGTGGGTTCAAATATGGACTGCCTGAGGGCCATTCTTCAGATGAAATGAACGCTGGCAAATTGTTTCGAAGCCAGGCCTGGGACGTTTTAGCCTTATGAGCCGGCGCAGAATTCTGCTGGAAAGTCCATGGCTGGTTTTGGAACAGGGAATTGTTAAGAGGCTTCACAACAGCTTCCAAAACGGTTCCTTGGTAAACATTGGCCGACGTTTTGACTCATTGTTCGCAGAAATGCAGGTCAGTGACCCCATCGTAAGAGACACCCTACCAAACCATGACTTAAGCTGGGTGATGACCCTTTTCCATCCTTGAGATCAGCTTAGATGCTTCCTTAGATGACCGCGCATACACTATCATTTTGCTTGTTAAATTTTTCGTGAACAGTAAAAATTTTTTCATCGGTGAACAAAATTTTTCTGTTCAAGTTATCAGCGTACTTCAACAAAAGACGTTTGCATTTTTCAATCCTATTTTTTAAAGCTGCATTCAATAAATGTCCGGTACGTCGTTTGAAAGCCCCAAGTCCCAAGTCTTTTTTAATGATTCGACTCATGGTTTTTGCTTGATATTCATCTCACGGGCCATAATTATCTGTTTTCGGAGCGGATTTCTGTGAATTCTTGATTTAACGGCTTTGATGTCATGCGGTGTTTGAATAGAGCGTGGGCGGCCCGACCGGTCGTGGTTTTTTACATCTCCAGTCCCCTCACGACGAACATGCGGCTAATCCCTAGTGGCCGGAGCGTTTTGAAAATATCGTTTTTTTCATTTCACTCTTGAAACGCGCTATTACAGCGATACGGTTCTCATTATCTGACCACTCCATGATGATTGTTGAAACAATTTTAAAATCCCGTTACAGACTAACGCTATTGAGGTTAGCTTTCAAAACCCAAATGACATTAACGGGGTATGTTCAGTTCTACTATTGAAATAGGTGTGTTCAATGTTGCAACAGTATTTATATCCCTACTAAGTATATAACTACGAGGGAAGTTGGAAAATTATTTTGAAATTATTAAAATTATTATTGGCATGCACTCGTAGCTTAAACCAAAAGTGGCCGCCTATATTATACCCTATTCTTCTAGTGGTGCAGGAGCACCAATTGAAAACAGGGTTTTGGACCCCTTCAATTTTACCCAGATTTTAAAAATTAGATCATATTTCAATCGTGTAATAGAAAAATTCCATATCCACTTCACTAAACCCTACGCCCTTCATATAGAGCACTCGTATATTTCGTCAATCACCTATCATTTTTCTCAACACTTTTACTTGTTGTACGTAAATGATAACTCACATTCACTTTCTGTCGATGGCTGGCTAATAAAGACCTCTTAATATGCATATTTGCCACAAACACGCACACACTCATACGCATCGAAATATGTACTACATAAATGCAGACAATATATTTAATCAATAATGACGTCATGCGGTTATAGGGTTTTAAATTTAAACTCCAATTGTTATTGTTTTTTCGTTTTTTTTTTATAATATTTTCAAATCACATACATAACGAACGACTGCGACGACGAGCAAAAACAGCCAACCCCACTCGTATGCAAGATTAATTATAGAGTAATGCAGAGATTTATACAAATACGAGTATGTATGCGTGTGTGTGCATGCATGTCCAGCCGTACAGGTATATAGTGCAGACAGTTGAAATTATGTAAATAGTACAACAACAACAACAACGAAAAGTACAGCAACGAAATTAAATTAAATAAGTGTTATTAAATACAACTACTTTGGAAAATATTTGGCTGTTGATTTGTTAACGTTCACATATGTTTCGGAGTGGGTTTTCCCAAACGAATTCCAAGAAAATACCGTTACACGAAAAAAATGCCAAAAAGAAAACAAAAGACTTAAGACACATGCGTAATCTGTGGGGGATTATCATATTAGTTTGCATGAGAAAGGCTTAAGGCACGAACGTAAGATAACGTAATGAAGACACTTGCGAACAAAAGATTTAAGACACAAACTTGCGAATCTAGTTCAGGTTTCTACCAAACACGAATTTTTGTCGTGTTTTTGTTTTCAACTTTCATTAGATCCGTTCCGTAAGTCATTTATACCAAAAATCGTTTCGATGGGCCTCGTATTCAATTTCCCTTTCCCTGTCGTAAAAGCTGGAGGTTTTCTATTGAATATTCCCAACACGTTTGTCGTTTAATCGAACACCTCGAGTGCATATTAAAATTGTGGCAAGTCATAACACAAATATTCTTAAATCAATCTCCAACACATAGCCATATAAGGCAGGCACCATGTTCATAGTATGTATGTATTTATTCAGACCATAGCCATGGTTTGGCGTTGTATGCCAATTGTTGCTTTGGTTTAATCTACTTTATCAATCACCACCGCCACCAAAACTGGGAAAGTTGTAGTGTGTGCAATTGACATCATGCCAAATGTGACCTGAATGCGAAATGGCCAATTTCTAAGTGAGCAAAAAATTCAAAAAAAATACCATAAACATTCGTTGTTATTTACAATTTATTCACTTAAATTATAATACAGTTTTTGTTGTTTTGTATAAAGTAGAAATTGTTTACATAAAATAAATTAAATGCAGCACTTAAATATGAGTTTAAGGTTTTTTTTAAAGGGGAAAGACAATGAAATTTGCTTGTGATGAGTTCTTTGTTAATAAAATAATATAAAATAATGCATTTGAATTAATAAAAGGACAAACGGACCTAATGTCCGCCATATGAGCCGCCAGTTGGTGGCAAATAATTGGCACTGGTAGCCGCTGAGTTTATGTCACCGTACGACTCGTCTATGGGCTTGGGTGGCAAATAGTTGGCTTCGGGTTCGTTACCATCGCTGGAGCCTTGGTATGCCGTTTCTCTGTACACTACTGAAGGTCCCGAGGGCACCGGGTAATCATAGCCCGTTGACTCGGCGCCCACACCGTTGGGTGGCAAATACTGTTGGCTGGCAATATGAGCATCCAAATTAACGCTGGATCCTTCGAATTTGGCTCCCAAAAAGGTTGAGGGCTTGAAGGGCACCTTTGTATAGGAGGGGGTCTTATAAGCGGAATCTACAAAGCTTGTGTGTAAAGCATTTGGTTTGCTGGCGGTATAACCGAAATGACCCAAACCTTTGTGGCCGGCAGCATAGACGGGTGCCTCATCTGAACTTCCTTGGCTATGGTATTTGGTGGCATAACTGCTGCCCACCGCGGCAATGGGCACGCCATAACTACTCGAAGGTATGTTATGTTGTTGGGCGCCGGGAGGCAAATACGATGCGGAGGGTGTTTCATAATGGTAACCGGATGAACCGGACCCCGAACTCGATTGTCCAGCGCCCACACCAGAATCATGCGCAGAGGTCACAACATAATGATGCTCTTGATTGCCATTGTGCACATGATCGGTGTGATGATTTTCCAAACCTGAGAATCCTTGGGAAGCATGACCAACACCAAAACCTCCAGCACCGGAAGAAGCCGACGAGCCACTAATGCCCTTGGCATAATGATAGCCACTGGCTAAACCGGCACCGGAGCCTATATGGCCACCGCTTAAACTAAAACTGGGTCCCGCCGACGAACTTATAACTTTGTGACCCAGGCTTGAAGAATCCAAACCAGACGCCGAAAAACCATGACTGCCGCTAAACGAAGGACCCTGGCCATGACCATGAGCGCTGGCATATCCACCATGGCCGCCAGAACCATGGCTAACAATATAAGCATGTCCTGAAGAGCCGCGTCCGCCGCTGGTGAAAATCTGTCCATGGCCACTGCCAAAACCAAGTCCGCTAGAGTGTCCCACACCATGTCCATGGCCATGCAATGATGATGCGGATGAGGTATAACCATGACCGCCCGCATAGCCAGCTGGGAATGAAGCGCCGCCAAAACCATGACTGCCACCGGAGTATTTCACACCACCCGATAAACCGGCATGACCGACATGTTGAATATAACTTGGACCATGATGCTGATGTCCTGCCGAAGAGCCCGCATAACCCAATGAGCTGCTGGCACCTAAACCGTGATGACCGCTGGCATAGGAATCATACAAACTGGCCACTTGACTGGGAGGTAAATATTTATAGGAGGGGCCATGATAGCCGCTGCCCACCAAAAACGAAGCATCTCTTTTGGGTTTCGAATCGCTGCCCTTATCAGAGGCCTGTACACTAGCGATTTTTTTCTCGGCCAGCTTCTCGCTGATGTCCGCCCGAGCCGAAGATGCCACCATCACCAACACACAGCAAGTAAGCAACTGCAAAAGACAGAAATTGTAATGAAATTATGTCTGTGCTGCTCACTATTAGACAGAAGAACACTTACAAAAATCTTCATGGTATCCTTTGACGCTGTAGTCCCTGAACTCTTGGTATTCCTTGAAAGCAACCGCTGTAATCCACAAGTGCTGGGCTGCGAAGACAAAAGGTTTATGTTTGTGCTCAACATGCCAGCCCGGACTTTTATACTAAAAACTCTGTCGCCACTGGAATGAGACGAAGAAACGCTCTTAACACAACAGGCTAAATTTCGCATGCATATGATGAAAACCAAATCAAATTCAAATCCAAATCCACACAATGCTCATTGTGTTTCGCTACGAGCGGCACTCACCAGCGGCAGCCGATTATGATGGCCAGCCAGTTGGGCCAGACCTCTCTTTGGCTCGTGTCATTTCTGCCAAGCTCATTAACTCTCTTAGGCGCAAGTGGAAGTGGGGAAACAAGCAGCCCACCCCTTCAGCAGCAACGTTTGGTGGTTTACACTTTAAGTTGGCTTTTGTTTCATTACAGAAAAACAACACCGCCGAGTCTAGCACGGGAAATGCGTGCATTTATTGTCTACGCGTCTCTTCAAGTGCTTCTTCTCCAATTCCTCATCGCGCTAGTCGGGCGTCCGGAAAAAGTCGTTACTCGCCAAGATATATGATCATGTTTCATTCATGGCGTAAGTATGGAAATGGTAAATATGTGTGTAGTCAGGGTTGAAGTTAAACAAAAGTTTGCCAAAAACCAAACCCCAGTCGAAGAAACTCTAAATAGAATTTGAAATATATTTTCCCACCCAAGAAGTCAAGACCTCTCCCGCTTTCCCCATTATAAGTTGTAGCACATAAAATTGTCTTCTCTTCGTTTTTTTTATTTTTGGTTTGTTTTGGCTTCTTCAGGTCTTCAGCACCAGTTTGGCGGGAATTAATTTCGTTACCCAAAACACACACATTTAATTCAACACATGAAGTCTTCAGTGAGAATTACCGCTGATTTAAACCCATCGTTTAAAATAATTTTCTCCTCCGTTTGGGGTCTTCTCTTGTGGCAAATTGTTGACTTTGTAAGTGTGTGCGTCAGTTACACAATGCCCAAGGTCGTCTACAATTAATGGCAAGTAGTTGGTAATATCGTACCTCAGACAACGGCTAAAGAAACTCAGATTTCCATGACCAAAATTCACAGAAAATTCATCCTGCGTATCAATTGTCTGTCAATGTCTTTGACCTCACTTAAAAGTGAAATGACTAATTAGGTTTTTACTGGTGGAAAATACGAATTATCGGTATGTAACATTCCAAAAGGGTTCATGGCGGACATACGAACATCGCTTAATAGAATCAGTTCGTGATTTTAAATCGATTGGTATATTTTACATGTCGTCTATCTCCATTCCTTTTAATGTTGACCACATCAGCACTAAGTCATAATACGATGAACCACTGTAGGTTATAAATATAGGTCCTTTAAAAATCCAGATTTCTTAATTAATTTGCTTAAGTCAAAGACCGGGGTCTATTCCTTATTTTTGTGCAATATGTCCCTAGTATTTCTTTAGAGACAAATTCTTTCTTTATAGCCAAGTGGGTTCTAAATATAAATTGTATGCCTTTAACATTGATACATTTTATAAAACGAGACATTAACCCTTTTTTGTTGTATACCAGCTCCAGTGAAGTCGATTGTTTCTAGAAACTTTAGCAGGACACTTGGCGCTAGATCCGGTTGTTGTACTTGCTCTGTTTATGAGCAAGTATCCAACTGCGATGAATAATACAAAACCAGACATTAAACTTTTTTTGTTGTAGAACAGCTCCAGTGAAGTCGATGGTTTCTAGGAGCTTTAGAAGGAGACTTACTTAAGTTGGCGCTAGATCCTGTTGTTGTACTTGGTCTGTTTACGAAATGTTTTCTAAACTTTAAGACCATGCGTGCTCTACCTCCAATACGTAAGACCAAGGATTTTCGGAGGACCAAGGATTCCTTTAAAAGACAGGTGATAGTTATCGCCTAACGCCTTTCTAGCTCATTTTGATCCGTTCTACTAAGTAGTCTAGGCCGTTACGAGACAGACATCTTTGTCTTCGAATAAAATCCGAGAGGTACCCGTTCGTCAACCACGAGTTGCACTTTACCCACACTAAAATCGAATGCGTCGTCAAAAAGGTGGTAAATTTTCCAATGGCTTTGTAAGTAGAGCTGATTTTTACAAACTTCGAAAGGACTCTTGAGTTCACCAGTCCAGTATATCTTACGCTTATACCTTTTTCATTGTTTTTTTTAAGGTTGTGAAGAACTGCTTGGGCCTCAGCCGCTTTTGATATAAAAGTAATACGGTCTAGAGACTGACAGGGCTCATGGATCGTTTTGGGATGCTTATAGTTCTCAACGGTTGAACACGTTCGGTATCAGGCAACAATCCTTCAGGCGTTACTAAATATCGAAGAAAACGAACTACCTAATTCACATTTTGCCACAAAAACTTCTTTCACAACTTGCGTAGGTTTATTCTGTGTTCCTTCAAATCCCGCCATTCGGTCAATATAACGTGAATAAAAGGCATAGCAAAAATCAATGTCATTTTAAATCATCCGAATAAATTCAAACATTCCAATAGAAATGCAGTGATTGCTGCTTTTGGGATGTCTACTTTCCTAACTGTATTTGAAGTTAGCTCTTGACCCTAACTATTTTTGAAAATATTTTTTTTTTCATGTTAATTGCTGGCAAAGCCATATACGTATGTGGACTTCGGGTTATCTCTCTGGTACCTTGTTCAAAGCTCGGTCTCTACTTGGCTCATATTCTTTGATTGATTTTGGAACCAAATGCCAAGGGCTTGGCCAGCTGCTTTTAAAAAGAACGACAAATTGCAAGAGGCATCATATACTTACACTCTATTCCGACGACTTTAAGCTTTGCTTTCGGAAACCTATGTGGTTTCCTCTATAATGGAGGACCTTCAGTTGCTATGTGCACGCAGAGAAAAGATATGGTTACACTATGGTCACCGAAACAATAATATGTTCTCTACAATAAAAGCATGTTCATCGCAACCATAGTATTCATTTTGACAATAGTATGATTGCGACAATATTGCTATTGTTGAAATGTAACAATAGTATTATTGCCAAATTTAGAAATAAAAATATGGTTGTAGCAACCATATAAACATGGTTGGTGTAACAAAAGTATTGTTTTTTCTGCGTGTGGTGCGTCACCGAATGCTTCACCGGCGGTAAGTTTTATCGTTAAATTCTTCAATTAAGGTATAAAATGGGAATCCTGCTAATAAAGGGTGGTTAAGTTTTAAGGGCCAATATTTTTTTTGAATAAAACACAATTTATTTACGAAATTATTGTAATTTTTTTTTATTATGATAATATTGGTATGGTTCAATTATGTATGAAACAAAATATCGGGCAAATGGCCGCCGCGACCTCGGCGGAACACCTCCATCCGATGGTCCAAATTTTCGATGACACTGAGCCATACTTAAGGTTCTATGCCGTTAATTTGCCGAATTATCTCATCCTTTAGCTCTTGAATTGTTGCTGGCTTATCGACGCACAACTTTACTTTCAAATAACCCCAAAGAAAGAAGTCCAACGATGTCAAATCACATGGTCTTAGTGGTCAATTAACATTGCCACGATGTGAGATAACACGGCCATTGAATTTGTCGCGCAAAAGTGCCATTGTTTCGTTTGCTGTGTGACAAGTGTTGTTGAACCACATATCTTCCACATCCATATCTTCCAATTCGGGCCATACAAAGTTCGTTATCATCTCACGATACCGAATACCATTCACAGTAACTGCCTGACCGGCCTCATTTTGGAAAAACTACGGCCCGATGATGCCGCTAGCCCATAAACCGCACCAAACAGTCACTCTTTGTGGGTGCATTGTTTTTTCGACAATCACTCTTGGATTATCATTCGCCCAAATGCGGCAATTCTGCACATTGACGAATCCACTGAGGTGAAAATGTGCCACATCACAGAAGATATTTTTATAATAAGCCTGAATAACTTTAACGCGTTGCTCGCTTGTGTATCTTTCCGTGGTTTGAATTGAGTTAGTCTAAAAATGATAAATATCAAATGAAATGCAGAAAAAAACTTGGCGTTTAGGTGTGGATCACATTCAACATCGGCCCTTAAAATTTAACCACAATTTTTATTGAAATATTCTACTTTAAAAAAAAAATATGAAGAAAAACGTTAGCTCACTTAGTAAAATAATATTCGTCTTAAAATATTGTCAGTTCGTAAAAAATACAATAAGCCTGTTATCATCTCGCGAAAGCGATTACTCATTATCAAAGAAATGCGACTCGTTGACGCAGCCTGCGCATAAACCGCACCAAACAGTAACTCTTTGTGGATGCATCGGCTTTTCAATAAGAAGAATTTCATTTGCCCCAATGCGGTAATTCTGCCTGTTAACGAATCCACTGAGGCGAAAGTGTGCCTCATCGCATAAGATGATTCTTTGTAAAGTCACCATTCACTTCTGTCTGTTCAACCAACCATTCGGCGTATTGACGACGCTTGAAATGCTCAGTAGGATTCAGCTCTTGAGTCAATTGAACCTTGTAAGCGTGAAAATGCAAATCTTTATTTAAAATTTGCATCAGTGATGTTCGTGAGATGTTTAATTGTCGGGAACAACATCAATGTTTTCCACAGAACAGGTGTTTTCAAATTTTGTACAGACACGGTTTGCTGAAAACAATTCTTCAGATTGTGGACACATTTGGTCTGAATCGCAGAAAAGTTTTTTAGTTGTGGCAACCTTTAGTTTTGCAAAAGAAAATTTTGTTCTCGCTAATTATTGGCGATGATAACTTAATTTTTATAATATTTATTTTTTTGGTTTTAATAGGCGTTATTAAATTTA
The DNA here is from genome assembly GCA_963513945.1 of Hydrotaea diabolus. Lineage (NCBI taxonomy): Eukaryota > Metazoa > Arthropoda > Insecta > Diptera > Muscidae > Hydrotaea > Hydrotaea diabolus. The sequence continues at coordinate 7,624,549 of OY740718.1, forward strand.
AATAATTCTATTGTTATTGTGCTTAATTTTTTTCAGTACAAGTCTTCGACCATCATTTCCATTCTTTCCTCGACCCAACCTATATTTTAGAGCACTTCAAGTGTGTAAGCAACCAGTTTTTTGCATCTGAAGAAAAGTGTTATTATTTTATCCTTAAACAACTAGCATCTAGAATTTAAGGTCCACATTTTTTCCAGGTGTGGATACTTCGTCTGTTCTACCGATAATTCAGTTCAAATTACTGAAAATTACAGAGCAACAACTTACATTCGGTTGTACTGATGGAATACTCTAGATGTAAGCAACCTCGAATCATTCGGTTGGCAAACAAATTCGGTTGTGGACAGGAATCTGATCTCTATGTATTCGATTTAAAATATAGAGTAATTGCTGAGAAATGGCAAAGAATGCCTTTACCATGATTTTAAAACTGCATTTCGTGTGTGATAGTTGCGCGCTCTTTTTCTTTCGCTTACACTTATATTTTCAAGTTTGTACCTTGTTGTGCCCTTAATAAAAAACTTATTTATTTGTTTGAGCCTAAAAAACTAATTATCTTTATTTTTTTTATAAATTATTTAACATAAAAACTTTAATTGACAAAAACTCTCGCAGAAATTTTACTCAAAATCTTTGCATATCTCTTAAAATATCATTATTTGTATTTTGGGGCATAAAGACCATATTGCCACCCGCATTGTTAGTGAGCTGACCCATTGAGGCCGGATATTTGGCCTGCTGTGCTTCTCTATTGTCCTCATGCACCGGTTTCATTAACTGACTGTGGCTATTCGCACAGGGTCTCATTGTGGGCGGCGGGGTTTGGGGTACATAGCCCAAAAACTGAGAAGGTATAAAGGGAGCCTCCATGCGGGTGGGCATTTGAGGCTGTGTGGGCGGTGCTCGCAAGGGCATTGCCGGAAACGTGCCGGTGTTGTAGGTTTGTTGATAGGCTGCTGTCATACTTCCCGCAGCGGTAAAGGGCGAGGGATTATTTGAGGGCCGGCTGTAGTAGGGCATGGGTGGGACAGACGTTTGTGTTGGTTGCTGTTGTTGTTGTCGTTGAGCTTGGACTTGCATTTGTGGTCGAGCTTGTGGTTGTGGTTGTTGTTGCTGTTGCATAGTGTTTTGTGCTGCCATTGGAAATATTTGCGGCCCTGTGTATTGCAAATTTTGTGCCTCCTTGGCCGGTGGTGGCTGGTTATAATTCAATTTGCGGGCTCCATTATCTTGCGGCTGCATGGCTTGGGTCATCTCATCATTCTTGAGTTTCATGGGCACATAGATTAGATGGAACATTTGTCCGGGCGGATTATTGAATTCCAGGAAATTGTGTATATTGGTGGTATTGCCCATCATGGCATTTTCATTGTAGGTCTTGGTGAACATAACGGTTTGATTGTCATCCTGCTGTTTTGTAAAGCCCGGATCGTCCAGAGAATTCTGTTGTTGTTGATAGTAGTTGTAGTAATCACCACGAAAATCTCGGCCATTTTCCAAAGAAGCCGGCGGCGGGTAGTTGGCATAATCCAATTCACGCTTGCCATGGTTATAAGGCAAATTGGCCGTCTGAGCGTTGCTTATAAGGCAAAGAAAAAGTTTATTGATAACTATAATGTACTTTAGGACGGGAAAACGCATGTCGATGTTGCTCTCTGGTCTGTAGGGAAATGACAAATGAATGCTTTGTGTTGAACTGATGCATTTTCATTATTGCCCTGCAGCTTTTATAGGAAATCGCTGGAGATAAGATGGAAGAAGAAAATCCAAAATCCCTATGGGGCGGGGGAGTAATATGAGCACTCGTCTTCCTTAACTTCCGCCGGAATTGACATCGATACCTTCACATGCCCTAGCATAGCATAAAAAGAGAGTTAACTACTGTTTTAGACATATGCTAAGCCGGGGTGTAAGCTGGCTTATGTTGTCTTGGTGCGTCTAGAGGATTGTGGGAAGTAGGCTTGTGTTATTTAATAAAACTGAAACCGATATCATACACACAAACACAACATCGTATATATATATATCGACTGCATAAGTCTTTGATTACATCATCGTAGCATTAACGCCCAATACCGGCCAACTCCCAACGAATGCCATTTGATTATGTTTTGTTATGGTTTTTCGAAAACACTCGACGGTTATAATGAACTGTGGCTGCTGTTGTTGTTGTTGAAATGATTCACGTTTTGTTAGCAATCAAACATTTTGAAAACGTTTAAAATCATTTAACCTACCTCCAGTGTAACTACAAAATACCGCAGAGTTGGGAGTCCATGTTCACGTCAGCTCCTCTGGTTGTTACCATTTGCGTCTTCATCTCTCGGATTGATTGTCCTCATATTTCTATTAGCAATAGCCATTAAGCAGTTGCCAGAGCCATAATTTCAAATTAAATAAAATCGATGGCGGTTGTTTTTTTTTATTATTTTAAAACACTTTTCTAACCTTTCCTTGGCCGTTTTCGTAGTTGCTTTTGTTTGCTTCTAATCATTTGCGATTATCGTCATCGTCGTCGTCGTCCAGTATGCCACATTGACCACTTGGTTAGGTCTTTTCCACAACAAAACAACCTTCACTTCTTTGGCAATGTGTCATTATGTTATTTGAGGTGGCGTGGCGTACCAAAAGTCTTTATCGATTTTAAGTCTAAATTGCGGAAAATATTTGATTTTGCTTTCATTTCAAGTCACTGGATTGGACACAATGAAGAGCAGCTACAATGCATTCACTTTTCCTAACTGAAGGTATCACAAGGGAGTAATTGGTTGATGACGAGACACTCTAAAATCCGTCAGGATTCGTTTGAAATGTCTTCCGGTCTGGAGTAGCTTTATAATCCATATTATATGTACATATTTATTCCCGTCGTTCCAGTGTGGAGCATAGGGCCATATTTAATAAGTTCCATTCGTTTCTACTTTATTAAAAGATAACATTTGATTTCATTCCATGTGTTATTTAATTTCGTAAATTTCGCAGTTTTTTCGTGTCTTCTCCAGGTATGGGCGGTCTTCTTCTTCTTCGGCTTCCTTGCAGATTCCAGTCAAGTGCGATTCGTGCCAGGTTCTCCTGTGGTTTTCGTAGTGTATGTACAAGCCATTTCCACTTTAATCAATATTGATGCAAAATAATTTGTATCTACAAAAAAAAAACAAAATTTGAAACCAACTCCTGATTGAATTTCTGCTAGGAACTGGGACGAAGAAACGGATGTCTTAGTGTGATACTCCCTAATTAAAAAACCTGACAGAATATTCAACGAGAGTGCTGGTGCCGAGTCTTGTTGGAACATCCATGAACTACAACCGAAATGTTTGCGTGCCCACCCACGGCTCTAAAGTAGCTTCCGAAACATTTTCCCGATAATAAGTCGCATTGCCTAAGTCACCAGTCTCAGTGAAAGCGATTCGACAGCGTCTGTCGGTGGTCACAGCTGCCCATCTATTATTTAAGATGGAAAACTACGTCCGTAGAATCAAATTTTTGTCAGTGCGCTCAGTTAAGTAAACGTGGTCATTTTGAGAGTTTATGAACTGCTCAATTGGAAAATATTTGTCATCACAAGCGTACTCGTAACAACTCCTTTGCTCTTTCGGATTTTATTTTTTTTTTGCTTTGGTGTAAGATCGTGTGCCTTTTGGAACTTTTCATGCGTTGCCTTGAGCTCATTTTTTGATATGTGCCATATGTTTCGTTGGGATATTTTCAGCTCATTGGCCATTTAATTACTACTTCTTTGGCCATTTTGACGTATTAGTAATCGTAGTCGTTACACTCAAGCCTTCACTTAGTAGGGAGGCAAAAAATCGCTCAAGTGACAAGAAAAATCAAATTTTAGGGATCAAAATAAGAAACTTTGCCTGAGGAACCACACCTCTAAAACGAATTCTGATGCCCCGACTTTTGACCGGTTGGGTCAAATGTAAAAAAATCCCAATTTGACCCTAATATATGTATATTTGTCGATATTGTGCTATCGACTTTGCGATAGTTTTTGGCATGAGAAAAAAATGTCCCGCGAGGACATATCAAAAAAATCATTTTCGAGACGATCAGTCGCATTTCTATTCTCACGCGCTCATATGTTATATTGCTTTGTGGAGCGCGGTAATTTGCTTATTTGGGAATGAAATAAACAAATAATGAACCTTAGAAAAATTTATTTTATATTTTAATTATATTGAATAGTAAGGGACTTTTTAAATTACATAGTTTTAAATAGTGTATCTGGCATATGTCGACCTTCGCTATCCACACACCGCTGCATACGTTTTCTGAAGTTTTCATGAACTCTAACAAGCATGTCGACTGGTATTCTGCCAATATTGTTAATTAGATGTTCCAAGGTGTACGGACGGTTAATATAAACCTTCGACTTCAGGTAAGTCTGGTAAGCGTGCCGGCCAGTTCACATCAACCTTCAAAGAGAAAAGTTGTCCAGAAAACATTTGCCTCAAACAATTCATGGTAACCCATGTAATTGCATTGCCTCAAAAGCTGGCTAAAAAAAATCCTGTATCATAGTCAAGTACCGTTCAGAGTTCTCAGTTACGGCAAGACGGTTATCTTGGAAAAAGTAGGGGCCAATGATTGCTACTCGTGATATGGCGCACCAAACAGTGACGCGGTCCGAATGCAGAGGTCTCTGGTGAAGTTCTCGGGGGTTTGTTTCACTCCAGTACCGCATATTTTGTTCTGAGGTGAAAATGTGTATAGTTGCAAGAATGTCTTCACAAGGAGTGGGCCGTGTCAAATAGTCCCGTGCTGACAATTGCTGGAACAAGCACATTTTATACGGGTGAAAATTCAGTTCATCATGAAGAATCCGGTGGAAATTCAAGAGCAAGTGATTGCTACCGAAATTCAAGAGCAAGTGATTGCTACCGAGCAGAGCGTTTCGGAGATTGCAGTACTGCTGCTCTAACTCTCTCGATGTTTTGTGGTGTAGTAATCATTCTCTCAGGTCCCCTTTATATACATGACACATTCCCTGCTGTTTACAATTGATTGCCGTCCAGGAACACGTCCGCGTGGGGGAACAGCGAATCGTAAACGAAAAGCACGCTGCACTGCAATTATCGAGTGCGCATTTAAAAAATACGCTTCAACACAAAATGACCTCTCCTCACGTGTCCAATGCATGATGTCAACTGAAAGGCAGACGAATACAAATCTGCCCTCAGCCACTATAAGCCACGCACACGCTCCACTCTCTTCGACCTTTCTTAGCCACAGCCTGCAGTGAAAAAAAGCAAATTACCGTACTCCACCCTGTATATACATACATATATAATATTTTAAATATTATGTTCGCTTAAATCCGGAAATCGGAAAAAAATCCGGGAATATCAAAAAAAGAAGCAGAATATTCTTCACCGAAACCTAAATACGGCGCTCATATATGCCTTTCCGTTAGTCCGTCTGCAAATCCGCCCAACACGAATTTGTCGGTTCGTTTATTTGATCTTCTCGCAGTTCATTGGGTTTTCTATGACCTTTTCTACGCCTTCCGTCTGTAAGATCCTCAATTATGCCGTTCAGTTCGCATATTTTTTTACGTCCGTTCTCCTGTCCCATGAAGCCCATATGCTAAACAGCACTTTGTAGTCCCCATTCACACCAGGCAACTTTACTTGCCGCAACTCTCAGTTTGTACGAATCGTAACGTTTTTGCTAAATCAGCTGATTGTCGGCTGCAATAGGGAAGGGTTATAATTTACAGGATGATTACCGAAAATCGTAACGTAATCTTGGTATTATTTAAAACGAAGACTATACGCAAAGGGTAATTCTCAGTAATACAAATGAGTCTCCCGTATAAGTCATTTGATTTGTTGCCGGAAGTAATCGTTGCCAAAGACTACTGAAGAAAAACCTTGGCGGGCTTAGAAAGAGCTGTAGTACAGTCTGCTGGGCAACCAAGCCAATACATTTCAGCAATTAGTTACGTTAATTCTGAAAAAGAAACAAAAAGGTCTCGCACCAGAATAGAAACTGTTCAAGTCATTTAAAAAGTTGTGCGTAAAAAAATGTCTCGAAGATTCTACACTTTGAACGCATGCGAGAATGTCTAGAGAAGACTACAATTAATTGAGGATGTCGGCATGAGAGAAGTTCCCCGCAGGCTTACCATTGGGATGTTAAGGAAATAAAGTGTCGACATTAAAGGCATGATAAATGTTTAAGGCTTTTGAGTTAGACTCTAAGTATAGATTTGTATGGTTAATAGAATACCCGGAAGAAGTTTTTAAATTACCTGTTTGTTTCAGCTGTATTTGGTTCTTGCTGGTTTAGGGTTTCCGAGGGACGACGTTTTCCTTCCTACGTGTGTTCAGAGATATTTTAGATTATCGGTAGATGCAAGTCGGGAAATTTTATCAAATGTGTGCCAAAATTTGACGAATGAGGGCTTTTGGGTGTAAAATGTGCTCTTCAATCGTTCGGTAAAAGTGGGTAGATATTATTAGACAGGATCGTAATAGTTGATGTTGGCTCTGGGAGGTTAATCTTACAATATTTAGTTTTAGAATATCATTTTGCGGTGTTGTTACCTCGAGTCCCTAAATCGAATTATATCTTCTTAAAGCTCCTAGTGGTTTAGCTAGTTAATATTATCATCTTTGTTTAGACACTTCTTAGGTTATATTTAAAAACCTCTGGAAATAAAACAACTTTTAAAACTTTAATTTAAAACTTAATTTGTTCTTTATTGAATAATTTAAAAAAGGATCAATAAATATTAAAACGGTAGGAAAGGATATGCACTTATACTACGAGTAATAAGGAATAACTCTACTTTTTATAATAAGGAGGTTGTACCACCCCACTGGGTGGCAAATAACTATTTAATGTTTCATAAAGTGGAGAACCATAAACCAGATGTGGCTGGCGTATGGGTTCTTGAGGAACCACGGGAGATTCAACAAATACAATGGGCTTAGCTGCGGGAGTCAGACTAGGTGTGTTGTTGATAAGCGATGTGCGGAAGTAAACCAAAGGTTTCTGCTCGGGATTAGAGACTACAGTTATGGGATTTTGTATGAGAGAGTTTTTATTAACCACTGGAGCTTGACTCCCCGTGAGTGGTGGAAGTTGTGGCAGTCCTTGGGGACGATTTCTAGGAATCACAGTGTAATAGGGTGGTACTTCAAAAGAGTGTGAGGGCATTTGTTGATAGACGGTGGTGTCCACAAACGTCATGGGTTTGTGTTTTGTTTTATCATGATTCAAAGTATCTTCATTACCAATTGAACTAGCAGGTATATAACCAGACGGGCCAAAGAAATTGCTAATTGGACGTGGAGTAGAAACTTCAGGGGTTGCGCTGGGCTTTGCCAGAAATGTCTCCTGTGTGTTTTGTAGGAATTGTTTAGGGTTATTTAGGTTTTGGTCCACGGTTTGATTTATGGAACTCGTCAGTCTTTGGGCCTCGTTTCTTTGCCTTTGCATTTGGGTTTGGGGTAAGGGGGGATATTTCGAATTATTATAATTCGAAGGAGTGGGTTTTTGGGAAGAGATTTGAATATTCTGTTGATGGAATTGTAATGAAATGTTGGGGGTTCTAGGAGGAGTGTTAATTTGATTTTGTGTAGACGTTGTTGGGAGGTTTTGTTGAGGGAATGTCTGGGCTGCTGGTAAAATTTTATTATTTTGAGAGGAAATTTGCTGGAGGTTTTGTTGAGTGAATGTCTGGGATGCTGGTGAAATTGTATTACTCCCCTGAGAACTGGTCTGTTGGGCGGGAAAGGTGACTTTGGCAGAAGTTGGCAGAAAAGGTGTGTTACTGAGTTGTGTTGAAGAACCATCATTACTTTGAGGAGATGCAATGCCTTGAGGAATTTGAGCTTGACCAGGAGATGCCTGACGATTGTCCTGCGCAGACACTAGGCTATGGCTCGATGGGATTTCGGCCGTTGGAGATAAGTGATTATTTCTGTAAGGTTCAGTTTGTGAGGATGACGGTGAATTCTGATTAGCTTGACTCCAGAGAAGAGTAGGCCATTGGTTGGGTACAAATTTATCCAGAGAACCCGATTGTGATGTTGGTGAGATGTTAGAAGAACCAGGTGGTGACTGGACTTTATCCCCTTGAAGTTGACTCCATATGTTTTGAGATGAAGTTAACCCAGTGGCAGGGGCGTATATGGTAGGTTCCCTTTGTGGAGTTGGGGTATGGTAAGCTTCGGGTCTGTTAGCGAGTTGGTTGAATGATAAGGAGCTTTCGTGTTTCTGCCCATTTCCTGTATTTCCCGCCTGTGCTTGGGTAGTTTGTGAGTTTTGATAATTCTCCGAATTTGCCATGGCCCCAGGATGATGATACATGTGGTTTTCAATTGGTCTGCCATTAGGAATTTCCGGAGTAGTTTTTGGTTTTTGGGCATATGGAGGTATGGCTTGCTGAGTTGGTTGGAAATTTTCTGGTCTGGCTGACTCGGGAGAATTTTGAGAATGTGCAGGCGTGTAATAGTCTGAGGACACACCCGTTGAGGGCCTAAAATTTCCCGCATATTCAGGAAAACTATATTGAGGAGGATGTATTGTGGGTGTATTTAAGGGTCTGGTAGTTACTAAAGATGGACCAGCTTGTGGGACATTGGTATTTGGGGCTTCAGCTTGATATTGCTCTGTAAAGTAAGGATGTTTGGCTGGATTTCCTGTAGAAGGTCTTGAATTTTCAAAGGATTGAGGTTTTTGCTTAGTGGGATAATCGCTTGAAGGTCTGCCATTACCAATCGATTCTTGTTGGGTTTGTGGTGTCGATGGATTTTTATGATTGGGTGCATAATCATAGGAAGGTCTTGCGTTCTCATTTGGAACTTGCTGGGTGTGTTGTAAGAGTGGTATCTTTTGGTTGGCAGTATAATCGAAGGAAGGTCCTGAAATTTCAGTTGATTCTTGTTGTGTCTGCTGTAAGGAGGAAGGTCGCGAATTTCCATTTGATTCTTGTGAGGACGACGGTCTTGTGATTCCATTCGTTTCTTGGTAGTTGCTGGTTAGATTTTGCTGTGGTTCTTGAGTGTCCCCGAACTTCTGAGGCGGCTTATAATAGATGTAGGAAGAAGGCATGGTGGGCACTGGTATTAAATGTGTAACCGAGTCTAGATTTTCATTTGGCCTGTTCTCCGGCCTACCATAGACGTAACCCTGCTGTGTTTCCACTTCCGTTTTCCCCGAAGGACCAGTACCGGGCACAAAGAAATATTTGCTCGTATTCATGCCCATGCCAAGTTCATTGTAAATTACACCATTAAAGGTCTGGGAGAAGGAAGAAACTTGTTTCTGGGCCGGGGTATTGTAACGATAGCCTTGATGAAGAGCCACAGGCCCTTGACTGTTTGAGGGTATTGAGGTTGTGTTTGGACGTTCCGGGTTGGTTTTTATAGGATTCCAATGTTGGTGGGCAAAGTAGCGGCCTGGTGTGGTCCTATTCGGTCGTACGGTGGCGGCGGGTAAATACTGATGACCTGGACCATGATATACGACAGAGGATGTTGTTGTCGTGGGTGGTGCGGAGGTTGTGGTCCGGTTTTGCTCTTGGCTTCCCGGAATTGAGCTTAAATATTTTTGATATGGACTTTGGTAATTTGAGTAGGTCGTGTTAGCTGCTGATGTCTGATTGTCCGCTAAAACAGGAGGTAAGTAGTGCTGGGAAGGTTTAGGATATTCGGTGGTAGCTTGGTGTTGCAAGGACTCCGTTGTAGGTTCTGAGGTAGAAGGAGGCAAATAATTCGAAAATGGTTTGTTATACTGGGAGGTTCCTTGCGTCGTTTCATGAGGGTGATAGGGTCTATTAAAGTGGTTGTATTCTGGTTGTGGTGAGTAATATGGGGAATTTTGACGTGTGTTATTTTGAGGCCTAGGTGTTTGTGGAGGTCCATGGTTTTGAGAAGCATACGTGGCGGTATATTGTGGGAAAGGAACTTGTTGCCCCTGTGTTGTGGCTGCTGGAGCATTTTGTGAAGACTGTCCTTTATACTGATCCGGTCCTTGTTGGCTTTGTGTTGGGGTTAAAGCTTGAGGAGAAGGTCCTTTATATTGGTAGTAGACTTGTTGGTTTTTTGCCGAGGAAAAAGTTTGTTGAGAAGGTTTTTGTTTGTCCTGTGTTGTGGTTATGGTTTCAGGAAAAGGTCCTTGATACTGATAGGAACCTAGTTGATTTTGTGTAGGGGTTGCAGGAAACGTTTGTGGTGAAGGTGCTTGATACTGGTAGGAACCTAGTTGATTTTGTGTAGAGGTTACAGGATATATTTGCGGTGTAGTTCCTTTATACTGATAAGAATCTTGTTGATTATTCTGTGGAGAGGGTCCTTTATACTGGTAAGGATCTTGTTGGTTTTGTGTTGCAGCTGCGGGAACATTTTGGGAAGATGGTCCTTTATACTGATAAGGGCCTTGTTGATTTTGTATTGGAGTTGCGGGAAGATTTTGTGGCGATGGTCCTTTATACTGGTATGGATCTTGTTGGTTTTGTGTTGCAGTTGCGGGAACATTTTGGGAAGATGGTCCTTTATACTGATAAGGGCCTTGTTGATTTTGTATTGGAGTTGCAGGAAGATTTTGTGGCGATGGTCTATTATACTGGTTATGATCTTGTGTTGGGACATTTTGTGCCGAAGGTCCTTTATACTGGTTAGAACCTGGTTGATTTTGTGTTGGAGTTGTTGGAGAAGGTCCTTTATACTGGTTTGGACCTTGCTGATCTTGTGTTGGAGCTGCTGGAAGATTTTGTGGCGATGGTCCTTTGTATTGGTAAGCCCCTTGTTGGTCTTGGAGGAAAGAAGTGGCTACATTTAGTTGAGAGGTTTGATAATAACCGAAATGGCCTTGAGCTACCGTACTTTGGCTTTGTGTTGGAGGGGAATTTTGTAAAGAGGGCCCACTATACTCGTAAGGAGGCTGCAGGCTTTGTGTTATGATGGGAACAGTTTCTTGCGAAAGTCTCTTAAGCTGTTCGGAATTAAGGGATTCATTAACTTGATATAAGCCTTGATCTTCGCTTATGGCAGCGTCAATACTTGGCTGCGATAATCCTTTATAGGGATAATGACCTTGAACGTCCTGTCCTATGTTATTTTGTGTTGTATTCGTATATCCATTGTACGACTGATCTTTGCCGTCTTTCGAAAGCTGTGTTAATCCATTTTGATATTGATTGGATTCTGCCGTGTGTGCTCCCGGCTTGTTGCTGGCCAAGTCCTGGTGGCTGTTATTTAAAACGGCCAGGGATTGCCCGACAAACAGAGCAAACAATAAACGCAACTGGGAATTAAAATAGAAAAATGAGCAAAAAAAATAAAATTTGTCCAGGAAAAAATTCTTACCCAAATTTGCATTTTTGTAGTTTTTGGAAAATCAACAAAATTTTAAATAAAACTACGCCGGAACTTTTGAATGTGTAACTCGCTGTCTAAACAAATGTGAAATGTCTCATTTTTCAATTGTAACAATTGTTTTTATATTTTTGTCCATTTGTCCCAGGCCTCCTCAAGTGCTTAGCGTGTTTTTCTTCTTTTGGTAATTTTTTGAGTGACCACCGGCATTTTGAGACACACGCACCAGCACAGATTTATGAATAATAATTTTGTATTTAATAATTTCCAGTGACATCACCCGCCGCCGGAGACAATGAGTCTTGCACGGCAATTCAAGCGTACAACACCCAAACACTTCCAGAACGTGTCAACATCATCTGATAGCAGCTAGCAGAGCGACACCTTCGATCACACCGTTCGTGGTTATGATTTTTTTCTGTAGCTGCTGGATATCTTACGAAATCTCCATTTGTTTACATAATAGTAATAAAATAATAACAATTTATTATTGTTAACTGTTTTTTTGTTGCTCTGTGAAGAGTAATTGTGCTACAATTTATTGAATATTCCATATACGTGTAATTTTTCAAAAAAAAAAACGGATTTCATCCATTCAATTTATGATCTGAAGATGTTGTGGGGTAGCGAAAGCACGTGATTGTGGTGAACTTTTTATTTGACTTTGAATTGAAAATTTGAATACTTTCGTTTGTTAATGGTGCCATTCATTAACAGCAATTCAAAAACTGGGTCATCTCTTTTGTTGCATATTTCCCCCCTCCAAAAAAGGCTAATGACCGTTGGAATTGTTGCAAGGTAACGCACACACTTGCCCTTTCAGGGTAAATGATTCGTATTGCATTTTCCACACATGTATGCCTGTAACTGGTTCCCCGTTTTATAATTTATGCAACACAGTTTTTGGCCCACAATCAATCATTTTGGTAGGGAGTTTCGTTTTATTTCTTTCAGTTTTATGCAACCATTTAAAAGTTACGGTTGTCTGGCTTCCCGTTTAGTCCAGTGTTTCTGTAGTTTGGTTAACAGTGACACTGACTTTGCTTTTCTGTGGTCAATAAAAAATTAACCTGTTAATACAAATACAAAGTGAAAAATTGCGGATGCTTTAAAAAAAACAAGGAGACGAACTAAGTTCGATTGGTCCAAAGTTTATATGAACTTCATCATGAATCAATACATTTAGAACGTTCATACGATGTATTTTACAAATTCGTTTCTCTAATGAATTCCCCATGTCACTATTTAGACGACCATTTGATTCGTATAAGTAGTATTTTTCAAAACGCTAATAATGGGCGATCCAAGTAGAGATACTTTTTTCAATGGCCTTTTTTGAAAGATCACGTGTGAGTCGTGTCATGCTGTCTTGTTATTTTTGTTTAGTATTGCCTGGCATTTCATCATGGAAAGATTTACGCCTGAACAACGTTTACAATGGGTTCTTGAAAAGTTCCAAGAAGATCCGACGTTTTCGAGCCAAATTTTGTTCAGCGATGAGGCTCATTTCTGGCTCAATGGGTATGGAAATAAGCAAAATTGCCGCATTTTGGACGAAGAGCAATCAGAAGAGGTTTAAAAGCTGCCACTTCATCCAGAAAAAACAACGGCTTGGTGTGGTTTGTAAGCCGGTGGAATCATCGGTCCATATTTCTTCAATAATGATGCCGGTGAGAACGTAACCGTCAATGGCGACCGTTATCGTGCCATGACAACCGATTATTTGATGCCTGAAATTGAGATCGTGATCTCGGCGACATTTAGTTTCAACAAGAGGGCGCCACTTCCCACACATCGCATCAATCAATGGATTTATTGAGAGAACACTTCGTTGAGCAGATAATTTCACGTTTTGGGCCGGACGATTGGCCACCAATATCGTGTGATATCACACCGTTAGACTTTTTCTTGTGGGGATATGTAAAGTCTAAAGATAATGCGCACAAACCCGCTTCGATTCAGGCCTTGGAGCAAAACATCACGAGTGTCATTCGCCAATTACCAGTCGAAATGCTCGAACGAGTCATCGAAAATTGCACTCAACGGATGGACCATCTGAGACGTAGCCGCGGCCAACATTTGATAGACATAATCTTCAAAAAATAAATGCAAAAGAATGTTCTTTCAAATTATAATAAACATTCCCCATTCAGTTTGAATTTTCTGTGTTTTTTTCTTTAAAAAAAGTAAGGAACCTCGAAATGGATCACCAGTTTAAAATTTGTTAAAAAACTCGTGTTTAGGTTATTGTCTTTTCACAACTTTTCAAAATGTATAAGTACATCTGTCTTGCTTTGTATTTTATATATAACTGGCACTCAGAGGGTCCCCCAAACATGCATAGCATTGCGTTGGCGAGTGGAAAGTAAAGGATCGGAGGGGGAAAGAGGAACTAATGCTTATTGACATTTGCCTTAAACTTCTGGATGTCGTAATTAGTGGAAAATACATTTACCGGAAGTCGATTCCACATACGGACTATACGAAAAAAACGATTTTGATCCGTGAGGATTGCTATATATATTTCTGGCGCCATTTGACATTTCCATTGGAAAGTTTGACATTTTCTAGTATAAACGTACTCGGAACGTTTTGACGTACGACCATCATTTGTGTTGTTGACAGTGTGTTGAAAAAATCAATTTGGCAAAAAAAATGGAATTAACTTGTTAACATTTTCGTGCGATCATTTTTCACAACTTTCAACGTGGATTATCACGACAAGAGTGCATCGTTGAACTTAAATCTTTGTATGGTGGTGAAGCACCATCCTATAGCACTGAAAAACTGCTTTAATGAATTCGATCTTGGCGGATGCTTGCTCAAAGTAGAAGGTCGGCCAAAAACTGCCGTTGTGCCAGAGAACATTGTTGCTGTGCGTGAACAGATAATGCAAGATTGTCTTGTATCATACCGTGAGATAGAGGCATCCTTGGGCATTTCTTCCACCAGCATACATTCGATATTGCATTAACACTTGGCCGTAAAAAAGGTTTGTTCTCGTTGGATCCCGCACAATTTGACAATCGCTCAAAAAAAGGCTCGTGTCGATTGGTGCAAAGAAATTTTGAAAAATACGATCGCGATGCTTCAAAAGACGTTTGGAAGATCGTCACAGGTGATGAATCATGGATCTATGCGTATGAGTCCGAAACAAAACAGCAATCGACCCGACGAGCCAAATACAACGAAAGTTGTTCGTGGAAGAAGCACTTCGAAGCAAATGGTCGCTTGTATCTTCGGAAAAACTGGTCATGTGGCGACTGTTTCGCTTGAGCAACGTAGGACGGCTAATTCTGAGTGGTACACCACAATTTGTTTGCCTGAAGTCTTCGGAGAAATTCGAAAAACGAACAAGAGAAGACCATGAAAATTCGAGCTCTCACACATCGGCTTAAACCAGCCCCTTTTTGACCGGCCAAAACGTCGAATTGATGGGTCATCCGCCGTACAGCCCTGACTTGGCACCCAATGACTTCTATTTATTCCCGCACATCAAGAATAAAATGTGTGGTCAACGATTTTCGTCGCCAGAAGATGCTGTTTTGGAGGTGTCTCAATCGGAGTGTTAAAAGTGCTCCGACAATTGGTTTGAGCGCATGCAAAAGTATATAAATCATGCTGAGAATACTTTGAAAAACAATAAAAACCATTTTAGATGATAAATATTCACACTTTCATTATTAAGCCAGAAATATATATAGCATATTAAACTTAGCAAACTAATAATAATTTTTTAAAAAAAATTACGACAAGAATATTTCTTTCCATTCTTCTTTATCTGTTTCAAAATCATATACTCGTATGTACTTAACTGTGCCTTAGCCGACCAACATTGGGCGTTTAAACTTTATTTAAACTGTTACTCATTTACTCCATTTTCGTTTTAAATTTGTTTTAAGCGATAAACGAAGACTTACCTGAGCCTAAATGTTTTCTCTATTTTTAGTTCATAATTATAGGGGCAATTAACGGAACGAATTATATCTTCAATCATCAAATGTTTAATAATCCAAAACTTTTGGATTTTATCTTATTATAATTTTTTATATTGTGAACCCAAGTATATAATTAATTTTGAAAATGTGTATGCATGACGGTCCTAAATTAAATTAACAACATGTTCATGTACACAACGAACATAATTTCCAAACTCAAAGAGTTAAAGTTCTTCTTGTTCTTATGCTATGTTCTTGTCGCCTTGTAGGAAGTGGTAAATTCTACCTCCCATAAAAAGTTCTCATGTACTACCAAAAATGAAAAGAATAGTTCCCTTAACTTAAAGAAACTCTTAATTTGTTCTAATTCACTTTTAATTGACCATATACTCGTACTGTTGACCACAACTGTTTCTCAAGTTATTATGTCACAAAATTAACGATAACCTGCCACAACAAAGGGTAATTCAACAAAAGAAAAGACGATGACCAAACACTTGTCGGTAAACATTTCAAATGTAAATCGCTCTACGGTGTTTGGTGGAGGTTAATTGCGTAACATTAACATTTCAATAGATTTAACGTTAACAGCAAGTCATGACAGCCAGCCAGCCAGACAGCGATCCATAGCTCGAGGGATCTAACAATATTTATCAAAAATTAATTTAATCACTGACTTTTACACGAACAAAATTAAAAATTCACACACTACGTGCGACATTCTGCTGAGTTTTATTAAAGGGCATTGAACACTTGAAACAAAAAGAAAAATGAAATTGAAAAAAAAAATCAAACATTTCTAATTCCATAGGTCATTTAGATAAAGATGACTGCTGGCCATGAACCTAAGATGACTCGAATACCAACATGCACACTTTGCTGTAAGAACAAAAATGTCTTCACTTACTTGGTAACCGGGCCAACTTAGGTCTGATAACAAGTCAGCTAAAATTCCCTTAACTCATAGAGAACCGAAAAAAGTCTAAAAATAGCATATATTTTTTTGTAATAAAAAAAGACGTTAATCTAAACAAAAAAAATATAATATAACAAGCGATAGATAAAAGTAATAACTCTCCCTCAGCGGGTGTTATCAGTTGACAAACACCAACACGATAGAGAGACAGACGGGCAGACCTTCCCCACGGCTATGGTAACGGCACACCGTGCCCCGTCATCATGATAATTGCCGTTTGTTGCTGCTGGTTAATAGCCGAACTATGCTAAGACCTAGACCTACTACAAAAGCCAAGCGAGGCGGCGTTGAAGCGTCATAATCACTGGTTAAAGATCTCCGCTGGTATCACTCGTTCGCATATAGTCGAAATTACGCGGATTTAAGCCATAATTTGTATTCAACAGGCGTACAATGATGATTTGCTATTTAACACGAAATACGTGTTTATTAATTTTTTCCCATCGACTTTCGGTGTTTGACAAACAAAATGAAAACGAAATCCAAACCCCCCCAAAAAAAGCCGTTAATCCCACGCCTTTTTGGAATCACCGAACATGATTTCAAATAGTCACATATAGGGCACTTAAGTACCTATTTACGGTCAGTTCAAACTGAAAGTAGAATACAAAACGTATTGAAGTTATGCAAGATCTTTGTTTTTTGATCGTTATCATCTCCCAGGTGGTTTAAGCATTAAAATGTCTTTTAACAAAGTTTGAAATTGCCCGCTATCACCTGTTGGCTTATAGCATGACACGTCTGCATACGGTTAGACCAAAAAAATTCATTTAGTTTTCGCACAATTTAAAGGGTTCTCTTTAGAAATGTGGACTGAAAAATCCTTGTTTCTATTTGCTGGCATTTCTCAATTTATTAAAACGTTTTAGTACCAAATCTGAGCAAAGGGATAGAAATCAAAACGTTTTTAAATCTTTAAGACGTGTACTACGAGGATTGCTATTTATATTTCTGGTCCTGACAATACAAGTTCCTAGATGCAAACTGGAACTTCCATTGAAAACTTTGACATTTTTTAGCATAACTTCACTCAGAACGTTTTGTCATTTAAAGGCGAATTGTTTGGTTTAAAGTGTGTTGAAAAATTCACCTCAGTCAAAAAATTCCTTTTTTCCCGTGAACATTTTCGTGCGATGATTTTTTACTATTTTCGACGTGGGTTATCGAGACAAGAGTGTTTAAATCAACTTGTGTCGACTTTTGGCGATGTAGCATTATCAAAAACCACTGTTAATCGCTGGTACCAAGAGTCCAGTCTCGGACGCCGTTTGCTCCAGGATGAATTTCGTGAAGGACGTTCAACTTCGGTCACTTTGCCAGAAACCATCGATGCTGTGCGTGCGTGAACTGATTAAGCAAGACCGACATACCCTGAGATTGAGACATCCTTGGGCATTAGTATGACATGTTTCAATATGCAATATGTTTATTTGGCCGTGAAAATGCTAAAAAAAAGGCTCGTATGGATTGGTGCAAAGAGATGTTGAACAAGTATAACTGCGGTAGTTCAAAGGCAGTATATAACATTGTCACAGGTGACGAATCATGGATCTATGCATAAGAACCCGAAACAAAACAGCAACCGACCGTATGGGTCTTTCAAGACGAGCCAAATCCAAAAAAAGTTGTTCGCCATGTTGCCACAGTGCCTTTAGTGGAACGTTGGAGGTCAATTCTGAGTGGTATACAACCATCTGTTTGCCAACAGTGTTCAAAGATATGAGGAAAGATAATAAGAAAAGACGAATCATTTTGCATCACGACAATTCGAGCTCTCACACATCAGCTGAAACGATGAGCTATTTGACCACTCCAGATGTATTGATGGGCCATCCACCGTACAGCCCTGATTTGGCACCCAATGACCTCTTATTATTCCCTAGCATCAAGGAAATAATGCGTGATCATCGTTTTTCATCGCCCGAAGCAGCTGTTGAAGCGTTCTAAAATCATGTTTTGAAGGTGTCTTAATCGGAGTGGGAAAAGTGCTTCGAAAATTGGTTTGTGCGCATGTAAGTGTATTGATCTTAAAGGAAGGATATTTCGAAAAACAGTAAAAAACCATTTCCAATGATAAATTATTGTGTTTTTATTGCCGGACCATAAATATAAATAGCAAAAGCGAAAACGCATCGGATTGTGATCCATTATTTATTTAATGACACAAGTTCAACATTTCTTATAAAACTAGGAATTTTGAAAAAATTATCACTACTTTTTTTTACACCCGATTAAAATTTAAAATTGTAAATGGCCTACCCTATACAAAGTAATTTTGGACTACTTATATAATCCTAACACCTGAAATCTTAATGAATGGCTCTGTTAAAAATTGGTTTTGGTTACTTGGTTTGGTTACTCCTTAACGTGGTTCTGGTTCGGTTCCATTGTTCATAATTGGTTTAAAATCATAGGCTAATAATATTTTTTGATGTAATTTACATATACTGGCTCCACAAGCTCTTGTTGGTCCGATCCCTGCTCCAAGAATCTTCATATTTTCCTCTACTTGGTCTCTCCACCGAAGTTCAACCTTTCCAATAAAACCAGAAGTTTGAAAAAATTATCAGTACTTTTTTTCACAGCCGTTTAAAATTATTTTATCTCTTTATCACTTATTCAATTTTTGTTTACAAACTATATTAAGTAAGTCAAACAAACTATTGAAAAAACGAAAATTATAAAACATATTTTTATTTATTTTACTAAATAATTAGTTATATCGAGGCCTCGAGCTCGATATAATAATTATTTAGTAAAATTTAATATAAAGGCCGAATACAAAAATTAAAATTACGTATTTTTATTTATTGTAAACAAATCTTTATACTCGCTGAAACTAACGATTTAGCTCGGGCAATAAAAATTGATTTTTTGAATCACATCTAAAATGTTTGCGAAATAATTGACAAATGGCAAATTCCAACCTAACCATTGTTCGGTAATAGAAAATCATTTTTCGATTACAAGAAATTATTTTTATTCAGTACCACGACTTAAAATATTTAATTACAGGAATAAAAAAAATGTTTTTTGATTTTTTTTTTATAAAAGCAGACGTTTTTTCAACTGATCGCAACCTCTGTGTAGTGTCAAATTTGGTAATGTATAAAAGAATCGTCCTAAAGCATTTGGCTCTTCAAATGTAAATAAAAGATGGTCCAGCCATAATGCACGATATTAATTGTGAGTCACACCTTAACAGGCCATACTTTTTCGAAAATGAGGTCGGCCTTGTGGCCAGAAATTGAGGATATCGACCTGGAAGATGTCTAGTTGTAACAAACCACTGGTCATATGATTTGACAAGCCAAGAACAATTCAAGAGCTAAATGATGAGATAAGTCAGCACATTAACGACATTGAACCTCCATTATGACTCATAGTCATTGAAAATATAGACGATCGGATAGAGGTATGCCACCGAAGCCGTGGCGAGCATATTTGGCGACACATATTTGTCATAGAAACTTCTATTGTAGAAAAAATACTAAGTTAATTCTCTGAAAACTTTTTGTTTTATTTACAATTAACATCGAGCGTTGTAGTTGAACACCCTTCACCGGATTATTTGGTAAAAGGTGACCGAGTTCTAATGGCAACTCGCTTAGGATAGATCCTTCGCTTGCCATAGATCCTTCTATCATAATAAATATTAAGATAATTCTATAAAAATTATTTATTTTATTTACAATTAACATCGTGCGTTTTAATTGAACCACCATTACCTGAATATTTGGTACATGGTATGTCCTCAACATTAGGTAGTACCCATTACGAACTTTTGCAGCTGTGACTAAATGAATCGCAACAATTGCAAATGAAATCATTAATTACAGATCGCAAACGCACAATGTTTGGCGATTGTTTTATTAAAATATATATTTTTTTAATAAAACAATCGCCAAACATTGTGCTATTGCGATCTGTAATTAATGATTTCATTTTACAATCACAAATGTCGAACACAATGCGTTTGTCAGAACGTGGGGTTAACACATTCGTTTACTACTATTTCTTGCAACACTGCTTTTGCACGTGCGTGAGCCCTCTATCTTGCTCTTTTCACCGTACACAACAAAAACAGCTGTTCCTTTGCTGTCATATGAAAAAAACACTCAACCAGTCACACACACGAACAACACAACAGTACCCAAATCAAAATCAAGTTGGCAAGTTTAGAAAACGTCATTTGTTGTCGACGGAATAAATAGAAAATAAATTGGAAATCATCATGTCTTAATATTCAAACATTTAATTGTTTTAATCAAATTGTTTATAATTGGTAAATTACTCTAAAAAGCAAAAGAAACATTGCGGAAGACGGAAGAATATGAAATTGCAAAAGTGTCGGAGCACGAAGTGAGTACAATTTTTGTTTGTTTATGTTGATTAGCATAAAACTCATATCATCGTCATAATTTGTGCCCAAATCATGAGACTCCCGGCTACAATAAAAATAGAAAGTGAGAGTTTTTTTTTAAGAAATTACAAAATTTAGCAATATTTAGCTGAATAGAAATTGTAGATGAAGTGATGTAAGTGTAGAAGGAGCACAAAGAGTAAGTGAACGAGTACGCACAAACAACCCACTTGCGCAAATTGTCGCCAATGACATTGCTACCGAATCTTTTTTCAACGTAATGAGGATTATCGAGAAAGTTCAAACTAACTCCAGCTAGGCGACCAGTTTATGGCCGCAGAACCAGGAAAAGAAAAGGTAGAATATTTTTCCTCATTGTGACGCCAATAGACTGCATGGTGAGACAAGTGACAAATAAACACCAGTTAATAATTTGAAATTAAATTTTTGCTTGCCGTGTTAATCTGACATTAATAGAGTGAATGTAGCGAATGTTAGCGCTCGTATTAACACGAAAGAATGTGTAAGGCCGCTTAAAAAACCACAAACACTATGAGCAAGTTCAAACGAGAAGTTCGGCGTGGCTGAATTTTCGCTTATTTCGGGGCTCTTGGGGTCCATGACTACGACCGCAATCCTAGCTTAACCTTCAAATAAAACTCATATTTGGATTCTTAGTAAAATCCGGATTTAATTTAAATTGAAAATCTCATTTAAATCATTGTTCGCCCACAAGAAACTTTGATTCTTGAGAGACTTTTCACCCAGGGACGATTTCGGCGTTTTGCAAATGCCAAAAAGTTTTTGACCATAACCTATCATTGTGCACAATTTTAGGGTCCTGCCGCTATCGTGCTTTCAACGGTATCTCGTCTAGATCAAGAAAAGATTTTTACGTTGAATATGAGCCCATAGCTACGACACTGCGTAAATTTGTAAAAACAAAAAATCACCAGCTGCTACTGATCAGTCTCGGTAATATCAATTTCAGTTAGTCCGGACAAACTTCAATAAAACGTATCCTTCTGTGTATTTGTTTAAATGTAATGCAAAGGTTTTTTCCAACTTTAAATCCGGCAGTTCTAGAAGCCACACACTCATTCGTTTCTGACCAAGTTTTATATGGACGAACAAAAACATATATTGTTGAGGTGACTGCCCCTGGCCGAAGAGTTTCGGGTTAATCCGGTACATAGAACCGGCAGTCGCGGTGGTGACCGGCACTGGTGAAATTGGACTTTATTTTATTTCATTTTTCATTTATTGATATTCAAAAAGTAACCGAGCCCTTAATCAAGTTGGACCCTTGGGTGGAGCCTATGCGAAAACATGAAAATAGAAATTGAAATAGAAAATATATAAGGCCTAAAGATATATTTTCTATTTCTATTTTCCTGTTTTCGCATAGGCTCCACCCAAGGGTCCAACTTGATTAAGGGCCCTATCGTACATTTCATTAGATCGTGCTCAAATTTCACATCGAACGATGTGATGATCAATAATATAATTACTTTACTAGCTGAACCAGGCCCAATTTGTAGGTTTCAAGTAAACCTTTGTTGTTGTAATGCGTCATGATTTAAATCGATGTCACTGCTTAAATTTATGGATTCATAAATCGTCATTGAAATCATCATGTATTTTGAACCTTAGACTGGACATGCTTGAAATAAAACGGCAAGTTAGTAGAAAAAAGTTTTCTTCCAATTTTTGGTAATTTTTAGACCATTGGTAGGATACAAATTTAATTGGAGTTTAAGCAGTTGCCGCCCTTCTACCAATGTAACAATCCCAATAGAAACAGTAATTCGACATTTGGCGGGTTACAAGTTCAATTAAAGTTTAAGTAGTTTGCCGTCCTTCTACCACTCTAGCGGCAATCCCAATAGCCAGAGTAATTCGACATTGTGCACAAATCAAACCCAATGAACCAATGAAATAAAAAACTTTTTGTGTGGCTCGTCAAAAACATCAGGAAATTTACAAAACTGTAGCCGTCATTAACTTAATTTTTTGTGTGCTCCTGTTAATCCAAATTGGGGCATTGTTTCGAACTTATTTTTACAAAGCACATTGAAAAAATGGTATTTTTGTCCTAATAATCGAATGCGCCGTGCATAAGGGCGATATCTTATATGTGCAACACCATTCCCAAAGCATCCAGCACAAAATCCTTTGTTGAAAATAACGACTCTTTGTTGATTTCTATTAAGGTCTTCAATTAGTGTTTTTCTTTTATTGTCCATTTTTTTCTTTTTCTCTATGAAATATCGAACAAAATTCTGTTCTCAATTTCCAAAATTTTGGATCTTGTTTTCCAAATCTGGTTCATATAGTTTTTCGTAATTGTCTCAAGTCAGCTGCCACTGAGCGGGTCCAATTTTAATCAGCGAACTTATCTTTATTAAAAAGAACTATTTTTTATTTTAAAAGAAATCGTACGATAGATACGAAAAACTCTTAATTTTTGAGACGACCGCGCTAAATATCATGACTAAACGTAAGAGAAACTCCGACCGACCGGCTTAGGCAACATTGCATTTTTATGTATAAGAAGATAGGGTCTCTGATAAATATTTCTAGCTTTTGTATATGGAATGGCAAATTTAGTTTACCCTTCTTTCTTCTTTAGAGAATATAGAAATTTGTATATCGTTTAAAAACTTAGGTCGTAAACATATTTCATTTTTTGTCAAAAGTAGCATGAGTATTTTTGAGCAGTGGTAGGCTTTATGATCGGACCCAGCCACAGATGGAAAAAACTTGTCGTCAAGTTTAAATAGAGTGTGTGGGATTATTTTAATTTTTATTTTTAAGAATGTTTTAAAGTTACCAATATAATTTAGCTGCCAATATAATTTAGCTGTATCTTAATACCTTACTTAATTCCCACAATACTCGTATCCCATTAAGGAACAAGAGGAGACTTCTCTTAAATCTGGGACCTGCGCACGAGATAATTCTTGAATTCGATGACCAGAACCTACCGTTTTGATGCTGGCTCCGAACGGCTAATTCATTTTAAATAGAAGTTGTTACATGGCTCAGAGAAAAATCTTTTACTCGTCAAGTCGCCGGCATTTAATAGGTTAAAAACTGCCGCTGAATATTGTAAGATGTTTTTACCCGGAGTCGAACCTGGGTTTTCTGGCTTGATAGTATTGCACATACCATTACACTACGGTGGGTCACAACTCTTTATAATCTGAATTCCGACTTCGTAATTAATTTGCAATGCCAATACCATCGCGTAGACGGTGCAATTGTTGCGGAAGTGCGCGGGCAATTCGTCACGTTGAGTTATGCACGTTTTTTTGATCTAGTGCCACCAACTACACAGAAATTAGTGTGGATTATAGAATTAGTGAAAACAATGCCGTCTAGAGGGCAAGCATTTTGGGGTCTTCCAAAATGGCGATTTAGGGTCAATCATCAAAATTGGACATCATCTGAGTTTATTTGTTGTAAGGCTTTTATTTGTTTGTCCAGACTCTGAATAGCTATAAAAGCCGCCGGACGACCAATTGGACAATGTCAGAAAGGTTTATTTTGCAGGGGATTTTAACCGTCCGGCTTCTGACGCAAGAACACAAAACCTTTCGACCATCGACAAAGCTATGATTTTGTTAATTGGTCGCTGCACAAGTATCAAAGCAGAACCAGAAATGTCGATATCGTCAGAAAATCACCGCGGCTTAGTTCGCCGTTGTATTCTAAGAAAGTGCTACCGCCAGAACTGAAAGCTAGTGATCAAACCCAAAACCATCAACACCATGAGTTTGCTGAATACTTAACTCCCTTAAAATTTCTTTAAGAAACAACCGGGCAACTTCTCTCAAAACTGCAATCTTTCACTTGCTATTCAGGACCTACTGTTTAACGCCATCTCCAAACGGATTATGTTATTTGATTAAAATTTTTAATTGAATTGAATAATGTATTTTACAGAGAACCTGTTACAAGGCTTAGAAATTTATGTCTCATTTTTAAATGTTAAATATTCTTGCTAGGATTTGAACTTTAATAGCCTTGAATCTATATTATGGTCGTGAAAACTTATCATTACACGCGCGGCCCCTGAAAACATTGCTCAAGAAAATTGTTAAAAACCGAAGTGGGTCTAGAACGAGGCTATATTTCATATTTTCCGCCGTCGAGATTCCTGTCCTATTCACTTTCACACAATGAAAAAATGTGTATTCAACATTTTTATGCATATTGTAATTTAACTTTAATTGTCCCCCAATGGGCTTCGAATTTCATGTCAATAAAGAAATAAAATGTTTCTGTACGGCTCATTAAGTTAATTTCGTTTGAAAGTGTCAAAAATATCGATATGGTGACGTTGAGCGATTGACGAGTTAAAAAGTATTCAATTTTGGTCAATTTTGGAGAAGCGAGATTGTAGTGACTGCAATGACAAACAATACTGAATTTGACTGCAAATGACAACCTCACGCGGAGTATTCTTTGAGTTAAATCCACATTGAATATTTGCATTCTCAACTCTTAGAAATAAAAATGCGAAATGAAATGAATTAAACCACATAAACTCCATTGAAAAAGTCTATTACGTATATGGAAGGGCTAGGAAATTGCAATTTTTTTTCAAAACAAAATTATATTTCATTCGAAGTCACAGATTTATAGATCCGCCCGCATTAAATCATAGACATTAGATAATTTCAGCTATATTAAAGAGAATTCATCAGTCTTTCAGGTCAAATAATTATCGAAGTATCAGTGACGTCTGTTAAGTTGTGCATCCAAATTTAACGCGTCGGTCATGTCAATTGAATATTGCATCCCTAATGTCTGCAGTATATTTTTTTCCAGGTATTGAGTCAGACGTATTCGTTTTTAACCGTAAAATTCAAGATAAAAAAAATTAAACCGGTTTAATCATTTTGAAGCTGAAACAAATATTTCAATAACAATAAATGTTTAAACTATTGATGTTTTGTATTCACAATTTTTTGTGCGTTTTTAGGGGTCCGATTACCAATTAAACACCATAGGCAACTGGCTGGGGTATAAGATAAAGGGGCCTGAAAAAAATTGGAAAAAATTGTTTGTAGCTAAATTAAAAATAAAATAGTCTCACAAGTTGTTATGTAGCTTTTTCGCTCATTTGAGTGAGACGACAAGACTGCCGAACCGGACCGCATGCGGTGAACATACATCGATGCGTTTTGTGTGTGCTGCTTAATAGATTTTTCCCAAACCAATTTATTATGTTGACGCTTTTATGCATTTAAGCGGTATTAGGCGAATGAAGGTAGTAATGATGGCTGTCAGTTTATCCATCCACATTATCATAATAAACCTTTGTTTTTTGTGTTTGTAAGCCATCTTTTGATGGCTTACTCGGGTTACTCTGTAGCCCGTATAATGTTCCTAGCCGGCATAGTAATTAAACCCGAAATATACCCCTTTGGTTATGGCTGATTTATGTAAAATATGTATAAAGCTAAATAATCTTAAACCCTTTTTACAACTTTTAGAATACTGAAAAACAATGAGAATTTGATCGGTCTTAAAGTTCCGTACTGGAAAAAGTATATACAGTAGACGCTCACAAACTAGAACTCTCAGAAGTAAGAACTTCCAAAAATTCAAAGCAGCATTTTGATGAATTGAAAATTCGGAAATAGAACCAAAAGTTCTAATTTCCGAGCTTTTTTTATTTTTTGTTTTCTATATGACACGTTTGAAATTGAAACAGATTATCAAAGAGCAAACACAAAAAATATATTTCGTTTTTTGTAATAAAATACTCAAACTTGGATAAAAATAGTGCATTCGCCTTATTTTTGTAAAAATAAAATAACGTCCAGAAATTAGAACTTTTCGGAAATTAGAACCACCCAAAAAACAAAGTGTTTCTAATTTGTGAGCGTCTACTGTATAAATAAAAACAGATAAAAAATCAGTTCTGAACCACACATCCTTAGTTTTCCAAAAATAATGAATTATTAAGAACTTTTTAATTGTCTTGAATGTCAAAAATCCCTATTTCACTATTATTTTATATATGTGTGTCCAAAAATGTAACCTTTGAGATTTTAAATCGATTAAAGTGAAAATTTTGCTAAAAATCACACTATTGAGTGTGTCCCAACGACCAGACAACTGATAACACAGTGTTTTTTGTTATACCCTCCACCGAAGAGCGGCTATTCAACTTGTCAACACCAAATATGGATCGGAGACCCTATAAAGTATATATTTTATTGATCGTCGTAAAATCCGAAGACGTTCTGGCCATGTCTGTTAAAAGCACGATAGCGGTCAAACGAATCAACCTAGGATCCTGAAATATTACTTGTTTGAATTTTGCTTGCTTGAAATCGGAAAATGTTTCCCTTTAAGGGACTAAGGGTACTTCTATTAAAAGTTTACCTTTTTAATTATTTTGTTTACTTAAGTTGCACAACATCCCATTAAGAAACATGGGGGAACTTCTCTTCAATCAGTGAGCTGTGCACTATACAATTCATATACTCACTGACCGGGACCTACTGTTCGGTGCCACAGCTACTGCCAGCTCCAAACGGCGAATGCATTTTATAACGAAGTATTTACATGGGTTACAGCTAAATCTTTTACTCGTAAAGTCGCCGGCAATTACGAGATGTAAAATCCGCATCTGAAAAAATGTTAGATGTTCTTACCCGGGGTTAACTGGCATGATAGTCGTACACTCTTCCCTCACACCATTGTTTTCAAATAATTTTTGTGGACGGACAATGGTTAGAATGATTGCTGTTAGTAGGGACGCACTACATACCTCATAAAGGGACAAAGTTGCTGGATAGTTTGGCTTATAGGGACCAAAAAAACGTTCCGCATGACCAAATCGGACAATGAAAATCCAATATGGACATATGTATAGCTACTTTAAGTTAAATAAATTTTAATACCAATGCAAATATAGAGTAATTTTGAGGTTTTGACTGAGATTAGAGAAGGACGCATGGGTTGAAAGGTCCCGAAAACTCGGAATTTTCTTGCTTTTTTATTGCGTAGGGACGGTGAAGGGTATAGAAGGTTTTTACTTTTATTGTTTTATTAAAATTGTTTTAATTTTATTATTTTATCTTACAATTGTTTTTAAATAATGAAACATATTTTTAAGGTGTTGATACCGTCAGGATCGAAAAGTTTATTTTTAAAAAACGGAAAGTTTAAAAAGTAAAAAACCTATTTAACATCCCTGCTCTAAACCCATCCTACTATTTAGTCAGTTTAAAACTGGCTAAACAGTTTTATACATTAGATCTAACATGGCTTAGAGATTTATCTTTTACTAGCAGAGTTACCGGCATTTACAAGGTGGAAATCAAGCTGATAAAAAATGTCAGAAACTCTTAACCGGATTTGAAGCTCGTTACTTATTTTTACACAGTAAATTTTAGAAGGCTTAGAGATTTATCTTTCACTAGAAGAGCTACCGGCGTTTACAAGAGGGAAATCTCGCTGAAAAAAATGTCAGAAATTCAAAATTTAAGCTGGTTATTAAATCTCAAACATGGCTTATAGATTTATCTTTTAGTAGAAGAGTTACCGGCACTTACAAGGGGGAAATCCCGCTAAAAAAAACTCAAAAATTTCAAACCGGATTGAAAACTGGATACATTCGCCATATTTGCTGACACTAGTGAGCTATAGAACATTTTAAATATTAATATTAAACTAAATGTTATACTATAAAAACATGTGAACCGAAACAACTTTATTGTTTGTTTGTACCTCTTTCTCTAAATTTTTAAGAAGTTGTTTAAGTGACTTCTTTTAAAAAGTCTTCATCGATTTTCTCTAGAGTTTTTTTTATAACTTCAATAAGATGAAAATTGTATGCCTCTACTCGTAAAGGAAAAGCTTGTTATACAAACTGTTGCCCCTTAAAAAAGTTGTTTTGATTATGTCATTGTCTGGTTATTGAACTACTGCCGACTAACTTGAAATTACTGTTGGCGTCTGGTATTTGCTATAAAATAAAAGATAAACAGAACCATTAAATAGGTTTAACCCAGAAATAAATTGTTTATTTTTTTAATAAGAAAACCTTTTGTTATATTTAATTAATATCTCAAGTTTTCTGTCTCTTGTGTGCTAGTGATAAATATTTGTTTTAGTTCTTGGTACTCGAACATACAGGGTGGCTGATGAATATTGCTTCATTAAGAATCTCAAATCATTTTTTTTCAGTGTATGGAATTAATTTTTCTTTTATTCATGTTAAAGATTATTAATTTTTATAAAACATAGCTTAATTAGTTTTAAAAATAATGGAATTTAATTGCCCCGCCTGCTCGTTGATGTATGTGCGGCATCTTACCAAAAAGTTGTTCATTGCTGCTTGGAGAGCTGAGGCAGGAATAGCTGCAACTGTTTCTCGAATGAATTGCTTAAGTTCATTCCAATTTGTTGGTTTCGCTTTGTAGACTTTCTGTTTTCATAACCTCACAAGACAAAGTCAGGCAACCTGGAGGTCCAACGGAATGTGGAATTTCTGCATATCAGTTTGTTGGGAAATTTTCGTTGCAATTCTGTCATAACAGGCCGAGCTTTGTGAGGAGTTGCCCCATATTGCTGAAACCACACAGAGTTAAAAGAAATTCTCATTCGGCGTAATTCTGGATAGAAAAACTCTTTCAACATGCTCAAAATACGGTCTCCAGTAACCGTAACGGTTTGCCCGTTTTCTTCCAATTAGTAGGGTCCGACAATGCAGCGTGATAAAACTGCCCACCACACTGTGCCACGAAGAAGATGCAATTCCGTCTCATGGAGTATCTGTGGGTTGGAAGCACTCCATATTTGACAATATTGTTTGTTTATGTCGCCGTTTAAATTTAATTGGTCCTCGTCAGACATGAAAAGTCTGTTCAACACGTTTCCGTCATCTTCCACCATTTAAATAATCTTCTAGCAAAATTCCAAACGAATCGGGATGTTTGCTGCCTTCAGTTTGTTGGCTATTTGAATTTTATATGGCATAGGTTCAAATTTTTTTTGCTAATTGACTGCAATGACTGTCGGCTTATACACATTTGAGGAGATAAGCTTTTTGTCGAAACTCTTGGATTGTTTTGTATGGCAGCAGCTATTGTTTCCTCCTTCCGATTTAAAGGGTTTCAATGGTAAGGTCTTCTGTTGACTGTCCCAGGCTCGGCAAAATTGTTAACAAATCTCATTATGGTCCGTCTGCTCTGAGGATTGGGGCTAAACGTGCGCCTATACTCTTTTTGGACCGAAAGTACGGATTCCTGCGGACAATCCAATTTCTTGTTACAGTGGCCCAGTTATCCATTTTTATTAAATCTTAAAATCATTCGGCAAAATAATTAAAAAATTACCCAGATTGATTAAATAGAAAAAAAGTTATTACATTTTTTTCTTGGTAACGGCTTTATCAGCCACCCTGTACTTGCACAGTTTCACTAAAATCTAGTTTTCGACAAAAACTTGACAAATTCGTTAATTGTTATTTGTGGTACAAATACAAATTATTTAATATTTTTTTAATTAGAAATAAAGTTATTAAATTTTGTTTGGTAGCGGCTTTCATCAGCCACCCTGTACTTGCACAGGTTCATTAAAATCTGGTTTTCGGCAAAAACTTGACAGATTCGTTAATTGTTATTTGTGTTACCAATGACAATTATTTAATATTATTTTAAATAAGTTTTTAAAATCTAAAAATAAAGCAAACAGTTTATGACATTAATTGATATTTAAAAGAGCAAAAATAGAAACGACAACTGGAATATAATTGTTTATTTTTAAAATTTAATAGAGTGAAGTAGTAGGTTTATTTTTATCACTAAATAGAGTGAGGTAGGTACTCTAGTCGGGAATCTTATCAACCAAGTGTAGTGCAACAAACAAGTTAACCCACCTTTAATGATGTCATATTTTATCCAATGTCATCATATTTTTATGGGGGTTTCTTTTTTGGCCTATTTACGATGGTTTAATAAAGTGCAAAATTAACATAAAGTAGGCACACCATTCATTTTTTAGACCACTATTTTCATTTGTTATTGTGTATTTTTTTGTTTTCGTGAATATCATTTTGCATGTAAGCATTTTCATCGCACCATCTTTTGTTAATTATAGATACAAAAAATACTAACCAAAAAATAAAACAAAAACCAATTTATATTAAAAAAAAAACATAATCAAATAATGGCATCTTAAGAATCTAGCAAGAAAGCAGAAAATCGCAACCAAAGAAAGAAAAGTCTTCTAAGGAAGCAGACAAATCTTCTAAGGAAGTTTTTAAAAAGCAACAATCACCAGACGAACAAAATCCTGCTAAAAAAGGAAGTTTTTTAAAAGCAACAATCACCAGACGAACAAAAGCCTGCTAAAAAAATACAAGCCTCGGTAGCCTAAAGGAACAACGATTTATTTAAAGTTTAAAAATAAAGGAAAACCTTAAGTTAAGTCTAAAACCAAAAATTTAAAGACTACAAAGAATGCTTAAAACGACATAAAGTCTAAAAAGAATTATGATAAACTGATAATAAAGGCCAAAGGGCATTTTCTGGCAGATGATGAGAACATTTTAGCTCAGGAAACTAAATCAGAGAATAAAATTAAAAATATATCTTCTCTAATTTTGCCTTGGACTAAAAGAAACAGTGACAAAAAAAGGCAAAATTAAGAAAGGACGATAAACTCAAGGATATACTCAAAGGTCGAGATAAATTTACGTTTAGGCAAACCGAAAAAGTCATCAAACTCATTAAAAAAGGCGCCCATAAAAAAAACCAAAGACATCAACTTTAACGGCCAAGAAACTCCAACTTTTGGAGGACAAAAACGTTCTTAGAGAAGAATCGATACTGTCAATCATAAAATGGAACTTGAAGTGGATAAAGGGAAGCATATAATGAAAAGTGAACCGGATCCAGTGACAGAAATTAAATATAACAGCTATAATGATGTAGCGGAAGAAGTACATGACCTGGCGAACACCCTAATCGAGGTAAGTACAAAGATAATATTTTAAGTCAAAAGTTACTGCCTAATAATTCTCAGGATGGCAATGCTTTATTAACAGCACTCTTGGCTGATTTTTACTTAAAAAATTCCCTAAATATCCCACTAAGAATAACTGAGTTTATATCTTAATGGAATGTTGATAAGCTAATGTAAGTGTTTTAAAAAGTCATTGTCAGCCTGGGCTTAACTTCGGACAAAGCCTTTAAGCAATTTGGAAGGTTAGCGTTTTAGCTAAGGGCACTCCGAAGCTTCCTTTTAAACGCCCTGTATTTTTTATAACTTCCAGTTTCCAAAATACAAATCCATAGATACCATTCCCTGTAAGGAGCGACATTGTTTTTCCAACTGCCCCAAGTTAAAAATATTCAGGGTAGTGAAAATCACAGTAACCTTCTCCTTAGGCACTTGAATGCATTTCAAATGATATATTTTTTGTATTAATCCCTTTCTTTTCTTTCAGTCCCTTCATGAAATCTTTCAAATCTACAAACCCAACGAAATTCTGCTCTCCTTTAATGGCGGCAAGGATTGCACTGTGGTCCTGCATTTGCTGCATAAATTCTATCAAATGAATTCTTGTTTGAAACACATTAAAATACCCACCCTATATATAACCGATCCCGATGCCTTTGAAGAAGTCGATGAATTTGTAGCGGATTGTGAGAAACTGTTCAATATTGAATTGATCAAAAAACCAGGACCGATTAAAAAAGCCTTAGAAGAATTGTGTCAAGAGAAACCTCACATAAAAGCAGTATTTATGGGTTGTCGAAGAACGGATCCCTACTGTCAAGACCTAAAAGTGATGGAGGTTTAACTTTTTGAAATTTAATTCTTTAAATATATAATACTATTGATTTATTTCCTTTCTAGCCCACTGATGCCGGTTGGCCAGCCTTAATGCGCATTAATCCCATTCTCGATTGGAAGTGTCGCGATATCTGGCAGTATATGTACATGTACAATGTGCCCTATTGCAGTTTATACCAGAAAGGCTATACATCCATTGGTAATACGAAAGACACCAAGCCCAATCCCTATCTGCGCATCATTGATAGTGAAACGGGCGCTGTCGTTGGCTACCGACCGGGCCACGAACTTGTTGATAATGACAGTCTGGAACGCGCTGGCCGCATAAAGATACCTAAAGGGAACAAAAGTACAAATACTGTCCAATAGCGTTGCAGTATTTCTTCTATCTTTTATTTAAAACCTATTTTCTTTAAAATTACTTAATTTTTAGCTATACATACACATTATGGGGTGCTGTTATTAGAAATAATTCCGATAGATACAAATTTTATTTTAGAAAAATAATTTATATTCAATAAAACAAAGCAAATGGCTTTGGTATGATATACACATTCGAACAAAGGTCTAAACCATTAATTGTAGCCCGTAGATATGTTAAGTGGTCGTCTTTATTCTAGATTGTCTCAAAGAAAACTTGAAAAATGTATAAAATATAGACAAAAATACTTCTACGTAAGAGTAGAAGTTAATTCTATATCATACAACAACAAAACTTCTCTTTGAAATGCACAGGTCATTTGAAGTCTTCATTGAACTGTAGGTCCCGGTTAATTAGAATAGGAAATATATCATGCCCGGTTATGAGTATAGGAATTATATAATGCGTAGCTCACCAATTTGAGAGTAGTTCCCTGTTTGTCCCTCAATGAAATGTTAAGTTGAGAAATTAAGGGAAATGAATTGTAAATCCGTTTAAATCCCGTATAGATTTTGATTAACTTAGTAACAAATTGAAAATTTTCTTTAGAAATAACCAATATACAGTGTGATTCATTTACGACTGGACAAATTTCACCAGCGTCTTTCTTGGCTCATTTCTGGAAAATATGTCCATCTACGACCATGCCCAAGAATGCGAGGGGGCGTAATGGAAGCGGTTTGCAAATTGTCGGATTGTACTAGGGTAAAATTGTTTAGTTTTAAACCAGTTGCCGGATTTTTGTTGATTTTTTCTTTTTCTTAAAAGATAGCCCTAAATCTTACCTTTTAAAAATTACCTAACCAAAGGCCAGAGGTCCTACCGTTCCTGCGAAAATGTGGAGATCTGTAACCACTTCTTGAGCTCCTCATCCGAAATGAACAGTGTTAGTCCTATGGGAACTGCATATTAAGAATAAAACAAAAACGTTGATAACAAGTTAAAATGTCGTTGAACAAATACTCAAAAAAGTGTACATTTTAAAAATTTCCTTATTTTAGCCCCTTAACAGAACCATTTTTCCACCCTCTGTCGACTTTTCCATGTTATGACTAAAACCAATCATCGTGAGAATTTAAGGACTCTTGAATTATTTGAGTTTGCTTTAAACCCTGCTAAGAAGATAATTTTCAGTCGTTTTCAAATATTCTCACAAATTTCAAATTTAAATGTAGCTCATTCCTTATGTCAAATTCTATTTAAATTGTAATAGATTGTTAGTAATTTAGTTACCTTACGCTAATAGGACATTACTTGCTTAAAATATGTTAAATAAGCGCGTTTGCTTTGAACATTTTATTTTAAAACAAAAAGTAAAAACGTCAGTAATTTCGGCCTGGCCCAAACTTATCCTCCACCGTGGATTATTTATTGGAATGGCATTTTTTGGGCCCCCTTATGTCGATTTTTTCCATATTATGATTATAAGAAGTCATCGTGAAAATTTCAGGACACTTGAATTATTTGAAGAATAATAATTATTCACAAAATATTCCGCTTGAAACCTCGCAAAGAAAAAAAATTAAATCGTTTAAAAAAAAAAACTTTCTTACAAAATTCAT
Source organism: Hydrotaea diabolus (assembly GCA_963513945.1). Taxonomy (NCBI): domain Eukaryota; kingdom Metazoa; phylum Arthropoda; class Insecta; order Diptera; family Muscidae; genus Hydrotaea; species Hydrotaea diabolus. Next base: position 7,658,968 of record OY740718.1, read on the forward strand.
ATTCAAATTTAGCTCGAATGGTAAATTCTATTCAAATCGTAATAGATTTTTAGTAATTAAGTTAGGTTATGCGAATGGGACATAATTTGCTTTAAATATGTTGAAAATGCGCTTCTAAAATTGTTTGCTTTTAACATTTTTAATTTAAATACAAGTAAAACAAGTAAAAACGCACCAAGTTCGGCCAGGCAGAATCTTATATAACCTCTACAGTGGATTCCTTATTGGAATGGTGCGTTTTTTTGGGCCCCTTTATGTCTATACCGACTTTCCCCAAGTTATGACCAAAAGCAACTTCAGGGCCTCCGCTTTAAGCACCGCTACGTCGACAATTTCCAATCGTTTTGAAATAAACACTATTACTTACAGAATTTAAATTCAAATTTAGCTCGTTTCGAATGTTAAATTTTATTCAAATTGTAATAGGTTTTTAGTAATGTAGTTAGCTTACGCTAATAAGACTTAATTTGCTTTAAATTTGTTGAATATGTGCGTCTAAAATTGTTTGCTTTGAACATTTTTAATTTAAATACAAACAAAAAATTAAGTTTAGTCAGTCAGAATCTTGTTAAACTAACCTCCACTATGGATTCCATATTGGAATCCATTATAAATTATTTTGTTTATAGGAAATTAGTTTTTAATTATAATTAAAATGAATTTGTTGTAATTTATATAATTGTAGCTAGTCTGCAAAGAATTTATCTCCATAGACGTAATAAATGAAACGAAATGAATGGCGAGTTTTTTGAGCCCCCCTTTGTCTATGAGCCCAAGCCCAATCTCAGTCAAATCTTTAAAATAAATCCATATTTGGATTTGTAGTGTTATTTTGTTTCAACTTCTCATAGGGCCTGATTTAATATTTATTGCTCATTTTTTGGGGCGCCCATGTTTCAAGAGTCTCAGCAAAATAATTCCACAGTTGGATTTGTAGTGATATTTGGATCAGAAATGAAAGTGTTTGTAAAAAAGTGCATCGGGACCATACCATACTGGCCGTTTTATTGGGGGCCCCTATGGTCTATGAGTCTCACCCAAATATTTAAAATAAATCTGCATTTAGAATCGTAGTGATATTTGGGTCAGAAATAAAAATGTTTGTAAAAATGTGCATCGAGACCATACAGGTTGTTTTTTTGGGCACCTATGGTCCTAAAGGGTTAGCCAAATATTCAAAATAATTCCTCATTTGACTTTGTAGTGATATGTATTTGGGTCAAAAATAAAAATTTTATGACAAATGTATATTGAGTTTATACCATACTGGCCGTTTTTTTGGACGCCTATGGTCTATAAGGTTCAGCCAAATATTCAAAATAATTCCGCATTTGGATTCGTAGTTATATTTGGATCAGAAATCAAAATGTTTGTACAAATGTGCTTCGGGTACCGTTCAACGCCAATGTTTTGCCGATAACTTCAACAATAATATGATATAATAACTGTTTTGGACTCGTTCTTAGTTTTATTTAAGAAAAGTCAAGCTATGAATATTTAGAAAAATTTAAAATAAAAATATAAATCGACAGGTATTAACCGACTCGACCCTATTGCATCTTTATTTTAATAGAAGACAAATTTTTTTACGAAATGGCAAAGTAAAATTAGGCGTTTTCTATTGGAACTCGCTTATTAAACGAGTTAGTGGTCGCCAAGGCGATAACTTCAAAACGTTACGAGAAATTTTTGAAATTTCTTGGTATACAGGAAGGGATTGGCTTTATGCCTAATAAAACCTTTGAGTTCAAAGCTTGTAATTTGTAGAAAAAAAGTTATTGAAGAATTGCTACAAGCGAGCTCGCTTAACATTCTTCCAAAAATAGCATTCTTCAAAAAAGTTGTTTAATTATTTAAAACAAACGTGGTTTAATGCAAATTGTTTTCAATTTTCTGTAAACAAAATCATTTTTATATTCATGGACAATGGTGTCCAGTTATCTCGTTAGCGACCTCCCAAGCGAGTTGTCAATTGAACACGGCCATTGCTTTTATCACGATTTCGGGTCCGTTACGACCTTTATCAGAAAGAGTCCAGTTTTTGTTGCAATAATTGCTGCGAAACTTTCTGATGAGGGTCGTCATGAGCTTAAAATATCGATAAAAGCAGTGTGCAGGCACGAAAAACAATGTTACTTTGCCCGTTTGTAAAAAAACATGTTTTCTATTAAAATGTAGATGCTAGAGGACTCGAGCCGATTAATCCTTGTTCAATGTGTTAAAGCAAAAGACCGAAAAAACAAATAAGCTAAAAAAAATTAATTTTTTAAAAAAATTATACATTAAATTTTGATTGCATAATACAGGTTTTAAATTTATAATTTATATCACCCAAATTTCGTACAAGTTGGTCAAGGTATTCCAAAACAGAAAAATTTTTAGTAAAGCTTAAACATTTATTTTTTTGAAATAAAAAAAAACAAATACGAGTACAACACTTATAGCAGTCATCTGTACGATCATAAAAAAGCCTTTTATAATCTTTTCGAGCATAAAAATATTTTTTTAGGGTACATATTAAATATTCTGACACACTTGCCTTTAATTTTACTAAATAATGATCGCTTATGTTTTACCAAAATGGCCGTTTTTGAGACCCTATCGTTCCATAAGACCAACCTCAATCTCAGCTGAATCTTTTGAACAAATCCTCACGCTTTCGATTCTTTCTATATTTCCAATAGAGGTTAGTTTGGTTCACAAATTATAAGTCCATTAATATATGTGACAGCGCATAGAGAAAGGGACCTAAGGGTAAACAAAAAATCAATTTTCATTTTTTTTTCTTTTTTTGATGTGGACAACATCTGAGCATCGAATGAGACCGATCCCATGCCCCAAAAGTGTTCCCTCCCAGAGATATGCGCGTTTTATGAAAGTGAAATCGACGATTCTGAGCGCAAATAGGGACCTAATCTTTAAAATGGCTCTCCTGAACAAAACCGGTTTTTAATCTTAGGTCCCTTTCTATTTTACGCGTCACATATAGTTTTTCTAGCATACTTATATACTCATATAGAATTTATAAAATTTATTTTATATTTAATGGCCTAAGGCCAGCCCATTTAACATTTTAATAATTAGTTTGACAATGTCACATTTTGTTTTATCATCCCAAAAAAATGGAAGAAAAACGGGGTGATTGTTACACTTAACCTACCTTATAAACTATCTTATACTACTTACAACTACTATTTACAACGAAACAAGTCCTGATTTGTATTCTTAGTGAGATTTGCTTTTATTTTATTACTCTTCTGTTCATATTTACAATTGTCCACTCCTTAAGAACATACGGGCAGTTTTTGTCGACAAGAGTGGGCTTTTGTGGACGGAAAACGGTCTATAAATGGCAGGAACTATGTTCTGTTTTTGATATTGAGTGCGCCTTAACTAACAGTCCCATTTTAGCCATGGTTTGTTCACAAAAAAAAGTGTATTTTTCTAAGGCACCTTTAGTATCTTAAAGGGAGCCTTTTTTGCCAAGGCCGCCGGTTCTTTCATTTACAAGTCGCAAACAGCTTATGACTGTAAGCCCGTGTTGGTGTACAATTTCGGGGTCCTAGCTTAATTCTTGTTCCCCCCGTGCCGATTTTACCCACCTACATTTCAGAAAAATAAAACGGCCACTTTACACCACAGAGAAAACACTGAACACCGGCAGGTAAAATTGGATTTTACTGAACATACACATTCAATTATATTTTATAATGATGTACGAAATTTGAAAGTAAACGATGCAAACGTATTTCAAAAATTTAATAAAAATACCTTTAATCTGTTTAATCAATTTCCTAAAATGTTTGTAGTTTTTGTTGAAAAAAAAAAACAATTTGTGTCTGTACCAAAAAGTGTTGTAGATTGAGTATTAAAACTACTGTGCAATGTTCTTTTGTTTACCTACCACGGTAACCCTGTGTGTTTGTTGTGTGAAAAAGCGATTCCAGATGGCGCTGTTGAATTTACATAACCAACAAAAAATACCATTTTACAGCTGTTTGTATTTTGATGTTTTTTACTCGTATTTCATGAATTTCATAACAAATTCATTGTCGCTTTGTGTAAATATCGGGATAAATAAAACATAATCTTCGTACTCCATCTCGTCCTGGCATCTTTTAGGCGTCTAAATTAAGACGAATGTTGTAAAAATGGCACGCCGCACTGCTGTTTCTGATATATTGGCGGTGCTGAGGGGTTTACAAATAGTGGCGGAGGCGTCATGTTCAGAACAGCGTGAATTGTACAAACACTTGTGGTCCAACTCGAGCATACGTGAGTTGCTGGAACAGAACCTGAAGTTAAGCACGGAGTACTTGAAGACTACGGGAAACAATCCCACTGAGGAATTGAAAAAACTGCAAGAATTTTTGCAAGAGACCAGAGAGCGAACGTGTGTGGTGGCACAAGGTGTTAAACAGCTGACGGGTGTTAAACTTACGCATGAATTCAAAATGAGTCAGATGCCGTTCAACACAGGTGGGGGTAGCGGTGATGCTGCACAGCAGCAGCCACAACAGGTAAATTTCGCACCAACCGCAGGCGGCAGTGGTCTAGCGCCTTCTCCAGTTAGTGGCGGTGTTGTTAACAAAAAAATTGATGCCGCAAATTTGGATGTATCCTCTATAACTCTGAAAGAGATGGAAGACATTCTCTCCAGACGTCTGCAGAATCGTCGACGTGAAAGTATTGAGGTAGCCAAACCAGAGGCTGAGGTGAAACCTACACCGGAAACTCCAACTGCCGTACCAGAATCATTGAAAGCCGATACCGAATATGTCAAGAATGTTTTGTCTTTCGTGGCTGGCGCTTCAACTACAGCCTCTACAACATCATCATCGTCAACCTCCAGCTCGACAGCACAAATAGAATTGCCAGCACTCAGCCAATCAGCTAAACAAAGGAAAGTGCCCTCCAGCCGTTTAGGCCGTATGGCCTCATTTGGTGGCCTTTTTGCCGGTTTGGGCATAGGCACAATTAACGAATTAACCAAAGGTGCCTTAGGTCTGGGAGGCTCTAAAAATGTCAAAGAAGCTTTGCTAAGTCCAGCCAATGCCGAACGAATTGTGGACACCCTATGTAAAGTGCGTGGTGCCGCCTTAAAAATTGGCCAAATTCTGTCCATACAAGATTCTAATGTGGTCTCACCACAACTGGCCAAGGCCTTTGAAAGGGTACGCCAGTCGGCAGACTATATGCCCGACTGGCAGGTGGAGCGTGTGATGTGCTCGGAATTGGGTCCACAATGGCGAGATTTGCTTAAAAGCTTCGATGACAAGCCATTTGCTGCCGCCTCTATAGGTCAAGTGCACCGAGCCATCTTGAAAGATGGCATGCATGTGGCGGTAAAGATACAATATCCTGGTGTAGCTAAAAGTATAGAGAGTGATATAGACAATTTGGTGGGCATGCTCAAGGTGTGGGATGTTTTCCCGCAAGGCTTTTTCATAGACAATGTGGTCAAAGTGGCAAAGCGAGAGTTAACATGGGAGGTGGACTATATGCGCGAGGCCGAGTACACGGAGAAATTCAAAGAGATGGTCTCACCCTATGCAGAGTATTATGTGCCCGCCGTCATCAAAGACATGACCACGAACAGTGTCTTGACTACGGAGTTGGTGCCCGGAGTGCCGTTGGATAAATGCTTTGGCATGAGGTAAGTGGTGAAATAAGTTTTATTTGTTTTTTATTAATACTTGTGGCTTATTAATTATTGTGGCTTAGGACAGAATGACTAATTGTCAATCCCACGACAGCCGGTTCTATGGACCGGATTGACCCGAAGAGCATTTCTTCGGCCAAGGTCTGTCACCTGGCACACAGTTGCTGCAATGCAACAACTAATTTTCGGGAATCTGGTTACATTGTTACATGTAGGGTAAACATATTTGGTAGGTCCGCCTGCATTTTGTTTGTTTTATACCTTGCAAGCTGATGTGATAGCATATGAGTCAGACGTTTTTTGGCTCAGTTAAAGGTGTGAGTGAACATGATGCATCGCAGACGCTGAAACATTTTTCAAAAGCCCAACACAAACACAACGAAAACAGTTGTGATCAAATCTTGGCATGTGTAGATGTCTGTCTTACCAAAAAAGACGGCATACTTGCCTGGGGAAGTTCTTCCTAAAATATCTAAAAAGGTTATCCTCCAAGATGACAGGTCTGCTGAGTTTTATAAACGGTTTGTCGTGGCTCTAGGATAGCTTTCTTTAAAACTTGTAGCGTAGTTCATCATAGACAAAGGTTAATCACAATGGATCCCTTATGGTCCACTCAGTGGGTCGCGTATTAACTTTTCATGGTTAGACACCGGTACAAATCCTTCTAACCTAACGTAACCATTACCTTCACATTAAATGCCAAAAGTGGGTTAAAAACAATACTGTTGCAAAATCTACTATTGATTTAATAACTGGTTTCCTGGAATGTTTTTTCATAGAATTTAAGACTTGCCTTTATATTTTCTAGCAAATAATCCGATAGGCCTTGCATTTGTCAACCCCTTCTGTGGTCTTTAAAGTTTCAAGTAAAAATCAAACGTTCTATGCTCTAGCTGGAAAAAACTACACATATGAGGTTGGATCAAGTTCATCACAGTATATTCTGATAGACCTGTAATACCCCCGGGAGCAAAGTATTCTTTTTCGAGGGCTTGAGACTGAGGTCTTTTAAGGATTTTTAGTAGGACATTGCCTTAGTAAAGTACATCCTGGCAGGTCTTTTCTTCCATCATTTTAAGCTAGTAGAACTCTTTGTGTTAATGCAGGGGCAAAATCTTTTCTAAGAAATATTATCTTTTAGCCTGAATATAATCGTAATAGGCTTTTTCTTCGGCCTTTTGTAGTCACATAGATACCCTTATCAATTTCTGGTATGGTTAGAGAGGCCCTCCACCCTTGTCTAGCTTAAATTCTAACGTGATACAATTCCATTGTGGTTAACAGGCTTTTTCTTTGATCTTTCGTAGTCGCAGAGATAACCTGATCAATTTCTAGTAAGTTTAGAAAGGCTTCCACCCCTGTCTAGCTTGAATTGTAACGTGATACGATTCCATTGTGGTTAGCAGGCTTTTTCTTTGGCCTTTCGTAGCCGCAGAGATAACCTGTTCAAATTCTGGTAAGGTTAAAAAGGCTTCCACTCATGTCTAGCTTGAATTGTAACATGATACGGTTCCATTTTGGTTAGCAAGATTTTTCTTTGGCTTTTCGTAGCCCCAGAAATACCGTGATCTATTCTTGGCTTGTACCCTTTTCTAGCTTGAATTGTGACATGAAATGATTCCATTGTGATTGTCGTGTGATCAAATTATACTATTATTTCTGCAGACTATCGTTCTTGACCTACGACAGACGGTTGACCGAACTCAGCAGGTTTGCTATTTCTCAAGATAAATCTTCTAAAATTTAAAAAAAAGACTTCAGATACATACAATGTCTTTTCTGGAGGACTGGACATCTGCACAGCAGGTGCTCCCTTGTCTTTACTCTCGGCCTTGTCCTCATAAGCACACAAGCGGTAGTTTCTACAACCTATTCGAGTGCGTCTTCAGGATTCCTAAACTAACTTTTAGTTTAGTTCCATTCCAGTAAGACCATTTAGACCGGGCGATCTTATTTTTGTCGATCCATTACCATGCTTGATTAATATTGGTCTTCACAACCATGTTTATAGACGACAGTTAAGTGCTCAGATAAACAAGCTTGATTAGACCCTCCACTATAGGGTGGAGTGTATATTCAATTCGTAATTTTGTTTGCAATTCCTCGAAATATTGATCAGTGACCCTTATTTTTGATCGCCGTAAAAGTAAGTCGATTAAGACATCTCCGTGCGTCTGTTGGTATTGTAGCGGCAACTGTGTGCCGGGGTGCCATCCCTTGGCCGAAAAACTGCTTTCGGGTCAATCCGGTACATAGAACCGGCTGCCGTTAAAGTCTTAGGCGATTTAGACATGCCCATCCGTCTGTGTGTCCGTTGAAGGCAGACACTCTTTTCCTTCTCCGCATAAGCACCCAAGCGGTAGTTTCTATTACTCCTGTTCGAGTGCATCTCCAGGACTTCTACCTAAACCCTAAACTCACTTTTGTTAATTTAACTTTGTTAATTTAAAGCAAGAGTTTAGTTACATTCCGGTATAGCTAAGGCCTTTTACACCTGGCGACCTAATGTTTGTCAATCCATTACTGTGCTTGATTAATATTGGTCTCCACAACCATGTTTCTAGGCACATGTTAACAGCTCGGGTAGAGTTTTTTTTATCCAGAATCGTCAGCATCTGTTGTTGTTGTAGCGGCAACTGTGTGCCAGGGTAACAGCCCTTGGAAGAAGAATTGCTGCTTCGGGTCAATCCGGTCCATAGAACCGGCTGTCGTGGGATTCAGCATCTATAGTATCTTTAGACGAGCTAGCCTGCGCCGCTTCATCTGCTGTCTCATTATCTTCGACATTACTGTTTACGGGTATCCTTCTAAGTCGAACATTTACTTTTGTCAAGATGTTTTGTGACGCCTTTCCCTTCTTGACCAGTTCGGATTTTACCAGAGGCGATTTTTTGATTTACAAAAGGTGACTAGTTGTCCGACTGTCTAAGTATATACAAATCCGTCCGACTGTCTACATAGAAATTAATTGTTTTAATTTTCGGCAGGTAAAACTGTTGCCGAAACTGTGCTGGTCTTTTTATAAAAGCTCTCTCGGTCTGGAAAATAAATCGAGTGTTATCCAACCGATATGACTCTCGTATTTGGAAATTTGTTATCCATAGGCCAGCAAGAGGGCCGTGACTCTCGTTTATGGAAATTCTTAATCCATGGTCTGCCTGGTGGTCGTGTCGGTTTATGTGAAAAGGTCCGCTCCCAATCGCATTTCACTTAACAAGTTACACGGCGTCACTGAGGAATTTCGTTTGAAAATTAATGCTATCGTTTAAAAAGGGTTTCAGAAGAATTAACCTACGTACTTCCATTAAGATCCCATCAAATCAACAATGTACGATATATGTGCTACACTTACTGATTGGGTGGGACCTACGGTTTAAAATAGATCTCGTACTTCTATTGCATTTTCAAGAGGAGTTTCCATGTTTTCAAAATTAAGCTTTAAAATAAAGAACAAAGGCTACCGAATTCTACAGATCCAGTCGGAATAATTTGTATCTTTAATTAAGAACTTTGGTAAGACTCAATAAGCAATACCTTAAACGATCTTATATTAAGGGTAAACTTTCCAAATGAAGGCAATCATGCCAATGATAAGCTTTTACCTTTGGCCAGGTAGAATAAACCCTAAGCTAAGATTGTAGACCCGTTTAATTTCCAAAGTAACATTTTCATTGAACATTTCAATACTCGTTTTCCCTATCATCGTTATTCAAATGCCAAGACCCCAAAAGAAGCTGTTCCATAGCATCATCCGAAGCCACTTTTCCATTGAACATTTCAATACTCCCTCTAAGCCTAACTACAACTAATGTCGCTATTTTTTTTTTAAATATTTCCTTATTAAAATCTCTCAAATTCTTCCAGCTACGATCATCGACAACATATCGGCGGATCGGTTTTAAAGTTATGCCTAAGAGAGCTCTTCGAATTGCAGTGTATGCAGACCGATCCGAATTGGTCGAACTTCCTTTACGATGCCGACTCGCGCAGGCTTATGCTTATAGATTTCGGCTCGACACGATTCTATCAGAAGGAATTTATAAGAAATTATAGAAATGTAAGTAAATCAAAAAGATTAAAAGAAGTTTATATTGTGAATTAATCCTTCTTCTGCAGATCATCATGTGCGCCGTCAATGATAATCGCAAAGGCGTTTTGGAAATCTCCCGCGAAATGGGCTTCCTCACAGGCTACGAAACGAAACAAATGGAAGAGGCTCACATCGATGCCGTCATGATTTTGGGTGAAATGTTCCGCTATGAAGGTGACTTTGACTTTGGACGCCAAGTAAGAGTTTTTCAAATACTATTTGCCTTAATGAAACTAATCCATTTAATTTGTAGAATACCACCGAACGTATTGCCCACTTGGTACCCACCATGGTGGCTCATCGTTTATGCCCTCCCCCCGAGGAAATCTATTCGATACACCGCAAATTATCGGGCATATTCTTGCTGTGTTCCCGTCTCAATATCAAATTAAAATGTCGCCCACTGTTCGATGAAATTGTTGTGGGCAAATTCAGGGAATAGTTTAGATTGTAGCTACTGATACTTATTTATGGTTTAAAATCGGAGTCAGGCGTTAATAAAAAACTGTTTTTGTAATACTTTTACAAGTTATATGTGGTGTTTTTGTTGAGTGGAGATCTATTTAGAATTGTTAATAACTTTTTTTATTAAACCTCTGTTATTTTTTGTAATTTTTTTAAAGAATTTTTATACTTTTATTTGTATAGTTGACCTTCTGTTGTTTATTTTTCAGTTACTGTTAGACAGATATTGATGGTTTTTAAATTATTAATTTTTAAATATCCCAATATTTCGAACTGACTTTGTCGTTCATCATCAGGGGTAATAACTACTCGTATACCTATTTAATACTATTTAAAAGAAACTAAACGGTGAAAACAAAATTAACAAAATCGGTTGAATGCTCTTTTGGCTAAAAAATTAATATCTACAAAAAAAAAATCATGTTTAGACCCACCATTATGGGCGGAGTGTATACTTTATTTGTAATCCCGTTTGCAAATTAAGTATGGACTCGGGTAGAGTGCATACTTAGTTCGTAATTCCTTAGGCAATTCCTTGAAATATTGATCGGTGGCCATTATTGATCTTTGTTAGAGTCTAAGGCGATTAAGGCATCTCCGCCCGTCCGTCTGTGTTAAATGAAATAGCCAAGGACCATTCAATTTATCGCGACAATACATATGGTGTTCAAAATAAAGACAAATTTCACTTCGTTACTAAATATGGATTTTATTTAAGTTTTATATGAGACTAGGGGTCAGCCATATGCACCTACTGGTACTCAATATTAAACACATTTTCCTAATTTTTTTCATGGTGTAACTGAGATTCGGGACCCTACTCATAGATCCTTATTGTTAAAAATGGGCCATTGTATACAACACAAGGGACCAATAGTCAAATTTTATTTATGGGAGCTCAGATAAAATCAAATTTCACTACGTTTCCAAACATGGATTTATTTTTATGATTTATCTGTACTAGGGCACGGTCTCATGGACACTTGAAAACCAAAAAAAAAATACCATTATTACCTAAGCGTTTATGCTCAGATTAAATCAAATTTCACGTTTCTAAACATGAATTTATTTTTATGATTTATCTGTAACTGGGCACGGTCTCAGGGACCCTTGGGCCCCCAAAAAACGGCCACTGTCAAAACGGTCATTATTTTCATATGTACTTATACACGTGGGTATTCAAACTAAAGCAAATTTCTCTAAGATTTCAAATAAGGATTTATACTTAAGGAGGTTTATCTAAGAACGGGGGCAGTTTTCACTGACCCTTGGGCATAAATAGGGTACCAGCAAACAAGCAATAGAATATATGGACATATGGGTATTCTGATTAAAGCAAATTTCCAAGTATACACTTATGGGTACTTTAATTAAAGCAAATTTCACTAAAGATCCTAATATGAACTTATTTTTAAGGTCAGTTTCATTTCCATAAAGACTTAGGGCCCATAAAGATTATAATTGATAATTTGCAATTTAATAGCAAATCTATAATGTAGGCTTAATATGATTCAACTGGACGAACTTAAGGTCGTTTTAACCTGTTCTTATGAAACAGAAAAAAGAAAGCTGAATTATATAAAATGTTCCCTAATGTAAGCTTAAATTAAGAAAAATTCAAATTTGGCAGTAGTCGGCATACCAATGTTGACCAACCAATTCTTATAAAAAATTATAGGCGTATTTGCGTAAGGCGGTTTGACACCAGTTAATATTTGTCCTTGAATTCTTTTTTTTCTATAAAGCCCGGTACTAGATTCCTTAATTTAAAAAACATAAATCCATTAAAAAATGTCTACTCAGTGTGGTTTTGTTAAGATTTTTTAATGTGTGTTAATAGACAAGTGCTTTAATTCTTAGGGAAATAAAAAAACTTCTAGAAATGTGTGCAGTGGGCCAGATATTTATCAAAAACACTTAAGCGCAATTTTCCAGATTTTTTTTGTATAAGAGTTTAAAGCCTTTATTGAAATTAAACGAGACCTTTTCTTTTCAGTTGTAGATAATGAATATTCGACATTCTGTAGCTATATGATGAAATAATTTAATACTCAAGTTCGTCGACCTCGAGCTTTGGTTTTTAATTGTTTCATCAGACACCTTTTTTGGTAACTCTGAAATTATCAATTGCAATTTAGAAGTTCGATTAGAAATTTAGAAAATTCATTTAAAAATCTAAAAGATTACATTTGTAATGAAGAATAATACTTTCAATTCAGAAAATTTCTTTTGAAATTTCGAACAAGCTATTTGAATTTCAAAAGACACCAAAGGAAATTCCAAAGAATCTATTTGCAATTTAGAATATACCGAGTGAGATTCAAAAAATTCCATTTTAATTTAGAATATTCTATTTGAAACTTACAGAATGACTTTAAGTGTGAATTTAAATAGTAGTTTTCTGTATAGCAAATGGAAATTTTTTTAACGTAAACCGGAACTTTCTAAATTTCAATTGATGTTTTTGGAATTGTAAACAGAATATTCTGATATTCAGAATAATGCTTTTAATTCAGAGTAATCCTTTTGAAATTCATAAAGTTTTTTTTTGAATATACCATTTGAAAATCAGAAAATTTTATTATAAATTCAAAATATGCTATTTTATTTGAATATACAATTTGAAAATCAGAAAATTTTATTTTAAATTCAAAATATGCTATTTGAAAGTCAATAAAATAACTTAAATTTCTATAAGTGTCTTAGAAGTTTTAATTGGAATGTTCCGATTAACAAATAAAATATTCTGTAAAGCAATAGATTTTTTTAATATCAATAGATATTTCTAAATTTTAATCAAAGCCTTTTCACTTTAAAGTAAAATGTTTTGATTTTCTGAATTATAATTTCAATTTAGAATAATCCCTTTGAAGATGAAAATATTTTCTAGAATACAGCATTTGAAAGTCAGATATGTTATTATAAATTTAGAACATTCTATTTGAAATTCACAAAACTATTTTGGAGTTTAAATTAATCTCTTTTGAATTTCAGTTGGAATGTTCTAGCAAATGATTTGATTCGGTTGATTTTTTTTTATATATCAAATGGAATTTTCTAAATTTCAAATGATGTTTTTGCAATTTCGAATAGAATAATTTGATTTTTAGAATATATTTCTTAATTAAGAACAATCCTTTTGAACTTAAATATATTTTGTTTAAACATAGCATTTAAAATTGACAAAATTCCATTATTAGTTCAAAATATTTTTTTTTTTGAAAGTCAAAAAATATATTAAATTTGTCTCATTAAACATGGATTAAACAGCTCTAGAGCTGTTGCATCTACATTTCAATAGAAGATAAGTTCTTTACAAAAATGATAGTCACATGTATTTTCGTGGCTTGCCACTGCTTTTTTCGCGATTAGAAATTTATATCGGTGCCTTATAAGTTTTAATTGGAATGTTTGGAATAATAAAATATTCTTAAATTCAATTGATATTTTAATATCAAATGGAACTTCCTAAATTTCAATTGATTCAATTCAGTTGTGCTTTCATTGTTTAATATTTCAAGACATTCTGTACATAGTACTTACAATTACAGAGATTTTAGATCGTATCAGTTCTACTCAGTAATTAGTTATATTTATTAAAATATTAAGAAATATCCTTTCAATTCAGAAAATTGATTTTGATATTCAGAGGACACCAATTTAAGTTCTGTAGAACTTAATTAAAATTCAGAATGTACCATTTGAAATTAAAAAATTCCACTCTATATTCAGAATATTCTATTTGAAATTCAGAAAATGACTTTTGAATTTCAATAAGTGCCTTTTGAAGTCCAATAGAAATGATTTGAATAGCAAAAGGAATCATCTGTAACTTAACTGATTTCTTTTAAATATCGAACGGAATTTTCTAAATTTCAATTGATTTATTTGAATTCAATATCGAATATTTCAATTTTCAAATGGGTGGTATACTGAACTTGCCATTCCGTTTGAACACCACGAAATGTTGATCGGAGACATTATGTATGAAGTATGCATATTATTGATTGTCGTTTAATAGTAAGTCCGTCTGTGTGTCTGTTGAAATCACGATAGCGGTCAAACAAATCATCCTAGGTTCCTGAAGTTTTGCTTGATGGTGGCTTATGGTTATAAGCTGTTTGGGATTGTTTATAAACGAAATCGGCCCAGGGGATATACGTTTTCCTTTAGGGGCTAAAGGTATCTTCGTTAAAATTAGACTTTTTGAGTATTTGCCTAACAAATCGTATCTTCTTATGGACGGAGAATATTAAAATAGATACTGTTAGTTGGGACGCACTTAATACCTCAAAAAAGTGCAAAGTTGCTGGACGTCTTGGCTCATGTGACCCAAAGAACGGGCGAGCAATAGCCAATATGGACTTATGGGTATTCAAATTGAAGCAAATTTTGCTGCGGATCCAAATATTGAGTAATTTTGAAGTTTTTTCCGAAATATATTTTCGGTTACAATGACTACCAACCTATTAGAAAGTTTATGTTAGTTCACTGTCCCAACATTAGTCTATAATCCCTTTTAAAGTATATCGGTTCTAGTCACTGCAAACTCTTTATTTAAGAACAAAACCTATTTAGTAATCCTCGAAGAAAATCATCTTTTGCGACGAGGCACATTTTCACCTCAGTGGATTCGTCAATAAGCTGAATTGTCGCGTTTGGGCGAATGATAATCCATGAGTGATTGTCAAAAAACAATGCACTCACAAAGAGTGACTGTTTGGTGCGGTTTATGGGCTGGCGGCTTCATCGGGCCGTATTTTTTCCAAAATAAGGCCGGTCAGGCAGTTACTGTGAATGGAGTTCGCTATAGTGAGATGATAACGAACTTTTTATGGCCCGAATTGGAAGATATGGATGTGGACGATATGTGGTTTCAACAGGACGGTACCACACACCAAACGAAACAATGGCTCTTTTGAGGCAAATCGGTCCTTAAAATTTAAACACCCTTGATTTAAGAATTTAGATTTTTTTCCAATTTGGATTTTAGAGTTTCTTAAATAAGATTTTTTTTTGAATTTCTATACATGTTGTATTGAAACTTATAGATTTTCCGTATGAACTGAACACATAAAATTTCACTATCAGTTGGTCCAGTTAACAAATGTTTGTGGTAACAAATGTTCGTGAAGTGAACACAAAAAATTTCACTATCAGTTTGTCCAGTTAACAAATGTTCGTGGTAATGACAACTGGAGAACTTCAACAATCTATAATAACCTTTACATGTTCAGCTCTAATAATCTTCATTTTTATTTGGGGTTACCGATACTTTGTCTCTTCAACCGATAGTGTCAGTTCCCTCTAATGAACATTCCCGTGTGCACAATCAACATTCGGTTGTAGCGATGGAATACATGGATAGTACGATGGAATACATGGATAAACTTGGGTAGGGTATCTTAAAATGTACGTGATCTTTACTGATTTTCCAACTAATCATTTCCTGTGTTTCAAGAATTTTCTAAGTTTCGAGCAGACTTAAAATATTTTTTAAATTATCTATTTAGAAATATGACTTACTTAATTACCTTAGCATTCCATTAAGGGACAAATCAGAAACTTCTCAATCAGAGGTCTGAGCACGATATATTTTTTACACTCACTGACGGGATCCACTCTTTAACTTCGAAGGGCTAATGCATTAACTTCGAAGGGCTAATGCATTTTATAGATAATTAACATGGGTTAGCGATTAATCTTTTAATCGTAAATTCGCCGTCATTTACGAGATGCAGACTCGCTGCTGAACTTTTTTTTTATATTTTCTTAGCCAGATTTGAACCTGAGTGCTCACTACGAAGCTCCAAAACGAATTTCCAACAAGATTATGAACATTCGGTGATCACAACTAAAATTATTATAGTCCAGCGAAGTTTTTGAAGTCCGCACCGATGCCCGATCGATTTTTCTCTGTGTTATACGAGTTTTTTTGATAACGGTCGTTTACAAATTCCCTTTCCAAATGAAGAAAATGTGTAATCAAATTTTGGCATTACAGATTAAAGCAGTCCCTTTAACAATATAGCGCAGGCTATCCTAGCAACGATTGCAGGTGGTACGTATTGTGTGTTTTTTTCAAAGTCAATATCATAGCAAATCATGCTGCTAACCCCAAATGCAAGCTTTGATTCTATAAAAAAAAACCATTTCCGTTTTTGTAACTACAACAACCTTAAAGCAAGCCACCCCATCTCCCACCCATTATCAAACAAACACCAGCACCGCTGGAGCCACCACTAGCACCACAACAAGAACAACAACAATAACAAGAAGTTTTGTCTCAACACAACTACAACGACAAGAGTCCAAGTTTCAATGCACATCACACGCAATGATACATTGTGTAAGGAAATACTCGTACCAACTCAAACTCTCACTCATCTCGTCGTAATGTTAAGTTTTAATGGGGTCAACTGACAGTTGTGCGAGGTAGAGGAGAACTAAAAGAAAAGACCACAAAATTCCAAACGACATGCCATCACACATTCACACACACACACAGGAAACACAGCAACAAGAAAAGTCTGCAGAGAGCTGCACACACATACACTTCTATACTCAGTCACAAACACATGACGATAGAGAAAGGGATACAAAGGAACTGCATGTTTTACATGTTCTACGTAATAACTCTCTCTGAGTATGCTAATGATGGTTGGTTTACTCTCTCTCGCTCTTATTCTGTGTCCGTATGGCAACCAGTGATGGAAAACATGGTACACCTGTACCATTTGTAATAGTGTTTTTTAGCGTGTGGTTTTCAAAAAGAAATCAAACGCATATAATTTAAAGTTATGGACAAGAATTTAGCTTTATTTTAAAGATAAGGGTTTGTCATTATGTTTTAAAAATGATTACGGGCAAGTGACCGCTCCGACTGGCTCGAATAAATTCCAGTCCTATTTTCTACACTTTTTGCAGCATTTGGGGCCGTATGTTAGCAATAACGCGCCGAATATTCTCTTCCAAGGCGTCAATCGTGTCGGGCTTGTCTGCGTAGACAAAACAACCCCACAAAAAATAGTTCAGCAGTGTTAAATCGCACGATCTTGGAGGTCATGCCACAGGCCCACGACGCGAGATATTGAGCTCACCCAAAGTAACCTTAAAAAATTGATTGTTTCGTTGGCTGTATGGCATGTAGCGCCGTCTTGTTGGAACCAAAGGTCGCGTACACATCAACATCTTCCAATTTAGGCACGAACAAGTCATTAATCATGGCTCTATACCTATTGACTGTAACATTATGGCCGACTAAATTTTTGAAGAAATATGGACCAATGATCCCCTCTGCCCATAGAGCACACCAAACAGTGACTTTTTGATGATGTAACGGGGTTTGATGATGTAACGGTTTTTTTTTCTAATGGCTTTTAATTTTTATTACTTTAATGGCGACAATTTTGGTGATTAACGTATTCATTCTACCAAAAGTAAACTTCATCGCTGAAAAATTTGTTCTTGTAAAAATCAGAATTGGTGGCCACATTAACTGTACCGTAATGGCCGGCTTAATTTTTGAAGAAATATGGACCAATGATTCCCTTTGCCCATAGAACAAACCAAACAGTGACTTTTTGAGTATGTTACCTTGTTGAGACAATGGCTTGTGGACTTTTATTACTTTGAATGCGACAATTTTGGTTATTAACGTACCCATTCAACCAAAAGTGAGCTTCATCACTAAACCAATTTTTTTTTTGTAAAAATCAGGATCGGTGACCATCTTGTTTTGGGCCTATTTACCACAATTTGCAAACGTTGTTCCGGAGTAAGTCTATTTATTATGAGATGGCAAACCAAAGTAAACAAAATCAAGTGACAGCTGTCAAAAAGGCCATGTCCGAAAAAAAGTGTATACAGATTGAAAACCACACGTCAAAAAATATGTTCATTACTGCTTGGAGAGCTGAGACAGGATTTGTTTCGCAATTGTTTCTCGAGTGGATTGCTTTAGTTCATTAAAATTTGTTGGTTTTGCTTTGTAGACTTCCTGTTTGCCATGCCCCACAATAAAAAGTGAGGTGCAGTTAGGTCAGGCGACCTGGGGGCCAATGGAACGTGGAGTTTCTAGATATCAGATTATTGCGAAATTTTCGTCGCAATTCCGTTATAATATGCCGGGCAGAGTTGAAAGAAATTCTCATTTGGCGCAATTCTGGATAGAAAAACCCTCTTCACATGCTTAAGTAACGTTCTCCAGTAACCGTAACGGTGTGACCGTTTTCTTCGAAGAAGAAGGGCCCGACAATGCAGCGTGATGAAACAGCACACCACGAAGTGGATGCAATTTCGTCTAATGGAGTATCTGTGGGTTGGAGGCACTCCATATTCGACAATTTTGTTTGTTTATTTTGCCGTTTATATCGAAATGGGACTCGTCAGACATGAAAAGAAAGTTCAAAATGTTTCCGCGTTCTTCCACCATTTGAAGCATCTTCTGGCAAAATTCCAAGCGAATCGGGAAGTCTGCTGCGTTCAGTTAGTTGGCCATTTGAATTTTATATGGGAATAAGTCCAAATCTTTGTGCATAATTGACTGCAATGACTGCCTGCTTATACCCATTTGAGCAGATAAGCTTCTTGTCGAAACTCTTGGATAGTTTTATATGGCAGCAGCGATTGTTTCGTCCAAACTGAAGGGTTTCGATGGTAAGGTCTTAAATCTAACCGATTTTCTCCAATTTTAATAGCGTCCATCCTTGGCCCAAAGTAACTTACCAAATGTCATGAAGATTGGACGACTATTGCTTCTTTTAGTTTAATAACAAGCTTTAAATAGACAGCAAATAAATGTGTTAAACTTTATTTTTTTCAGTATTGTTTGCCATTTCATCTTGGAAAGACTTACACCGCGAAAACAACGGTTTAGTGCGGTTTATGGGCTGCTGAAATCATCGGTCCATACTTTTTCAAATAATATGATGGCCGGAACGGAACTGTGAATCGCGCCATGGTATCGGACTTTTTGCTACCTGATTTTAAAGCCCGTAATCTTGACGACATTTAGTTTCAACAGGACGGTGCCACTTGCCAAATAGCTGCTCAAACAATGAATCGCTTGAGAGTTTAATATCGAAGAGCAGCTAATTTAACGTTTTGGACCGCTGAGTTGGCCGCCTAGGTCGTGTAATATCACACCTTTAGACTTTTCTTTGGGG
Source organism: Hydrotaea diabolus (assembly GCA_963513945.1). Classification (NCBI taxonomy): domain Eukaryota; kingdom Metazoa; phylum Arthropoda; class Insecta; order Diptera; family Muscidae; genus Hydrotaea; species Hydrotaea diabolus. The sequence continues at coordinate 7,678,352 of OY740718.1, forward strand.
CTACGTAAATTCCAAAGTCTTTGCTGAAATACCAGGTATGAATCAGGTTTTAGAAGCCAATATTAGGCGTGCCATTAACGCCATACCGATCGAAATGCTAGAACAGGTCATCCAAAATTGGACCCTCAGAATGGACACCCTGAGGCTTAGTTACGGCCAACATTTAAAGGAAATTATATTCGAAAAAATAAATTTGTTTTTTTATTTTGAAAAATGCGTTTAGATTGATTACCCATTAGTATCAAATCAAAAGAATAATTTTGGTACAATCACTTAAGTTTTTCCCTAATTTTGTGCCCAAATTTAGTACGAGTATAGTTAAATATTTTGTGAGTTCCATCACTGATAGCAACATGTAAGGCGAATTGCTTTGCTGTTAGTAACATTTTACAGTCGCCTGTTAAGGCTTTAAATACATTCTGTTAACTGCTTAACAGAGTTCCTAAGGCAACAGTAACAGCAGAGGGCAGCTAAATAGGTTAACAACAAAATGTTAAAAGGGAGTATTGGATATTTTCGATTTTCTCTTTCCCCTCGCTCTTTGACACTCCCTTCTCATTGGTTAGTGTGTGTGTGTGCAACTTTGTATAGAATTCAAACTCACTAGTTATTGTCCTGCCGTTGTAGTTGTTGGCTGGACATTTAATGGTTGTGGTTTGTCCATACAAGTGTCCGTAGTGAACCATGGAATATCCTTACATTCGTCAATCCCACCCATCCACCCAAGCAACCAAAGCTTCTTTGCCTGCCCTTCCCGCTGCGCCACGTTTTATTACATTTTCAATTTCCATTTCATTTTCAAATGGAATTTCTAACGCCTTTTCCCTTTCGTTTGGTTTTCTTTACGTATCGTCGTATCGTGTCGTATGTGTACACACTACTTACGTATTTCGGGTTTCGCTATGATGTCATCAATATTACTGAAAATGTGGACAAGTGTTGGGTTTATGCCATTCCTTTCCCCCATTTGCTCCTTCTCCTGGCATAGCCATACAGGAGTAGTATTTGTTGGTAGTTGGCGTAATGCCGTTTTTTCCATTTTTACTGTTTTTTTTGCAGTTTTTCTTTCTGTTTACATTACATTTCCTGTACGCGGTTCTATTTGAGGACTTTTTATTGGCTCGCTTTGGTTTATTTCTATTAAAAACTTTGAATTGAGAATGCATTAAAATTAAAGATGACTATGAAACACAAAAATGATATAGAAGTATTCTAAACTTTAAGGATTGAATTTTCGAAAATGATGGAATCAGTTCTCTGGTTTCCAAAACACATCCAAGGTTTTTTTTATAGCTTCACCAGGACATTGCTGGCGATAATTACGACGAAACAAAGCAAGCCATTTGCATGGGGGTCAAGTAAATCTAATTTTCACTACATTTTACAGGACAATTTGATTGAATTTTCAACCCGACACCACGTTGTAGAACAGGGTATTATGACTTATATGTACGGGGTGGAGCGCGGTAATTTGCTTATTTGGGAATAAAATAAAAAAAGTATGAACCTTAGAAAAATTTATTTTACATTTTAGTTATATTGAACAGTAAGGGAATTTTTAAATTACATGGTTTTAAATAGTGTAACTGGAAAATGTCGACCTTCGCTATCCACACACTGCTGCATACGTTTTCTAAAGTTTTCATGAACTCAGCCTTAATATTGTTAATTAGGTCTTCCAAAGTGTTTGGACGGTTGATTCGACTTCAGGTAACCCCAAAGGAAAAAAAATCGCATGGGGCTTAGTCTGGTGAGAGTGCTGGCCAGTTCACATCACCCCTCAAAGAGATAAGCCGTCCAGGTAACATTTGCCTCAAACAATTTATGGGGCTTAGTTTGGTGAGAGTGCTGGCCAGTTCACATCACCCCTCAAAGAGATAAGCCGCCCAGGAAACATTTGCCTCAAACAATTCATGGTAACCCTTGCTGTGTGTGCAGTGGCACCATTCTGTTGGAACCAGGTGTCCTCCAATTGCATTGCCTCAAGAGCAGGCTGAAACAAATCTGGAAATGCTAAGAGCAAGTGATTGCTTCCGAGCAGAGCTTTTCAGAGATTGCAGTACTGCGGCTCTAACTCTCTCGATGTTTTGTGGTGTTGTAATCCTTTTCTCAGGTCCCCTTCGTACACATGACACATTCCCTGCTGTTCTCAATAAAGTTACCCCGTTTTCAATTGATTGCCGTCCACGACCACGAATAGTAAATCAAAAGCACGCTGCACTGCATTGATCGATTGCACATTTGAAAAATACTCTTCAACACAAAATTACCTCTCCTCACGTGTCCAATGCATGATGGCAACTTAAAGGCAGACGAATAAAAATCTCCCGTCAGCCACTTTAAGCCACGCACACTCTCCACTCTATTCGACCAACAGTGCCGCCACAGTGCAAAAAAGCAAATTACCGCGCTCCACCCTGTATAATGGATATTCGGCTTGACCTACCAAAAGATGGTTGTTGTTGTAACAACAATATATTTTGTTTCGAAGTCTTGTTCGTCTGCTTCGATATCCAGGTGAAGGAACGGCGCTATTTGAACGGAATGCGTCCAAAGAGACCTGGCGGCCAGCTGAGTGGCCTTGGCCGTACAATTGAAGAGGTGCTGCACGTCATGTGGTCCCCGATGACAGTCCGGAACGTTGCCATCAATTCTCGCCCAAAACGAATTGTGGCGGCTGCACCTTCCAGATCTCAGCTGCGCCAGAAACACGCGCGTCTGCCAAGGTAGCGTCCTTTTCTCAGGTAAAATCTCCGGGGATGTTTCCCTAGCACTACATTAACGCTATAGCTGTTGTTGTTGTAGCGGCAACTGTGTGCAGGAGTGACATTTCCTTGGCCGAAGAAATGATTCTCAATTCAATCCGGTCCACAGAACCGGTGGCCGTTGGATTGTATAGCTATAGCTGGATACTGCTGCTGCACTCACTATCGTGAATGTCGAGTAGACCAGCCTGATAGTTTCGATGATCTAATGGTTCTCTCTTGTACCGCTGGATCTCTCTCAGATCATGAGGATCGTACCTGATCTGCCTGGGCGGCGGCATCCTGTGTATGAGATGATGGTTTGGATGACTATTGCGAAGACGCCCAAGCAGGTATTGCTTGGAAAACATTGTGTCTGCGCACGATAAGGACCTTCGTCTCCTCATGTAGACACCCTGTTGATATTCTCCGGGCGAAATTCTAGCAAAACTGAATTTTCTTACACTGCGTCGTACTCACATTCGCTGACCACACCGGCGCTGCATAGTTCGCTTTTGACCGACCCATAGCCTTTTAAGAGGTCAACAAGAGTCGGATCAACCGACTTAAACTTTTCATCTTGTTTAATTTTCTTGTTTATACTCGTAGAACTGGTGAGGAATCCATAGGTCAACAGCTTTGGTCGTCCACTGAGGTTATGAGGATATGATAAATGAAAAATACTCTTGCTCTCAGATCTTTATAAAACGAGTGAAGCTAAATTTATTTTTTAAATCTGAAAAATTAATAGCTGCGTTCTTTTTAGGTTACTAAAGTTGGTATGAAAGTTGCTCGGTTAGCGAGTTGGCCTCAACTCGCTATAGAAACGAGCTAGAGTTACCACACTTATTTTTCCTGCAGAAAATAACATATGTTGCTGTATAAAAACATATGTTTTTTTGTTCTGTATACAAAAAAGAAGCAAGAAGAGGTTTCATGGGCGAATACGTATTGGGGTCTTCGACACGCGATGGCATAAGTAAAACTATACTTCAACCCAAAGTAATGACACAAGAAGAGGTTTCATCGGCAAATACGTATAGGGATCTTCGGCACGCGATGGAATAAGTGAATGTTGAAATCAAACACAAACTGATAGTTTAAAGAAATTTAACACAGTTTAACAAGCAAAAGTGTAGCAAATTATTGATTTGTTATGTTTTATTGAATATTTTTTTACAATTTATAGTATTTTTATTGTCTGCTTTTGGCGAATTCGCCGATGAACCCTGTTGCTATTTAATTCTCTTGAGTGTATGCTAAGAGAAACAATGTTGCCATATCACTCTTTATTTTATTCAATGTTGCCAGATTACCATATTGCATACTTAATAGGTTACTTAGCTAGTTACCTCAAAAGAACATGGCAAATGTTTTAATGACATCTCAGATACAGTGAAAAACTGGAAAAAGCCACACACATAGAAGTCTTCGTCTTTATAGAAAAACACGTCAGAATCCTAAAATTTCTCCTCGGAATTCTTGAAGATCCTTTGACCTTAATGCACTCACCTTAGATCATTCTGGGACTTCACTTTAGTTAATTGCCAAGAGTTACCTTCAAGTGGGCAAACAAGGAGCCTTTAATGAGTGACTAACTCCTCAAACGTGCATATTTACGTCTCCAAACACACCACAATTCCTTTGGTAACAATTAACAGAAAACAAACACATACGCAAACACACACAGCCGTATGTGTAAATATGTTCTTATGTGTGTGTGTGTTACATGTACATTACATACCTTTGACATACTTCCACGACAAATAATGAAAGGACGAAAAACAAACAGAAAGTGGAGCTCTGCGAAGTACACCTCGCCGGAATGAGTTGAAACATTCTATTCTATATTTTTTTTTGAAAATGATAAATGTCTTTATTTAGTCATAAGTATATTTTTTTCTGTGAACCAGACATATTCGCATATACTACATATTAGGGTGGGTTGCGCAAAAAAAATGCGGCGATCGCTACATTAAAATCTATTTTGGGTAATATTTTTGGGATACAGGGTGTTCAGATTACGTGTGATTATTTCAATCCCAAATGCGACTGTTTTACGTAGCCCTTTGTTGGAAAAGATGATTCTTTGGTCCAAATAGTTGTGATTTCAAAGTTCAGGGCCTAAACTCAGATGGCCATGTGACTACAATTGCTAAGTCAGTTGGACCTTGTTTAAAATTCGGTTTGAGTTTGATGGAGATTTGTAGTTTCTGGTCTAGAGTGTCCAAAAAACCGGGGGTTTCAGATAACCGTCATTTTTGTTTTTTTTTTAAACCGTTTTGTAAAAACCAGACTAGCGTTTTTTAAGTAAAAAGCGTCTTTAACCCACATTGCCGTTCTAGCCTTATGCCTAAGTGGGAAATATTTTCCTATTCAAAAGTGAAGTGATGTACCACATTTGTACACGCAGAGAAAAAATATGGTTACTATATGGTAACGGCAACAATAAAACGTTCTCTGAAATAAAAGTATTGTTTGTTTATTTTGACAATAGTATGATTGCAGCAATATTTATATTGGTGAAATATAACAATAGAATTGTTGGCAAATTAAAAAATATTGTTGAAGCAGCAATATAAATATGGTTGGTAAGAAAAAAGTGGGTTTTATGTTTGCAATAGTATGATAACGGCAATCATACTGTATGATTGATTAGTCCATAATTTAAATATGGGGTTTCGAACAGTGTTACTGTTGCCAATTTTATGTAGTTATAGTACTTTTTATATGTAAAACAAAAATTTTCAAGCAAACTGCTTTGGATTTGGCTAACTGAAATAATTTTAATAAATGATGCGCTTACATTTTTTAAATGGATTTTTTGAACCGTTAAATAAAACATTCCTATTTAGAATTTAATGTATTTTTAAATAATTTACTCTAAAAAAATCTATTGTTGACAACATAACCCAATCCTGATAATTTTGGGGATCATGCAATGGCTGTAGGGATCATAACATGGTTGCGTGTGAATCATACTATGGTTATGGGGATCATGCTATGGTTGTATGTGGAACATACTATGCTTGTGAGGATCATAATTTGGTTGTGGGGATCATAGTATGTTTGAGTGTGAATCATACTATGGTTATGGGGATCATAGTATCGTTGTATGTGAATCATACTATTGTTGTAAGTATCATAATATGGTTGTGGGATCATAGTATGGCTGTATGTGAATCGTCATATTGTTGTGAGGATCATATTTTAGTTGTGGGGATAGTATGGTTGAGTGTAATTCATAATATGGTTGTGCGGAACATGGTATGGTTGTGTGTGAATCATACCATTGTTGTGAGAATCATAATATGGTTGAGGGATCATAGTATGGTCGTATGTTAATCGTACTATTGCTGTGAGGATCATAATATTGTTGTGCCACATGCATATACACAGCAATTGCATGATGCTCATCGAAAATTGTTATTCTAACCATACTTTTTTTCTTCGTGTGCTGAAAGCGTGTTTCGGACCAAACCCTATTTGTGTGGGGACTATATCAAAAAAAGTTTTAATCGCTGCAAGAAAAGGACCTAAGGTTAAAAACCAGTTTTGTTCAGGAGAGCCATTTTTAAGATTAGGTCCCTTTCTATTTGCGCTTATAATCGTCGACTTCACTTTCATAAAACGCGCATATCTCTGGGAGGGAACACTTTTGGGGCATGGGATCGGACTCATTCGTTGCTCAGATGTTGTCCACATCAAAAAAAAATGAAAATTGATTTGTTTACCCTTTCTCTATGCATAAGTACTGTACCAAAATTTATGTAATCGGAATTAAAATGGGTGTACTAGAGAATATTTTGGTAAAATCGGGAAGGATATTTCTACTGGGGCTTTTATTATCTGAGCTGGTTACTGATCGATCGTTAAAAACTACACCAAATTTCATCAACATTAGATGGTAATATGTGGCTGTTAGAGCTTAAAACATAAAATCGGTTGAACATATATGTTAAATGATTTCAGCTGATTTTGAAAAGATCTAAGCCGATTTACTTCAATTTCAACAGGGCACAGTGGGATAAGATACAAATAATTGAAATAGTCCACTAAATACAGGGGCAGATCAACAGGGCTCCCAATTTGGGCACCTCGAGATTATTTAATTCTTAAGCGCATGTAACTTTTGTATTTGTAAACCGATTTTTTCCCATAAAATCTACAAGTCGAGGCCTACAAAAAAGTGTGTAACACCTATGCTGCCCTCCTAAGAAATAAAGTCACATATCCATTTTTGTAGTTTTGAGATATTTAGCTTTTTTGAGTACGAAACACGCTAGCAGTGGTAAATATGACCATTTTGCTCAACTGTTTTCGGTCATTTACAGATGAAAATGGGTCTTTTACACAAAAATCAGAAAATTATTCACGGTTCCGAATCAGTCCTTATCCCAAATTTGGCGCTTGTGACTTTCTTAGGAAGCCAGTATGTATGTGTATCTTGTGTACTTTTTAAGATATACGATTTTAGGAATTAAAAAAAAATTGGTCTTACCTTGGTGGTGTTGTACTTTGTTAATAACTGAGCCAAATATCAACCGATTCTTTTCATTTTAATTTTGTTTAAAAGGAATTAACGATGCCATAAATACACTTTTATAGTCTGGATTATTTTGAGATGTAGAAGCTTGTTTCGAAAGTTACGATATTCTAAATGGAAAAAATTCATTTAAATCGTTTGACAAATACAAAAGTTACATGCGTTTTCAAATTGTATAAGCTCGAGGTGCCCAACTTGGGGGCGCTGTAGTCTCGCCTCTGCCTATCGTTGGGGGCCCACACTCCAAACTTTAGCTCGAAAAAACCTTTTCTATAAGTGTGTGAAATTTCATCCAAATCCGATTGTTTGTTTAGAAACGGCTGAATTATTTCTATTTTTTTTAATTTCATCCCACTGTGCAGCGTCTGTCTTTGGTCAAAAAAACTTACTTCAGCCAAATTTTATAAAGAATAAACAACAATTGTGACCAATAGTTTTTGATGGACAGCAGAAGGACAGACAGACAGACAGACGGAGATTTTTATATTGAATCATGATTCTGAGTTTGGTAGTTAGAAACATTTGCCAGGAAACTAACTTATAATTCCCTGTTTGACAGTGAGGTGCAGGATATAAAAATGGCATTTCGTACAGGGAAATTATCAATTTTTTTTTTTTCCAAAAAACCGAAAATCGAAATACCCGGAAGCAAAACCCGGGTAAACCGACATGTCGGGCTTAAGCTATTTTTGATAAATCGACATAATCGACATTTGGACACAAAAACCGGAATGTGGGTTTTCGGTTTCGGTTTTGGACACTCTTTTTAAGACTGAGTCGAATACTCTCGTTAGTGCTTACTTTACGACGCCGAGAACCGTGAGTGTTGCCCTCTAGCACGCCAGTCTCATGAACATTTTTTTACAAACAGCGCCGCGTTGGGGTGAAACAAAATCCATGACTATTTTTCTTAATGTGTACAGCGACCCAGGTTAATGTGCATTCACACTCGTACAACATGTGTTGTTGGTGTGTGTGAACGAACCGAACATGTGTATGTGTGCATTTGTAAAGTGGCATATTTACACGTCGGTTTGTGTTCCTCTGCGACGCCATTACCGCGAATTGTGGTAATATTTGTTTGTACATATTTTAACTATTAAATGCATAAACATTACAATTCGTACAATTACATACGAAATAATCACCACAAGGAATACAAGCGCAGTGAAAAGTATTCGTCGCGACTGAATTTCAGTAGAACACAAATAAGACTTAAACAAATTTCGGCCACAAAGACACCCAAATGGAAAGAGTTTCAAAATAAAAATTATATAAGAAATCCCCTATTTGGTTCGGACACAAGGGGGAACTAATGAAACATCCGATTTAATTACAGACCTACAGATACTTACTAAGGTTTCACAACATACCATTTTTATCCCATGATTTATACAAAGCGGAACATAACCCCAAAAAAGTCATTTGAAAAAGGCTAATGTACAGCCAAGAACTTTCAGAGAAAAATGCCTCAGAAACTAAGAGCTGCAGATACCTAATTTAGTCCCGCGGTATTCCATTTGAAACAAGTGGAAACAAAGCTACAAATGATTAACACCGGAAGCGGAACCAAATCCTTGGAAATTTTATTTTAAGACTACTGTTTAGCCAAAGGCTCTTTCTGATAACTTCTTTTGAAATAAGCTTCAGACTTTTGCGTTCGTGTGTACAGCATGGCAGTGGCAAGAACTTCGAGAGAAAAATGCCTTAGAAACTGATGACTTTTTAAGGAAAACCTCAAAGGAAATACTTATTAAAAAGAGACATCACAGAACTTTGAGTTTTTATCTAGGTCGGAGTATAAAATAAAGGGATCGCTTTTAAAATAAATTAAAATGAACCTAACTTAATTTGACGGCTTTATTAGAAAAATTAAAGGTTTCCATTATTGACTGCCTCGGCTGGCTGTGCAGTAGCTTATTCGGTCCACACAATTTTACTAGACGCTGTTGAAGAAGTATTTCTCTATGCCCATATTCGCTTTTATCATATCATCGATCGATCTTAAGAAGAACTCCACAAAGATGTAAAAGACCGTGTTAGCGGTTTCTGGCACTGCCCCTCTAATAGGCTATACTTTTTTTTGGATTATCCTCACCAAATCGGTCTGGTACGCCAGAAAAACAATCAGGGCGGCAAAATCTTTGTCTGGCTAATTGACACAAGAGAGATTACCAAACAGAGGCCACAAAATAGCTATTGGCACACACAGACAACGGATGTTTTGCCACAACCGAATTTGTTTGCCAACCGAATGATTAAGGTTGCATGCACCTTGAGTGTTCCATCAGTACAACCGAATATAAGTTGGTGTTCTGTTACTTTCAAAAATTTTTGCTGAAGTATCGGTCAAAATACGAAGTATCATTTTGTACCAGTACCATTTTGTTAAAAACTTGTCTTCTATTTAAATATAGAAGCAAGAGGTCTTGAGTCGGTTTAATCCCTGTTCAAAGTATCAGAACCTTCAGAAAATAATTCTTGGATCTAAAAGTCGACATGTCGAATTTGGTTAACGAAAAAATTTTAAATTTTCAGTAGAGGCAAAAGGGTAAAAGTTAATAGAAGCTTTTTACTGAATAAATTAGATTAAGTAATTTGCTTAAAGCTGCTTTTAGTAATGACGAAAGTTAAGATATCATCAGCAATATTCGGTTACAACAACAAAATGTTAGCAAAACTATTGGTTGCCACAACCACCAGTTATGGCAACTAAATATACTTTATGCGTTTCATTTGTATTGTATGACTTGTATGGCGACGATCATATTTATCATCTTGTGGTACGTCGAACTGAATATCCATTACGATTATAAACATCTGGTGATTGCAACCGAAATTCTTTTTTTTGCAACTTAACTTTAGTAGTTGTAACCGATTTCCGACTATTTTTTTCTGTGTGTAGCGATTACCACACGTAGAGTACAAATTCGTGCCACAACCGAATGTTGGTGGTTTCACGTACTTTTAATGTATTCCATAGCTACAACCGAATGTTGATTGGGTACATGGGAATTTTCAGCAGTGGGAACTGACAGTATCGGTTGAAGAGACAAAGTAGCGGAAAACCCAACTGATTATGATGATTATTGGATTTGAGATTTTACATGTGTTGGTTGTTGTTATAGATTATTGCCTTTAAGAACTCTTTGAATTCGGTTGTCATTACCATGAACATTTGTTAACTGGATCTACTGATGTGCAAATATTGTGTATTCGGTGTTTTAACCGAAAAAATAATTGTTTATGTTGAAATTTATTCGGTCTTTTGTCATTATTATGACTTAAACAGTTTTTATTCTGACTTGAGACCTTCTTTGTTCCATATTTTTATTAATTTTAATATTTAACGTTTTGTCAATATTTGTTCTGTTAATTAAATTATGAGCAGGTTTTTTTAAAACATGGCTTTTACTTTCGAATCTTATAAAGTTTGTATGCACAAGTGAAACGATATTATGCATCAAATTGGTACAGTGGGTCAAAAAGTTCAGTTTTGGTTTTAAATTGTCATATAATTTTAACCATACGCTGATTATGAGAAATTATTTAAGTGGAATTTTAAACCTAATTATTTCTGGCTACTTAAGGGCAATATGACACAAAATAATCCAAATGAATTCTTGAAGTCGTGCATACATGTGATTTAACGTATACTTTATATTCGTACTTTCATTTCGATCATATTTTGTAAGCTGTTTTAAAAAGATGTGTGAAAAAAAGTTATTGTTGATTTCAGATTCCATTCTAGTCATAACTTATTCATTACATTTTATTAAAAATTTTTTTTTTTTTTGAAAAAATGACGATCACCTCCCATTTTTCTGTAAGATGTTCTGATTTTATTTTAGACGATTAATACTCAAATGATAATAGTATCAGGTGATCAATCTAGAGGTATTTTTTTCAAGATAAAAGAAATCCAAAAATTCAAATCAGGAGTGGAATCTTTATTTTGCATTCAAAAGGACGTTTTATGTCATTTATGTTTTGAATATAATTTCCTTCAAATGTTGTCCGCAACTATGCCTCAGGGTGTCCAGTCTAAGGGTCCAATTTTGGATGACTCGTTCGAGCATTTCGACTAGTATAGCGTTAATGACACGCGTAATGTTGGCCTCCAAAACCTCAATCGTAGCTGGTCTGTCATCATAGACTTTGGACCATAAGTAGTCCCACAGAAAAAAGTCTAAAGGTGTGATATCACACGATCTAGTTGGCCAGCTCATCGATCCAAAACGTGAAATTAGCTGCTCTTCAAAACGTCCTGTTGAAACCAAATGTTGCCAAGATTACGGGCTTCAATTACAGGTAGCAAAAAGTCCGATATCATAGCGCGATAACAAGTACCATTCGCGGTTACGTTTCGGCCATTATCGTTTTTGAAAAAAAAGAACCGAGGTTGATCTTTAACCCAAATGCGCCAATTTTGTTTATGCCATACCCACCAGTTGTGGCAACCAATAGCTCTACTGAATTCAGTTGGTACAACCGCCTTATTGGCTGTAAGAATCGTAATATAATTGCAGCTTCGAACTTCTGGTAAGTCTGACCATGTAACTAACAATACTATGTAATGCTGATGATGCACCAGAAAGAATGTTTATCCAACCGAATGTTTGTGGTACGGATTGAATTTCAACTGATTTGTTCGCTGTGTGTAGTAAATATGGGCATTATGGGATGTCAGTTAATCCAAATCAGACATCAAAAGCATTTCTCGGAAAACTTTTTTCCATTAACGCCATACGTCTTTGGAGTCAGCTGCCATTGAACATTTAAACTTTAACCTACAATGAAAGTAAGCGACGTTAATAGAAATTTAATATTTATTTCAGGGATGGATTTATTTTTAAGATCTGTTCCAAAACGATCCATAGAAGCCCAAAACCCCTTATTGTTGAAACAAACAACCAATAGTAACTTTGGGTATTTTGGGCACGCCAGTTAAAGTAAATTTCTTTACAAATCCAAAAGTGAATTAATTTTTAATTGTTAAGACCGATCTTAGGGTTCGGTCTCTTCAACTCTGGGAACATGAAAAAGGTCCCTTATAATCAAAACAAGAAACTTATAGCAAATATGGATATATGAATACAAAAAATAGTGTTATTTTTATCCATATCCAAATATGGACTTTATTAGATTTCGTTAGGATTGGGACTGGGATTCATAAACCCTTTATGGCCCAAAAACGGCCCTTAAAGCAAGCAACCAATAAATTTCGTATCAAAACCTAAAATGGATTTATTTCTTTAGATTCAGCCGAGATTGAGAATTTGATTCATAAAGCCAGGCTCCGTGAATCATCCCAGTAGTACAATAAGGGTGATTTAATCAAAGAAAATTTGGGTAGAAATTTGAGAGCTCAAAAGACTTTTTCTAGTCTGAACACATCTGTTTTCCCATTTCCATTGGCATCTACTACTATTGCAACAATTTGAAGAATAGAAACGCCAGCTGCTGTCTGCATCAATGGCAACGGAAATTTTTACAGTAGTTTGCATTTTTGATTTTCTTTAAAGCCTGCCATCAACGATCCAACGCCACGGGGCCTGTGAAGAAGACATTAAACACTTTTTTGTTGTTCTTGTAGTGGGTACATTCTGGCATTTTCTTGTTTAATAAACAAATTTCAAATTGTTTATTGATTTTGCTTCTGCACAATTTCGTCTTATTCGTATTCTTCTTAATCAAGAAGACAACACACGGACAAAACAGGCGAAAAAAACCAGAACCAAATCAAAATCAGACATTCTTAGGACGGCAACAAAGCCGTTTCATAAAATCTTAAATACAAACGATGGAATACAATACGACACGGCACACATATGCATCATGGTTGGTTGAAACCGTGGGCCTAGAGTTGGTTGCTTGGCTGAATTTGGCAGTAGGCCAAACGTAAGGAAAAGAGGCAAACCCTTAAAATAAGGCAAAGTCTAATTTCTTACGAAAAATGCAGAAAACGTTTACAATTCTTCGCCTGAGTAGAAAAGGACTGTGTGGCCGGAAGGAAGTGAGAAAGGAAGGAGCACATGTGAAGCAAATACCGAGAACACAAAACTATCATCATAAGTTTATGGGTGCATACGAACCGAAAACCGCACCGTAAAGTATTAAAAATTAAATATTTAACGGTGAATGGAACGTGAAACAAATATTGCATGAATACATGCATGCCTGCCCGCCACCGGTTGTGGCTGGGAAAAGGGGAGCTTATACAACAACAAGGACTGCCAGCACTTCGAAGGCTCCATAAGGACACGGGCAAACACACACACTCATATGCTGCCTGCTGCCTGTATGTGAAAGTATGTCATTTTTATTTGAGGCAGTGGACAAGTGGCCGTCCAGTCATTCACTGGCTGTATATCATTTTTATATGCTCCGCAGGCCGATCCAGCGACCGGGTTTGAGGTTATTGCGTTATCGTCCATTTTTTTTTAATTTTTCTAATTTGTTTTGTGTATTATTACTAAACCAAATAAATAAAAGAACGTAGCCACTGAACGAATAGTCCAAATGACCCACCATTGAATGCTAACGAAGAAGCGGACGATGATGATGGTGGTAGTGTCGGTCTTCTTCAACGGCAGCATTCCCGGTGGTTTTCATTTAACATCGCCCTGGGGAAAATGTTTCTATAGTACGGGCTCCAAACAACAAGCATTTGTACCTACTCAACATTACAGGCAATTATTTTGTTTTCTATGTACATATGTGTGCGTGTTTCTGTGTGTGTAATCATACAAATGTACACTGACCCATACATGCCCACTTGTATGTGGAGAGACCTTTACAGCTTGGCTGTTTTTCCCTTAGTCTCTGATAGCCACCGTTAAGTTTGTCAAGCTATTTGCAACATCAACCAACAAAACTTTTCGGAAGTCCTACGAAAACCGAGCTTTCAGTCTTAATGTTAGGTCTTTTGGAAGCTCTCCGTTTGTCAGACCTTGGGGGGATCAAACAACAAACCGCAAAGAAGTCTAATCAAAATCGACCCCCTAGTGTGAATGAAAGGCCTCCTTGATTATATATTAAAGGGCTCAACCAACAAAGTCTCTTGGAAGCTATCCTCTGCAACATATTTTTGGGCTCAATGAAATGTGGTCCTCAATGTATTCCCAATAAAATCTTCCCCTTAGTCTGAATGTTACGTCTCTTAGGAGCTATCAAACCTTAAAGTAGTCTTATCAAAATCGACTCTTAGTCTAAATGTTAAGCCTCTTAAAGGACTCTATACCCCATATCTGCAAGGGTTCAAATATCTTGAAAACTTTCCTCTGCAACATCAATTGGGGCGCAATTAAAAAACCTCAATGTACTCCTATTAAAATCTACCCTTTAGTTTGAATAGCCTCTTTAGCCTCTAAGAAAATTTCCATTTGGGGCTCATATGGGGCATCAGGGGCTCAAACCGCAAACCTCAAAGTAGTCTCATCAAAATCGACTCTTAGTCTAAATGTTAAGTCTCTTGGAAGCACTCTATATCCCATATCTTCAAGGGCTCAACCAACAAAGTCACTTGAAAGCAACATCTGTTGGGGCTAAATTAAAAACCTTTATGTAGGTCTATTAAAATCTCATTTTAGACTTAATGTAACGTCTCCTAGAAGCTCTTCATTTTCTAGACCTTTAGGGGATTAAACCATAGACCTTAAAGTATTCTCATCAAAATCGACTCCTTAGTCTGAATGTTAAACCTTTTGGAAGCTATGAATTTGTCACATCTTTTGGGGTTGAAAAAAGAAACCCTAAAGTTGTCTTAATAGAATCTTATCTTTAGTCTGAAGCTAAAAGAACGATTCTATTGAAAGCTTTTTAATGAGACAACAAAAAAATGTTGTCTCATTAAAATCGATCCCTTAGTCTTAATGTTCAGTCTGTTGGAAGCTATCTTCTTCCAACATCTCTACGGTCTTGACCAACAAACCTCAAAGAACTCGTAATCTAATCGAAATTGGCCATTTAGTACGATTGTAAGGTCTTTTGGAAGATTTTTATTATACAAATATGTTAGAATTGGTTATTTTAAGGTCGGGAAATTGCACATAGTCGTATTAGGCTGAGGAAGTGTTCTATTTTTGCAATACTTTCCTCTGGACGTTTACCCTATTGCTATTCGGTTTTTTCACTCTATACAGAAAATTCGTTGATCACAACCATTAGATTTGTGACGACAACTATTGCATTGCTTCCAAATATCGCAAGCACAATCTTACTAGTGGCCGTATACACTATGACAGGCTAAATAAAGGGTGTCCCAAGAAGAACGCAATTTTTAAATCTGGTAACATTCGAAGTGTCATTGTTTGACATTTGAACAATTGTTATTGTTTGTTAGTAGAAGGTACGAGGTTAGTAAAAATGGAGCGCTACACGAATGAACAACGCATTCTCATTGTGAAATTGTTTTACCAAAATGGTGAAAGTTTTGCGGCTACAGTTCGCAAATTGCGATCAATTTGGGGTCACAATAATGCTCCAAAAGAGTCAACTGTAAAGAGATTAATGGATAAATTTGCCGAAACTGGGTCTGTTAGTGATGTAAAGACAACAACGCGCCATCGACCAGGTCGATCGACCGAAAATGTCGCAGCTGTACGTGATGATGTCGCTCAAACTCCATCCACCTCAATTCGACACCGAGCTCAGCAAATTGGTGTCTCCAAATCCACTTTGCAGCGAATTTTGACGAAAGATTTGCATCTTCATGCATACAAAACTCAATTGACTCAGGACAGCGAAGGGAGTTCGTTAATTGGGTATTGGAGAGACAACATGAAAATGCTGATTTTGCCGATAAAATCATCTTCAGTGACGAGGCCTATTTTCATCTTGATGGCTTCGTCAATAGGCAGAATTGTCGCATTTGGGGTGCGGAAAATCCTCGAGTGCTTCACGAGAAGCAAATGCATCCTCAACGTGTCACTGTGTGGTGTGGTTTTTGGGCTGGAGGAATCATTGGACCTTTTTTTATGAAAATGAGGCAGGTCAAGCGCAAACAGTCAATGGTGTTTGGTATCGTGAAATGATAACCAGTTTTTTCTTGCCTAGAATTAAAGAAATGAATGTGGAGGGCATGTGGTTCCAACAAGACGGCGCCACATGTCATACAGCCAGAGAAACAATTCAATTGCTGCATCAGTCATTTCCCGGTCGTGTTATTTCGCGTTTTGGAGATCAGAATTGGCCGTCTAGATCGTGCGATTTAACACCATTAGATTTTTTCTTTGGGGTTTTTTGAAGTCGATGGTTTACGCGAATAAGCCGACGACGACTAAAGCCTTAATTGGACGCTGCATTAATGAAATACCGCAGCATTCATGCAAAACGGTCATTGAAAATTTCATTAAAAGATCGCGTGCATGCCAGCAAAGCCGCGGCGGCCATCTGCACGGTATATTGTTCCATATATAACCTCATTCTGTCTACTTTACGATATAATAAAGTTTCACGATTTTTTCTTAAATATCTGTGTTTTATTTAAAATTTAAAAATTGCGCTCTTCTTGGAACACCCTTTAGAAACAAAAACGTCTTCAATTCTAAGATTCACGCCCTGGGCATTGCTGGGAGATGACTAGCTTATTAATCCCATTTGGTGTTTGGTGATGAGGATGAACCTCCGCTATGGGTCATAGTAACCGGCTCATTCACAATTTCGCACCAAGACCAACTGTAACTGCGACTTAAGAATTAAAACAACCCCGTATCAAAACTCTCCGTGCGACCATTCCCAGCCGACTTACTCTTCTATGAGCTGCTGACCAAGTGTGATACCAAGTTATAGACACCGGCTAGTCTTAGTATACTGATAGAAAGCGAATGAGAAGCCCAAGGCTATGATCATGGTCATAATACTTATAGTTTGAACCCCGCAACATTCTGATATGTCTACACTAATTATTCGCTCTATATCACCAGCTCGAACATCATTATCTGAGATAAAGTTTAATCTAGCTGGGGGACGTACACGTAAAGACTAAACCTCGCCTGTGAGGCTACTTTATCTAAAAGTACCGAATTTTAATTTTTAAAATATTTTTTTTACCAAAAAATTACATAGCTTGAAGAATACAATTAACCTTTAAGAAAATAAAGAGAAATCATTTAGTTTTTTAAATTTTAATAAAAAAAATTAACTGTAAAAAGAACATTACATTAAAAATATTGTGTAACAAAATCGAGTCGCCTCACAGGCAGAGTTTAGTGTTCTAGGTTTGAGTAAAGGACATTCCTTGGCCAAGTTTCATAAGATATACTAAGCTCTCTCGTGGCACCAGGTCTCTTCGTTCTTTTTAAACTCGATGTCTTAATACAAGAATATTTCTCTGATTTAATAAATGATTCATACGACTTTAGCCATTTTCTACAATTTTAAATACCGGGTTGCCCATATTCGACGGACCCATCTGGCAACGCCATAACTTTTGACAGAGATGTCAGATCGCTTAATGACATACCGCGTTTGAAGCGTCAGTCCAAGCTGATTTTTACCATGCAACAATACACGCCACGCGAGCGCTCTGAAATAGTTGAAATTTACATTCAACAGAACAAGTCAATTGTGAAAACTCAACGTGCTTTTAAAATATTAAAAAATGTGAGAAGTGCGCCTTCTAAGAACACCATTAAGCGTTTATACGAAAAATTTTCGACTGGTGAGGCTCTTTCTAATCCGAAGAGGCCAAATAAAAGTCGACCAAGGCGATCGGCCGAGAATATCGCTGCCGTACGAGCCAGTGTTGAGAGGTCCCCAAGAACATCCCAAAAACGCCGTTCTCAGCAGTTGGGCATGGCTCGGTCCACTTTACAACGGATTATTCGCGTTGATTTGCATTTGCTCCCGTACAAAATTCAATTGACGCAAAGATTGTTGCCTGTGGACAAGCCTCGTCGATTGGAATGTGCCCAAAGAGTCATCGAAATGGCCGAAGATGACGAGCAATTTTGGAACAAAATTATCATGTCCGATGAAGCCCATTTCACATTGAATGGGACCGTAAATAAGCAAAATTGCTGTATTTACGCCACTGAAAATCCTCAGGAGATTCAAGAAGTGCCTCTTCATGACGAAAAAGTCACAGTTTGGTGCGGCGTTAGTGCGAAAACGGTCATTGGGCCGGTTTTCTTCCAAAATGAAAATGGCCATGCTGTTACCATCAACCAGGAGCGTTATCGCGACATGATGACCAATTTTGTGATGCCAATTATTCGTCGAAAGCGTATGAGGCAGTTCTGGTTTCAACAAGACGGCGCTCCGCACACAAGTTGCATAACAATCGATTTTCTGAAGAATTTGTTTCCGGGCCGTTTGATGTCGAAAAGTGGTGATTTGGACTGGCCACCGCGTTCGCCCTATTTGACGCCGCCTGACTTCTTCTTGTGGGGATATTTGAAGTCAAAGGTTTACGTTAACAAGCCAAGGACCGTAGAATAGCTCAAGGACAACATTCGTGAAGAAATAGCCGCTATTCCGGCCGAAATGTTGGCGAAAACGATGGAAAATGCTGCAAAAAGGGCACAATACGCCATCAACGCCAGAGGCGGCCATTTGAGAGATATCATATTCAAAAATTGATGTAAACAAATCTACTTGGAACAAATTAAATGAATAAGATTGCCAACCGCCAAATTTTTATTTTTTTCTTTGATTTTTTTAAAAAAAACATGGGTCCGTCGAATATGGGCAACCCTGTAGTATTGTAATTTTTCATTTGACAATTTTGTTATTGCCCTTTACCTATCTTATTATTGTGTTTTATTCGTCCTTTGTACCATAATTTTTCTAATAAACATTTGTTCTTAATCTTTTGTTGCAGCTCTCTGCCATTATGAAGGATCACATTCACTGTCAACATTTAACATTTATAATGTAAGAGGTGAGTTCACTATTTTGTTATCATTATTTGTTCATGATTATTTGTTGAGATTCCTGTCTTGTTTCATTTTAACAATGACCGTCAAGTTTTCTGAAGAAGCCAAAAAAAGGTTTATATTGAAGCTAAAAAAAACATCCACTATGCCGTTTTGTTAAAAAATGTTATCTCTATATGAGGAAAGACGTAAGAGATCAAAAACCGGATTTCTTTGAATAGTACTATATTTGCGGATTTATATGCATATAAAGTTAAACATTTTTATCGGCTTTTTTTATGAATCCTGGACCAAACGTGATTATGAGGATGAAATCTTAAACTCGAACCCTCCCGGATTAGTTCCACACTTATGGATATATATGTTTTTAAAGTTAAACCTTAAATTATGAATCTTTCAGTGAAAACATTGTCTTACAATAATAAGTGTTATTCACATAGTTGCGGTGAAGCATTCTGATGAAGGCTGTCACTGAAAGAAAATATATGTACTACTCCCCCTTTTTGTCTTCACCATGAGAGTTCAGTTTTATTCCAACAATTGCAGTCAATCAATTTGTGGCATAACACTAAAGCCAACGTTCAAGGCAAGAAGACTGTCAGTGTACAGTGACTGACAGTCTCTTCATCAGAATGCTTTTCTGCAATTGTGTGATTTTCGAAAAGAAATTTTGATCGAAATACGGCACCGCCACGCATGCTTTCATAGTTTCTGCAAAGAGTTAGTGACGCTGGCATACTAGTAGATAAAACAAACGGTCGTCGTACAGTGCTCACAAATGGGTAAAAGGTCGCAGTAGCCGAGATTTGCGACTCAGTCCTGGACAATTTTCTCGCCATCGGTCCAAAACAACAATTTACGCTCCATCCTGAAGGCAAAGACTTCGCAGTATTTGCTACAAGGCCCAGTTGACTCAACAATTGAAAGCGCACGACCAGTTTGGGTCTTAAAGAAGCATAAAATGGACAACAGTTTTTCTCGAAAAATCAGCATATCTGACGAAGCTCTTTTTTTTAGTTTGATGGCTATGTGAAAAAGCAAAACTGCCGTATTTGCGGAAAGGAAATTGCAGAGAAGTTCGATACTCTAAGAGTGCAGGTTCAATGAAAATTTTGGAGTGGTGTTAGTTATAAAATTGTTTTCTTTGAAAATTCTGCTGGAAATGTCAATATCAACTACTAAATATTTAACTCATCATCCGGATGGCAATTTTGCACAAAGACCTCGCATTGGTCTCTTACAATAACCAGCTAACTCAACAATTGAAGGTTCATGACCAGTTTGGGCTTTAAAACAATTTCGCACAAGGACCTAGCATTGTTCTCTTACAATAACCACCTAACCCAACAATTGAAGGTTCACCACCAGACTTGGACTTAGATTTTGCTAGAAAAAGCATATCTAACAAAGCTTTTTTTTTAGCTCGATGGCTATGTGAAAAAGCAAAACTGCCGTATTTGCGGAAAGGAAATTGCCGAGAAGTTCGATACTCTAAGAGTGCAGGTTCAATGAAAATTTTGGAGTGGTGTTAGTTATAAAATTGTTTTCTTTGAAAATTCTGCTGGAAATGTCAATATCAACTACTAAATATTTAACTCATCATCCGGATGGCAATTTTGCACAAAGACCTCGCATTGGTCTCTTACAATAACCAGCTAACTCAACAATTGAAGGCTCATGACCAGTTTGGGCTTTAAAACAATTTCGCACAAGGACCTAGCATT
The DNA here is from genome assembly GCA_963513945.1 of Hydrotaea diabolus. Lineage (NCBI taxonomy): Eukaryota > Metazoa > Arthropoda > Insecta > Diptera > Muscidae > Hydrotaea > Hydrotaea diabolus. Next base: position 7,699,245 of record OY740718.1, read on the forward strand.
GTTCTCTTACAATAACCACCTAACCCAACAATTGAAGGTTCACCAACAGTTTGGGCCCTAAAGACTTAGATTTTGCTAGAAAAAAATCTTCATTTCCAAAGAAGTGCTTCTTCAGCTCGATGGCTTTGTTTATAAGCAAAATTGCCGTATCTAGGAAAGAGAAAACGGGCACGTGATCGTTGAAAAGCCAACCTAAACTCTGGAAGTGAGAGTTCGGTGCAGAATTTAAAGCGGTGGCATAACTGGTCCATTTTTTCTTTAAAAAAGCGTGCCGGATATGTCATTTCGGTTAACCATGAGACATAAGAAATCTGGGCGTGATCGTCTAAAAGCCTACCAACTCTTTAGGGGTACAGTTAGGTGCAGATTTTGAAGCGGTGGCAGTTTTTGATGATTTTCCTTAGAAAATGCTGCTGGATATGTCACTTTGTTTAATCATACAATCTATGGCCAAAGATTTATGACATGATTTTGGACGATTTTTGGTTTATGCGGAGGGAAACACTGTTTCAAGACGCAATTAATATAATTTCCCTACTAATTCTTTTCTAAGCCTACAAGTGTTTAGGCGGGAAAGGGCATCTACGATGCCACACTGATCGATTTGAAAAACACTTGATTTTACTGGCTTTCTATATAATTTCCCCCATTCAAAGTAAACCATGCATTTCCCCATTTGTGGTCGTTCATATGTTCGTTCATTCGCTTGGTCCTTCGTCCTGCTGCTCTTTCGTACTTACGCTGCTTGTATTGATGGCGCTGTTGTTGCTGTTGTTGTTATTGTTTTACATTATCCTTCATGTTTTTATTTGTGAATTGTCGGCTTTGTTATTTGATGTCGTTATTTCGTGCCACATGTTGTTAAAAACGCTAGAAACAACAAATTGTAGAAAGTACCATGTGAGGGAATGAAGGCGGAGAAGGTGAAAAAATACAGAAACGTGAACTGATGTGGTGTGCAGCAGTTTTACCGTACCTGGCCTGGCGTGGCCTGCCCGAGTGCTGTGTTGCTCAGTTGTTCAGTTGCTCACACTGGTGTTGTCATCGCAACAAAAATATACATGCCAACCCACCGACTGGCAACCAGCAACAACAACCACGACGAGAACAAGCCGAACAAAGCGACCAAGAATGGCAAACAGTGGGGCCGGGCAGGCAGTGCTACATTTGGAAAGCCCAGCCAACGAATCCGACGTTTGGCAAAATAATAGGTTAAATGTTTCAGGACACTCTAGTGAACTATTGAACGATTTTCTACATTCGGTTCAAAGTTAAAATGGCAAACAAAAGAAACAAAAGAGCACCGACAGCAACAACAAAAACTGAACCTTAATAATGACAAAACATGAACATGACCAACAAAATCCACTGCAACAACAACGACAATGAGAAAAACACTAAGCAAAACAACACCAACAATGGCCAAGTAAATCTGTAGAGCATTCAACAACAATAACAACATGCAATAAATTACGAAGGCGGAATGGAAGTGACGCGAGTAACATCTATCAAATGGAGGGAAGGCATCTCTGAGTAGTTTCAAATCTTAAACTTATTTCAGTCGTCCTTCATCTCAAGATTTAGATTTCCAAGAGTAGCTCAGGTGTGAAGAGAACAGGTCAGGCTAGAAAAACAGTTCCAGGGGCTCCTGACCTCCCACGACACCGGACTTAAGTCTCTGGGCCGACCTCGTAGCACATGACTACTTCCAGTTTGAGCCCGCACATCCTGACTGGTAACATCAATATCTACACCAAGAACTCGTTCTATGTTTACCCAGAAACATAGAGTATGAATAGGATTATTCGAGATGTATTTTAATCTTGCATGGGGAGCTCTTGGAAATGAGGTAACCCTACTCGTCGCCTGTTGGGGGGTACTATCGCAATCCGACGAGGTTCTAATCGTTATTTTCAAGAGGAAAACCCGTCGTAAAAATTGCTGCTCCAGTTACGTAGGCCTGGATCGTGAGCTTATTACTGTACCGATTGCGCTATCTTAATCATGCCAGTCGAATGCAAAGAAACACTCCAGCCAGAAGAGTTGGACAGATAGTTGCGACGGCTTCGCAGACTGGGAATACCAAGACTCCGCTGGAGTGACCAAGTGGAGGAGGATGCGGAATTCCCTGATATTGCAAATAGAATAAAGAAATCCCAATACCGCAGTTTTTATAAATCATTTATTTAACAGGCCGGAAACAAAAAGAGATTGTTATTCCAGCCTTAGAAAGTTTGGATCTCAGGCTTTAAGTTATGAATGGAAATATTTAGCCAACACGACCTTAAGATCTTGAATGGCTGGTTAAGAACAGATCATGTTTTGGTTTCAGTGTTTGTTACGATTCATTTGTAGTCGATGGAACTAGAAACACCTCAAGTGAACTACTGCTTGGAACCATAATACTGAAAGTCGGTACTTAGAGACATGCAAAAAAAATGTTTTCCCGTGCTAACGTATTTATTTTAAATCGTTACAATTTCAAAACACATTGAATTGTTACAATTTCAAACGATCCATTTAACAGACCATATTTACAGAAATCTCTTTCAATATTTGAAAATATCATATCTATCTTTATGGTCTTGGATTACTTTTCAATCTACTCTCGCACCAAAGACATGTTCTATTTTAGTTTTGCGAAATATCCTGCGAGAAAACCACTTACTCCCTACCCCCTGGTATCCTAGCTGACTTCGATGTGCTGCAGGTCTTTTTTTTATTCCGAGAATAATTATACATTCATGTTTTATTATTTTGCTGCTGATGTTACTGCTGTTATTTTCTATTCGCTTCGTACACATGAATGAGTTCATTTTAAATGTCACAATGCAGACATTTTTCTGGTTGCTGAAAAAAGGTGTTTATTAACCACTAGTGAAAAACAACGACAACAACAGCGGCGCACGACACAAAAACCGCCGGGCCTTCCTCATCACCAGTAAGACAGGCGGTGTGTGCATAACTATTCCTTCCGCGCCAAACACTTGTGATGACAATAATAATAATATCAGAAGATTCATACACATGCGAACACTTGATTCAGTTTTATATTCTCGTCTATAAGGATGTATAAACCCACATACATATAATGCAATGTTCCTAAGTACAAAAAAAATACAGTGCGTCACTAAAAGTATTTGTCGAATAAGAAAAGATGTACGATATTTTACCACCTTAATTGATACAATGGAAAACTGCTCTGAAAATGGTCCTTCGATGCGATAATTATGATCGATAATTTTGGTCCTTCGAGCGAGTACACAGCAGGATATGCCTATAATTTGTAAACAGCCTTACAGAAAAACATACCAGTTTTCACTGATTTGTAAATATGTTTCTTAATTACTTAATTTTGTTCAAATCTTCTCACTCTTGTCTCATTAAAGCTGTCGACTCATATTTCCTTCCACTTTTCTTCGATTTTCTTCTATATCCCGACTTTTACCGAATTGAAGAAAGGCAACACTTTCGGCATCACTATGTTAATTTTTTTTTTCTATGTCATTTCTAAAATAGATTGATGGCAAGAGAGAAAATAGACCTTGTGTGTGCATTCTCCAGGGCGTAAATCTAAAGATTTTCACGTCTTTTCAACTGGGTCATTACACCGGAGTTTTGAAATTGCCCAGACTGCGCAGTTCATAACATACCTCTCGCTCTGGACCATCTAATTGATATCGAAATTTCTGGAATAGAAAAATGGTCCTTCGATACAATCGAAAAAACTTAGCAAAACTCCATTCCATTCAACCGAACCATAAACTGCATTATTAATCTGACAGATTAAATAGAAGTGCCAGTCAGAAAAAATAGACTTACTTTTGTATATAGACTTCAGTAACGTTAAAAATGGTCCTTCAATATAACTTCGTTCGCATAGGTTTAATATGGTCCTTCGACGAAGATTGCAAAGAACTCAAATATGGTCCCTCTACTATTTGAGATAGAAAAAAAGGAATGATAGGAAATGATAAACAAATAACTATAAATATGGTCCTTTGATACTGAAGAAGCAAATTTGAAAAGTTAAATTTTTTCCTTCAACTTAGATAACAACGACCAGAAATATTGTCCATCGAGAAGTAAAATATGGTCATTTAAATCTGTAATAGAAAAATGATTTTTCAATACAAGAGAAGAAAATTTCTAAACCCTGAAAACGTCACTTGTAACGGAACTTCAAAAAAAATATCTCTTAGGGAAGAAAGTATCTCAATTGGAAAAAGCATAAATATAAACCACCCAAACAAATATGTAAAAAAAATGATAAGAAATAATAAAAGAAAATACCTGAAAATGGTCCTTCGATGCCAAAGAAAAAATTTCGAAACCCTAATAAGGCACAAACAACTTGTAATGGAAATCCGACAAAATATCCTTAAGAGAAAAAAATATCTCAATTAAAAAAGAATAAATTTAAACCACTTTAAAAAACATGTAAAAAAAGAAATAATAAGATATACCTTAAAAATTATACTTCGATATGACGACTTTCGCATAATTTAAAAATGGTCCTTCAACTTAGATAACGAAGACCACAAATATAATCCATCGAGAAGTTAAATATGGTTCCGCAAATCGTCTAATGGAGATCGAAGATCTGGGATAGAAAAATGGTCCTTCGATTCCGAAGAAAAAAATGTTTAATCTCTGATAAGTCACAGAAGATGCTGAAAAAGGGTGCAACTAGTAACGGAAATCGGAAAAAATGCCTTAGGGAAGAAAATATCTCAATTGGAAAAGGAATAAATTCAAAACACTTCAACAAATAAGAGTATGTATATGAAATATGGTCCTGCAACTCATCTAATTGATATCAAAATTTCTGGAATAGAAATATGGTCCCTCGATACAATCGAATTTTTTTTACAAAATTCTGAAAACACCACAAAATATGCCTAAAAGCGTGCAAATAGTAAAGGAAATTTGTAAAAAAAAAACATTCTTTAGTGAAGGAAATATCTCAATTCGAACATAAAAACCTTTAAATTGATATGGCCCCCTGAAAGTTTCCTAAGCAGAGCTTTTCAAAACCTGGATTTGGTCACGTTTTCGTTACATTAGCAAGGGAAATAACTCAATTTGAAATGGTAACATTTTAAATCTATGTCCCCCTCAAGTTTTCCTATGGATTCAGGCACTATTCTTTACATACTTGGAAGCCCGCCGCTCTAATCTTAAACACCAGACAAGGACTGGGCCGCCGTGATGTAGTGGGTGAAATTCGAGTAAAAACTTCAACAACATGTTAGATTCGTGTTTTTTATCTTGTAAATGCTCGCGAGTTAACGGACACGAAATTAATCGCTTAAATATAGGATATTTTCTTTATAAAGCCTATTAGCCGTTTCTAGCCGACATAAAACAGTAGATTCACCATGTACGTATGAGGCACACGGCTAGCACGAGAAGATTCCCGTGGGATGTTGAGGAAAAAACTTTAAACTTTTAGTTTTGTCCTTTTTTGTTAGCCTCAGTCCCAAGTCCAGGGCTAGAACATCCTTATTTTCCTAAGTTTTGTAAATGCTGTTTATTTTGAATATTTATGTTCCAAAATCAAGGTCAAGGTTTTTAAATTTTATCTGTTTTTTATGTTATTTTCTAAAAAAAAAAAAATTCTGACGCTATCAACACAATTTTATTTGTCATGTTCTTAAAAAAGAACTCTAACGCTACTTTCACATCCTTGCCATTATTACAAATGTCCTTTTTTTGCCTTCCACAAACGCCTATTGGTATCTTGAACACTATTTTTTCTTTATGGCTTATACTTTCTTGTTATGGAAAGTTCATTATAATTTGAATATGACTACGACTATTCGTACACATTGACTTGTTTCGGTCTGTGTGACCCTCACCGTCGCCCTACCGATGTCCTGTTCTGCTCTTGTCATTATCGTATAAAATCTATAATTTACTTTACCATTACAGTGAGGGGGCTATGGCGAGGAGAATGAATGAAAATGAACAATAACAACGACAACAAAAGGAAAAGAAATTTCCTTTCATTATTGACCTCAAAAATTGCATGTTTCAGTTTCGTCGAAGCAGAAGCGTAATATTTGTAATTGCGTGCTGGCTGTATGCGCCGCGTGTCTGTTGTGTGTGGTTTGATTAGGCAGCGCCTTCGTGCCTTGCCACGCCATGCAAGGGCGGCATTTGATATTTTCGCTGTTAGTCCTTTCGTTTGTTTTTTTTTTGTCGTTTCGTTGTTAGTTTTTTCATTTCTATTCTTCATAGTTTTTTTCTTCAATACTGTAAGGAGACTTGAAAAACGTGGAAGAGCATGTGGTTGTTTCTGGTCTATTTTTAAATGACCCATTTCATGGGTGGGAAAAATGAGGGAAAATCAAAATTCAAAGAAGTATATTTGAGGAAAAGGGGTAATAAAAAAAATCAAAATATAAATTTAAACAAATGCGTAAATATGTCCTTCAACATCTATTTAGGAACAAACAGGGAACTTATCTAAAGTCAGAAAAATAAGGCTGTCTGCGAAGGTATTTACATGTACAGGAATATATTAAACACATTGTGAATGTAAGACGTAATTACCACAATTTTCTGGGTGACTATGTCAATGTTACCTTAATCATTAATTAACTCCTTTTGCGATTTTAGTTGGAATGCATCTGTAATTAAGCGTTTTCTTCGTACAAAAGGCATCAAACACTTGTATTCTATTTTTATAAGGTTTACAATTTAGAATAATTGATATTAATTCAATAATAGTACTTATACGCCGCGGAAAGCCGTGTCAGCTTTAATTCAATAATATTACTAACACGCCATGTACAACCGTGTCAGCTTGCATTAAGTACGAGGGTTGCTATATGTGACAGCGCATAGAGAAAGGTACCTAAGGGTAAAAAAATCAATTTTCATTTTTTTGATGTGGACAATATCTGAGCATCGAATGAGACCGATCTCATGCCCCAAAAGTGTTCCCTCCCAGAGATATGCGCGTTTTATGAAAGTGATGGTACACCAAAGATACACGTATTTAAACCTTTAAAATGACTCTCCTGAACAAAACTGGTTTTTACCCTTAGGTCCCTTTCTATTTTGCACGTCACATATATATTTGTGGCCTAGGCAACACTAATTGTTTCCTGGTGCCATCTGACATTTCAATTGGAAAGTTTGACATTTTTTGAAATAAACGTACTCAGAACGTTTTGGCGTACGACCATCATTTGTGTTGTTTACTGTAACTTGAAAAAATCAAATCAAAAAAAAAAATGGAATTAACTCGTGATCAGTTTCGTGCGATCATTTTTCACAACTTTCGACGTGGATTATCACGACAAGAGTGCATCGATGAACTTAAATCTTTGTATGGCGATGAAGCACCATCCTATAGCACTGTGAAAAACTGGTTTAATGAATTCAATCGTGGCCGACGCTCGCTTAAAGACGAAGATCGTCCAAAAACGGCCGTTGTGCCAGAGAACATTGATGTGGTGCGTGAACTGATCATGTGACATACCGTGAGATAGAGGCATCCTTGGGCATTTCTTCAACCAGCATACATTCGATATTGCCTGACCTCCTGGCCATCAAAAAGGTTGGATCCCGCACAATTTGACAATCGCTCAAAAAAAAAGACTCGTGTCGATTGGTGCAAAGAAATTTTGAAAAAATACGATCGCGGTGCTTCGAAAAACGTTTATAAGATCGTCACAGGATCTATGTGTATGAGCCCGAAACAAAACAGCAATCGACCGTGTGGGTCTTCGAAGACGAGCCAAATCCAACAAAAGTTGTTCGTGGAAGAAGCACTTCGAAGCAAATGGTCGCCTGTTTATACGGCAAAACTGGTCATGTGGCGTCTGTCCTGCTTGAGCAACGTAGGACGGTCAATTTTGAGTGGGGCACCACAATTTGTTTGTCTGAAGTCTTCGGAGAAATTTGAAAAACGAACAAGAGAAGACATCGAATGAAACCAGCGTCTTTTTGACCGGCCAAAACGTCGAATTGATGGGTCATCCGCCGAACAGCCCTGACTTGGCACCCAATGACTTCTTTTCATTCCCGCACATCAAGACAAAAATGCGTGGTCAACGATTTTCGTCGTTAGAAGATGCTGTTGAAGCGTTCAAAAACCTAGTTTTGAAGGTGTCTCAATCGGAGTGAAAAAAGTGCTTCGACAATTGATTTAAGCGCATGCAAAAGTGTATAAATCATGCTGGAGAATACTTTGAAACACAAAAAAAAAATATTGATGATAAATATTCGCATTTTCATTATTATGCCAGAAATATATATAGCAGCCCTCGTACCAGGGGTTTTCAATATGAAAGGTGAAAGTTTATTTTTCTCGAAAAATATTTTCATATTCATTAATTCCTTTTTCGTCCCCTTCAAAGTATGCCTCCTTAGATATAATACACTTGTGCCAGGCTTTTTTTCCAATCCTTGATGCAGTCCTGATATGGACTTTTTGGTATGGCCTTAAGCTCTCTCGGTTCGGTTTTTATCTCCTCAATCGGTGCAAAACGCTGACCTTTCATGGGTCTCTTTAATTTTGGGAACTGGAAAAAGTCGCAGGGTACCAAATCTAGTACAGACAGTCGTTATGCTTAACATGGGGTCTATCTCAATTCCTTTAAGGTGTTTTAAACATCAGCACCTGGTCATAATATCCTGTACCACTGTGGGGTGTAGGTTAGTCACTTTTGTTTTAAACGTTTCCGAGATCAGCGTTGTACTTATGGCCACTATAAGCTTTTGAGATCTAAAAAGAATTCTGACACGCCAATTCTGCCCATATTTCAAATGTCAAACGCCTGACATTGTATTTATCTATCTTGTAATTAACAATATGTATGCACATTAGGGGTAGTCGCTTTTTATAGCGGCAAATGCTCATTCTAGGGCGATGTGCGGCATACTAAACTGGTAACAAAAAGTTTTTTTTAGTTAGTTTTTTAAAAACCTGTTTTCTAGCTTTCTTTCTAGTGGCGAAGTAGTTCGCCACGGCTCCTACGCCCAGAGCTACCAAATCTAAAATGTACCTCGACAGTATATAAATATACTATATATAGTATAAATAAATCGGTTAAGTTGTTCAAGTTATGCTCATGGTACGTACAGATAATCAAATGGTTTTATTATAGTAGATTTATTTTTTTTTAATAACCGAACAAAATGTTGTTTTTAATTTGAAAGGGGAATTTATTTAAAAAAAAAACCCGAGGAGGATTTTCTTAATTCCGCTATTTGCCACCGAAGCACCCTTAACGCCTGTCCTACAAAAAAATTTTTCTAAAAAAAACTAAAACTAAAAAAAATTTTTTTATTATAACGATTTGTAATTTTTATCAACGCGGGCGTTTAAACTCTCCGCCGAAGGATATATGTTATACCTAATATGTCATTCTGCTTGCAAAACCATGAAATATTGATCGAATACCCTACAATGGTGATCGTCTTGACGGCCTAGCCATGTCCATCCCTCCTTGTGTCTGTTGCAAACACGATACCAGTCAAACGTGTTGACCTAGGACTCCAATTGTACAAGATGATAGCTTATACGAGGGCGGTTCGAACTTCTTAGCCTAGCACAAAAAGCGCTGTATAAACAGAAAAAAGTTAAGTGTTTTGGAAACTTCCATCTCTGCTATGAACACATGTTAAATTTTGTTTCGATCTGGCAACTCCTTCATATAGAAACAGGTGTTCACAAAAGACGCATCCGCGATTTTTTTACAATGGAAAAATTAGAAATGCGTGGTGTCATTAAATATTTACATAAAAAAGGTTTATCGGGACAAGAAATTCATAATGATATGGCGAATGTGTTAGCTGAAAGTGCTCCTTCATATGAAACAGTAAAAAATTGGGTTGCTGAATTTAAACGTGGTCGTACAAACATTGAAGATGAACCACGTAAAAAAACAGCAACAACAACAGAAATTGTAACCAAAGTGCATGATATGGTATTAAATGATCGACGAATAAAAGTGCGTGAAATAGCTAATATCATGGGCATCTCAAATGATCGAGTCCATTTAATTTTGCATGAAGAACTACAGTTGAAAAAGCTTTCTGCAAGATGGGTGCCGGACTTGTTAACAGTCGACCAAAAACGCATAAGAATGAACATTTCTCAAGCTTGTTTGGATCGTTTCAGCAAAATAAAATGTATTTTAAGCGTCGTTTCATAACTGTTGATGAGACATGGACCCACCACTATACTCCAGAGACAAAAGAACAATCCAAACAATGGACTGAAGCTGGAGGAAGTGCCCCAAAGAAGGCAAAAACAATTCAATCGGCTGGTAAGGTTTGGGACTTCAAATGTATTTTATTGATTGACTATCTGCAAAAGGTAAAACAATAAATTCAGAGTACTATTGCAACCTTTTAGATCAATTAAATGTACAAATTCGAGAAAAACGTCCTGGCTTACAACACAAAAAAATAATTTTTCATCAAGACAACGCACCAGCGCACAAGAGTGTTTTAACAATGGCTAAAATCAACGAATTAAAGCACGAGTTGCTTGACCACCCACCTTATTCTCCTGATTTAGCTCCCAGTGACTTTTACCTGTTCCCAAATCTAAAAAATTCCTTGCTGGCAAGCGTTTTACCTCAAATGAAGATGCAATTACAGTTGTAAACCACTATTTTGAAGACCTTGAGGAAAACTATTTTAATCAAGGGATAGAATTGCTAGATAAGCCTTGGACTAAGTGTATTGAAGTTTCAGGAGATTATATTGAAAAATAAAAATATTTTTGAAAAACTAACTATTCTCTTTCACTGATAGGCTAAGAACTTTCCGAACCGACCTCGTAGTCATACGCTTTTTGGAATTAGAGGAAAAATTTATGATACTCCGAATTTATGATACCCCGTAAAAATGTATACTTGTGGACGCACTTAATTCCTCAAAAGTGGGCATAGTTGCTTGACGTTTCAGCTCATGTGGCCTAAAAATGACCCTTATGCTCAAAACGCGATCAATAGACAATATGGGCAAAATGATAACCAAATTTAAGCCAATTTAGCTTCAGGATCCCAATTGTGCAAGATGATAGTATAAGTTCATACGCCGTTTGTTTGGAAAAAAAAATTGGCCTAAGGGGCAAATAGGTTCCCTTAATAGGACTCGAAAAAAAGTTAACTTTTTGGTTATATCCTTAAGAAATCAAAAATTTTTGTTGACGAACAATGGTTAAAATAGAAACTGAACGCTTTTAACACCTCAAAAATCATCATTGTTGCTAGTTGTTGCGGCTCATTTAGCCTAAAAACTCCATTATGGTGAAAACGCGCTAACAATTGGCAACATGGTCTTATGTATACTCAGATTGACGGAAGTGTTGCTTCGGAAGATAGATATAATTATTTGGAAGCTTTGGCTGAGATAAGGATAGGACTTATGGGTCGAAGGGGCTCAAAAACGACCCTTTTGTTAAAACAAAGGGACTACTAGTAAGTATGGGTACTCAAATCAAAGCATATTTCGAATCAAATACAAAATATATATTTATTTTAAATGTTTGTTTTGTATTGATCCATTGACCCAAGCGGCTAAAAAACGGTGTTTTTTTTATATTTCTACATTAAAGTCACGACAGAGGGTTTATAAGGTTCGGCCTAGCGGGCGGTTTTACTTGTTAATGTGTTTTTTTTGCTGAGGGATAAAAGGGATACAATCCAGCGAATCGCCAAATCCGTCTTTAAAAATACCGGTTACGATAGACCGATTTTAAGTGAGTTTTAAACGAGCCGTTAGTAATTTTTTACTGTTTTTCGATTTCAAACTCTTAAGGACAGGCATTTTCATTGGAAAGTTCAACTTAATTGGTATTTCTACAACATTTTCTTAACTCTGTTGTTACTTTATTACTGTGGAAATGTTGTACGCTGTTGCTACCCAGCCATTCAAATATTACTCATACGACTGTTTATCCCACGACTCGCAAAATAATATTACGTATACGCCACGTGCGGTTTAAAACAATATTACTCATACGCTCAAGAGAACCCAGCACAACATATCCTCTTTATCGTTCGACGTAATGGTTTTAAAACATTTCTTTTTTTCACACCAAACATCGTCCAACGAAATGTACAAAAAATAAGAAAAATAGGTCAATAGGTTGTTTGACTTTTTATGGGCCTAATCAATTTAACAAAAAAGAGAAAACATTCACATTACAAACTCAAGAAAATAAAACAGCAAAAAACCTACGCTTAAGCCGTAATTTACCATAAGAGAAGAGCAAGAACAAAACAACAACGACAACGTTGTAAAATGATTGCGTATAGGATTTAATCGTTATTTACTATACGAATACAGGGTCTAGCAACTTAAAGAAAAAACCAAAAATACGATACCAAATATACACCGACATACGCGCTGACAACTACACTCCAAAAAGAGGTTTTTTTTTTTGGTTCGGTATGGCATGACAAACTTGCAAACAAACCCGCTAGAATGAAGTGGTTGTGTTAGTACAGAGGTTGAGGAGGAGGTGATTTCTGTGGCATGGACAAGTGAAGGCAACAACTCTAACTAAAGTAAAGAAAAAGAACTGGCCCATTTATGATGTCAGCAGCTAATGAACGAACCATACGTCGCACCATCATCATCGCCATAGCCGTAGCCAGCAAAGTGAGGAAACAAGGAAACACAAGTAAATATTTTCTTTCAACTAGAAAAATAATTGAAAATAATGTCGGTTGTGTTGATGCAGAAGGGGCAGGGGATGGAGGAGAAGGTGGCCAAAAGCCGTAGGACCTCAAACGAAATGACGATAGTTAATGTTGGCCAAATGGGGAAGTGTGTGTAATACCACATAATAACATTCTGGCGGAACAAGAAAATCTTAGAAATGTGGTTTTTCTTTGCCTTGCTCTTTCTTCCCTCGCCATGCCTTTCTTGTTCATTTTTTCCCCTTGCCTTTGCCAGAGATTGGCCTAATTTAAAGCCGTTGCTAATTTTCATATTTGTATCCTTTTTTTTGCTTTCCATGGGAGGATATGGAAATATGAGTCAACGTTTTCGTTGTGTGCTTTTTGGTGTCGTCTTTTCTGCTTCTTGTTCTCGCTTGCAAATGAAATTCCACCATTTGACAGCCTTCACAAAGACAACTGAACGAAACGTTGTTTTTTTCTCAACGATTTTCACAAAACTTAACGTGGTTGGCTGAATGTGGTGTGCGAGTGTTGTCTGCTGCTTCTTTTTCCTTTCTGCGAAATGTCCTAATGACCGAGTGCTAGCACTCTGATGAGTTTGGGGGCACAGGGTGCCCAGACGCAAAGAGCTATGAAGGGCGCCAATGTGCTTCGTCAAGTAACGAAACGTTTATTTGGTATGTGTGTATATGTGTGTGGGGCTGTGTGCCATAGCTCTTCGTAACAAACTGAACGAAACTTTGAGTTTGTTAGAGGTGCAAGTGGCTGACGAACGTTAGTTTAAGCGAACCACGGAGACGAACGGATTTCGGGTAAAATAACAGCGCTAAAACCTCAAAAAGCACAAAGAACACCAGAAAAAAAAACAGTTTTTCTGTTCCTTATAGTCAAAAAAATCACACACACACCTATACATATACACTCAAAGCCTTTGTTATATGGTGATTTTGAAAGCAAAATCTATACTCGAAGGATCTTTTCAAGGCAATTTTCGCAAAAAAATGAAGAAATATTTCAATAACACAACAGAAAAGTGAACATTTAACAAAACCCAACGTAAAAAAAGGAAAACCCCCAGAAAAATCAAGAAGTTTTGTGAAAATTTGTTAAAAAATAAAAGTGAAAAATCGGTTGAAGAAAAAAAAATCGTCCAAAGAAAATTGTATACATATACAAGCAGGCAAATATGCATATATATGTATATATATATATGTATATACATATATATATATATATATATATATATATATATATATAAACATATATATATATGACTATCCTGTATATAATAGAGGTCATAATGAGGTGGTTACAAAAGCTAAAAATCCTTTAATTCCGAAATTTTTTATCAGGGAATTTGTTTAAACATTGTGGGTCCTAAACAGAATTCCCAAATTTCTTTCTCTAGCGAAAAGCAGAAAAAACAAGAAAAGAAAAACGTATGACTTAATTTTCTTTGCATTGGAGAAGAAAAAAATGGGGTTTCGATTTTTTTCCTTTCATAGGTTATGTATACGTTTTAGGAAAGGAGAAAAGGAAAATGCCACAAAGAACAGCACAGCACAAAAATGTTGAGCGACCAGGAAAAAAAGAGTGAGAGTTTTGTACTCTACAAAAAGCCAGGCATCAAAGGATACGGCCACCCAAACGAATGGCCCCATTTCGTTGGAACCCCCCAAACACACACACACACACAAACACACTACTCACAAAACCCTCGCCAATTGGCACCAACAAACAAACACACACACACACACAACACACCATACAAAGTGAAACACTAAAGTGAACTCTTAGTTCATAACACATACAGACCGAAAGTGTGTCTGTGTTAGTTCGTTTTGGTTGTGTATAGCAATTCGTGTTCGTGTCCTCGTAGTTGTCGTTTAAAAGAAGAAAAAACAAAAGCACAAACTCCTCTCTTTCTCAATGTATATCCTGCTTTTGTGTAAACACACACACTCTTTATCTCTCTCTAGAATCACAGAGAGCGTATGATTTTACCCTAGTCAAATTGCTGTGTGCGTTTTTGTGTTACCCGCTGCTCTGGCACTCTCTCCCTCTATCTCTCTCTCTCTCTAGAACATGAAGGGATTTCTAGCAACCAACGTAAATGTTAAATGTGTAGTGAGTTTGTGTGTGTTTACTTTTTCTTTTTCTTCCTTTTCGCTGCTGCTATGGTCTACGTTGATGGTGGTTCTATGTTGACGTCGTCGTCGCCAACGTTCTTGTTCTTCATTCTATTTTTCCAACGTTCGTTCGTTGGGTTTGTGTTTTTCGGTGCATGTGTGCTGCGCGTGTGTGTGCCTTTCTGAATAATCATGCATACTTCATATATGTATAGTAAATATGTGAGGAGTTTTTGTTGTTGTTGTTTTTGCATTATTGTACCACTTCTTATGGCCGCTAAAGTACTCATCGCGTGCGTCGTCTATAAGTCCGCAATATACGAAGTTTAAAAATAGGCAAACGAAAAAAAAACACACACACACAAAAACGCAACAAAAAACCAACGAAACACACGAGTTCTTAAGTTCTATCCAACTTTAATTTGTCCAACTTACATATATAAACAACAAAAACAAAACGGAAATAATGAGTATAAATCATTTTTAAAAATATACGAGAAAACGCGAACAAAAAAACACGAAAAATCAATGAAAGATCGGAAATAATAATATATTGTAAAGAGGCTAGAAATAAAGAACCAGCTTTAAGCAAAAAAATTAAACTTTAGTCACTCTATTTACAAAAAATCTAAAAGAAATAATAAGGAAACAATAAATTAAAAACCAAACGTAATAAAAGGAAATAGAACAGTTTCTGAGTATAAAAAAAGTACTCGAAAACATTTTTTTTATAATAAAAATAACAGATATTTATAAAATGTACCGAAAAACAATAGTAATTAAATAAATAAAAAAATTATAAAATAAACAGAAAAAATAATAATGAAATTAATAAACAAAAAATGAGATTTTAACTAAAAGATTAAAATACTAGTTTGCAATTAAAAACATTATAAAAAGAAATAAACAATAAAAAACGTAATAAACATTTTTTTTAAATAAAATTACACTAAAACTGAACACAGAAATTTTATTAAACTTTAAAACAAAAACAAACCATAAAGTAAAATGGAAATTCCAACTGCAACACAATTTAACTGAAGAAATCGTCAACCATATAAAAAAACAAGCAATTAATAAGAGACAATTTTCATATTTAATAAAAATTTAAAACAAAACCAACTATAAAGAGAGATGAAAATTCAAACTAAAACACAATTTAACAGAAGAAAGCGACAACCAAATAAAAAAAACAAACAATAAAAAGAGACATTTTTTAAAAGAAAAACAATAGCAGCAAAACGGTTTGAAGAAAAAAATCTAAGAATACAAATGGAAATAATAAGAATTTGTAAAACAATTTATAAACAATAACGAAAAATAAAGAACAATTAAAACTTAATTGTTTCAAAAATAATTATTATAAAAAAACTTTAAAAATATAAACAATAAAAGAAATATATAGAAATTGGAATACAATTTATATAAAGCATTCAATAAATTATTAATACATAGATCAAAAAAATTTTTAAAATGAAAATTATCAAAAGAATAAAAAAGCACAAAAAATAAAAACCAACAATAACAATAAAAACTAAAACTTGAAAAAAAACAATTCGCAATTAGAACAAATATTTTTATAATTAAAATAAACAGAGAATAATACTGCCTCAGTGTGTTGTATAGTAGTAAAAGACAATAAAAAATATATATCGAAACATAATTTTTATAGAAAACCCGAAAACAAAAAAAATGTCAATACAAGAATAAAAAACTGCTCAATTCATATGAAAAAATAAATTAGAAACGAAAATTGTTTAAGTAAACAAACAATTAAAATAAAGACATCAAATGAATCACACTTTGCATCCGATTAAAATAAATATTAAAACTCAATTTGCCTAAAAAGGCAAGCACAAAATAAAAATATAATTTGCAACAATATTTTTGCAAGAAAATAAACAAAAAAAATTAAAAACAAATCTGTTAAGTAATATTGTACTCCATTTGCCAGAAAAAATATAACTATAAACAGTATTTTTGAAAAAAAAAAAAAAATAAACAAATAAATTAACAAAGAATTAACTAGAATTTAATTTGTATAACAAAGCAAACTGTTTTACAAAAAAAATAATATATAAAATCTCAAAATATCAATTCAAACAGCGTTTTTATTTTAAATAGAAAATAAAAAAATATATTAAATCTCAAAATTACAATCCAAACACTATTTTTCAAAAAAAATAGACAATAAAAAATATGTACTTATATAAGATTTCAATTTGCACAAAAAACTAACAAAATAATAAAAATATTAATTTTGACACTTTTTTTACAAGAAAAATGAATTAATTTACACAAAAAAACAACCATAAACTAAAAATAAGCAAAGAAAGTAAAAAAAAAACTTCGAAAATATAGACTTGGACTCAATTTTTACAAAAAAATAACGATCTTTCAAACAAATTTTAAAGAATAACAGAAATAACAAATAATGTAAATATAATACAATTAAAAATCAGAAATATAATATTTAACAAACAATAAAAATATAAAAAAATATAATTTCTATAGAAACAAATATAAAATAAAAATTAAAACACGATTTCTATAAGAAAACAATACAGAGTTTCTTTAAATAAAAATAAATAAAAAAGATAAAACAAAAAAAGACTATTATAAAAACAAATTATTAAAAATTAAAAAAAAACAAAACAAAATTAAAAAAATAAAAAAATACAAAAGTAAAGATAACACAATTTCAAAAAAAAAAAAAATATATAAATATATTTATTTGAAAAACAATATTTATAAAGTACAAAAATAATAACTAAAACACGATGACCTATAAAGGAAAACAAATTAAAGAACATACGTTTTATAAAAACCGACGAAAAAATTAAGACAAACAAACTAAATAACAGCCTTTAAAAAACCAAACAAACTAACCTTAAACCACCGCAAAGTTTTTTTTAAATTGTTTCTATTCCTTTTATTATTCAAAAAAAACTTTTATATTCAACATTAAAGAAAAATAAACTTCTCTCTCACATTTTTTAATTCTCCCTTGCGCGCTATGACGCAAATTGTCCTAATTAACGTCAGAAATGACATAACACTTCACTGCGAAAAGTTTTAAACAAAATCTTTGACGAAGAAAATGAAAGCAAAGCGGAACGTAAAAAAATCGCACACTCTCTCATACACGCACACATGCTTGCACTCTCTTAAGAGTTCGTAAAAGTGTCTGAGTGTGTCGGCAACAAAACTTAACCAAAAAAAAAATCAAGCAAATGTGTATGAATCAAATTTGATTTTTGAAACAAAATACGAATAATTTTACAAATTATGAACAATTTTGAAAAAGGAAATCCTTAAGAAATTTTATAAATTAGGAAATACAAATTCTAGGCTTTTAGGAAAACAACGAAAAAAACATTAAAATTTTCATTCTCAATTATCATTTTATAAAGAATTTTTCCAGAGAATTTTTTGAAATCCTAGGTACTATTTTTTATATTATTTGTATGTATTTGAATACCAAGACAACATGGGCACTGACGTATATAATGGAAGCAAAACCGAAACAAACTAAAAAAAAGAAAAATTTTATGAAATCAAATTTGTGAAAAAAAGCAAAACAAAATTTCTTTAGTTTGTTTTTCGATCTATTATAAATGATTCAGCGATCACAAAACTCAACCTGACCCAGCAAAGTGATTTGCGGCTACCGGTTGTTTATAGCATATTGGCAGGGACCTATGACTTATGGTGGTGCCCTCAGATAAATCCAATGACCGTTGATGGAAGTTATGTTATCATAGCTTTCACACGGCAGTAAGGACCGATGAAGTCTCCGTGGCAGCATCAGTAACAAACAGTGACTTTCTGCTGATATATTGACACTTAAGGGGAGATTGTTATCATCTTAAATCGGGATATTTAGTAAACTGACGTACCCGCTGGTATTAATCCTTCGTTGTACACATGATTCAGACCACATGGGTTACGAGCATGTGCTGCAACATTTCCTTATGACTATCCTTGAGTTGATTGTTTAGTCCTGAATTTTTTGTTAAGTCAACTGACGTACCCGTTGGTATTAATTTTTCGTCTTACAAATTTTAGACCACATGGGTTGCGAGCATGTGCTGCAAAGTTTCCATATGACTATCGTTGTGTTGGTTTTTTGGTCCTGAATTTTTTGTTAAGTCAACTGACGTACCCGTTGGTATTAAACCTTCGTCTTAAATATGTTTCAGACCACATGGGTTACGAGCATGTGTTGCAAAATTTCCTTTTGACTATCCTTGTGTTGGTTGTTTAGTCCTGAGTTTTTTGTTTAGTCGACTGACGTACCCGTACCCGTTGGTATTAATCCTTCGCCTTACACATGTTTCAGACCACATGGTGTTTTTTTTGTCCTGAATTATTTGTTTATTTATAGGCAAGGTTCGGAAGGTACCTTAAGTTGTAAGTTTCTACCTAATTTATGAATGTATTAAAATTACCCCACCATGAGGTCTATTGCTTAAAAGGACCTCGTCGTGGAGAGACTTTTATTATTCTACAATTAAGATTAATTTTCTGCAGCTGCAAAACTCTATAAAGCATCCACACTGCGATTTATGTCAGCTTCTATAATCAGTTTGATTCACCTCCGAGGTTAGTTAGATTTTGTAGACTTAAATTCCATAACAAAATTCATGAAGTCCTTCACAGGCGGACAAAACCAGTAGTTGTGTTAATTTTTTCAGTATAATAAAGTGTGAGGCCAATTACACTAGCTTTCAAATTATGTTTTTTTTCCTGGTTCAGAGTTCTAAATATTTTTTTCCTGTCGATTATGGCCTCCCAAACACAAAAAAGAATTTTAAAAAAATAAATTGACAATTTTTTTTTGAGATTTCTTAGTTTTTTGAACCATAACTCCCAAACATAAAGGTATTAAAATCAGTTTTGACATTAGAGGCATTTAAAATTTAAAAATACAATTTTTTGTACAAAAATCAGGATTACAATTTTAAAAAAAAATAATAAAAATATATATATAAATTTAGCATAAAGTTTGGACTTTCTCGAGCAAAACAAACCATGGTTTATTTAAAATGGATGAGTAATGGTAGAGCTACACGTTGTTAAGTGGGCGAATAAGTATAGTGGGCTGTGATTATACATGACTGACTCCATGCTGGGTGTTTTACAAAAAACAATCGGCCATAGGCAACCCTGCTCTGCGGTAAACCTTAGGTTAGTAAAGAAGTAACAAAAATGCTGAAAATCAAAAAAAATTACCAGGACGTGTAACTCTACCATTTGTTGCCCAATTTTTATAAATAATAGCTTGTTTTGCTCGAGAAAGTCTAAATTTTATGCTTATTTTATTTATATATTTTTATATTATTGTTTTTATATTTTTTATACGTTTATATTTCAACTTATAATCGTAATTTTTGCACAAAAACTTTAATTTTTTAAATGCCTCCAACGTCAAAACTTTTAAACTGATTTTAATACCTTGTATGAATAAGTTTTAGAAAAGCTAATTTGCTTTCACTTCTTCTGTATTACTTGATCCACTCTTGATCAAATAATACCAAAGGTATAACCGTTTGGAGTTATGGTCCAAAATGCTGAGACATCTTATACGAAAAAAACGTAAAATCGAAAATTCCAAAAATTCTATCTTAAAAACTAAGCAAAGAAAAATTTTTTAAAATTCATTTTCGTGTGTACGTAGAGGCCATAATCAATAGAAAAAAATATTTAGAACTCTGGACCAAAATGACTGTAAATTAGTGTTATTTGTCCTATTTGTGAAGGACCCGAAAAAACACTTCCCTCTAATGCCCCATTCATATATTTACACGAACTACGAATTTGCTAGATATCGTAGCGAAATCTTTTTTAATCTCTGTATGGAAATTGCGAGCCGAAATACTATACAAGAGTATATGGGGTACATTATAGCGTATACTTTATGTCATTTTCATACGCCTCATAGCACCTTCTCCTTAATAGGAGAAGCTTTAATCATGGATTTTGGTGATTTTATTTCTTAATAATCATTAAATCATTAATAATCATTAACATGGCGAAAACTGTAGACTGAGGAAAACAGGTTATTTTTCTGGTCATTTTCACACACATATGGACTTAACAAGCTCAAAAACTACTAGTTTTCTTATGCTCTTTTTTCACTAGGCACTTTTGAAGTGTTTTCAAAAGTTTGGCCAAAACAAGTCAAAATGAGACGTTTTCCCATACAAATTCAAGTGATGAAAACGTCTCACTTTGACTTGTTTTTGTACGAAAGAGGAACGAAAACGTTTCGCACAGGCGATGCCACCTTAAATAAAGTGTGTCATCTCCAAAATAATCGTTTTTTTATCGTTGGTTTGTCATCTCAAGGCAGACATTTTTAATCAATCGTCAAACATATTTGGTGAAATAGATATTTTATGAAGTAAAAGTAAAAATAAGCGTGCTAAAAGAAAAACAAAAACTTAATTTAATTTAATTTATCCATTTGTTTAAGAAAAATATGTATTTCAGTATTTTAATAGTCACCATGTTGTTCTTTGTTTGTAAACAATAATGAACTGTCAAACGAAAACCAAAACGACCACAAATTGTGTGAAAATTGGTTGAGACGTTTTGAAAAGTTTGGAGCGAAAACGAGAATAAATGGCCTAATGAAAATGCAGATTTTAAAAACTACAACTCACCGATGCTGAAGTTAATGCTTCATCTGTTAGGGTAGTCGTTATTGAACCACCCTGTAGCTTTCTTTTTGCATTTTAAACATTAGATTTTGCTTATAGTTTTTCGCATGGCTCCAACCGTCTGACTTTGGGTTATTTAAATATTTGTTATGTGTTTTTTGCCTAATAACGAGGTCTACAGTTATAAACATTCGACATACATGGGTAACAACAGCCATCTAAAGTTATTAAAAACAATGTCAACTCCTGGCCCCCCTCCCTCTCGAATTATACAGTACCTTACACCGCTTGAATAAATAAAAATTAACATTATTCGTTGTTTTCGAAAACGAAAATGAAAGTACAGCGAAAGTCATAAAAAAGGCATTGAAGTCTCCTAAAACGACACAAAACAATAACACGCGATTTCAAAGGACCCCCCCAGCCATCAGCCTTTCACTTCACCGCTCCTACAGCTGCCTACAACAGAAATGACATGATGAAACTGGCAATTCTAAAACTAAGCATTTCAATCGGTATAAAACGACTTGCATTTACCCTCATCCTCTGGCTGATATTCGTCCTCCCGTCCGTCCGGGTGATTAACACGAACGGAAGTTCAAATTGCCACGTGCTGCTTAAATGTGTTGCCCGCATTGTGATGTAAAAAAGGTAGCCGATATTAGGGCTAACGATGGGATATTATGTGGGGGGCAATTAACTGAATGGGCGGGGCAGTCGAATATGCCTGCTTTGTAAAAAAGGTCATTCAAATTTATTTCAATAAGGCAGGAGGAAATATTTTCAAATCTAGAAAAAAGAAATGCGCTTTGTTGTCGGATTGAAAAAAGTTTTGAATCGTTTTAAAATAATTTGATTTAATATTCTAATTGTTTGATTCAAAATTTTTAAAAATAGACAAACAGGATCGTTTAAAGGAAATGGAAGGAAAATTAATAAAAGGAAATGATATTGCGCTATGAAGATTGCATTAGGCACAGATCGAAGGTTATACGCAAATAATTCAACTAAAGTTGCCTCGTGTAAATGGGGACTTTTTAGCGTAGGTAAAGAAAGTAGCATCAATGAACACAATGCGGCAGTCAAAATTTACTTGAATTTTATGTTTTCCTTTTGAAATTGCCTCTTTTGTTTAAACAACACAATTCGGTTACGTCAATTTTTGTTTTTATTCTAGCCTTTTCCGACAATCTGTGTTTTATCAAACGCTTACCGCTAGATGACCGAGTCGCAAAATGTAGGTCTCGTCTAAGGTGATTGACTTAATGCTGTGGCCTAAAATATTTGGATTATTTTGGCCTAAACTCTCTATAAGCCTTAACATTTGGCATATTTTTAACAAGGATACTTAGCAAATTTAAAATTTACCTTATTTTCGATTCGGGGCAGATTATACGAACTAACCAGGATCGATACTAACTGGGCGTACTCCTTGCCACCTGCAGCTAGTTTTGCGATTAAAGCTTTTAGGGTACCTAAATATAGGTGAGCTTTAGCCAAAGGCTGCGACCATTCAGTTCAAATGTGGTCGGACTGGATATGATACCTGCTCACCTAGTGCAGTCGTTATAAAGGCCTGGCGTCTTATTGATTGCAATTGTGATAATAGGACACTGTCGGATTAAAATTGGCTTAAAAGCTACTCAACGAGATTTAATGTTGTTTCCAACGACTACTGCAAAAGCTGTGGAGAGAATGATTTTAGAGAATTCTTTCGCCATCAGGTTTTTGCTTCTATAGGGATCGAGCCAAACTAGCTGATATCGGCATTGCCCATTGTTGGTAGTGTCGGATTGGAATTAATTTATAAGCCACGCAATGTGACTTAAAGTTGTTTCCAACGATAACTGCAAAAGCTGAGATGAGAAAGATTTTTGATAGTTCCTTCGACATTAGGTTTTTGCTCTAGCAGGGTTCTAGCTGGACTAGCTGATACAGGCATTGTCCAAGTTAGGTAGTGTCGGATTGGAATTGACTTGAAAGCTACTCAATGTGACTTAAAGTTGTTTACAACGACAACTACAAAAGCTGTAAAGAGAGATTTTTAGATAATTCCTTCAACATTAGTTTTTTGCTTCTAAGGTGATCTAGCAAAATAAGCTGATATCGGCATTGTCGAATTTAGCTAGTGTCTAGAAACCTCTAGTATGTGTAAGGTCAATGTTCTTTGTCAAGGCACAAGACGAACATTGTATTTATTAGAGGGGTTTATACTTCAGCTTAAATAGTTCGAGAATACCGGGTGTATATCTTTGAGATGGCAACACATTTCAGGATATACTTGATCTGGCTACCGAGTCTTGAAGGAGAAAAGTGCATGGGCTAGCTGGACATGAAACCAATCTTCACGAAGAAAAACGTTTAATGAAAATTTGGACAGTTTTTTCTTAATACTAAAGGGTGGTTAAATTTTAAAGGCCGGTGTTGAATGTGAACCACACCTAAACGTCAAGTTTTTTTCTGCATTTCATTTCATATTCCTCAATTACAGCCTAACTCAATTTGAACCATGGAAAGATGCACAAGCGTCACAAACCTCATCAATGGTCAGAATGGTGGCAAGAAATGGCAACAGTGGATAATCAATTTTCGCAGAAAACCATCTTCAGTGCGAATGATAATCCATGAGTGATTGTCGAAAAAACAATGCATCCACAAAGAGTGACTGTTAGGTGTGGTTTATGGGCTGGCAGCATCACCCGGCCGTATTTTTTCCAAAATAAGGCCGGTCAGGCAGTTACTGTGAATGATGTTCGCTATCTTGAGATGATAACGAGCTTTTTATGGCCAGAATTGGAAGATACGGATGTGGACGATATGTGGTTTCAACAGGACGGTGCCACTTGCCACACAGCTAACGAAACAATGGCTTTTTGGCGAGAACAAATCAACATCGACCCTTAATATATAACCACCCTTTACAAGTTGATAAAGAGAAGCTAACATGCAAGAGAATCGAATTATTGACAGTTATCAAAAGAGGGGTCGAAAGGTCACCTCTAAAAACTTCACCTGACTTTTGTAATTCTTATGTTGGTGATGATGATATCCGATGGATACCGGAGTATTGAAATTAATCAACTATAAAAAATATGTTTTTTCAAGTGGTGTTAGATTTACCTTAATCGACTTTTACCTATGAGGTCTTATTTATGAGTATTCAAAT
The DNA here is from genome assembly GCA_963513945.1 of Hydrotaea diabolus. NCBI lineage: Eukaryota > Metazoa > Arthropoda > Insecta > Diptera > Muscidae > Hydrotaea > Hydrotaea diabolus. The sequence goes on from OY740718.1 coordinate 7,723,861, forward strand.
TATATTTGTTTGGCACTGTCTTCTTTCGCAAAGTTGAGCTACAGTCTTTTTCGACAAACGAGACTATTCTGTAGAAGATATATAGGGTGATCAATCTAGAGTTTTTTTTTCAAATAAAAAAAATACAAAAGTTCTAATCAAGTGAGAAATCTTTATTGTTCCTTCGACATGTCATTTATTTTTTTAATATAATTTCCTTCAAATGTTGGCCACAACTACGCCTCAGGGTGACCATTCTGAGGGTCCAGTTTTATGTGAATTTCGCCATACCGGTCGAAATGCTCGAAACCCCTGGGTTTCGCGGTATATGTTTTTTCATGATAAAATGGCAAACAATACTGAAAAGCAAAAAAAAGTTTAACACAAATCTCCCGTATTCTGTGAGAAAACCCCTATTGAAAAAAATAACTAAATTGAGCACACTTTAGTAGTTTCCAGGCGTACTAAAGTTCCTACATACAGGAAGGACTGTATTTACAAAATGTATCCATTTTAATTGACATTTTTTTAACAAGTAAACAGGTTTGTCTACATTACCTCATTATAGGCTTTTAAAATAGCAAATATTGGCAATTCTCTAAAGGATGGCATAATTTTTTAAATATATTCAGGGGACCTCTTTCTACAAAATAATTCCCTGAAGAGTATATTTATTCACACAGCACACCTTTCACGAGAAAATAAAACAAAAACGCCAAAACAAATAGAATATCTTTAAATAGCCTATGAAGCGATGTAACGAAAGCCTACTCCCAACCCTACCATGTTCTCGATTTTGCGTGGGAAAGACACCAAAGTGCCCTTTGTTGTGAAAAAAAATGTATTAAGGATAGTTGTTCAGCACTTTTCAGTTGCATTGAAAGGGGAAGGGTGAAAAATTGGCATCATATCACGCGTTAAGGTTCGGTAAAAGCGGCTGTCTGCCCACCACGGAAACTAGCAAAACATCATTTCCCTAGTCGATTCCTTTAAAACTGTTTTAAGCGCTCTAGAAAGCTCCTTACGATAGTTGGTTAATGCAGTTATAAGCTAGTTACGCTATTTCCCAATTGAAGGTAACCCTAATATGAAAGGAGTTGTATTAAATAATTCTCTCTCTCTCTCTCTCTCTCTCTCTCTCTCTCTCTCTCTCTCTCTCTCTCTCTCTCTCTCTCTCTCTCTCTCTTCCCCTTGTGACTTAAACCTTAAACTCTTCAGCCCTTTAGAAAGCCCTAAGTAAGCCAATGCCGATATTAGCTAGTTTAGCTATTTACCTTTAAACCTAATATGAAAGGAGTTTTATTGGAACATTTTCTTTCCCTTCTTGATCTTCAACTGTTTTGAGTGCTCTAGAAATCTCCAATGCCCATATCAGCTATTTCAGCTATGTCTCTATATGAAAGGAGTTTATTAAATCATTATCTTTCCCCATTTGATCCTAAACTATTTGAAGCCTCTTGAGCTCCTGAGTTGGCCAATATCGATATCGGCTAGTTCAGCTATTTTCCTATAGAAGGTAACCCTAATATGAGTTATTTCTCCTCTAGATCTTTACAGCTTCTGCAATAGTCGTTGGTCAAAAGTTTCATTTTCTTTCCCGTCTTGATCTTAATCTGTTTTGAGTGCTTTAGAAAACTAAAATACTGATATCAGCTATTCCAGCTATGTGTCTATATAAAAGGAGTTGGATTAAATCTTTATTTTTCCCTTTTTGATCTTGAACTATTTGGAGCCTCTAGAGCTCCTAAGTTGGCCAATGTCGATATCGGCTAGTTTAGCTGTTTCGCTATAGAAGGTAACCCTAATATGAGAGGATTTGTATTAAATCATTCTGTTCCTCCTCTAGATCTTTACAGCTTCTGCAATAGCCGTTGGTCAAAAGTTCCATGACATCCAATCATGAAAAATACAACCATATGACTTCAGGCCTCGATGGCTACTTTAGGGTGTGAGAAAGTTTCATATCCCGTCGAAACGACATCTGCCTAGAATAGTCGCATTCTTTGGCTGAAGTTCGCCTATCGCTAGTTTCCCTATAGGTTTTCAAGCACAGAATAAGGTTGCAGGCAACATACGGCACGCTCAGTAAGTATCGGTACTTGCTAGCTCGCTTGCTTCACATAGTTGCAGTATTACCCTGCTGATCCAACTTTTAAAGAAACTTGTTACACGTAAGGGATGTTTTTGAAATCAGGAAGAACGAATCTAGAGATTTTAATGGCAGCCTGACTGTAGGAGAAAGTAATTATCCCCACCGTAGTGATAAGTAACCATTCAATTTTTCCTTTGATAGCGAGAAATCTCAGCTGGATAGATATTACAGGGATCAGGTATCCTTCGCACTATCTCGAGCTACAGGAAACTCCAAAGCCAACTGTAAAGTCTAAACATCTTTTATGTTATCTTGAGGTACCTGGCCTTAATGTACAGGGTGGGCCTTTAACAATTTTAAACTTAAATCGTCTGTAAAAAAAAATACTGATAATGTTTACTAATTTCTGGTTTTATTGGAAAGTTTGAACTTTGTCCTTGTATAATGGAACGCCATCTTTTTCGCTTCTGTCAATGGCCAAAGATTGTTTGGCAGGAGATGAAGAATTTTACCGAAACATCGTGTTTTTTTGCCAAACTTACATACAAAATTCTATTCAAATTTATGGAGGGTAAAGTTTTTAATGTTTTTTTAATCTCTGTTAAGCCGGTTAATCCCTGTTCAATGTGTAAAAGCAATAGACCGAAAAAAAACAAACGAGCTAAACAAATATTTCAGAACTTAGATTATTTAAAGAATATTTTGTAAAAATTTTAAATGAATCGAAGCAAAACTTACAAAGATACGGCAGACTCAGTAACCGCGCCTCATACACGACTCAGTGTTGGTCAAAACTTAAAAGCGGTTTTCCCACAACTCACGTCTTCAAAGTCGGTGCCCCTTATATATTCAAATCTATTGCACCGATCCTTTTGATTTTTTTAATAAACTTCTTCTGTACATATTTTACGAGGTAACGATGGAGTTTTTTTTTTAAATTTGTGAATAATTTGGCAATTATTTTGACAATAACAAAATAAACGATTTTTGTTGTTCGCTAAAATCACGTTTTTCGATCCCAAAAATTAAAACATTATTTGGAATACTTTTTATCTAGAAAACTACAGGTCGCCCTATTGAAGCTATGTGGCTGAACTTTTGCAAAAATATGTGTCGCTGAACTGAAATGGTTCTTATTTAAAATGGGCCAGATCGGTTAGGAGGTAAGCAATTTTCCCTCATAAGGACTAGGTCAAACTCTGGTAAAAAGAACAACCCTCAACTTAAAAAGACAATATCCCATGAACTTTGAATATGCATTAACTGGCACGAGATCTATTGCATCTAAATTTTAATAGAAGACAAGTTTTTCAAAATGGCAAAGTGACATTGATATTCGTGGCTGCACACTGCTTTTATCGCTATTTCAGGTCCGTGGCGACCATCTTCTAGAACTATTAGAGGGTATGATGATGATATTTAAAACATAAAATGTTGCCACTGATCGAAACACATCCTGGGGGAAAAGTCAGCTACGCTACATATTATGTTGGAATAGAAAGAAAAACACCCTGGATACTAATACCACACCCCTTTACAAAATGTTCTTATTGGTTCCCCTTTAAAAATCGCTTTTATGGCCAAAGTAATCGACCGATCGTTATAAAATGTTAACAGAATAACATCACTGAGAATAAAATCAAAAGGAATTTTTATAGACTATGTTATGGTAAAACTGGACAAGGGGACATGGCACCGCCCACACCCCTAAACTTGAAAAGACAATTTCTCATGTTTTTATTAAAAAACCGTGCAACCATGAAAACAAATTAATTATTTGTTTTTTCTTTTTCCTTCTATTGGACGAAGGAAACCCACTTTCATTACATCCCTACCCTAGACCTCGTATTATGTAGATGATCATTCGCTAATATTAAAAATTTTCAATGTGGCTTAATGTACGCCATTTTATTTTTTTTTGCATTTTTAAAAAAATTGCCTTTAAATTTTGCACTTTTTACAAAACTGTCTGAAATTTTAGTGATTGTTAATAGATTTTCTTCAAAAACACCTAATTAGTATTAGGCGTAATAGTGAATTATGGAATTTCGTAAGCTTTATTTTATAATCATAATTTTTTTTAACAATTTCTAAATTTTTTTTAGTATTTTTTGTTTAAAAAGTTTTACGATTTTTTTTATTTGCTAATCCCTGTTCAATGTTTTACGTCTTCTTTTGACCAGATGTCAAAATAGATATAAGCACGATCCGGTAGGCTGTTACTAGACTTTTAAACTGTATAGATAATGTGATCATTTTTATAGAAATCATATCCCTAAATTTGGCACTTTTTAAAAAGTTGGCACTTTTTTAAATAGATTTTCTTGAGATTTACCTCATTTTCTTCCTTATACTAGGTACATTTTCATATAGATTTTCTTTAGATTTGCCGCATTTTCTTCACTAAGATACTACTTTCAGAGTATGCAAAAATAGTGGCTCTGGTTAGTTGAAACAAATTCCATAAATTTTTCATTTTTTAAAAAATTGGCCAAAAAGTTGGCTCTTTTTTGTATAGACTTTAGATTTACTTTATTTTAGTCGCTAACTTACTTCATACAGAGTTTGTACATATTTTTGATGTGGTTTAGTTTAATCAAATTTTTTTAAATTTGGAAATTTTTAAAAAATTGGCTAAAAATTTGGCAGTTTTTTATAAAGATTTTCATTGGATTTACTTCATTTTCCTCACTAAGATACCTTATACAGAGAATGAAAAAAATTTTGTCCGGTTTAGTTGAATCAAAAAAAATTGTTCCATAAATTTGAAGGTTTTTAAAAAATGCCTAAAATTTTGGCACTTTTTAAAAAGATTTTCATTAGATTTACTTCATTTTCCTCGCTAAGATACTTTGACACTTTTTTAAAAAAAAATGTTATTAGATTTACTTCAATTTCCTCACTAAGATACTTTATACAGAGTATGAACCAATTTTTAGTCCGGTTTAGTTCAATCAATTTTGAAGTTTTTAAAAATTGCCTAAACTTTTGGCACTTTTTAAAAAGATTTTCATTAGATTTACTTCATTTTTCTCGATAAGATACTTTGACACTTTTTTAAAAAAAAAATTATTAGATTTACTTTTATTTCCTCACCAGATACTTTATATAGAGTATGTACCAATTTATGGTCCGGTTTAGTTGAATAAAAAAAAAGTGTTCCATACATTTAACACTTTTTACAAAATTGCCTTAAATTTTGGCGCTGTTTTATAAAGATTTTCATTGAATTTACTTTATTTTTCTTGTTAAGTTACTTCATACAGAGTATGAACAAATTTTTGGTCTGGTTTAGTTAAATAAAAAAAAATTATTCCATAAATTAAGAACTTTTTAAAAAGTTGCCTACAAATTTGGCACTTTTTACATGGATTCGCTTCAAATACTCTCATTTGGAAAATTTTGAAAAATTGCCAAAACTTTTGGAGCTTTTTTTATATAGATTTTCTTCCGATTTTTCTCATTTTCCTCGCAAAGATTCTTTATGCAGAGTATGTTCAAAACGCGATTTTTATTATTTTTAGGCGAATTTGTTTTGCATTTTTTGGAAACTTTTAGACTTTCTTTGGATTTTTGTTGAAGGCAACATGTTTAGGGTTACGAAAAGTATCCTACGATCGTTATTCAAGTTTTTACATAAACCCTCTAAGTTAAAACAGGTCCTTTTCAAGACAGAACCACCAGTAAACTTAATATGCCATTTCTTTTGAGAGGAGGGCGTTACAAATCAAACATGAACGTTTCACAAAAAAAAGAACAAACCATGAAACGCGATATTTTGTGTTGTTTTCTTCCTTACGTGTTTTTTGTTGTTGAGTTTTTTTTTATACAAAAAAAACCAACTGAAAATGCCTGGCAAACGAACAACAACAAACCACTAAAGGCAGCGGCAACGAAAATACAATAATAAAATATTTATAATTCATTATAGAATAACGTTATGTAAATTCGTGACGACAATACCAAAAAAATAAAAAAAACACACAAATCTACGTATATGTAAATATATACTCGCACACATACATACATACTAATGTATATTGAAATTCGACAAGTCAAAGTTAACATCAATGTGCATGCAACTCCTCTTCTCAGCCTGCTACCTCCCTACCTAAGTTCCTTACCAAAATGGAGCCCTCTTCTCCGTGTTCTAGGCAGGAGCAAACGAAAAAAGGACAAATATGCCAAAAACAACAGGGCGAATAGCGAATAGCATTCATAAAATGAACACTTTCAATAGCAAAAAGACATTCAAATTATTCACATACTTGGCTATGTATGTGTGTTTGTGTATATTTACATATAAATACATGCATACATACAAATGAATTACATTACATTCGATATCATTTGTATGCGAGTGACTATGTACCATGTGCACAAGTGTAAGTGTTTGTATATCCCTACATACGTAAGTATGCATACAGTGTGTATGTGTGTGTGTGTGTGTTAGAGGGAGCTTGCGGTGGTGGTGGTAATGTGTTGTTCTTCGCTGCTAGTGTTGGGAGGTATAATAAAATAAAACAAATTCGACCAACCACCACCCCTTTGGACCACCCACTCCAGTTGTTTTCACCGCCTGGCGGCGAACACGTCATGTTGTCATCCATTATTTGTTATTAACTGAAACAACTTGGCCGTAACTACACACACAGCCAAAGACAAACTTCGTTAAGAGAGGTAGCGCGAGAGAGAGGGTAGAGTGGGAGAATGAGAAAAAAAAGGAGGGCATACCTTGCACTTTGTTCATTTTAGATATACGACCGGGAAAAGTTTCGGATAAGTCTGTGGCTGCCTGTGGAATTTCTTAGGACTTAATTGTCGGATCAAGTTACAATTCAAACCCCAGAAATTGTATACCCAGTATTTCATGAAGGGATTTATGGGGAACTTCTCTGAAATCTGTCTCCTGTAAATGATATAATCTCAAATGATTAGAAAATTAGGAAATTTACATTATAAGACCGGCTTGCTTGTACCCTAAACCACTCTGCGTGACAGGGTATATAACAAAGAGCTGATGGCTTTCTGTCAAACCTAAAAGAAGAAGAGATGTACCTCATGTTCATTAAAGCGTTCGACTACCACTTACCATCTGAGTCGTTTACGCTTGGGCAGTCCTTCTACCCGCATGCCCATTTATTGTTTACATTATACCGCCGGTGGCAACGAAATCTACGAAACTTTACCCACTAAACTGGTACCGATGTGAGAATGTTTTACTGTTTCTGGATATCCATATTTCCCAGTACAATAGGTTTCTACATTGGTACAAGATTTAATATAGGCATTATTGGTAAGATAAGATTGAAGACTTTGACAATTACCTGGCTCCAGTAGTTAACATTTGTGTTACCTCGGAATGCTGTTTAGCTTCCCTTCTGTAGAACCTATAGATTATCACCCTAGGTTGTAAAGCCAAAAGCCTGATAGTTGTTGTTGTTGTAGCGGCAACTCTGTGCCGTGGTGCCTGGCTTTGGTCGCAGAACTACTGCCATAGAACCGGATTTCGTGGGATTTATTCTCCTTGTAGGCCACCTTGTTCAGTTGGCTGGCTTGAAGATGAAGAAGCGGTTGCCCGCTTCACGCCATGCAGGTTTATACCTAAGCCAGTATCTCCGCAAGTTGTAAGCTCTAATTAAAGGTATGTCCTCAAGTTTAATAAAGGATGTTTTTATTAGCGGTATACTATATAGAAGAAATAAACGCATATCATTAAATGTTATGGCCAATAATATAGCCTTAATTTAAAGATAAGGGTTTTCAAATTTTTCTTTTAAAAATCAGGATCGGGGCCATCTCGTTTTGGCCCCATTCACCACGATTTGCAAACGTTGTACCGGAGTTAGTTTATTCATTATAAAATGTCAAACTAAACTGAGCATAAATCAAGTGACAGCCGTCAAAAAAACCAACTCCAGATTTAAAACCACACGTCTAATAAAACACCCTTTAGATTAATTTAAATGGTCTGTCTGAATTACGAATTTTCTAAAGTACTCCCACCTACTGTCAGTCAAATGACCAAAGTCCGGGAAAAAAGTCCATATGTAGGTACGTCTCATCGCCCCTTAAAGCGCACAGTGACATAGCTAGTGCTTCAGTGACATAGCTAGTGCTTCAGTGACATAGCTAGTGTTTCAGTGACATAGCTAGTGCTTAGGTTGTCAGTTTGGTTTACGCAGGTTTCGCATCGATTTGAGGATGCCTTTGCCGATGCGGAAGAGGTGACCCTTGAGCGGAAGTGACCATGAATTTTCACTTTCAACTTGTTTAGCTTAATGAGCTAGCTCGTATGCATTTCGTCGGGATCCCCCCAAAATACGCAGGCTTCGCATCGATTTGAGAATGCCTTTGCCGATGCGGAAGAGGTGACCCTTGAGCCGAAGTGACCATGAATTTTCACTTTCAACTTGTTTAGCTTAATGAGCTAGCTTGTCTGCCTTTCGTCGGGAGACAAAATGCAGTAGGTCATGTGTTCCTGATGAACAGCTCGCCCTATATGAACTAAGGCGGCTGCACAAAAAACAGTTTAGCCAGTACCATTCGCCTCGGGCTCAGGTAGTGTCTTATCCTTAGGTAAAATAAAGCCGGCTGCACCAAACAGATCTCAAGATCTAATAAGCCTGAACCACGCGCCTTTGCTGAGGTAGTGTTGTTGAAGCGGCAACTGTGTGCCGGGGTGACAACCCTTAGCCAAAGAATTGCTCTTCGGGTCAATCTGGTCCATAGAACTGGCTGTTTTGAGATTGAGGTGAATGAATGAATGCTGAATGAATGAGATTGAGGTAGTTTCTTCTTTTCTGGTGAACTTTCCGGGGGATGTTCCGCAAGCACTACATTCACGCTTAAGCTGCTGTCGTTTTGGACTCCGTGGTATTTAAAATGATCTAGAGGCCCCTTGTATCGTCGGACCTCTCTCTTCCTAGATCATACCTAATCTGCCTGGGCAGACAATACCTGTCCGGTAGATGGTTGGTGGTGGGCTGACTACTGCGAAGATACACAAGCATTACTGCTTAGACAACAAGAAATTTTGTCTGCGCACGACAAGGACCTGCGACTCGTCAGGTAGATGATCTTTAGAAGACAGGCAAAGAAACCCCGTTCATGTGCTCTGGGCGGCATTCTGGCAGGTCTGAACTCTCTTCCACTGCGTCGTACCAACCACACTGGCGCTATCGACCTATTGCTTCGTAAGAGGTCAACATTGCTTCTTTGTCAGCTCCCTAAGTACTGCCGGCAAGTGACTTGAGGTCCGTGTTCCTATTATTCAACTTATTGCATATAGTTTTAGCACCTATAAAGGCTCATTAAAGGCTATGCAATGTGACTTGAAGGATTTTGGGGCAGTTGTCTTCTATCACATTAAGGGACAACCGCACCTCTGTGATCCATGCAGTGAAAAGAGTGGCGATTGACTTTAAAGGTGGATATGCTTATATTCTTTGCAGTGGAAAACTCTTTTAGGTAACAGTTAATTTTATCGCATATGTCATACTTTTTAGCTTTTGGTCGTTTGGTATCCCACCGTGGATGATCGCCCTTTTTCTGTTATGTGCAGTCTTGGCCCACCGTGTCAATTTGGCTTAGATGGCCTGTTAGGGTGCCGCGTTGTCCAGGTCAATGGTCGCCATTCGGTTGGCAAAAAATAAGGTTGTGGCAACAAATTTGTATAAAAGCTAGTTTTTTAAGCTCAAGCAAACACAGCTAATGTGTATAACTTCTTTTTTAGGTTAGAAACTGCCCATTTTTTACAGGAAGAACTAGCTCAAAGTTTCTTTGCATAAACGTTAGATCAATACCATTTTGTCTCTCTCTTATCCGCAAAGTCAAATTCATTGTTGAAAAAGTCCCCTAAACAAAAAAATCCATATTTCTTTTTGTTTTGAAACTAATAAAATTCTTTAATTGACGAAACTTTTAGTAGAATCAATAAAAATGCGTTTTAGATATCAACCATTATTTCAGTGGCTTTTAAACAGCTGTTCTTCTTAGTGCTTTGTTAGTTTGGTTATTATACTCCATATCTGTCTTTGTCAGCAGGTTAGAAATTCCTTCATATTCTTCTAAGGCTATATGAAATAGCCTTAAACAGTTGTCATCTTTAACGGGAATAACTGGTTCAAAACTGCTTCGCACAAACGTCAGAACAATTCCACTTTGTCTCTCTAACTCAATTCAGTCAATTTCATTATTGAAAAAAGTCCTTTAAGCAAAAAATAAAAGTCCGAATTATTTTCTTTAACTAATAAAATTGTAGCATTGACGAAACTTTTAGTAAAATCAATTAAAAATACATTTTAGATATCTACCATTAGTTGCTTTTGAACAGCTGTTTTCTTCTGTGCCCTTTGTTAGTTTGGTTATGGTACCTTATATCTTTCTTTGTAAACAGGTTAGAAATACCTTTACATTCTTCTACGACTATGCGAAATAGCCTTAAACAGTTTCCTACTCTCTCCCTCTCTCTCTCTTTCACATAAATTTTCTTTATCGCACAAAAGTTCGCTGAATAGAATAAACATTCCTTTAGAACAAATTGTGTTCACACAAAAATTCCTTTACTTCTCTTTACCTCTCAGTGCAACTCCCTGCCTTCGCTCTTCGGTGTACTCTCACAACTGAAAATACACACACAAATATTTTGATATTTGTACAAAGAGTGTAAGCTTGTGTAAATATTAGTAGATATGTGTGGATGTAAATATTTGTGTGTGGAGAGAGAGAGAGAGAGAGAGAGAGAGAGAGAGAGAGAGAAAGATAGAGAGCGCGAGTTCTTCGTGTGTTTATTTAATGCCCAACTCTTCATTACATCTGTTGGAAAATGTTGACGTTGTCATCGATGCTCTTGTTGTATATTTCTCTCCTTTGGTTTCCGTTCGGTGCGGTTCCGTTACGTTAGTGGGCTGTCTTTCCTTGGCTTTTCTTTCCCTTTCCAATCCTATTCTCCTACATTTTTGTGTGTTCCTTTTCCTAACACTTTCATCCTTGCCTTCTCCTTGTCTTACTTGTTTTTGTTGCTTCCTTTGGTGCAATAGTTTTTCCCCTCCTCCGTTATAAGTTGGTAAGTTCGTAAGAGAGTGACTAAGTGCATGTGTGTGTGTGATTTTCTTTCTTTCATTCGGATGTGTATGTATTCACATGATGGCCTTGTATGAGTGTGTTGTTGAGTTGTAATCATGTGGACTCACTCACTGTCAAACAAAGCTTATACCGAGGAAGCGAGGAGCGCAGCACAATATGAAAAGCCAAGTGTGCACATGTGTTTGTGTATACAACAACATGTGTGTGTGTATGACTATGCGTTAAATTATTTGTGTACTTTAGAGTGACATCAGACATTTGCTGTATTTCCGTTTTCAGGTTTCATTATTTTTAATTTATATATTTTTTTCCTACTTGTGTTTTCGTTTCGTTGTTTGTTATTTTTCCCCGTTTCTTTTTTGAATGAATAGAATGTGTGTGTGTGTGTGAGGAAATTTATTTCTATTGATTTCAATGCAATTGTTTAAACAAATATGCAAGGGCATAAATTCATTCATATGCAATGGCAAGTGGGCCAACGGATTGAAGGGCTGAAGTGGCGAATCCCTTAATAATGGAGGATACCACTAGGCAGCCTCTCCTCCCTCCCACTTGTAGTAACCCGCAGTTGTTGTTCATCGTTTTCTATGGGAATTACAACATTAAAATAAATTTTGAGCTCTCTTTATTGAGGTACTAAAGGGTTTCCCAAGAAGAGCGCAATTTTTAAATTTTAAATAAAACACAGATATTTAAGAAAAAATCGTGAAACTTTATTATATCGTAAAGTAGACAGAATGAGGTTATGTATGGAACAATATATCGTGCAGATGGCCGCCGCGGCTTTGCTGGCATGCACGCGATCTTTTAATGAAATTTTCAATAACCGTTTTGCATGAATGCTGCGGTATTTCATTAATGCAGCGTCCAATTTCGTCTTTTAAGGCTTGAGTCGTCGTCGGCTTATTCGCGTAAACCATCGACTTCAAAAAAACCCTAAAGAAAAAAATCTAATGTTGTTAAATCGCACGATCTAGACGGCCAATTCTGATCTCCAAAACGCGAAATAACACGACCGGGAAATGACTGATGCAGCAATTGAATTGTTTCTCTGGCTGTATGACATGTGGCGCCGTCTTGTTGGAACCACATGCCCTCCACATTCATTTCTTCAATTCTAGGCAAGAAAAAACTGGTTATCATTTAACGATACCAAACACCATTGTCTGTTTGCGCTTGACCTGCCTCATTTTCATAAAAAAAAGGTCCAATGATTCCTCCAGCCCAAAAACCACACCACACAGTGACACGTTGAGGATGCATTTGCTTCTCGTGAATCACTCGAGGATTTTCCGCACCCCAAATGCGACAATTCTGCCTATTGACGAAGCCATCAAGATGAAAATGGGCCTCGTCACTGAAGATGATTTTATCGGCAAAATCAGCATTTTCATGTTGTCTCTCCAATACCCAATTAACGAACTCCCTTCGCTGTCCATGGTCAGCTGGCTTCAGTTCCTGAGTCAATTGAATTTTGTATGCATGAAAATGCAAATCTTTCGTCAAAATTCGCTGCAAAGTAGATTTGGAGACACCAATTTGCTGAGCTCGGTGTCGAATTGAGGTGGATGGAGTTTGAGCGACATCATCACGTACAGCTGCGACATTTTCGGTCGATCGACCTGGTCGATGGCGCGTTGTTGTCTTTACATCACTAACAGACCCAGTTTCGGCAAATTTATCCATTGATCTCTTTACAGTTGACTCTTTTGGAGCATTATTGTGACCCCAAATTGATCGCAATTTGCGAACTGTAGCCGCAAAACTTTCACCATTTTGGTAAAACAATTTCACAATGAGAATGCGTTGTTCATTCGTGTAGCGCTCCATTTTTACTAACCTCGTACCTTCTACTAACAAACAATAACAATTGTTCAAATGTCAAACAATGACACTTCGAATGTTGCCAGATTTAAAAATTGCGTTCTTCTTGGGACACCCTTTATAAGGACTTTTACAGACTTTTTTTGGAGATTACGAAACTGTTGGTGTATTAATCGAATTTCTTGTACATTTCGAGCACAAATAAATTTTCTTACTTCTTATTCGTATTATCATCCGTCTTGGCTATGACAAACGGTCACCTTGGCGCAGCGTTATAACTACATTAAATTTTTTTGTGGGGAACCGTGAAGAACCAATGTGACGAACAGCCTCATGCAACCCTTAAGATTTATATGCCATACATGAACCCAATATTTAAATTAACTTAAACAATAAGTTTATAGATATTTTTTCCATACAGATATGGACCCATGCATTTATTAAATATATTTCTCTGATTTTTTTACAACTCAATTCCTGATGTTATCGAAAATCTCATCTTAAGCACAAGAGCTTGAATTCACATTCGCCGATAAAAACCCTCTTGTTCTTGCTTCTTTTTAATTACGTCTTCAGTCCTTAATTACTTGAATTGAAAAAAATAATTATTAATTCGGTTTCCCTTCCACAATTGCTGCAAAGCTTTCTGATGGAGGTCGTCACGGACCCGAAATCACGATAAAAGCTGTGTGCAGACGCGAAATTCAATGTTACTTTGCTATTTTGTAAACAAAACTTGTCTTCTATTAAAATGGAGATGCAAGAGGTCTCGAGCCTCGATCTACGTTCAATTTTTATTGAATTTTTGAATAGTTTATGTATCCGGCACAGCTAAGCGATTTAAGATAAGATCACTGTTTGTTCCTTAATAGGATGTATAGGGAGTTAGTATAAAGACAGACGGACAGACTTTGAAATAGATCTTATATAATCGACTATTGAATTTGGGCTTAGCTTAAATACATATCGGACCAAAGTTTGCACATTTTGCCGTATGTCGATAGGTACGAATCCTGCTGTGATCATTCCACGTTTTGATACAATTTAATTATCCTTCCTGAACTTAAACTTAACTTTATGGGCGATCAGTAAACAACTCTGGTGAATTTGGACCCTATCAGTCCATGTTATTAGAAAGCTCCCACACAAATTCCTCTACCGATTGAAGTGCTGCCACAGTAGAAGCTACATTGTTTTGCTCAAATTGCGTTACAAACAGCCAGTAACGGATTGTGGGGTAGTTGAGCCATATAATTTCCTGGTAGTAACCAAATCCGGTTTAGTTCGTTGTTTTAACATCCCAGTATACCAAATTTACCGACAATGTCTGATATCAGATAGTTATGAACAATATCTGAACCATATCTAGAATTATTACTGAAATCATTACGAATTCTGTTCGATTTGTCTGAGGATTTTTTTTCAGAGAAGTAGTTAAGAATTTTTGTCAACCGTCTCATATATTTTTCGTTCCGAACTCGGTAAGAAATCGGAACATTTTGCCGATTGTCGTACAGAATTCTGACCGAATTCTGAATGTTTGGTTTGCTGGGATATTACACCGTCCGACAGTACATAATACATTTTAACCGGACGGTATACGTCTGGTGCAAGGAGCCAAGTGGATCAAAACTGCATTTACAGTTTTTCATTAAGTCATTAAGTTTTCTTTTTAAAGGACTTTAATATTTTAAAATGCTTCTTTTAATTCTACAATTATCAAATCGGTATCATATTAAAGAGAAGACTTGTGCCTATCTTATGAGATTTTTGTTTTATCGTTCAAAGGAGAAAGGATGCAAATAATAACCTTTGAAAATATATCTTTTTATCGTTGGGGAATTTCCATTCAATTTTTTTTTAAAAAAAAACTATGTTTGCGACCTACGTAACACACGCCAAAATTTTACATTTCTAGCTACAATTTTTCAATTCGAATTAAAGTATTATATTTAACACTCCTAACAAAAAATAAACATATAATAAAATAAATAATATTGAATACATAAATTGGACTGTAAATGCAGTTTTACTCCACGTAGTCCCTGGCTTCAGATGTGTATATAGTCCGGTTCAAATGTAACGACTTTTTTAATTTTGTCGCACAGAGTTATCGGTCTCTTAGGCATGATATTTTCACCATAAACTCCCCTCTTTTTATAAAAAAAACAACCATTTTTTGGCGGCGACCCATATTTTCCGATTTACGGTCATCCAAAGCTTGACAATAAATATTGTTTTACCTCCTATAATTCTAATTGGATTGGGGTATCCTTAAAATGCTTAACAGAACATCTATTCTAAGACGCTGACCTATTGCGAGGTGGTAAAATATTATTATTTTTTTTCCAACCTTTTTTTTTAATTGTCCACTGTACCAAGTTAAAACGATAGGGAAGTATATATTTCTTATAAGATATCTGTAGCCAAGACTTTAAGCATTCACTTATGGTCTTTTATTTTTTTTTTTTTTCAAAAGTACATTAACGAATTCAGTTCCAATAATCATCTTTATTAGTTAGGGTTACCAATACTTTGTTTCTTCATTCGATTGTATCAGTGCCCTCTACTGAAAATTGCTGTGTGCCCAATGAACTTTCGGTTGTAAAGATTAAATACATGGGTAGTACGTGCAACCAACAACATTCGGTTGTGGCAACTAATCTGCGCTCTAAGTGTATATAAATATCTTTATAATATGGCTTCTAATCTATGTAAGGGTACAATAACTCTATAAAACCCTTTGCAAAGAAGGAGTGATTAGATAAATACTAATCAAACAAAATAAAACTCGAAAACGCTGGACCTTCCCATACATTTTCTTCACAAATGGCATATATTCTTCGCCAGGATACTAGGACCACATACGTAAAAAGGATATTTAGATTATCACATAAATACCTAGTTTTTCATATTTTGGTTTATTATTACAATTTTAAAGTATAGATTTAGTATTAACATAGCTTGAGATTTAACTAAAATTGATATTGCAGCGAATAAGATCTTGTGTTTTACAATATGCTAGTCAAGTTTAAAGAATTTAGAACAAATTAGGGAAAAAAGTTAGAAAAAAACACGTTTATGTTCTTGAATTTTTTTTTCATTAAAAACTTCTATTTAGTTTATTTTCAATCCCACGACAGCCGGTTCTATTTACCGGATTGACCCGAAGAGCAATTCTTCGGCCAAGGGCTGTCACCCCAGCACACAGTTGCCGCTACAACAACAACATTAACTTTATTTCAGATGTTATAGAAGGAGTTAATTTTTCAAATTTCTTATTTATTCGTAATTTGAAGTTCTTTTTCGATCTTCGAATATTTGTGTAATTTTCCAGGTTATCGTGTTGAACATATCTTCCTTAAATCTCCTGTGAAGATCCAAAGTTGAGTATAATCTATAAGTATTAAGGTCAGAGATTATTTTAAAATTTTTATTTAGGATGATTAGAAGCTTTTTAGGATGAGTTTTAGCCCAATTAACTTTTTCATAACATAGGTGTTTATCCATAGGCTTTTTTCAGACATGGTCTATCTTCTTCCCCAGGGTACAGGGACCATATAAAAATATAATCCTAATCATTTTTTTACCATTTGTGATAATATTTTTCTTAATACTCAAACTATACTTAAACCTTATTTTGAATAAGTTAGGTATTTTTCCAGAGATAATCTTTAAAGATAGCTTAGTTTCTTCTTAAGGATACACGCTCGATCCTTGTTTCTTATTTTTTACAAAATATATGCTTTCGTTGAAATGAATGGGAAAAAATCGCAAATATCTTTATTACTTACCCTGACGTCAGATTTTTATGGCCAATGAAATTCTAGTCATTTTAACAAAGTTTTAGTTTAAACGGAGTTTAAACTTGAATGGCATAGTAGTAGATGATACAACTAACTTGATCTCCCATCCAATTAATCTTTCTTAGATTTAATGGGTATTTAAGTTATATTCTTTTTCTTAGTCACCTAAATTTAGGCTCAACTCGAAGACTTTGTAATATTTTCCAGGCTGTGCCTTTTATCTCTGTCAAGTGTCAATTTTCTTTGCACAACCAATGGTTAAAGGACAATTTCATGCCATTCCGTACTGGCACATCCTCTGCCCTATTTACAGTCAGAGTCATAGTCAAGTATCCCATTTCGCAGGTTCAAGTATTCAGTTTCACATGGTTTTTGCCCAAGTGTTGCCGTAGGACGAACGATTGATTTTGTGTGTGTGTGCGGGCTTAGTTCATATACAGCTGACTTTTATAGTCACCTTTACAATCTGACCACAGTCCTTAGTTCCCTTGGATATACTACTATACAATTACAATTACATACATATATATGTAAGTATGTTGGTATGTGTATTTTGTAAGAGTTTGCTCCTTGTCTTCGATATTTTATGATTTATGATGTCGCACTGCCGGTGCTGTCGTTGTTATTGTTGCCGTTGCTACTGTTCTACCATTTCTTCCGTCGTCTGTCTTCGTTGTCCTTTCGAGGTGTGTTCCATGCCATTCCATAAATGTGTCAGGCCAATCCTTTATTTTGTCCAAGTGTAACAGGTTGTACAAAGAGCATCGTTGTCATGGCAGAAGCCAATGTAATGACATGGAATTTATGCATATGAATTGACCGGACTTAGGAGGGGGGATTGTGCAGGGAGCTGCTGGGTGGGCTTTGCGGAAAATTTAATTATTTTAAAAAGCCATCAGGACTAAGGAATTTCTTTGTGTTTGGCCAACAGTTGCAAAAATGAGCTATACTCCAGTGGAATTTATTGGGTGTTAAGGGTTTATTTGCCATTACAGCTCGTGAATGTTTAGAGAAATTTAAGAAATAAATAACCTTACATCCTTACAGTTTAGCTTACTTCATGGGCAAAAAGCGATCCTTTAGCTTTAAAATTAGGCGATCATTTAGATGGAAGAGGCAAACCTTCGTTCTTCTTTCTACTAAACTATGGGCAGTTCTTGGCTATAAGGTCTAAGCGGAGACCGAACTCTACGGCCGACACTTAGTCAGCATATGTGCTCTGGTTTAACTACCCTTGGAGGCTTCCATCGTTATCGAGGATAGAGCTTTGTTCTTTTATAATCAATCTAAAGTAAACCTCTAAGTCAGCCAACTATAGAAATTCTTTTTTAACTATCAGTGATTGAATTAAGAATGCTCTTGGAGAACCTAAAAATATTTTTTTTTAAACCGGGATATTTTTGTCCCGCTGTGCCAACGAATAACTTAGCATCTTAGCCATGATACCCAGAGAATAGAGTAATTTTTTAATTCTTTTAATTTTAACATACCTGATGAGCCATCGCAGTGAGACAACCTGTGGTTTTAGTTATTCAACAATAGTGACTATCACACAAGTAAACCAAGGTTTAAGGCCTGCAAAAAATCTTCTAAAATTGTTAAGCTTTGAACGGCAGATAAGTGGGTATAAGAACTATATAGAGCACAGCTCTCCAATTCGAGAGAAGTTCCTAGCGTTATGGATAGGGACCTATTATAAGATCAGGTCTTCACAAAGGACCAAGTTAACGTTTACTATCTTTGAGACATCATTTTAATAAACAGGACAAACGATCACTACGATTTTTTCACAAGGCTCTACTTTTCTTGACGCTTGTGGGCTACCAAACCAAACACTAAGAACCAAACACTAAGATTCAGTCCAATTATCACTTATATTGCTATATTTTTATATTGCTCTTCTAGGCTGAGTACTTGACATACTACGCCGTCATCTATAATTTGTATCAGGTGATATTCCCCAACAGAATCTTTTGGTGGTTATAGTTTGGAATGTTGCTCTCCGGTTAAACTCATCCTTTACAAGGTTGCCATGTCTAGCTCTGGGGGTGTTAATACTATTATAGGGGTCCTCAGCCTGGTGTTTGACTTTAATAAAAAATATCATCAAAATTCCTGTACATTTAAATCTCCTTACATTCGCGCAATCCCATTCCATCCTTCTTCGGATATCTCTCTTTAGCAATTTTGGTAGCTAAGCCCTGCAGCGTTGCGTTATGGGCAGCATTCTTTTTTACTCTCTTGTCTAGCTCTGAGGATGTTCATTCTTTTATATGGATATTTAGTCTGGTGTTTAAATATATATCACAGTACCCGCAGCTATTATAAAAATTTCTGTTTCTCAATCTCCTCACATGCGTGCAATACCATTGATTGTTTCCCTCATGGGATAACTCTCTTTATCAATTTCGGTAGCTTAGCCCTGCAGTGTTGCGTTATGGGCAACATTCTTTTTACTTTCTTGCCTTTCTTTGGGGGTGTTTATACTATTATATGGGTCTTCAGTCTGGCGTTAACTCAATCTCCTTACATTCGCTCAATTTCATTGTTTGTTTTCTTCTCAAATTGGAATTGAGAAAATTAAAATTAAGAAGCGCATGTTTTAATTAAGAGATGCAAATTGAAAATGAGAAACGTAAATTAAAATTGAGAAAATATTAATTTAAACTAAGAAACGTTAATTAAAAGTGAGAATATACAAATCGAAATTGAGAATTGAAATTGAGAAAATACTTATTGAGAAACGTAAATTGATGTTGAAAAAATACAAGGGAATATAAAAAACGTAAATTAAAATAGAGAAAATACAAATTAAAATTAAGAACGTGAATGGAAAATAAGAAACGCAAATTAAAATTGAGGAACGCAAATTAAAATTAAAACACGCAAATTAAAATTGAGAAAATTGAAATTGAGAAACGCGAACTTAAATTGAGAAACGCAAATTAAAATTGAGAAAATTTAAATTGAAATTGCGAGACGCGAATTTAAATTGGGAAACGCAAATTAAAATTGAGAAAATTCAAGTTGAAATTGAGAAACGTAACAACAAATTGAGAAACGTTAATTGATATTGAGAAAATACAAATCGAAATTAAAATTGGGAAAATACTAATTGAATTTAAGAAATATATCCTTAACTCATTGTATGCTTATCCTTGAAATCCTTGTATCCTTAATCCTTAAATTGGGAAAATACTGATCAAAACTATGAAACGTAGTCTTAAAATTTAAAAAATACAAATTGAAATTGTATTTTCTAGACAGGCATATCCTTTTCAAAACAGTTCGAAAGCTTTTTTGTCTCTTTAAAATTAACATTTAATAAAACCAAGAATATAAAAAGAGAATTAAAATGGAAGTAGATTAATTAAAAGGCAAAATTAATCTACTTCCATTTTAATTAAAATTTTTAGAAATTTTCCACACAAAAAAATGATCAAATAGATAATTAGGACAATTCTTCAAATTTTTGAATAGTAAATATTTAATTAACTTATATTTTAAAAGGCTCCTTAATAACACCTACCCTTTTACTAAAGGTTACCGTTCGCCTAGGGCGCTGGTAGGGCATGTCTAGGTCGGTCTGAAGGGACCTTAACTCTTGTGGGATGCGCGGTTTGTGTCTTTTTTTAATTAAATTTACAGCATTGTTTATAAATGACGCTAAATGAGCGCATAATTTGTGCATAATTGCTAATGACAATGTCACATTTGGGGTTTCCGCCGAGAGTCGGAAGGGGATTAGGAATGGGATGGGAGTGGGAATAATATAATTAACGCCAAAAGAAGACCCCCCATGCGGGGACTAGAATGGAATAAAGGGACAAAAAGAAATGGGAAAAAAGGTAGCAGCACAACAAAAATTAAGTTAAATTTTACAATTTTAGCAAAATTGCCCACCTCCCCAAAAATAACAAAGCGAACGAACTTTAAATGGAATCGTACAAGATAGTCAAGAATATAACGGTAGAGCATAGTGCAAAAGAGAGAGAGCAAGAGAGTTATTGCCAGCGAAGAGCGTATAAGGCGATGAGTGTTGGGGATTTCTGGCTCTGTTAAGTGAGTGTGCGGCGAAATGAGATGGCTTAACAGTAGTTTGTTGTTGTTTCCTTTGGTGTTGTTGTGTGATGTTAATGAATGTATTTGATGTCATAGCCGAGACGACCGAGTAAGCTTTTTTCTGTGTGTTTTATTTTCTTCTTGGACTGAGTAGACAGGTCTCTACCATGACGATTGCCTTTTGGTTACGTTTCAGTGTTTGACATGAACGGTTGGTGGGCTCTATTGGGTTGTGCTTATAATTGAAAAATATTGAAAAAATAATTAAATATTTTTAGAGAGTTAGAAAAAGGACTTAAAAAAACAAAGAAATATTAAAAATAATTTAAAGTCCGTTTTGTTGAGGTGTCTATTATTTTTTGTTATCCTTTTTAACAATTCCACAATAATATATGTTTATATCTATATACTCGTGCATGTGTGTGTGTTTGTGAGTGTGTGAGGTTTCTGTTTGTGTATTGGAGCATTACAGAAAAGTTTAACCTCATTTTTCCGTTTGTCATTTTATACTTTTTATACTTGAAAACCATGGTTATTTTTGTGTTTTTTTTTGTGGATTTTGGACTCTGAACAAAAAAAAGAAGGAACATATCTTTGAGCTAAAAAACTGTAAAAGAAGAAACAAGAAATAGTGCTGAAATTCGCTTAATAAAAAACCCAAGAAATAGAAGTGAATATAACATCTTTAAGGATAACAGCTGAACAAGGACCATCAACCCAAAAAGTAGACAGGATGTTTGTATTATAAAATATAAAAAAACAAGTAAAAATACTAAATGCTGTGTGAATCATTATATAAGAAGTGCAAAAAAATTTGAAACTGCCAGTGAAAATATTTAAAAAATCAATATTAAAAAACTTAAAAAAATAGTTAAATCACTGAAAAAAAATTATAAAACAAACCAGACCTACAAGATCCAGTGCTTTTAAAACACCTAAACAAAGTTTTTTTTAAAATGATTAATATTATTTCAATTTGTGTTTAAAAAAATTACCAAAAGTGTGTGTGTGCATTATTAATTTTCCATTTTTCAATTGAATTTCCCCCCTGTAGCATTAAAAGAAGTGCTTAAAAACTAAAAAGAAGAAAACAAAAATAAACAACAACCAAACAACAAGAAAACCAAAAACAAGAAAATAAAATAAACAGAATCCCCCAGAAAACAAAGAAATAAAGAAAAGAAAAACAAACAACAACAAGAAAAAAACACCAATAAAAAGTTATAAAATATTTACCTAAATTAACAACAACAACAAAAACTAAACTATTAAAAAATAAACCAAAATCATCAATAACAAAAACCAAATTAGAGAAAAGTCAGAAAGAAGTAGAAAAAAAAAACAAAAATCAAAGCAAAACACCAAAAAAACGCCCTCCTCCCTAAACCCTCAAAGAAATAAAAAACCAAACAGCCAATTTTTGCAAAACCTCATAACTTAAGGATAAGGACATCAACTAAAGCAGCCGCCGCAACAGCAACTTTAAAACGCACTAAACGCAAAACACCCAGGATCATTTATTAGCTACATTTTTGTTTTCGTTTTCATTTTTGTCGCCCAGTAACCTAGAGTTTTTGTAGAAGAACAACAAAACCAGCACTACAGATCGATTGACATCGATTAACAGTAAGTACAAGACGAAAAATAAAGACTTTCCACAAAATAAAAAACCAGAAATTCCCTCACACAATGAAGATTCCTTTAATTTGTTATTCATTCTCAAATTTTCGCTAAGAAAACGTTAACACTGACCACTCTCTGTTATCCTTTACATTCGCCTGTTAACTTAACATGAAGTTCTAACAGTCTGCAAAGGAGCGACTGTTGACAAAATTAGCCCACATGTTAGGCTTAACATTATTTCCCATATGTTCTCTGCGGTTGCCTCTTCCATTTGCTCTTTTGGCATAATGGCTAACAAAATGTTTAACCATTTTAAAATTAATAATACTATTAGTTTTAAAATGGTTGAAATATTTTCCCTAAAGAAATCCTGTTTTAACTTTTACCCCCTCTTTCACATAAAATAGATTTAAAAAACCCTTTTATAAAAAAAAATTTGAATTTTAAATGTATACCAACAATTGTATTAATAAAAACATACAATAGGTTTAAAAAGATTTTTATAAAGAGAATTTTATTTTTAAACCTTTCGTAAATTTTGTGAAATTAAATTAAAATTTTGGCCTTTAATTTTCAAATCTAAAAACTCAGTATGTTTTAGAATATTTATTCGGGGGAATATAATGTAAGGGTTTTTTAAAATCTATAATAGAAACATATTTCGTGGCATTCGTACTAGCGGAATATTACGTTTCTTAATCTAAAACATCGTGATTCTCTTATATTCTTTTTTAGAATGACCATCCACAAAAATTAAAACTTAAATAGGCAGAATTTACACCTCAGAACGCAAAAAAAAACACTTAATTAGAACTTTATTACATGAAGGTGTTTTACTGTGATAATTTACTTTTTGAAAATTTTAATTATTTAATTATTTTGCCAAAAATTCGTTAAAAAATAATTGGGCAGACTAAACCTTATAAAACAACTTTATCCCATTTTAATTTAAATAAACAATAATCATTTGTACACACAGAGAGCAGACTCGTTGCCACAACCACATTTGTTTTTGCAACCGACAGCATTCAGTACAACTGAATGTTGGTGCTCTGTAATTTTTAGTTATTGAAAATAAAATATCGGTAAAACATACCAAGTATCCGAACCTCCAAAAAAAAAGTGTGTAAAAATCCACATGCCACATGAGTACAGTACGATGATCATATTTATCATCTTGTTTTATTTCGAACGAAATATTCACTACGATTATTAACATTTGGTGATTAAAACCTTGTTTCCAAAAGAATTTTAGTTCCAACTAATTTTTAGCTCTGCGTGTATAGCCTCTACACAGTGTTTACGAGTAATTTAGTCCCATTCGCCGGTTAATCTATAGAAACAGGTCTATATTTGTATTCACCGGAATTTAACTGTAGTACCCTCATGTTTATATTCACAATAGTTCCCAGCATGTGCCCCTGTTTTAAATAGTCCTCTTTTTTGACTCTAACTGTCGTTTTTCTGGCCCCAAAGGGTCCATGACTCCCAGCACCAAACTTGTTAAATGTTTTAAATTTTTGGTTTTAGTTAATTTACTTCAATTTCTTTTTTTTTAATTGGGACCTTGTTTTGACTCTGACAGCCGTTTTTTAGGCCACTACGGTTCTCGACTATTAGCCTAAATCTCTGTTGAACCTAAAAAAACATATTAAGATTTCTAGTGAAATTAACTTCAATTTTATTATCCATGTACTCATATTTAAAATAAACCGCTTGTTTTTGTTATAACGCTCGTTTTTTGTGCCAGTGGGTCCATGCACCAATCTCTGTTGAACTTTAAAAATATAAGTAAATCTATTTCAAGCTTCTATTATATATAAATTGACCGTTTGTTTTCACTAAAAGAAACCCAAACTTTCTTAAATCTTAAAAACACGCTCGAACGGCCGTTTCTTTGGCCCCTAGAGTTTATGACTCTTGGCCTCAATCTCTGTTAAACCATAAAAAATCCATATTTGGATTGGTAGCGAAATTTGTTTTTTTTTAGTATACGAGTACTCCTATTTTAAATTGGTCGCTTGGTTTTGTTATAACGCCCGTTTTTGTTGCCAGTTGGGTCCATGACTACAAGCACCAATCTCTGTTGAACCTTAAAAATAAATCCTTTATTGAATTCGTAGTGAAATATTTTTTAATTTTAGTGCCTATATGCTCCTATTGTAAATTGACCGCTTGTTTTGACCAAAGAGCTCTAAACATACCTAAATCTTAATACTTTGTCCGTCCGTCTAACCTTCAGTACCGGGATTCCAATTGAACATTTTCCTTTACTGTACACATAATCGGAAAATACAATTAACTACTACTGCTCCAATTGAATAACAGTGTTGTCTAATTGATTACCCAAAATTAAGAGCTATCGCCTACGAAATCAATTTGTTCCCAACACCAGTTATGGCCTATATAAACAAATCTCACGCCGAAAAAAAACACAGGAACACCAAAGAACCCCTACTCGCTTATAAACACCACCAACAATAACATAATTTTCCCCCAGAATGCTCCCCATCTCTTTCGTTTTCCTCCTTTGTTATCAACTCTCTTTTGTTTTCATTCTTCCACCAACGTCACTTGCCAAATTTTTGGGTATTTCCTCGTTTTGCCATTGTGTTGTTTGACATTTTCTTTTAGTCTTTTAAATTTTCCCACACTTCGTTTCAGTTTCCCATTCTTTTCCTGTATCTTTTGTATGTTTCGTTAAGTTTGTTGTTGTCCTCGCTGTTGGTGTTTTTCTTTCCACATTTTAATTCATAACACATCTGTCAAAACTAAAGGCTGTAGTCCTGCTCCTCCTCGCTCTCGTCCCTGGTTTTCAAACATTTTTCACAGTGCGCATTGTCTGCAGAAAAAGAAAAGGAGACTAAAACACATGCGGAATCTGTCATTAATCGGCAACAAAAAAAAGAAATCACATCTTATCTCATGTTGGAGATGAACAAGAACGAGAGAGAGAGAGAGAGAGCGCGAGAGAGTCGCATTTGAGAGATGTAGGCCGTGGTCGTGGATGTCCCTTCAACTTGAATCAAAATAAAGGCAAAACACATTGTCCGAGTTTCGCAAACACAGATGTGTGTGTATGTGTCATATGCTTATGGTTGTGTGAGTTTCTATGTATGTGTAGATGTTTGGATCTCTAAAATAACCATACTCGCAAGGTTCATCTTAAACAGAACCAAATATATATTTTTTTCTTTCAAAGCGTTGTCTATTGCCATAAGTAGTAGGGTAATGTATGTTCTGCACCATACGAGTTGTTTTTTTTTTTTAATTTCCCAGTTTAAGAAGTTTAAAGCATGTTTCGAAAATTAAGTTTTGGAACAGAAACATACTGGATTTTAACAAATAATGTGGAAATATTTTTGAATTCCCTTAGGTCTATTTTTGCAGTAGTAGGGCAATGTGTCTTCTCCGGCAAAGTTTTGGTTTTTACTCTTTGTAGCCTTAGACGTTTCCTTTGTTTCGAAGTTTGAATTAATGGTCTCTTTAGAAAGATTATTTTTAGGACAGAAAAACACTTAATTTAATAAAAATCCAATTATTATTTTTTTTATTATTGGGTTATGTTAGAATTATATCTCCTAGCCCCACTGCAAATAAAAATCTATTTAGGAAGTTAATTTCTTTACCAGGACCATTTACTGTCTTCACAAAAGAGAATGCAATTATTTCCCAAGCCTATGTGCCTATTTCTATACTTATGAGTAGTAAGGTAATGGTGATTCTGTTTTCTACTCCTGTGACTCTCAGATGTTCTCTTTTTATTAAAGTTCCAATCAAATACCTCTTAAGAAAAGATGGAAAGACTATTATTTCCTAAATCCGTATATGTGTCTATGTGAAGTATGGCAGTGGTGGTTCTGTCTCCTTCTTCTACAGGGTTTTCCATTAACGACATAACAATTTTATTTTATTGAGTTCAAATTTATTCCAGGTGTTGTGCAAATGTTACATTTTATGTAACTTATGACCACCACGAGCCCGTGTACAGCGTTCTATTCTTTGGACCCAATTTGCAACCACTCTTGCACACATTTCGACCGGAACGTTGGCAATTTCGCGCTGGATGTTATCTCTGAGCTCGTCTAAAGTTGTTGGCATAGACCCCATAAAAAGAAATCTAATGGCCTTAAATCGCATGAACGAGGCGGCCATTCGACCGGACCATTTCTCGATATAATACGTTCACCGATTTGCCTTTGTAAATCGTTTGTAACGCGTGCCATGTGGCTAGTGGCACGGTCTTGTTGAAACAACAATCGGCTCATCCAATTCTGGTCAAAAATAATTTTCTAACATGGCACAATAGCGCTCTCCATTGGCGGTAACATGACGATTGTTTTCATCGGCGAAAAAATAGGGCCCAATCACTGTAATTTTCTGTGGGTGCAATTGTTCTCTTGAAGCACATGTGAGTTTTTTTCTGTTCAATAATGCATATTTTGTTTATTGACAAAACCACTCAGCCAGAAATAAGCTTTATCGCTGAAGATGTTGAAAATTGGAGTAAGCGCTCGTAAAGTTGCGACCACCGACTCCGAATTTCGGAAGTAGTTTTTAATGAATTTCAGACGTTGCTCGTAAGTAACTTTGTTATGATGAAAATATTGACTTCGACTAACGTTTTGACACTGAAAGAGCATTAAAAATGTTTGAGAGTGCGTTGATATAAATTTACGAATCTGTTATGTCCCTATTGGAAAACCCTTTTACTTGAACTAAAACATCTTTTTCAAAACTTAATTTTTGGATCGGAGCCATATAAGATCTCACAAAAAACGTAATAGGGGGGAAATGTTGCTTCTTTCTCCTACTCCTCTCAGACATTCTTCATTTTATAAAAGTTTAGAACACATAACTCATTAGAAGGATTCTCTCCGAGAAAAAAAAATTCGCATATAAAAAATAAGCCTATTATTTTCTTAATCCGTTATATATGTTCCATGTGGCAATGTTGGTTCTGTCTCATAATCCTGTTACTCTCAGACGCTATTTTAGTTAAGAAGTTGTGAAAAAAGATCTCCTAAAAACTATGCTCTCCTAAACGGAACGCGATTTGATAGTTCACCAAAAATAATATTATTTTATATATCCTTTGTTGTTGTTGTAATATCGATATCAGTATATATGGGATCTGCGATAGCCAGGTAAAGGAGCCAGGCCATTAGTACAGGAACTTCCATAGAGATCTGGGTGGCCGCTTATTATGCTTAGCTGCACAAGTTCTAATGTGCTGCACGTAATAGGTTTCCTGAGGACATGCTGGACGTTGCCATCAATCGCGCCCATTACGAATTAAGGTGAGGTAGCGTCTTCTCCTTTAGTTTAGGGGATGTTCCCCAAGCACTACATTCATGCAGTATCTAACATCAGCCTGAATGTTGATCAGCCCCACCTGATAGTTACGATTATCTAGAGAGAGATCATCTGGAACGCTGGACCTTTCCATCTACTTATAGATCATGAATGTAGTAACTGGTCTGCCTGAATAGAGGCATCTCCATCATAAAATGGTGGCTGGGGTGACAACTGCGAAGACAGATTAGCTGATACTGCTTTGGTAACAGAAGGCAGGACGGTGTCTGGTTAAGGGCCTTTGTCAAACTTTAGTTATGCACTGTAAATTTATGTTTGGTGCATCTTACAGCGCCAGTTCTGCTTACCATAAGTGTCCCGCTGGTCACATTACGAGGGCGGTTCGGAAACTTCTTAGCCTAACACAAAAAGCGCGGTATAAACAGAAAAATGTTAAGTGTTTTGGAAACTTCCATCTCTGCTATGAACACATGTTAAATTTTGTTTCGATCAGGCAACTCCTTCATATAGAAACAGGTGTTCACAAAAGACGCATCCGCGGTTTTTTTACAATGGAAAAATTAGAAATGCGTGGTGTCATTAAATATTTACATAAAAAAAGGTTTATCGGAACAAGAAATTCATAATGATATGGTGAATGTGTTAGGTGAAAGTGCTCCTTCATATGCAACAGTAAAAAATTGGGTTGCTGAATTTAAACGTGGTCGTACAAGCACTGAAGATGAACCACGTAGTGGACGTCCAAAAACAGCAACAACAACAGAAATGATCGACGAATAAAAGTGCGTGAAATAGCTAATATCATGGGAATCTTAAATGATCGAGTCCATTTAATTTTGCATGAAGAACTACAGATGAAAAAGCTTTCTGCAAGATGGGTGCCGGACTTGTTAACAGTCGACCAAAAACGCATAAGAATGAACATTTCTCAAGCTTGTTTGGATCTTTTTCAGCGAAATAAAATGGAGTTTAAGCGTCGTTTCATAACTGTCAATGAGACATGGATCCACCGCTATACTCCAGAGACAAAAGAACAATCCAAACAATGGACTGAAGCTGGAGGAAGTGCCCCAAAGAAGGCAAAAACAATTCAATCGGCTGGTAAGGTTATGGCAACGGTTTTTTGGGACTTCAAAGGTATTTTATTGATTGACTATCTGCAAAAGGGTAAAACAATAAATTCAGAGTACTATTGCAACCTTTTAGATCAATTAAATGTACAAATTCGAGAAAAACGTCCTGGCTTACAACACAAAAAAATAATTTTTCATTAAGACAACGCACCAGCGCACAAGAGTGTTTTAACAATGGCTAAAATCAACGAATTAAAGCACGAGTTGCTTGACCACCCACCTTATTCTCCTGATTTAGCTCCCAGTGACTTTTACCTGTTCCCAAATCTAAAACAATTCCTTGCTGGCAAGCGTTTTACCTCAAATGAAGATGCAATTACAGTTGTAAACCACTATTTTGAAGACCTTGAGGAAAACTATTTTAATCAAGGGATAGAATTGCTAGATAAGCGTTGGACTAAGTGTATCGAAGTTTCAGGAGATTATATTGAAAAATAAAAATATTTTTGAAAAACTAACTATTCTCTTTCATTGATAGGCTAAGAACTTTCCGAACCGCCCTCGTATATCACAAGCACTTACAAAAAAGGTGAAGTTCTTAGATGGTCATCAGCTGATTGTGATAGTGCCTCTTATACTTATAGAGCTTGGATACAAAGCAATACTATCCTTTACTTCTTGTTGCTTCCTGGGTGCTCCATAAACAGTCGGTTAAAACAATTCGCGCTCCGTTTCGGCTCTGTCACTGTGCTTTCGCCGAATCCTTTTTTCAGGGTTAAAAACAATTTGACCGTTGTCCAAAATATTTCAGATCCGGAAGTCACGTTGCACGGCATTAAGTAGCAAGGCATTTGTTTCGCTTGTATTCGTTGGCCAACCTAGTGTTCTATGAGTTAAGTTCCCTCGTTTTAGAATCAGTAGGGTAGGAGTGACGAATGTCCTCAAGCTTATCTGCGAGCCTCCCTGACTCTGCTGGAAAAGTCGTTCGTATCTCGGGTATGCAACTTAAATAAATAGTGCAATCGGCTACTGCTCTGATGATGGCCCGGAATTTCTTCTCAGCTACCCGAACATCTGAGGGAATGGGTAGACCACTAAAGCTGCGATTGGCAGCTTCCCCAATCAGTCTTCTTTTGATTCAGCTACGTACAGCATTCAGAGAATATGGAGTCGGGTGGTCTGTTGATAGAAAGGATTATGGGGAGGTTTTGTGTTCCTAACGAGATGACGGGTTTCCCAGTGACGCCGTTGATCATACCAGGCAATGCCATTGTGTAATCTCTTCGGTCCGACCGAATTAACGAGTTGTCCACTGTATTTTTACCCTCCATCATACACAGAAAAAATAATTGTTTTTCACTCAATAACCTTGTAGAATGGACAAAAAATAGTGTAGATCTTTCTTAGCACCCAATTAAAAATGTTGAATAACAAATAAATCGAAAATTGCAGATCATTCTAATAAAGTTTTTATCCAAAAGTTTTAATGTAATTTTATTTTTTGATTCTTTGAATTCGATTTAAATTTTTAGCAATTCGGCAAAAATTAATTGCATGTTACTATAGATAGATTTTTTAGTGTCGTTTTTAATTGAAATTTTCAGCTTGTTATTTTTTCTGCGTAGGAAGGTACATTAGGAGGGTACATTTACTTTGCTATTTCATTTGCCACACCTCGAAATACTGGGCAGAGACCCTGTAAAGTATATTTATTCTGAATCGTCGTAAATTCTAAGAAGATCTAGCCAAGTCCGTCTGTCTGTCTGTGGAGATTAATCTACTGGTCGCATTTTTGAAGCTAGGTGGCTGAAATTTTGCAGAGACATGTGTTGATGGACTAAAACGGTTGGTATTCAAAATGAATTTTTTCCCACACAATGACTGGGTCAACTTCTGAAAACATCCCATGAGCTATTAGAGCTATGACTATGGTACTAATTGGAACATATGAGCTTGTCATGGATTGAAACACAACCTTGTAGAAAAATGCTCGGTGCTACGCCACCTTCCATACTATACTTATACTAAAATTATAGCGATTTTTCCAGAGGTTAGCACAGTCCTTGTATGAGGAAAATGTTTACCTCTTTACCGATCTGGCTGCATTTTCCATACCAACCACTTTAGAGCATCACACATACAGCTAAATTTAAGCCACATGGTTGCGATATTGCCACCTGAAGTTTGTTTTCTATAGGCAGACATAGTTGGATTACCTCATGAACTATTAGAGTGTGGCGATTATATTTAAAACATATGATGTTTACATGGATCAAAACATATCCTAGAGGGAAAGTGGGCAGTGCCACGGTACCTTAAAGAAAATCGCATTTATGGTCAATATATACGCCATACAATTTTAATAGAATGTAATCAATTATTAGCAATATCAATAGATTACGTTGTGTTAAAAAGGGGGAAAAGGGGCGTGGCACGCATCACACAACCCCGTTCTTTAAAAGGCCATATCTCGAGAACTAATACCGTTATGGCGATAGTGAGCTGATAGAAAAGAGGGTGCTACGCATTCTTTAAAAAATCCCATTTCTGGCTAAAGTAATGAAACGACCGTTAAATAATTGTAAAATAATTAAATCAATGAGTAGCATATTATTACAGACTATATTGTGTTACAATTGGACAAAACGGCGCGGCACCTTTCATACAACCCTTTTCTTTGAAGCGCCATATCTCGTGAACTAATACCGATATGACGAAATTAGTTGGTATATATGATTTTGTAAAGAAAGAAATATACCCTGAGAGAAAAGAGGCCGATGCCACGCCTTCGTTACAAATTTGCTATAATGTGCCGTTACAATAAGTCAAAAGGGCGTGGCACCTTTCTTACAACCCTTTACTTTAAAGCGCCATATCTCGTAAACTAATACCGATATGACGAAAGTAGTTGGTATTTAAGATTTTGGTAAAGAAAGAAACACCCTGAGAGAAAAGAAGCCGATGCCACGCCCCATTGAAAACATTTTCATATTACACCGTTAACAATGATGGAGGGTATGTTAGCCTCAGCAAGGCCGAACTTTATTTGTCCACTTGTTTTTTTTTAAACAATTGTTCTTTAAAGCTTAGTTTTTTAAATTAATTGTTTTTTAATTAAATTACAGCTTCGGATCTGTCACTATTCTGTCGCCAAACGTGAGGGCCAATCATCGTTTCTTCCAGGGCTAAAGAACGTTGTCCAACCAGGCTAGTTATCTCTGAGTTAAGTTCCCTAACTTGAGATTTGAATGTCATCCATTAACATCATTCTTTCAATTTCGAATTTATTTGAAACTAACATATCGCACTTTTTCAACAAAACCGTATTAACTCAAAATTTTCAAAACTTAATAAATAACTGCTTACACTAGGGTGTACGCGAAAATATTAAGAAGTCGAAACGATAGCATAAAGTTTAACAAAAAAACAAACAATTTATTATTTTGAATTAATACCTTTTTGTTAAACTGAAAAAAAAACTCTTGTGTTGCTGCTAAGATTCTGACTACAATATTCCACTGTAGTCTTATCAATTCAATTTCAGTTTTTCGCCCAAGGTCAAGCTTTAGGTTAGTGCAGCTAGCTGCTATCTTCCAAATTATGTGATTGCACGTCTGGGCAAATTCTAAAATAACAACTAAAATATTCATATTGAATTTAAATAAAATGTTTCAACACGTATGGGATGTCTTGGCTGAGCAAATTCTCGGGGCATCTATAGACTGCAGTGGAAATCGGCTAGAAATTTATAGACAAGCCACGTGAGAGATTCGTGTTGCGATTGAACTTTGTTTAGAATAATCGAAAAGGTTGCGATAACCTGCAGATTCGAGGGAAAAAAACAAATTAAATTTATAAAATAGATTAGATCCGTTTTGTCACATATACTTTGTTTAAGTTCATTTTGATACTTATATGAAATAAGTAAAAACAACATAAAGTTTGGCAAGGTCGAATCTTACGAACACTCTATCTTAGTATTAGTAAACCCCCCTCTATAAACCTTCTACCATATCGAGCCCATACCGCGAAAAAGACAGTCAGTCAGCGCTACTCGCTTTTTAAGGAAATTCGATAGAAAATATTATAATGCTCTTAAGCTTATATATTAAAAATTAAATAATTAAGATAAGATAATTAAATATATAATTAATAATATTTATTAATAAATAAAATAAATAATTTTTACAAAGAAAAAGCAAATTCATTTGATCGTAATCCTCCAGATAAATTAGACAAAAACCAAAAAATAGGCTCTCCTGTAAAATTTTCTTTTTGGCGCTTACGTCATGTTCGCGGTTAAGGCTCGATAATATAAGTAGTAAATGTTTATTAAGTCCATAGTAACCGATTTGTAGGCCTCTTGAACCAGATCTATACGTTTCCCTTTTTGAGATGTATTAAACAGTCGTATTTACTATCAATCCCCAGTTAAGTCCACAAATACTTAAAAATAATTATTTTTCTGAGACATTTTAATTGGCCCAGAGGGATATAAGGGCAAACTAATATCCCTCTGGGCTGATATTGTCTATTAACAATCTCAAGCAGCATATAATGTAAACCTGCCACCTGGTCTTAGTCTATTTCGTTTGACTGCTTTCAACAAATGGACAGATACATATGGCTACATCCTGTGAGATTTTTATGAAGATCAATAATATATAACTGATAGGGGCTGTTTAACTTTTTCAAGGTGATGCAAACGGAATGAAAAATTTAGCACACACTTCTTTCTATAATAGGGGGGGGGGGCATACAAATTAATATTAGATTATTAAAAGCAGCAACGGCAACATCTAAATTTGACTGATAAAGTCACGTCTCGTACATTGAAAAAAATGTAAATTGAAATTAAAAAAAAACTGATGCCCTTTTCAAGTTTATCAGGCCACAGAACACTACGAAGCAAAATAAAGTCTAACTTATTGCGCAGTTTTCTGTAGAGTGCAAGCAAACATTAAAAAAATGGTAATCATTTTTTTAGAAAAAATTGCTAAGCTTAGGATTCTTTATAAATCAGCTTAGCTAAGAAAAAAGTTCAAGAACCGATTGCCAATTACTTGGGTTTCAAATATAGCTAACAACCCCTTGTTCTGTACAAGGTTCAATAGAACGTTTTTAGTAAATATTGTTTTGGAACCTTGTCTTGTGCCAACTTCGGACCCGTGTCACTTTAAGAGAACCTCAACACCAATAGATTTTTAACCAGTTAAAACCGCTGAAGTCGAGCCAGGTCGATTATTTGGTTTCATACATCTGGTGTACAAAAGATAAAGCAAAATAAATGGCCCTTGAATAAAGACTTTGTAATGAAGCTTTTGGTCTGCCCAAAGTACCATCTGTATTTCAGTATAATAGTTCTTCTAAAATCGGTGCCGACATATGTAATTCATATCATTAGAGTCCAACCCAAAGTAGATAAATTTGTAATGGGTTTGATTCGCATACTGCCTCACATAATGCTACTAAGTTCTTATTAAAGTACATATTTTTGTCTATAGAATAATGCAAGAGGTAATAAAAAGTAATAGGTAGTAAAGCAAATAGTTATGAGTAGCACTTGCCAATTTTTTGCTAGGAAAAAAATTTTTGTTCCTTTTAAGGACAAAGTCTTAAACATTAATTTCTCTGTAAAATAAGACTGGACAATAAACTCAGAACATTTGGCATACTCCAGGATCAAGCACTCGCATCTAACGGAGTCCTAGCATATATGGGGCTTAATTTGTCTCTGAAAAATTTTCAGCACGTAGAACAATTTTGAAAAGTTGCTATTGGCAATGGAAATTCTCCCAAGTGTGTCACGTGTTGTAAGACCTTGTTATTATGAGCCTTAAAGAGCTAGACTCGCCGATTCCAAATATGATTGAGATTTTTCTATATCACATATAGCTTGTAAATTTACACGTTAGTTAGTCCAAACATTTTAATGTTTCTTTCCATACAACATCACATACTTATCGTATATACCAACTTCTTTCAAAATCGTTCTGGGTATTAGTTCTCAAGATTTTAGTTATCAGGTTCCCAGTTGTGTAGGTGGTGCTGCTAACTTCAAATCTAGTCATTGATTTTATTGTGCTAACATTTTTTAACGATTGGCCCATTACTTTGGCCAGAAATGCGTTTTTAAAGGCAGCTTGGCAGCGCCTCTTTTCTATCAGATCATAATTCTACTATCGTCATATCAATATTTGTTCTCGAGATATATCTATTCAAACTTTAAAGTTGTATGGGCGGTGCCAACGTCTCTTATGCAACTTTAAAATCACATTATCTATAAAGATATGCTTTTAATTGATTTCATTCTGTTAATATAATATAACGATTGGTCTGTTACTTTGGCTACAAGGGTTATTTATTTCTATACCGACTACTATCGTCATATCCGTAATAAATCTCGAGATATAGCCTTTCAAGGTTGTATGGGCGGTGCCTAACTCAACATAATCTATAAAATATGCTAATTATTGACTTATCTCCATTAAAATTGTAAAACGATCGGTCCACTTCTTTGGCCATAAATGCGATTCTTTTAAAGGGGACGTGGCACCCCCCACTTTCCCTCTAGGATATGTTTCGATCTGTGCCAACATCAACTTTTTCTATGTTCAGGGTTGTACCATAACCATAACCTAGTTTATAATAATTTCCTAGCCATTGATTTCATTCTGTGAAAGTTTAAAGAGGACGTTGCACCACCCACTTTCCCTCTAGGATATGTTTCGATTCATGCCAACATCATATGTTTTAAATATCATCGTCATATCTCTTATAGTTCATGAAAGACCATATCTCCTAAACTAATACCAGTAAAACCTCACTTGTCCACTTTTTGTATACTTATCATCAAGGGTACGCTACTCTTAATCGGCATGTGACGAATCATACTACTACATTAAAGGTAGCTTAACGCTTTTGCATCCTTTTAACAGTACTTAAAATTATGTTACATGACAAAGAATGGGTCCCGACAAAAAGTCTCTTAGAAAACGGAGTAAAATTTTCTTAAAATCTGCAACACGTAAAGAGTCGAATCAACGTTTGGGTTAGCAACGTCAGTGAGATGGAGTGAACCAGAGATCTAAAATTATAAAGAGTGGGGTTCCTTTAAAACCGATCTGGCCAAGCAATTCATATACACAAAGCCAAAAGATCAGAACTTTTCTATATTTTAATGTTTTTGGAGAGAATCTTTTAAATATTTTTTAAATCTGGTGAATTTCAATCGAAAATCGTTATTGCCAATTTCCTTAATTAATACGTGTTAGGCCAAATTCCAAAACGTCCTTGGATGATATAGATAGATCACCTGTTATAAATTTGAAAAAAATATGGACATGGACGCACACATGATGAAATGTCAAACAACACAAAAAAGAAAAAAATTAAAGTTTAACACAACTCACGCGTAATCTGTGAAAGAAACCCCTTTTGAAAAAGATACATCAAAAATGATCACCCGTTATATCAAGCAATGCGTGATTTTAAAAATGTTTTCCTAAAATCATGAGTCTAGGACATTTACACTAACAAAGGCATAATCCTCTATTACTGTCCCTAAAAAACCTCACGATGTTGGTGCCAGAAATTGATATTGTTTTGTTCGTTTTCGACAAATTCCAAGAACTATGTCAAACTCTAGCCAAATTCGTGTTTTCCTGGCGCCAATGTTTTTCATTCGGCAACTCCATCCTGCTCATTAGACCATAAATAATTATAGTTTTCTCTTGCTCGAAATTGTCATCAATTTATTATGATAGACGGTTAAATAATTGCACAGTTGGGTTTGTATGTATGAGTGTGTGTGCGTATCCCATGCGTATGGGACTGAGTAGGTTCATCCCACATACATTGTTCCGAGTAATTAACATTCATTAAATGTTCCTGATATACTCGCGTTAACTCGTATACTCAAAATTACATCATTTAATTGTTTATTGCTTATGAATGGGTAGAGCTGGAAACGGAGGTGGTGGTAAGTGGATCGGGGAGTGAGTGAGCCAGGAGTGTCCTTATGCCCTTAGAGAATAATCTTACTAACGCTTTGCGTACGTGTACACTTTTACTGTTTAAGTTATTAGCCTGCATATATGTTAAACTATAAATTCACTGTGGCGCCTAAAAGTATGCTCGTAATTTTTAAGAGTATAATAGCTTGGCCCAGAGATCAAGTATAACTTGAATCCAAGATTCAAGTGCAAAAACCCCAAATGAGCTCTTATGCCATTTTATATATCAGGTGAACTTGAATCCATGATTTAAGAGCGGGTACACTTTTACTGTTTAACTTATAAGCCTGCATGTATACTGAGCTTTAAACTTACTGTGGCGCCTAAAAGTAACTCGCAATTTTAACGAGTGTAATAGGTTGGCCCGGAGATCAATTATAACTCAATAGTAGACATCTCGTATGAGCTCTTATGCTTTTTAACATATCAGGTACGAGTATAACTTGAATCTATGATTCAAGAGCATTGGATTTTAGGAGCTTTAATGAAGAATTTTTAGCTTTTTTGATGTGCAGTTTCATTGAATGTGGACTATATTGTGAAGGATTTAAAAATTTCTAATCCGACGGTCTGGTGTTGGCCTATAGTTACTCAGAGTTGGTATATTTTTATAAGTCAAAAAAAAATTTATAAATTCTTTTAATTCTGTAAGTTCAACAGAGAAAAATAACACGAAATTTAAAACGTGTATTTTGTTACCTTAACAAAAGCATTACATATGTGACCATTCCTATCCTTAGAAGATCTTTAGCGAAGATACGATTGGACTTCCACGCTCTTCGAACTTGTGCGCCTAATGCGAAGGTCTCTTGTACCTATACTTGGTCTTTCCATCGGGGCTTCGGTCGGCCCCTTCTTGGAGAACCCACGAATCCACCGACTGTCCAAGTGTTCTGGACTTTTCGCAGCTATCGCAATTGTTGCACGAACCGTACAATGCATTTTAAATCTTGTTACACTTTTTCTTAATGCAGTCCCGTATTCTTAGCGACGATCCCAAACTAGCAGGAAAAATCGTCGGACGGTTTTTGGGTGAAAACATGCCATAAACGTAACGATAGAACAGCATCACGCAGCCCACATTTCGACGATGCTCAAGGGTGACAATAGAGTTGAATACCCTACTATCGGCTGTCAGCGCCATCGCTCTCCTTTAAACACGGCCAAGTAGCTCCAAGTATGATTTTGGAGCACCTGCTTATATATGGGCAATGTGTCCACAACGGATTCGTTAACAAGCAAAATTTCCGCATTTGGGTAAATAATAATTCTTAAGTGAATTGGTTGGTGCGGTTATGGGCTGGTGTTGTCATCTGGCCGTACTTCTTGGAAAATAAGGTCGGCCAATCAGTTACCGTGAAATGTGTTCGCTATCGCGAGATGAGTATGGATTATTGTGGCCAGAAATTAGGGGTATTGGCCCCTTACGATATGTGGTTGCAACAGGATGGTGCCACAGAGCCAACGAAACCATGACTCTTTTGCATGAAAAATTCAATCGCGGGGTTATCTTCCGTCGTGGCGATGTTAATTAACCGCCACGATCATGTGATTTGACACCGTTCGACTTCTTTCTTTGGGGATATTTGAAAGAAAAAGTGTACGAAGGTTGCTACTTATATTTCGGGTCCGGCAATAAAACAAATAATTGACCACTGGAAATGGTTTAATTGTTTTTCAAAATATTCGCCTTTACGATCAACACACTTTTGCATGCGCACAAACCAATGTTCGAAGAACTTTTTCCACTCCGATTGAGACACCAATTGACCACGCGTTTTTTTTTTCTTGATGCTAGGGAATAAGAAGAAATCATTGGGTGGCAAATCAGGACTGTGCGGTGGATGGCCCATCAATTCAACATCTTGAGTGGCCAAATAGCTCATCGTTTTTAAGCTGATGTGTAAGAGGGAGCTCGCATTGTCATGATGCAAAATGATCCGTCTTTTCATATTATATTTCCTCATTTCTTCGAACACTGTTGGCAAACATATGGTTGCATACTACACAGAATTGACCGTCCTACGTTCCACTAAAGGCACTGTGGCAACATGGCCGGTTATACCGAGAAAAAAACGCAATCATGTACATCGATGTACTTCTTGCACGAACAACATTCGTTGGATTTAGCTCGTCTTGTAAGATCCATCTCGATTGCTGTTTTGTTTCGGGTTCATATGCATATATCCATTATTCGTCACCTGTGACAATGTTATACACCGCCTTTGAGCTATTGCAGCTATACTTTTTCAACATCTTTTCGCACCAATCCATACGAGCTTTTTTTTGAGCATTCGTCAAATTATGTGGGATCCAACAAGAATACAATTTTTTTCACGGCCAAATACACATGCAATATCTTATTGATGCTTGTCATACATACTATGCCCTAGGATGCCTCAATCTCACGGTATGTTACATGTCGGTCTTGCTTAATCAGTTGACGCACAGCATCGATGGTTTCTGGCTGTTCAAAGTGAACAGGTGTTATATTGTGTGTTGGGTTATGCTGGATTGTTGATACATATTTAAGTGCAGCGAGAATAAACATCGAATTGTTTGTCCGCCTGCAATTAAATAATATTCTTAGAGATAAGGGATGAACGCACAATCCACCGAACGCACAACCTAATAAACGTACAAGGCGATAAGGGCCTGTGATAAGTGCAACAGCCCACACATGAAAACTATTAATCGCTGCCTAACAAAGAATAAGACCAATGTGGTTCGCTTGAGTAGAATTTTTGTATATACTCGTACAGTCCTAAGCGAACACATTTCAAATTGGTATTAAACCATTACTAGCCCGAAGAAGACCTTACAAATCTTCTTTAATCTTAAGTATAAAATCATTACTCACCAGGAGAAGAAATTACAACTCTTCTCCAAACTTGAGTCAGAATAAATCTACTCAACAAAACATTTATGTAAAGAACACATTGTTTCATTTTACTCTGGCAAAGTGGCCAAAGTTGGACGTCCTTCACGAAATTCATCTTCTCTTGTCTCGATAACCCACGCCGAAAATCGTAAAAAAAACATCACACGAAAATGTTCACTTAGTCAAAAAATGGAATTATCCCATTTTTTGACTGAGATGAATTTTTCAACACACTGTAAACAAAACAATTCGCCCACAAATGACAAAATGTTCTGAGTGAAGTTATGCTTAAAAATGTCAAAGTTTCCAATGAAAGTTCCAGTTTGCATCTGGGAACACTAGTATTCTCAGGACCCGAATATTACGAGTTCAGCTCGTATGAGCTTCAAAATCCATCCCAGCTCTCCTACATCTTCTTTACATGAAGAGCACACCTATTGAAACAACGGGTGATCAATCTAAAGGTATTTTTTCAAATAAAAAATACAAAAATTCAAATCAATAGTGAAATCTTTATTTTGCCATTTATTTTTTGAATATAATTTCCTTCAAATGTTGGCCGCAACTATGCCTGAGGGTGTCCATTCTGAGGGTCTAATTTTGGATGTCTCATTTGAGCATTTCGGTATGGCGTTTATGGCACTCACCGTGGTTTTCGCAGTGTAAGTCCTTCCCTGGTGAAATGGCAAACAATACTAAAAAGAAAAGATATTACCAACTGAAATCGAAAAAAGTCCTCTAAATTGATCACCTCATATAAACAAATTAAAAGAAATTTCGATTTACTTTTAGGATTTAAAAGAATCTGTAGTAGGTCTCATGGAAATATGACTGTCATAGTCACAGAGCCCATAAATATTGAATATTTATTTTTTTTATTTCAAAATCGAGCTAACGTCCTTTTCACTTGTTCTTTTATAGCATTTAAATTATTTATGCCTTTGAGCAAAATTAGAACTTACTGCGATTATGATTACGTTGCCTGAGAATATTCTGGTTTTGTTTTTTCTTACGAGCCATTAATGTTTATTGTTAGTTATTGAAAATAAAAAAAATATCCAAATAAGCGAATGACGCATTATTTTGTGAGCCATTGTACTCATACAATGTCGCTATAAAAAGAGACAAGAGCGTAAATGTTCATATATAAATTTTATGATTATTAATATCTTGGGTTAATTGGCCAAGCTTTCAAATTATTTATGCCTTTCCTTATTTTTGAAGTCATCGAACTCATTATTATTAGTTTTTATTTTCCCTCATCCTTGAAAATCCTAAATTTCTTTGATTATGTTTCTTGACAATAGTTTTGTTTTCCCCATAAACCATTAATGGTTATTGTTATTTCATAACAATTGTGGGTATGACAAATACTTTTGTGAGCCAGTGTAACGAAATACGAGTACGAGTGAATGACTGGAGACTAGAGCCCCTAAATGCTTATATACAAATTTTATGATTATAATTTAGACTTGTTGGTCTTGGCCTATCATTAAAAATGAATTCCCTATGAAGCGTTTTGACAATTAACGTTAAAGCAGCAGCTAAAGAAAAACACTGAAGGGCGAGGCGTAAGGCTTAGGGAATATCCCTACATATGCACTCTTATACTCCCACACACGAGGGTCTTAGGACGTGCATGTGCCATCGTGCCATGTCGCCAACGTCGTCATATGTGGCAAATAGTTGCTTAATTAAAGGAGCTCGTATTTTATTCATTTAGTTTTACTATAATCCTTGGCTAGCTTTATGTACTCTCCTCTATATGTTTGTTATATGATCTAATGGTGTGTTTTGTTTGTTTCCGTTTCCTCTTCTCTTCTCCCTCTCTTTTGCAGAATACGTGTCTGTGGTGGGCGCTCGTTTGAAAATGGCGCCTCGGATATAGTTGTAACTTTGACGTAGCAGGCGACATACATGTGCCTCATGTAAGTGTAGAGTCGTTGTGAGCGATGTTGATGTTGTGTAGTGCAACACCGCCAACCTCCTTGTTACCCTACGGAAGTGTTGAATACATACAAACAGACCTATCAACTCACACACATACAAATACATATCTTAATATATATACATTATAAACGATGATTTCTTAAGTATTTATTTAGTTAAACCCGTATGCTTTTGTTACACGTTACGTTACGTACTCACACTTTCGTATGTCTTTGCTGCAGGCCTTGGAAATCTGAGGCTCTCATCGTTGGCCGCATAGACAATGACAGAAGATTCCGACTCGATATCTGAGGAAGAACGCAGTTTGTTCCGTCCCTTCACCCGCGAATCATTGGTGATAATCGAACAACGTATCGCTGAAAATGAAAGACAAAAGGAGCTGGAAAAAAAGAGAGCCGCCGAAGGAGAGCAGGTAAATATTAAGCTGGCCAATTAGGCAGCTGTCTATGAATGACCCTCCCCCCTAGCCCCGCCCGACCAAAACAAACTTTCAGTGTCCGTGTGTGTGATATGTTGTACCTCTCTCTCTCTCTTATTATATATACATATATAAATATACTATATATCCATATTTCTATATAACTTTTTCTTAATCTAAATCAAAAAAAATACTAATCCTAAATGTGGAATGTAACCGGTCTTGTTGCTCTCCTGGTAACAGAGCAACAAGGCTAAGCTTTTTTTCTCTATAACCAAACAAAAAAATCAAGTGTTATTTCCCATTAACCATTCTAAGATCCTTCATCACACATCCTTTCAAACATTTGACCCATCCCATCCATTAAGTCATCCATACTTCAGCCATAACATTAACCCCAAAAAAAATGTTTTTTTTCTCTGTACAGTTTCCTTAGAACTTCTTAGAAACTACTAGAAATCCTTCCCCACCCACACCACTTGTTTACTTTTCAAAACCTCTACACCCTGACTTTCATGTTAGACAAGTTTCTGGCAAATATAGAAATAGACCCATTTTCTGTAGACCCACCCTCTAAATCATTCATTTTATTCATGATCCACCCTCCTCCAAACCAGTACCTTTATAAATATTTTATAAATTGTATCATAATTATTGTGAATATTTAAAACTCCTACTGTCCGGTTTAAAAAGTTTCTGCTATTTTCAATTAAGGTTTCTTTTTATCTTCCTTTTTTAATGCTTCGTTTTGAGTTAAATTTGCCTTTACCTCTTTTCAGTTTCGATATTGTGTTTTTTTTTTTGTAGTTCCTTCTTACTAACCCCCCTGCAATCTGAACTATCTCTTAACGTATCTTTAGAACTCTGTACAAGACAACAACCTAAATATAAAAGCACCTACCCCTTTTACCCCAAAACTCTTAAAGGGGCCCTTTCATGTTGCATATCTTCTCTTAGATGT
Source organism: Hydrotaea diabolus (assembly GCA_963513945.1). Lineage (NCBI taxonomy): Eukaryota > Metazoa > Arthropoda > Insecta > Diptera > Muscidae > Hydrotaea > Hydrotaea diabolus. The sequence goes on from OY740718.1 coordinate 7,766,948, forward strand.
TGTATTTAATGTTGTGCTATGATTTCAATGGTATTAATCCCCCAAACTCTCTAAAAGTACATTTAGAATATCTTTGAAATTTTTTCATAATTTAGATCGAAAAAAACGTAGTAGACTCAAAAGTGGATTCGGAGTTTTGTTTATGAATCTTAGCCATTGTTCGAATAGGCGCATGAGATCCTCTACAAACGGATTTCGTTTAGCATTTCTACGAAATTGTCTTATTTCGATCAGAAATTAAGTGAAAGCGGATTTCATTTCCACAAGCGAATAAAGGTTAAAAAATAATTTAATTTCTAAAGACAAAGTACTAAAGACTTTATAAAGGATTAGAATCAGGGCACAGATTCTTTAAAAAATCGGTAAATTAAAAAAACAAGCAAACAGTAGTAATCAATGAATATTTTTCGATTTTTATTGAAAATCGATATATTGTTACCTTAATATAAAAAAGCCCCAACTCAAATTTTTTTCATGAAATGTCTCTACAGAAAAACCTCGTACAAAATCTAAAAAAGTTAAATTTATTTAAAATATGTATAGTTTTGACTTACACATTATATTTTTATAAAATGTGCATTTACAAAGATTTTGGTTCTAAATTGTTACCAGATTTGTAATGTTTTTTTTCTACTGCAAAACTATTTTTTATGGGGTTAAGGTAGCGATATGTACATTCTATAATTCCTAGAAGATACTTAGGGCAATCGTAGAAAATCGATACTAGGATATCAAAAACGATACCAGAATTTAAAAAAATCCATACTAGGATTTAAAAAATCGATGTTTTATAACCTGTAGATATTATATCTATTTGAAATAGTTTCTTTTTGTATTTGATTATCTAAATTAGATTCTGATCTACGGGATTTTATCCTCTGGTACAAATCCAATTAGGGCTAATTGCATGTCGGCAGGCATAACAACTTCACTGGCCAAATATCGTCAAAAGCTGATAAATTGTTTCACTTTAAGGTTGGGTTAATCACGTGTTGAATTAATCCATAATCGACTACGAAATTGAAAACCACGTATGGTTTAAACTGAAATGATAATGTTGATTTCAATCAAAGACGATAAAATGTACAAGATGGGCGATATGAGCTTTATCGAGAAGTCGACAAACAGAGATGAGTAAAACACATTTTTGGGAATGTTGGTTTTTTGTGTTTTAAGTGTGCGAGTTTAGTGTTTTCTGTGTTTTTTGTATTTTAATATGGACTTTCTATCGATTTTGTGATTGTGTTTAAATAAATGTGAAAAAATAAACCACAAGAATGTATACGTTACTAAAGTGTGTTTTTTTACATTATGTCAAAGAAGAAGCATATCACCAGTCTTGTACAATTTATCGTCTTGGGGTTAACGACGCGTTGAAATTAACTTTAAATCGACCACGGTGTCGATTATCACGTATGGTTAATCGATTAAGTAAACTGAAATGACGATAATGTTGATTTAAATCGCTTCTTTTTGCTTCTAATTTTCGATTTTCTTAATCAGTGGGCTAACAACGCATTGAAATTAATCGAAAATCGACCACGGAGTCGAGAATCACGTATGGGTAATCGATTAAGAAAACTAAAATGACGATAATGTTGATTGAAATCGTTTTGTTTGGTTTTAATTTTTGATTTTCTTAATAAGTGCTGAGCTACGGGCTTTTGTCCTGTCTTCACAAACCAAATGCCGTCTTCAACTGATGACCCGTTTCACTTTACCGGCCACTTTATCGATTGAGAAAAAAATCGTTAAACAGACAGAAATGACCAAAAATCGAACCAAACTAGAAGTTTTAATTTTTTTTCTAACAAAACAACATAATTTATGAGGAAAACAACAAGATACAATACGAATTTCTTTTCAATGATGCCAACATTATCATACTTTCATGTAAGTTGGCCTCAAAAAATGAAGTCGGCAATACTAATCTGTCATTGTCTGTTACAGCAAGGAAAAAATTATAAAAACCTTATAACTTATAAACATCCTTAAAAGTGAAAATAGTAGTCTTCTAAACTTCATTATGAAATGTCCGTTTTTCCCAACCATGTAGGAAGTGTTCGGAAACAAATAACTATATATCCAGACCAGTAGGTTTGGTTTTCTGTACATACAAAAAAATCAAAGTTTCAACGATTTGTTGTACTCATAGGAGAAACCGTCGTTTAAAACTTTTAGTGTTTTTATTCTGAGTACCTTAAAGTAGTTTAAAAAAGTATAAATTTCATAACAAAATTCCGAATCCATGCCACCCACCTCTGTAGACATTTCTTAGCAATTTTCTCTACTCGAAACTTTAGTCTATCATTTGCCGTTAAATATCTTTTTTACTACTTGTTTCGTTTATTTGAATTTTATTTTTTTTTCCAACTATAAATTAGACTTACTTCTTCTCTATTATGTTTCTGTTATATTTTTCATGTTATATTTCTCCGGAATATGTTTACTTTTTGGTGTATTAAATATATTTGATGTCTTCCTATGATTGATTAATGGATTGATTGATATATTGGCTTCATTAGAATTACATGTAATTCAAATACTACTACTTGTACAAATTATCCACAAATTATGGTATTTACAAAAAAGAAAGCAGAAAAACATAAAATGGGCAAAAAATTATTTTATTTAGTATCCAAAGACAATGAAAAAGTTTTGATTTTAATTTACGTTTTGATTTAACATATTTTAAATTATTATTTTGTGTAATTTGTTTTTAAACTAAATCTAAATTTATGTTTAAACGACTTTTAACTCTCACTCTATCTCTAATTCCTAATCTATCCTCTTAACAAAAAAAATACTCGACATTTTACATACATCGTTTACATACATATATACGTTTGGATAAAACTTCTCGTCTTGTTGAAAAGTTTAGATTTTCAATATCTTTAGATGTATTCTCTACTTCTCCTCTTCCAACTCTAACAAATGTAAATAAGACAACAATTTACAAAAATCGTCCTCATTGTCATCTGAACAAAGTTCAAATCGCATCATGGCGCTCCAAAGTCCATTAGTATACTGTCGTTCATAACTATTACCCCTTCTCTGTCATATAACTATCATCCGATCAGAAAATAAAATTTCAACTAGTATCCCTTAGCCCCCCCCCCTGTTTCTCGTATGAATCATTTTTATTTACGCGCCTTTGTCGTCTGCTCGCTCGCCCTTTCGCATTCGCTCATCCATGCCATTAAATTCGAAATAAACATAAAATTCCTTAAAACCCGAAACAAAGAAAATTGTTATCGTCCTTTATGAAAGAAACAAAAAAATACAGAAAAAAAGAAAATAAAAATGCCAGAAAACATAGCAATTCATATTCTTATACCATTTGTTTCTTCTTCTTTTTTCATGTGTTTTTATTACTTTTTTCTCTTTCTCTCTACTTTTCTTTCTCTCTTCCTAACTGACCCTACCCTGCTTGAAAATCAATGCATAAATGTCCCCAAAATAAAAACTATTTGATTTACTTGCGCGTTTTCGAAAATTCAACTCAACTCTCGAACGACGTTTGTATTGAAACCCTTGTGGTGGTACACGTTGGGTGAAACCATTGTGAAAAATAAATACCAAAATCAAACCAACGTTCATATGCGTCATAAACAAAACAACAAAATAAACCACTCCATTACCATTCCAAAAAAAAATCAACTTCCCCTCTTTCATTCAAAATTCAAAAAAAAAAAACGTTATAAATCTTCTTTCAGCCGCAATATGGTCGCAAGAAAAAGCAAAAAGAAGTAAGAGTTTTTTTTAGCAGCTATAGCTATTTTATGATTATTCAAGTTTTAGACGTTTTTTTTCGTTACCGTTTCTTTGGTTTTTGAGTTGTCCCCGTTTTACGTTTTCAAACTGTCTTTCTTTGTCCTGTCAAGAGATCTTTAGTTCCGTTACCATACCTTACGTTACGTTACATTTGCGTTTTCTTCTACTGCCGCCGCCACCGCCGCCGCGTAACACTTCTTTAATGTGTGTTTAACTTCTTCTTCTCCAACTCCCCCTCTTTTTGTACCATATAATATCTACTTTTATACTCGATACTTCTTCTTACACTTTAACACGTTATTTTATTTTCCATTTTACGATATATTTTTTTCTTTCTTCATACTTTCTTCTTTTTCATTACACAAAAATAGTTTTTTGCCTCAAAATACATATTTTTTCGCTTAACTATACATATAAAAACGCTTACGAAAGTCTATGTTAATTTTTAAGAAAACTTTTTCGCTTCAACACACACATACTCGAGAGTAAGAAAAACGCACAGTTAATGGTGTAGTTAACAACATAAACGAGTAATATCAAGGTTCCACTGTTTCATTTAGAATTTGTTTGCTTAATCGAAAACCTTGAAATAAAAGTGATTTAAAAATATTCAACACAAACGTTTTCAATAGTAAGAAAATCGCACAGTTAATTGTGTATTTAACAACATAAATGAGTAATATCAGTGTTCCACTCTTTCATTAAGAATTTATTTGCTTAATCGAAAACGTTTAAATAAAATGACTTAAAAATATTTTGCAGTATACTAAATAATGTTGACCATTGTTCCGTGACTACTTTGAATAGGAAGTGCTTGAAGAAATAGAGATTATTTGTTGTGACCTTTTGGAAGAACTAAGTTTAGTTTCGAGCTTCTTTTCCTATTTAAAAAATAAATCTGCTAACTATTTGTCGTATTTAAATAGCAACACTAAGAACCTATTCGAAATGACGAAAACTAATAGTTTTTCCGGTCGTTTCCCCACACAAATCCGACAAATAGTAGGCAACTCTTTATTTTTGTATAGAAAAAAAAGAAGATTACGATACTAACGACCAGTCTAGAAAATGCTCATAGAGTAATCCCTAATTTGTCACTCTGTTCACATACTATACACAAATAATTACTTCTTAGTTCCTGTACGTATTAATAGAAGACTACTACTACTACCAAAGAATTAGTTTTTTACAAATTTCAAAAGGTTTCACGATCCATCGATCCGTGTATCTTTATTAGAAAGTGTTCGGAAAATTATTGCAAATGTTTCATTTTGACTTTGCAAATCTCCATTTCGATGTTTCACTGTTCTCTTTGTGTTTGCTGCTCGTGATAGGAAGTGTTCGGAATCGGTAAACAAAGATCAAAATGGCCGCTCATATAATTTGCAAATTACAACTCCAGCTTTTGTGTCCCTTAAATTGTGTTTTATAAAAAAGTGGTGTTTAAAATCAGAATACGATCAGATATATTGTGGTGCAGGAATTCTTGTTGCTCCCTACGAGATATAGTGCTGGAATTTCCAAAGTTCAGCTTTCATTTCGTAAGGTAAGCATATTTCCAAATGGTAGTGTTTGGAGTTGTACTTCACTGTTCTCTTTGTATTTGCTGCTCGTGATAGGAAGTGTTCGGAATCGGTAAACAAAGATCAAAATGGCCGCTCATATAATTTGCAAATTACAACTTCAGCTTTTGTGTCCCTTAAATTGTGTTCTATAAAAAAGTGGTGTTTAAAATCAGAATACGATCAGATATATTGTGCTGCAGGAATTCTTGTTGCTCCCTACGAGATATAGTGCCGGAATTTCCAAAGTTCAGCTTTCATTTCGTAAGGTAAGCATATTTCCAAATGGTAGTGTTTGGAGTTGTACTTCTTTATTGTTCTTTCCCATAGGGAAAATCCCATGCGCTTTTAAAGTTTTTAAGATAAATGTTGATTCATGTGGAAGAAATCGATTCAGGTTGGTCTAACTTCCTCTATGGGAGACAAAAATCGTTGCCTTAAGGATAATATGATTGTCTTCTACCAGAAATCATTCGTATCTCCAAAAAATATAATTTAGTTATGGGAGACAATAATCTTTTCCTTATTAATAATATGATTGTCTTCTACCACAAATCATTTGAATCTCCAAAAAAGCATGATTCCCTTCTTAAGAAATAGAAAACTATTTTTCTTTAAACGTTCCCCATGAAATGAGACCCTTGGCTATGAAAAATATGACTGCTTGAAAATTTTTAAGACTTACATATTTCAAAGAAAATACGATTGTATTTCTATGGAGTAACTTGTCTCCTATAGAGTAACTTATCTTATAAAAAAATGCCTCCTTCTCCTTAAAATAGATGACCCTTTCCTCCAGATATGTTTTTCTCATGAAGAAAGAATTTATGTTTTCTCCGAAGAAATATATAATTCCCTCTAGGAAGAGGTGAGTCTTTTAACTATAAAAGATGATTGGTAAAAATATGATACTCTAGTAATAGATAAGTGCTGTCTGTCTTTGGGATAGTATGATTGTCAAGAAAAATATGATTCTGTGTGTTAGACAAAGCCGATTATTTTCTATAACTATTTTCCTAGGAAAATATGACTCTTTCTCTGATGAATGCTCTCCTGAAAAAAAATATTTTCCTTAGTATCAAATTACTTTTTTTCTGTTCTAAATGAATTTTTTATTAGAAAAAGATGAATCGGCTGGAAAAAAATCTTTTCCTGAAAATGCTGAACTTTTTTTTGAGAAATATAGATTCGTTTCTTAGAAAAAAATTACTCCAGAGAAATATAATCTTACTAAAAAAAATATTATTTCTCTTAGTACCAAATTACTTTTTTCTGTTCTTAATGATTATTTTATTACAAAAAGATGAATCAGCAGGAATACAAAAAAATTAAGAAAAATTGACTCGTTTTTCTAGAAAACGTACTATTTTTTCTTAGGAAGATATTACATTTATCCCCTAGAATTTTTCACTTATATTCACAAGGAAACAATAACTTTTTTTCTTTGAATTAAATAAAGCTTTCCTATGGAAATTACGGCTCTTATAAAAAAAATTACACTTGAAAAGGATGTTATTTGCCGTTGGGGAAGTTGTTTCGTTTTCCTTAAGAAATATTAGGAAATACTATTTCCACAAAATTGTATCTGGTAATGTGAGTAAGATTAATAGGAATAAAATGTCTTTATTCCTTTGGAAACGGCAACTCTATGTCGTAGGAAATTATGGCAACTCTTTGCCGTAGGAAATTATGGCAACTCTTTGCCGCAGGAAAAGATACATTTATTTCTTGAATAGTGGAATTCATTTCCATAGTTCTATATAATTCTTTTCTTTGTACAAATATGACACCTTTTCTTGAAAAAATTTCCTTGTTTTTTTAGGAAAGATGTTTCTTTTTTTATTAAATGTGGATCCTTGCCTTAGAAAAGTCTATATTTTTCCTTTGGTTCTTTTCCTTTAGAAAGTTGGATTTTTTTCCTTTCGAAATTATAACTCTTTCCCTTCACAATTTTTCTTAAGAAAGATGTGGTATAACAAAATAAAAGTCAATGGGAATAGATTTTTCTTTTAGAAAAAAATAAACTATTATTTTCCATGGGACAAGGTGGCCCTTTTCTTAAAGGAAAATATAACTTAGGTAAAGAATTATGCTTTAAATGTAGGTTCCTTTCTTTTAGAAAAATATGAATATTTTTCATAGAGCACGATTACTAACAAAAACATGACCATTTTTTCTTTGGACACAATGAGCCTTTTTTAAGAATTGCTTTAAAAGCCGAATCCCATATTATAGAAAAAAAATTATTATTTTTCATGGAACTAGGTGGCTTCTGTCTTAATATTACTTAGGAAAGGGATATGCTTTAAAAGTGCATTCCTTTCTTTGAGAAAAATATGAATATTATGCCTATTAGCAAGATTACTATCTCTAACAAAAATATAACCCTTTCTTCTTGGGACAAAACAAGCTTTTTTTTAAAAAAAATATTCTTTTTCACTGTAAAAGCTTAAACTATTTTAGATTTCTAATTTTTTTTGCTGACTCGTCTCCATAGAAAAATATAAATTATTTTTACCTTGAAAATTGTAATACTTTCCGTAGGAACTTTGGAGGTTTTTCTTAAAAATATTTCATTCCTTGAGGAACGTTTTTTTTGTCTCCCCTCTTAAGTTGTTTCTTTGTCTTTGTTAAAGTATATCTTAAGAAAAGCATATTCTGTTCCCTAGGAAAAGCATCTTCTCTCTAATTGAAAAAAATATTTTCTTTTGCCTAGGTAAAGTTGATTTTAATCTAAACAATTTTTTTTCAGTTTCCCAAGCGTAACTTTTTGTCAATCTTGTGGAATTGTTTTTACCTAAAAAAAAGGTCAATGCTCTTTCCTTGATAAGGTGAATTCTTTGCTTAAAGAAATGTTATTTTTTTCTGGGAACAATAGTTTCTTTTATACGAAAAAGCTGAATTTTCCTCTCTCTTTGAAAAGAATATGTATGTAAAGTTAAACCCTTATCATTCTTTACCATAGGGCAAGTAGAACCCAAGGAAATGTAGCTTGTCTTCCCTACGAGATTATGATTCTAAGAAAATTAGATTCTTTTGTCTTAGAAGTGTTGATTCTTTTCTTGGGAACATTAGCTTCTTTCATCCGAAAAAGTTGATATTTTTCTTTCTGTAAATTTGATTCCTCTCACTTTGAAAAGTTCCCAAGTAAAAGTTGATTATATTTTCTTGGTATAGCTAACACGTTATTATAGGATACTTTACCATAGGAAAAGTAGAATCTTTCCCCTAGAAAATTTACTTTCTCTTACCTACAAAAATAGGATTCTGGGAAAAGCAGATCTTTTTTAGAAAAGTGATTCTTTTAATAGAAGAGGTGATTCCTTCAATAGAAAAGGTTATTCTTTTTCTTGTGAAAATTGATTCTTTTCACTGATCCTTTCATATAATTTATACAAAATGCGCAAATATAAAACAAAAGCGACGACTTTGAACATTTAAAAAAATGTAATTGTTAAAGAAAACATTAAATAATAAAAATAAATGTGTTATATAAAAATTTCACTGCATAATATAATCGTAGTGTTTTCAGATCACCGAAATCTAAGATTTTTTTTTATTTTTTTCTGGCAAAACTAAACAATTTACACTGGGGCTATTGCATCATTTTCGCTTGGAAAACTTGATTATTTTCTCTAGAAAATTTTGATAATTTTCTCTGGTAAAACTTTATTTTATATACTAGGAATACTTGATTATTTTCTCAAGGAAAATTTACTTCGTTTTTGAGTATATTTGGATTCTCTTTTTTCTTGACAAAATAAGGTGGTTTTTCCTTAGAAAATTTGTTGGGCTTTCCCAGGTATAGCTGACTTATTTACTGAGAAAAAATTGTCTATTTGCCCTACAAAGTTTGACATGTCATCTTTTTTCCCCGAAAAAGTTAACTCAGTTCTTTCCCCCCATAAAATCGTCTCGTTTTCTAAAGCGTTTTTTTTTCTTTGCACAAGATAAGGATATCTATAGTAAGTTTGTTTGCTCTCAGCTTCGAAGTTAATATTCTCATAATTTCGGATGATACCATCAGACGCCATTCTGTTTCCACTTTTCTTCATCTTCGTCCTCGTGGCTGTCAATTTAGACAATGGAAAAGGTTATTGCTCCATTATATTCGTTTGCTGCACAGCAATGTGGAATGCCATGCGACGACGAGTCATCATACAAGTGCCCCGGTTTTCAACTGCACGCTTGTTCAATAGGGAGTGCTGAAAAGAGTGTGTCCTTGTTTGTCCTTTGCCTCTGCAATGCTTTTAACATTTCTTCTCTTACGGTGTGTCGTTTCCACATGATTGTTTAAGTGGACTCCATTTAGTCTCATGTCCTCAAATCCACGTACATATATGTAAATCTTATTTATATACATTCCATCCATATATATTTACACCATCAACTGCTGTTGTTATTCTTTTTTCGAGTACGTGCTTGTGTGTTTGTGCAACTTTATGTTTGTACATACATGTGTGCTGCTGTGTAATACTAACAACGCTTTTACTACTTTTACTCGCCATAATAATAATAAAGTCAAATAAATGAATGAATGCGAATTTTGCAAATATTCTAACATCCATCGCCGTATAAGCGAAAGCTGTTGCCAACAAGTTTTGCCGCAAAAGCCAACGCGAAAACAATGAAGCAACCGACAGACCGAAAAGCGGGACAGTCTGAATAACAATTTATGAATTTATGTATTTTTATGAATTTTATGGCGGGCGAGTTGTACTCCGCCAAAAGTAAGAGAAAATTGTGATCCTTTCCGTTTCCTTTTTTATTTTGTTTCACATGTGTGCACCATCACAGCACGGTGACACATACGACACAGTGAGACATTTGCAGTGACTCACACACACACACAAATGTATAAAAGCATATATAGAGTCACACTTTTGATTTTTTTTCCAATAGCCATAGCTACAGTAACAGTTCAAAGTATTGTGGAGGATTGTCACAATTTTTTTGTTATAAACTATTTCCGTGCGTTCAAATGGGAAGCTCTTAACGAAAGTGGTGGGCTTCAGATTATCACTAGCAAAAATCAACCAAGTAACGTTAAATTCAAAGTCTCCAAAGAGTGTTGCTTTGCTCATTAATTGCAATAATAACGCTACGATAGTTAACCATAGGGTCAGAATATTTAATAAGCACCTAAATATTTTTATTTCATTTTTAATCCCTGTTTTACACAAATTTGGTAAAAATTTAAAAAGAAATCGACGTCTTTGAAAATTTAAAATATTTGAAATTTTTGGAAAAAAAAATAAAAATTTAAAAAAATTAAATTTTTATTAAAAAATCATATTTTAAAAAAATTTTATAAATTAAAATTTGACTGCACAATATAGATCGCAGTGTTCTCTTTCATATCATCCAGATCACGTACAAACTGGTCACTGCGTTTTAGAAACGTAAGATTTCTAGTAAAGCCCAAAAAGTAATTTTGGCCATTTTAAATATTCCATTTTTCTCCAAAAACTTAAAAATTATTAGTCATTTATACAATTATAAAGATGGGTCTTATTAACTTTTAACAAAATGTTCATACCTATTTGAAAAAGCAGCGGTGTCTATTTCAGATATTTTATTAAGAGATTCCATGTGCCAACTATTCTTCCTTTTTAAACCAGACACTGTTGGCGGAGAATTCTCTAAAGATCTTCCAAGCCTTTAGAAGGTTCATCCAAACCCTGGCAGGCTAGCCAAGCAAAACATGTATCCCTCCTTTCAATGTTAAGATAAATTGTACGCCAATGCTCATGCGCTTTTTAGATGTCAGGTGCGCTTTCGTTCCCGGCACTCAAATCTTGCCCAACGTAGAGCACGACAAACGACCATATTTAAAAAAAAAAGCTCCGCATTCATGCTACTTTGGTACTTTAAATGTCCTGTGAAACTCTCTAAGGGATTTGATGGCGTTCATGGCGATACTTATCCCTTATCGCTTTATCCCAAAGCGCATTTGACGGTGTATTTGTCTACCTGTAAACAGCCTACCATTCACCTTTAAGGACATTTTTCTCCACTAAGCTGCAAAGCTGTTCTTCTTTTTAATCACAACTGTGACTTCTAACAATAAAGTGGTTACACTAAAAGTGTTCGTGGGTCGTCAATTCTACACAGAGCGTAGGGTAGGTTTAATTGGCAGCTGCCCGAAGCATCGCTCGCTTGGATTCATGAGCAGGTCCCTGTGTCATACCGTTTATTTGTCGAGAAAAATTCGCCTTATGGACTGACCACAGCCTCTATCCTTAAGCCAGCCTGTTGCCATGACAAAGGTGTGGATCCTGCCCAAATCGCCATCGGAGAGTAGTTAGGCTAACCAGCTCACGTCTTGGGTTCACAAATAGACTGTAGTCATGATAATGATGTGGATCCTGCTTAAAACACCATCGGCGAATAGTTAGGCTAACGAGCTTACGTCTTAAGTACACAAATGCCGAGCAGTGGCAGAAAAGTTGTTCAGTTGTCTCCTCCTCCTCGTCATTGCTACATATGCCACAGAAGTCATTGTATGAGAGACCCTCCTTATTATTGCTGCAACTTCCACAGAAGTCATTGTATGACAGACGCAGTCTCCTAGCGTCCCTCCTCGTCGTTGTTGCAACTGCCATTGAAGTCATTGTATGACAGACGCAGTCTCCTAGCATCCCAAAAGGCAAGTGGCCCGTGATGACCGCAATGAGGATTCTGAGATCCCATCAGCTTCATAGTTTTACTTTCACCCGGGTCTCGTTGCGGTTTCGCTGGGATTTGACAACTACACGAACGTCCCGCCAAAAACTCTCATTACCAAGTAACAATGCAAGCAAGCTAAAGTCAGAAGTCTTCACTACTTATTATTTGGATCCGTTTGGAGTAAAAAGGTGATTCAACTAAAACGCACGATGTTAATTGTAAATAAAACAATGTTTTTAGAGAATTATCTTAATATTTTTTGTTATGTTATAGTGTCTAATTTATCGGCCAAATGCTCGCCAATGGCATTCTTCTATCCGATGGTCTATATTTTTAATGACTCTGATACATAATCTCGTTAATGTGCTGAATTATCTTATCCTTAAGCTCTTGAATTTTTCTTGGCTTATTGACGTACACCTTTTTCTTTTAAATATCCCACAAGAGAGAAAATGGTCAAATCAAATGATCGTGGCGGCCAATTAACATTGCCACGATGTGATAGAACAAAGCCATTGCATTTTTCGCGCAAAAGAGCCATTGTTTCGTTGGCTGTGGCACCATCCTGTTGAAACGCCATATAGTTCAGGTCAATATCCTCATTTTTTGGCCTCAAAAAGTCCGTTTTCATCTCGTGATATCGACTTTAAGGTGTGACTTACAAATACCATCCTGCATTGTGGTTGGACCACCTATACTTTCACATAAGGCTGACATTAGAGAAAAGTACTTATTTGCTCTATGCTTCCAAATAAGTACTTTTCTCTAAAAAAGCCTAAGAATAAGTACTTATTTGTAAACATGCCCGTGCTCAAGAATAAGTAGTCTGTCTGCGAAAGCGAATGAGAAAGTACATTTTGAGAAATAAATAAAAAATAATACACTTCTGCTAAGACTTGAACATAGAACACTTTGTCAAACACTAGTCCCTGAGCCACTTTTGGTCATACCGGATGATAGTTAGTTGCTCGGAACAATAAATTTATATTTTTATTTTGTTTAGCGTGAGAGTAAAGTGAGAGAGAACTGACCATCAAAATTGTGTTTTGTGATTGCCCTGTTAGCAGAACTACAGCCACACAATTTACTGAGAACTACTTATTAAACCTTTACCGGAGTAGAAGTCGCCCACACCAACGACGAAACGCCGCGTCTACCAGACGGTGATGTGTTTGCTTTACTTCGCTGACTTACTTTTCCTTCCCTCAATGACAAACAACAACAAACCTGATCTTTTTAGCTTGTGGAATAATTCCTCTTTCAAAGTAGTAATAACTTTTAGCTTCAAAATAATGCAGAAGGTAATGAGAGGTTGTTACCTGGTAATGCAAATGGTAATGAGGATTTTCAGGGATCCTACTAACTCCTCGGCGACAATTTTACGATGCTAAGCCCATGGGATGTTAATGGCTTAGCAAATAACTTTGGACATTAGAGTCAAATCTTTATTAACTTCAAATTGTTTTGAAGTAGGGCGTTATATTTTGTTATTTTTTTTTTTAAAAGGGCATTTTATTTCCTTGCTAATGGATCAGCCTTTTTGTTTTCTGAGTACCTCCAAAGGCTTATTTCTCCCAGCTTCTGATAACTTGTTGACAATTTTCTATTGCGATGATGAGGAATTTTCCAAGTTATGATGAGGAAAGCTGGACAATTGTCAGTTTAGGAACAAGGATAAGAACCTTACTTCTGCAAAAGACAGCCAGTTTCGTTATTCCTACGCAAGCATTCTAGATCCCACTTTTTACATTCTATGGAAAGTTGTCCAAAGTTGTTTTGTTTTCTTTTTTAATCTGATCTAAACGATTTTTTGATAAGGTGGAATGAGGGTGGGAACCTAACTTTCGCCAAAAAGGAAAACAGTTTCACTAATCCTGCAGATATCGAGCACCATTTCCGGTAACGTTCCGGCCACCAGCCCATAAACCGCACCAAACCGTGGTTTTCTCTGGGTATAATGGCAGGTGCCATAAAAGCTTTCGTTAGAGTTTCCATCTTGAAAACACGGTAAAGAAATTCAAAATTTATGCTATAAATAAAATCGCTGCACAATATATTGACGGAATACTGTTACCAACACTTTGTATTTTATTCTTTTTTTGTCGAACACACTTAGGCCCCTCTTTTTTGCCGAAATAGGCCGTTTAGGCAATTTCTTGGCAAACAATGAACGTCGAGTTTCGAACATAAATAAGTTGTTGGGGAGGGTTTCGACATCACAAAAAAACAAAGGAGGATCCGGTCTCTCCACCCTTAAAATGATGGAGGGCAATTTTGAATATTTGCATATTTTCGGCATATAAGTTTAGTTTCTTTTGTGTTCGTTCATTCGTTTACACACATTTTTTTTTAAATAATTCATTTAACATTTGATGTGTGCTTAATAACGCTCATACACATATAAGTACATGAACCAGCACAGGTGTGTTGGTGTACGTGTTAGAAATCTTTAGGCCATGGGCCATGGTAGACGGTATTCGTTTCCGGTTGACAAGAAAACGCAACGCATATTGTTGGGGGTTTTAATAACACACGACTGTATGTGTGTGTGATTTTTTTTAATAAATATTGCACCTGTGTTTGTGTAGTTGTGTGTGTAAAAGTATGAGTTTTTATACTTAAATGTTAAAGTGTATATCTGTGTGTGTGTGAGACTGGGTTTATTTGTAGTTGTTTTAGGCCTTATATAGCCAGCTTTATTTTTTGTTTTGTTTAACAAACCTTTACTAAAACCGGAAATTCTGGGAGCCCTCTTTGTTTCTTGTTATTTTCGATTTAAGGAAAAGCAAAACGAAAAACGTTTTTCAATTTATTTCATTTTTCATTTGTTGCTGGATTTTTTTTTAATTTAAAATGCATACACAACCACACTTAAGGGACCGGTCTTGTTTTTCACATACACATTTACACCCTACACACATACACACTGCCTTTTATTAGGCTACCCTTTCATTACCCTACAACCGCCCACCACCACCCCAGTATAAGTTGTATTCGTACCTTTCTAAAGGTTTTGACTTTTTCGTGTTCCTTTTCTTCTGTACACACACTTACCCACCGACTCACCCTTTGGAAAAACTTGATGTTAGTTAGGAAAATTCAAAAACAAAAAACTAAAATGAAAAGAGATTTACTTTTCATTTCACTTTAGTTGCTGTTGTTCAACGTTTTTGTTGTCTTATGTTGTTGTCACTACTAGTTGTATTATTGTAAGGTGTTGTTGTTGTACTCGTTCTTCAGTTTCGATACGTTTTGTTTTCAACATTTTATCGTATTTGGTTGTGTATGAGGTTTTCAATTTTCTTTTGACCATACTATGCAGATGTCTGATGATTTTTTTTTGCTGACATGTAGACACTAAACTAAAGCCCTCGGGCCTTGCGGCCCCCCTCTTGAACAAGTGTTTATCGAACAGCCAGCAAGAGCAGCAAAGCGAGCTATCAAAAACCAAAATGCTTAGCACAAACTGGTAGCGCAGAGAAAACTTAACTCATACATATTGATCAAATTACAAATGTCACGTAATCAAGGAAATCCCAAGAATAAAAAATAAAAGGCAAAAAAAGGTCACAAGCCTCCTATAAACCACAAACCTACCATGTCCCCTCGATCCCTTGCTCTCATGGCCAACCACTTCCGGTCATTTCCTGTGCATACAACCTATCGGCGCCGGCATACGTATGTATTAGTTAAGTTGATTAAATGTATGGGCTTTAGTGTCACATGCTCGGCCATAAAGATTAATTTGTTTGGGTATCATATACTACATACTCGTGCATACTCGTACCCATATATAGAGACATGCATATACAACTTTATACTCGTTTGTGCATACATACGCACTCGTATGGGGCTACCATCTTCAGATCCTTTTGGTAAACTCTTTGACGACACGAGTATCTGCAGTAAATTTGTATTTGTATTTAATTTTTTTTTTTGGGATTTCTTTATGATAAAGTAAGTGTTTCCGTATTACGATCAATTTTTAGTATAAATCAAAAAAAAAATACCAAACCCAAAGAACAACTTTTAATTTGTAGTGCAAACAAGTTAGATTAAATCACTGAGTTTCTTAATTTTTTTTTGTGTTTCCGTTTCCTGTTTTTTTCATAACTATATTTTGTAGTGTTAGTAATTTTAGTTACTAGAAGTTGGCAAGTTTATCGTTTCCTTGTCTGAGCGAAAAAGTACACATTTTCTAAATCATAATCAAAAAAATGTCAAGTCCTTAAGGAAAAAAAAGAAAGAAGACCACAACTTGTATAAATGTATCCCTAGACTTTTTGAAGCATATGTTAACGATAAGCAACAAAATATTTGAGTCCAAAGATAATTGCGATTAATACAAGTAATCTGAATGATATCAATATTTTGTCGACCTAATACAAATTTCACCGCGAAGTCACTTGGGCCTTGTCAGCAGGCGCAAGTGCTACTTCCTCCAAGAAGTCTTACGGATTGTCTTCAGGGTAGCATCATTTCTCTTGGAGTCAATAATTACTCGTATTACCAAGGGCTCGTAACCTGGAAAGAATTAATCGATACAAGTTACACATAGGATATTATAAGTTTGCTCCTGTATTGCTGTAATTTCCACTGTAACGCCACTTAAGCATTGTACGCCATATAGCGCCATATTTCTAAGAATCGGGGATCAATACTATTGCAGTTGGTTTATGAGCTCAAATTTGTCCCCTTCTATTGCTGCTACTTCCACTGCGAAATCAATTGCGGATTGTCTTCAGGGTAGCATCATTTCTCTTAGCATTATTAATTAATGCCATTACCGATGGCTGGTAACCTGGATAGAAATAAAAACTACAAGTTACCCATAGGATATTAAATTTTTTCTCTTGTATTGCTGTATGTCCCACCGTGGCGCCACTTGTCCGCATTATAGCGCCGCCATCTTTCCAACAATCGGTGATCACTACAGTGAAGTAGGTTTATGACCTAAATACAATTAAAGGTACCCAATAATTACATGAAGCCCTCCCATTTCTTTCAGCGCATTCTTTATAAGGACATAATACGGGTTTTCTATGATATCAACATTCCCCACCACTTTTACTTCCAATTTCACTGCAGAGCCGTTTGGCGGTGGTGAGCAGAATAGCGTCATCTCTAAGATTCGTTGACCAATACCATTACTGATGGTGTGTGAATTGGATAAATGCTAATAATACAAGCTGCCTGTTAGATTTCAACATTTGAATTGTCCTGAGAATAGCGCCATCACTTTAAAAACCGTTGATTGGTACCATTGCAAATGGTTCATGACCTGAATAAAATAAGATAACACAAGCTGTAAGATATCAACATTTTGCCCCCTATTTGTACACTTTCACTGCAAACCCACTTGTGGTTATGCGCAGAATAACGCCTGAGAATTGTTCATCACTACCATGGCCAAAGGTTTGTGAGCTAGGTAAAATTCTAATAAAATAAGTTACCTGTTAAATATCAACATTTGGATTGTCTTGAGAATAGCGCCATCTCTCTAAAACCCTTTGATCAGTACCATTGAAATCGGTTCGAAAAATAAATAAAATATAATAACTCAATTTATCTGTAAGATATTAACATTTTGTACTCTATTGCTACCACTTTCACATCAGAGCCACTTGTGGATTGTGCGCGGAAAAGCGCCTGAGAATTGTTGATCATTACCATGAGCGACAGTTCGTGAACTAGATAAACACGAGCCGTTGTAAGATATAAAATTGTATCCCTTCTACTGCTGCTACGAGGAATAGCGCCATCAATCTGCGAATCGTTGATTCATACCTTTGCTTGTGGTTCGTGTCTTCGATAACATCAGAAGTATTTTCTGAGTCGATTAAGACCTGTCCGTCTGTCCATCGATTGTTGTAAGCAAAGTATGGCTCGCAAATATGAACCGATCTCAATGAAATTTTGAACATTATTTTGTTTTCTAGTATGACGGTCGCTATTGAAATTGGGAGCAGCCAATCCTCGTTTCGATATAGCCCCCATACAATTTTTTCTTTCGATTTTACGCCTAACCGTCCTTACAACGGCGAATTTCTTTACATGCCAATAAAATTTGGTCTGTGGTATTATTTTGCACTCAATACAAACATAGCTGAAAAAAAAACCACATCGGTCCAAATCTCGATATAGCCTCCATGCTAATGTACCTTCCGATATGAAGTTTAACCGCCCTGACAGCGGCGAATTCCTTTAAATTTCAATGAAATTTGGTTTGTGGTGTTGTTTTGCACACAGAAATAACAATTTCGAAAAATCGTCGTGATTGGTCTAGGTTTAGATGTAGTCTTCATACAAATCTACCTCCGTTTAGTAGTCACACCGACCTCAAAATAGACCACATCGGTCCAAATCTTGATATAGTCCCAATACAAATGTTCCTTCCGATTTAGAGTCTAACTGACCTAATCATGTTTCAAAACAATTAGGTTTTTGGTATTGTTTTGCACTCAGGAAAATTATTATTAAAAATCATTGAGATCGGTCCAGTTTTAGATATAGACTTCATACATATGTACCTCCGTTTAGTACCCTAACCGACCTTTGATCGAAAGATTTGATTGAAATCCAATAATATTTGATGAATGGCATTATACCGCACTAAGGACGCAATTTTAGTGTACAACGTATTTAAAGATTTCAAGTAGTCGGTCTCGACCTATATGAGATTTTCCTACTAGTTTTTTAGTGCAAAAGTGGCTAAAATTGTTCTGGGCACAATTTTTTGTTTCATCACGCTAAAGGATCAGCATTTGCCAGGCTAATGTGTCTTGCCTGTGTTTAAAAGTTTTATTTTTTTTCTGACTCCCAATAGGATCATGAACGGACGGGCAAACCTAGCAAGGAAAGATAGCTTTTGCCTTCCATTCATTTACCCCTCTGTTTTTATATCATCGAGTTTTAACCACGCTGACAGTTCGCTGGCCCACCTAGCTCATATTTTACTATGAAGTCTTCCCACATGACAGTGCCAGCCCTACTGTTGCCCTGTTTGCGATAGAGAAACACTTTGGTCTGTTGGCGGCTTAATTGTATTTACCTGTCAATTAGAGTGACATATTTGAAGTTTAAATAGGTTAAATAAATATGTTTTAGTTAATTTAACATAATCAAGTTCTAAATAAATTATTAAACTAAGGTCACTAAGGTGAACCTCCCTCTACGCCGTCTTCATATATGCTTTCAATTAATTAACCTTAACTAAAACAAAATTCCCTTTCTCTGGCCGTCTTGTCTGTTCGATTGTCTGTCGTTCTCTCCACCAATGCATACTACGAGTATATCGATTTTTTTTGTGGAAAATAGTTAATGGCTTTGCTGGTAGTTGCTGCTATTAGCATTGTCAAAGCTATTAAAATCGGTCATTAAACCAAAAATAACGGCAAAAATAAAACCAGCCACCAACAAACCAACCAACCGAACGTACATACGGAGGGATAAAGTAAAAAACGATGTAAATTGTTATTAACTATAAACAATTTACTTAATGACACTGTGTACTATGTACACATAGTACATATGTACTCGTGCGTACATATGTATGCACGTTGTGTTTTCCCTAGGAAAATCCAAAAACGACGAACATGAAAATATAATTAAATATAAACTTTTCTCTTTCACGGGGTTTACGAGTACTATTTATAAACAAATTCAGCCAGAGCCTAGTATCCACACCATCCCCATCACGACCACCACCAGTACTGAAGGTCAAAGTAGCAGCGCCAGGACAAAGGGGAACTAGAATGATAGGTGGGTCATTGGTTTGGTATAGCCAGGCAAGTGCAATATCCGTGGCCACGCTTAAGCATGGCAGAACTCTTGGCGTGTTTTAACAAAAGTGGGAAGTTTTCCGCAACCACCAACCGAACATAAACATGCTCTATAACCACACGAAGGAGTAATTTGTGGCATACTCTGATTTCACTTAAGTTTGGAATGGACATTAATATTCATATCCGAAAAATGTATGTGTTCAAACTTCGGTGAACAACTTAAAGTCGGTTATTTGAGCAATAGGACAGTGTCTAGGCTAGATCAAAGGGCAGTTAAAATAAACTCGCTTTTGGAAATGGTACCCATCACTAGTTTCGATCAAGCAAAGGAAAACGGATGTCCTGATTGGGCGCCAATATAAGTATGAAATGACTTACTTTGTTTCTAGTAGTTTTATCGGTTATTTTTTTAATTGGGGAAGTGGTTAAATTATACTTTTCATACTATTAATTTAATACTTCTTTTCAATGTAGCATAGGATCTAAATTTTATCTCAAAACATAATCGCACTTAGTATTTGCAGCCTCTTTTAAAAAATCGTCAGTCTCTATCAAAAAAAACCTACTCGGGCGCCAATGGCTGCAAACAAGACACAATATATTTCAAATATTATCAAAATGTATGAGATGACTTTTTGGGGTTCTAGTAATTGCAGCCTCTTTTAAAAAGTCGTCAGTCTATTAAAAAAAAAGCTGCTCTGGCGCCAATGAGTGCAAATAAGAAACAATGTATTTAGAATATTACTAATAAGTAGGAAATGACTTTTTGAGTTTCATGGTTAATTTTTTTTGAAGTTAGGGAAGTGGTTAAGTCATACTTTACGTACTATTTTGACTTCCGATGTAGCCTAGGACCTCCATTTTATTTCACATAAAGTCGAATCGGGCGCCAACATAAATATTTCAAAACACACTAGTATTTACAGCGATTTGTTTTCCTTTATTGATATTATAGGGCAACCCAGTTTAAAAAATCGTCAGTCCTTAACAAAAACAAAGCTGCTCGGGCGCCAATGGGTTTGAACAGGAAGCAATATATTTAAAATATTCTTAATGGTTAGCCTTTTTACTTAAATGAGACGTTAACCCTGCAAGGAATAAAATTATATCACCTTAAACAAATTTTACCTTTTTCGGTTCCAAAAAAATATATATGCTATCGTGGACCTGCTCCCGCTTAATATTAATTGCAACTATTATGCTACACTTGAGGCAACTGTCGAGAGCAACGTGTTGCAGCAACATTTTTTGTACAAAACACTTGGCAACACTGCTACAAATGAAGCAACAGTTAATTCAACATGGCTGTATTGCTGCAACGAAAGCCTCGAGTATATAATCAGTGCTTATGGGCGATTTTAATCAGTGCGTATGGGCAAATATAGATAGTCGTAGCAACCTTTAACAAACCAGCAGAAAATATTTCTGCTCATAAGAAAAAAGAAGAATTCGTTAAGTATAAAAAAGTTGTATAATAATAAGCATAATAATAGTAAAGTTGCCCTGCTCGGGCTAGTTTTTAATTCAAGATGCCCTGATAGTCGGAGCAACCTTTTACAAACCAGCAGTAAATATTTCTGCTCTTAAGAAAACAGAAGAATTCTTTAAGTATAATAATAGTTGTAAAATAATAAGTATAATAATGGTAAAATTGCCCTGCTCGGGCGCCAATATAACAATGTGTAATTACAATGCCCTGCTCTGATGAATACATAATGAAAAGCCGTCTGCTTACACAAAAGACTTAAATGAATGTAACTCAATCATAAGGGCTACTAGTTCATATAATTATGCTCTGCTCGGGCGCTTAAAAAAACTGGTAAAAATGTAATAAAATTGATGGTATTCCATTGAAAATTTTGCAAACAGTTGAGACCACAATAAAGAAGCCACATAAATAGCTCATTTAATAAAACATTAACAAAGAGGTACTCTGATCGGGCGCCATCATAGATAAAAAATCCCATAATTGGGCGCCAACATTGATATAAAATCGCATAATCTTGCCTTGGCACTCCCAAAGAGCTATATTTTAAGCTTATCAATTATGTGAATATAATTTCAATTAAATGTTACAGTCAGAAAAAAGATTTTTTGCGCGGGCGCCAAAATAAATGGGTAATAATTTATAAAAACTAATAATTTGTACGTTGATGCGCTCTCAGTAAAGGAACTTTATGTGGAAATTTAGTAAAAACTTTATTGGATAAAATTATTAGAAATTTATTCGATAAAATTGGCTCTGATCGGGCGCCAACATTTATATAAAATTGTATAATCGGGCGACAACATAGATATCAAATTGCATACTCTTGCCTTGGCATTCCCATAGCGCTATGTTCTAAGCTTATCGATTAAATGTTACGGCCAGGAAAATGATTTAATATGCGGGCGCCAAAATGAATGGGTGATAATATATAGAAACTAATGATGTTGACTGCATTGATGTTTTCTCAGTAAATTTACTACTCGTACGTGTTATAATTCATTAAAAACTTTATTCGATATTTATTTGATCAATTGATAAATTTATTCAATATTAATTCGATCAATTGTTAAATATATGCGATAAAAATGACTGTGATCGGGCGCCAACATATATTGATATGAAATAATATAATTTCGCTCTGGTATTCCCAAAAGCGACAAGTTCTAAAATATATTATATATTTATATTTTAATAAAGAAGATGGAAATAAATAAATTTGGCGTTCAGAAAAATAGATGAACAGCGCTGGCGCTAAAATCAATGGCAAAATAAAATAAAATTATGATTTTGATTGTGGGAATGTTTTCTCATTAAATTGAGTAAACAATTTATTAAATTGGCTAACCCTGCTCGGGCTCCATTATAAATGTGAATTAACAACAGTCTTAAATAATATAAATATAACAAACAGCTGCTCTGGCGCCAATCAAATATTAAGCAAATAAATCAATCAACTAATGAGATATTCTTTCATACAAAACGCCAAGATAGTCAACCATTAAGAATCCATCAGTCTTAGGTTATAACAAATCATTAAATAAAGGCCCTGCCCGGGCGCCAACTCTAATATAAAATTATATTATTTTAAACCAACGAAAACGAGGTGTTTGATTTTCTACTAATCAATAAATCAGATGTAAAAGCAATTTATTTATGTGATATACATGTTCCGAAAAGAGCTACCCTGCTCGGGCACCAAATGAATATGTAGCAAAATATTCTTAGACTAGAAACCACTAGTGTCGATCAAAAAAAAGCACTTGAATAGATACCCTTAACAGGCGCCAGTTTTGAGTTAATCGAAATGATGAGCATGAATGTATTTAATTAAAAATGTCAAGGCAACCTGTTCAAACCAAAAATCTCAGACTCGAGCTCTAAGTTATATATTTTATAACAAAATCGAAATAATCAAATCAAAAGACCAGAATTTAAACATTCATGAGTCTCACAAAATAAAGTAAATGCTATACCCACGTACCCGTTTTTGTCCTGCTCGGGCGCCAACTTAAGTATACAATTAAAGATGTACGTTCTATAGGATTCATCACGTTCTCTTTTCATTTTTGAAATTTCTTTAACTGGTGTTGACAGATGTTTAACCCTAACGATATGAAATTTTGCTGTCATATCAATTTCAACTATAACTTACTGGCAAGGCCACATTTTCTCAAACGGCGGAGAATATTTTTATGTAACGTGTATAATATAAAATACTTTATAGAACATTTCTGCCGTCCTAGGAAAGAAAGTCGCAAGCGCCAAAACAAAATTGAGTTAAAGGCAGATTCGGAACCTTGAATGAGTTTCTAATTTATGTTCTAAACAAAAAAGACTAAAATGCGGATGTGACTTTCTTTCTTAGGAGTGCAGTTCTAGATGGGCTAATTTTGAACTATTTCGAAAAAAAATTACTCCCCAAACTTGTTTTCTATTTAAGTCGATTTCAATTAAAAACCCACACACAAAACTGCAATTTACATTCAATATTCTATAACTATTTTTCCATTACTTTCTATTTCTGAATATCAAAAAAATCCATATCTACTTCTTTGCAGCCTAAGCTATTTTCTTAAGCTCTTACTATGTCTCTTTCTCTCCCTCCCCACTGCGCCGACCTGGAAATGTGTACTATATATCTGTGCTCTAAAGGAAAAAAGAGAATCCTCCAGTTGTTTTTCACGAAAAACAAAATCTTATCGCACAAAATCTAAACAGATTAGCCACCACCGAATTATTAGAAGTGTTGTGTTTGCAAGCTGAGTTAACTAAACCTAAACCAGGGACACTGAAATCGTAAAGGCTACTTCAGTTTCTTACAAAAAAAGAAAATTCCGTGCAAGTTTTGAAAATATACGTTTTGAGAATACAATTTTAAACATAGCACTTTTATCAGAAGGCTTCGTTTGAGCTCTCCAACAGGGACGTAGTACGAGTATAGCGCCTGCTGCTTGACAATCGTTCTATTGGTACGTACTCGTACCAGTCGGCTGCGGTGAAATAACTCATAGGTTTGCGGACAGCTTTATAAAATCAAACTTAACAAAAAGTATATTCTATCAGATTAAGAGAAGTTCTATTAAAAATCTCTGGCGTGGTGTATGTATAAAAAGCTTATAAATAGCAACTGCTTTGCTGTGTCAATAACTAAGCTTTCTTCTCTTTACACTCCATGCTATAATGCCTGAGCTTCGTTTGAACTCTCTAACATGAATGAAGTTTCCAGCGCTGGCGGCTTGGCTATCGTTCCATCATTACGTACTCGTATGGGTCGACATGCCACACCGGCTGCTGTAAAATAACTCATAGGTCTGTGAGCAGCTTTATAGAATCTATCAGATTGTGAGAAGTGCTGTTAAAAAGCCCAGACGTGGAGTATGTATGAAAAAGCTCAAAAATAGTAATTGCTTTGCTAGGGAATTATCTAAGCTTATTCCCCTCACACACCACTCTATAAAGCCAGAGCTTTTAAATAGTTCTATTCTCTATAATAAAACTTATTTGCCTCTAAAACTGTTGATTAACCCTAAGGCCTAGTTTCTCAGTGCTAGTTTAAACTACGCTTTATCTGAAACATAGTTTAAACTTGAAAAACATATAAGTTTACTTGTGCATAAAATATTTACTTCTGGTATTAAGTTGATCTTTCGCTGAAAATTTTGGCCTAACTTGAGCTTAACAAAGCTACGTGAAAAAGAACTGGGATAGTTAGAATTAATGTCGAGTCAATTTCACTTGCACTCGATAGTTATCAATGCAAATTTGTATTTGTGGTCCAAAGAGTATTTTTATGTTAAAACACAATTTGCATTATTTGTGGAGCTTGGATAAAAAAACTTGTGTTTTTTATCTATGGAATTTGCTAAGTATTTACGATTTTGTTACTCTAAGCTTGGGTGGACCAGCTTGCGATAAAACACAACTATTGTATTTGAAACGCTGAAAGCATGAGTGGCCTAAACCAGAAAACGTATACTATAAGAAAAAGCTTTAGTAAAAAGCTCTGGTTTTGTGGGTGAGGCGTATAAAATCAAAAATATCAATTGATTCTCTTTAAAAAGAATAAAGCCTTCTAAACGCCACTCCATAAGACCGGTATTTTTTGTTAAAATGCAAAAATGGCAATTGATTTTCTTTAAAAAGAATAAAGCTTTTGCCTCCAAACGCCACGCTACTGTACCGAAGTTTTTTTTTTATATTATATCTCTCTATAATATAACTTCTCTGCTTAAATCTCACTTGGAGTTTTCTTACATAAGGGCTTTAATGAAAATTCATTTTTGAAATTATTACCAAAAAATAGTAAGAACCTAAAAGCTTTTCCTTACGGCACAGATATATTTAAAGAAAAAACAATAAAAGCTTTTAAACCTCTAATTTGTTTCTTATTTTTTGGTAATCAATTTTATTTTATTTTGAAATTTTGTAGATATCTCTCATTATTTTGTAGCTACTTTTTTGATTTCCTTTCTCATAAATGTGCATCAAGCTTGAGTAAATGTAACTCTGTGTAATAATGTATGGTTTGTAATACTAACTATTTTTTTAAGTTTTTATTTATTACGAACTTATTTATGTCATTATTATTGTCTATTTGTGTTTAAACAAAATTCTCTTAAGATCTTACAATGACCCTGGATCCTGAAATCCAAATTAACCAAGTCAAATTCTAATAAGGCCCTTTACATGTTTTGTGTTGAGTTTTATTTCAATTTGTTTCTCATATTTTTTAGTTTTTTTAGTATTTCAACTATTAAAAAGATTCAATTTTAAATTCAAAAACTAATTTCTTTCATATGCTTGTATTCTTTCTCGAATCCATTTTCTTTTTTTTTGTAACCCAAAAAAAAACCAAATGTGATCTTTAGATTCGATATGATGACGATGACGATGATGAAGGCCCACAACCCGACCCTACGCTCGAGCAGGGTGTACCAATCCCAGTTCGAATGCAGGGCGGCTTCCCGCCGGAATTGGCCTCCACCCCTCTCGAGGATATCGATCCCTTCTACAGTAATATACTGGTAAGTTCAAAGGCTGCAAAGCAAATTCTTTTGAAATAGTAATTTTTATATTAACCGTTTTTTTGGTTTATCTCTTCTTTTTTACTTGTTTTTTGCCATTCCGTAGACATTTGTAGTAATAAGTAAAGGAAAGGATATTTTTCGTTTTTCTGCCTCAAAAGCAATGTGGTTGCTCGATCCATTCAATCCGATACGTCGTGTAGCCATTTATATTTTAGTACATCCCTTGTTTTCGTTATTCATTATCACCACTATTCTAACTAATTGTATTTTAATGATAATGCCGACAACGCCCACGGTCGAATCCACAGAGTAAGTACTGTTAAATAGCTCCCTACAACACACAACCAAAACAAACCCCTCTCCTATCCTTGTTTTCAATCCTACCATGATAATAACTATTTGTTAGTTATATTTAACTATTGGTAGTTTTATAATTCCCCTTAATTTGTTTTTAAATACTTTGTTTTTTTTTAATTTGTTTTGGTATTTATTTATATTATTTTTTTTGAATTTTTAACTAATATTTATTTAAATATATATACTTTATAATTTTTTTCCAATATAACCAATATATATTCTCAAATAACTGGTATTTTAGGTGAATTCTTAATTTTTTCCAATATTTATCTACCTACTTAATTTTAAACATATTTTTGTGTATTCTTATAACTAAAACCGAAAAAAACCAAACAAAAGTAATTGTGATAATTTTCCTCTTGTAATTCTTATAACAAAAAATTAAGTACGAAATATCCCCGCCCTAAGAAAACAAAAACCAAACAAACCAGAGTAATTTAAATCGAAACTTTTTGAAAACAAAAAAAGAAAATCCAAACGTTCAAAACTTAAAAAGGTAAAGAAAGAAATCAATCTAACCTAGATTTTTCTCTTTCATTCCACTGATCGTTTTTCAAAAACAAGGTAATACATTTATGTTCTAAATCTTTGCGTGTAAAAATCTCAAAAGCTCTTAGTTGACATTCACCGGAACCGGAACTCTCTCCAAATAGTTCTCCATATGAGTTCGTTCATTGTGTTTAAATCACATTCGTTCTGAAATCGTTTTCTTGAAAATCTTGTAAATTTTCTTTCATTTCAGAAGAAAAAAAGTAAAATATCGCCAATAAAAAAATCATTTGAAATCAAGTTTTGTAGTCTTAAAATATTCGAAGTAATCAAAAGTGAAAATAATCCTATTCATTGCATTTGACAGTTCCTAGAAGACTTTGACATTTACGTCTAACAGAGACAGCTAGACAAATGAGTAATGTTAATAACAGCGGAATTCGACATAATCCGTAATGTTGTAATAGGCACAACATCTAATGTTATGCTAGGCACGTCATGTAAAGTTATGCAAGGCACAACATGTAATGTTATGCAAGGCAGAACATGTAATGATATGCTAGGCACATCATGTAATGATATGCTAAGCACAACATGTAATGTTATGCAAGGCACAACATGTAATGTTATGCAAGGCACAACATGTAATGTTATGCAAGGCACAACATGTTATGTTATGCAAGGCACTACATGTAATGTTATGCAAGGCACAACATGTAATGTTATGCAAGGCACAACATGTAATGTTATGCAAGGCACTCCATGTAATGTTATGCCAGTTATAATCAGTACGATTCTCCGAGATGGATACATAACCTTTAAAGTTATGTAAGACTAAACTTTTTAAGATTTACTTTATTAAACTGAACGTAACCTGTAATGTTATGCTTGACATTATGGTTATGCTAGACAGAAGCTGTAACAAGAAACTAGATCTAATATGTACTTTTAAACTAGCCATATCGTGTGGCCCTAACATATCGTGTTAGCCTAAACATGACGTGTAATACTATGCTAGGCATTACTGAACCTAACAATGTTACGCTAGGCATATCTACAATTTTAATGCTAGGCCTTACATGCTATGTTAAGCTAAAATGACCTCTTATGTTATGCTTAACATACCGCCATGTTTTAACTTTCACAGTAAATTGAATTCACTGCTCTATAGGTACAGACAATTTTCTGCAACTGAATTGTCGCTTCGGATCAGCTGATAAGAATTTCTTTTTCCATGTCAAAAAAAAACATGACCGAAAAAAGTTTTAAAAACATTAGGGAGATAAATTCAGTACAGATTTAAAAGTTTTTTCGTTATTCTAGACATAACCATTAATACATATTAATCTAGCATTAACCTGGTAATTAAATAACATAGTAACACGTTTTAAGAGAAAGTCTCTCTTGCCTCCCTCTTGTAGATAATAATAGATTAAAATAGAGTTCAGTCCAAATAATGTTAACATATTCATGGCTCTGTTGATTGCGCAGTTCCAGTGCTGTCAGAATAACATTATATTAATGTTAACGAATGTCATCTGACAATGCCCTATTATTCAAATGTTGACCAACATTTCTGCAAATGTTTCTATACATTTTATATCTTAATCTCTGGTTCCTTGAATTAACTAAACCCTAATCCATCACAATGACCGAAATGAAAATAATGACAGCAGAGACTCGGCCAGACAGACCGCCAGACAGACATTGGCATTAAAACCATACAAACGTTGTAAAACTCATGTAAATGCAATGTAAAAGAAATATCCAAAGTAAAGAGCACCAAAAAAGAAATTGCAACAAAAAAAACTAAATAAACTTACAATGGTTTGTTCTTCTTAGATTACTATAGAGTACAAAAAGAAAATAAATAAAATAAAACATTTATAGGATTTGTACAACGTAATTTTATTAGTTAACTACAGTAGTTTAGTTAAACACATGGGCGATTAATTAAAACGAATGTAAAAAAACATAAACTAGAAAATTTTTGTTGATGAATATTTCATTTACTAGAAAAAGGTTCAATTTGATTTAAGTAGAATGTAAAACAATTATTGAGATTTTTTAATTGATTTTTTGGTTTAATTTAAAATTGATTGAAAAGTCCAGTTTTACACTGGTAGTTTAGACTAGCTTTAACTTAAACAGAATTTAAACTTGAATGGAACGTATTGTATTTAAATCTGTATATTTAAACCTGATCCTAGATTGATCATCCATTTAAAATCTAAGCCCTAATGGAATATGAATATTAAGATTAACATTTTAACTGATAGGTTTTCTTCAGTTTAAATTAAGCGAATATATACTACAGCTTATCAACATTTTTCGATAAAAAGTTTTTTCAGTTGAAGAGATTTAGACGTTTGCTCTAATAGATTTCAAAGAAATGAATTTAATAATAGTTTTTGTTAAACTTCATTTAAACTCTGCTCTATTGGGTTGAGTAAAATCAGCAGTAGGAGTTTTAATGAAAACTGATACAATTTTATTTAAAACTAGTTTTCTTAGTTAACCGCAGCTTATTAATAATCGTTAAGCTTCTAAGGAAAATTAGTTAAACTCATCTGTTTTTTTGTTTCCCTAATGGTTTGAGTATAATCAGCAGTAGAAGTCTACATTCTATAACAATTTTTAATTCAAAGTGAGACATTTTTTAACAACTATTTTTCTCAGTTAATCTCAGTTAAAACTATTCAATAATCGTTAAGCTTCCATGGAAAAAAAGTTAAACTCATTCGGTCTTTTGTTACTCTAATGGGTTGAGTACGAGTATAATCAGCGTAGGAATTCACATTTTATTACAAATTTTAATTCAAAGTGAGAGATTCTTTTAAAAATAATTTTCTTAGTTAATCGCAGTTTAATATTTAAATATTTAATAATCGTTAAGCCTCTGTGGAAAATTAGTTAAACTCACCCAGTCTTTTTATACACTTTTGCATGCACTTAAACCAATTGTCGAAGCACTTTTTTCACTCTGACACCTCCAAAACATGGTTTTTAAACGCTTCAACAGCATCTTCTGTCGACGAAAATCGTTGACCACGAATGTTTTTCTTGGTGTGCGGGAATAAAAAGAAGTCATTGGGTGCCGCCAAGTCAGGGATGTACGGCGGATGACCTATCAATTCATCGTTTTGGCAGGTCAAAAAGGCGCTGGTTTGAGCCGAAGTGTGAGAGCTGGCATTGTCATGGTGCACAATGATTAGTCTTCTCTTGTACGTTTTTCGAATTTCTCCGAAAACTTCAGACAAACAAATTGTGGTGTACTACTCAGAATTGACCTCCTACATTGCTCAAGCATAACAGTCGCCACATGACCAGTTTTTGCGAAGAATCTGGCGACCATATGCTTCGAAGTGCTTCTTCCACGAACAAATTTCGTTGGATTTGGCTCGTCTTCGAAGACCCACACGGTCGATTGTTGTCTTGTTTCGGGCTCATACGCGTAGATCCATGATTCGTCACCTGTGACGATCGTATTTTTTCAAAATTTCTCTGCACCAATCGAATTTAACTAATTCTGGATGTATATCCTGTTTAACGTAGTTTAAACTCAAGGTGTAAAATTTAGTTTGAAGAATTTTAATCAACTTCCAGGATAGTTGTTGTTAAACGCAGTTTGAGCTCTAAGTGATAAGCTTTGTTATAAGGATTTAAATTATATTTATTGTTAAACGCTGTTTAACCTCCTGATATACAGATTTAGAATGTGGGTTTTAAAAAACTTCAAGGACAGTTCTTTTTAAATTACATTCGGGTATAGTTATTGTTTTGATTTGTATATGGATTTTTTTAAACTTCAGGGGAAGTTCTTGTTAACTGCAGTTTAATTAAAATCAAGATGTAAAATTTGGTTATAAGAATTTTTTATTAATTTTTAGCTTAGATTTTTTTTAAAGAAGTTTATACTCACCCTTTAAAATTTATTTTTTGTGTTTGAAATAGATTTTTATAATTTTCAAGGAGAGTAAACGAAGCTTGAAATGGTTTAAACTAAGTTTAAACTCACAATGTCAAATTTAGTTTTTTGAGTTATTAACTTCGCGTATAGTTCTTGTTAGACAAAGTTTAAAATCAGAATTTAAGGTTAAGTTTTGAGAAGTAAAACTAAATTCAAGGATAGTTTCTGTTAAACTTAGTTTAAACCTCAAAATTTTAAGCTTAGTTATCGGGGATATTTTTTAATAATATATATTTATTTATATTTGTATAGTTGAACTTTTTGTTGTTTATTTTTCAGTTATTGTAAGGCTTGAGGTCATGATCAAAAAACAGATGTGATATATTTATATGATATATTTAAATCAAAATTAAAGAGTAATGAACATTAATTAATTAATTAATCGCTCAGTTGTTTTTTGCCTTAGTTAAACTTTGTAATAGTTAAACTTAATATATATAAACATTAATATAACTGTAGTTTAAAGTTTCATTTTCATAAACTAATGCTATATACAACCAATTTAGTGGCAATCATTATAAGTAAAAAAGTTGAAAACTAAAAACATTTCTCGTATTTAGCACAATTTACCTAAGAAATTTTGTTAAACTGAACTGAAACATGGTACATTTAAAACAAACTCTAATCGTACAAAAATAGATTGAATTGTAATACTTTACACAAACATTTATATATACATAAACATGACACACAAACATGGTTATTATTTAATTAGTTTTAAACAATGTAGAAAACAGAAAAATATAACGTAGTGTCATTGTAAAAAACCCAAAAAAATACGCTAATTCAAAGGTAGAACTTAAACATAATGTCAACAGTAATAATAACTGACTATAATCCTATATATAAATATATGTATATATACGAGTATAATGTTAAAGAAAAGCTTAAGTTGTGATCAAAAATAAAAAGAGCAGTTAGTATTAGAGGTAAAACAGTCGTGGTCAGTCTAAGTAAAAATTGATTAAAGAGCTTTCAAAGTTCTGCGTTTCCCAGGGTAAAATGTATTTTAGTTCTCTTTGAAAAACTTCGCTGGCCTTTGATTCTTGAAATGTACCTCCCTAGTGTTTGAAAGCTATTGAATGAATATTAATCACACATTTAGTTATTACCCAATAACTCACTTATTTCTTCGTTATATATCCTACTTTTAGTCGGATTTTGCTAAAATTTGGATTTTGTATGTCCGTATTTATTTTTCCTCACCGTTTAAATAACAAATTTTTCTGGCCTTTGAACTTGTTCATTTTTAATATTTTTTATAAACAATTTGAAAGGAATTATATTATACGAATTGTAATAAAATAAACCTTCACATAGTCAACACAAAATTCTTTTGTCTAAAGCATACAAATGTTTCACCTTGAAATTGTTGACAGACAATGCATGTCTAGTTGTCATTAGGCCTGTGCATAGAAAAGTCGTTGGACCTTTTCAAACAACGAATTTTAATAAAAGGTCACATTAACAGAGTCAACGACCTCTCGCTGGTCCTATTCTCGGTTCAAGTTATATTTTGCTTTGACCATTGTCTTACCAATTTCAAAATATTTGAATTTTGCGTCAATACTTTGATGTTGTTAACGGGAAGACAGGCCTTGACCGAAGAGTTTCTGATGCGGTTCAATCCGTTTAATAGAACAACGAATTTTAATAAGAGGTCACACTAATAGAGTCAACGACCTCTCGCTGGTCCTATTCTCGGTTCAAGTTAAATTTAGCTTTGACCATTGTCTTACCAATTTCAAAATATTTTAATTTTGCTTCAATACTCTGTTGTTGTTAACGGAAAGACAGGCCTTGGCCGAAGAGTTGCTGATTCGGTTCAATCCGTTCAATAGAACCAGCTGTCTTGGGATTCACTTATACTCCGATACTAACTGCTATTTACTTTCATATTAACTCTAGTTAAGTCTTAGATAACCATATTTCCCCCACCCCGCCGATCGTTTTGTAAACAGAGCTGAGTGTCCCCAATGTAAATGTATAAAACTCATCAAAACTATATAAAAAACAAAACAAAAAATGTAAATTGAAAGTAGTCTAAAATATTTTAGATGTAAATAAATTGTACTTCTAGGTACATAGAAATAATAGCCTCAAAATAGAAATATTTCAAAGAAAACAAAAACCCAAACAAAATCAAGCGACAAGAAAAAGAGTCTTTATTTGCAGGCATACATAGACAGGTCAGAGCAAAAACTAAAACTGAAACGTCTCAAAGTTAACTTAAAACTTGGTAAACAAAGACTAAGTTCCTCTCAGATTACAGGTTCCAAAAACATATACTTTTAAAGAAAAACAGGGATTATTCGAATCGAGAGCTCTTGTATCTACATCTTAGTAAAAGAAAAGGGTTTTAAAGTTAAATAACAGAAACTCCTTTGATTAAAAAAAAAATATTAAATTTAATCAACAGAAATGTGAAGATGAAAGCTTTCTTCAAGAATATTTTTTCACTCTCCTTAAAGAAGACTCTCTTTTGTCTGTAGAGAAAAAAGATGCGATTTTTCCAAAAGGGCAAAATAAAACTTTTCTCTGTTGATAATTTATATCTATGTTTTGGATAATACAGGAAATGATAATATTTTCTTTACAAAAAAATAAAAAGGTTTAGTCAACGGAAACGTGAAGATAAAGGTTTTCACCAAGAGTATTTTTTCGTTGTGAAAAAAACTTTATCCAAGAGTATTTTTTCGCTATGAAGAAAAAATCTATACGACTTTTCCATAAGGGCAACATGAAAATTCGCTTTGTGAAAAATATATATCTATTTTTTGTATAATATAGAAAAAGATAATATTTTCTTCATGTAAAGGAAAAGTTTTTTTTCCAAGGATTTGAGCTTTTTCCCCTCATTGGAAAACATGACTCATTTCCCTATGTATAGAAGTATATTTTCTCTGTGAAAAGAAAAATATCCTTACTTTGTAAAAAAAAAATCGGCTATAAATACGAGTATTTGCAAGTAGCCTCTCTTCTCTGCGGAACAGAATAAATTTTCTCTTGAAAAAAATAAACTTTTTTATGTGAAAAATTAATTTTTCTCCTGTCTGTTTTGACTGTGGAAATAATTTAATTTTTTAGAGAAGACAATTTTTCTTTCTGAAAAGAAAAATATTCATTATCTGCCGAAAAAAAATTTTTTGGTAAAAAATAAATGTTTCTTTTTTCTCTAAGTGACAGACTGTGAAATTAATACGACGGCTGCTATATATATTTCTGGCTTAGTAATGAAAATGCGAATATTTATCATCAAAAATGTTTTTATTGTTTTTCAAAGAATTTTAGAATTTTGCATGCACTCAAACCAAATGTCGAAGCACTTTTCCACTCCGATTGAGACACCTCCAAAACATGGTTTTTGAACGCTTCAACAGCATATTCTGGCGACGAAAATCGTTGACCACGCATTTTTTTCTTGATGTGCGGGAATAAAAAGAAGTCATTGGGTGCCAAGTCAGGGCTGTACGGCGGATGACCCATCAATTCGTCGTGCTGGCCGGTCAAAATGGCGCTGGTTTGAGCCGATGTGTGAGAGCTCGCATTGTCATGGTGCACAATGATTCGTCTTCTCTTGTACGTTTTTCGAATTTTTCCGAAGACTTTAGGCAAACAAATTGTGGTGTACCACTCAGAATGGACCGTCTTACGTTGCTCAAGCGGTACATTCGCCACATGGCCAGTTTTGCCGAAGAAACAGGCGACCATTTGCTTAAAAGTGCTTCTTCCACGAACAACTTTCGTTGGGCATGGGTCGTTTTCGAAGACCCACACGGTCGATTGCTGTTTTTTTCGGGCTCATACCCATAGATCCATGATTCGTCAACTGTGACGATCTTATAAACGTCTTTTGAAGCACCGCGACCGTATTTTTTCAAACTTTCTTTGCCTCGATCGCCACGAGCCTTTTTTGAGCGATTGTCAAATTGTGCGGGATCCAACGAGAACAAACCTTTTTTACGGCCAGGTGTTCATGCAATATCGAATATATGCTGGTGGAAGAAATGCCCAAGGATGCCTCTATCTCACGGTATGTCACATGACGATCTTGCATTATAAGTTCACGCACGGCATCAATGTTCTCTGGCACAACGGCCGTTTTTGGAAGACATTCATGACCTTCGTCTTTAAGCGAGCGTCGGCCACGATTGAATTCATTAAACCAGCTTTTCACAGTGCTAAAGGATGGTGCTTAATCGCCATATAAAGATTTAAGTTCATCGATGCACTCTTGTCGTGATAATCCATGTCGTTTATGGTAAAAAATGTCAAACTTTCGTATGGAAATGTCAGATGGTGCCAGGCAACACTAAGTGGCCAGAAATATATATAGCAACCTCGTACTATATTCTTTTGAGAAAAAAATAATTTTCTTTGTTAAAATAATACATTTATCTCTCTGAAAAGAAACTAAATTTCAAAGTAGAAAAATGAGTCTAATATCTGTGGATAAGAAAAAACAATTTTTTTTTTGTGAAATGAAGATTTTTTTCTTTTTGAAAAAGCAGAACATTTTGAATTTGCAAACGAAGAAGAGCATAACTTGTTTTTTCTTAAAAATAATTCTTTTAAGTACAACGTAGAGTTTTGCTCTTGTAGAAAAGAAAAGTATAAACTTATATGAAATTCAGATAAATCTTTCCTAAAAATAAAACATTTCTTGTAAAATAGTCGTGAAGAAAAAACTTTTCTGTATAATATTTTCCATTCTCTTCATTTTTCTCTATGAAAAGAATATAAATGTCTAAGTAAAAAACCTAGTTTAATATCTCTGGATAAGAAAAGACAATTTTTTTTCTGTGAAATGAAGAATTTTTTCTTTGAAAAACCAGAAACTTTTGTCTTTGTAAACAGTGAAGAGAAAAAAATCACTTCCTTGATAAAAATATTTATTATTTCGTGCCAAGTTGCATCTGGCCTTTGTAGAAAAGAAAAGTTTAAATTTCTCTGAGATTCAGATAAATCTTTACTTAGAATAAAGAATTTCTTGTAAAATCTTTATAGTCGTAAAGAAGACACTTTTCTGTACAATATTTTCTTTGTGGAAAAGTATAAACTTTTCTCTGCAGCAATAATATTTTATTTTTATCTCAGGATTAGATGATTTTTTTTAAATAAAGAATTTCTTGTAAAATCATTATAATGAAGAAACTTTTTTGTGCAGAAAAGAACTATATTGTCTTTATGGAAAAGTATAAACTTTGCTCTGCGGCAAATAATAATTGATATTTTTCTTAGGATTAGATGATTTTTTTTATTAAATAAAGAATTTCTTCTGTAGAAGAAAATCTTGTGTGCAAAAAATAGCCATATTTTCTTTAAAGAAAAGTACAAACTTGTCTCTGCGACAAGTTATATTTTAATTTCCTCCTACGATTAGATTATTTTTTTCTTAAAAGAAATAATTTCTTTGTTAACTCATTAGAAAGAAGACACTTTTCTGTGCGGAAAAGAAAGTATATTCTTGGCGAAAAGTATAAACCTTTCTCATTGGGAATTCATACTTTTCTCTCTCTAAGGTTAAGAGGAATGTTTCTTAAAAATAAAGAAATTCTTTGTTAAATTATAAAAGGTTAGAATCTTTTCTCTGCAAAGAATTAAAACGCATTTTCTTTAAAAAAGAAGATAGTTTTCTCTATGAAACATACAAAACTTTACTGTGGAATATAATATTTTTCAGTTGAGTAGAAGATTATTTTTCTCTACAGAAATGTATAAATAAAGAAAAAAAGAAACGAAATTTGTCTGTAAAAGAATAAAACTGCTTTGTTGATAATGATAAATAAATCTTTCTAAGAAAAAAAATAATTATTTTTTGCGAAAAAGTCTTTAAAGATAAAAAGTTTCTTTCCTTTTAAAAAACCCTTTGGGTGAAAAGCAAAATTATTTTTTCTAAAATAAAAATTTTTTTTTCTGTTGTAGATTTGCTTTGTGAAAAAGCAGAATCAGTTTTCTAAAAAGAAACTTTTTCTCTGTAAAGAAAATAACTTTCCTAAGTTATTTAAAAGAATGAAACTATTTTGGTGAACAAGAAAATTTTTACTAAGAACAAACTTATGTTTTGCAAAAAAGTCCTTAAGGAAAATAAAGTACTTTCCTCTTAGAAAACTTTCTCGAAAAAAAAGCAAAGTTCAAAAACTAATTTTTTTCGTAGTAGATTTTCTAAAAAAAAAAACATTTTCTGCGTGAAAAAAGAATTTTACTAAGTTATGTTCTAGCTTATCTTTTCTTAAGCCCTTTGGAAATAATAAACCTTTTCGTAAAAGATAAATTGTTATTTAATTGAATTTTTTGTTTTAAATTTTTGAGACGTTTTAGTTTTTGTCCTGTACCCTTTAGAGGATGTCTATGTAGGCTGTAATATTGAACTCCTTTTTAATGCGAAAAATTATTATTGATGAGTAACGTCATTTTTTTAGCTGATATCAAAATTGTCCCATGTAGATTTGGTATCAGAATGCAAAACACCCGTTTAGGGACAATTTCAAGGGTCTTCAACATGGATTGGTCTCCCTTATCTAAACGTTAGATAATTAAATATAAATTAAGCAAGAATAAATTGAAATTTAAAATTTCCATTCACATTTATTTTGTAGCTAGCATTTCTTTTGAGAAATTTCAATTGTTAAATTTAAATATGAAAAAGTTTTGTTAAATTATATGCTAATGAATTGTGTTATTTTATATGAATTAAGTTGGTTGTTGCATTGTGTTGATAAAAAGAAAATCCCCGCTCGCTCGCCCGTTGGCCCGTCCCTTTCGTCTGTAACGTAACGTATCGTATAATTTGTTGTGTCGTTCATTTGTTTTTGAGGTCTAGATCAAACATAATCGCCATATATCCTTTAAACGAGCTCCAAATGAGAACAACAACGAGGCTACGAAAACACAAAAAATGCCACATCCTGAAAAGCAGCAGTCGGGCCTACAACAACTACAACAAAAGTTGCAAATTATTTAAGTTATTTTATGCATCCACATAACCTTATTTACATACGATACACACACACGCTCACAATTGTATATGTTCTGATATGAGCTTGTGTATGTGTCTATGCCTAGAACCCAGAGAAAGAGCCACACAAGAGGCCTCTTACTTTTACGTTGCTAGGCGCCCGTTGTCGCGCCCCCTGGGCAGCCCGAAACTATGGCCACCACTGAAAGGAAACAGTGCAACATTGGCAATGACGGGAATATTGTGGTTACACTAGTGTAGGTGTACACACACACTCAATCTCGCATACTTAGAGCTGTTTAGGAGGCCTGAGGAGGTGGTGCGTACGTGTGTCTCATTGACTTTGAACTGGATTCTCGGCGAGATTTCTCTCGACATTGTTTGTGGGTTTTGGACCATTCAGGAAAATTGTAGAAACGAGAACAAGAGCAGCAGCGGCCAACAACAATGCCATAGGAATCACCAGCTGACTGTCTGAGAATCCTACTTATGTATGAAAGCGTGCGTTGTTGTTTTCGAGAGGCCGAATTGCACACAAAAGGGAATATGTAAAATACCCCACTTGAAGTCGAATAGCAAAAAACGCCAGAAAAAACAAGGAAAAAATGTGCATATGTATGCAGTCGGAGAAGATAAAGCTTTTCACAACAACCCACAATAACGTTAATACAACAGCAACAGCGACAACAATAAGCAGCTGCTTGAGATTTCTTTTTTTTCGTTTTCGTATGAATCAGCTTACTAAGAAGGCGAATAGTGACAATTTTACGATGCACAGTGGTTCGAAAGCGAATAAATTATGTGAAATGTGCAAACATAGCTAAACAGTAGAGTTCAATAAAAGAGTTTATATTCGTAAATGTAACAGAAGCTTTAAACAAATTTTTATAAATGATATTTTAATTTTAAGCCGTCCGTAAAATTTAAAAAATATAGCTTTTAATATTCAAAACAAACGGCCGTTAAACGCATATTGTCAATAGTTTTCAGAAAACAAACAAGTTTTTAAATTTTTGTAAAGTTAAAGCCTTTGCGACGACCTCTTAAACGAGATGCCAATCAAATTTTAAATAGATTCTATATAAACTTTTTTTTCGTTTGATTCAGCTTAAGAAGAAAAACTTAACATCATCTGTTATCACATATCTAAGTCACGAGCTTTACAAGAAAAGAGTTACGAACTTCGAAAAATTACGAGCTTCAAAAGAAAGTAGTAGAGAAAAAGTAGTAACATATAAAAAACTGGCCCTTGGCGTAATAGATTTCTTTAAAAAAAACTATATTTTTCTACAGTTAAAGCCTTTGCGACTTCTCAATCAAACTTGAGATAGATTCTGCAAAACTTAACATCATCTGTTATTACATCTCTAAGTTTCAAGCTTTACAAGAAAAAGAGTTACGTACTTCGAAAAATTACGAGCTTCAAAAGAAAGTCGTAGAGAAAAGAATAAATTTGTTTCGACCAGATAACAGCTAAACTCTTACATTCAGCATTAAGGCTATAAAAATTTTCTTTAGTATCTGCAGTAGATTCTAAAAAATCCATCATCAACAAAATCGGCGGTCACATCTCTTAAGTTACAAGCTCCATAACATAATCGAAGACAATAAGGTTTTCTAGGCAGATAACTTTTATAATTTTAAATTTAGCCTTAATACCACTGAATGCATTTTTCTTCAGTATTAAAAGTAGATTCTCAAAAACAAATTGAATTCATTTGTAAGTTTCAAGCTCCAAAAGAAAGTCGAAGAAAATATTGTTTTCTGGAACAAAATACACTCGCAAATTTAGCCTTTATACTCGTATCACCAAATGCTTTTTTTCTTCAGTCTTTAAAGCAGATTCTCTAAAATATAATCGGTGATCACATCTCTAAGCTCAGGGCAGCCAATTAATAAAAAAAAGTGAACGCTTTACCTTGAAAGAATGTCGAAAAGAAAAACATAACTTATTATTGACCAGAAAATTCTAAGATCTAAGAATTAGTTGTAGGACGACCGAATCTAATTTACATTAAAATGTAGTAGATTC
This sequence comes from Hydrotaea diabolus, assembly GCA_963513945.1. Lineage (NCBI taxonomy): Eukaryota > Metazoa > Arthropoda > Insecta > Diptera > Muscidae > Hydrotaea > Hydrotaea diabolus. Next base: position 7,807,059 of record OY740718.1, read on the forward strand.
TAAAAAACTTAGCATCAACGATACCGGCTTTCATATCTCTAAGTAAAGAGCTTTAAAAGGCATTTTTGCAGAATTTTTTATTCATTTTGAATAAATTTCAACTACAAACTGGTTCTAGTTTTGCCACCCTTATCTTGAACAAAGGAAGCATAACAAAAATTGTACAAACTTTAATTATTTTCGAAAGGCTATAATGTACGACTTTTTTAATTTAAAAAATATATAAAAGTATGTGCCATGTTATTTAATTTGCCGCATTTTATTCGCTGGCACTGCTTCAAGCTGTCGGAAAATGGTTAAAGATTTGGCTGTAACATGTGAGGCGCAATTGCCGCAATAACATCACAAACCGTTACCTTGATTCGCCCTGGTTGGCTGCTTGAGTACCTTAGCCCTGACGTTGTCTTATTGAAAATAATTGGCGAGTGGGGGTAGAAACGCATGATCTCAGTAGCCAATTGTTGTACGGATAACCGCCGCTAAAAAAAGATGGATGATTTTACCTTATTTGAACCTAAGTTTACTAGTCTGATAGTCGTCTAGCCTTCAAAAGCACTTGATAAGTCACAACTTTAGTTTTGTGGCTTTAATTTTCTGTTGATTTTCACAAATCGCCTAGTCAATCAAGTTTGTGTTTTATTATTCAGAAGAACTTAAACTATTGATTTAAATTCAAATTATGTCAAATATATTTTTTTATTTAAAGAATACTTTTTTAGTAATTTTGATATCCAGGAACGCTATTCAAAACAAAGAAGAAATTTTTAAAAACGTTTTAAAATTTTTATAGAATCCATAAAAATTTTAGTCAGATTTACAATTTTGCTATTTAAAATGCCTAAAACTATGCAACACTGTTAGCAAATTCCAATAATAGAAAATGTAAACGAGTATTATAATAAATATTTTATAGTTTTTCTTTTTGTCTATACTTATTCTGTCTTTTTATTTGATTCAATTTCTTATTACTTAAAACTTCAATATGGCACTTATCTTCATTTAGATAATGACAAAAATAGAATTAAAGTTTAAGAATATTAAAATCAATATTTTATTTGATTCAATTATTTAATTACTTACACCTTCTCCCAGGAGGAGTAAAAGAAATAAATCTATTTTGCTTCAATGCATCGTTGTTGCGATTCCACTGTTATTAAGTCACCACATTTTTTGTCGCCTTCAGTCCACTGTGCAACGGCATAACATTCTTGAATGACAAAACACCTACATGCATCTGAATACACATATACTCAAAATCCTAGAATGAACTTGATACCAACAAAAATAGCAAAAAAAAAAAAAGAAAAGAAAAACAAAAGTGCATGGATGTCAATGAAAAGGATACAAGACCATACACGGAACAAGTGCAAGAGTATGGTTGGCAACAATGAAAACTAGGTTATGATGCATCATGTTGCCAGAGTGCTGAACACAGTTCATTTCAGCAGCAGCATAACGACAATGACACAGTCTGACTGTCAGTCGGTCGGTCGCACGTTCCACAGTCGAATACACCAGCACACATGCCATGCTCGAGGGGATACTGCTCAATTGCAACAATTATAAATGCATAACGAATGAAATGGCTGCTGGTTTTGTTGAATGAACGAATTGATAGATGCTCGGCCGGTTGGTTGTATCGCCACAAGGATGACTGGTGGTTGGCCACCATAAGAGCAAGACAACAACAACAAAAAGAACCCTAAGCTTGCCTCAATCTTACGAACATCTGAAGGCCAGCTACACACTCATCGATATTTGCCCAATACAAGAAATTCTCCACGTATCTAAGATGACAGCTAGCAGCCGGCGGCCTGCATCATCAGCTTCTCAACACCCACATTCTTTTGTTGTTGCACTTTTTTCTTATCATAATCTTGAAATCAAAGTCATCCCCCTCATTCCACTTTCTTGTACTACAGTGTATATGTATTGTTCACACATGTGTCTACATCTTATATTAAATATTTACAAATTGGCATAGGATTCCAGTTTGTTTTTAATTTGTTTTTATCAAAATTTTTTAAAACTTGTAGGTGGCCTGAGAAGCTGTCATCAATTAACAAAAAAATGTAACTGGAGGGTCTTATAGTAGTCATGGGGCCGTTCACACTATACGATCGGGCGCACAACTTTAAATAACGATAGCTAAGGTTATCGATAACAATAACTTGGGTTAAGTTTGTAAGGAAACAATCTTCGTTGTTATGGTGAAATACAATAATAAGGGAAATTTGCCAGACTATGTTGTAGTTGCATAAGCGTCGTTGGTTGTTCGCTTCATAAAGCGGTTGGCCCGAATAGAGCATCTAGAGCAATGTGTTCTTGAACTTCTGAAAAGCTACGGTAAAAATACAAAAGCGTCGTGATTGTTAGCTTCACGAAGGGATGGCACGAAGAGAGCATCTAGAGCAGTGTATTCTTGAACTTTTGAAAACGCTACAGTTGAAAATTCATGACTTATTTAAAAGTCAATCAAGACTCCACCGTTGAATTGTTATTCGTCGTTTGATATTTATCCAATTTATGATTAATATATACTCTGTTATTGACAAGAATTTCCTTTAAAGCGTTCTCATCTTTTTCACCCTATTATACGTCGTGCGCCAATTAATTTCTGCCGTGGCTTAGCCTAAAATTTTTTAAAATCATTAGAATCGTTTCATTTAAAGATCGCCTTAAGAGATTAACGCCGTCAAAATTCATTAGATATTTGTAAATGTATTTCGCGGAAACCGTTACGAATTTGTTTCCAATAATTTTTAAATTTTTTGCCTTTTAAACTAAATTTCGGAGCCTTTTAATGTAACAAGTGTAGATATACACTACATGTTGGACGCCAATTAGTGTATGCGTATGAAGTGAATCAAACTAAGAATATGTCTGACCTACGATATCGAAAGAAAATTTATGCGAATGAAAGCCAGTCACCCGCTTTCGCATTAAAAAGCGACTTTTTGCGATTCGGTCAAGCTGTTTTAATAGTTCGTTCTTGGTTTATCCATAAATTTTATAGGTATATGAGTTTGCCATAATGTTGGCAAGAACTTCGAAAGATACGAGTTTCGGGCAAAGTTTTCCACAAGTTCAAGCATTGCCTCAATATGACCACACGTTTGTGTTGTTGATTAGTTGTCAACAATCGAGGCAGCCAGCCTGCTGACAATTTTTTTTTGACCAGGGAAAGAAACCTGGATTGGTTAAAGCGAAAGAACGAGAGTTTTTCTGACGAGAACTTTAGCCGATAAAATCTCCAGCTCAAGTTGGAAATCGTTAGATTTTCTTATAAAGTTTCAATAATTTTAGTGATTGCTTTGACCGATAAGAAATGCGGCCAGTCTTTTTAACATGGTAAAATGACCAAATGTTTGTGTATTTCATTCGTTGTCAGCAAATGCGGCAGAAGTTTTGCGACTGCCAGAAATGGCTTGTGGCTTAAAAAAAACCCCATCACCTGAGTGTAAATTCTATAAGCAACTTATGTTTCATGCTAATTTTTTGACCACACCCATGTAATTGACAAACGTTTGAAAAATGTATAATATTGTATTCTTCCATCGGTTCATTTGAACAAAGATAAAATGTAGATGGCGCTGGCCTATGCTCTTTAGTAAGTTTATTACTCAACCACACCCAATCAAAATTATTGTGTGTCTCCAAGAACGAGTTTTTTATCTGGCTTCGTGGTCTGTAGTTGAGTAAAAGGTATTTAAATTTAGTTTTTCTTGGGTCCACTTATGGAAGATCTTCGAGCTATAAAACAGCCTTTGAAAAATATAGTATTCTGTGGTTTAAAACTGTCCTCAATGACCCAAGTGTGTTAAATGATGACAACTACTTCAAGCTAAAATCCTATTCTGACTGATTTTTTGTCAGTCTGAAAAGTCTTTAACCTAACTCGTACTACCCCCGAATAAAAAGAGTTTATTTGATTTGTATTATCTTCAAACCTTTTAACTTAGGTTAAACGTCAACACTTTAAAAGAATTCTTTCACTTATAACAAAATTAAAAAAAAGAATATTTCTGATTTCCATTTACAATAAGATTTTTTAAAGTTATAATTAATTGTGGTTTAACTTTAACCAAAGTTTAAAAAACCTTTCTGAAAAATGTATTTTGGTTATTAAAACATTTTTTGTTATGAAGTATCCATTATCGAATTAGACCAAATCCTTATTGAAAACTTAACCTCTCTTTGGCATAGACAAATAAAATCTAAATTCACCGGTATTTGACCATTAATCTAGTTCAATTTGTATGTAAATTGGCACCCAAATCAACACCCAGTGAATTTCGGTTGCATATGTAAATGCCGTATAAGAAAGTATTAATAAATTTTTAATATTAAAAAAGTCTTTAATCTCAGTAAAGCTTTTAATCAAAAATTCCCCTTTATTACGAAATTGTAAAGTATTCTAAAATTATCATATAAATTTAATTTTTTTGTAAGTTAGTTAATAAGTTTTGAATCAATTTTTTCAATTATTCTCGCTCCAATGTAAACCCAGAATTGTTTTTTCTTTAAATTTTGAAGAACGTTTTTTTGTAAGTAATAATAAGCGAAAAATCACCGTCAACTCAAAACTCATGTTACTCGTTTTAATTGTAAGATATAGTTTGAGTTTTTTCTCCTTTTTCTTGTTCTTCTTCTGAATTCCTGTAGGTTTAAGCTTAAATATTTGTTAAAGTAAGAACGTTTCAAATTCGTATGTTAAGGTTTAACTTGTTCAATTTTCTTGATCCTCAGTTTCGTTTTATATATATTCTTTATACTTTTTCTTTAAGCTAAACTAAAACTCAGTTTATTTTATTTTTTTTTTATTTTCAATATTTATATTTGTTTATTTTTTTAATATATATTTATATTTACAAACAAAAAATCCAAAACAAAAATTTTACAAAAAAATAATACAAATTGTGTGTACTGTATGTAAACCGAAACAAAAACAACGATTACAAAATTCGTTTTTAGGGTGATATTCACCGGAATCTACACATTTGAATCAGCTGTTAAAGTGATGGCACGAGGTTTCATTTTATGCCCGTTTACGTATCTTAGAGATGCATGGAATTGGCTGGACTTCGTAGTAATAGCTTTAGCGTGAGTTTTATTATTATAATTAATGTTATTATTATTACAACAATTATGATTTCACTCCACCCACCACATGATCAGTTCACACCCCGTTTTTCTTATCATTTTTCTCAAAACATTTTCTAACAAACAAAAAACCAAAACAAGACTACTCGTACACCACAGCCAAAAGAAAAAAAAACGTTAACCAAAATTCCACGAAAATCTAGTAATTTTAAATCATTTTGTTTAAAAATTTGTTGATATATTATTGAAACCTATACTACTTACCTAATTACTCGTCGTACTACATATACTATTTGCCCCGTAATTAATTAACTAATTAATTGTATACATCATTTCCTGGATCATAGCCAAGCGTATACTATTTTCTAATAATCCTTGTGTTTTAAACGAAATCCCTTTTGAAAACCATTAATCGCCATTTTGCCATCGTATATAAACCTCATTAGTTTAACTAAATGTATTATTTATAACTGAACACCAGCAGCAAAAACATCATTTGCCCAAAACCGAAACGTATAACAAGTAGTTTTTTGTTTAAAATTGTATTTGAAATGTATCACCCGATCCTAATCTCTCATATATATAATCGCCATATATATATATATAAACATATATACGTAATAACATATATAACCACAATCAATATTCAATACATACTTAAACATTTTAAACCATTAACTAATTTAACATTTATTCAACACAAAGTGTCACTTTTTGTTGGGCCACAAAGACAAAACATGATCATTGAGTATAACGAAGAGGGTCATATGATACAGGACTTGAAGGGAAAGTCGAATTTATATTTGACAAAGGGATAACAACTGCTTAAACATTTAATAAGGAAACTGTAACATATATGATTAGGGAGAATCTAAAACCAGATAATGCTGATTATTTTCTGTTAAAGTTGTTTTCAAAATATCTTGAGTTAACTGCAAACAATCTGAACCAACAAGATTTTAAAGTAATGTATAAACACCACCCGACTCCGCTTTAATTCTTTAAACGTATCTTTTTTTACGTAAAATATTAAAATGCTGCACTCAATTTTAATCGTCCTTATATTTATTCTGCATACGGCAAAGATATGACAATGAAAACAAAAAATTATAAAAAATCAACATATGAAAAAAGCGAGGGAAGATGCTATAAATATTTGAAACGTCAAAAGGCTTTTCTATTTATATGTTTTTCAAGAAGCACGTTTTTTAACCTAGAAAGCAAGGTATTGTTAAAGAAAATCTATAGAGAAGTGCCCAAGTATTTTAGAAAAATGTATAAGTACCAAACATTTAAAAAAAAAATATTCCGTGTGTAGCTTGTCTATTACGGTCATAGCTTTAGTTAAATACAAGTACTTTTAGCCGCTAAGGCTTTTAACTGAAGATTTTAAGTTAGGTAACAAAAGCTGTTTGTAATAATTTTCAATCTTTAGTTCGCTTAGACTTGGGTAGGTTAGGGCAGCCTAAAAAATTTCCTGCCAAAATTAATTTATAAAACAAGCTCGACAAATAATTAGCAAATGTCCAATAAGTAAACAACGTTTTAATTATATTTTATGTAAAGCACACCCTTTTAATGACAAAATAAGTTATAATTGAAACAAATCTAAAGACAAATGCCGAAGTTATGTACTGTAAATGGCGGAAATGACAAAAATTTAAAATTTTACTTAATTGCGGGTAACTTGACTTTTTCCATCATATCTCAAAGGTAGGAACTACGATCTGGTTCGAAAATGATTCAAATAAAAGATTTTAAAGTAGTTTAGCAATACTTTTCGTTAGAATATGCAATTGCTACAAAAATTTAGTTCAAATTGGGGAAACTTTCATAGCCAACGAGTGTGCCTTCCAAAATTAATACTTTACAAAGGTTAAAAACTGTCGCCAACAAAAGTTATAACTAAAGAGTGGATGTTTTTAGTTTTCATTAAGGAAAAAGGTTCCTTAAGCTGCAAATAAAGGTTTGGTTGAAAACAAAATATTAAGAAATGCTGAAGTTATGTACCATATGGAGGTTATACCAAAAATTTAAAATCTTTATTTTCTGCTGGTAACTTGACTTTTTTCAACATATTTTACGACAGAAACAATATACTTTATTCGAAAAGGTTTCATATGAAAGAGCTTAAAGCAGACTACAAATACTATTAGTAAGAATACCCCATTGCCATAAAAATTTACTTAGAACTAGGTAAACTCTTATATCCAATTAATATTCCTGCCAAAGGTAATACTTTAGAAAGGTTAAAAACTGTCTGCAACTTAAGTAATAACTAAAGAGTGGTTGTTTTTAATTTTCATTGAGGAAGTAGGTTCCATAAGCTACAAATAAAGGTTTAGTTGAAAACAAAATATTAAGAAATGCTGAAGTTATGTACCATATGGAGGTTGTACCAAAAATTTGAATTTTTTATTTTTTGCTGGTAACTTGACTTTTTCCATCATATCTTACGGTAGGAACAATCAATTTTATTCGAATAGGATACAAATAAAAGTGCTAAAGATGGGCTACAAATACTATTAATTAGAACATATGATTGCTTTAATAGTTTACTTGAAATTAGGGAAAAAATTTAAGAGCTACAAATGATCCTCTACAAATTAATATATAAAAAAGGCAAGTAAGTCAATTACCAAATAGTTTTTTTTATACTAAAATCAAAAAAAAAAACGTACCTTTGTCGAAAAATTATGTTATATTTAAAGAAAATATATTGATAAATGCCCAAGCTAAGTACGATTAAGTAAAATACCAACAGTTTAAGTATTAGTTTTTGAAGGTATTATAGGAAAATACTTACATAAATTCATTCAATGATTTTAATATGAATGTTGACCAAGCACCATATTTTTATATTTCAATCTAATGTTGAAAAAGATCAACACAAGACTAAAATTAGCGAAAATACATTGCTTAGGAATAATCAAACCATTCCTAAAACTTTTTGAGTTTAAGTTTATAATTGTTTATACCATCAGTACTTCTATTCAAAGGCCCAATAGATAGATAACCAGCAATTACAAAAGCTATGGGCCTATTTTTGTCTAGAAATCAAAGTGATTTTTGGCGGGTATAATCAACATTTTTTTTAAATAAAAATATTTTATGCTCATTTGATTTGTCAAATACAACACGACTATAATTTGTGAAATATTTTTTAAATGTTATTTAAAATTCTACATTTTTTGTTTCATAAATTTTATAGTTGTTTTCAATTTGATGAAATTTAAAATTTCCGAAAAATATTGAAATTTTTTTAATGAGTTAATAACAGCTTCGCTTATTTCTTCAAAAACCATCAGTCTTATCATATGACCCTTGTAACTCCAGTCAAAACGAATCGTTTCATAACACCTACTAATGATCATTCCAAACATATTTAAACATTTTTATTGTCTAACTTTTCATTACGATTTTCTTTTAATTGTATATACACGTGCAACTCATTTATCTGTACACATGATGAACGCAATGAAAATTGTTTATTAATCTTTCTTTACTTTTCTTTTGAATACCACATCACTCCACACCAAATCACTCAGTTATGTGACTATGGGTATAGATTTAGGTAATCTCGCAGCTTTGAGAACATTTAGGGTACTGCGAGCTCTTAAAACCGTTGCCATTGTGCCAGGTAAAGTCCGAACGCCAGGGGCTCACACAGGGACAGCAACGCATTTATAATCGAAAAAAAGATTAGCAAAAATAATCTCTTGATCTTGAGTACGTTGTTGTCTTTCCCCTTTCCCACTTTTAAGTATTTTTAACTGTAATTTTTAATATTAATTTTATTTGAAATTATAATAAATATATTTCTTTTTTGGTATTCAGGTCTAAAAACCATTGTCGGTGCTGTCATTGAATCTGTAAAAAATCTACGCGATGTGATAATTTTGACAATGTTTTCCTTATCAGTGTTTGCGCTGATGGGCTTACAAATCTATATGGGTGTTCTAACACAAAAGTGCATTAAAAAATTCCCCCTGGACGGCAGTTGGGGCAATCTAACCGATGAAAACTGGGCTGCTCACAATAGTAACAGCACCAATTGGTATACTTTTAATGAGGGCCTCTCGTATCCACTGTGCGGTAACATCTCTGGAGCGGGGTAAGTACTTTTAAGAGCAAGAGACTATTATATATTATGGTACGTAATTAAAGGGCAAAAAGCGGGCAATATTTTGAAAAATATTCAAGTTAAGTCATAATGTGTTGGTAACGGGGCGAAATCGGGCCAGGACGGGAATTGTTTCCCTTTTAGGGACTAAAAGTACCTCTTAAAGAGTATTTTTTTTTGATTATTTGCTCTACATATCTTAATTTTTATATCCGCCATCATAAGATGGAGCGTATTTTCACTTTGTCATTCCGTTTGCAACACCTGGAATCGGTCGATCAAGAGCTAAAAATTTCCCCTCACAAGGAATAAGCGGGGAAAATCAACAACTCTAAACTTAAAAACGCAATACCATAGGAACTATTAGATCCCGATTTGAGGTCCTGCAGCCCTAGAAGCCTCAATTTACGGTATGAACCACTATTAATTAAGTGTGGTGAAACTAGACCACATTGGTCTACATTTTTGTATATTTCCTAACAAAGGTCCTCTCCGAATTTAAAACCTACAGCTCTTAAAACACATATTACAACTGGTTACGACCAAATTTTGTATATAGCGTTACCAGTAACAAACACATATCTCTGGTAAAATTGAATCACATCGGTGCAGGTTTCAAAGAGGTCCCACACAAAGGTCCCTCCCGATTTGAGGTCCTGCAGCCACCAATTACACCCGATTACGGCAAAATGTTTGTATACAATGTACTAAGAGGCCATTTACGATATATTTTTTGATAGTTTGGCTCGTGTCCACTGAACCTAGAAACCCAAAAACGGTCCTTCAGACCGAGCGACTTCAGGGACTATTCATATAACAATTGCTATCGTTTCCATTGGCAAAGCGCATCCATGGTATTGAATCTATAAGATTTGGCCTGGCAGAACTTAACGAGGGTTTTTCTGTTTTAAATAATACAAAGTAAAAAAAGAAATGGTCTAGGGCTGCTGCTATTTCCTTTAATATAGCCACCGAGCTTAAGGAGCTTAAAATCTGGTTCTACATTTTTTAAAAGGTTTTTTTTAAACAATAAACAAAATATTTTCCAATCCATTTTCAATACTTTTTCTTAAGCAGGTTAAAAACATACTTATCTAAAATTTATTATCTAACATACCTTAACAATCTCTCAAAATTATTTATCCTTAACTACAAATATCCATTTAACTAATTTCCTATTGTTTCTTCTTAATATTTAGGCAATGTGGAGAAGATTATGTGTGTCTGCAAGGCTTCGGCCCGAATCCGAATTATGGCTATACAAGTTTTGATTCATTCGGTTGGGCTTTCCTGTCCGCGTTTCGTCTGATGACGCAAGATTTCTGGGAGGATTTGTATCAGCTCGTACTGCGTGCTGCTGGTCCATGGCACATGTTGTTCTTTATAGTCATCATCTTCCTAGGTTCATTCTATCTTGTGAATTTGATTTTGGCCATTGTTGCCATGTCTTATGACGAATTGCAAAAGAAGGCCGAAGAAGAGGAGGCTGCCGAGGAGGAGGCGATACGCGTAAGTAATCGGTTTACTTTCCGCTTTATCGGTTATCAAATATTATCAATTTGAATTTTGGTTTGGTCTGTGCAAAATTCAAATTGAAAATATTTGTTTATCACATAAAAATAACCGATCCCCAAAGAGTTTTTCCATTCAATTGGAATTCGTCCCATTGTTGGCGGCGAATTCCCCATTTGTGATGTGTTGTTCCTTGATTATTTATTTTCGAACATTATGTTTTTTTTCGAAGATTGATTGATGTCTGTGTTATTTTATCGTTCTGTTTGGACGGAGGCCCGTCCATACAGCGCTGAGAAAAAAAGAAAAGAAATTTTCAGAAAACAAAAACCATAATTTGTATACATACCTCTTATATTGTAAGACTATAATTTAATCATTTCTTCTGTGTACTTTTGCCTCTTGGTTATTATGTCTTTTAGCCGTAATTTTGTGTGTGCGACAAATACTCAAACAGAACTCAGAAACATATGAGCGCCAAAAAGTGTTTTGAATTTGAAATTTTATTTTTTTTTCGTTTTGTTTTATTAACAAACTAATTGAAACCTTGAAAACTAACCTTAAAACACAAAAAACAGAAACTCCATAAGGACAAAGGCTGTGATAATTAAATACGTAATTAGAAAGTTTCGTTATAGTTTTGGAATGGCTGAGTAAAATTCTAATTTTCATTTTGATATTTTCGTTGGCTTCACTTATGAGTTGTTGTGAAACAAAGTTAATAGTATCCAAACAAAAGAGTTTTCAGAAATGTTCAAGTTTTTCTAATTTTGCTTGTGGTATAAGAATTTAAAATAATAATGGCTTGCCACTTGTTGAATTTGTGTTGTAGGAAGCGGAAGAGGCGGCAGCAGCCAAGGCGGCCAAACTGGAGGAACGGGCGAATGCAGCCGCTCAAGCAGCTCAGGATGCAGCTGATGCCGCCGAGGCAGCTCTGCATCCCGAGATGGCCAAGAGTCCCACCTACTCTTGCATTAGCTATGAACTGTTTGTTGGCGGCGAGAAGGGCAATGATGACAACAACAAGGAGAAGATGTCCGTACGCAGCGTCGAAGTGGAATCGGAGTCGGTGAGCGTTATACAAAGACAACCAGCACCTACCACAGCACCCGCTACTAAAGTCCGTAAAGTTAGCACGGTAAGTACAACGCAGCTGGCTAATGTGCTTTCAAAGTTTTCATTCTACCTACTACTTCTACTACCACCACTTGCCACTCCTTACTACATAATTACCGTACTACTTACAAACGATACCAGCTACCGACCGCTTACAACAACAAACACTACAACTCGTACTTACTTCTTTTCCGCCTACACCCTCAACCCAACCACATTTGCGTTCAATCCCTGTTGATTTTAAACCCAACAACCTGCATTATTTTTCTTTGGTTAGCGTAATTTTTCGTTTCGTTTCCTCCTTTTTCGGGGGCAGAGAGCAACCCAAACCTCTCTCTCTCTCCTTTTCTCCTCCACAGTCTAAGTCTACACGCGTAGAGTAAAGAATTAACGAATTGTTTGATAAGAACGCGTCTTGTCCTTTTTTAGAATCCTTATTTACTTGACTTCTTCTGGTTAGACACATTACTTTACTACTTACCTTTCAACATATATGTTGCATGGTTGTTGTAATTCAAGGGGGGGATTTACTATAGGTGTTCCATTTTTAAACGTGTATAAGGGGATTTGAAAAAAAATAACCCAACTCAAGTAAATATGGTAGAGTTCCTTTTTTAGCTTGTGATTTCTTTCTATCATTCGATTTCATCGATCAGGCTTATGTTAATATACGAGTTTTTTATAAGGAAGTGAATGGTTAATGTTTCATGACTGAATAGGACTGTTTTTGTAGTCCCAAAAAAAGTTTCTTCTTAGGAAAATTATAATAAATTTGTTTTGTGCCTCTACAGATTCCAACTTTTTTCTTGTCTTAATAATGCAATTTTATCTGGCCCAATTTTAAATTAAGTTTCATTTTTTCTCCATAAAAATTTCAACATTTTTTAAAATGGTACATAATTTTTGTGATTTTTTTAGTGCCATAAATTTTTCCATTTTTCTTTGTCTCAATTAGAAAATATTATCATGCCCAATTTTAATTTAATATTTTTTTAATAACATTTTAAAATTTTTTGTTTACCCACAGTTACTCACAGATTTTTGTTAAACGAATTGTGGCACAATTTTATGTAAAAATAATCTTTTTTTGGTTACATAAACTTTTTTGTAACAGCAGTTGGATCACAATTTTTAGTTTACAAAGTCATTGTTTTTGGGACATAAATTATGTGTAAAAAATGTTGTCACAATTTTTTGTTTAAAATAATCTGTCATATTATTTGTGTTCAAATAATGATTTTACTTTTTTTGCCGACAAAAGCAAAGAATAATAAAAGTTTTTGTTAAAATAAAATCGTTTCGCGACAATTTGGTACAAAATGTTTGCCAAAATTTAGTTTATTCGTAAATTGGGCACAATATTTTGCTACAGAATTAGTATCACAATTTGTCAATAAATAATTTTAATAAAGAATATGAGTCAGAATATTTCTTTTCAAAAATAGTAGCACAAGTTTTTGCTGGCAAACAAATTTTGTGACAATGTTTTTGTTGTGAGTAATTTACTCACAATTTGTTTTTGATAAAAAAAACTACTGTCACAAAAATCTCTTTTTTTGTTGCTAAATTAAGACACAATCGTTTCCTGACAAAATTGTTTAAAAATGTTTTTGTGTTTTTACAAATTTTTTTTTGTGTGACAATGTTTTGCTGGCTTATAAATTTTGTCTTAAGTTTGTAAAAAAATGCTTATAATTTGTTTTTACAGAAATATATTGTCACAAAACAATCATTTTTCTTAAAAACGTATTTTCCGACGGAAATGATTTAATATTTTTGGTTTTTACAAAAAAATGTTGTCACAAATATTGTGCCATAAATATTTGAGCGATTTTGTGCTGCGATCTACATTTGATTTGTTTCATTTGACCACCATTGTGTTTTAAGCTGACGGAAAGACGCACAGGTCCTTCGGTCATGTATTTTTTTTGAATAGTCTGTACGGCAATATTTACAAATTGTTTAGGTTCAAATTTAACATTTTAGGGGCCGCCGGAGCCCAAATAAAATCAAAACAAGCAGCCGCCGCCTTTTGCGCATCGGCTGCTCAGGGTAGGGAGTTTTATAAGGTAGAGCTGATTGTTGTAATACCGTAAAGTAGAGGTTAACACCACATGTTTTGACTACCGGTCGGTCCATTTTAACAATTTGTTTTAGTTTCGAACTGGGTTCCAGCGGATTACGATTTCATTTAATTGGCCGCATATTAAGTGTGAAAGCGTATATCAAATATTCACCTGAGAACAAACGAATGATAGAAATTACATAGAAGGTATACTTATATATAAAGGGTGGTTAAATTTTAAGGCCGATGTTGATTTTGAATAAAACACAAATTATTTAAAAAAGTATTGTCATTTCTTTTTATTATGATAATATTGGTATTGTTTAATTATGTATGGAACAAAATGACCGCCGCGACCTTGGCGGCACACCTCCATCCGATGGTCCAAATTTTCGATTAAGCTGAGACATAATTGAGGTTCTATGCCGTTAATGTGCCGAATTATTTTATCCTTAAGCTCTTGAATTGTTGTTGGCTTATCGAAATACACATTCTTTCAAATAACCCCAAAGAAAGAAGTCCATCGGTGTCAAACCACAAGATCTTGGCGGCCCATTAACATCGCCACGATGTGAAATAACACGGCCATTGAATTTGCCGCGCAAAAGAGCCATTGCCATTGTTTCGTTAGCTGTGTGGCAAGTAGCACCTTTCTGATGAAACCACATACCATCCACATCCATATCTTCCAATTCGGGCCATAAAAAGTTCGTTATCACCTCACGATAGCGAACAACATTCACAGCGATGCCGCCAGCCCATAAACCGCACCAAACAGTCACCCTTTGTGGGTGCATTGTTTTTTCGACAATCACTCTTGGATTATCATTCGCCCAAGTCCGGCAATTCTGCTTATTGACGAATCCACTGAGGTGAAAATGTGCCTCATCACTGAAGATGATTTTCTTCGAAAATTGATCATCCATTGTTGCCATTTGTATCTTCGTATGTCGCTTGTGTATCTTTGCATGGTTCAAATTGAATTAGTCTGAAATTGAGAAATATCAAATGAACTTCAGAAAAAAATTGACTTTTAGGTGTGGTTCACATTCAACATATGCCCTTAAAACTTAACCACCCTTCACATTATATTTATTCCCGTTGTTCCAGTGCGGAGCAGACATAGAAAGTATAGCTGATAATAATCTAAGCTCTTTCGATTCCGTTTTTTTTAAACAAGCTTAGATATTTTAAAGGGGTAAAGTGTAGATTTCAGATTTCGCGAGTCGTTAGCTCTTCTCACCGCGCTCTATGCTTTTACTTCAAAGCAACCGAATTAATTTTCCCTTCTTCAGTTTCATTTTGAATTCTATGGATTTCCCTAAGACCACCACAAACCCCACTCCAAACCTCCAAACCAAACTCCCCCAAAGACTCTTTCGAAAAGCATGCTGTTTGATTAATGAATGTTTATTTATTGGAGTGTTTGTTGTTTCCTGGATGATGAAATGTAGTTTGTTTCAATATCGGTTTGAGTTGTATTTATTTCTATTTTCATTTGGAACTCTTAGAAAAGTTTGTTTCGAACTCTTCAACTATTGCTTGGCCAGCTTAGTTTTAGTTTTGGTTTTCTTTTCAGACGTTCTCTTCAAAGCACAATATTTTTTTGGTTAAATTTTCAGAATTGTTTTTTCTTCTTGTTTGTGTATGCGTGTCGGTGTATGTTCTTGGAAAATGCTAAAAAAAAGGAAGAAGAAAACAAGCATGCACAAAAAAACATTCAAGAAATTTTTGACACGGTATTGTGTGAAATGTCCTTCAAAAAACATAATATAAAAAAAAAAACATTTTTTTGGAACACTAACACAACACCAATCGAAAAAGCAAAAAAAAAATAAAAAAAAAAGAAAACAAACCCCCAGTAAAATCTAGCAAAATTTCCTTACTTCCGTTAAGTTACCAACACCACCACTAGCTAAGGGATTTTATAATCTTTTTTCGTTGAGTTTGAGTTTAATTCTAATCATATGCCACACTTAACCACAACAACAAACAAGTCATTTCAGTCAAGTATTAAATAATTAGCACGCAGCAGCTAAGGCTACACTGAAAGAAATTTCAACACCATAAAAACTGTTTCAAAGCAAACAATGGCTTCCCACACAAGCTGCGTTAATACTGCCAAAACCAATACTCACTCAAGTTGTGTTTTTTTTCTTCTGTTTTTGAAAATGCCTTTTTATAGGGTCCTCTCAAAATTCAAAAATAATTTAAAATACTTTTTTTTTAATAAAAATAAACGTAAAGTAATCTTTATACATAAACATATATAGTACCACATACATATATACATAATATGTATAACATATGTTATGTACCTTGATTGTTTTGATACAATATTATACTATTTATCTCAAAGAAAAAAATAACAAATTGCCTTGCCTTCGAATTGCCTGTTAATACTCCTACTACTACTCTACTATTATTATAATCAAATTAAAAAAAAAAATTGGCTTCAAATTTTCTTTAGTAGTTCAAATGCTCCTTTTGCCCCTACTCCAAAAAAGAGCCTCTAAAACTGATTCGACTTGTCGCAGAACCAACACACCCAACGTTTTCAGTTCTAAACAGTCGCATCAGTTTTGCTCCAACGTCTTAACACCAGGTAGGTTTTTCATTATATTTGTAACAACTACAACAAGAAATTTTCGCCTAAGACCACATCAAAAAAATAAAATTAATATACCAAACAAACAGAGATTGGCTTTTAAAACAAACTAACAAAACGGACAAATTTTTACACCAGAACTCCATACTACACACCCAAAACGAAAGTTCCCAAAACAACGTTCACAAAACAGTAACATTTTTTCACGCCAAAAACAACAAACAAACATTTAATACAAATGCGTAACAGCCTTACGTCGAAATCTAATTTTGAAGTTCCACTGTACTTTTAACGTAAGTTAATTGAAAAATAAATTTAAAAGTCTGTAATGTAAACGTAACATTTGCATTTGATCTGTTGACATTTATTATTTTAAGGGATTTACGTTACATTCATGTTATAATGTAATAATAACTGTCACTGTTTTTAACATTTCTCAATAGCATAGATCGTAACAAATCTTACCTGACATTTACGGTGAATTTTACAAACTCCGTTTAAAAGTTAACCACTGTTAATATGGTCTATTATAAAAACAAATTATGTTAAACGATTTGAGTTACATTTATGCTGAAATGTAAGAAAACAGTCACTGCTCTCAACAATTTTATTGAAGTGTCTCTGTTAGGTTGCTAAACTGATATTTACGGTCAATTTCACAAACTCCTTCATAGAGTTAACCAATGTGTATATGGTCTATTATAATAACATAAGCCACTGTCGTTAACTTTATTTTTTTTTTGAAATTTCTCTCTGTTAAAATTCTTAACCGCAATTTACCGTCTAATTTCACAAACTTTGCTTTAGAATTACCCAAACTGTATTTGATGTTATGTGACATTTTATGTCGACAGATTTGTTTGTAATAAGTCAATAAACATTAAATTTTTATTTTCAAAAACCTTGACAGGTTTTAAAATTTTTCCATAAAATCGCTCTCTAAGAATTCTTAACACCGTTTAAGAGTTGACCAAAGCGCAGTTATAATAACAGATTTTAGTAACATTTATGCTGTCAATTAAAAATAACAGTCTTAGCTGTTGACATATCTCATTAGCATAGCTCTGTAAGAATTCTTAACTGACATTTGCGGTCAATTTTACAAACTCCTTTAAAAAGCTAACCAAAGTTTAAATGGTCTATTATAATAACATATTTTGCAGATTTAAGTTACATTAAAGTTGCAATGTAATAATAACAGTCACGGTCGTTTTTAAGTAACTCTCTATAAGAAATCCTAACCGCAGTTTCACAAACTTAGCTTCAGAATTACCCAAACTGTATTTGATGTTATGTGACATTTTATATTCACAGATTTGTTTGTGATAAGTCACTTAACATTAAATTTTTATTTTCAAAAACCTTGACCATTTTTTAAATTTTTCCATAAAATCGCTCTCTAAGAATTCTTATCTGACACTTTCGGTCAATTTCGTAAACTCCGTTTATGAGTTTTAGAATTTAAAGAGAGTGTGGATATGATCTGTTATAATAACAGATTTAAGTTACATTTACAGTTAAATATCATAATAGGAGTGACTGTTATTAACATTTTCTGCAGTTATAACTCGTAACTCTGTAATAAATTTTAATTCTTAAAACTTACGAAAATAACCACCAGTAAGTCCCTTTTACAGCGCCGGTTTAAAGCTTAACTGATATTTACGTTTATTTTCACAAACTTCGTTTAGAAGCTATCCAAAGTTTAACATGTCGAATTCAATCACACTCCTACTAAACTAGTTAAACTGATAGTGAGCTTTTAACAAACGACTACAAAAGAAGCTTCTAGTAAGGCTAATCGGTTATTTTTTAAAGATTGAACTATCTGAACTAATAGACGTTACATATTTTATTTTTTCTGTAATGTAATAATGACATTACATTAGTTGTGACATTTTGTAGCAGTAAGTTTTTTTTTACATTGCCTGAATAACGTGTAAACTTAGTTTTATAGTTTTAGTTTAATTTGCGATTGTGATTAAACAGAGTTTAAACTTGGCAGTACATTCAGATAACGTGACATTAGTGCTGTCATTTTGTAGCAGTAGGTCTGTTTAACATTGTCTAAATGACGTTTTAACTCAGTTTAATAGTTTTATTGTTAATTCTGGTTAAACAGAGTTTGAACTTGGCATTATTTCAGTTAACATGACATTAGTAGTGACAGTTTGTAGCAGTAGGTCTTTGTAACATTGCCTGAATAACGATTAAACTCAGTTTTATAGTGTTAGTTTAAATTGCGAGTCTGATTAAACAGAGTTTAAATTTGAAACAAAGTTAATCTTCCACTAAAAAAACCGAGCCTAGAATGCGATATATAGTCAGTTGCAATGTCTTATACTCAGAGCCGGACGAAAGTATTCTCTTTGGCGACTCTAGGTATAACCACATTCTTGCTACCTCATTAAAGCTGGCTCCACAATCTCTTGGCTTTTAGTTTCCAAAACCAAGGACTCTGCTATTTTTTACCACATGATCTCTCCACAGCAGCCTCGGTCTTCCTTGTCTGACAAGATTGCGTATTTTTTTTCGACTTTCATTTCCTAGCCAGCATATTTTGATGATCCTACGGAATAAAGTGCACAGTTCTTTCGATGCCTGTACTCCGCATCCACGCTTGTAGGAACGTACTCGTAAATGTTTCTATCGAATATACCCACTACTACTTCCTCTGCCATCAATTCCAGGAGCCATTGTTTCGTTGGCTGAGTGGCAAGTGGCACCATCCTGTTAGAACCACATATCGTCCAGGTCCTTATCCTCAATTTGCTGGCCTCAAGAATTTCGTTATCATCTCGCGTTGGCGAACACCATTTGTGGTAACTGCTTGGTCGACCTCATTTTCAAAGATGTACAACACTCTTTGTGGACAACAATAACTTGTGGATTCTTATTTGCCCATATGCGGCAATTAATGAAACCATAGTAGACAAATTTGGTCGATTATGCAGACCTAAAAAATCACGAAGTGTACAAAATGCATTTGAACACCCATTTTTGTAAAAGGCTGCAACATCTCTAACGCGTTGCTCAATTGTGTGTCTTCCGGTATTAAATTCGTCAAACGTTGAAAACAAGAAATGTCAAATTAAGTTTTGCAAAAAACTAGACGTTAAGTTGTGACTCACAATAAACATCGTGCAATATGGTTGCACCACTCTTTCTATAAGCACTTGTAGAATAAACGTATTGTCTTCGAGATATGGCTTTGTTTCTAAGTTCCCTACCCTATGGCGGATCCTAAGCATAACTTTCGTCTTGTCCTCTTAATAATCACCAGAACCATTTAAGACGACTTTATCTCCTTTTTTAAAATAGCTCCATTTATGTACATCTCAGTTTGTCCTCCAGGCGGTTATTGCAGTTTGGTCGTCTTCCTGGGTTGGCGGTGGACACTTTAACTCTTCATATCTGATGGTTGCCTATTCCTTTTATCGGCAGGATTCTAGTAAGATGGGGGAAAATGTAGCGACGTATTAGTTTCCACATTCCTATTAGCATCCCTGCCAGTTGTTGTAAGCGTAGCGGCAACTGTGTGCCAGGGTGACAACCCTTTGCAAAGAATTGCTTCTTCGGGTCAATCCGGTCCATAAAACCGTCTGTTGATGGATTGACAGTAGTCAAGTCTTTCGTACAACTCGATCTCCTCACATGGGCGTCTTTCTATTTCTTTACCTCTCTTTCCTCGAATAAGAAGAATTCTAATTCTGTGTGAAACCCGATAAAACAGGAACTGTATTAAAAATTTCTCTCATTTTAAGCTACCCTTTTTACCTCTTAGTAATAATCCCGATCTCTAAGAGATATCTTCTATCAATTTTGTTTGCCCACTTAAACACCAAGTTGTGATAGCTTCTTGCAATATTTCCCTTTTCTAAGTGGCCAAAAGCCTATTTTGCCTAGAGAACAGTTCGTCCCTACCTAGGTGCCATAAGCCCGAACTTCACTTCCATTTCCGATAGGCCTTGACGCAGGGGGCTAGTGTATTCCATGCGACCAACATTCAATCCCAAACCAGTTTCACAGTTGTTTAAGAGGAGAAAAAGTTGTTAAGTAAATATATTTTCATTATTTCGATCCAATGCCTCTGGTTATACCCACATGCTTTTTCTTATCCAGACATTAAGTGATGTATGATGAAATGGCAAACCTTTTCACATGTTATGTGAGCTAGATGGCGTTGGTTATAGTTTTTTTTAGCTGGAGTTAATAGTTAATCGCCAATTATTTTCCATGGTAGATGAGAAAGCTATAATTTATACTGATTTTAACAATTGAGGCTATCACTAAAGGAACGAAAGGAAAATGGAGTCGTAACCAGGGTTACCACTTCCACTACATATAGTATTGATTTTAAGGACTGCTCAGATGATAATAACGCATAATCTGAGTTAAAAATTTTCAAAGTTTACATATTACAGAGTTCAAATGCTACGTTTAACATACTGTTAATTATTAACAGTGAAATTTCAAAATGTTAAAAACATTTCTGTAAGGCTGTTACCGAAAATCCGCAACTTATTTATATTCAATTTACTTAACACACGTTTAGCTAATTATTCTTTTAATTTGTTTTAGTGAAACAATTGAGAAATGGTAAATTCAGTAAATCTTGTATATTCACAGTGAAATGTTAAACTGTGCTAACCGTCTCAAGTATTTTCTGTAAAATAGTTGCTAACATTTTTTTAAAGTATGCTGTTTGCATTTCGAACAGAAACCCCATAAACTTAATTTTAACTAAACTAAATGAAACCCTGCTGTTAATCCTAAGGATTCTAAACCAAAAAAAGAAATTAACTAACTTTTAAAATATCATTTTAATTTATCTAAAATATTAGTTAAACGTAGAGTTTTATTGAATTTTCCAACGTAGACGTACAAGTTGTTTTTAAAAAGAGTTTATTTTGAAGTTGAATTCAATTGTAGTATTTTGAAAACCAACCCCCTTCCGATCGAGTTTCATTTCATTTGTTTTTAAGTTGAAAGTAAACCTTTGAAAACTAAACCAAAATAAAAACACACAAATCCTTAGATTCATTCGTTCGTTTGTTCGTTACTGTATTCTTTTTCTTTCATTGAACATCCTAAACGTTGCCTCCCCCCTCTGTCTGTTTCTCACTCTGTCTCTCTCTCTCTCTCTCTCTAATGAATACTTAATTAAACACCAAGTCAAATTGAATTGAATCAATATTTTTTGTGTTCGAATCAAACGCTCACTCACCTACTTTATATAGAAATATTCATACATCTCTTGTTGTCCAAATTCTCCCCTGCCTCTGGTACACTTACCCTCACTTACCAAAACGAAAATTCAAAACCCACCACCACCACTTACCTGACACATTACTTTTTCCTTTTTAGAAATAGTTTGATACAATTTTAAAGCAACATAAAACCAAACAATGAAAAAAAATACCAACAAATATCGAAGTGATCAAAAGAAAACCTTGTTTTGACTTTATGATTTTTCTTTTTTCTTCTTCTATATTATCTTTTTTTGATTTTTATGGTACATAACAACAACAAAATTCTTAGACTTCCTTATCCTTACCTGGTTCACCGTTTAACTTACGCAGGGGATCACGTAGTTCACACAAGGTAAGACCAAAAATGACATTTCAAACAAGAAACCAAAAAAATTAAATTCAAATAATGATGAGACCCCATTGCACACACTGCTGAAGCCTCTCAGCTCTTAAAACACACTTAGGGTGTCAATCATACACATGTTTTCACCACACACTCACTCACTCGTATTCACCTCACCCACAGACACCACCTTGATAAAAACATAGAAAATGTAGTAAATATCGCGGAATTCGCTACTCTAAAGTTCCATAGTTTTTCTCGAAGGTGTTATTTACATCACGCGCTGTTTTAAAACAGAAACAAAACTTTAGTGTGTATAAACATATTAATCCTTTAAGTTTTCTTAGTCCTGCGGGGAAATACTTGACTTGACCTGCTTATATGCCTAATCTACTTAACTAGATTCTTTTTTTGAAACTAATTTAAACCTTAGCTTGTTGAACAAAACTGTTAACATTATCTGCGAACCTGTACACGAAGTCTGCTAGCTATAAGTAGTAACCAGTGTCGTCCCAAAATCTAAAAATTAATTATTATTATGACTTGAGCAGTTTTTTATTCTGGTTCGAGACCTTTATGTTGTTTCTTTTTCAGAATCAACTTAAAAAGAAGAAATTGGTGAAATGTATTTGCTACGGTTGCCAGGCAGACTGTACAGCTGTTTCTAAACCCGCCAAGGTTTTTCTTCAGCAGTCTTTGGCAACGATTACTTCGGCCACAAATCAAATGACTTATACGGGAGACTCATTTTTATTAATGAGAATTACCCTTTGTGTATAGTCTTCGAACTGTGCGTAGAGCAATCTTCAACGCGCAATATCATTTCCACCAATTCCGTTTCGCATGGGTCTTCGTTGAAAACCACAAATGCAAAAAGCACAATCAAAGTGTGCATGTTTTTTGTGCGTACATATACTCATACATGCGTTGCACATTAGGGCGTACCAATCCTTTTTAATAGTTTTTTCGTTTTTTTGTTATTTATTCGGTCTTTTATCATTATTATGACTTGAGCAGTTTTTTATTCTGGTTCGAGACCTTTATGTTGTTTCTTTTTCAGAATCAACTTAAAAAGAAGAAATTGGTGAAATGTATTTGCTACGGTTGCCAGGCAGACTGTACAGCTGTTTCTAAACCCGCCAAGGTTTTTCTTCAGCAGTCTTTGGCAACGATTACTTCGGCCACAAATCAAATGACTTATACGGGAGACTCATTTTTATTAATGAGAATTACCCTTTGTGTATAGTCTTCGAACTGTGCGTAGAGCAATCTTCAACGCGCAATATCAAATAAATAATAAAAAAACGAAAAAACTATTAAAAAGGATTGGTACGCCCTAATGTGCAACGCATGTATGAGTATATGTACGCACAAAAAACATGCACACTTTGATTGTGCTTTTTGCATTTGTGGTTTTCAACGAAGACCCATTCGAAACGGAATTGGTGGAAATGATATTGCGCGTTGAAGATTGCTCTACGCACAGTTCGAAGACTATACACAAAGGGTAATTCTCATTAATAAAAATGAGTCTCCCGTATAAGTCATTTGATTTGTGGCCGAAGTAATCGTTGCCAAAGACTGCTGAAGAAAAACCTTGGCGGGTTTAGAAACAGCTGTACAGTCTGCCTGGCAACCGTAGCAAATACATTTCACCAATTTCTTCTTTTTAAGTTGATTCTGAAAAAGAAACAACATAAAGGTCTCGAACCAGAATAAAAAACTGCTCAAGTCATAATAATGATAAAAGACCGAATAAATAACAAAAAAACGAAAAAACTATTAAAAAGGATTGGTACGCCCTAATGTGCAACGCATGTATGAGTATATGTACGCACAAAAAACATGCACACTTTGATTGTGCTTTTTGCATTTGTGGTTTTCAACGAAGACCCATGCGAAACGGAATTGGTGGAAATGATATTGCGCGTTGAAGATTGCTCTACGCACAGTTCGAAGACTATACACAAAGGGTAATTCTCATTAATAAAAATGAGTCTCCCGTATAAGTCATTTGATTTGTGGCCGAAGTAATCGTTGCCAAAGACTGCTGAAGAAAAACCTTGGCGGGTTTAGAAACAGCTGTACAGTCTGCCTGGCAACCGTAGCAAATACATTTCACCAATTTCTTCTTTTTAAGTTGATTCTGAAAAAGAAACAACATAAAGGTCTCGAACCAGAATAAAAAACTGCTCAAGTCATAATAATGATAAAAGACCGAATAAATAACAAAAAAACGAAAAAAATAATTATTTTTTCTCTACCTTTCGGTAGCTTACCTTACCAAACCTACTACAGTTTTTCTTCTTTATCCAAACTTGATAATTCGTTCAAGTTTTATCTTTTTAACCAACCTTCTGTAAACCATGGATCTTACTTATTTAAGTCTTTTTAAACTGCAGAATTTTAACACCTGGTGCAACCTTACATATTTAACCAATTGCACGACTAATTTAGACTCTTCTATAATCCTTCAATGGATTTGTATTGTATTCAAAACTCTTTTCGATTGATTGACAGGCGATGTTAATTTAATGGCATTACCTTACGAAATCTAAATGGACCATACACACAGTCTAACAGTATGTTCGATTAGGGCATATAAGTGCCTTTTTATTTGAGATTTTGTTGCTCATTACTGGATAACGTAGTTAACCTAGAGTAAAATCTAGTTCATTTAAAGGAAAACCTAGTTAACCTAGAGTAAAATCTAGTTTATTTTAAGGAAACCCTAGTTCGCCTAAAGGATAACCTCGTTAATATAAAGGATAATATATTTACTTTTTTAGTTACCTAAGTTAGCTTACCTAATCTGATATAGAATAGCCTACCAAGCTTTACCTTGGATTACCTCACCTAACCTTATATAGGCTAGCTTGAACTACTGGGACGTATCGCTGTTAGCATACCGAACTATACCTAAACATACATAGATAGCTCACTTAAACTAATCTTACTTCGGTTGCCTAATCTTGCCTTCGTTAAATTTTCTAAAAGGCTTCTTGTCTCAAAATGATTATATAAAAAAGCTTATGTTAACAAGCTACTATGTTACCTTACAAAAACTACCAAGTTACCTAACCTTACATACAAAACTGAGCCAATCTAACTATAGATTAACTTTCTAAACCTTCTACAGGCTATCTAGGCTACCTAATCTTACCATTTTTAGGTAAACTGTCATTACCTTACCTTGTTTACGTTAGGAAGCCTTATCGAAACCTACCACATTTAACTTACCTAAGCTTTGTAACCTCCAAACCTTACCATAGTCAGGTAAGCTAACCTTACCTCAAAAAGCTTAATTAATTAAGCTTACTGTAAGATAGCTTACCAGATTTGCTTGGTTGCCTAATCCTACAAAACCAGTCTACCCAAACTAAATTGGGTTATATTACGCTACATAGTTAAACTACCTTATATTTTTTTCACTTCCGTTGCGTACTCAAACTTACTTACATATCCTTACTTAGAACACCTATAATTTTATGAGTCAAATTACCTTAACTTCACTAAACTGACTATACCTTAGCTAGCTTAACTAACATGAACTAAATTAGTTAACCAAACATTTTCTGAAATAGTTTAATTAAGTAAGGTTAACCTCAATAATATATCCTACCCTAGTTAGTTAGCAAAACCCCAATTTTGTTAACTTAACTACATTTGCATAGCTTTACTATCTAAACCGTGTACAAATTAACAAATCTGTACTCACATAGTTAAACTAACATATTCTTATAAAGGTGAACTTACCTAACCTCTAATTATGTCATTTAATCTCGAAGGGGTTTGTTAACCCAGCTGACTTTTCCGTACCTAAGTTTATTTAACTAACCACACCTGGATAAAGAAGCGTAAACTCACGAAGGTTAGCTTACGCGATAATCTATTTGCATAACCCATTTTGCCATAAAATAAATTTGTCTTCGTTAAAAAAATAACAACACCTAGGTACCTAAGCTTAACCTTACAATGATTAGCTAACCTACCTTTGGATAGTCTATGTTGCCTATACTTGCAATATGCCCGAACCATATCTTTTTTCAGGTTACTTACAATAATATAGGTTAACTTGCCTAAGCATGGCTAGGTTAGTTTTCGTAAACATCTTAAAAATAAGTTTACCTTAGTTAACTAAACTAACTACACCAAAGTTACCAAGTTTAACCTGTCAATGCCAAATTGGCTATTCTAAAAAGGCTATATTGCCAATACTTGGAATATTTTAAATATGGGTTAGCTTGGCTAAGTTAATTTACATAAAGATATGTAAAATAAGACTACCATAGTTAACTTAAGTTACTACAGCTAGGCGAACAAGCCTAACCTTACAGAGATTAGTCTACCTATCCTTAGATAGGCTATATTGCCTATACTTGCAATATTGTCTTATTACATCTTTATTTCAGTTTACGTACAATAATATAGGTTAACTTGCCTAAGCATGGTTAGGTTAGTTTTCGTAAAAATGTATAAAAAAAAGTTTATCCTAGTTAACAAAACCAACTACACCTAGGCAACCAAGTTTAACCTTACAATGGTTAGCTCACCTTATCTAAGATAACGTATTTTGCCTATACCTGCAATATTATTTTTCCTAACTTTACATTAACGCAAATAAAATAAGTTTAACTAAGCTTCTTTGATTACATCAATATTTAATTGACCTTGGTATAAGGACTTTACACTGGCTTTGCTAACATAACCTTGTTTAGTTTTTTAACACAAGAAAATATTATACTTAGTAGGGACATAAATACTGTAACACACGTTTTATGCTGTAAAATAAAAAGTACTGAATGTTTTTGGACCAAATATTTTTAATGTATATTGTGTCCAAAAAGAATCATCTTATTTGAAATGTCCGCCATTTGCCTTTACACACGCCTTAAGTCGCACTGGCCAATCGTCAATAGCTGCACGAACCTCGTCCATTGGAAAATTGGCCACAGCTCGAACCGAAGCAGTCTTGCGAGATCCAATGTTGGAGTATCTTTTGTGGCAAACCTTGTCTTCTAAAACCGTCCACAATTTGTAATTCAATGGGTTCAAATCTGGACTGTCTGAGGGCCATTCTTCAGAGGAAATGAACGCTGGCAAATTGTTTCAAAGCCAGGCCTGGGACGTTTTAGCCTTATGGGCCGGAGCAGAATCCTGTTGGAAAGTCCATCGCTGGTTTTGGAACAGGGAATTGTTAAGAGGCTTCACAACAGCTTCCAAAATGGTTTCTAGGTAAACTTTGGCCGATGTTTTGACTCCTTGTTCGCAGAAATGCAGGTCAGTGACCCCATCGTAAGAGGCACCCCACCAAACCATGACTGAACGGTAAAAATTTTTTCATCGGTGAACAAAATTTTTCTGTGTAAGTTATCAACGTGCTTCACCAAAAGACAATGCATTTTTCAATCCTCTTTTTTTTAAAGCTGCAGTCAATAAATATCCGGTACGTCTTTCGAAAACCCCAAGTCTTTTTTAATGATTCGACTCATGGACTTCTGCGTGGTATTCATCTCACGGGCCATGATTTTCTGTTTTCGGAGCGGATTTCTGTGAATTCTTCATTTAACGAACAGAGCGTGGGCGGCCCGACCGGTGGTAGTCTTTTACATCTCCAGTCTCCTCAAACAGTTTTATGCATCGGTAGACGAACATGCGGCTAGTCCCTAGTGGCCGGAGCGTTTTGAAAATATTGCTTTTTTCATTTCACACGGATACGGTTCTCATTATCTGACCACTCCATGATGAAAGTTTAAACAATTTGAAAATCCCGTTACAGCCTAACGCTATTGAGGTTAGCTTTCAAAACCCATATGACATTAACGGGGTATGTTCAGTTCTTCTATTGAAATCGGCGTGTTCAATGTTGTAACAGTGTTTGTGTCCCTACTAAGTATGTAAAATAAGATTACCATAGTTAACTTTACTACAGCTAAGTGAACAAGCCTAACCTTACAAAGATTAGCCTACCTATCCTTAGATAGGCTATATTGCCTATACTTGCAACATTTTCTAACTATTTCTTTATTTCAGTTTACGTACAATAATATGGCTTAACTTGGCTAGGCATGGGTAGGTTAGTTTTCGTAAAAATTTATAAAATATGTTAACCTTAGTTAACTAAACTAACTACACCTAGGTAACCAAGGTAACAATGCTTAGCTTAGATTAGCTAGTTTGCCTTAACTTGTAAATATTTTCTAAACAAGTCATTCTTATTATTGCTAAAGTAAATTTATATGGGTTCTGTTTCCTAATTATATAGGGATAGAAAAAACTCATATTAGTTTAACAAAGCTTGGTTAATTACACCAATATTTAATTGATCTTGATTAGGTATCAGGACTTTACACTGGCTTTGCTAACATAACCTTGTTTAGTTTTTTAACACAAGAAAATATTATAAAGGGTTCATTTTCAAGCTTTACATGCAAATTTTGAAATGAAATCGAACTCTAGAGAAAAACTATGGCTACTCTAACCGCTTCCCCGATCTAACCTTAAACATTTACACTAGTTCTAAATATACATACATATATAGTCGTACATAATAACATATTTTTACATAAATAGACTGTTTGCATTATTCAAGCATAACACCCATAATATCATTCATTACATTAATCAGCATAAAATATATGATGATCTTTATTAATAATATTAGAAGTCAATATACGTGTACGTTTTGTATGGTCCCATTTCCACCATTTATTTTTTAAAAACCCTTTTCCTACCGCCAGAAAATAAAACCCCCTAAACCCTGTCGAAAAATCATATTTTTGTACACTCCAAAACATGCATAAATGTGTAAGAGAAATGTGATAAAAACGAAATGATTGATGTATGTGATACTCTACTCTTATTCCTAAAACCCTAATACTACTGATATTGATACCTCTGTTTAATATACGTGTATTTTAATCATCTATATACTACGATACATTTATATATATATAAAGGTATATACTCAAAAGATCTGTTGAATATATATATATATATATATATATATATATATATATATATATATATATATATATATATATATATATATATATATATATATATATATATATATATATATATATATATATATATATATATATATATATATATATATATATATATATATATATATATATATAATTATTCTTACCGATTAATCGTATATTATTTTGTGACTGTTTATACGTCAATCAAAATTCAAATCCTCTCGCACTTTTTGAGATCGTAATGGAAATTGTTTCCTCTCTCAATCAATCTCTCGCAGTCTGTCTATCTATAACTATCTCTCTCTGCTCATTGATACTATACTTGTGTCCTTTACTCTCTGTAAACTTTCACTCTCTCTCTATCTCTCTTTATCTGTGTTTCTCGCTCTATATCTGTATATCCTCGAAATCCTTGACGTGCTTGGTTTATGTTTATGGTTTTTATGTTTATTTTCATCTGTTTTATGTACCATCTCATGTGGATATTCAACTTGATACTCGTACTACATACTCATATACATACATACCAACATTTGACATTTATACTGTCGTACATACTCCATGTTTTATGTTGAATATGAACTTTAACCTTTTGCATAACACCTACCCAACCACCCACCTCCCCACTTTCCGCCGAAAGCAACAGCTACCTCAGCAACATAAGTGTGCTTTCATTTCTTCCGTTTTTCATTGTTTGAATGTTTGTTTCCATTTCAAATTTTAAGTTTAACTTTTCGTTGAAACGTCCGTTTACTAAACCTCACTTCCCCCACCCGCCCACTTGGTTGCCAATCAAATTTAAGGTCTCAAGACCGCGCCGAAATTCTGACTCTTATATCGTTTTTTTTTCAATTTTGTTTTTGTGTACAAGAGTATAGGGATAGAAAAAACTCATAATTAAGTTTTATGAAAAAGAATCAATTTAATAAAAATTCACTTCAAGTTTTTTTTAAAGTAAAGTTTTTTAAACAAAAAACCAAAAAATATAAATCATCATAATATTTTTGCCACTATTCACCCACTTGTTCTACCCTAAATGTGTGTGTTTAAAAATGTAAAGCCTCTACTAACGAAAAGTTCAAATAAAAAACCACCTCAGTATACAATACGAAATGGGCGTGGACGTTTTGGAATACCAGGTAGCGATCGTAAGCCATTGGTACTGCAAACATATCAGGATGCCCAGCAGCATTTGCCCTATGCCGATGATTCGAATGCCGTCACACCCATGTCCGAAGAGAATGGTGCCATCATAGTGCCAGTTTACTATTGTAATTTAGGTAAGTCCTAGAGAAGTCGAACTATTTTATAAATATTTTATAAAATATGTTTTTTAGTAAACATAAATGCTAAAGAATGGATAACCCTTTTTTTATAATGTTACTTTTTTTTATAATGTTGACTTTTAGCTTAGGAAAACTATTATTATCTAGTTTTCCTAAGCTAAGTATGTTTATTTATTTAAATTTAGTTAAACTAATGTAGATTGGTTCACCAGCATAATCTCGGTTAACGAAGTTAATCTTGTACATGTTAGCCCAACATTATCCATCCGAATAAAAGTATATAATCAATCTAACCTTGATAATATAAAGAATAACCTAAAGGATATCCTAGTTAACCTAAAGAAGAATCTAGTTAACCGAAAGGAGAACCTAGTTAACCGAAAGGACCTAACCTAGTTAACCTAAAGGATTACCTAATTAACCTTGAGGATAAACTATTTAATCTAAAGAATAACCTAAAGGAGAATCTAGTTACCCTGAAGATTATCCCAGTTAACCTAAAAATAACCTAGTTTACCTAAATGATATCCTAGTTAACCGAAAAAATAACCTAGTTAACCTTAATGAAAACTTTGTTAACCTAAAGGATATTCTAGTTAACCTGAAGGATAACCTAGTTAACCTAAAGGATAACCTAGTTAACCTAAAGGATAACCTAGTTAACCTAAAGGATAACCTAGTTAACCTAAAGGATAACCTAGCTAACCTAAAGAATAACCTAGTTTACCTAAAGAATAACCTCGTTACCTAAAGGATAACCTAGTTTACCTACAGGATAATCTGGTTAAACAAAAGGATAACCCAGTTAACCTAAAGGATAAACTAGTAAAACTAAATTATAACCTAGTTCACTTAAAGGATAACCTATCCTTTAATCCTAAGCTAACCTTACATACATATGTTACTTCCCTGGTTAGACCTAATCTAGGTTTGCCTAATTTAACAAATAATAGGTTCTTGGTTGCTCTGTACTAGGATGTCTAGGATAAACTAACATATGTTATCTGGTTAACCAAATCTAGGTTAACATGGTCTTACTCATGTTACCATTGTTAAACTAACTTACGTTTACTATTTGAACCTAAAATGCCTGGTTTTATTTTATTTTTTGGTTAATCTAAGACTACAAAGACTTGCGTAATTAGTGTAGAGAAGACTTACTCCAATCGATATATTTTTATAAATGCTGGCCAAAAATATAGACCGGTTTAGAAAATAGAGACTGACAAAATTCGTTAGGAAAATATTAAGCATTTTTTTATGACAATATTTACAGTTTTATTTTCATGCATGGGGTTATCCATTTTTTCCATTTTTCTTTTATGCTGAAATTCTAACATTTAATTTGTACTATCGCACTTTTCATCCAGGTTCTAGACATTCTTCATATACCTCGCATCAATCAAGAATCTCGTATACATCACATGGAGATCTATTGGGTGGCATGGCAGCCATGGGTGCCAGCACCATGACCAAAGAAAGTAAATTGCGCAGTCGCAATACACGCAATCAATCAATAGGTGCGGCCACCAATGGAGGCGGCGGCGGCGGAGTTAGTTCAGCTGCCTATATGGAAACAAATCACAAAGAGCATCAACAAAGGGAATATGTAAGCTGGGAAGAGAGGGGGTTTTCTTGACAAAAAAATATTAATGGTTTTTTACTTGGGGCAACAGGAAATGGGTCAGGAGTATACAGACGAAGCTGGCAAAATAAAACACCACGACAATCCTTTTATCGAGCCCGTCCAAACTCAAACAGTGGTAGACATGAAAGGTATGCATGAATGTTTTAACGGAGGAATGGTTTAAATATTCACGCTTTGTTTTTCAGATGTTATGGTCTTAAATGATATCATTGAACAAGCCGCTGGTCGGCATAGTCGTGCAAGTGATCGAGGTGGTAAGCATTGTTCTCTAGAGAGTTTAATTAACTTTTTGGATTTTTTTTTTGTTCAAACCGATTCCCGCTTTATTGTTTGATTGTATGTCTTTTTTAACAAACCAAATATCCCCGAAATTTGCCTTTTTTACTTTCATAATTTTTTTCTGTACTACTTTTTTATGTTGTAAATACAAATACCATTTATATATGTTAACCAACCAACAACCCAAAACTTTAATACGTGACTATCGAATCGAAATTTGCTAAATTTGAATTTCGATGCTAACCCCCGCCCAGTTATCCCGCCCCATTCAGTTTAACAAATAGCAATTGGTCTGTGTTGTAAATAATATTTTGCGTTTACTGAAATGTGTTTTCCATATTTTGTTTTCTTTGGTGTTCATTTTTAATTTCAATATTGGTAAAAATTTGAAACAAAATTTAATGCTAAAGTTTTTGCGTTTAATTTAATTAAAAACAAAATAATCCGTTGTTATGACAAGAGTAAAAAAAACCCCAAAGCATTGGAATGTATATATAAATTTAAGCATTTTTTAAGTTTTTTTTTCTGAATCATCCTTAAGTTCCCGGCTTGTTTAACAAAATCCCCTTTTTCAAAAAAAAACATAAACATTTACCAAAAAAAAAAAATATTTAGCATAAACTGAATCTTTATTTGGTTAACTAACTATGACATGCGTTAAGAATGAGTTTGTGTGTCTTTGGTTTTTAAATTTCAATCTTCCGTTAAGTGCACCTTTTCAAAAACCAATACGAAAAACAAAAGATGATCTGAATCTGAATAAGTAATTGAAACATTCCAACTCTGCAACTTCAGCACAAAAACTACCGGGCTCTCCGAGCCCCGTCGTACTTTTTGTGTTTGCCAGCATGTTAAACTTTGGCAAACTGGTCCTACTGTTATCTCTTCTTCTCATACCTGCCTTAACCAACGATAAACTAAAAACCAACCTTTACTAACGACTAATTTTATTTTTCACTATTCTATCTATTCTTGTTTTTTTATCTTTATGTTCTTAATCCAAGCCTTTAATAACTTTTAACTAAATACTTTTTTTTGTCTTTCTTAATTATAAATCAATCCCCCTTTTTACAAAATGACTTCTTTGACTCGTCCATTTTTTGCCTTAAACGGTGATGCTATGAAAAAACAAACAAAATATTTGAAGAACGAAATATATTTTTTGTAAAAAAAAACAAATTAAAAAAAATATTTAAACCATTGATAAACGTCTTCATAAACAAAACACATACGCTCACACATACATTAAAATCACACCTCTCAGAAGACAACAAAACAAAAGAAAAACTCTTCTCTCATTTTACTCGTTTCCTACTTCCTGCGTTCACTAAACATAACCTCAAACCCAGCCAACCTACCAACCAAACCATACAATTCAGTTCAACTCAATTCAACATTTTTATTTGAATAACCGTAGTTTAACGTCCACAAAGACACGCCATTAACAACCTAACAAAAACACATAAAAGAAGATCCCATTAAAAAGCTCTAGTAGACTGTGGAGGAATTTGAATACTTCAACACATAAATAAGCTTTTTAATAGACCTTCAGCAGAGAATTTAAATGGAAGAGATAATCGTTTTTAATTCCCTAGAGTTCTAGAAAATATCTTACTAAACAAAGCTCGCCTAAATTGTAAATTGTTCTTGTAACGTCAAGAATGTGTACAAAAACTAACGCTAGCTTTTGCGTTCCGTTTTTGAGTAATAAGGGGTCTAATATTCATGAACATGAAGATTTTTCCCTTACTTAACATTTAACTTGCGTCAACTGTCGTGGAAGTTAAAAGTCACACTTTTTAACCAGAGCTTTTCAATAAACTTCAGCGGAAAACTAAAATGTTGGATAGAATATTCTTAAAAACCTCCAAATATATCAATATTTTTTCTTTTTGGTGTTTTAGACGGTTTTTAATTTGCACAAAACTTTATTTGGTAGAGCTTTTCTTTCCCACATAAGTCTACCGTGAAAGTTTAAGATCAGACCACAAAACCAGAGTTTTTCAATATACGTTCAGCGACGTAGTACAATTTTACCTAGAAATTTCTAAAAAGCATTGAGTTCCAGAAATATCTATTTTTATGGATATTTTAAAGCTTTTTCCTGCATACATTTTAATTTAAGCAAAACTTTTCTGTTTTGATAAGTCAAGTTCCCTGGACTTGTTTAAATAGCTTCCAAATGCATTTTAAATTATATTGAGAATCCTTCTTAAGGCGACTTCTTATTAGAGCTTTTTTAGAAATTCTTCGCTCTGTTCTGAGTTTTTCTCTCTCAAATGTTACGTTAGCTCCTTATATTGTAATACACAATACGAAAAAATTCGTTAATTATCAAGTTTAGGGTTTGTGCGTTAACAAAAATAGTTTAACGAAACGATAACTTCCCGCTTTCAATGAAAAAGCTGTAATATTGATTTTTTTGTTACCAAAAAAAATTATATTAACAATTGTGGTTAACACTATTATCCTATTAAAAATATACCGGTCCTATATCGTGGTACATAAAGTTAAAAGCTTTATTTTCCCTTTGAAACTAAGAAAACTTATATTATAGAGAGAGGTGTTATATAAAAGCTCTGGTGCTATGGTGAGGGGTATGAAGACAAAAAGCTCAAAAATATCACTTGTTTTGCTAATTAAAGAATGAAGTTTATGCTTCTAGATGTCATAACCTAATGCAAGAGCATTAGGTTATGGCTCCCCAATGTTACTTTTCTGAGCAAATACTTTGATATTTTAAAGATCTTGACATTGTGTTGCACATCATAATACCAGAGCTTTTTAATAATCGTACCCTCATTATGAGTATATCTCTGGTGTTTAGCAAAAGCTCTTGTTAAATACTTTTTGCATTTTATTTTGTTACGCAAAATGCAACGCAAAAGCTCATGTTACCAAAAAACAAAATTACCCTTAACCTTAAAAGAGGGAAGACAAATTAGTATGAATATCTCAAATTTAATTTCTCTGCACTAAAACAATCTACCAAAAAAACGCAAAAAGCTCCGCTCAGCAAATTGAAAGCTTTTCAAATAACTGCACCAGCTTTTTAGCAGTTTTATTCATAGCCTCAAACAAACAGCCATCACTACCACTACTACAATCTACCACAACAACTTATAAACCACTATTTTTCACTCGTTTAACCAACCAATTTTACCAAAACAACAACAAAATAAACAAAACAGTTGCTGCTGTTCTGTCTGGCGCCTACATTTGAATCACCCACTCGTAAAGCAAAAGCTCGTTTAAGCCTCAAATCTCAATAAAAAGCTTAATAATTTTGTTTTTCTTAAATCAAATTTCATTCCCGCCGCCCTCCCTACTTTTTGCGTTTGTTTTTTAATTCGATTTTAGCCTTTTTGAAACAAACAAATACTGTTTAATTTTTATGATTTGTTCTGTTCGAAAATATTTGTTTAATTCTCTTAACTTACGTTTAACTCTTAATCAATTGTTAATGTTAGTTGAATAGTAGTCATTAACTAGTTGCATGGATTTTTAGTAGATTTTCTATATTTGTTTTAACGAAAAAAAAAGAAATTTAAAATTTGTTTTCCAACTTCTAGATAGTCTGCCTTAAACGCATGCCTTATCCTCAACGCCCCCTCGCCCTAAACAAACCAGTCAAAACCAAAAATTTTTAAATTCTTTGTGTACCTTTATTTGTAGCCTAGAATCGTAGAGCCTTTTGTTGTGTAAAAAGAGTTTAGTTCAAGTTTAACTTCGCATTAAAAAATAATCTGATAAGTATTAAAAATTTTAGTTGAAATACAAGCTGTAGTTAAATAGTTAGACCCGGTTCAATGACTTTTAGTAGTATGAGTTTAAAGTAATTAAAGTTAAACGTATTGTAACTTAAAAAACTTAGATTAAGCTACTAGAGTGTACTGAATAGGTCAATGATAGATTTTTTTAACTTAAGGCCCCAACAAAACATTCTTGAGATGAGAGGCCAAATAAAAGTTTAAACTAGACTTGTAAAGGAAGTAAATAGGAATTTACCTAGACAAGCTTAGTTTCTCAACAGACTGCTTGAACTGATCAGGACTCAGAATACTAGTTATAAATGTTTTTCAAATATGCTTTGCATAACTTTTATCAAATTTGGAGCCAAGTTAAATGGTTTAACTACAACTCACCAAGATATGATTATTAAGACCAGGTTTAAATACTGTTTTTTCAAGTCCCTCAATAATAATTTATTCAAAGCACTGCTCTAAATATGCATAGAATACATAATAAAACACGAAATCTGCCAGTGAAGGCAATTAATTTATAGTTAACCTGCTTTAGCTCCTATCAAACAAAAAAGTAAACTTGGTTTAACTAAAAGCCCGGTTACGATATAAATTGAAAACTGCTTTCA
Organism: Hydrotaea diabolus; assembly: GCA_963513945.1. Taxonomy (NCBI): domain Eukaryota; kingdom Metazoa; phylum Arthropoda; class Insecta; order Diptera; family Muscidae; genus Hydrotaea; species Hydrotaea diabolus. The sequence goes on from OY740718.1 coordinate 7,843,755, forward strand.
ATTAATCGGGTTAGGTTAAAGGAACTAAAGCTATTTAAGAATTTTACAAAAAAAAGTCCATCAAGATTTCTATATATTCTCCAAAAATACTAGCTAGTTTGATACATTTTGAGTCCACAAACTGCAATTAAAGGAAATTGCTCAATAGTTAGCCAGCTTTAACTCTGATTAAACCGAATCAAACTGGAATAACTCTGATTTAAATTAAACACAAGCAATTCAAATAGCTAAGTTTAAAGACCTCTAGCTAGTTAAGCTTAGTCAGCATCGCTTTAAGATCCTTTGCCTTTTTTAGGATTAAAAAAGTTCTTCGAATATGTTCAGTCTGAACATATTTGACTCAGTAAGAAATCGGTTTAAATTAAAATCTTTAGAATTTTGCTATCAAAGACTCAGTTGAAAAGTAAAAAAAATTAACCGGTTTTCACTCTGATTAAACTAATTAAACTGGTTTAACTGTAAACTGTGTTTTGACTAAATCATAACCAGAACTTTAAATTTCGCTTAATAGTTGTGATATACATGTATAGAGTGTTTTCCAAGAAGAAATAAAACGCGTATAATAATGTTTTAAAAATTATTTCGGGCAAGTGTCCGCCGCGGCTGGCTCGAATAAATTCTAGCCGAGAGGCCCAATTTTTGACCACTTTGTGCAGCGTTTGGGGCTGTATATCAACAATAACGCGCCAAATATTTCTTCCAAGGCGTCAATCGTGTCGGACTTCTCTGCGTAAACAAACGAGTTCACGGCGTGTTAAATCGCACGATCTTGGAGACGACGCCACGGGCCCACGACGCGAGATAATTCGCTCACCAAAAGTTTCCTTCAATAACTTGATTGTTTCGTTGGCTGTATGGCATTTAGCGCCTTCTTGTTGGTACCAAAGGTCGTCCACATCAACATCCTCTAATTCAAGCAAGAAAAGTCATTAATTATGGCTCTAAAGCGTTCACCATAGACTGTCACATTATGGCCGGCTTCATTTTTAAGAAATATAGACCGCTCTGCCCTTAGGGCACACCAAACTGTATCTTTTTGAGGTTGTAACGGCGTCTCAACAATGGCTTGTGGATTTTAATTACTCCAAATGCGACAATTTTGGTTATTAACGTAGCCATTCAATCAAAAGTGAGCTTCATCGCTGAACAAAATGTTCTTGTAAAAATCAGGATCGGTGGTGGCCTTCACGTTTTGGGCCCATTCACCACGATTTATTTGCAAACGTTGTTCCGGTTAAAGTCTATTTATTATAAAATGGCAAACCGAACTGAGCATAAATCAAGTGACATCTGTCAAAAGGACCAACTCCGAAAAAAGTGTGGCCATTTTGAAAACCAAACGTCTGAGATAAACACTATTTACAAACAAACTGAGCCATAAATTGGGTTTAACATATCCAAGTAAAAAATTAACAAACTTAGCAAAAAAAAACTCTATGCAGAATGTATTAAGCTTTCACTCGTTCCGATTATATAAACCAACCTATCTCATTACAATAACCTCTTGTTAAGTTAGTATAACGTCCAAAGCCATCCCCCAGGTTAACCTGATGGATATCAATTCTCGCTTCCTCTTGGCGAGAACTATCCTTAATATACTCGTAGCCGTATTCTTTTGAGGTAACTAGCTTACCCAGTTAGTTTCCAATATTGTAATCCAGAAACATTGAACCACATTAAGAATAGTATGGCAACATTGTTTCTCTTTGTATACACTAACAAGAATTGAACAGCAAGAGGTCTCATCGACGAATATGCCAAAAGCAGACAACAAAATCGACAAATTGTAATAAAATATTTAATGAAATATAAGATGGTCCAACTAAAACGCACAATGTTAATTGTAAATAAAACAAAAAGTATTCAGAGAATTATCTCAATATTTTTTATTGTGATAGATGGAACCCATGGTCAGTAGTAGGATCGCTTTAATTGGTAATAGCCAGAGTGTCAATCGGACTTTTTTGCATTTTTACTTGAGCCGCATAATTTTGTGCTAACGCAAGATTAAAAGCCGGACGCCCATATCCATCATGCTGAGTCTCCAAATTGGGTGCTGGTCTAAAAATCATCTTCTCGTTTGGAGCCCATTTTTTGTCTCCTCAGGCTACATTTTCATGACTGTAGCTTATTCATTTAACAAACGTGCGAATATCCACCACAACACCCACAATGAATGACTGTTTAGTGCAGTTTACGGTACGGCAACTTATTCTTTCGAAGCCTAGTTGTTATTGTTGTAGCGGCACACCGTACCGGTGTGATAGCCCTTGGTCGAAAAATTGCTGTTTCCGGTCGATCCGGTGCATAGAACCGGCTGTCGTGGGATCGTTCCTAGTAGACATGATTGCCGTCAATTGGTCTCGGCACTGAGCAATGTTAACCGAATTTATACTGTCAGAACTCGATAATATCGATAAGTCTCCACAGTGGTTCCCACAAAAGGGCGCTACATGTCATAAAGCAGTGCATCATTTGAAGTTTTAAAGCGAAAAATTTGGTGGAACAGAAAACTAAAACTAAATTTGTTTGCCAACCAAACAATTAAGGAAGCTTGTACAAGCCTAGATTCCATCGCTACATTTAGCTGTTAATTGGATGCAATAATCAGTTACTGGAATCAAAAATATCTGTGGAAAAGCCGAAGTATTAGTCCCTCTAACCTAAAAAATGATTTTCGGATATGAACTGTTTTGTTTAAAATATTGGTTGCCACAATCATTAGTTATGGCAACTTCTAATTTAAATATGTCCATGGATGTAGACGATTAAGCCACTTTATGTTCCACAGTATGGCCAAATCTAACACCGAATAGTATGGCAAACCGAATATTGTGGGCCATTTAAAATTTTAAGATAAAATCGGCTGTAAAAAATACAGAAAATTTTTTTAAATTTCTGGTTTTATTGGAAATAATAAAGTTTGTCGTTTAAGAATTCATTTAAATGGTCCACCCTTTATCTAAAGGTAATTTTCTTTAACAGAGTTTTTGCTAAATCGGTATCCAACTGCCTTATTTCTCAATTTATATCACCTTTAATTGGTAGTTAATTTTGAATCGAAAACATATTGTGAAAAATCGTCGGATTTTTCTAACTTTGCTGAAATTATATCTGTGTTTAGTACAGTTTAAATCTAAAAATGCTTCAAAACCTAACCAGTAGAGTTTAAACCAGATTCTTCTGCTTAAAGAATATCAGCGTGTTAAAAACGGAACACTCTAGTTTGATTTAGTGATCGGCTTAAAGCAATAAATTCCTGAACTTAAACCCAAACGTCGGTATCCTCTCTCTCTCTCTCTCTCTCTCTCTCTCTCTCTCTCTCTCTCTTTATTTAGCAATATTTTAAACCAGGACTTTTTAAAAGATGTAACCAGACTATGCCAAGCCTTGGGCTTCATCTTAATCGGTTTAGTTTGTTTATTGATCTTTAAACTTTAACTTATTTGGCTAAGTTCTATTGTGAATATTTTCCGAGAATACTTTTTTAAAATTAGTTAATAGTAAACCCAGATAAAAGTTAATATTTCCGTCTCTCTCTCCTGCTCTTCATACTTGTTGTATATTTTAGTTCATAGATGCCCAATGTAATAGTATTGGTGAGAGCGACGAAATAACACTGGAAGAAAAGATTTTTCTATTCATTTTATTTAGTCGTCAACGAGATAGCGACGAAAGCACATGTGTGGCGGGTGTCGTAATTTTTTTCTGTTTCTGGGAAATATAAAATTAATGAATGTACATATTTTAGTAATACTCTTGATAAATGCATTTATTTTAGTAATACTCTTGATGAATGTATATATATATATATATATGAATGCATGTCATCAAAAGCATTTTGTAACATAAAATACTTTTCAAATGACATCATTAACATATCGCAATAATTTCAGTTTATGTGTTCACTATCAGCAGTCTCGATCACGATTAAATGTAAATAAGACACAGAACTTCTGCCAGTGTAGCTTGTCTCTCCCACTCATATTTCTGCTTTCCTATTGGTTGATTGACGATCAAACAAAAGAGCGTAAGAATACGTGTGAGTTGAAATTGCTGAAATCAGCCACTACTGGGCATCTATGTTTTAGTTAGACGTAGCTAAATTTAAACCCAGTTTAGTATTATTTAGATTAGATACCATTTTCTCCTTTGAATTGTGAGAGCAAACATACTTATATTCTATGTCACCGTAGGTAGCCCAAACGTAGGTTCAGCCTTTAAACCGAACTTCAAAAACGCCTCTTAATGTGTGTTGTGTGTATTCGTATGTGGTAGTTACAAAAAAAAAAACCAGTTACAAGCCGCTTAGCCCTGTTTTGTAAGCCTCGTTAATACTAAATGTGTGTTGAGCATTAGTTTTGTTGTTAGAATTTGTCAATGTCATCCACCCAAAATGTGTGAAATGTGTTTTGCGCTCGAAACAAAAAAAGAACAGAAAGGCTGCCTTTCTCGCTCTCCATTGTTTGTAAATGTTTGCCTCTACTTAGAAAAACCAACTCTAAATCAATTTTTAAACGTAATGCAAAAGAGAAAATAAATTTGCCAATTGCAACAAATAAAAATACGAAAAAATTAAAAACAAAACTGAATTATTTAGAAATCGAAGTTGAAACAAAAACTGGCAGAGTCAAAGTATGTCAAAATTCACTAATTCGAAATTTTACGATTCAGTCTCCGTTTACTATTTTCCCACAGAAGACGATGACGAAGATGGTCCCACATTTAAGGACATAGCCCTCGAATATATACTGAAAGGCATAGAAATCTTTTGTGTATGGGACTGTTGTTGGGTGTGGTTAAAATTTCAGGAATGGGTCTCATTCATTGTGTTCGATCCCTTTGTGGAACTCTTTATAACACTGTGTATTGTGGTCAATACCATGTTTATGGCTATGGATCATCATAACATGAACACCGAATTGGAAAAGGTTCTCAAAAGTGGTAACTATGTAAGTATAATTGTATAATGTCCATGTTGGGGATTCTTTCATAGCTTGTGGGGGTAATTTTTATCTTTCAGTTCTTTACTGCCACTTTCGCCATTGAAGCCTCCATGAAACTCATGGCCATGAGTCCGAAGTACTACTTTCAAGAGGGCTGGAACATATTCGATTTCATAATCGTCGCCTTGTCTCTGCTGGAATTGGGCCTGGAAGGTGTCCAGGGCCTGTCCGTGTTGAGAAGTTTTCGTTTGGTAAGCTCTTCTTGACATCAAAATGACAAACAACATTTTCCAATCTTTTGCAGCATTCAGACCGATTCCAATACAAAAAATCCACAAAAATCCAAAGCAAATCTAAATCTAAATAACTTTTTTTGAAAATCAGAATATTGTTGTTTTTGTTACTGCTTAAATGTACTTACTACCACAAAATTCCAGCTTCGTGTTTTCAAATTAGCCAAATCTTGGCCCACCCTTAACTTATTGATATCCATCATGGGCCGCACGGTGGGCGCCCTAGGCAATTTGACCTTCGTCTTGTGTATTATTATCTTCATATTCGCCGTGATGGGCATGCAATTGTTTGGCAAAAACTATACAGGTATTAAGGAAAAACGCCTCTCAGCTACGATTTATGCCACAATTTTATCAAAAAAAACAAAATATCCAAGTTTCCTCAAATGCCTTCTTTAACTCTTTTTGATTAAACAACAACCAACTACTATTTTTTCTAAAAAGAACCACTTTAACCATTTTTTGAGAACAACCAACGCTTTAAGCACGTTTTCTATCCTACTACTAAACATACATATTTACTCTATTCATATATAGTTTAAAAACCCTTTTTTAAATAAACAAAATCTTAAAAACCTTAGCTGGATTTGTTATACCTAGCGGTATAAACAGGCAAATCCTTGCCCACTTTCCCCACCCAAGGTCCATTGCCTTTTTATAACGCCTCTCATGTTTTAACGTAAATCACGATCATGTCGATTGCGAATGGGCATGTAAATGCTACGCGCCTATTCTGATTTTTAACCTACCATATATAATCCAAAACTCTTTATATTGAATCCTCTTTAAAAAAAATTAATACATTTTTAAATAATTTTTTTCATATTTTTTATAACAAAATCAACTTTTCCTACGCTTTGCCCGGCTTTTATTTAACAAAAAAACCAAAACTGTGCAATTAATTTTGTAATTAAACACCATCACCAATCATCATACCCAAAAAAAATCCCAAAAACCACGATCATTTTTTACAATTCGGGGGTCTCAACTCAAAAACAAATCTACCAAAATCGTAACCGTATCGAATCTTCAGCTTCGTGTATTCAAATTGGCAAAATCTTGGCCCACCCTGAACTTGCTCATTTCAATTATGGGCCGGACAATGGGTGCATTGGGTAATCTAACATTTGTACTTTGCATTATCATCTTCATCTTTGCTGTTATGGGAATGCAACTTTTCGGAAAGAACTATCATGGTAAGTACAATTGATCGTCGACACAAAAATATGGCAAATCGCTAAGCAAAAAAAGAAGCGAAACAAAATTTAACTATATAAGGACCATTTTTTGAAACAAACATTATTATTTTATAATAACACCTCTCTGAGACAATGGAAGGAAAACTACCATAATTGGCAGAATATGAGAAACGAAAACGTTACTTCGAGCAAAAATTAAAAAAAGTAGTGGGGTATTGTGAGTTCTGAATCCAATCTTTGGAACCCGTACTCCTCTACTACTGTAATTTTATTTCAGATGATATACAGTTTCTTAAAATAAGTAAAACAAAAAGTCTAACTATGTTAAAAGAAAAAAATATGTAGGGTGGTTCCATAAATATAGCAAAATTTGGTAAATTTCCTCAGAAAAACACGTAGCTATTTATCAATAGTTTAGAGAAAATCCTAGATGTTATAACTCTGCCGTCAATTCGTCCGATCGACTCTAACGATAAAGAATCTCAAGTCGTTGTGCGAACTTAGTATACCACTCTAATTGAGCAGATCTTCAAGTTTTTGAATGTTCCGCTGCTTTTTTCATGCACAAATAAAAAAAAATGAGATTAGTTGATGTAGAACCTGAATATCCCTACTACTAAAATTTATTTTTAGCAGATACTCTTCTTCACTACTGATATTTTATAAAATTTAATGAGAAGTCAAACTTTATTCAAATGAAGTAGAACTGAAATAGAGTGCATCCAGAAAAAATCTAAAACACAATGGATCCATGAGTTTTTCAAATGCTTTAATGTGGCAGAAGAAGCCTAAATTAGTTGAAAATCTAAAGAGGGGATGAACTATGAATATTTTTGATTGAGAAATTAACAAAATCGAACTCTCAACTTATTATGGCATTCTTAGAAGTCTTAAAATTGACAATGGTGAATTTAAAACAATGATAACCAAATCTACCCCATTCTCCAAATATCTTCAAAGGGCAATATTAACATTTAAATTTTGCAAGTTTTTATAATAAGGGGAAAGATCTATAGCAATTTTTTTCCCTCACTAAACTGAATAAAGCAAAGAAAATTTAGTCATTTAACTCAAAAACTGGTCCTTAGTAATGTGATCATTTAAAATTGTGTGTTGTACTCTTATTTGTTTCCTTATTTTCGATTAATTTTCTGTTGTAATTTTGAAAAGAAAAAAAACGCTGGTTTATAGTTTCATCCAATGATTTCGTATATCATCAATGAGTCCTAGCACCCTTAAACAGTATATAGGAGTTATACCCTACACCAGCAGTTAGAAAAAATCAATGAAAAACAATATAAATAAATATTAATCAAAATGTTCATGTCCGCCCTAGCACTGGATCAAATGGAAACATTTCCTTTAAATAAACATTGTTAATATCAATCAATTTCTTTTTTATCGTTCTCTTGTATTTTGTTACAAAGAGTTTTTAACTAACACAAATGGTTTTAGTTATTTGAAAGGGTGTCCACATAAACGCGATGAGTATCGAATTTTCAAATAAACTTCGTAGGTGTGAAATATCAAATTAATTCCAACGTTAATTTCAAGCTAAAATCTAGATTCTCTTTACTTTTTAATACTTTTTTTTTTGAAATTAAAAAAAATATAATTGTGAATATAATCCACATTTCTCTACAAAATGACAAGCATTAAAAGTTGCTAGTTCTTTTGTTTTCAAGCTATATGCACGCCATTGTGTGTGGAGTATTACTTCATTAAAATAATCGCCTCAGCTGTCCGTCGATCCAGCAGCCGGCGAAATTTTTTAAGTGCGTAGATATTTCGTCGTAACTTTTCAAAAATATTCCTCGAGCTTGTCCAAATTGGTTAGCTAGGCTGAGGACTTGGCCTAGCAATATAGAGAATATAACCTAGGTGTGTTAAATCGCAATGAGATAAGCCAGTTGCCAATTAAATGGCATATAGCGCTATTTTGATGTAACCACAGTTCAGATATAACTAACGAATTCCCAGAGAATACAATGTAGGGGCGTTACACCGCCTGAAACTGTGAAATAATTTAGTGGATAAATTCTTCGCACCTAAGAGTGTAGCTTCCCTTACATAGCATATAGCGCCGGATACATCGATGTTGTCAGGCTCTTACCGCTAAAATTCGCAATAGTCGGCAACGTCCGACTTTAGCTTTATTTCCTAGTTTATCATGTTTTGAGTTTAAACTCTTTAAAATATATAGCGTAGTTTAAACTACCTCGGAAAACTGGCCTGAGCAAATGAATAATTCAAAAAATATTTCACGAAAATAATATATTTGAAACTATAATTCTCTTATAAATGTAAAACATTTTATTATTTGTATGAAATAAGAACTATCTGAAACATTTTGTAGTTTATGTGAAAAAGTTCAAAATTTTAATAAAACATTTCATAGTTGTTATGATATATTGCTTAAATAATTTTAAATAAAATTAGAATATATCAATGGGGCGTCTATCAACTCGCCAGAGATTCTTAGCCTCTTTGTTAGCACTAACCATTACGTTGGTGTAGGGTAAACTGCAGTCGGCCTTGTACGACTTTTTTTATACTTGCCCTTTATATACTCCCGCCTCTAATTTTTCCTTCAGTCCTTGGCCGCCAGATATCTAAAATATTTACAAGTCCCATTTCCCTAACTCCCTGTGTCAAGGAAACAATTTTGATTTCAAAACAATTTGAAGATGAAGTAATCATCTCAAACTACTTACGCGATTTTTGATTAAACAACACACACACATATTACACAGTCCATTATTAGATAGACATGTAAACATATATGTTTTCCAACAGTAAGTATTTCTTTAATGAAACTCAAATATTGTTTTTTTTTGGTTTGAGATTTACACACAACAACTCGGACACCGTATTTGAATTTCCGTTTATATGAATTTACCTACACCAACAATTAGGAAAACCACCCACCCCCAAAATTAAGAAAAAAAAAACAAATTTCAACTTCTGAACCATTTTTTCGCTAGAATTTTTGCCAGTAGTTTGTAGTTACCAGAAAACAAAAAAATGCCTAATTTTCTTTAAAGCTTACATAAGTGTTATACCAACTGTTATACTAAACTTCTAATCTTTTAATAAAACTGCTTTTGACCGTTTACTAATGCTTTGTTCTTTTTCGTGGTATCCCGTATTTAACAGATCACAAGGAACGTTTCTATGATCACGATTTGCCCCGTTGGAATTTCACCGATTTTATGCACTCGTTCATGATTGTTTTTCGAGTGCTGTGCGGAGAATGGATAGAGTCCATGTGGGACTGCATGTATGTGGGCGATGTATCCTGTATACCATTCTTCTTGGCCACTGTGGTTATCGGCAATCTTGTGGTAAGTATGGCACTGCCATCGAAAATGTAATTCTATGGAATTGTTTCAATTGAAAATTGCTAATTAATTTCTCACGATATTTCTTTGGGTTAGGTTCTTAATCTTTTCTTAGCTTTGCTTTTGTCCAATTTCGGTTCATCTAGTTTATCAGCACCGACTGCCGACAATGATACCAATAAAATAGCAGAGGCCTTCAATCGTATTTCTCGTTTTAAGAACTGGGTGAAACGTAATATTGCCGATTGTTTTAAGTTTATACGTAATAAATTGACAAATCAAATAAGTGACCAACCATCAGGTGAGAGGATCAACCAGATCAGTTGGATTTGGAGCGAAGGTTTTTATCCACTTGTTTTTTACTACTACTACTACTAAGTACTACTACTTACCCCACCATAACTATGCTATATGTATACTATCAAATACTCAGTCCAAACAACTATTTACGTTCAATCGTTCAAAAACAACAACCAACAAAACGTATAGAATTCAAAATTCGAAAACTCAAAAACCTCTTCACTTTGTATTGCCAATACATAAATAGTTTGACTTTCAATTCAGATACATACGTTTATTTCTCAAAAACAAATTCCCCTTTTTTCCACCCAATTTTTACCGCCCCTAATTCCAAGAATGGGGCGGGGCGGCCAAACAAGGCCTGTACCTCAAGCATTTTAGCTTTTAGTTTGAAACATTTATGCCATTCATACCGTTTACGAGTTGTATGAAGTTAATACCAACTTATATGTAGCTCACAACGAATGTAGAAATTTGAATTTATAACGTATTTATGCCTTCTTTCCTTGTAATTCTTTTTTTTTGCTGTAACATCAAATAAAGCACAGTACCGACTCAAAGCATTATGACCGATGAAAAGTTATTTTAACGAAATAGGTTTCGAATTGTAAAATTCAGTTTTTATATAAGTAGAAAAACTTGTATATTTTGGAAATTGACTGCTTAGATAAACGTTTTAATTGTGAATTCAGTTTTCAATAAAGAAATAAGGAAAATAGGTTCTATATTCAAATAAGGTAACTAAAGTTTATGGTAGATGGATTATTTAACACCCCAGTCAGGTCGCGAAACATTTCGGAAGAAACTTATGCCTCACTTGTCTACACAAAAAAAAACTATGAACAGTAAAATTTTTTAAAAAACTAAAATTGAAATCAATAATTTTCGATTTAATAGATCTAACAAAATTCACTTACAAAAAACTATATAATCATTTAGTTTGTTAATTGGTTTATTTTCCACTGTGCTTAATATTGAATTTTCTCAATAATGGCGTGCGTGATTGGAAACAATAATTGAAGTTCATAAATCGTTTTAAAATAATATATAAATCTACCAATGATTTAATTTCCCTGTTATTTAGGTAATATGCCCAGTTAACTGGAAAAGGGAAAATTTTAAAAGTAATTGAATAACCGAATTTCAATTTTAGTAATAGTCTTTTTTCCTGTGTTCAAGTGCGATTTAAAATAAGATTTTTATGCTTAAACTGGGTTCAAACGAGATGCTAGCATTGTCAGGAGTTTAACTTAAACGATCTAAAATGATTAAAGACAAGAGTTTTCTTTAAAACTAAAACAGAACCTGAAAGAAAATAAAGTCTACTGCTACATTAGCTGTGTTCTTTTTTGGTTACTAAACTAAAATTTGTATGGAAGTGAATCGGTTAGCAATCGAGTTAATTTCAAGTCTCTAAACTAAGAAGTAAGAGTCACCGCACTTATTTTAAGGTGTTGCAAACGGAATAACAAATTTAATATAACATCCAACCTTCCGTACAGCTTAAACATAATTACATAATTTCACCATTTACAAAAGTTAAACTTCAGTTTAGTCAAGCGTTGTTAGTAAACCTGTTACGACGGTTCACTTTGTAAAATAAAGTAAGCCCCTTGCTTATCTTAAAACTATATCTCAGTTTATCCAAGTGCCATGCATATGACCATCAAAGGCCAAAGTTTGTGCTCATTCAATTAAACTCAGAAATAAAATAGTTTAAACAAAAAATGCTGCTCATCAAATGTTTACTTGTATAGCAGTTGAAACATTACCATATTTTTGCTTCTGTGTTCACCTTCCACAAAAGCTAAAGCTCTGGTTAAACTTCGATAATTACTATTTTTCTTCATTTCTTAAATCTACAGCGCAGTTTAGCCAACGGAGTTTATATAAATTTCTTTTCTTGAACAGCAGATCACTTCATTTAATGTGTCGTTTCGTTTATTTAAACGGCACATGGAAATTATAAGTTCATCCTACTTAAATAAAAGTTTTAGCTCGGTTTGGCCAATATTATTTAAAAAACCTTGGTTTTTGGAAAAAAAATGTTAAACCTTAAAATTATCTCAAAATAACTTTAATTTCAATCAAACGGCAATGCCGATATTTTCACGATACATTCAATGTAAAGCTCAGTTTTTAACGTAATTTCATAAACAGAAGTTTAAACTTTACTACGGTTTTCCATTAACAAAAGTTAAGCCACAGTTTAGACAAAACGAGGCATTTAGATATTGTCAACATTTTTAGCTACCACTTTAGTCATGTAATTAACAAAAGATCTTATGAAATTGCCTCATTGGTAAACAAAAGTAAACCACAGTATTTGAAAAGTTACATTTTAAACATCAAGTAAACGTCCTACTCAGTTTAAACAAGCGACAGTGCCAATATCTTCTTTATACCCAAACTATAAAGCCCGTTTAGTTAACACAGCTTAAATAACATTTCTTTACTCTGTTTATGTAAATTCCAAGCCCTTGTTAACCGCAAACATAAGTAGCATTTCGGTTAAAAGAACGTTTTTTAGTTAAACTTTTAATTTGCTTGCATTATCGAAAATGTTTAAACTCAATTTTATCTGTAAATTATGTTAAACTTTGACTCAGTTTAAGCAAAGTTTAAGTGAATATTATCTTAAATATCAATTAAATTCTTACTCAGTTTAAGCATAGGACAAATCCCATACAAATACACTACAAACACGAGATAACCTTTAGTTAAGTTAATTGTTTCCATAATTATGGTATCAAAGAGCCCAGCTCTTTAGGAGAAACCCCAGTTATGTCTAGCTTTTCTTCTTAAACAAAAGATATAGTCTGCCAAACTCTTACGTTCTTTCTTTACCTGCAAGTTAAACCCAAGATTACTGGGTTAAACAGAACCTTTACAACTGACCCTCTCTACTGTCCAAACAAACTGCCCAAAAAGCCCTTCAATGTCAATTCAGCCATTCCTCGCCAGCCAGTTATTCGATTTAAGGCATACCGCTATGGTCGTCAGACAAAGTATATATACACACAAAGAGATAATCTAGATGATCCAACGCGCTTTTAGGTCCCCGCTTTTTGTTTTTTGCATAAGGATGCCTGCGTAACCGGATGCCCAGCCAGATGTTAACTTGGATCTGCCGTAATACGAAGCAACAAGACAGGCCAATATGGTCACTTTATCATATATATATATATGATCAAAATCTCATATATAAAAAATAATAAAACCGAATAATGAATAATAAACCCTTATTAGGCCCTTAGTTGTAGTCAAAATTGCAGAAAATCAATTACACGCAAATTTAGTTGAAATTAGAAATTCAAAAGAGATACAAAATTAGTTGAAATTAGAACATCAAATACCAAAAAAACTATAATCCCATCGGCCATAATATTTTATCCAAGTACTGTAAATATCTAAAAGCAAATTTCAAAACCAACGCACATTTGTGGACCTTTAGAAATAAAAAAAATCCTACAAAATTTTCAAAATTTCTCTGTCTATCTCTCTAGTGTAGAATGATAAACAAAACGAGTATTTTAATAAACCTACCTTTAGTTTTGAGTTAATTAAAAAAAAAACAAAAACCAAAGATAAACCATATTTAAACCGTTGAATTTTGAACGTTTTAATTCCGAGATTTTAACTCTATAACCATTTTATATATACATATATTGTTTGATTCTCTATATAGTCTATATTAAATGATTAATGTCGTCTTAGTGAAAACAACAACTACCAAATTATTTTCTTTTTTTTAAATTACATATTGGTTCCTTTTTGGTATGAGGTAGTGTTTGATTGAGTTTCAGTTGTTGAACCATTTTAGATCGATCTCCTACATAAAAATTCCAAACAATAAAAATAAAACTGTATTTTGTGGTAACGAAAAAGTAAAATTTAAAAAATAGTAAAACAGTGGATTTTACCCTTCTCATGTATTTCAGATCATTACGTATTTTAATGTATATTTTTCGTTTTTGTTGTATGTACGTATTTTTTGTTGTAAATGTTGTCGTTCAAAAACAAAAAAAAATAATTTTGGTTTAGAACATCTACTACCTTATATACAAGTAGTCGTATGTACCTAAATATTAAAGTTATTTAGTTGATCATCTGTTCGTCCCTCATTTTTGTGTTGTTCTATTTAAGTTATAGTATTATTAAGTAGTGTTTGAATATGTCCTTCAAGCAGGAAAATCGATTTGAGCTGTTTCTCCGTGAGTTTTCTCTTTAAACAAATTGAAAAAATTCTTTTGTTTTTTTCCGTCTGTCCGAGTGTTATGAGGTTTCGTATTCAAATACATATGAAAATTATCCTAGAAAACTTCTGCAAGCAGCGCCCTAAAATTCATTTTACCTACTGGAGGACATATTACAAATTCGGCTAGGCCGAATAATATACTTTCGGTTTTACCGAATTTAAATATCCTTGCAACCACATAAACTCGTTTGCCATTGTATAATAATCATACCACATTGTCCTGAAAGCATCTCATTTTGTTATTACCTTAAAAAAACATTGAAAATGTACGAGTATATCCCTTTCATCCATACATTCGTCACATCTTCACCCATTTTCCACAATTTGGATGTCCTCCTTTAGCCCGCCCCCTCTAAAACCACCAAAGCAACCTTAAGTCAATGTTGTTGTTGTGTCTGTTGTAAATTAAATGTATTTGAATTTATGTTTTCGCTAACAAAATTTTATGAAAAATAGTCTTTAACAAATTCTCTTCTCCTTACAAACTATTTATTTTCATATCTGAATATCTGATCATCATTTATCTTCATAAATTGGTTACATCTCCATAATTAAAACAAATTAAACAACTAAACAACATCTACTCGGCCTGATGCCCCTCTATATATATACCGAATATATATAAATATAATTATCAAACGCTTCGTTCTCTCAAACCCAAAACGTATCCAACTGATGATCAATATAACGAATTTTTTGCCCAAACTCAAATCGAATTAACATTCCAACCCATATCCGCATATCGTTCGCTCATCTTTGCTTCATAAATCAACGCGCTCTACTCCTCAACTCCTTTCACTCCTACTCCATCAAAATCATGCTAATCGGTAATCAATAATCGATAATTGTAACAAATTGGAATGGTAATCGTTTACTCATCACAACAACAAAAAATTCATTGAAATTTTGATCGTTGCAAACAAAAATTCATTCTATACCCAAATACTAAACCAAAAAATCAAAAAACAATATGAAATGGATACGTTAGGCAAAGGGGTTTGTCGTTGTATATCTGCAGAGCATGGCGATAATGAACTGGAGTTGGGTCATGATGAAATCATGGGCGATGGCCTGATCAAGAAGGGTATGAAAGAGCAAAACCAGTTGGAGGTGGCCATTGGCGATGGCATGGAATTCACCATACATGGCGACATGAAGAACAACAAGCCAAAGAAATCAAAATTCTTAAATAACACAACGGTAAGTTTTTATTGCTCTGCTTTGTCTAAAGGTGGTGGCGCAATTTTTGTTCGTTAAAACTAAAAAAGTGAGAAAAATTAGCCATAAACTTCTACTTGCAATAGTTAGAAAACATATGGTATATATTCGCACAATTTTTTATTGAGTGAACAATAAATACTGTATATTTGGATTTGCACCTATAAACATTTTTGAGGAATATTAGTGGAATCTGTTTTCTCTCTATAATATGTATTTACTGTTTATGCAAAATTAATAGTACACTTTATTTTTAGAATTAAAAATAAATATTTTTAATCCTTTTTATCCTTTAAATGTTTAAATTTTTTTTTTCAAAGCTATAACTAAAATAAAATTGTTAAATGAAAATAAGCCTATATTAAATGTGAGCTTCGTTTTTACAAATGTAGCTGGTACCATTTTTTATTAATTTAAAAAAAAACGATATATTCCTTTAAATGGCAATATTGTAACACCAAAGACGACAAATTGTACAAAATGGGCGATATGCGATATGTAGAAAAACAGCACTCAGTAACGCACAAATTTTCGGTTTATTTACTCACTTTTGTTTGATCACGATCACAAGAACTCAAAAAATGAAAATTGAAACACAAAAACACAGAACACACTAAATTAGCACACTCTGAATTGAAAAACAGCTCTCCCAGCATGATTGTTGTGTTTCTTAAAGAAGAAGCATATCGCCCATCTTGTACAATTTGTCGTCTTTGATTGTACCTATCAAATCATTGTTCTATGAAAAATCGGCAGTAACGGCGGTGGTGTGATGGAAGTGTGCACGGCGATCTTCCCAGTACAATCTAACAAATTTTTAGCAGCGGGTTGCCACCTCGTAAATGCCGGCGACTTTACGATAAACAGGTTTATCTCTAAGCCATGTAAGAACTTCTCTATAAAATGCATGAGCCGGCCATAAAAGTAGGTTCCGTTAATTGAGTTTGAGAATTGAATCGTCCACAGCTCACTAATTTTAAAAAAGTTCTTTCTTGTTTCTTACCGGGATGTTGTTGGACTGAAGTTTGTAAGATAAATCGGCAGGTCCGAAAACGAGTCTAGTCCGCATAAAGATAGTAAATAAGCTCATTAATATAAAACTGCTTTAAAAACATTTTAAATTATGTTAGATTTATTTTATTTGATCCTTTTTCATATGCACTAATTTCGTATGGCTTTCTTATCCTAGAATTTATTTTAATAAATCTCCCAGTCTAAAAAAATAAGAAGCACGCATAAAGTAACGGTTACTACCATTGTCGCTTGCGTTATCGGATGTGCTTAACCGCAAACCTTGCAACATCGTTTCAATTCAGAACACTTCCTAAATCACTTTATTGTTGTACTAGTTTTTGTAATATTTTCCTCGACTCCGAACGCTTCCTTAGTAAATAACCGCGATAGAAAAGAAAGTGAAACAGGCAGAATTTGGCAAGGATTGTTTATTTAGGAGTTTTCTGATAAAGTGGACTGTGTTTAAGTAATGTTTCGACGTGAAACAATTCCAATGGAAATATGGACGACATAGTCTCACATATGTAAGTGGCATACTACATTACTACTGTGTTTTAACAAAAGGTAGTAGGTGTAATTCTAGAATATTCCTCCGTGATAGGGTTTTACTTTGTGAGACCCCAGACCAATGCGATTTTTACAGCAGGCTATGCGGCAATCGCAACGGATCCAATGACGCGTCGGCAGCGAAATAACACTCATTGGTCTGGTCTTTAGTAACTCAGTTACTTAAAGCAAAACAACAGGTTTTTTTTAAAGCAGGCCCGGCAGACGTACCTTCTGATCTCGTATAAAAAGTTACACATACAAAGTATGAATATGTGTGTATGTATGTGCGTGTAACATATCAAGGCTGCCGCAAGTTCGGTTTTATCATCGTTGGTGAGTGAGCAGCTTGCAGTTTTTAAATACTGATGATTATAGATGATTATATTCCGATAACAGTGATCGATATACGAATAGTTAAGACGATAGAAAACTGAATTTAAATTAAACAAGAAGGGAATTTGCTATCAAATTGACTCAAATTAATTATTCCAAAGCTACATTTATGTCGTTGTCTACACTAGCAGTGCTACTAGCGGGTTTTAATGGCTCGGTCCAATATGTTTTTTTTTGACAAAAACATCGAACTTTAGCCTCGAACGGCACGGCACCTAAAGAAAAGTATCGACAGTAGTCAAGTTCTATTAACGCGATTTACCAAGTGTTTCCTTTAAATGACTCGGTCCAATATGTTTTTTTTTAGAAAAACATCTCGAAATCTAGCTTCGATCCAAAGTGTTTGTCTTGCTATCTTGAACTAAGGACTTGACACCGCAACTAAGAAGAGAATCGACAGTAGTCAAGTTCCATTAACGAGACTCGCCAAGCGTTTCCTTTACGATTTTGATCTGATCAACTGACGTGTATTTCTCAAGCCCTAATATCTAATCTTTCGATATGTCAACATTTTGTTTGCCTATTTGAAGATGCTAATATTTTAAATATTTGAATATGCCAATATTTTATTAGGGAAAAAAATTAAATTGCGCCATCACCTCTACTCTCAACCTTACAACTCCACCTCATCACCCAGCCCAGTTAACATTTCACCATTTTTGTTCACTTAAGATCAGTTTTATTTTTAAGTGTTGAAAGTATTGCGAACGATATTTCATTTGTCTAATTTAATTTCATGCAGATGATTGGAAACTCAATAAACCACCAAGACAATAGACTGGAACATGAGCTAAACCATAGAGGTTTGTCCATACAGGACGATGACACTGCCAGCATTAACTCATATGGTAGCCATAAGAATCGACCATTCAAGGATGAAAGCCACAAAGGCAGCGCCGAAACCATAGAAGGCGAAGAAAAACGCGATGTGAGCAAAGAAGACCTCGGCCTCGATGAGGAATTGGACGAGGAGGGCGAGTGCGACGAGGGCCAGCTGGATGGTGATATCATCATTCATGCCCAGAACGACGAAGAAGTTATCGACGATTATCCAGCCGACTGTTTTCCCGATTCATACTATAAGAAGTTTCCAATCTTAGCCGGCGATGATGATTCGCCGTTTTGGCAAGGATGGGGCAATTTACGACTGAAAACTTTTCAATTAATTGAAAATAAATATTTTGAAACAGCAGTTATCACTATGATTTTAATGAGTAGCTTAGCTTTGGTAAGTTTTTCACGTAAGAATTCCTGGTTATCACCAAACACCAGCGAGTTCCTTACAATTAAAAATGTTCACTAATTGTTGTCAAAAAAACGTAAAACAAAAAAGACGCTTTGTAAATATCAAAGTAGTTTCCAAAAAACCAGTAAAAACTGTACCAAAGTTGTATGACCTTTTTGAAATTTTAGCAAATCTTTAGACATTTTAGTTGTTGGCTTAAAAAACATTAACAAAAAAAACTCACACAAACACATTCGTTTTTATTTGCTCATGATTTCCGCTTATAGAAATCATACAAACAAAAAAGAATGTCCAAAAAAATACAAAAAAAACACTCCATGCCACGCGTTCCATTCGGGCATACAAGATCGCCAGAAAAATACCTTACCAAAATGGACACTGGTCTCTGAGAGGAACTCTGTGTGCAGGATTTGTTTCAGTCACTGGTTACCCATGGTGTTTGGTCTTGTATGCCGGAACCGGTAACGTTTATCCCGTAATTTTGCTTATTATCGCTTAAAAGCCTTAAGCAAACCAAAAAACAGAAAAAAAAAAAAGCTTCAATAATTTTGTCTTCAATTTCTTTGAAAATTTTTCTTTAAAAGTTTAACACCATAGCGTTACGAAGTTGCCTTTTATCCTTACATGTTGTTCAATGTCCTAGATGTTGTCATGTTATATTTTTTTGTGTGTGTACATAATTGAACCAATTTTAACTGTAGCACTAAACCAAGTTTATCTTTTGGAAATCTTTGTTTTTCTTTTTCTCTCTGAAACTATAGGCCTTAGAAGATGTTCATTTACCCGATCGACCCATACTGCAGGATATCTTGTATTATATGGATAGGATATTCACGGTGATTTTCTTCCTGGAGATGTTAATCAAATGGTTGGCCCTGGGCTTCAAAGTGTACTTTACCAATGCCTGGTGCTGGCTTGATTTCGTCATTGTAATGGTGAGTTGTAACGTTTACCATGTAGTCGATATATATACTATATTTTCGAAATCAAACAAACAAACACTAACCTTGAAAGCGATCCAATTAAAACCACACTATCTATAACAACGATATAAAAATATACGGACTGAACGGACTTGAGATTTGGAGTAAAATTTAAATTAGACACAAAAAGAGAGCCAACCAAAAACAAACACTACCTGTAATAAAATTTTGTATTATACTATTTTGTTTTTGATTTGACTTTATGATTTCCTAGTTGATTTTACGTTGAACTTTAGTTAAAATTCAGTTAAACCTTAGTTAAACTTTGAGTTTCATATGAATTTTAATTTTGTGTGTGTTTGGTTTTTTATTTCGTTTACGTTTACCAACAATAGAGAAGCCTAGTTAGTAAAAGAAAACAAATTCAAACGTTTTAAAGCAAACAAAGTAAAATTGTAAACTTAGAACTTAATTTAGATGTATAACTTAGTTTATATACATAACTACTAGACCTTATGTATCACTTTATATATATATATTTGCGAAAAAAATTACTACTTTAACTAGTTAACTAAACTTTATTTAACACGATTGCTTAGCTATCGCTTATAAATTTGGTCGCAGTTTGGTCCGGCCTAAACGATATAGCCGTATTTAGATCTATGCGTACTCTCCGAGCATTAAGACCTCTACGTGCAGTCTCTAGATGGGAGGGTATGAAAGTAAGTAAACATTAAGCCTTGCTAGGCTAGCAACCAACCATTTTACACACTTACCCATATGTGAATGTATGTGTAAGTGTCTGAAATCCAAAAAAAAAAACTAAAACAAAATTACAAAATTCCATTCAAAACTAATCTAAACCCCCAAAATACCCATAAATGTTGTGTTGCCACCTTAACATAATGTGTTGGTGTTATCGCTAATACATGCTGCTATGTACAACTATTCCCACTAACTACAGCCCAGACGGAAAGCGAACTGTACCCACGACAACTTAAACTACCAGAACAGATACTACAAAAAACTTTTACTGAAAACTACTACTACTCGTACTATGAAAAACTAGCAGGCCAGTCACAGTATAACTCAGTCCCATCGAAGTTAAATTTATATCGTATTTTATTACTTTAGAAAACGAAAATTTCTTTTAAAGTGAAACCACCATTTGTTATTATTATATTTTTACCAGGTATTTATCGTTTTATCCTAAAATCCAAGCGCATTTACACTTTTTATATTTTAAAAAATCTATCGATATTTTGAAATTGTAAAACATAATCGATCGGACTGGTAAAACGGATAGTTAGTAGTCCAAACTAATTCTATGACAGGCCTGCGAATTACTATTGATCTTTTAAGTATGACTATATATGTAGTTATTATTAATATTACTTTTACTATTAAACTGTTATATACACTAGTGACCGAAACTAAAGCAACTTGTATTACATTGCGATGAAATGTCAAATAATATTTTTAATGGTTAACATACCACGAAATTTTCTTTAGGTTCAAAGCTCTTTTTTATTTACTTATAAATAAAACAATATCTTTTTGTATGTTTTTGCTTTGTTTACATTTATTTGGTCTTTTATCATTGTTATGACTTGAAGAATCAACTAAAAAAATTGGCTACGGTTGCCAGGCAGGAGCTGTTTCTAAACCCGCCAAGGTTTTTCTTTAGCAATCTATGGCAACGATTACTTCGGCTACAAATCAAATGACTTATACGGGAGTCTCACTAGAATAACTCAGAATTATCCTTTGCGTATAGACTTCGATCTGTGCGTCTTTTCCGACTTCATTTTTGCGAGGTCAAAACTTAATGATCTTTTTCTATAATTTGTCATAAGTTTTGCGTTGCGTTATTGTGTCATGTTAAAAAATCCAATCAAACATTTTCTTCGGCTATGAAAGCATTAGGTACTCTAACACACGATCCATTATTTCCTTAAGTTTATACTTCCAGCTTTAGAATTCTTACTGTCAAATTTTTCATGTCAGAGACATATACTTATAACGAAATATTTCTACTTTGATTAGCATTTCCATCCATAAGAGCTTTCACAAAAGCTTGCTCACCTTACCATGAACGTGCCGAAATTAACGTATGAGAAACTGTTTCCTGGCAGCCCGTATATGTACTGATATAATGCGTAAATCCAATTGTAACTCTTTCAACAACTTAATTGAAGATACAAGAGTTTTTTTTTATTTCTCGAATAGTTTTTTGATTAGACGGGTTTGTGATTTTCTCAGAGTATTCCTTCAGAATTGAACAGTCACTGTTAATCCAGTTTGACAAGCCGTCTTATTATTCGTGAAATCAAGGATTTGCATATTAAATACTTCTCCGAAATCGTTTTATGCGATGAACTCTTTAAAGAGTCATTGAAGATTTGTTGTTTAATCCTGAAGTTTACTTTATTTTAAATCCTTTTATAATTTCTTGATTAAAAGTTCAAAATCATACTAGTTACATGTAATTGCAATTAATGCCTTTTAAAAATGATTTACGACGTAAGTCTCAAAATACACGTAACAGTTTAAATGTTAACTTATTTAAAATTTTGTTCTACATTAGTGTTTCCTAAATAGTTGTTTTAGTTTTGATCTGGTACAAATCGTATTTATAATAATAATTAGAAAGAAACGTTTTCTTAATTTTTATTTTGCATATTTTAGCATGATTTCATGACTATTTTGAATAATTTTGTTCTTATAACCGTTACTATAAGTAATTGGTTTTAGTTGCTTTAGTTTTAATCACCAGTGTACATTTATAAAACTACAGTAGGTAACGGATATAAGAAAGTACAGAAACCCTACAGGTTCTATTTTATATGCATTATTTTCTAATAGACAATTATTAGCATTAATAACTAAATTCACGGTGTTCTGCAAAAATTTCTTATATGCGGTTTTTCTTAAAAGAGATATTATATCCATTACCTACTTTATATTCTTATATATAAGGTAGTCCACATATATGTTCCTTTGAAAAAATTAACAGCAAATATTTTGGCTGTCTCGGCTGGTTTCGCGGTACCGCATCCTGTCAACTCAATTTTTCGGTTTCAGGCTCTTATCTTACGAATGTCTTGCTTACTAGTCGCCTCAAGGAATTGTTAATGGATTGTTTGCATAAGATCGGTCCTTCACAGTACCACACTTAAAGACCAACGGCGTCAAATCGCAACTCTGAAGTATCCAACTGACATTGCCGATACAGCTGATAACACGATAACTGATAACAAGATCGATTGTAAAGGAGGAAGTGTTGCATGACGCGGTATCTTTTAAAGCCAAACATCGCTCAAGTCTGTGTCTTCAATCTACGACCAAAAACAACGGTTTAGCATGCGTCCATAGATATTTTTAGCAGCATTTGCAATAGGAAAGTGTCCAATGGTCTTTTCAATAGAAAAGTAGCGAATTCAAAATCAGCCCCTTACTGGCACTTGCTGAGGATTTCTGGGCTTCTCGATATTTCGTTTAATTTAACGTTAATTCTTACAAAAAAAATAAAATTTTGGTGTATTTTTTTCGACACTTAATTCCGTTTTTTAACGAAGGATATTGTGTAAAATGTTTAGGGAATCATCTCAGAAAAAGTTGAATTGCGGTGCCCCTCATAACTCGGTGCTGGATCACTCGAAATCAGAAAATACCAATTATTTCGCTAGATAATCGCTTAATCCTCTAGGTACCACGTTGTGGGTTTTCTGAAATTAAAAATTTTCAATTTTTGAGCACAGTTTGAATTAAAAAACACGATTTTTGCAAATAAAAAAAAACAAAATGGATAAATTGTTATGAACAAATTTAAAAAAAAAACCTTCTCGTACGTTTCTTGTTAATAATGTACAGAACAAGTGCTATACATGCCAAAAGGATCGTTACAGTAGTTCTTTGTTAGTTTTGCTTTCACACAATATCCTTAAAAGGTTCTCCATGTGATTAATATCCTTGCACGCAGATATGATGCTGACTATATGCTAAGAAAGAAACCACTAGATGAACCACCTGGTAGCTATTAAACTATATATCTGTATGCATATGGAATTATGTAGATACATAGTTATATATAACTAACTATGATACAATATGACTATATAACTTTACAGCTATTTTCCTATATTATAATATAACTAAACAACTTTTGTTTTTTCTTGTTCTTCGACCTATTTAATATTAAAAATTAAACTCTTTTTTTCAAGCTCGAGGTCTCATCGTTAAATATTATAATTTTAATTCTAATATTTTGCAATTTCCTTGAATTGCAACTTTAGGGGTTCTATATTTCTAATAGAAAACAACACGACAGATGACAGTGACCTTAAACTAGTGTAGCTTTACCCTCTTAGTGCAATATTTCTCTTTGACGATGGTAGTGAAGCTACAGTAGTTTTAATTTATTGTCGTCTGTCTGTTGTTTTCTATTAAAAATATAGAACCCCTGAAGATGCAATTCCAGGAAATTGCGAAATATTGGAATTAAAATTTTTATATTAAACACCGAGACCTCGAAAAAGAGTTTTATTCTTTAAATATAACTAAACAACTAAAGATTTATTAAACTGTATATTTATAGAACTATATCTTTAAATAAGTATATAATTATGTAAGTTTTTATCTTTATGCCTTTATAACTCTTATATTTTATAAATATTTTCTATATAACCTTATAGTCATATACATAACAATAAAACTAAGAAACTACATATATTATAGAACTATATAACTTTTTAACTATACAAATTGACAGCTACTACAACTACTACTACTAATAACAGTTCCGACTACTACTGCACTGTTACTTTTACAACTTCTAACCAAACCCCACCCCTTACGTTTTACCTTTGTGTCATACCACACTCTACCGCCTACTTACCGTTCCTATAAATATAACCTATCTCAATGTTAAATGTTAAACGTATTTGATTTTTTTAATCAATCTTAACTTAACTCCTTCTACTATAACGTTTATACATACATAATATAGCTCATAAATGACGCTTAAAAACTTTTCTCTCTCTTTCTCTCTCTCTTAATGTAAAATCCTTAACGTTTAACCGAATCCGTTGTGATCAACTTTAATTAAATGTTCTACATACATACTAATAATCTCGCCTCCAAAAAAAACATACCCTACATGTTGTATTCTACCATAAATGTGTCTATTTGTAACACGAACATACAAACATATGTCTGTGGTGTTGCTAATTTTCTACAACGAACTAAATGTATTTTCTTATTTTTTTTCAATCTGTTTAAAAAAAGTAATAGGCCATCAGGGCATGAGCGATTTGAATTTTTAAAATTTAGAATAAAACTTTTATCGCAATTATTAGAGTAAATAATATCTCGATTTTACCATACCCGTCCGGCTGCCCATCTGCAGTACAAGTCCGAATTATGATGACATTTTGGAATTGGTCTATATTAGACCATGTTTTGAAATAGCCTATATAAAAACGTCCCAACTGATTTAAGCTTCGGTCTCGATGGGTTCTCATCAAGTACAGCGGTTAGTTCTTCTTTAAGATCATCTTGAATCTATAACATTTAACACAGCCACGATGCATCCGACTTTACACGAAATTTCGTAGACCTTTAGCCAGGGCCTCTTGCAAGGCTCCGAAGTTGAAAACCTCGTGTGAAATAAAAAAAATATTTTGAAAGTGTATTTTTTGATTTGTACGTAAATTCTACACAATACACGTTGTATATAAGAAAAGACTTATTTCTGAAATATGTTGTTTTGATATGTAGTTAAATTCTACACTAAACTCTTTAAACTTGGAGTTTAAATTAAAAATAATTTTTTTTCTTCAAAAAAAGGTGCTTATTATGTTCTTATCAAAAATAAATTTACTTGTACAAATACAAAGAGAATTATTTTTAAATTATTTTAATTAAAATTGTGGGACACAATTTGCATTGCCTATAATTTACATTTATAGTTTCCTCACGTTCGGTAGGCGTGAGATGATAACTAACAAAACTTTCTGAATATTTAAATAGCTAAATGGCCATTGTTAAATTTGACAATAATTACAATCTTTTTATCCTAAATTATAAATGGCCACAAAAAACCCATTTCTAGGAATTAAAAAATTAAGCATATACAAAAAAGCTTACAAAAACGCTTGACCTTGTTTTCTCCGTGTTTTTTTTTACCCTCCACTATTGGATGGATTGCATACTAATTTTAACATTCCGTTTGCAACACCTTCAAATATTTATTAAAGGCTCTATAATACACATAACGCATTTTACGAAATGTGCCTAAAATATGGGCTAGGACGTATGGACCGTGGGTACCAAAAACACTACATATGTTAAAAACATGCGATCAATAGTAAATGTGGGCACGTGGATACTCAAATTAAACCAACTTTACTAAAAATTCACATAGAGATTTGAAATCCCATGATTTTTGGCCTAGCAGAACTTAACGACGTTTTTACTGCTTTTACATAAACTTGATTGGGTCCATTCAGCGGTCCAGGAATAAGGTCAAATTTAGACCAACTTAAAATAATTTTTTTAAATTTTTTTTTAAATCAGAATACAATTTCGCTCATGCCCTTTTAAAAAAAAAATATATATATATATAAAAAAAATTGTATAAAGAAAAACTGTATTATTCCATTTATCCTTATTTTAATGGTCTCGTGGCCCATCTTTATATCGTCAGGCCTGTATGTATCAAAAGTCAGTCGCCCAGTTTCCTAAGGACTAACTAGGAAAATTGTAATGTATTATTGTTGTTGACTTAAGTGCTGAAGTTGTTTAAACGATTTTATTTAAATACTTTTTTTTTAATATTTTTATGTTTGCTTCAGCTTGTATAAAACAAAAAAAAAACAAAATGAAAAATGTTGCTAAATGTTGTATAGTATCAGTTGAATATAATTAATTGCAAATATTTGATCACTTTAAAAAATATCAAACAAAAAACCAAGAAATTATATAAAGGGTTACCCGTGTCTTTGGAGCATCCGGGTATTCGTAAATTATACCTAGATGCTCCAATGCCTAATTAGCCCCGCAACTAAAAGAATGTACTTAAGTAGGTTGATTTATGGTATACTAATAGTAGTGAAGTTTAGTTACCTAGTTACCTTAGGTTTTAGCTAGGCAACTTATAGATAGTTGTAGTTATATAAGTATTTAAAAAAATACCTAGAGTTCGTTTTATTTAAAAAACAAAATATATTACTTAAATTAGAAATTGTAAACAAATTTTTGCTAAGTCCCTCCCATTTTTTTGTCTTGAAAAAAAATTGTAAAAATAACTTAAAGTTAAAACACGTGGTAGAAGTAAATAATATTGCCAATTTGTTAACTAAGAGAAAGTAGCTGTTTTCAAGGCAAACCCAAGTAAAAACATTAATTTCCCCGCTCTCCTCTACATTAATATTTTATTCTAGAACAATTGTACAACTTCCCCCAAAACCTCTAATGTTACATCAAGTCCGAGTCGTTCATTTTAAAGTCATTCAAGTAAATAAGTCGTTAGACTATAACTACTACTATTTTTACTACCTGGTAACGAGGTCCAAAACTGTACAAAATTTTTGTAATACCAAGGACCAAGATCTTATTAACTTAATTCCCAAGCACCACGTTTGTTTCTCTCTCTCCTCTGTGAAAGTTGGAAAGTAAAACCAAATCCACTGTAATATAAATCCAAAATTCGTTCAAATCAAAACAAAATTCCAAACTCATAATCCCTCTCCTTTCAAGAGGTTTATGAAATATTCGATCGTTGTACAAAGCCCCAAAATTAAACGAAAAGTTCAACAATTGTTACGCCTGCGCAGTGGTGGCAGTGTTTTACTTATAAAACTCCTAACATTTCAAAGAAGAACAGCCAAAAAACGTACCATTGACAAAAGTTCAAATCGAAGAAAATCTCGCTTGGTCTTGGGCAATTTACATAACTAGCTAACTAGTTAGATAGCTAGAGCTAGAAACCATGTCATTACCCTCTAGTCTCCCGATTTCGTTCAAATCAATAAACAATCAACCTCTTAGAAAACATCGGAAATGTTTGAGATGATGTAAAATATGGCTAAGAAATGACTGTACGATGAACTGATTCCAACTCGAGTCCACCCACAGCTACTTCTCCATTGAGTCCGGCAGCAAAGTTAAAGCAAAAATTTGTCAAAATTAAGGCAAGCCAACCTAGTAGAATATTTATTTATAACACAAATAAAATATGAACTCAAAACAAAAGGATCCACAATAAACAAATGTTTGCCCACCTTTTCAAATATCTTCTGTTCCCTACATCATCCGGAATTACAGCATTAATTTGTAAATATGAAAAAAAAAGAAAAAACATTGTAAAAAAAAACGAAGAACATGCCATCAATTTAAGATTTATTTGTTGAGCATTTGTTTATAATGGATCTGCTAAAAATAACATAGGCTTAAGGTATCTCTAACCGCTAGCTTAGGTATGTGAAAGAAAAACAGCTAGACTATAATACAATATATAAAAACATTTTTGCTCCTTGCACTATGGTTCAAAACATGATATACAAGTGGTTCTAATTATATACGAAACTATCAAACAGTTTGCCTTAAAAAAATATATTTCAGATTTTGGAGAGAAGAAATAGTTGGCCTTTAAGAAAAACTATGATAAATCTTAGATTGCTCAATGGTCAACAAATTTTACTCTTTTCATACATTGCAAGATTTAGTGCATTTGTGTTTAAATCATATAATCATATAAAAAATATTGAGCTCGTAATATTAACTGCATTTGTTTTAAGATCGCTGTTAGTTTTTCGATTTCCCCTTTAACAATATAAACGTAATGCGGCTGCAGAACCTAATTTTGATTTTCTTTTAAAAAGTAACAACCATCAATATAAAACTGTTTTTTTTAAATAAAAAGAAGTACGAAAGCAGCTATTAGATTTCTGTACGATCCTTAAGAAATCTGGTATTCAGAAGTTGATGTGTTCATTTTAAGGTATAACAATTAAATTGTTTACATATGATTGACAAATGTTATTAATGAACTATCCTGATAGCTAATTTAGAACATACATTCCTCTACTACTCTTTTAATGTCGCGTGTCTGTCTAATTGCGTGGATCCTCTAAGCCTCCGTCGTTTATATATGCCGAAGTGAGACCACATGATTTAGTGCATCGATCAAAATATAAAAAGTAGTAGGGTAATGTATATTCTGCACCAAGTTGGTTATACGAGACTTTATTTCTTTCTGAAGTAAACAGCCATCCAACCACAATGGTTTTTATTATCCATTTGAAAATAAAAAAAGTAGTAGGAACATGTTGATCCTAAAGCAAGTTTAAGGTTTTGCAATATCCTTGAGATATTCTCTTAAAGCGGTCACCAGAACTCGACTCCTTTAACTTAAAGGTATAACAACTAAACATAAATATTATTGACTCATTAAAAGTTAATAAAATATCAAACTATGGCATAATTTCTACTGCTTTCTTAATGATCGATGCTTGGATTAGCAGAGCCTTCGTAGTTTATATATGCCAAAAATGCCATAGTCGCAATCAGAAATCAATTTTGTTTATCTTGCCCGCTAAAAATGTTAAAAGTAGTAGGTGACTGGTGATTCTAAAGCAATACATATACTTAATTCGAAATGCATTATGTACAAGTGAACAAACAAACAACACTTTTCAAATTAACCTTTAAAAAGGGTAAAAAGTAATAGGGAAATGGGGGTTCTACCGAAATTCAATTTTCTTTATTATGTCATTTGCCCAACATCATTTAAATTTTTCTTCAAAAATATAAAAAGTAGAAGAAGGGGAATACCGATTCCGAAGTACGTTTTTAAATTTTCTGTAAACTATTTTTAAAGCAATCAAACTGACTTTTTTTAATTTTCCATTTAAAATTAAAAAAAAATCTTAGTGGAATGTAAATTGTGACTCCAGTCTTGATATTTTCTGTACACACATTGTTAGCTTTTAACTCAAGATGCTATTTCCTTTTAGAGTTTGTCGGCAATCAAACAGAATTTCTTTGAAGACAGGGGGATGTAGAATTTTTAAGCGGATTTAATAACTTTCAACAGATTGATAGTTCCTAACACTACAACTTATTTTTATTCTAAAGATCCCGGCGAATAGCATTGTTTATTCTTAGTTATTGATGACTTATTTTCTCCCTATCTACTATCTCAAAACTAGTTTGGGTTTGCAAATTTATTAAACAAAATTTAAGTTACAAAGTGTTAGCCAATTGTTGCAACTTGTAGTAGAATGATTTGAGCAGCCCGATGCCCACAAATTGTTTTCTTACCAATCTAAATTCTCTTCTACAAACGTTCGATATATTTTATTACATTCTGTTTAGTGGTTTTGATTATATTAAATTATTACCACCTATATATGTTTAGAGCCACTGTGTAGGTGAGAGTCTAAAGCCTTAAACCAGATTTCGTTTAGGTTATTAAGACATTGTGAACAATTTTATACTATTGCTAAGATTAAGGTTTTAAGTATGTCCCCCCCTTCGAACTACGTCACATTTTTTTAAACGACAATAAGTGGCATTGGCTTCTTTGATGGTCTTCATCAGATTTTTCTGTCTGATTTTTAATATGCTAAATGTGTTTTATGTTCAATATACTTACTATATGTTATATTGTATGTTATGTTTCCGATCTTATGTTTTCGATTATATCATTTTGTTATTTGTTTTTACTGAAAAACCAGAACCGACTTTTAGGGAGACTTTTGAAAACAATCTCACATTCAAAACCTACCAACAAGAAACATGATCTGAAAAAATGACAAAGCCTTTTTTCACCACCCACCTCCACTAAAAAAAGAAGAAGAAAAAACAAGAACAAAAAATGCTTTGGTTCCTCTTTTTTGTCACTACATCTAAAACTCTTTAACTGCAATATATAATATAATATTCTTCACCAAAATAACAAGAATTTATAAAAAAAAATACAAAAAATCTAAACCAAAAACTACCCTCCCCTTTTACGAAACATTTGGCAAACTAGGTGTCGCTTATCAACTTCGTTGCTTCACTTGCTGGAGCTGGTGGTATACAAGCCTTCAAGACTATGCGAACGTTAAGAGCACTGAGACCACTACGTGCCATGTCCCGAATGCAGGGCATGAGGGTACGTACTTTCTTTACACATCCCATAACATTTTCAGTAATTTTATCAATCAATCAACTTATTCACACGGACAATTTATTGATTACAAAAAAACAACAAATCCAAACAAAATTGTTAACCACCACCGTTTTAATTAGTATTTCAATCAACACCCCAACAAAAAAAAGTTTGATCATACAAATCATCCCTACCAACTGCATTTAGTTCAATTTTCGTTCAGAGTCTTTATACTTTTTTTTAAATAATTTTTTTTCAACTTAGTCTTGTTAGCATTCATCAAACTGTACTTTTTTTTTAAATAAACATTTTAAATTTTAGAAATGACCATTGTATTGTCATTCACACCTAAGTTTTTTTTACCCATTATCTCTCTACTTTTAAATTAGTTGAATAGTTATATTGAATGAGTTTAGATTTCAATATAGTTTTGAGAATGCAATAATATTATTTTTTGTTAAGTAGTCCATTAATTAAGACGCTTCAAACATTTAACATGCATCCAAAAAAAATTCAATAATTCCCAAGAAACACTGACATAGACATTTTATCACTCAATGGGAAACGGATTAACCGGAAATATTGCTGAACCGTTTATAATACTTTTAAACACTATTTTGATAACACCTATATTTTTAGCAAGGTTTTGAAGATGAAGATGGCATGAGCTGCAATTCTGGCTAAAGATCCGTTCGATTTTGGAAACTTACTCGGTCTGTAGAAAAATACAAATAAAAATATCCACATTGGGAGCCATAGTCTCATGTAGTAGAATATCTTGATAAGTAAAGTTGTCTACTTTAGCCTTCCTTAATTTTAATAGAACAAATATTATTTATATTTGTAATTTATTATACCTGTTCGGACTGTAACGTTCGATGACTGTATCTATTAAGCTCCTTCCTACCCACAATTGAATTGTGTACTATTACGTTGGGCGCCAAGTTCATTTCTTGTAGCCTGTGGATTAAACTGACTTTTTTTGTGAGATGGCCTTACTTAATGGACAAAGAGATAACCAATGACAGGTCTCACAATTTGAAAAAAGTTTATAGATATCCTATAAATATATTATACGACCATTTTAAATTAAACTTTCTAATGGGTCTTTACTAATATTAAATTTCCACGTTGGGCGCCATAATTTCAAATACCTGTGGCAATGTTACCATTTTATTAATTAAGTTTGACATTGAGCACTAGTATTTTAGATATTCGAATAGCGTCAGCTACTCTAAGGACGATGTTTCAACATGCATTAATTTAAACCTTAACTTTAAACGTTCGATTAGCACAATTACGGTGTTTTAACTTCATGTTTACATAAATATTATAGTTTAACGTTAGACACCATTATTTAATTCAACTGCGACGGAGTTCCCAATTAAATATTGAAGATTCACATTGGGTTAGCTATTATAGCGGCGATGGTTCTATATAAATATTTTGGTTCCACGTTTAGCGCCAAAACTAGAATTAAAGGCGGTAATGTTTTCATGTACTTAAACATTATTGTTCAAGTTGGGCGCCATATTTTTAAAAACGGCGGTGATGTCTCTTTCAACATAGGGTGTCAAAATTTAAATTTTGTATATTAAAGTTTCACGTTGGGCGCCATAACTTATCAAATATGTTCTAATACTTCAACTGCAATGATTCTATGCAAATATTAAAAAAGAAAATCAAACACTGCAACACCTTAAAGCCCCACACTGAAGGGCGTAAATTGTTTTTCTTAATGGTTTTTTTTTGTTGTTCGTCTGACCAGAGTTGCCAAACATAGCTGACGAAAACTACATACATACATAAACACTTACACATATATTTCAAAAACACCAATGCCAACTTTAATTATTTTATAAGTTATTTTTGTGTCCAGAAAAGATTTCGCTTATATTTTTTCAAAACTAGATGTACGATAATTTTTATAGATAGAAGTCGTTATATATTTTTATAAATCGTTAGATTAAACCTAAAAATATACATACATATACATACATTTTTTTTTTGTTATTTTTATAAAACAAAATTTATAAAATGCCAATAGTGATCATCTGTAATCATGTCAACAACTACATTTATAGTTACTTTTATTTAGATAGTTAGAAAACATACGCCACGCCTGAAACAACGATCATTTTATTATTTTCCTAATCTTTCATTATCTCTATACACTGTTAATAGTTGTGTAAAAACCAAGTCTAAAGTAGAACTTACCAACCCTTCTCTTCCTAGCCCTGTATGTTAATAATGGGAGTCTCTAACCTGAATGTTTTATGTTTTGCTTAATTTGTTTATGTTTTATGTTTTGCACGTAATTTTTGCCTGAGAGTGTAAAATGTATAGTGAATGTTAATACATAGAAACCCTAAAATACTAAATCATCTATTCACTAAATATAAATGTTTGTAATCATAAAATTTTCATTATTTGTATAGAATTCATTCTGTTCCATAAGATTAGCCTTCACATGTATAGAAGTACTCATTTTGCACATCAGTAGTAGGGAAATGGGGGTTCTGCAATTCAGCCATTTTTGCTAACATCCCTACATCTTTTCGCTCATCACTTATAATAAGATTATTTTTTCTACAATAATTAATGACTATAAACAAAATAATTTGTTGAATTATATTAAATGTACAAAAACTCTTTTATTTCCTCCTCGTAACCAAAAAACAAAACAAATCAAAACCCAACACCAACCACCAAAATCACATGATTCCCAACATCATTTGCAAAATAACTCATGAACCAAAAACAAATCATCATCTTCAACAAACCAAAAAAAAACTGCTAATACCGCCGGCGCTTCTTCCCCCTCAAAAAAAAAAACAAAACCAAAAATAAATCTGTAAATCACTCGCAAAGGTTGTCGTGAATGCGCTGGTTCAAGCTATACCGTCCATCTTCAATGTGCTATTGGTGTGTCTGATATTTTGGCTTATTTTTGCCATTATGGGAGTACAGCTTTTTGCTGGAAAATATTTTAAGGTACGTTATTATTACAAAAAAAAAACCACAAAAATACCCGTAAACTAAATTATGAAACTTTTTGATTGATTAACTCAACAACACTAAATGACAATCAAAAGGTTTGCTGCCAAATACCAAACTAAAAGAAAAATAAAAAATTAATTTTCCAATAAATTACTACAGAGCAGCTAAAAATTAGCATTTGATCTCCAATCCGGTATTGAAATACGTAAATACGATAATCGAGATAATACGATAAAAGAAAAGCGTATCTTTGCATCTATTTTTCGTAAATAGTTGATAAGATGGGTATGACAGTTTTGAATACGTTTAGTATGATAAACTTAATACTCTCCTTTTGCAAGAGAAGAAAAAACCTAGAATCAAATACTTGGCCATCTCAAGCCGTCTAAATAAATAATACCCTACACCACAAAACTTTTTCAAAATAGTTGTAAGAGCACAAGTCCGTTTAATAACGTACGGAAATAAAAAAGCTCTAATCAAACTTTAAGTAAGTCGAAAGTTTAAAATATTAAAATGCCAAAAATCCCTAATCCGTGTAAATTTTTGGGTTAAGAGAAAGAAGAATTCTAATAAAAACATAATTTGCAGAGAAAAAAAATTTTGGAAATTATTTAAAATTGTCTTTTACTTACGAAAATAATTTATTATATAAAATAAAATTAGAGGCTTTTGTCAAATTTGATTTTGTTAAAACAAACCGCTAAACTTTTTTGGATTCCTTTTTATATTAACCAAAAATAAACGCCAGATAAAAATATTTTTTTAAAATATTTTAAACTAAAAATACTAAAAAGTGAATAGTTTGTTTTTTAAATAGCTTGCAAAGAAATGCGAAATGCAAAATAACTGATTTTTTTTCATTAAAATGTATGTTTTTTTTTACAAAATGTTGAACGACTATATAGCATATCTAAAACAAAAGTGGTGTTGGGTATTATTAAACTCTTAGAAATAGCGTGTGTTATATTAGTCAAAATAAAAATGAAAGCTGGAGGATGCTGAAACAATCTAGCATAACTAAAATTATGTTCGATTGCTACGCTTACCGACAATACTAAGTAGAAACTTAGTTGTATAAAGTCGTTCGTTTGTAGTTTTAAAAAGAGTAACTTTTTTGTAGAAAACGAGCGCAGTTACTGTAAAAAAACAAACAGGACACACCAAGTTTTAAGTAGAAAAATATAAAAATGCAATTAAAATTGGAGTAGTTTTTATTTAAAAAAAAACAATTATCGATTTATGCTAATTAGCTGCTTTTTAGCTTTCAGTTGCCAAAAAAATCGATTAAAGCAACACTAAAATATAGAAAACGAATATACTTACAAGAAATGTAATATACATTATTATAATTATTACTATTCTATATGTAAAGCGGTGATACTTGAACTATTTATGTTGTATTTATGTCTGTTTACTGAATTTTTACTAATATTTTTTATCTTCTTGATTTGATTCTAAAAAAACAAAAACGAAACAAAAACCTTCAACAATTTAGTGTGTAGATACTAATGGCACAACAATAAGTCATGAAATTATACCGAATCGAAATGCCTGCATCAGTGAAAACTACACGTGGGAGAATTCACCAATGAACTTCGATCATGTAGGTAATGCGTATCTCTGTCTATTTCAAGTGGCCACCTTCAAGGGCTGGATCCAGATAATGAACGATGCCATTGATTCTCGAGAGGTAATCTATGATCACTTTCACTTAGAACGTAGTTGACGACACTTTTTACCAGAATATTTTCCCTTATACTAATTACAATTTTTTCTATCTATTTTTACCATTTTTTTTCCTCCTACTTATGTATTATGAATATATGAAATGAATTCCAAAAAATCAAAAACCACAAACAAAAAATCATTCCAAAAATTATGTATGCCTTGTCCTCCACTCTTGAACTCTGTACACCCGGTAAAAATAAAATCTAACCAAATAAATACTCCCAACATCAACACCACCCCAAAACCAATACACGATATTCTGTCTCAATCTCGATACAATCAATCAATCAACATCATCCGGCAAACAACATCCTGCGACCACACCAACCAACAAATAAACACCACCCAACAAACTGAAACGTACCACCCAACAAACAATTCCTGAACACACTTCACACTCACCTACAAACAAACAGGTGGACAAGCAGCCGATTCGAGAAACCAATATCTACATGTATTTATATTTCGTATTCTTCATTATATTTGGATCATTTTTCACACTCAATCTGTTCATTGGTGTTATCATTGATAATTTTAATGAACAAAAGAAGAAAGCAGGTGGATCATTAGAAATGTTCATGACAGAAGATCAGAAAAAGTACTATAATGCTATGAAAAAGATGGGCTCTAAAAAACCATTAAAAGCCATTCCAAGACCGAGGGTAAGGCTTCGAATTTGAATCAACCCTAAACCAAAACCAAAAAAAAACTTTAAAAAATATATAACAAAACCATAAAAAGCTAAAAACTAACCTAAAATACCAAAAACAAAAATACAAAAAACTCAAAAAGAAAAATAACTAAAACAAAAAAATTTATCAAAAAAAAAAATAGAAAAAAAAACGATCAAAACAAAATCTGTGCCAATTTCAAAAACTAACGCCGTAACGGAATATTTCCGTTTCCGAAACCAAGAATAGGAACCCAAACCAACTCCCCCTCTCTCTCTCTTCTCACACACTCTCTCTCTCGCTCTGTGTCTCTCTCTCTCTCTCTCGCTGTGTGAGTGGGTGTGTGGGGCATTTGAGGACATGTCATTTGTTTTTGTTGTAATATCGAATCGAATGAAAATGTTCGAAATGGCCCCCCGCCCGCCACCGCCGCCACAACTCTCCACCCACACTCTACTACTACCGTTCAATACAGTTCGTTCTACCGTTCGTTATACTGTTCTACTGTTCTCAAATATTCAATTCCAAAAAAAGGTTGTCTGTTATTAAACATTTTTATGTCTGCCATTTGAATATTTTCAAATGTTTCGAAACCAAAAAAAAAACCGAACAAATAAGCAAAAAAAAATTTGTTTCTTTTTTACTTCTCTAAAAATTCTACCAAAAATTGTATGCAATGTATGGTTTTTCCTTTCAATATATAAGTACATATATATTATACATACCTACTATATATCGAACAACAAAATGGCATGTTTTCTCTACTTAAACCTTTATCTTTTCCTATTTTTTTCCTATTTCGATACTCAAACAGACATTGCAAATTACTGATATGTACAATATTCCCAATGAATTTTTGAACAAACTCTAAGAAAAACAACCAAAATCTGAATCGATCGAACACATTTACAAACCGCATGTGAGAGTTGCATGCCCTTAAACTCGTATTTTCTACCTTTTAACAACAACCAAAATAAATAAAACAAACAAACACCCACCCACCAACCACAACAACAACAAAAACTGCTCGAAAATAATTAATTTTCCAAACCGGATATGATATATCTACTTCCTATATATATTTTTTGTCTCTCTCTTAATTTTTAACTAAACTAGCACTTTTTGTATATATACAAACATACTACTACTACGTTAACAACTCTATATATAGCATACAGTGTCAAGGTCAACCCGGCGAAAAAGTACATTATTCTAAAATCTATCAAAATAAAGACGGAGATGAGACTTTGCCAAATGAAGGACTAACAAAAGAATGTTAAAAACACAGAGGAATTTTATGATTTAAAGGACATAGAACTAAACTATATATAAACCTCTCATACATCTCTCCTAAATGAAGGTAATTGAAAGTAGTCTTCAGTCCTTAAGCAGAAAGATCCGATGCGGGATTCTAAAATGTCAACCTTTTAGAATAGTCATCATTTCAGACCCTAAAGAAAATGATAACATAGGACAAGCAATAGATGTTGCCTCACACTGCTAGTAGGTAATGAAATAGTCAACAAATCTGCAGGTTTTTTAGGTTAGAAAGAAAATACCTAAGTACTATTGTACTACCAAAACAGGTGCAGTTAGTTGATTGATTAAAAACCTAACAGTTAGTGACAGCTATTAAATGAAGATTACTTAACAAAGAGCTGAATTGCTTGCCTTAAGACCAAGAATCAGTCAGTTAAACTAAAAAGACAAAGAAATCATCAACTATAGAAGTTTATGAAGCTGAAAATGTAGTACAAATAATATTTGGAATATTTTAATGTAACGTGGCTAGTTAGACCTTAGATGAAGATTTATAAATAGGGGGATAAACTTATAAAAGACATTGAAACAGTCCACATGTATGCAGAATTTTGATTCTTAAAAAGGTAGTCTAAAGATGGGACCATACCTCCATATGGAAGCTAGGATTATAAATCTATCAGTCTGCCAGGTAAACTGATAAAAAGTGACGAGATAGTCAACAATTGTAAAAGAGGTCTGAAAGAAGTCAACCGATGGGAAGATCCTTCTATACAAGACCTTAGGATTTTAGACCTAGCAGTCTGTCATCTTTTCTCCTGTGGACACAAGAGCGAATAATTGACCGCTACCTTAATAAAGACCACCGAGAGCTGTAATTTCAGGTTGAAATAAGGTCAAAAATAATGCTGATTTTTTGGAAGAAGTCATATGACCAAGGCACGAAGAAATAGTTGTCAATTATGCAAATTTACGGTAGAGATAGATTAGGCCTGAAGGTAGTCCTAAAAGAGCTGATACTTCCATACGCGACACTAGAAATTTAGAACGATTAATCTGTTATCTTTTCCACGGAGGACACTGGGGCGAATAATTGAACGTTATCTCGGGATAACGATAGACGAGTAAGAGCCAAAGAACTAGTCAACAATACACCAGATATAAAGGAGAGATGGAAATGACCTGTCGACTGGCACAAGCAAAAAAGATGGGATTAAAAAATGTAATTGATAATAAAATGTACAGATAGATGGGTAGAAGATCAAATTAGGGGATGGAAATCAGACTTATAGGGGCCGGAAAATTAAAAATATTTTTTTTATAAATAAAACTATTAGGTCGAATAAAAGACAAAATGGTATAGAAAAATTAATGAAAAAAAACTTCAAATCAAATAAATAGACTTAGAAATTATCCGATGTACCGAAATCCAAAAGAAGGGAATTTGAGGACGATAAGTAGTCAAGAAAAGTGTATATTTTTTAACATTCAAATCAAATTAACATACAGACCGCAGATGGATTGGAAAATTTTAAATATCTTAATCTTAAATCCAATAAACCGACAGCAATTTAAGATCCAGACAGAAGGACTGATCGATAAAAGGCAACGAAAAAATCAACTAATAAATTTTATTTTAGTTTAGAAACACGATTTAAAGACCATTAGTTGTCAAGAATTGTATGTTTTTAACATACAAATAAAATAAATGTACAGATCACAGATAGATAAGAAATCTTAAATCGAACTAACAGATAGACTTTTAGGAACCAGACAGAAAGACTGCTCGATAGAAGGCAACGAAATAGTCAACTAATATGTCTAATTTTTCTAGATGGAATTGAATAAAAAGAACAGATAGATAGAATTACTACATTACAGCCAGAATGGCTGATATGAGGTAAAAAAATAAACAGATTGTTAGGTTTGAACAAAAAACAAATAGGATTGGAAAATAGTTCTAAAAATCGACACAATGAACAGACAAAAGATGGAACAGCGGAGGATTTTAATGCAAGAGGACAGATAACAAATAGACAAAATACATAAAGGACAAAGGAAAGACTAAGGGAAAGATAAAAATACAGGTAAGAAAAATACTTATATACCAAAATCCAATGGACATGAATAGGAAAGCAATCAGAATTTAAACGAGCTTAATTTACGTACAGATTGGAAAAAAATACTGGCTGACTTAATATAGCATCAGCATATTGTCAACTACTCGAGTGGCCAATAAAAAAGATATATAGATAGATTATAAATAGATATTATCTTAAGACCAAGTATAGGCATAGACGGATAGCTTTTGTATGACCTTGACTGGCCTTCAGATGAAATTTCATCTTTTTAAACTTACACGAATAAAATAATTAATTGCTGTAATGACTTTCTTAAAATTGCTCCTAAATTTCTTCTTTCTAAATTTACTACTGTATAAAGGTGTCTTCTTGCTATGTTACTAACCTCTTTAAACAGTCATTACTTGTGCCTGTAGTGATGATTGCCGATCCCGTCTAAATTGTTTTCCCTTTGCTTTAACATTGCCACTGACCTAGCAGTGGGCCTTATCCGAAAATATGATCTTTGAGGCCAAAATCCTAATCGTCGGTCGTAATGTTTAGAGCCCAGTTAGAGAACTTACCGAAATGTCTATGGTCACTCATGGTCAGTACAATTTTATACGAATGCGTTGACTCTCAGGCAATACCTAAATGAGGTGATCGGCACCGAATCCGCCAGTCTGAGTCTTCTTCGACTCCTGTCGTTCGAGCGGCTATTTTTTCTTGAAAGTGCTCAATTTTTTCTGCGTTTAGTGAATTATTATCCAAAGCAATGATTCTCTTGTCGAAATTCACTTACGTAATAACAATTAAGCCGCAATTTTAATTAAATATTTTAATAATTCCCACATATGCGGCAGTCGTGAGTGCATAATAAAATGACAAACCTTACGGAGGTAACGTGAACCACTGCTAAAATATAAATATTAAAAAAAAATCAGTTATCTGGTTAACTGTATACAAAGGGCTTTATGGGATCAATGAAATACTAAACACAATACCACATTTGAAGTTCTTAAAGATGTCTTCTTATTCTGCAAATACAAGTTTTGTTAGTTTTATACTAGCGTTTAAAATAAAAAATTCTAGAAAATAATAAGAAACAACAAGGGAAAAACATATACATACCTAAGAAAAATATATAAAACTTGTTTTTCAAACATTTTCTTTTTAATAATAAAAAAAAATTCTTAACAAGTTTTGTAAAAATGGAATTTTTCTATTCGATTTTGATATACAATTTATTATTCCTTACTATTTAGAAATCCTAACTAACAAAAAAAATCAGAAACAGCTGTACAGTCTTCCACCAATTTTTAAGTTGATTCTGAAAAAGAAACAACAAAAGGTCTCAAACCAAAATAAAAATTGTTCAAGTCAAAAAAATGTATTCTTCATAAGAGTTTTTTTTAACCTCCAAAAAAATGTACTCATAGCTTCAAAATATTACTTTTGTTTTGTACTCTTTTGTAAAAACGATATAAAAATTCAAATTTAAAACAAATTCAAATCAAAAATTACAGTTACTGTGGTAATAAAACAAAAAAACAAATTTAAAAACAAAATTTTGTTAATAGATTTTTTAAAAAAT
The DNA here is from genome assembly GCA_963513945.1 of Hydrotaea diabolus. NCBI lineage: Eukaryota > Metazoa > Arthropoda > Insecta > Diptera > Muscidae > Hydrotaea > Hydrotaea diabolus. Next base: position 7,884,909 of record OY740718.1, read on the forward strand.
TAGAGCTTATTGAAAAACATTTTTTGTGGTTTACAGTTTTAAAAAACATAAAAAGGGGTTTGTAAAACTTAAAAAAAAAACTAATCTGTTATTAAATTTGGTTAAGCTCGTTTGTTTATTTGGATCTTAAACCCTCTTTAATCTACACTTTAACAAGCCCTGTGCATTAACAAATTATTTTTAGCCTATGTTTTCTTTAAATATTCTTTGGTATTTGTTAATGTTTATAAGCAAAGGTTTAGCTTAGCCATAGGGGCCGTATTTTAGGGCCTTGAGATCACTTAGGTCCGAAAACCATCCGCATTTTAAATGTGTTTTGTCCGTCTCTACTAACGATACCAAGTTGTGCACATGGTTCGCCCACAAATAATTGATGTATGTTAAGCTTAAACTCAAAAAGTGTACCTTCTCCAGGGGTTCTTTAAGTCTCTTAAACAGATAAATTTTCTAGGACGATTTCGCCGATTTACAATTCCAATGCAAAATTTAAGCTTATTTCGTTCGACCGCTATTTAATATACTACGAGTATTTTCATAAATTGTATTGAGTATTGCAAATGAGCTGAAGATCATGAGCTGGAAGAGAATTTGATGTCTTCAAGAAGGCCATAGTCGTTGTTGTCGCACATTTGTATAAATAGCTCCAGTATCTGTATCAAATATTCAGTGTTAAAACAATTTATACTCTTTAGCCCGCTACTAAGTTCTCCTTTTTATGTAAAGAAATCTCAAAGTTCAACAAAAAAGTTCTGTGAAATTGCGCTGAAAATTGAAAAAAATCTTGACAAACCCTCATTTATGAGTCATTTCCTAAGCGATATATATATGGTTTATCGTTTACAAAACAAGAAACAAAGTAACAAAATTGGCTTTTCACAATTTGCTTTGCACCTTTTTTTGTTTGTAAACAAACTTTTTTTGGGCTTATGGTGTCATCTGATTCAAAATGATGCCAGAATACCATATTGCAAACTAACTAGGGAATTAAGCTGTGAAAAGAACACGGCTAATGTGTCCCTATCTACCCAAATTATGCCAATAACTTCTCGATAAAAACCTTTTTCAAGGTTTTTTCTGTGACAATGGGTTCATATTTTCTAGGAGAAATATCCAGTAGACATTCCTAGCTCCCTTCTTGGTAAAGGCATACCATACCATTTGTTATAGTGATGGGCTTTTGACGTTTAACCCACAATTAAAATTCCAAAAGAGGCAAATAAAAAATAAATATAACACAATAATTAGAGAACGAACCACGAAAGGCCTTGCTCTGCAATCTAACCCTGAGTTAAGCTAAATTGATCGTGAAATTTAGCAAGCATGTCTTGGAACACCCAGAGAAGGCTTGAAAGCAGGCTGAAGAGTCATTTACTTTGCCGCTGGGAATATTTCCCCAAGAATCCAATTACCCAATTGGCTAACTTTGGAAACTAAACTATGGAATAATTCATACCAAAAAAGCTCCGAGAAAAAATTTAAAAAAAAAACATAGATTCTCCAAATTTGAGTATCAAATTGGAATCTACATTCACCGGATTTTGAATCGAAACCTTACAAAATTTGTATGGAAATTGTCAACTGAAATTCACTCGATTTCTTTTTTCATGTCTTATTAGTAAAATCTTGGTACAGAAAAAAAATATTTGTTTTGGTCTGTTGATAATTTACAAAAAACGATTTTTTTTAAACAATTAAGTAAAATCTTCTGCAGTTACATATGTAAAGTATATAGCGCATGTAATAGGCCGGCTGCGACACTGTATGTCTGTGTATTTGAGGACAGTTTTGGTTTGCATGTGTATTGGCCACACATTACAATTCCATATTCCACAACCACCCCCACCCAACCAACCACCCACCAACCAAGAAACTACCCACCAAAACAACTCCAATTCAGTTAACAAAATATTGGGTCAACTAGGTGGGTCTCTCCCGCCCGCCCACCACGTCCACGCCCTTCGCTCAATTCGACATAAGTAACAAAAAGTTTTAACTATTGGCACAGATCGTACTATAATACTCATATACAACCTACCTTACCTACTTACTTACTTTACTACTCTATCGTAATAATGTAATGCTAACTTAACTCAAATACCTATAAAATATGAATGATGATGAATAATTAAAATACCATACGTATGATGTGTGGGGTGTGATGATATGAACTCACCCGTCCCAAACGTGGATGAGAACTATAGCCCCCTCCACCTACATTTATATATATTTATCTAGAGGATATATATAATATATTTTTTAATTTTAGTTTGATACTTTTTTATTTTGGAAATGTTATTTTAAACGGTTATGATGAGTATGATTTTGATTTTGAGTTTCACATTTTATGGGTTTGAATTTTGATTTTGGTATTTTTTTTTTTCTTTAAATTTTAATTTTAAATAACGATTTATGGTCCTTATGACATATTCACCTGGCGTATTATTATTACTTCGTATTAGTATAAAAGAAACAAACGAAAAAAAAACAAATCTCAAAATATTATTATTATTATTGTTATTATTATTATTTTCGTTTTCTCTCTCTCTTCCACATTTTCTACTTACAGTGGCGACCACAAGCAATAGTATTTGAAATAGTTACAGATAAAAAATTCGATATAATCATTATGTTGTTTATTGGTTTGAACATGTTTACCATGACACTCGATCGTTACGATGCATCGGACACATATAATAATGTCCTTGATAAACTCAACGGGATATTCGTAGTTATTTTCAGTGGCGAATGTCTATTAAAAATATTCGCTTTACGATATCACTATTTCAAAGAGCCATGGAATTTATTTGATGTAGTAGTTGTCATTTTATCCATCTTAGGTAAGTAACCAATGACCGGCGACGATGACGACGACTCCCACTCCCAGGCAGTCTGTCCGTCCGTCAGTCAGAGTCAGCAACCTAACAAAAAAAAGCAAAAGAAAAAAACCAACCGTAAAAAAAGCCTTCAAATTCAATTCGAATTTTAGTATCCGTTAATTACTTTGTGTTGTTGTTATTTAAATATTGATGTATCTAACACCAAAAAACCGTAAACATTATGTTTCCTCTCTTTCCTACCAACCTTTTCCAAAACAAAAACCAACTAACCAACCTCAGAAAAGATACTGTACCTTGTAAATAGATGATATAGTATTTTGGCTTGAGGCATATATTGCTTTTCGATCACTTATATACCATATACTACATATAACATATATTTATATATACTCGTATATAGTGTGATTTGATGGCATTATAGAGCCTCAGGTTTAAGTAAGTGTTGTGTCTAAATGTTGTTAATCGCAAAATCAAAAAAAACGAAACCCTAACCAAACTAAACTAAATGTTGTGCTTAAGTATACAAACAAAAACCCAAAATCATCGGTATTTGTTATCATTTTTGTATATCCCATTTGTTTTTTTATTTTTGTTAACCCTTTAAATGTTTTTTGTTGTTGCCTTTGTTGTATAACTAACAAAAATCCCGCCCCCCAAAATGTAAGCTCTTAAGGACCAATTTTTCAGTGTTCAGTGTTTTAATTTTCTAAATGAAAACTAGGTTTAAAAGTAACTTTATACTATAGTATCTGTTAAATAATTTTGACAGTATAGATAAATCTTAGATAACTATTCTTAACGTTCTAACTTAAGTCATATAAAGTACATTTATAATTTAGATAACAGCTAAACCCAAGTTTTGGAGAAAAAGTATATTCAGTTTTAAAATATTCTTAATCTTAGTGCTTTAGCTTAAACTCGATTCATCTGTGCTAAACGCCAGTAATCTAGAGTTGAAACTCTAGTCATCGTTGAACGAAACTAAAGTTATTAGTAAACTTCTAAATATCAGTATAATATTCATTTTTTCTTAAATTTTAACTTAAGCTATCGTTTAACCAAAGCGGACGCTTCAAAAGAAATGTAGAAATGTTAAAAACCATAGTAGAATATTTAGATAGGAAGTATATTAAAGATTATATTAATATTTTGTTAACCGTTCATGAAGATTTTTATTTATAATGTTTGGATTAACCATAGTAGAATATTGATACAAAACTTAAGAGTTGTCTAAAAAAAAAACTCAAGCCATCGTTTTAGCAAAGTAGAGAATTCGCACAAACTTAAGAGCTGTCTTTTATAATTAAATTTATGAAGTTAACACTTTTAACAAATCTTAGTTACTCCATTCTTCTATTTCTTTAAACTTTAGTAATATAGATTTTAATTTTGTACCCAAGACATTGCTTAATCCAAGCTAAATGATTGAAAAACTTTATTAGTTCAACTTCTACAAATAAAGGCAGAGTAAAAGTTGTATATAACTGAGTTCTTAAATTAAAACTCTTCATATACACATTTGAACTTGTCATTTTAAGGTTTAAATTTCAGTTACCTAATTTTCACAATTTTGTTTTAAAATCTATTTGGTTATAACCAACAATCGATATATATATTTAAAATCGATAGATAGTGAAAAACTCTCTTAAACTTCGTTCTTTATTAAAACTCCAGTCATCTATGGGTTTTAACTATAGTTATTTAAACCTCCAGTTATATTTTTGATCAAATTTTAAGGATTCGTTAATAAAAAAATTTTAATTCCAGTTTTCTTTGTGCTAAAACTTCAGTTATTTAAATTCCTAGTTTAAAGCAAACAATCTTGAATGTGATGGAAATCGATCGATTTAAATCGAGTTTGATATGGTATTTAAATTTTTAATTAACCGTGACGTTTGGATTTTAACTGACTGATTTTAGTTCTTAATCATATGGATGTGTAAAAAACAAGTTTGAAGTTTTTCGCGCTATATTTAACAAAACCGCGTTTGAAATCTCAAATCGTGAACACAGTGATTTCGATCGATTTAATTCACTACCGGAATATATAGCAATGAAATCATACATCTGAAATGTCTTTCATAAGTACTCAACCATAAGTAGTGCAAACATTAGATAGATTGTAGTGCTGAAGTTTAAACTCCAGTCATTTAGGTGTATGCATTTAAGTTAACCCACACTTAATGTGGTGCTTTGCAATTAGTATACAATTAAATATGTTTATCTAGAGATACTATACAAATTCAAAGTATGCAAACCCCTATTTGAATTTTAAACAATTAAGGGATCTATTAAGCCAATTTTGACGCAAGAGAAAAACCTCCTTTAACCCTAGTTATTTTAATATTAATATTATATTTAGTTGACTAAACAACGCACAGTTATAAACGTTTTTCTTATGATTTTCTTTATAATTTTTTAACATTTATTTATCTTTTTTCTGTAATTAAGAAGACGTTAGGCCGATAATGCTAATTACAGTACACATAGCTTAGATAGAATTAGACATGTTTGACGTTCTAAATGTTTTACAAATTATGGCTGTATTGTCAAATTATAGTTCAACAGTTTTTTTTTATAGTTTATTTATAATTTATAACTATATATTTAAAGTAAGAAATTTAAAATAAACATTTTTGCTTTGTTAAAACTAGGTTTAGATAGAAAGTATCTTACAGGTTATATTATATGATTGTTCCTGGTTCATAGAGATTTTTAATTTATAATGTTTAGATAGAAATAGATACAGATTTTAAGAAATAGATACAGATTTTATATGCTTATTTTTGGCTAATGAAAAGTTTAAAAATCACTCATTTAAATCAAGGTTTTTACAAGTTTTATTAATGAGCATTTTTGTGTATACAATTACAATCAATTTACAGCTGAAGTTCACTTTTTATTTAGAATAGTTAGTTAATTGTAGCTTAGTCTTGTTCAACTATACAAAAATGTTGCTTAGATTATAGTCTGGTTATATTCAAATATATTTTGAGGTTTTATTTTATTGAATTAAGTTTAAATTTGCGCTAAGTATATTAACAAACTTTTCAATATTTCCCGGTTAATTTTTGTTTAGATTTTAGTCTCGCTATAAATGTTGGAATTTTTATAATCATTGAATTATATGTTGAGTTCAGGTTTAAATTTAAGCTAATTTTCTAATTAATTATAATTAGAATAGTTTAAAACTCCATTTATTTAAACCAAAGTTGCAATTTTTCGGTTTTATTTTTGTTTGTAGTATCGTTATATTCAATAGATATAGAGTTTTAAAAAAATATCTAAGCTTTCTTCGAGTCAAGTTAAGTTTGTGCTGTCTTTCCAAATCAAAGTTTAAATTTTATACTTTGAGTATTCCAAATTAACCTATTTAACTGTAGTTTAATTTTTTTTAGATTATAGTCTAGATATATGCAAATATATGTAGAATATTTAGTGGACCGTTAAGAGCCGTTTAATACATGTTTAATTTTAGCAGTCTTACTAAACAAACGTTTAAATAATATAGTTTGGTAATTTGGCTATAATAAGGTTTGGCTAGGTTGCATAAAATTAGTTTATACCTCAGTTGCGATTACACCTGATTATTCAGTTTTTGTTAAGATTATAAACTATTTATATGATAGTATAGATTAAGGATTTGTAGTACACGTATAAGCTTTATTTATTTCAAGTTCAAATTAGTTACTCGTACTCGTTATTGCAAATAAAAAACAAGTTTAAACTTGATATTAGATAGAGATAATATTTCGTTTTTGAACCATTTATGTTTTGGTTAAACCACTTTTAAATGTTTATCATTATTTTCAAAAAGATTTTAGTTCCTATAGAACATTCATTTAACCTAATTTAAAATAGCTTGACTTTTATACAAACAAATGCTTCTTTTAACATAGATTTACCGGAAGTTTGTAAAAAGTTTACCATTCATTTAGATCAAGTTCAAAAATATTTCCAGCTAGAATTGGAGTTCTTACAGAAAGCCCTTATGTTAAGCTTTGCTTAAGCCAAATTTGGGTTTATTATTTATAAGTAAAAAAGAAATATGTATATAATAATAGAAATATGAATAACTAAAATCTTAATTTAGCACAAATTCATAGTATAGACTTCTTCCTTCCTGTAAGACAATCATTGAAAATCCGTGATTTCCATGAAATTTGATTTTGAACTTTGAAAAATTAATTCCTTGTAGATAATTTAATATTTTAAATTATTTTTTCCATGTTTACATCTTCAACTCTTTCATCATATACTTTAGATTTAGTGTTCTCAATAAGCGTTTAAGCTTAGTTTAATCTAAGTTAAAAATAGCTCGGCTGTTTTTCGAGTTAAAGTCCTTTAACTAAATTTGGTTCATAGTCTAAACGATTATTTTCCAAAGCTTGAGCTTATACATATACACGGAGAACTGCTTAAATTGGCCCTGATTGAGGTTGTGGTCGAAATAAGACAAATTTTATTTTTGGTTAATTAATAAAAAAATCTAAAGGTAGTCCAATTTCGACAAAGGTAATGAAAATTAGAGTCAAAAAGTTAAAGAGGTTTTATACATTAGTAGAAGTTAAGTTTAAATGAAATACAAATTTTGTCTTTATTAATCTTCAAGCAATGGTTTTCTATAAAAATTTAAAGTTCATTGCATAATAAATTTGAAGTACCCATTTTAACTAAGTTGAAATGTATGCAGATTCGAGTTAAAAAATGAAACCTAGATAATCTTCCACCAATTAATTGGGCATAATTGATACTTTAATTGTTTTGAAATTTTAAAACAAAGCTTAATCGTAGTCATGGCTGAAAGCTAGATTAGGACATTAGTTAAAATTTATTTAAAAGTGGAATTTTCAACTTTATTTTTTTTTTGACTGTTTTATTTTTAAAATGGTTAATCTTGCCAATATTTATGGCTTAAACTTTTTTAAGGTTATCAGTATTTACGTTTTTTTTTTTTGTAAAATTAGTACAATTAGCGAAGGTGTTTTATTAAGACGGAACATTAAATCCATTTATTGAGTATTTCTTTGTTGTAATTAGTATTTTGCCAATTTCTTTTGGCTTAAACTAGGTTTAGGTTTCAGAAAATTCCTACATTCGTCTACTTACTGCGATGTGTAATTAGTTTATTATAAACTGCTCAAATTTTTAATTAAACTTAACTTAACTTACACTGAAAAAATGGTCCTTAGAAGTTTTAAGTGTTATTTGTTATATGTATTATCAAAGTGATATTAAATCTTTTGCAGACTATCTTTTATTATTTTATATATTTTCTGTTTTTAAATTTTTCTGTATAAAAGGCTATCCTTCTTTTTTTTTTTAGAAAAAAAACGTTATTTATAAAAATCCCTTTGTGTCCTTTCCTTATCTTAAAACTTTTGTACACATGAATCTCAAGTATATGTAAAATGTTAAATTAATTTTAATACTACCCCCATCTAGACCTTGTCAAAATTAATGTGTACAAAAGAAAGAATTGCTTAACTTTTTATTTTTAAATATTTATTTATTTCTTACATAATTATTCTACCATGTATTTAAGACAATGATGTTCAACCTTTCAACCTTTGTGTAATTTCGTATATTTGATTATCTAACTCTGTAGGTAGAGAAACCTACGAACTGGGCTTGTAAATTGTAGAAATTCCCCTAACCCCCCTGGCCCCTCTTATACTCTTTCTCTCTTTTTTGTGTACAAGTACCAAATAATAACTACATTTTGTCTAGAAATTGTCCTTAATGCGTAAACCAAGACTTCATATGATTAATCTATAAATCATGTAGAAATATTATATATATATATAAAACAAATCTAGAATCTTTGTTTTCAATTATAAATTTTAAACTCTATCTGTTGTACATATATATTTAACAATTTCAGGAGTATTTTTTGTCCAAAGTTATTTAAAGAATATTTAGAAGAACAAGTATAATAAGCCCCTAAACCAAGTATAGCGATCCCTTAAAAATTAGCAATCATTAGAAAAACAAATCGAACATTCCATTAGCCATATATATAGTTTAAATAAAACACATCATATCCAAAATTGGCACTGAAACGAAAATATTGGATCACAGCCATAAACAAGAGTTACGATCTCCCAGAAAATCTATTTTTTTTTTCTTCCCGAATGTTGCAAAAAAATTTATTTACAAATTTTTTTAATTCCTCACCCATTATTTACGCAAGGAAAAAGTTTTTTAAAAAACAAATTAAAATTATAATCTTTTATTGGCATAGCCTAAAAGTCTATCTCTTGGCCAGTATTACTAGTAAGTTTCAAAATAATTGTATGAATTCCAATGTAAAACTCATTAAGAGATGTTGATATTCTAATTAGAAATAATTAAAATTAATTTAAAATAAATTGAAACTAAAATATAAAATCAAATATACTATTGGCGTATTCTATTGGTACTCGCTTTATAAACGAGTAATTGGTTAATAACTTCAAAACTTTATGAGTAATTTTTGAAATTACTTTGTATAAAAGAACTGAATGGCCTTAGGCATCATATTTTTTTTTTTTGTTTGAAAATTTGTAATAAGTAGAAAAAAAATATTTAAAAATTTTAATTATTTAAAACAAATCGGGTTTAATGCAAATTGTCTACAGTTTTCTGTGAACAAAAATATTTTTATATTCTTGTACAATAGTGTGAAGTTATCGCCTTAGAGAACTAAGCGAATTTCCAATAGAACACGGCCATTATGATATAATCTATAATTCATACAATTATATAAAAAATATAGTTATAATTTTTTTCCACTGCGTAGTCTTCAAAGCATAATTTATCGACACAATTTTAAAATGTACAAATAATTTTTTTTTAAATTTTCCACACAATTTCAAGTTATATACTTATAGATTTAAGCTGTTCACAGACCGAAGCGTTTTTTTCGCCTCAGGTAGTGCTTTAGTAGTGCTATTTCAAATGTTTAAGTTACTCAAGTAAGCGTGAGATGGCATAACTGCCACCGAAAACGGAAAAAACTGGTCGTTTTGTGAGCTGCTTCCTATTAGTCAAATGTGGTACCCTTTAAAAATAATCAAAATTTAGGAAAGTTCCTAATATTCTAAGCGACAATATCTTTAAGCGGCCCTAATTGGTCATGTCCATATAACACAACCATGTCAGCATACCAAACGTCCCGTATTCAACAAAATTTCTAACCAAAAGTTGAAAAACAGCGAAAGTCAAGCTTAGCTAGCCTTAAACGGAAATTATGGCAAAACACGTAGGGTTTCTTAATACTAAACAATTTAGACTAATCTCAAAAGTTTATATTTGCATTTTTGACCCAAAAGGAAAATCAAAGTTAAAATTACAGTTAAACTTGCTTCAATTAATCCTTTAGTTTAACTCTTACTAAATTTTAAGAGTCTATTGTAAATAAAACTTCGCTTTCAGCTGAAAGAACAAATATAATTTAGAATGAAACTTAACTAAACAACTTCTCAAATTATAATTTACGTTAAAAGAACCGATAAACTTGGCTCAACTTAAACTTTAGTTTAACCTTTACTTAAAAACGATTGCCAAAGACTGTAAAATTTACTTAATTTACAGGTGGCAGAAATTGTTCAAAATCTAATCTAAATTATTTAAATAGAAATAAATTCAAAAGCTTACTCATAGTAAAATATAAATTTAACTCTTTAACTCTTCCAAAAACAAAACGACCAAAATGTTACAGTATGATTTTCTGTCAGTTTACAGAAACAGACCAACATTTAAGGAAACTTAATGTAATCAAAATTTATATTTAGGTAAGGGTGGTGAAAAAAGGCACCTTTACCCAGATACTCATAGGGTCCTTTGTATTAACGAAAATATTATACATAACCGTACAAGTAAAACATAGGATTTATTTCTTAAAAGGAAAATTAAAGCTATGAGGAAAGCTAAACATTGCTTTGTTAATTCGAAAGTTAAACTTTTACTTAAAACAAATTGTTAGTAAAAAAGGAAGAGCAAGTTTCTGTTAAACCAACTTAAATTGAATGTAAGGTTTCTTATAAAAACCAGAGGTTTTACCTCCCCTAACGTTTTAACTTAGTTATTTACTTATCAAATGAAATATTAAAAGTTAAAATCAAACATATACGAAGCTAAACTAATCCAATAGGCAATCCTCGTTTGGAAAATAATCGCCAGTAAAGCCTGCTACTTAATTCGATCATGTGAAAACATTTATCGCCCTCAACATGATTCATAGTTGCCAAGATTTTTTTAAGTGAAATAAAGGGTGTGTATATTTTTTTCTGGAAAATCAATAGAATGTCTATAATTATGTACAATACAATTGCCTACAAATGTGGGAGATACTTTTTTACCGAAATTTTATATGACAAATTTAAACTAATTTTCCGTTGACAGAATTTGAACAAAATGTTTGAATTCTAATTTAACAATAAATCTAATAGTTAATTATAGCATATACTTTCCAAATGAAAGTCGATAGTTATGCTTTAATAGCAAATCGCCATGGCTATTGAAAACATTAACTGGTTTTTACTTACAGAGATTGGTACTGCTGAGGTTGACTCTTGCATAAGAAACAATTTTCAATCACTTCGATTTTGTGCGTGCTGCCTTAGTTCGTTATATAAGGGATTATCATGTCATTTCACCATACTAACAGATCTTTAACCGCACATGAAGTTCAATTTCCCGCACTGCTATCCTGGTCACGTAACATAATTAAGAGGATAATTGGTTTAAGTCCAACCTACAATTTTTTAGAAAAATCCCTTTTTCTATCTTGAAAACTTCGAACGCTTCTGCTTCGTCTGCTTAAATAAGGTTGGTTTTGTCCGCCGAGAGAGGGATTTTTGGAGCAGTTCGTAAAACCGCAAAAAAATGATTTTTCGTTTATCATAAAACCGTGAGTTTAGTTCCTGTTTGATTTAAGGACCATTGACCAAACGTACGGCGCAAATAATTATCGCTCTAACCATGATCCAGTGTTACAAGCGTTGTTTTGGCGCAAATCTATTTATGATAAAGTGGGTTATTCAACTGAACTGAAGCTTTTCCAGACTTGAGCAATTTGTGTCCAATCAATCATAGAATACGTAGCTGGGTGATATTAATCATTTTAAAACAAGTGCAAGTATAAATATTCAATTATTTATAGATAAGTTAACTATTCTCGGACATTCGATTAATCTATAAATCAATTGTTTAACATTACTGCAGTTAAACTTCACCTTCCTACTTCTTCTCAAGAGAGTTCAACCAAAACTGAATGATTTAAAACAAAGTGTACTAAGTTAAGTAAGGTTTAACTTGGTTAAACTTAGGTTTACCTTTACTTAACTCCGTTAGATTTTGCCATTTAAACTACAACTTAAATTTATTAGACTTATTAAATTTATAGGAATATATATTCCAACTCTTGAAAAACTAAAAGTAAAGGATACTAAGCTTTAGCTTATCTTGACTTGATTTTAACAAAAGATTACTTTTACTTAACTCCATGAGGTTTCGACATTAAAACTATAAATTAATTTTACCTTTGTATAACAAACATCGAAACTCCTGAAAGAGTTAAACGATTAGCTTGATTTTAACTTTAGATTATCATAAGTAAATTCCATTAATTTTAGACATTAAAACTACAAATTATATTTACTTTCCCATATAAAATATTTAAAACTTCTCAAAGAGTTAAACTAAAGGATAAGAAGCCAACACTTCCTTAAAACTAATTTTAACTTAAGATTAACCAAACTCTGTTAGGTTTCTCCCATTACCGCCATGTGTGTCTCTAGCTAGGACTTAAGGTTGAACATCACTGGTTTAAACTACAATAACCAAAAATAAAATAGGAAACTTAAAAAAACATACGTAAGCACAATAGTGGAAAGGAAATACAATTTGAAAATTTGCCAGCAATGGCTTCCAAATTCTAACCACAAGACAAACGAATAAAACGGTAACTCATCGCAATAGAACAACAAACAAGAAAAAAACTATAGTGCAAAGTGAATGCAAATCGAAAACTAAAACTAAAAGATGGCTTAAAATATGCTTTACTACATTCAAAAGGCAGCAGAAAGCTTTCATTTCATAGCTGGGCGTATTTTTGAGTTGCTCCAAAAGCAAAGAAAAAAAAACAAATCTGTGCAATACGTATAGGAGTGAAATTGAAAAATGCCTCACTTATGAAATGGAAGTTACTTTAGTGATGACAAATTCTGCTGTTGGCTTTAACCTTAAAACTGCGCCTAATAGCTACGATTTAAAACATACAAAAAAAAGCTCTACAGTTTCTACTACTACTTACTTACCTTAGTACCTACCTACAGTTTCTACTACATCCGTATTTCAACGTTAACTTTTAAACGTTTTTTTGTAAACAATTTTGATGTTTACTTTTTCATTTTGGTTTTTTTCAATGTTCTTATGATTTCAATTTTAAACGTTGTTCAATATTTCAATGTTAAATGTTCCATTCTTTGGTTTTCAGTTTTCGATGTTATTTATGGTTTTACGTTTGTGAAAACTTTTAAGTTTGCCGAGCTTAAACCAAAGCTTTTATGTTTTTCTTTTTCAATTAATGTATAACACTTACACTCTCCGTCTCTCACACGAAACAAAACTACCTACACGCCCCTTTTTACAAAAAAAGCTTTTCAAACACTAACCCTTTTAATTTAGAAAAACAAATTTAAAAACACTCACACACACTCAGAACCAGAAGTTATTAGGTAAAGCTTTTTTAGCTTAAAGCTTATGATTAAAATTTAAAAAAAAATCACTTTGATCTCCAAGTGATATCCATAATGTCGAATATATTAATAACCTTAAAAAAATAATAATACAAAAGAAAAAAATAACAGAAGCCTTACTACAAAGCTCCAGTCAGAAGCTAAAAACGACCTATCGCTCACGAAAACAAACGAGTACCGCGCGTAACGAACACTCGGCTCGGCGGAGAGTGGCAAAGCTCAGCTTTCGTAAGAATGCAGCTTGCTCTCTCTCTAGCTGGCTCACTCAATTGAACTCTCACTAACTAATATGGCTACTTCGTGGCGGACGCGAGTCCTTCACACTTACGATTCAACCAGAGATATGTATGAACTGCCTACCTCAGCTCTAGGGGGCACTATATTACATGCCTCTGTAAGCTTTTCACTTGGCATGAAGCTTCTTAACAGCTATAAACGTTTTTTGAAGCCTACCGTGTAATGAAACAAACAAAATGAAGCTAAAAGGCCTTCAGGGAAAGTTTATACTTGTCAAACCCTTATCAAGCAGCAGCTTTTGCAATTTTTTATATGCTTTTTTAAACTCGTGCCAATTAAAGTTTGAATCTATTTAATGGTTTTGGTCCATACTGCCAGTGGATATTATGTACTTTACTATGAACTCTCGTAGTTTTATAGTAAACATTGTATAATTTTTTTTCCTATCGAACTCAATCAATAGCATTTGTAGCATTATAAAAACAAAATCCAGAGTGCATCGGTATTATAATTAATTAATACTACATACATACTATAAACATAATTTAATTATTTGAAAGAAAACCTAATAATATAGACTTTCTAGTATTAGAGTCTACTGACTTGATGTGTAAAACTTCCCTTTTTTGTTTTTGTTTTTTTGTTAAATGCATGCTTTGTTTTGTGTTTTAACTGTTTTTTAATTTGTGAGTTTAGTTTTTGATTTTTCCTACTACTTCTACTACTACCACTAGAGAAACTGAAGCAGAAAGAGCTTTTTCTTACTTACTACTACTTACTACTTCCTTCCTGCTTTTCTTTTAATGTTATTGACGAAAACAACAACGCCAGCAGAAAAGTATTTAGATTTTAAACTAGATGAAACCACTCAATATAATAATGAATTGTATACCAGTCCAGTAGCTACCTTCCTACCTAACCCCTACGCAAGGAAAATCGTAATAATGATGGAAACAAAAATATCTGTCATTTACTAACGGAAACGGAAATGTGCACATAAAAATAATGCAATGTTTTTATTATGATATATTCTCCACCAATACGATGAAAAGAAATATAACCGCACAGAAAAAAAGAGAATAGAAAATGGTATTCTTTGAATTCTCATTTTTAAAAAGCTTTGATAAATGTCTTTTAATTGATTCTATTAAATATATTGTTGATATAACAAAATAATTTAGTGGACAGTTTTTTTGAATAATATATAAAATAAAAGCTTATTTAATAAGTTTTTATTTAGTTGGAATTTGTTCTTTGAAATTTGAAATTTTTATATTTTCCTTAAAATTTTAAAAATGTTACATTATATGAAAAAATTTCAAAGTCGGGAAGATTTTTTTTTAAAAAAATTAAATTTCTTCAGAAAAACATTTATTTGTTTTCTCTTTTTTTGTATTTAATATTTTTAAATTATCAATATTTTCTGCAAGATTATAAACTATTTAAAAATGTTGAATTCAAGCTCGAGAAAATGACCTCGAGCCTGAATTCAACATTTTTAAATAGTTTATAATCTTGCAGAAAATATTGATAAAAAAACAACAAATCAAAGACTATTTAAAAATATTACATATTTTTATTGTTTTATTAAAATTTTCTAAAAGATAATTTGTCTAAAATGAACAGTTTTTAAACTAAAAAAATTAATAATTTTTTATTTTAAAAACTCAAATCATTTTCCCATATAAAAATATATTTTTTTAATTGTGCTTCGAATAATTAAGTAGTATTGACATAGCATAGTTTTTCTACTTGTTAATTCAATATTTCACAAATACAAAAAGTAGATAAATAATGAACATACGACCTTTTCTATACTTATATAATGAAATAATTGAATACTCAAACTCGATTTTTTTCTGTGTGGTCATTACATTGAGTTTAGTAAAATTTGTTAGGCACTTCTTGAATACTTTAAAGAAGCTAATCTTAAACGAAGTTTACTTATTATTTTACAATTAAATATTTCAGAATTTCTTTGATATCTTTTTAATATCTGTGATATACGAGTTTTTTATAATTTGCATTAAACATATAACAGTGAGGGCCAATGCCCAGCCTTCACAACATTATCTTGCCCCATATGTATTTCCAAAGTCAAATTTAGTTTTCGACTGCACCATTCTTGGTTTCGCGATTTCAGTTCAATGACGACCTTCAGCTAGCAAAATCT
Organism: Hydrotaea diabolus; assembly: GCA_963513945.1. Classification (NCBI taxonomy): domain Eukaryota; kingdom Metazoa; phylum Arthropoda; class Insecta; order Diptera; family Muscidae; genus Hydrotaea; species Hydrotaea diabolus. Next base: position 7,900,898 of record OY740718.1, read on the forward strand.
GCAGTGATTTTAGAAATTTCTATAAAACGTATAGCAATGCTGGATATGGTCTAGCCGCTAGGACATTTTGTTTCCAAATATTTCCAAAGTAAAATTCATTTTTCTCCTTCGCCAGCCTTACTTTCGCAGTTTCATGCCAATGACGAACTTTATTATTTTGCAATGATTGTGGAAGTCATATTAGGCCTGTGGAAGTCATATACAGACCTAAAATGTCTGACAGGGATGAACATTGTCCAGCCTCCAAGCATTTTTTTCAAATATTTTTAAAATTAAATGTTTTTTAACCGCAACACTTGCTATCTCGAATTCAGGTCAATGACGACCTTCACAATTCGATGGAAGTCAAAGCGAAGCCCTTTCATAAATTCAAAAAAACCGCCGCTAAACTATTTTGTTTTCGAATATTTTCAAAGTTAAATTCACTTCTTGACTGCACCACTCTTTCTCTTGCGATGTCAGGTCTATGGCGACCTTAAACTTTAAAAATCTGCGGTGATTGTGGAAGTCAGATGTATCTTTTAAAATTGCAGTGAAATAGTTTAGAGAATATTCAATATATTTCATATGCATAGTGCTTTGTGAAAATATTTTATGTTTACTTAAAACTACTTGTAGTAGTGTCTGTTTTGATCCATGTTGGGCGCCATTTAATCTAATGAGGTTTCAGATTTTTCTGTTTATAATCAAATATATATAAATATATATTTTATAATAAAATAATTAGATAAAACCATTTTGGCCCACACTGTTCCAATACTTGTTGTAGGGTTTTTTTTGACCCATGTTGGGTGCCATTTAATCTGATACGGTCGTCATTTGTCATCCTTGGTGTTTTTTTATTTTTAGTAACTTTTAGACTTTTTCTAAAAATCTCAATCCCATTACGTTGGGTGCCTTTTTTTAAATATAGTTATGTTAATTTACCTTTTTTTGCTACTTCGTTCATCCTGGTGGAGCATATATTCGACGAATAACATTGGTCTATTTCCAAATTGGCCAATCGTCCCAACGTGTCCTGCAACAATATGTAATCAATAATTTTCAATTAGCTATTTAAATAATTAAACGTAATTTAGAGTGAAAGTAACTAATTAACTTAATAAACTTAGTTGTGTAATATATATTTAAATAGTTAGTCTCTGCATTTTAAATGGCATTAATCATTAGATTCTCTGATGATTCTTGCAGTCAGATGACTACGGGCAGTATTAAATCTTTTTCGTCATATGACTACAATATCAACTGAATTAAGCAAAAGGTCATTAGAGAAATTCATACAAACTTAGTAACCCCTTTCCATGTTGAACGAACACACGTACACGTAACTAGTGTAAACGTAAAGTTAAACGTAATTGTAGTCATTAACGTAAACGTAAATGGTAACGCAATTGTAAATGGTAGTCTTTATATATAGTTTTTCCTCCTCTGGTTTGTGTTTTGTACTTTGTAGTGAGAAAACCTTATTTTTACCTCCCCTTTTCTGCTGGCGCGTGTGTTTACGGTAATAACCCAAACCTTTTAAAAAATAACCTTCCTCTTTTTTCTATGGATAGAAATGTATTTGTTTTTTTTTTGGATGAAACTCAACTTATCACTCACTTAAATCCCTTTGAGAACTTAGATTTAGAAACTCCTTCCATTAGTTTAAAATAAACCTCTTCACCTTAGTGTGTACGAATCCTCTTGTTGTGTATTGCAATTCAAAAAAAACCTACTCATTATTTCGATCACCATATCGACCAATGAACAAAACATTGAGGTTTAAATAAAAATTCAATCGAAATGATTTCAAAATAAAAAGAATGAAAGAAAAAGAAATTTTCAAAATTTGCCAAAAACTAAAATGTATCCAAATTATAATGTTACGACATTTACAAAAAAAAATAGAAATGAAAACAAGAAGGAAGCTACAAGAAGGAAAAGTTCTAATCAAAGGAGTGATAATGTTGGGGACGTTTGCTACTTACAAAATATGCTACGGATTATCATCGCCAAAAAGACAGCTCAAAACGAAACGATTATGAAACGAAATGATTTTCTTTAATCAACACGTAAAACATGTTGTAAGGAAAAGTATTTCTTAAGAAAAAAAACAAAAAACCAACTAAAAATAAATCATACATAACCATTGTTCATGTCTTCTCATCGTACCGTAACATTAAGCTTTGTTTACGCTGTTATCACCCCGTAAGCCTTAAGGTTGGCACCACGTTGGGCGCCAAGATCACTTATTTTCCTTACTTCTATTCATACATTTTTTATAAAGCCATTTTATTCTAAACAAACATTATTGCTAAACTCTACTATTTTTAATTTGATATTGTAAATTGTATTTAACCTTAATTCTACAGAGATTTTTAAATGTTGTTCTTATGCAATATTTTTTGTTTTATAGTAATAATTTTTGTATATGTACTATCTGTATTATTATTAAATGTTGTTGTTATTCGTTATATACTATACTTGTATAATTACCTTTATCTATACATATTGTTCAAGTTTATTTATTTATTTTTTTTTTGAAGTTTAGAAGCCTCGTCTCCTATTATCATCATAATCTCTATACCAGAGAGACGCCGTGAAAGCTTTCCCCGTCCTTTGCGCAGCCCAAAGTCCAAAGCTCTGCTCAAGCCAAACAAAAAAAAAGAAAATACAAAGCTAAAAAGAAACCAGCCTAGCCCAGCTAACTACTTAAGCCTAGCCCAGCTCAGCCTTAATTACCTTACTTTGTGTTGTGTCGTTTAATTTGTATTTTGTTTATAAATTTGTTGATAATTGTATTAAGTGAACGTGTAACTTATCACTACTTACTAACTACCAGTACTAACTCGTAACTCCTTAAGTGTGTGTGTAATGTTGTCTTATCACATCCTTACACCATCCTTATCGTTATATGTTGAAACGGAAGGCTATTTTATGTGTTGTACAATCTGCTGTCTCTCTTTCTCTCTCTCTGTATTAATGAGTAAAAACGAAATCTCCCTTTACCTCCCAAGTCCTTCTAAAAACCTTCCTTCGAAACTCTTTCCTTTAATGTCATTGTATTTTTGTGTTTTCCCAATTTCCGTTTCCGCTCCTTCGTAATTTTACTCAACTTTTGACGTCTTGTGTGTGTTCTGCGTAATTATAATATGATTCTTCACCAATCAAAACTTAGGTCTTGTACTCAGCGACATCATTGAGAAGTATTTCGTATCGCCGACACTGCTGCGTGTGGTGAGAGTGGCCAAAGTGGGTCGTGTCCTGCGTTTGGTCAAGGGTGCAAAGGGTATCCGGACGTTGCTGTTCGCGTTAGCCATGTCATTGCCTGCCTTGTTCAACATTTGTCTGTTGCTGTTCTTGGTGATGTTCATCTTTGCTATCTTTGGCATGTCCTTCTTCATGCATGTCAAAGAAAAGAGCGGCATAAATGATGTGTATAATTTTAAGACATTTGGCCAAAGTATGATATTGCTGTTTCAGGTAAGCTACCACAATTCTCATACGGTTCATAGTGTCTATTGTTGTTGTCGTTGGGTGATATTCCCTTTGGTACATGTTAAATCAAATGCAAATACATACATACACACACACCCTACAGTATACATTCTACAACTACTCCATACAACTCAAACAACCTTCGTCATACCGATCGCACTTTGAGTCTCTGATCATGTTCATTTTAGCCTTAAACCTAAAATGAAAATCATCAAAGACCCACAAAACTGGGCCTTGATACCCAGCCATCTACTACCAACTAACACACATAGTTACTCAGACATACTTAAACCACTAACACCTGCACTGTAACCCACACACACACGTACTTGCAAAATGAAAAAACACCTGTATGCCGGTCTATCTCGTACAAAGATTGCCCGTTTCCGCTTTTGCCCAGTGTGCATCACGGAGGCGAATCTTCGTGCGTGAAGCTCTGGCATACTGTAAGTCTAAGTCTGTCCTTTTGTCTCTCTGTCGATCCACACTCTAAACGTCTGATGTCGTCAGAAGTGCAGAAACGCATGCAGAGGTAGAAAGATTCTAATACAAAAACCAGAAAAAATTCAAAAAAAAATACAAACCGAAGAAGTAGAAGAAGCAAAAAAGGGAATATCACATGTTGATTCAAGCTGCGGTAGTTGTTGGTAAAAGCTAAATTAGTGCGTTCTTTTAAAAAAAAACCAAACCTAAAACTGTATTACTCGTGCCATTTTTAACTATATTCCATACCTCTAAAGCTTTAACTGCTACAAACCATAATTCACTGTCTCTCTCTCTACTACTACTTTTAGTTCCTTACTTTATTATAAAAATCGTTTTCCTTTCACACAAATGTACAGTAACTGTATATTATGTTTGTCAAGTCTTTCCATTTTTTTATTTCAAACCTCATTTAAATGCTTTCTTTAGTAGACTTTCGTATAAACCGTAATTTCTCGTTGGGCGCCATTTACATTAATTAATAGAATTCTAAAAAGACTTTTTAAAGTATTATTAAGGAATATTATAAAGAAAATTATACCACTGTATTCACGTTGAGCGCCATTTACAGAACTTGCATTTTTGTTAAAAATCTTGGAATAAACTAGTTTATTCCACCGAACAAAGTGAACACAATCAAAATCCCTCGCATTGCCTTCTGATGTGTTATAGTGATTTTATGATTTTAAAAAAATGGCTGCAATTTCGGTGAATGCTATTTCATTCAAAAGAAACAAAGTTTTTAAAAAGGAAGTGACTGACTGCTATTTCACCACCATCAGATCCCAAGCAACGAATGTCATTCAACCTTAATCAGCGGCTATACACTTAAGAGTAGACACGTTTACATTAAACGAGAAACTGTCGGCAGTTGAACATTTCACCGGACAAAGAAAACAGTCTAAAAATTCCTCGCATTGTCTTCTGCTATCGCATAGTGATTTGATGATTTAAAAAAAAATGGCTGCAATTTCAGTAAACGCTTCTCCACTATCATGAGACCCCAAGCAACGTCATTCAACCATAATCAGTGGCTATACACTTAAGAGCAGGCAGATTCCCATTAAACGTTAAAATTCACCAAACAAAGGGAACGCAATAAAAATCCCTCGCATTGCCTTCTGATTTAGCACAGTGATTTTATGATTTTAAAAAACAAAGCTGCAATTTCGGTGAACATTTCAGTGGCTATACACTTAAGAGTAGGCTTCCCATTTAATTTCCATGAAACGAGAAACTGCCGGCAGTGAATTACTTAAGCTATTCACCCAACAAAGTAAACACAATAAAAATCCCTCGCTGCTGTTTTAGCATTGTGATTTTATAATTTAAAAAAAATAGCTGCTATTTCGGTGAACTCTTCTTCACCATCAGCTGCTATACCCTTCAGAGTAAGCAGATTCCCATTAAACGATAAAATGGCGAAAGTTGAACTGAATTCACCGAACAAAGTGAACTCATTGAAAATCCTTCGCATTACCTTCTGATGTCGCATAGTGTTTTGAGATTTTTTAAAGAATTACCGCAATTTCGGTAAATGCTTTTTCCCCATCATCAGACCTTAAGCAACGAATGTCATACAATCGGAATACGCGGCTTTACACTAAAGAGTAGCCAAATTTCCATTGGACGAGAAACGGTTGAAAGTAAAGCAAAGTGAACACCAAAAAAATCCCCTTCCTTCTGATCTGGTATGATGGTAAACATTGGATTCTCAAACTGAACTGTGGTTCTTTTTCATTAGATAAAATGTGGCCACTTAAGTTGAATCTTTTAACATGACCTCTTTTTTGGCGCCTAATTACAATCCTTTTATATACCAGAGTCTGCTGTGTTATTTTTAGTTTTCTTCTCTTGCTCCTTATAATCATTTACTTAAAGCTATTGTTTTGTTATTTTTCTTTCATTCATTCATAAGCTTCCCGCTAAAAGAATTCAAAAAAATCTAATTCAGCTCTTTCAACAAACACCCAAAAGAAAATTGTTCAATTCCTCATTAAAAACAAAAACCAAAAAAGAAAATAAGCTTCCAGCAATTCAAAAAATAGGCTTTCTTTTTTAAAAGTAAAAAAGAAAAGCGTACAAAATTTAAAAAAATGAAAATTCGTTACTTAACTAACATGGCTTGGAAATATATACATAGGTGCCTTAAAAGCTTTCAGACAATGTCTTCAAAACAAATGAAAAAACGAAAAGAAGAGAAACAACCCCTCCCACGCACCCAAACCAAAAAAAACAAGTAAAAACCCCGCGGTAGAAATGACCCCCTCGCTCAAAGCTTTAAAGCTTAACTAGTTGTTGACTAAAAAAACGCTATGAGGTCTAAACTGGCTAGAAAAACGAAAAGCTTCACAAAAGCTTAGTTGAAAAGCTAGTTAACATTTCATATAGCAGTAACCACGAAAAAAGGAGCCAACAAAAGCGAATTAAACTGAAGAGTACCCTCTCCTGTAGAGTTGGGTTTCTTAAGTTATAATATTTTCGCTGATTTGTGCTCGAACTTTTTTCACGATCATTTTTTCAATCTTGTATGCTTACAAACCCGCTCCCCCCGCTATTACATATCCCGGTTTAGACTCTACATATGTAAACTTCTACTAGAGATTCTTCGTGTAGTTTGTAGTTGGGTTTCACAAAGCAGTACCAATAAAACTAGACTGGCTAGAGCGTACTAGCCATAGTTTGCTCATCATTAATTATTTTTTTAAGTTCTTCAAAACTAGCTACATGTTTTTTGTGTTGTTTTTAACTAACCTTCATTTCAACTGTTAAGCAAACCAAAACCAACATTCAAAGCATTAGTGGGCAATCACAGTAGAGTGGTTGCTTTTCGTTGTACAAACCAACAATACAAGTTGTGCAAAGTTTAGTCTAAATTGTTAGAACTAACTACTACTACCACCCGCCACCACCACCAAATTAATACATTTATATGTTAATTGTTGATAATTGTTTTTTTTTTTGAAAAGCGAATGAAACTAATCACAAACTGTATATTTCTACCCAACTTTTTTCACTGCTAACCGAAAATCTAAACCAAACAAACAAACGACCTAAATACCGACCCACGTACCTACCCACCACCCACACGTACCGTCCCAACCGTGTCCAAATTGTTGTTCTATACACAAAAACTATATCCATTTGGGGCATTCTGTGTTGGATTGATTCCATTGAATTTCCAAAAAAAAAAATAAAAAAAAAATTATAAATACGCAGATGTCTACCTCAGCCGGTTGGGATGGTGTGTTAGACGCCATTATCAGTGAGGAAGATTGCGATCCACCCGACAACGACAAAGGCTATCCGGGCAATTGTGGTTCAGCGACCGTTGGAATTACGTTTCTCCTCTCATATCTAGTTATAAGCTTTTTGATAGTTATTAATATGTACATTGCTGTCATTCTCGAGAACTATAGCCAGGCTACCGAGGATGTACAAGAGGGTCTCACCGATGACGACTACGACATGTACTACGAGATTTGGCAACAGTTCGATCCGGAGGGTACACAGTACATACGCTACGATCAGTTGTCCGAGTTCTTGGACGTGCTAGAGCCGCCGCTGCAGATACACAAGCCGAACAAGTACAAAATCATCTCGATGGATATGCCGATTTGTCGCGGCGACATGATGTACTGCGTCGACATATTGGATGCCTTAACCAAAGACTTCTTTGCGCGCAAGGGCAATCCGATCGAAGAAACGGGGGAGATTGGCGAAATAGCGGCCCGACCGGACACCGAGGGTTACGATCCGGTCTCGTCGACGTTGTGGCGCCAGCGTGAAGAATACTGCGCCAAGCTAATACAGACGGCGTGGCGACGCTACAAATATGGGGCGCCGGAAGATAAACCCGCTGATGAGGCCGATGGCGAAGGAGGCAGCGGCGAGGGTGGCGACGGCGGTGAAGATGGCGGCGGCGAAGTTGGCGAAGGCGCCAATGGCGCCGGCAGCGGCGGTGAAGAAGGTGATGGTGATGTTGGAGCGACGGCGACGACGCCGAACGACGAAGCTGTTGGCGAAACGGGCGAGGCTGATGGCGTTGCTAGTGCAAATGGTGCTAATGGGGGCCCCCTGAGCCCGGGCTGTGTGAGTGGCGGCAGCGGTAATGGCCGCCAAACGGCCGTATTGGTCGAAAGCGATGGCTTTGTTACAAAAAACGGTCACAAGGTTGTAATACACTCGAGATCGCCGAGCATAACATCCAGGACGGCAGATGTCTGAGCCAGGCCTCGCCCCCCCCTCCAAGATGCACGCGAGAACTAAAGCGTTAATTTTCTGCTACTAAATAAACAACAACAACAACTACAATGTACACATACACAAACAACAACTAAACGAAACAACACCGTACAAACAAACCAACAACAACAAAGCGCAAATACTTCTTTCAGTTAAACATAAACCGTAAAATGAGTTCCAAAGGGCCAAACGGAAGCGGAAATGCCATTTCCGCCCTCCCCGTTAAACAACAACGCCTGGCAAGGACTACTACAGCAGCACTACAGAGCAAACGGATGAAGGCGGTTTAACAACTACCACAACAGCAGCAGCAATTACAACTATAACAACAACAACAACTATTATAGAAATTGTAACGTATATGTTTAACAAATTTTTCAAATTCATTGTAAACTTTAGTTCAGTTTTGGATCTTTTATTTTATATTATTTTTTTTCCTTTTTCTTATAATTAGAATAGTTTTTAGTTTGAATTTATTCTTTTTCTTTGGGTTATTTTTTATGTTTTTTTTAATATATATTCTTTTCGTTTTTTTATATATATATATAATATATTTTTGTAATATTTGATAAAGTAAACTGTAAATATAAGTATAACATAAAATGGGATTATTAATTACAAAGAAAAACCAAAAAAAAAATTAAACCAAAAAAATCTAAAATCTATTTCAATTTACAAGCTCTGATAATTGTATTGTAAACGGGTTCTTATGTTCATATTTAGTTTATTTCAATTCTTTCTTTTTTATATATATTAAAATTAAAACACAAAACAAACACACTACAACAAAATAAATACAGTCTTGAGTTTTTCTACAAATTTTATTATTGACAACAACAAGAAAACACACGAAATTTAATTCAAGGTAATTGTAAAAAAAAACAAACTTATAAACAAATAACATCATAACAACAAATTATGAAGAAATGCTTTTTAAACAAAAACCAAAAAAAAAGATTAACAAAAATACGAAACAAAACTTATTTAAAAATTTAAGCCGACTGCCAAACCAATGATGAATATTTTAAAAGCAAAAACAAACCAAAAAAACTTAAAAGCACAGCTGAACATAATAAAAATAAAACAAAAGTTGAAGAACATGAACACAAAGAAGATGAACATAAATATACTGCATACAATACAAAAAACAAATCCCCCCCCTTAACTTTAATTAAACAACTTATAAATGAAAAAAATGAATTTTTAAGCACAACACCACCTAATGAAAAAAGAAAACCGAAACACTAAATAGTTCAGATTTTAAACTTAGTTTAACTCAAGGTTAAAGTGAGATTAAATATGAACTATAAACTTATACACACACATATACAGTAAACCTACACTGAGACAACAAACACACACACACACACTATTGAGAACAAATTCAAAACGAAATACTTGGAGTTGGGGCGCAGAAATCAAAGACAACAAAAAGAAGAACCAAACAAAACTCAAACCTAAACGAACTTTAAACTACCGTTATACTAAAATCAACTAAACCGGCAAGGGGAAGGCCATGCCGGAACCGGAAGAAGACGTGTTGCTACAAAACTTTACCAAAAAAACAAGAACAAACCTAACATACAAAGACGTGTTGTGATGTTGCTTAAGAAAAAGAAAAAAGAGCTAGATAGAAGAAAAAATGAAAACACCAAAAAACAGGACCATTAAACAAAAGGTGTTGTTGAAAAGATAAACTAAAACTTAGAACAGGACAAAAAAAAGTGAAACAAGAGAAAAGAAAAGTTTAGAACTTAAAAAAAGAAACTATGGGATAATTGTGGCTAGAAAAAAAACTATTTAAAGCAAGTGAAATGTAAAAGTACAAGCAAGACCAAAACAAAGGATAAGGGAAAAACAAACCAACAAAGTTAAAAAAAAAATCATATTTTCTTAGACGTAATTAATAAAAACTAATTTCTATAATTTAAATGTTTTTCATCCCCCTCAGTAAATTTTCTTTAATTTCAATTAAACTTAGAAAAGAAGTGAACAGACACTAGAAAATTCGGAATGAAGACGCAAAACCGCTCAGCCGTTATAAATGTCTAACCGTAGATTCGAAATGAATCCGCATCGGAAGAAAGGCCGAGATAATAACTCAAAGGGTGTTAACTTCAAACCCCCAGATGATCGAAGACAGACAAACCCCTAAAGAGAACTAAAAAAATTAAGAAAAATCGTATTTAAAAACAAAAAAACGCGCTTCTTGTTACAAAAAGAAACTGGCTAAATAAAATATTTAAGAAGTGGTTTACTTATTTTTTTCTTAAAAACCCAAAATTAAAAATTTCCTTGCAAAAAACATTTTTAAGTTTCAAAAAAGAAAAAACCGCTTACCAGAAATTTTTACGTTTAATTTGCTTGATTTCTAATAAAGTTTCATACGCTTAATAAGCTTAAATACAATTCAGTTAATTACGTTTAAATTGCTTACGTCTTAAAAACAAAAACCCATGAGCGGTCGAACTTTCTTGGTATAACAGGGCCCGATGGAGGTTCTTTATATAAAAATGATGACATGCATTCTCCACACAAGAAACAAGATTTAATAACAGAAATGATTGAAGAAAATCGATCACAGAAGTGAAAAGATTTAGTACAAATGGCAACCGATCATAAGCTTTTAACGCAAAAAGGATACTTTTTTGTCTTATGTTATGTTAATCAATGGTATTAGTAGTAATTCACGATACTGGCGCCCGACCAAAGGGAATATTACAAAAGAATCGTTCCAGTTAATAAAAACTAAGAATGTAATATCTTAAGAATTGTTCAAAACAAATAAAATGTTCGTACTGGCGCCCGATCAGTAACTCTCCGATTGCCCAAAGGGCCATATAGTGAATCTTTCCGTTTTACAAAAACCAAAATAAAAAAAAAATCGGCGAATTTTGAAGAGATCACATAAATATATCAACTTGCCAGGAACTTTATGTCAATGTGAATTATATTCACGTCATTATTTAAAGTATTTCTTTGGAATCTTACCAAAACTAAATAAATTCATAGGATTGTATACAAACCGAAAAATTATCAAAAAAAAACCCAATCGATTCTTAACACATCGTGTTGGTTTCCGAGTAAAAAAATGCTGTCAAAGGGAAGGATATTCATGCCATTCGTCGAAGTGTTTTCAAATGTGCTACAAGAGAATATTTTCATCATACAAGCAACAAAAAACACAATGATACAATCCAAATATGTGTGCGTCGTATTGGCGGCCTATCAAAATATTTTTGAGAAAACAAAAACTATACTCGCCCTTCAAAAAGTTAATTCTAAGTCAGACAAAATTTTAAAACTAATTGTTTTCCCTAAATTCCCTAAAAGCGTACGGAGCCCGAAATTTAACTTTTACGATAGTACTAAAAGTCTATTAACAGCATATATGGATATAATGCATAGCGTTTCAATCTTTAAATGAATACGTTTTTTTGTAAAAAAAAGTTATTAAAATCCTAAAAGAGATTTTTTTAGAATGTAATAAACAAATCACATGGTTTAGTTCCTTTTCATATACTAAAAAACTGGCGCACGAACTTTAGTTCTACTTCATGAAAAGTTCTTGACTTGGTAAAAATTAGTTAATTCTTTAAATTTTTTAAAACATTCCGAAACCATAAATCATGATATTGGTAACCATGGCACCCGTTCATTGTGTCAAAAAAGAACTGACTATTTCTCTTCTTAGTATCATCTTCGCGGAGAGCTTGTGAAATTTTTTAAGAATTTTCCAAAGGTTTTTCAACTTGAGAAACGTTGGCTCCCGGTCTAACGTTATTTAAGATTTTCTCAGATTGAAATCATATATTTTAAAAATAAAAACATAATATTTTCAATAATGTGCCTAAATTTGAATTGATTATAACCAAACCTCAACTACATGAAAGCATAGCGAATGCTATGAAAGCATAAAGTTGCAACCAGAAAGTCAGCCGCGATCGACCGCAAAGGGTTAATAGTATAATATCACTCCCCCTCCCCCCAAAAAAAAAACTCACATATACACCGACATGCACACATATTCAGCTACATACAAACACTTTCACAAACACATACATATACACACACAACTGTAAAAACACATACTATTACTTTAATTTACTACTTTGCTACAGACATAAACCGAACTTGAACTCAACTATCTCTCTCTCGATCTATCCATAGCACCATCCTTTACAGTTGCCACCACTGTGATCAATTAATTAAATGACACCTAATTAATTGATTGATTTCATAATTTAAAAAAAAAATATAATAAAAATAATCATTGATATGTTTGAAACAATTGGCTTTTTATATGTATATGTAAATTGTAAATTTAAAAGAAAAAACCAAAAAAATGATAATATAAACTATGTTAATTTTATTGTTTTTCTATTTGTACCATTTCAAATCAATTACAGAGCTTTAGCATTTTTAGAATTTTATCAAGTTTTTTATTTATGTTATTGAATAACTTTTGTGTTGAACTTTTTTCATTATGATTTCAATTTATATTTTATTTTTAAGAATTATAAAAACGTTTACGTTCAGTGTGTATTTTTAAGAAATTGGCAAACGTTTTTGAAAGCTTTTGCTTTTTTGATGAATTTTTCGAATATAGATGGTTGAAGAAAGTCTTAAATGATGATAATTTTGAATGACAGTGAGAGTTAAAATTATAGAGAACTCAAAAATTAATATGCAAAAACTATGTGTTGTATAATTCTTAGAAGAAAGTATTTAAAACAATTTCAATGTCAATATATAATTAATTTTAAATATGCAAATTTTCAAATAATTTTTAAGATATTTTCGAATTTTACAACAGATAATTGGCGCCCGCTTAGATAGTTACTTTGATAGTTAGATAGTTTTCTTTTTTTTACCAATAATGACAATATCAGGACAATTTTTAATTGATTTCCGTATTTCACTTCCCAAGTTATTTAAAAATATTTTCGAATCTTCGAAAGTGCTGACGGATGTTAAAAGATCTCTTATACGTATAGACAAAATTGTTTTTTTTTTAAATAACTAAAACAACGTGTCGGAGTTCAAAATTTCACTTTCCAAATTTTAAAAGAATTTTACAACAAAGAACTGAAGCCCAATACAAAATACTAGTTTATTTTGTTATCGTCAATAACAATGTCAGATAAATTTTTAATAGATTTCCGTATTTCGCTTCCCAAATTATTTAAAGATATTTTGAAATATTAAAACAAAGCGCCAGTTCAAAAAACTTAAATAAAGAAAAAAATGTTTATTTTTTTAATTATAACTAAAACAACGGGTGTTTCAATATTTCACTTTCCAAATTTTAAAACAATTTTACAACAAAGAACTGTCGCCCGATTAGAGAACACATATATATAGAAAAATTCTTTATTTTGGCATTAAAAACTAAAAGTATGAAGTATATTTTCAATTAGTTTTCAAAACTAGACTTCCCAAATTATTTAAAGATATTTTAGAATCATTTATTTGTTGTCTCGAATTCTCGACCTTTCTGTGTAAAGTTTTTATCGATATTATTGATTTTAATAATATTAACAAAGTTTTGACTGTTGATCAGAGAAATAAAATATCAGGTCATTCAGCTAACAGTGAAATTTTAAAAAGAAAAGAAGCTTTGAATCTCAAGAGAAGCATCCATTTGCCATATGCATTAGTTCTTTATAATACAAATTCCAGCCGTAGAACCTCAATAAGTTGAAATTACTAGTGGATTAATCAAGTTTGAAATTTTCGTTACTACTTTTCTGTGAAATAGAAAAATTTTGGATTTGTTTAATTAGTTGGGATACCAAGTCATACATCTGCTAACTCAAACTTAAAAGTACACTTTAAAGTAAAAAAATATGTTGGCCTAACCTAACTTTATTACAGGCTTATAAAGTATAGTTAAAAACTGGCGTTTTAAATTATGTAAGAGGGGCGAGCATTTCAACATAAAACAATATTTAAGCTATGCCTTATATTTGACACACACTGGCAATTTTTGTTAGGTCTGTGATAGTTCCGAAAACCGTTTAAAATTTGGTTTAGAAATCATTCAACTCCCCTTCTTTACCTTAATCTAATAAATTACAGGTTAAATTATACTTTCATGTGAAAGGAATCCAAAAATCAAATGTTAGCGCCCGATTTCGCACATACTCTTGTACAATCCCATTCAAAATAATGAAGCTCTCTAAACTTTTCTTTGTAAAAAGATTTTTTTAAAATTATCCTAATCGTAAAGTGAAATATTGGCGCCCGGTTATAAGGGAAAGCAAGTTTTGTCGTTAAAAAATTGAAAGTACTTTGACCTATATGGTATTTAAATTTGACGCGGACTATTTTTCGTTTTAACGATGAGTAAATAATTCCAAATTTAAAAAAAAAAATCCAAAACTATTTTACTCGTTTGCAAAGTTTCGAATACATTAATCAAAATTCTACTATATTAACACTTTTTAATATAACTTAAGTCCTTTGAGGGCTTTTTTGAATAATTTGCCTTTTCCTGAAATATATCAATGGCATTTTTTTGTTAATAAAAAACGTTAAGGGTTTCTAATAAAAGAGGCAATTGCGAATCGTTAAAAAACTTTAATTTATTGAATTTATAAGCTTTTGCCAACTTATATAAATAAGGCTTAAGATCATTTAAAAAAAAATACGAATTTTATGCGTTAATTTTATCTAGGATATTTTTTCTTCAACTCTCACTGCTATGTTTTGGGATTAACTAGCCCTTAAAGAAAAAACATTTCAAATTCCCGACTTTCTTCAACATGCATTTTTGAAATTTTCATAAATATTTCTTATTTTGTTTATATTGCGCTACAAAGTAATTATAAAAAAAACAACATGTTAATAAGCGTTTCTTAAATGTCGTAACAATTCTGAATTTTAAAAACAACAAAACAAACAAGCAAAAAAATCCACTGGAAAAAAGTACGGTTCCTTGGGAAATTTAAAAATATAAAATTGAGTAAACCGAAAACAACCGAACTACAGAATTTTTTGGCAAATAACTACAGAAAACAAACGCTTACAAACAACAACAAAAAACTGCTTCAATCTGTTTAATTTAATTTGAGCTGATGATTTCGTTTAACAACCAGAATAAAAAACAAAAATTTAAATAAAACATTTTACAAGAAAAACCAAAAACAAAAACTCAAAGAAATGTTTGCTATGCAACAGAAAATTAAGTTTTTACATTAAGAACTAAACTTGAGTGCACTCTTAACAGCGAGGGGCGGGCGAGATGAAACAAAAAAATGAACAAAAAAAACCCAAAACCAAAACAACAACAAGAAACGTAATTACAAAAACCAAAACATAATTTATAAATAATAATTAGATTATGAACAAAAGAAATATATAAATAAATAAACAAGTAAAGAGAAAAGACAATTTTATAAAAAACAAAAACCAAAAAAGAAGAGAAACCTTTCAAACAAAAAAAGGAAATTGTTCCTTCAGAGATTATATAGAGAGAATGAAAACAGAAACTATATGAAAATAAATTTAAAGAGAAAAAAACAAGACAACAAATAATAAACAAAAGAAAGGAACAATATGCAAAAACATTGCCATTTAGGAAATTTAATAAAATACTACAATAACAAAAGAGAAAAACCCAAAATATAATAATAATAATAATAAATTTTTAAAAATAAAAGAAAAACAGAAACAAAGTCTAACTAAAATACATTCAATTCAAACGAAAACAGAACCCAAAAAAAATCCCCAAAACAAGTCGCGTTATTATTTTTGCTTCTTCTTCTATATACAAAAACCACAAATGAAATCCCCCCTTGATTCAAGAAAAAGAAATATTTAAAAAAAACACACACACACAAAACATACGACATTTTTATTAAAAATAGCTATGAATTTCACTGATTACCAAAAAAAACAAGACAAAACAAATAAACAAACAATTACCATAAAACAGAAAATTCCAAAAAAATCAAAGAAAACAAAAAGAAATTAAGAGCTTTAAGTGTGTATAATAATTATTATATAAAGAAACCGAAATGAAGAAGAAAAAAGAATAATATTTTTAATTTTGAAAAAATAAATTCATAAAATTTATTTTCTTTTTTTTAATTTTTTCGAAAACAAAGAAATCTGTAAAAATCATCTCCCTTTGAAGAATATAATTAAATAATTGCTATGCCATTAAGCCTTTAGATTTATTATTATATATAAAAAACAAAATTAAAGAAACTACAAAAAATAATGAAACAAAAAACAACTTTAAAATCTAAAACTAAAAAATTATTTCAACAACCATTAAAGAAAAACTCAAGGAAATTCACAGTTGTTTTTTTCTCCTCCTCCTACTCATAATACTCCTTCTGCTCCACTTTCTCCTACGAATGGCCCTATTCAATACCTCACCTCACCACAATCCTCAACCAGGCCCTGAATGCAAATAAAAATGCGAGATATGATAATAACAAATTAAAGGTAATAAAACTTGCATATATAGGGAAAAAGCAAAAATATATAAATAAAAAAAGTTATATTTTTTATGTATAAAAT
This sequence comes from Hydrotaea diabolus, assembly GCA_963513945.1. Classification (NCBI taxonomy): domain Eukaryota; kingdom Metazoa; phylum Arthropoda; class Insecta; order Diptera; family Muscidae; genus Hydrotaea; species Hydrotaea diabolus. The sequence continues at coordinate 7,917,638 of OY740718.1, forward strand.
AAATTAAAGAAATAAAACTAAAACAAGCGCGATTTCATAACAACAACCCCCCCCCCCCCCAAAAACAAAACAAACAACTTTTAAATATCAACAGCAATGGCTTTTTTGTTAATTAACATTTCTAAATAATAATAATATTTATAAAAATAACATAAATAATAAAATGAAAAACCCCCAACCAAAAAAAAACACACACACAAAAATAACAACTTGAAAATAATTTAAATAAAACCAAAAACTTTAGCTTTATACATTGTAAATTACCCTAATTTTAAGTATAGCTAATTGTAATTAACAAAGAGAAAATATTAAAATAATGATAACAACAAAAACAAATACCAAAAAAAGTAAACGAAGCTCTGATTTAAGAGCAATTTAGGTAAACAAAAAGAAATAAATTAATTTAATGTCTTAACAAATAAAAACACGGAAAATCTCATTTCAAAATCCGACCTCTCTACCTAACTCAAAATCATAGCATTAAATAAACATACCTCCAAAACGACACAACAAAATTCCTCCACAAAATAACAGATACCATGACCGCAAAATCAAACCAACATTCGCTGACTTCCTCACAAAAAACAACCAACATTCCGCTGAATTCCCCACAAAAAACAACATCAAAATTCCTCCCTCCTTAACCCAGCAAACGATTTGTAATTTATCTCCATCACAATTAGTGTGTAAAGGCGCCATTTTTAAAATAAATCCAACTTCCCTAGAGACATGTTTCCTCTCCTTAACTTCAACTAACTTTGCTTAATTTATTTTGCCTTAATTAATTAAAATTAAAACAAAACGAAAAGTGTAAGATATCATCATACACTTCACTACACACACACACAAATCCGTATTTTTACATCTTTCAATAATAACCACCCAGTTCAAGTTTTCCAAAAGAAAATGCTTGGTTAAAAATTTAATTAAAATTTGTTTTCATAATTGAAAAAAATCTAGATTTTTAAGGAAATTCCAAACTAAAAGACCTAATTTTTTGAATCAAATTTTTTAAGAAATTTCGTAAAAATAAAAACTTAGGATACCCTAGAGACTTGAATAAAAAAAAAAGATTTATATTCCCTTTCAACGGTGTGTTCGCTTGGACAAAGAAGTTGATTAAAAAAAACTGTAATACAGTTTAGGAAATTTCCATTTGAGAGTACTTAAGTGAAGATCGGCACTCCTTTCAAAATAATTTTTAACTTACCATTTAGAAAAATGCAAACTGATTATCTAAATTGTTGAAAAAAATATTCAAAAAGCTGAGATCAAATTGGATTTCTCTCCTAAGTAAACTTCGTTAACTGTAAAGTTAAACTTAAATAATAATTTAAATAAATTTCGAAATCAGCTTAGTAAAAACTTCTAAAACAAATTAGCTAAGCTTCGTTTAAACCAGCTTCAAAGTTGAGTTGATATTTTGTTAAAACTACAGTTAAACAAATCCTTAAACAGAAAACAAAGCATTTTTTACATGTATTATTGGGATCATTGCCCAAATTTTCGAAATCTTTCCTCCCTGAGTTAATTTCTTTTCTGATTTTATACCTTAACATTTAGAAGATCGAAAACCCTTAGGCCTGGCAAATTTTCTGAAATTTATTACAATTTCTTGTACTAATATGCGCAACAGGTATCTCTTACTTCCCCGTAATGCTTCCCCAAAAATATTAGTCAATGAAATTTTTTAAATTTCACAAAAATTTATTAAAAGCAAAAACTGAGTTGAACTTATTTTTAAAAACAGAACCTTTTTTAAAATTGTAACCAATAAAGTGGCACTTAAAATGTCTGAAAACTTTAAAATAATAATTAGAAACTTACAATCTCATTATTTTACCATTAATACTATCTTATTTGAAGTTAGGGTTTTTCCAAAATTTAAGGTTCGTTTACAGAAACTTTTGTTACAAAGAGATTTACAATTTACTTGTAAAAGTAAGAATATTTCTTAACGATTATAATTGTTATGATTTATTTAGAAGAAAAGACTCGTTTTTAACTCAACTTTTTTAAAAAATATCTAAGAAGACAAATTTCAACGACTGTTTAACTTTTTCATTGTTAAACTTCCTTTCAAACTCCAGTATAACAACATTTCTTTAACTTTCGGTCTTAATGGAATTTCCTTTAAACACACACATCAAATATTGACAATGAATTTTTCCCCCTTGGGAAAACTCAAAAAAAAACAATTGAAATAAATTTCCTTACACGAATTTTCGACCTGATATAAAACTACAAAACATACTTGAAATCTCTACGTACAAATTTGCCTACGTGATGTGAAACGACAAAAATAAAACCAATTTATTCTAACAAAAAAAAATAAAGGACCTCCACTTCCACAAAGAACATTTTTAATTATTTGTTAAACAGACTACACGAATGAAGAATACAAAGTTGAAGTAACAAAAGTTGAGAAATATTGAGAACAAAACACATTTTAATGCATATTTTGAATTTTTGTTTTTTTTTGGTTCAAACCGTTAAGCAGCCGAATCCTCTATTGTGAACGTCGGTTAAAACCTCCTCTGTTTTTTACAGCAGAAACTCTATTTAGAGATTTTGTAATAGTTAAAAAAAATTCATAAACTCTTGGAACAAATTTTTAACGTTATCCAAATTTCAAATTCCAGCATCTTTGAAATAAGTTAATTTGTAGTTATGGCTTATTTCATTTGAACGCTCTTCAAGAAGTGCAGAGTTATGGGACCCAGTCGAAAAAGCCGATGACTTAAATCTATTTAAAATATAATAATAATAAAGTCACGTAGAAAATTAAATTCAGTGACAGTTTTAACTACAGCCCTAGACCTAGGCTTAACGTTGCTTAATGATAAGTAAAGCCACTGTTAAATGTTACTCTATGTAGAGCAAACCATATATTCATATGGCTTATTTCGTTTAAACGCTCTTCCAAAAGTGCAGAGTTATGTGACCTAGTTAAAAAAAGCCGATGACATTAATCTATTTTAAGTAAAACAAAAAAATCGGGTAGAAAATTAAATTCAGTGACAGTTTAACAAACAGTTTAGTAGTCTAGGCTCAACGTTGCTTAATGAGGACTTAAACCTCCGTTTAGTGAATGTTACACTCTGTACAGCAAACAATAAATACACGGCGAGGTATACCTTAAAAATTTTTACAAAAAAATTAAATTTCAATAACAGTTTAAATAAACTTCAATAATAGCTTAGTTAAACTTCTGTAACATTCACAGTTCAAGGACAATAACATTTTAGTTATTATTCTGTTATACATAGTTAGCTTTAACTTCCTTAACAGAATAGTTAGATTTTATTAAAAGTTTAATTAAACTTCAAATGCAGGTTAGTCAATTTCGTTAAAAGTGTTGCCAAACGTTTACAACAGTTTAGCTAAACTTTCATAGAACTTCTGCGAAGAGTAAAACAACGATTAACTATTTAGATATCCATCAATAACAGTTTATATAAACTTCAATGGCCGTGATGGTAACAGTCGTTAAAAGCAGATCTAATTTCACCTAACATTACCATTACTACCAGTACCTGGTAACATAAATGTTATCGATTTAACATTTACCAGACTGCTGTAAAATCTGTCACTAATATTAGCTCCAGTTATAGAATACCAATTTTGGTCCATATTCATAAAAATTTACGAAAGGTTTAAAACTCAAATTGTCTTTAATAAAATGCTCTTTAATCCTATTGTAAGTTTTTATGAACACCTCAAATTATAGAACTAACATTGGATTTTACATCCATTGCCTGAAGTAAAATTGGTCATTAATTTTGCTGTAAAATAACAGACCCTGGAATAAAGCTGGCGTGAATAATTGCTCTAAATAATTTTTTTCTAAATAACAATTTTTTCTGTACTAAAAAGTTTATTATATTTTTTGATATAATTTGATATTAAAAACTATTTCTTTGTGTTTATTAATCCTACTTCTAAATTAACTAAATGAAAATTTTTAACTTTTTTAATAAAATATTGTGTCTCAAAATTGAATAAAAAATGTATAACTTTTTGTCACAAAAAATGTATATCTTTTGTCATAAAAAATTTATGTATTCTGTCATTAAAAATGTTTTGTCACAGAAGAGTATAACCTTTTTGTCATAAAGAATTTATATTTTTTGTTATCAGAAATTTATATTTTTGTCCTAAAAATTTATATTTTTTTCATAGAAAATTTCATAAAAATTATATTCTTTGTCATACAAAATTTGTATTTTTTGTCATAAAGTTATTTTCCATAAAATTTCTTTCCCGTATTAAAAGATTTATTAAAAATTTTTAATTCGTTATTAATAACATATTTCTTTATTTTAATTGTTTCTCTTTTTATTTAATTACCTAAATGAAAAAAAAATTTAATAAAAAATTTTTTTAGAACAAATTTTTTAATCAAAGATTTGTAAATTCTTAACAGTTTGATACAATATTAATTTTTGTTACAAAAAGTTTTAATTTTTTGCAACAAAACCCGTATTTTCATTGAATAAAAAATAAATTTAATATTTGTAAAAAAAAATTTTTTTTTCAAATATTTATTAATTTAAAAAAAAATTATTTTTCTTTTAAAAAGAAAAACTACAGAAAACTTTTATTTTTTGTTACAAAAAAAAATAAAATATTTAAATTTGCTTAAAAAAATATATATATAATTGCAAAAAAATTAAGCATTTATTTTTCATCATTTGTTATAGTAAAAGAAGAATATTTAAAAAACATTTTATGACAAAAAATATAAAAAAGATTTCAATTCAAAAAATTTTATTTTCTTTTTAATTAAAACTAGCTTTTTTAAAATTATTTTTTATATAAAATTCTAATTTTTGATTCGTTTAAATTATTTATTTTTTGCAATATTTTTAAACAATTTTTTTTGACAAGACATCATTGTAAATTTGTTTGTCAATTATTTGTTTCTATCTCCCTTTCTCTCTGTTATCATTCCACGGATATGGCTAATAGAAGATGTTGAATTTACACTAAGCAAAACCAACTCCCTTAAACTTTTTTAAACAAACAGCGTCCTTTGCACTAATATTTTGACCTAACCCCACACCCAAGCCCCGAACCACTCGACAGTTTTTTTATCTAACTGTCCCTGTCTCTCTTCATTGCTCTATCTCTCTTTTTATACGTCTCCGTCTCTGTCTATCTCAATCTATATTGCGAAATAAAGATAAAGAAAAACCTCTTTAAAAAATAATCAAATAATTATGTATTAATTAACAGCAACCAAAACAACAACAATTTTTCCTGAAGATGTATTTTTTGCTATGAACATTTATGTGAAATAAACAAAACACACACAAGATATATAACAAAATATTTCCATCCAAATAGCTTTTAAAAAACATAAGCAATTGATTAATAACAAGAAAAACAAAAAGAAAGAAAAACTAACATTAATTAAATTTAAAACAAGCAAAAAATAATCAGCAAAGAAAAACAATTTAAAAAATACAAAAAAATAATAGACTGAGATCGTTAAACAAACAACAAAATTACGCCAGATACTGATGATGATGACGTTGAAAACAAACGCGCAGACACACATACAACAAGAAAAAACTAAATCCAACTCTGATGATAACAGACATACAACATACGTTTTTTGCCATTGCATACGCTTAACTAAGAGACACAACATTTGTATAAATTATACATGCTACGTTACCAATAGGCCGATCAAGTTCCTTCCCCGGCTCTGTTTTTAGCCTTTGCCCAACAACCAGCCCCCCCCCCATCCCACTCACTTAAAAATCTATCATAGAACCGACTAATGCATTGTGTAGAAGAAGAAAAAAGCTTTAGGATTTATAAAAAATAATATCAAAAACTTTTTTTTTTGTTTTTGTAGAAAAAATAACTACATAAAAATGTAAATTTTAGTTGATTTCTCTAGGTTTTGTTACGTTACCTTAAATACTCATAAAATATTACTCTAAACTTTAGCAACTTCCCCGGCTATGTTAGAGTAAGAACATCATATTGATATTACTTTTTTATCTTGTTCAGTTTGTTTTCGCGAGTTATGTCACTTATAGACCCTGTTATGGGAATATTTCCCTTTGTTAAAACCTATTAAACACCCTCTCACCTGTTTAATATTTCTGCGAGTACTACTTCTATTAGCAATATTCTATAAGTAAACCCAAAAGGAAAAAACCTCCAAACCTTGGAATGTTCATTTTAACCTCAGTTGATCAGACACACTCCAGAACAGACATATTCTAGTACCTTAAACCTAACATTTACCTAAAACATACCTTACACTACATGACACTTACATTCCCCTCTCTTTTTCACTCACTCTCCTCTCTACTCTGTAAACAACATTTCATATCTGTCTTGAGATCATGTTATTTTGACATTAATGTTACGTTCGAATGGACACAAAAATCTATTAACGACACACTTTCAACATTATAAACACAACCAAATAAATAATAAAACAAAAAATCAAATTGTTAAGTTTGAATCTTTTTTACAAACCAAACAAACCAAAAAAAAACAAAACCTTATAAAGATTTTATATGAATCCATTATGAAACCTACAAAACTAAAATGCAAAAGAAAACTTGTTTTTTTACATTTGTTTAAAACTTAAACTAAGTTTAACTTACATTTGTATTTTACATAAAACCGAAACCATAAGAGAAATGAAACTTAACCAAGCCTGTTACTTCAAATCTCTCCACACACAATAACAGAATAAATGATCCCCAGAACTTTATATAAAAACCAAAAACTAAAAAACAATGAAAACAAACAAGAACAACAACAAAAAATGCACAATAAACTTTAATCTTATGTCTCAAAACAAAAAAAAAACAAGCAAAACTAAATCCCACAAAGAACATCTTTGAGATCATCTTTATAGCGAAAACTAAAAAAAACATATTTACCATCTAACAAATGGCATTCAATTTTTGAATTTAGTTTTTCAACTCACTCACTCATCCTCAAACATACAAAAAACAAACCGACTCATTTGTTTTGATTTTCTTAACATTTTTTACAAAATTTTTTAATTTTTATGTTTACTGCATATAATTTTAATATACAAACAAGAAAAACCAAAAAAAAAAATACAAATAAAACTTAATTCGTAAATAATACAACAAAAAAATGTAAAAAAAAGAAAACAAACAAAAGTTAAACCAGATAATTATTAAAGCGAAATTTTTTCACACTTTAGCTTAATAAATTGTAAAATAAAACAAAAAAAAACTGAGAAATAAAATGAAATTTAATTGAATTTGTTATGCAAATGGACAAAACGATATTTTCATTTTCCAAAAAAGACCACAGCAAGCAAGAAATATTTATGGGTAAGTAGAAGCCCAAATAAAAGGAAAAGAGTTGGTTAAGCACGAGTAAGAAAACCAAAATAACGAAAGGTCTTCAAAAAAATCCTTAACCTTTATATGCTCCTTGTGTCAAAAACGACACATGAGGGTTTTTGTTTATTTGTTTTTTTTCTTCTTTCAATCGAAATCTTGTAATTTTACACTTAAAACGTATTTCACATTATTAGAAAAAGTGTTTTAGAAGATTTTATTCAAAATGTTACGTTGGCTACCCTATGTGTCGTTTTTGACACATATGGCAATAATACATGTGATTGGCTTTTTGGCGGGAAAACTGTCATTTACAGCACACTTGAGTAAGATAAGAAGAAGAAATGTGTAAAACAGGTGCTTTTATTCCAAAAGAATAAAACATAAATAAAAATGTCTACGCCGCAATATTTTTCAAATGAAGAAATCGAAGAATTGCTAAATGCAAGTGATGGGAGTGTTAATTTTTCTAGGACCAGTGATAAGGAATACGAACCCAAGAATGAAATTCCTGATCCTTAAGATGATTTATATTCTCTTGATAGTCTGATATAGAGGAAAGAGAAACATCCAGTCAAATAAACGAACTCGAGCATTCCAGTGAAAATATTGATCCATTGTTTGTTTCAAAAGATGGAATTGTGGGGCAACCAGAACCAATTTAACATCAAAGTAGAAGATTTCACAATTAGAATGTTATTTACCTTCCCCCTGGGACTACAACATATGCAACAAGATTCGTGTTGGTGATAAAAAATAGACGTGTTTTACTGTTTTTTCCTCCACACTTTCCAAATTATTTGAACAAATTTTTTTTTTTCTAATTTTCATTTTTTTTTAATTTCGTTTATCCTGTATTCAAAATGCAACAATTTGCTCTTTAAATCGGTTGTATAGTATAAGTCGTTATCGAGATATAGGCGAAAACCCCCTTTAGGTGAGGTCCTTTTTCAAAAGCCGATATCTCCGAAAATATTTGTGTAAATTAAAAAAGAAAAAGCTTATTACTATCAGATTTTGCCCTTCTATTAATTAAAACAGTTTATTAAAAATATTTTTTTTTATTAAAAATATTTTTTTTGATGGGTTAACTAACCCCTTTCCAAATTTTTTGATCAAAAATTTTTTTTCCAATTATTATTTTTATTTTAATTTCGTTTATCCTGTATTCAAAATGCAACAATTTGCTCTTTAAATCGGTTGTATAGAATAAGTCGTTATCGAGATATAGGCGAAAACCCCCTTTAGGTGAGGTCGTTTTTCAAAAGCCGATATCTCCGAAAATATTTGTGTAAATTAAAAAAGAAAAAGCTTATTATTATCAGATTTTGCCCTTCTATTAATTAAAATAGTTTAATTAAAAATATTTTTTTTCAAAAAATTCTAAATATTGATGGGTTAACCCCTTTCCAAAATTTTTGATCAAAAAATTTTTTTTCTAATTATTAATTTTTTTTTAATTTCGTTTATCCTGTATTCAAAATGCAACAATTTGCTCTTTAAATCGGTTGTATAGAACAAGTCGTTATCGAGATATAGGCGAAAACCCCCTTTAGGAGAGGTCCATTTGCAAAAGCCGATATCTCCGAAAATATATGTGAAAATTAAAAAAGAAAAAGCTTATTATTATCATATTTTGCCCTTCTATTAATTAAAATAGTTAATTAAAAATATTTTTTTTTTCAAAAAATTCTAAATTTTGATGGGTTAACCCTTTCCAAATTTTTTGATCAAAAATTTTTTTTTTCTAATTATTAATTTTTTTAAATTTCGTTTATCCTGTATTCAAAATGCAACAATTTGCTCTTTACATCGATTGTATAGATCAAGTCATTATCGAGATATAGGCGAAAACCCCCTTTAGGTGAGGTCCTTTTTCAAAAGCCGATATCTCCGAAAATATTTGTGTAAATTAAAAAAGAAAAAGTTTATTATTATCAGATTTTGCCCTTCTATTAATTAAAACAGTTAATTAAAAATATTTTTTTTTCAAAAAATTCAAAATTTTGATGGGTTAACTACCCCTCCAAATTTTGATCAAAAAAATTTTTTTTCTAATTATTAATTTTTTTTTTAATTTCGTTTATCCTGTATTCAAAATGCAACAATTTGCTTTTTAAATCGGTTGTATAGAACAAGTCGTTATCGAGATATAGGCGAAATCCCCCTTTAGGTGATGTCCATTTTCAAAAGCCGATATCTCCGAAAATATTTGTGTAAATTAAAAAAGAAAAAGCTTATTATTATCAGATTTTGCCCTTCTATTAATTAAAAAAGTTAATTAAAAATATTTTTTTTTTCAAAAAATTCAAACTTTTGATGGGTTAACCCCTTTCCAAATTTTTTGATCAAAATTTTTTTTTCTAATTATTAATTTTTTTTTAATTTCGTTTATTCTGTATTCAAAATGCAACAATTTGCTCTTTAAATCGGTTGTATAGAACAAGTCGTTATCGAGATATAGGCGAAAACCCCCTTTAGGTGAGGTCCATTTTCAAAAGCCGATATCTCCGAAAATTTTTTGATCAAAATTTTGTTTTTCTAATTATTAATTTTTTTTTAATTTCGTTTATCCTGTATTCAAAATGCAACAATTTTCTCTTTAAATCGGTTGTATAGAACAAGTCGTTATCGAGATATAAGCGAGAACCCCCTTTAGGTGAGGTCCATTTTCAAAAGCCGATATCTCCGAAAATATTTGTGTAAATTAAAAAAGAAAAAGCTTATTATTATCAGATTTTGACCTTCTATTAATTAAAACAGTTAATTAAAAATATTCGTTATCGAGATATAGGCGAAAACCCCCTTTAGGTGAGGTCCATTTTCAAAAGCCGATATCTCCGAAAATATTTGTGTAAATTAAAAAAGAAAAAGCTTATTATTATCAGATTTTGACCTTCTATTAATTAAAACAGTTAATTTAAAATATTTTTTTTTTCAAAAAATTCAAAATTTTGATGGGTTAACTAACCCCTTTCCAAATTTTTTGATCAAAAAATTTTTTTTTCTAATTATTAATTTTTTTTAATTTCGTTTATCCTGCATTCAAAATGCAACAATTTGCTCTTTATCTTTAAATCGGTTGTATAGAACAAGTCGTTACCGAGATATATGCGAAAACCCCCTTTAGGTGAGGTCCATTTTCAAAAGCCGATATCTCCGAAAATATTTGTGTAAATTAAAAAAGAAAAAGCTTATTATTATCAGATTTTGACCTTCTATTAATTAAAACAGTTAATTAAAAATATTTTTTTTTTCAAAAAATTAAAAATTTTGATGGGTTAACTAACCCCTTTCCAAATTTTTTGATCAAAAAATTTTTTTTTCTAATTATTAATTTTTTTTTAATTTCGTTTATTCTGTATTCAAAATGCAACAATTTGCTCTTTAAATCGGTTGTAAAGAACAAGTCGTTATCGAGATATAGGCGAAAACCCCCTTTAGGTGAGGTCCATTTTCAAAAGCCGATATCTCCGAAAATTTTTTGATCAAAAATTTTTTTTTCTAATTATTAATTTTTTTTTAATTTCTTTTATCCTGTATTCAAAATGCAACAATTTTCTCTTTAAATCGGTTGTATAGAACAAGTCGTTATCGAGATATAGGCGAAAACCCCCTTTAGGTGAGGTCCATTTTCAAAAGCCGATATCTCCGAAAATATTTGTGTAAATTAAAAAAGAAAAAGCTTATTATTATCAGATTTTGCCCTTCTATTAATTAAAACAGTTAATTTAAAATATTTTTTTTTCAAAAAATTCAAAATTTTGATGGGTTAACCCCTTTCCAAATTTTTTGATCAAAAATTTTTTTTTCTAATTTTTATTTTTATTTTAATTTCATTTATCCTGTATTCAAAATGCAACAATTTGCTCTTTAAATCGGTTGTATAGAATAAGTCGTTATCGAGATATAGGCGAAAACCCCCTTTAGGTGAGGTCCTTTTTCAAAAGCCGATATCTCCAAAAATATTATATATATATTTGCTCTTTAAATCGGTTGTATAGAACAAGTCGTTATCGAGATATAGGCGAAAACCCCCTTTAGGTGAGGTCCATTTTCAAAAGCCGATATCTCCGAAAATATTTGTGTAAATTAAAAAAGAAAAAGCTTATTATTATCAGATTTTGCCCTTCTATTAATTAAAACAGTTAATTAAAAATATTTTTTTTTCAAAAAATTCAAAATTTTGTTGGGTTAACTAACACCTTTCCAAATTTTTTGATCAAAAATTTTTTTTTTCTAATTATTAATTTTTTTTAATTTCGTTTATCCTGCATTCAAAATGCAACAATTTGCTCTTTATCTTTAAATCGGTTGTATAGAACAAGTCGTTACCGAGATATATGCGAAAACCCCCTTTAGGTGAGGTCCATTTTCAAAAGCCGATATCTCCGAAAATATTTGTGTAAATTAAAAAAGAAAAAGCTTATTATTATCAGATTTTGCGCTTCTATTAATTAAAACAGTTAATTAAAAATATTTTTTTTTTCAAAAAATTCAAAATTTTGATGGGTTAACCCCTTTCCAAATTTTTTGATCAAAATTTTTTTTTCTAGTTATTAATTTTTTTTTAATTTCGTTTATCCTGTATTCAAAATGCAACAATTTGCTCTTTAAATCGGTTGTATAGAACAAGTCGTTATCGAGATATAGGCGAAAACCCCCTTTTGGTGAGGTCCATTTTCAAAAGCCGATATCTCCGAAAATATTTGTGTAAATTAAAAAAGAAGAAGCTTATTATTATCAGATTTTGCCCTTCTATTAATTAAAACAGTTAATTAAAAATATTTTTTTTTTCAAAAAATTCAAAATTTTGATGGGTTAACTAACCCCTTTCCAAATTTTTTGATCAAAATTTTTTTTTTCTAATTATTATTTTTTTTTAATTTCGTTTATCCTGTATTCAAAATGCAACAATTTGCTCTTTAAATCGGTTGTATAGAATAAGTCGTTATCGAGATATAGGCGAAAACCCCCTTTAGGTGAGGTCCATTTTCAAAAGCCGATATCTCCGAAAATATTTGTGTAAATTAAAAAAGAAAAAGCTTATTATTATCAGATTTTGACCTTCTATTAATTAAAACAGTTAATTAAAAATATTTTTTTTTTCAAAAAATTAAAAATTTTGATGGGTTAACCCCTTTCCAAATTTTTTGATCAAAAATTTTTTTTTCTAATTATTAATTTTTTTTTAATTTCGTTTATCCTGTATTCAAAATGCAACAATTTGCTCTTTAAATCGGTTGTATAGAACAAGTCGTTATCGAGATATAGGCGAAAACCCCCTTTAGGTGAGGTCCATTTTCAAAAGCCGATATCTCCGAAAATATTTGTGTAAATTAAAAAAGAAAAAGCTTATTATTATCAGATTTTGACCTTCTATTAATTAAAACAGTTAATTAAAAATATTTTTTTTTTTCAAAAAATTCAAAATTTTGATGGGTTAACTAACCCCTTTCCAAATTTTTTGATCAAAAAATTTTTTTTCTAATTATTAATTTTTTTTTAATTTCGTTTATTCTGTATTCAAAATGCAACAATTTGCTCTTTAAATCGGTTGTAAAGAACAAGTCGTTATCGAGATATAGGCGAAAACCCCCTTTAGGTGAGGTCCATTTTCAAAAGCCGATATCTCCGAAAATTTTTTGATCAAAATTTTTTTTTTCTAATTATTAATTTTTTTTTAATTTCGTTTATCCTGTATTCAAAATGCAACAATTTTCTCTTTAAATCGGTTGTATAGAACAAGTCGTTATCGAGATATAGGCGAAATCCCCCTTTAGGTGATGTCCATTTTCAAAAGCCGATATCTCCGAAAATATTTGTGTAAATTAAAAAAGAAAAAGCTTATTATTATCAGATTTTGCCCTTCTATTAATTAAAAAAGTTAATTAAAAATATTTTTTTTTTCAAAAAATTCAAACTTTTGATGGGTTAACCCCTTTCCAAATTTTTTGATCAAAATTTTTTTTTCTAATTATTAATTTTTTTTTAATTTCGTTTATTCTGTATTCAAAATGCAACAATTTGCTCTTTAAATCGGTTGTATAGAACAAGTCGTTATCGAGATATAGGCGAAAACCCCCTTTAGGTGAGGTCCATTTTCAAAAGCCGATATCTCCGAAAATTTTTTGATCAAAATTTTGTTTTTCTAATTATTAATTTTTTTTTAATTTCGTTTATCCTGTATTCAAAATGCAACAATTTTCTCTTTAAATCGGTTGTATAGAACAAGTCGTTATCGAGATATAAGCGAGAACCCCCTTTAGGTGAGGTCCATTTTCAAAAGCCGATATCTCCGAAAATATTTGTGTAAATTAAAAAAGAAAAAGCTTATTATTATCAGATTTTGACCTTCTATTAATTAAAACAGTTAATTAAAAATATTCGTTATCGAGATATAGGCGAAAACCCCCTTTAGGTGAGGTCCATTTTCAAAAGCCGATATCTCCGAAAATATTTGTGTAAATTAAAAAAGAAAAAGCTTATTATTATCAGATTTTGACCTTCTATTAATTAAAACAGTTAATTTAAAATATTTTTTTTTTCAAAAAATTCAAAATTTTGATGGGTTAACTAACCCCTTTCCAAATTTTTTGATCAAAAAATTTTTTTTTCTAATTATTAATTTTTTTTAATTTCGTTTATCCTGCATTCAAAATGCAACAATTTGCTCTTTATCTTTAAATCGGTTGTATAGAACAAGTCGTTACCGAGATATATGCGAAAACCCCCTTTAGGTGAGGTCCATTTTCAAAAGCCGATATCTCCGAAAATATTTGTGTAAATTAAAAAAGAAAAAGCTTATTATTATCAGATTTTGACCTTCTATTAATTAAAACAGTTAATTAAAAATATTTTTTTTTTCAAAAAATTAAAAATTTTGATGGGTTAACTAACCCCTTTCCAAATTTTTTGATCAAAAAATTTTTTTTTCTAATTATTAATTTTTTTTTAATTTCGTTTATTCTGTATTCAAAATGCAACAATTTGCTCTTTAAATCGGTTGTAAAGAACAAGTCGTTATCGAGATATAGGCGAAAACCCCCTTTAGGTGAGGTCCATTTTCAAAAGCCGATATCTCCGAAAATTTTTTGATCAAAAATTTTTTTTTCTAATTATTAATTTTTTTTTAATTTCTTTTATCCTGTATTCAAAATGCAACAATTTTCTCTTTAAATCGGTTGTATAGAACAAGTCGTTATCGAGATATAGGCGAAAACCCCCTTTAGGTGAGGTCCATTTTCAAAAGCCGATATCTCCGAAAATATTTGTGTAAATTAAAAAAGAAAAAGCTTATTATTATCAGATTTTGCCCTTCTATTAATTAAAACAGTTAATTTAAAATATTTTTTTTTCAAAAAATTCAAAATTTTGATGGGTTAACCCCTTTCCAAATTTTTTGATCAAAAATTTTTTTTTCTAATTTTTATTTTTATTTTAATTTCATTTATCCTGTATTCAAAATGCAACAATTTGCTCTTTAAATCGGTTGTATAGAATAAGTCGTTATCGAGATATAGGCGAAAACCCCCTTTAGGTGAGGTCCTTTTTCAAAAGCCGATATCTCCAAAAATATTATATATATATTTGCTCTTTAAATCGGTTGTATAGAACAAGTCGTTATCGAGATATAGGCGAAAACCCCCTTTAGGTGAGGTCCATTTTCAAAAGCCGATATCTCCGAAAATATTTGTGTAAATTAAAAAAGAAAAAGCTTATTATTATCAGATTTTGCCCTTCTATTAATTAAAACAGTTAATTAAAAATATTTTTTTTTCAAAAAATTCAAAATTTTGTTGGGTTAACTAACACCTTTCCAAATTTTTTGATCAAAAATTTTTTTTTTCTAATTATTAATTTTTTTTAATTTCGTTTATCCTGCATTCAAAATGCAACAATTTGCTCTTTATCTTTAAATCGGTTGTATAGAACAAGTCGTTACCGAGATATATGCGAAAACCCCCTTTAGGTGAGGTCCATTTTCAAAAGCCGATATCTCCGAAAATATTTGTGTAAATTAAAAAAGAAAAAGCTTATTATTATCAGATTTTGCGCTTCTATTAATTAAAACAGTTAATTAAAAATATTTTTTTTTTCAAAAAATTCAAAATTTTGATGGGTTAACCCCTTTCCAAATTTTTTGATCAAAATTTTTTTTTCTAGTTATTAATTTTTTTTTAATTTCGTTTATCCTGTATTCAAAATGCAACAATTTGCTCTTTAAATCGGTTGTATAGAACAAGTCGTTATCGAGATATAGGCGAAAACCCCCTTTTGGTGAGGTCCATTTTCAAAAGCCGATATCTCCGAAAATATTTGTGTAAATTAAAAAAGAAGAAGCTTATTATTATCAGATTTTGCCCTTCTATTAATTAAAACAGTTAATTAAAAATATTTTTTTTTTCAAAAAATTCAAAATTTTGATGGGTTAACTAACCCCTTTCCAAATTTTTTGATCAAAATTTTTTTTTTCTAATTATTATTTTTTTTTAATTTCGTTTATCCTGTATTCAAAATGCAACAATTTGCTCTTTAAATCGGTTGTATAGAATAATTCGTTATCGAGATATAGGCGAAAACCCCCTTTAGGTGAGGTCCATTTTCAAAAGCCGATATCTCCGAAAATATTTGTGTAAATTAAAAAAGAAAAAGCTTATTATTATCAGATTTTGACCTTCTATTAATTAAAACAGTTAATTAAAAATATTTTTTTTTTCAAAAAATTAAAAATTTTGATGGGTTAACCCCTTTCCAAATTTTTTGATCAAAAATTTTTTTTTCTAATTATTAATTTTTTTTTAATTTCGTTTATCCTGTATTCAAAATGCAACAATTTGCTCTTTAAATCGGTTGTATAGAACAAGTCGTTATCGAGATATAGGCGAAAACCCCCTTTAGGTGAGGTCCATTTTCAAAAGCCGATATCTCCGAAAATATTTGTGTAAATTAAAAAAGAAAAAGCTTATTATTATCAGATTTTGACCTTCTATTAATTAAAACAGTTAATTAAAAATATTTTTTTTTTTTTCAAAAAATTCAAAATTTTGATGGGTTAACTAACCCCTTTCCAAATTTTTTGATCAAAAAATTTTTTTTTCTAATTATTAATTTTTTTTTAATTTCGTTTATTCTGTATTCAAAATGCAACAATTTGCTCTTTAAATCGGTTGTAAAGAACAAGTCGTTATCGAGATATAGGCGAAAACCCCCTTTAGGTGAGGTCCATTTTCAAAAGCCGATATCTCCGAAAATTTTTTGATCAAAATTTTTTTTTTCTAATTATTAATTTTTTTTTAATTTCGTTTATCCTGTATTCAAAATGCAACAATTTTCTCTTTAAATCGGTTGTATAGAACAAGTCGTTATCGAGATATAGGCGAAATCCCCCTTTAGGTGATGTCCATTTTCAAAAGCCGATATCTCCGAAAATATTTGTGTAAATTAAAAAAGAAAAAGCTTATTATTATCAGATTTTGCCCTTCTATTAATTAAAAAAGTTAATTAAAAATATTTTTTTTTTCAAAAAATTCAAACTTTTGATGGGTTAACCCCTTTCCAAATTTTTTGATCAAAATTTTTTTTTCTAATTATTAATTTTTTTTTAATTTCGTTTATTCTGTATTCAAAATGCAACAATTTGCTCTTTAAATCGGTTGTATAGAACAAGTCGTTATCGAGATATAGGCGAAAACCCCCTTTAGGTGAGGTCCATTTTCAAAAGCCGATATCTCCGAAAATTTTTTGATCAAAATTTTGTTTTTCTAATTATTAATTTTTTTTTAATTTCGTTTATCCTGTATTCAAAATGCAACAATTTTCTCTTTAAATCGGTTGTATAGAACAAGTCGTTATCGAGATATAAGCGAGAACCCCCTTTAGGTGAGGTCCATTTTCAAAAGCCGATATCTCCGAAAATATTTGTGTAAATTAAAAAAGAAAAAGCTTATTATTATCAGATTTTGACCTTCTATTAATTAAAACAGTTAATTAAAAATATTCGTTATCGAGATATAGGCGAAAACCCCCTTTAGGTGAGGTCCATTTTCAAAAGCCGATATCTCCGAAAATATTTGTGTAAATTAAAAAAGAAAAAGCTTATTATTATCAGATTTTGACCTTCTATTAATTAAAACAGTTAATTTAAAATATTTTTTTTTTCAAAAAATTCAAAATTTTGATGGGTTAACTAACCCCTTTCCAAATTTTTTGATCAAAAAATTTTTTTTTCTAATTATTAATTTTTTTTAATTTCGTTTATCCTGCATTCAAAATGCAACAATTTGCTCTTTATCTTTAAATCGGTTGTATAGAACAAGTCGTTACCGAGATATATGCGAAAACCCCCTTTAGGTGAGGTCCATTTTCAAAAGCCGATATCTCCGAAAATATTTGTGTAAATTAAAAAAGAAAAAGCTTATTATTATCAGATTTTGACCTTCTATTAATTAAAACAGTTAATTAAAAATATTTTTTTTTTCAAAAAATTAAAAATTTTGATGGGTTAACTAACCCCTTTCCAAATTTTTTGATCAAAAAATTTTTTTTTCTAATTATTAATTTTTTTTTAATTTCGTTTATTCTGTATTCAAAATGCAACAATTTGCTCTTTAAATCGGTTGTAAAGAACAAGTCGTTATCGAGATATAGGCGAAAACCCCCTTTAGGTGAGGTCCATTTTCAAAAGCCGATATCTCCGAAAATTTTTTGATCAAAAATTTTTTTTTCTAATTATTAATTTTTTTTTAATTTCTTTTATCCTGTATTCAAAATGCAACAATTTTCTCTTTAAATCGGTTGTATAGAACAAGTCGTTATCGAGATATAGGCGAAAACCCCCTTTAGGTGAGGTCCATTTTCAAAAGCCGATATCTCCGAAAATATTTGTGTAAATTAAAAAAGAAAAAGCTTATTATTATCAGATTTTGACCTTCTATTAATTAAAACAGTTAATTAAAAATATTTTTTTTTTCAAAAAATTAAAAATTTTGATGGGTTAACTAACCCCTTTCCAAATTTTTTGATCAAAAAATTTTTTTTTCTAATTATTAATTTTTTTTTAATTTCGTTTATTCTGTATTCAAAATGCAACAATTTGCTCTTTAAATCGGTTGTAAAGAACAAGTCGTTATCGAGATATAGGCGAAAACCCCCTTTAGGTGAGGTCCATTTTCAAAAGCCGATATCTCCGAAAATTTTTTGATCAAAAATTTTTTTTTCTAATTATTAATTTTTTTTTAATTTCTTTTATCCTGTATTCAAAATGCAACAATTTGCTCTTTATCTTTAAATCGGTTGTATAGAACAAGTCGTTACCGAGATATATGCGAAAACCCCCTTTAGGTGAGGTCCATTTTCAAAAGCCGATATCTCCGAAAATATTTGTGTAAATTAAAAAAGAAAAAGCTTATTATTATCAGATTTTGCGCTTCTATTAATTAAAACAGTTAATTAAAAATATTTTTTTTTTCAAAAAATTCAAAATTTTGATGGGTTAACCCCTTTCCAAATTTTTTGATCAAAATTTTTTTTTCTAGTTATTAATTTTTTTTTAATTTCGTTTATCCTGTATTCAAAATGCAACAATTTGCTCTTTAAATCGGTTGTATAGAACAAGTCGTTATCGAGATATAGGCGAAAACCCCCTTTTGGTGAGGTCCATTTTCAAAAGCCGATATCTCCGAAAATATTTGTGTAAATTAAAAAAGAAGAAGCTTATTATTATCAGATTTTGCCCTTCTATTAATTAAAACAGTTAATTAAAAATATTTTTTTTTTCAAAAAATTCAAAATTTTGATGGGTTAACTAACCCCTTTCCAAATTTTTTGATCAAAATTTTTTTTTTCTAATTATTATTTTTTTTTAATTTCGTTTATCCTGTATTCAAAATGCAACAATTTGCTCTTTAAATCGGTTGTATAGAATAAGTCGTTATCGAGATATAGGCGAAAACCCCCTTTAGGTGAGGTCCATTTTCAAAAGCCGATATCTCCGAAAATATTTGTGTAAATTAAAAAAGAAAAAGCTTATTATTATCAGATTTTGACCTTCTATTAATTAAAACAGTTAATTAAAAATATTTTTTTTTTCAAAAAATTAAAAATTTTGATGGGTTAACCCCTTTCCAAATTTTTTGATCAAAAATTTTTTTTTCTAATTATTAATTTTTTTTTAATTTCGTTTATCCTGTATTCAAAATGCAACAATTTGCTCTTTAAATCGGTTGTATAGAACAAGTCGTTATCGAGATATAGGCGAAAACCCCCTTTAGGTGAGGTCCATTTTCAAAAGCCGATATCTCCGAAAATATTTGTGTAAATTAAAAAAGAAAAAGCTTATTATTATCAGATTTTGACCTTCTATTAATTAAAACAGTTAATTAAAAATATTTTTTTTTTTCAAAAAATTCAAAATTTTGATGGGTTAACTAACCCCTTTCCAAATTTTTTGATCAAAAAATTTTTTTTTCTAATTATTAATTTTTTTTTAATTTCGTTTATTCTGTATTCAAAATGCAACAATTTGCTCTTTAAATCGGTTGTAAAGAACAAGTCGTTATCGAGATATAGGCGAAAACCCCCTTTAGGTGAGGTCCATTTTCAAAAGCCGATATCTCCGAAAATTTTTTGATCAAAATTTTTTTTTTCTAATTATTAATTTTTTTTTAATTTCGTTTATCCTGTATTCAAAATGCAACAATTTTCTCTTTAAATCGGTTGTATAGAACAAGTCGTTATCGAGATATAGGCGAAAACCCCCTTTAGGTGAGGTCCATTTTCAAAAGCCGATATCTCCGAAAATATTTGTGTAAATTAAAAAAGAAAAAGCTTATTATTATCAGATTTTGCACTTCTATTAATTAAAACAGTTAATTTAAAATATTTTTTTTTCAAAAAATTCAAAATTTTGATGGGTTAACCCCTTTCCAAATTTTTTGATCAAAAATTTTTTTTTCTAATTATTATTTTTATTTTAATTTCATTTATCCTGTATTCAAAATGCAACAATTTGCTCTTTAAATCGGTTGTATAGAATAAGTCGTTATCGAGATATAGGCGAAAACCCCCTTTAGGTGAGGTCCTTTTTCAAAAGCCGATATCTCCAAAAATATTATATATATATTTGCTCTTTAAATCGGTTGTATAGAACAAGTCGTTATCGAGATATAGGCGAAAACCCCCTTTAGGTGAGGTCCATTTTCAAAAGCCGATATCTCCGAAAATATTTGTGTAAATTAAAAAAGAAAAAGCTTATTATTATCAGATTTTGCGCTTCTATTAATTAAAACAGTTAATTAAAAATATTTTTTTTTTCAAAAAATTCAAAATTTTGATGGGTTAACCCCTTTCCAAATTTTTTGATCAAATTTTTTTTTTTTAGTTATTAATTTTTTTTTAATTTCGTTTATCCTGTATTCAAAATGCAACAATTTGCTCTTTAAATCGGTTGTATAGAATAAGTCGTTATCGAGATATAGGCGAAAACCCCCTTTAGGTGAGGTCCATTTTCAAAAGCCGATATCTCCGAAAATTTTTTGATCAAAATTTTTTTTTAATTATTAATTTTTTTTTAATTTCGTTTATCCTGTATTCAAAATGCAACAATTTTCTCTTTAAATCGGTTGTATAGAACAAGTCGTTATCGAGATATAGGCGAAAACCCCCTTTTGGTGAGGTCCATTTTCAAAAGCCGATATCTCCGAAAATATTTGTGTAAATTAAAAAAGAAAAAGCTTATTATTATCAGATTTTGCCCTTCTCTTAATTAAAACAGTTAATTAAAAATATTTTTTTTTTTCAAAAAATTCAAAATTTTGATGTGATAACTAACCCCTTTCCAAATTTTTTGATCAAAAATTTTTTTTCTTATTATTTTTATTTTAATTTCGTTTATCCTGTATTCAAAATGCAACAATTTGCTCTTTACATCGATTGTATAGATCAAGTCATTATCGAGATATAGGCGAAAACCCCCTTTAGGTGAGGTCCATTTTCAAAAGCCGATATCTCCGAAAATTTTTTGATCAAAAATTTTTTTTTCTAATTATTAATTTTTTTTTAATTTCGTTTATCCTGTATTCAAAATGCAACAATTTTCTCTTTAAATCGGTTGTATAGAACAAGTCGTTATCGAGATATAGGCGAAAACCCCCTTTAGGTGAGGTCCTTTTTCAAAAGCCGATATCTCCGAAAATATTTGTGTAAATTAAAAAAGAAAAAGCTTATTATTATCAGATTTTGCCCTTCTATTAATTAAAACAGTTAATTTAAAATATTTTTTTTTTCAAAAAATTCAAAATTTTGATGGGTTAACCCCTTTCCAAATTTTTTGATCAAAATTTTTTTTCTAATTATTAATTTTTTTTTAATTTCGTTTATCCTGTATTCAAAATGCAACAATTTGCTCTTTAAATCGGTTGTATAGAATAAGTCGTTATCGAGATATAGGCGAAAACCCCCTTTAGGTGAGGTCCTTTTTCAAAAGCCGATATCTCCAAAAATATTATATATATATTTGCTCTTTAAATCGGTTGTATAGAACAAGTCGTTATCGAGATATAGGCGAAAACCCCCTTTTGGTGAGGTCCATTTTCAAAAGCCGATATCTCCGAAAATATTTGTGTAAATTAAAAAAGAAGAAGCTTATTATTATCAGATTTTGCCCTTCTATTAATTAAAACAGTTAATTAAAAATATTTTTTTTTTCAAAAAATTCAAAATTTTGATGGGTTAACAACCCCTTTCCAAATTTTTTGATCAAAATTTTTTTTTTCTAATTATTATTTTTTTTTAATTTCGTTTATCCTGTATTCAAAATGCAACAATTTGCTCTTTAAATCGGTTGTATAGAATAAGTCGTTATCGAGATATAGGCGAAAACCCCCTTTAGGTGAGGTCCATTTTCAAAAGCCGATATCTCCGAAAATTTTTTGATCAAAATTTTTTTTTAATTATTAATTTTTTTTTAATTTCGTTTATCCTGTATTCAAAATGCAACAATTTTCTCTTTAAATCGGTTGTATAGAACAAGTCGTTATCGAGATATAGGCGAAAACCCCCTTTTGGTGAGGTCCATTTTCAAAAGCCGATATCTCCGAAAATATTTGTGTAAATTAAAAAAGAAAAAGCTTATTATTATCAGATTTTGCCCTTCTATTAATTAAAACAGTTAATTAAAAATATTTTTTTTTTCAAAAAATTCAAAATTTTGATGTGATAACTAACCCCTTTCCAAATTTTTTGATCAAAAATTTTTTTTCTTATTATTTTTATTTTAATTTCGTTTATCCTGTATTCAAAATGCAACAATTTGCTCTTTACATCGATTGTATAGATCAAGTCATTATCGAGATATAGGCGAAAACCCCCTTTAGGTGAGGTCCATTTTCAAAAGCCGATATCTCCGAAAATTTTTTGATCAAAAATTTTTTTTTCTAATTATTAATTTTTTTTTAATTTCGTTTATCCTGTATTCAAAATGCAACAATTTTCTCTTTAAATCGGTTGTATAGAACAAGTCGTTATCGAGATATAGGCGAAAACCCCCTTTAGGTGAGGTCCTTTTTCAAAAGCCGATATCTCCGAAAATATTTGTGTAAATTAAAAAAGAAAAAGCTTATTATTATCAGATTTTGCCCTTCTATTAATTAAAACAGTTAATTTAAAATATTTTTTTTTTCAAAAAATTCAAAATTTTGATGGGTTAACCCCTTTCCAAATTTTTTGATCAAAATTTTTTTTCTAATTATTAATTTTTTTTTAATTTCGTTTATCCTGTATTCAAAATGCAACAATTTGCTCTTTAAATCGGTTGTATAGAATAAGTCGTTATCGAGATATAGGCGAAAACCCCCTTTAGGTGAGGTCCTTTTTCAAAAGCCGATATCTCCGAAAATATTTGTGTAAATTAAAAAAGAAAAAGCTTATTATTATCAGATTTTGACCTTCTATTAATTAAAACAGTTAATTAAAAATATTTTTTTTTTCAAAAAATTCAAAATTTTGATGGGTTAACTAACCCCTTTCCAAATTTTTTGATCAAAAAATTTTTTTTTCTAATTATTAATTTTTTTTAATTTCGTTTATCCTGTATTCAAAATGCAACAATTTGCTCTTTATCTTTAAATCGGTTGTATAGAACAAGTCGTTACCGAGATATATGCGAAAACCCCCTTTAGGTGAGGTCCATTTTCAAAAGCCGATATCTCCGAAAATATTTGTGTAAATTAAAAAAGAAAAAGCTTATTATTATCAGATTTTGCCCTTCTATTAAATAAAATAGTTAATTAAAAATATTTTTGTTTTCAAAAAATTCAAAATGTTGATGGGTTAACCCCTTTCCAAATTTTTTGATCAAAAATTTTTTTTTTCTAATTATTAATTTTTTTTAATTCCGTTTATCCTGTATTCAAAATGCAACAATTTGCTCTTTAAATCGGTTGTATAGATCAAGTCGTTATCGAGATATAGGCGAAAACCCCCTTTAGATGAGGTCCATTTTCAAAAGCCGATATCTCCGAAAATATTTGTGTAAATTAAAAAAGAAAAAGATTATTATTATCAGATTTTGCCCTTCTATTAATTAAAACAGTTAATTAAAAATATTTTTTTTTCAAAAAATTCAAAATTTTGATGGGTTTCCAAATTTTTTGATCAAAAAATTTTTTTTTCTAATTATTAATTTTTTTTAATTTCGTTTATCCCGTATTCAAAATGCAACAATTTGCTCTTTACATCGATTGTATAGATCAAGTCAATATCGAGATATAGGCGAAAACCCCCTTTAGGTGAGGTCCATTTTCAAAAGCCGATATCTCCGAAAATATTTGTGTAAATTAAAAAAGAAAAAGATTATTATTATCAGATTTTGCCCTTCTATTAATTAAAACAGTTAATTAAAAATATTTTTTTTTTCAAAAAATTCAAAATTTTGATTTTTTTTTCTAATTATTAATTTTTTTTAATTTCGTTTATCCTGTATTCAAAATGCAACAATTTGCTCTTTAAATCGGTTGTATAGATCAAGTCGTTATCGAGATATAGGCGAAAACCCCCTTTAGATGAGGTCCATTTTCAAAAGCCGATATCTCCGAAAATATTTGTGTAAATTTAAAAAGAAAAAAATTATTATTATCAGATTTTGCCCTTCTATTAATTAAAACAGTTAATTAAAAATATTTTTTTTTCAAAAAATTCAAAATTTTGATGGGTTTCCAAATTATTTGATCAAAAAATTTTTTTTTCTAATTATTAATTTTTTTTAATTTCGTTTATCCCGTATTCAAAATGCAACAATTTGCTCTTTAAATCGGTTGTATAGAACAAGTCGTTATCGAGATATAGGCGAAAACCCCCTTTAGGTGAGGTCCATTTTCAAAAGCCGATATCTCCAAAAATATTTGTGTAAATTAAAAAAGAAAAAGCTTATTATTATCAGATTTTGACCTTCTATTAATTAAAACAGTTAATTAAAAATATTTTTTTTTTTCAAAAAATTAATTTCCAAATTTTTTGATCAAAAATTTTTTTTTTCTAATTATTAATTTTTTTTTAATTTCGTTTATCCTGTATTCAAAATGCAACAATTTGCTCTTTAAATCGGTTGTATAGAACAAGTCGTTATCGAGATATAGGCGAAAACCCCCTTTAGGTGAGGTCCATTTTCAAAAGCCGATATCTCCGAAAATATTTGTGTAAATTAAAAAAGAAAAAGATTATTATTATCAGATTTTGCCCTTCTATTAATTAAAACAGTTAATTAAAAATATTTTTTTTTTCAAAAAATTCAAAATTTTGATTTTTTTTTCTAATTATTAATTTTTTTTAATTTCGTTTATCCTGTATTCAAAATGCAACAATTTGCTCTTTACATCGATTGTATAGAACAAGTCGTTATCGAGATATAGGCGAAAACCCCCTTTAGGTGAGGTCCATTTTCAAAAGCCGATATCTCCGAAAATATTTGTGTAAATTAAAAAAGAAAAAGCTTATTATTATCAGATTTTGACCTTCTATTAATTAAAACAGTTAATTAAAAATATTTTTTTTTTCAAAAAATTAAAAATTTTGATGGGTTAACCCCTTTCCAAATTTTTTGATCAAAAATTTTTTTTTCTAATTATTATTTTTATTTTAATTTCGTTTATCCTGTATTCAAAATGCAACAATTTGCTCTTTACATCGATTGTATAGATCAAGTCATTATCGAGATATAGGCGAAAACCCCCTTTAGGTGAGGTCCATTTTCAAAAGCCGATATCTCCGAAAATTTTTTGATCAAAATTTTTTTTTTCTAATTATTAATTTTTTTTTAATTTCGTTTATCCTGTATTTAAAATGCAACAATTTTCTCTTTAAATCGGTTGTATAGAACAAGTCGTTATCGAGATATAGGCGAAAACCCCCTTTTGCTGAGGTCCATTTTCAAAAGCCGATATCTCCGAAAATATTTGTGTAAATTAAAAAAGAAAAAGCTTATTATTATCAGATTTTGCCCTTCTATTAATTAAAACAGTTAATTTAAAATATTTTTTTTTTCAAAAAATTCAAAATTTTGATTGGTTAACCCCTTTCCAAATTTTTTGATCAAAAATTTTTTTTTCTAATTATTATTTTTATTTTAATTTCGTTTATCCTGTATTCAAAATGCAACAATTTGCTTTTTAAATCGGTTGTATAGATCAAGTCGTTATAGAGATATAGGCGAAAACCCCCTTTAGATGAGGTCCATTTTCAAAAGCCGATATCTCCGAAAATATTTGTGTAAATTAAAAAAGAAAAAGCTTATTATTATCAGATTTTGACCTTCTATTAATTAAAACAGTTAATTAAAAATATTTTTTTTTTCAAAAAATTCAAAATTTTTATGGGTTAACCCCTTTCCAAATTTTTTGATCAAAAATTTTTTTTTCTAATTATTATTTTTATTTTAATTTCGTTTATCCTGTATTCAAAATGCAACAATTTGCTCTTTACATCGATTGTATAGATCAAGTCATTATCGAGATATAGGCGAAAATCCCCTTTAGGTGAGGTCCATTTTCAAAAGCCGATATCTCCGAAAATTTTTTGATCAAAAAATTTTTTTTTCTAATTATTAATTTTTTTTAATTTCGTTTATCCTGTATTCAAAATGCAACAATTTGCTCTTTATCTTTAAATCGGTTGTATAGAACAAGTCGTTACCAAGATATATGCGAAAACCACCTTTAGGTGAGGTCCATTTTCAAAAGCCGATATCTCCGAAAATTTTTTGATCAAAATTTTTTTTTAATTATTAATTTTTTTTTAATTTCGTTTATCCTGTATTCAAAATGCAACAATTTTCTCTTTAAATCGGTTGTATAGAACAAGTCGTTATCGAGATATAGGCGAAAACCCCCTTTTGGTGAGGTCCATTTTCAAAAGCCGATATCTCCGAAAATATTTGTGTAAATTAAAAAAGAAAAAGCTTATTATTATCAGATTTTGCCCTTCTATTAATTAAAACAGTTAATTTAAAATATTTTTTTTTTCAAAAAATTCAAAATTTTGATTGGTTAACTAACAACCCCTTTCCAAATTTTTTGATCAAAAATTTTTTTTTCTAATTATTATTTTTATTTTAATTTCGTTTATCCTGTATTCAAAATGCAACAATTTGCTTTTTAAATCGGTTGTATAGATCAAGTCATTATAGAGATATAGGCGAAAACCCCCTTTAGATGAGGTCCATTTTCAAAAGCCGATATCTCCGAAAATATTTGTGTAAATTAAAAAAGAAAAAGCTTATTATTATCAGATTTTGACCTTCTATTAATTAAAACAGTTAATTAAAAAAATTTTTTTTAAAAAAATTCAAAATTTTTATGGGTTAACTAACCCCTTTCCAAATTTTTTGATCAAAAATTTTTTTTTCTAATTATTATTTTTATTTTAATTTCGTTTATCCTGTATTCAAAATGCAACAATTTGCTCTTTACATCGATTGTATAGATCAAGTCATTATCGAGATATAGGCGAAAATCCCCTTTAGGTGAGGTCCATTTTCAAAAGCCGATATCTCCGAAAATTTTTTGATCAAAAAATTTTTTTTTCTAATTATTAATTTTTTTTAATTTCGTTTATCCTGTATTCAAAATGCAACAATTTGCTCTTTATCTTTAAATCGGTTGTATAGAACAAGTCGTTACCAAGATATATGCGAAAACCCCCTTTAGGTGAGGTCCATTTTCAAAAGCCGATATCTCCGAAAATTTTTTGATCAAAATTTTTTTTTAATTATTAATTTTTTTTAATTTCGTTTATCCTGTATTCAAAATGCAACAATTTTCTCTTTAAATCGGTTGTATAGAACAAGTCGTTATCGAGATATAGGCGAAAACCCCCTTTTGGTGAGGTCCATTTTCAAAAGCCGATATCTCCGAAAATATTTGTGTAAATTAAAAAAGAAAAAGCTTATTATTATCAGATTTTGCCCTTCTATTAATTAAAACAGTTAATTAAAAATATTTTTTTTTTCAAAAAATTCAAAATTTTGATGTGATAACTAACCCCTTTCCAAATTTTTTGATCAAAATTTTTTTTTCTAATTATAATTTTTTTTAATTTCGTTTATCCTGTATTCAAAATGCAACAATTTGCTCTTTAAATCGGTTGTATAGAATAAGTCGTTATCGAGATATAGGCGAAAACCCCCTTTAGGTGAGGTCCTTTTTCAAAAGCCGATATCTCCGAAAATATTTGTGTAAATTAGAAAAGAAAAAGCTTATTATTATCAGATTTTGCCCTTCTATTAATTAAAACAGTTAATTAAAAATATTTTTTTTTTCAAAAAATTCAAAATTTTGATGTGATAACTAACCCCTTTCCAAATTTTTTGATCAAAAAATTTTTTTTTCTAATTATTAATTTTTTTTAATTCCGTTTATCCTGTATTTAAAATGCAACAATTTGCTCTTTAAATCGGTTGTATAGATCAAGTCGTTATCGAGATATAGGCGAAAACCCCCTTTAGGTGAGGTCCTTTTTCAAAAGCCGATATCTCCGAAAATATTTGTGTAAATTAAAAAAGAAAAAGCTTATTATTATCAGATTTTGCCCTTCTATTAATTAAAACAGTTAATTTAAAATATTTTTTTTTTCAAAAAATTCAAAATTTTGATGGGTTAACCCCTTTCCAAATTTTTTGATCAAAATTTTTTTTTCTAATTATTAATTTTTTTTTAATTTCGTTTATCCTGTATTCAAAATGCAACAATTTGCTCTTTAAATTGGTTGTATAGAATAAGTCGTTATCGAGATATAGGCGAAAACCCCCTTTAGGTGAGGTCCTTTTTCAAAAGCCGATATCTCCGAAAATATTTGTGTAAATTAAAAAAGAAAAAGCTTATAGATTTTGTCCTTCTATTAATTAAAATAGTTTAATTAAAAATATTTTTTTTTTCAAAAAATTCAAAATTTTGATGGGTTAACCCCTTTCCAAATTTTTTGATCAAAAATTTTTTTTTCTAATTATTATTTTTATTTTAATTTCGTTTATCCTGTATTCAAAATGCAACAATTTGCTTTTTAAATCGGTTGTATAGATCAAGTCGTTATAGAGATATAGGCGAAAACCCCCTTTAGATGAGGTCCATTTTCAAAAGCCGATATCTCCGAAAATATTTGTGTAAATTAAAAAAGAAAAAGCTTATTATTATCAGATTTTGACCTTCTATTAATTAAAACAGTTAATTAAAAATATTTTTTTTTTCAAAAAATTCAAAATTTTTATGGGTTAACCCCTTTCCAAATTTTTTGATCAAAAATTTTTTTTTCTAATTATTATTTTTATTTTAATTTCGTTTATCCTGTATTCAAAATGCAACAATTTGCTCTTTACATCGATTGTATAGATCAAGTCATTATCGAGATATAGGCGAAAACCCCCTTTAGGTGAGGTCCATTTTCAAAAGCCGATATCTCCGAAAATTTTTTGATCAAAAAATTTTTTTTTCTATTTATTAATTTTTTTTAATTTCGTTTATCCTGTATTCAAAATGCAACAATTTGCTCTTTATCTTTAAATCGGTTGTATAGAACAAGTCGTTACCAAGATATATGCGAAAACCCCCTTTAGGTGAGGTCCATTTTCAAAAGCCGATATCTCCGAAAATTTTTTGATCAAAATTTTTTTTTAATTATTAATTTTTTTTAATTTCGTTTATCCTGTATTCAAAATGCAACAATTTTCTCTTTAAATCGGTTGTATAGAACAAGTCGTTATCGAGATATAGGCGAAAACCCCCTTTTGGTGAGGTCCATTTTCAAAAGCCGATATCTCCGAAAATATTTGTGTAAATTAAAAAAGAAAAAGCTTATTATTATCAGATTTTGCCCTTCTATTAATTAAAACAGTTAATTAAAAATATTTTTTTTTTCAAAAAATTCAAAATTTTGATGTGATAACTAACCCCTTTCCAAATTTTTTGATCAAAATTTTTTTTTCTAATTATTATTTTTTTTTAATTTCGTTTATCCTGTATTCAAAATGCAACAATTTGCTCTTTAAATCGGTTGTATAGAATAAGTCGTTATCGAGATATAGGCGAAAACCCCCTTTAGGTGAGGTCCTTTTTCAAAAGCCGATATCTCCGAAAATATTTGTGTAAATTAGAAAAGAAAAAGCTTATTATTATCAGATTTTGACCTTCTATTAAATAAAACAGTTAATTAAAAATATTTTTTTTTCAAAAAATTCAAAATGTTGATGGGTTAACCCCTTTCCAAATTTTTTGATCAAAAAATTTTTTTTTCTAATTATTAATTTTTTTTAATTCCGTTTATCCTGTATTTAAAATGCAACAATTTGCTCTTTAAATCGGTTGTATAGATCAAGTCGTTATCGAGATATAGGCGAAAATCCCCTTTAGATGAGGTCCATTTTCAAAAGCCGATATCTCCGAAAATTTTTTGATCAAAATTTTGTTTTTCTAATTATTAATTTTTTTTTAATTTCGTTTATCCTGTATTCAAAATGCAACAATTTGCTCTTTAAATCGGTTGTATAGATCAAGTCGTTATCGAGATATAGGCGAAAACCCCCTTTAGATGAGGTCCATTTTCAAAAGCCGATATCTCCGAAAATATTTGTGTAAATTAAAAAAGAAAAAGATTATTATTATCAGATTTTGCCCTTCTATTAATTAAAACAGTTAATTAAAAATATTTTTTTTTCAAAAAATTCAAAATTTTGATGGGTTTCCAAATTTTTTGATCAAAAAATTTTTTTTTCTAATTATTATTTTTTTTTAATTTCGTTTATCCCGTTTTCAAAATGCAACAATTTGCTCTTTACATCGATTGTATAGATCAAGTCATTATCGAGATATAGGCGAAAACCCCCTTTAGGTGAGGTCCATTTTCAAAAGCCGATATCTCCGAAAATATTTGTGTAAATTAAAAAAGAAAAAGATTATTATTATCAGATTTTGCCCTTCTATTAATTAAAACAGTTAATTAAAAATATTTTTTTTTTCAAAAAATTCAAAATTTTGATTTTTTTTTCTAATTATTAATTTTTTTTAATTTCGTTTATCCTGTATTCAAAATGCAACAATTTGCTCTTTAAATCGGTTGTATAGATCAAGTCATTATCGAGATATAGGCGAAAACCCCCTTTAGGTGAGGTCCATTTTCAAAAGCCGATATCTCCGAAAATATTTGTGTAAATTAAAAAAGAAAAAGCTTATTATTATCAGATTTTGCCCTTCTATTAATTAAAAAAGTTAATTAAAAATATTTTTTTTTTCAAAAAATTCAAACTTTTGATGGGTTAACCCCTTTCCAAATTTTTTGATCAAAATTTTTTTTTCTAATTATTAATTTTTTTTTAATTTCGTTTATTCTGTATTCAAAATGCAACAATTTGCTCTTTAAATCGGTTGTATAGAACAAGTCGTTATCGAGATATAGGCGAAAACCCCCTTTAGGTGAGGTCCATTTTCAAAAGCCGATATCTCCGAAAATATTTGTGTAAATTAAAAAAGAAAAAGATTATTATTATCAGATTTTGCCCTTCTATTAATTAAAACAGTTAATTAAAAATATTTTTTTTTTCAAAAAATTCAAAATTTTGATTTTTTTTTCTAATTATTAATTTTTTTTAATTCCGTTTATCCTGTATTCAAAATGCAACAATTTGCTCTTTAAATCGGTTGTATAGATCAAGTCGTTATCGAGATATAGGCGAAAACCCCCTTTAGATGAGGTCCATTTTCAAAAGCCGATATCTCCGAAAATATTTGTGTAAATTAAAAAAGAAAAAAATTATTATTATCAGATTTTGCCCTTCTATTAATTAAAACAGTTAATTAAAAATATTTTTTTTTCAAAAAATTCAAAATTTTGATGGGTTTCCAAATTATTTGATCAAAAAATTTTTTTTTCTAATTATTAATTTTTTTTAATTTCGTTTATCCCGTATTCAAAATGCAACAATTTGCTCTTTACATCGATTGTATAGATCAAGTCATTATCGAGATATAGGCGAAAACCCCCTTTAGGTGAGGTCCATTTTCAAAAGCCGATATCTCCGAAAATATTTGTGTAAATTAAAAAAGAAAAAGCTTATTATTATCAGTTTTTGACCTTCTATTAATTAAAACAGTTAATTAAAAATATTTTTTTTTTCAAAAAATTAATTTCCAAATTTTTTGATCAAAAATTTTTTTTTTCTAATTATTAATTTTTTTTTAATTTCGTTTATCCTGTATTCAAAATGCAACAATTTGCTCTTTAAATCGGTTGTATAGAACAAGTCGTTATCGAGATATAGGCGAAAACCCCCTTTAGGTGAGGTCCATTTTCAAAAGCCGATATCTCCGAAAATATTTGTGTAAATTAAAAAAGAAAAAGATTATTATTATCAGATTTTGCCCTTCTATTAATTAAAACAGTTAATTAAAAATATTTTTTTTTTTTCAAAAAATTCAAAATTTTGATTTTTTTTTCTAATTATTAATTTTTTTTAATTTCGTTTATCCTGTATTCAAAATGCAACAATTTGCTCTTTACATCGATTGTATAGAACAAGTCGTTATCGAGATATAGGCGAAAACCCCCTTTTGGTGAGGTCCATTTTCAAAAGCCGATATCTCCGAAAATATTTGTGTAAATTAAAAAAGAAAAAGCTTATTATTATCAGATTTTGCCCTTCTATTAATTAAAACAGTTAATTTAAAATATTTTTTTTTCAAAAAATTCGAAATTTTGATGGGTTAACCTTTAACCTTTCCAAATTTTTTGATCAAAAATTTTTTTTTTCTAATTATTAATTTTTTTTAATTTCGTTTATCCTGTATTCAAAATGCAACAATTTGCTCTTTACATCGATTGTAAAGATCAAGTCATTATCGAGATATAGGCGAAAACCCCCTTTAGGTGAGGTCCATTTTCAAAAGCCGATATCTCCGAAAATTTTTTGATCAAAATTTTTTTTTTCTAATTATTAATTTTTTTTAATTTCGTTTATCCTGTATTTAAAATGCAACAATTTTCTCTTTAAATCGGTTGTATAGAACAAGTCGTTACCAAGATATATGCGAAAACCCCCTTTAGGTGAGGTCCATTTTCAAAAGCCGATATCTCCGAAAATATTTATGTAAATTAAAAAAGAAAAAGCTTATTATTATCAGATTTTGACCTTCTATTAATTAAAACAGTTAATTAAAAATATTTTTTTTTTCAAAAAATTAAAAATTTTGATGGGTTAACCCCTTTCCAAATTTTTTGATCAAAAATTTTTTTTTCTAATTATTATTTTTATTTTAATTTCGTTTATTCTGTATTCAAAATGCAACAATTTGCTTTTTAAATCGGTTGTATAGAATAAGTCGTTATCGAGATATAGGCGAAAACCCCCTTTAGGTGAGGTCCTTTTTCAAAAGCCGATATCTCCGAAAATATTTGTGTAAATTAAAAAAGAAAAAGCTTATTATTATCAGATTTTGACCTTCTATTAATTAAAATAGTTAATTAAAAATATTTTTTTTTTCAAAAAATTCAAAATTTTTATGGGTTAACCCCTTTCCAAATTTTTTGATCAAAAAATTTTTTTTTCTAATTATTAATTTTTTTTAATTTCGTTTATCCTGTATTCAAAATGCAACAATTTGCTCTTTAAATCGGTTGTATAGATCAAGTCGTTATCGAGATATAGGCGAAAACCCCCTTTAGATGAGGTCCATTTTCAAAAGCCGATATCTCCGAAAATATTTGTGTAAATTAAAAAAGAAAAAGATTATTATTATCAGATTTTGCCCTTCTATTAATTAAAACAGTTAATTAAAAATATTTTTTTTTTCAAAAAATTAAAAATTTAGATGGGTTAACTAACCCCTTTCCAAATTTTTTGATCAAAAAATTTTTTTTTCTTATTATTAATTTTTTTTAATTTCGTTAATCCTGTATTCAAAATGCAACAATTTGCTCTTTAAATCGGTTGTATAGAACAAGTCGTTATCGAGATATAGGCGAAAACCCCCTTTAGGTGAGGTCCATTTTCAAAAGCCGATATCTCCGAAAAAATTTGTGTAAATTAAAAAAGAAAAAGCGTATTATTATCAGATTTTGCCCTTCTATTAAATAAAACAGTTAATTAAAAAAATTTTTTTTTCAAAAAATTCAAAATTTTGATGGGTTTCCAAATTTTTTGATCAAAAAATTTTTTTTTCTAATTATTAATTTTTTTTAATTTCGTTTATCCTGTATTCAAAATGCAACAATTTGCTCTTTAAATCGGTTGCATAGATCAAGTCGTTATAGAGATATAGGCGAAAACCCCCTTTAGATGAGGTCCATTTTCAAAAGCCGATATCTCCGAAAATATTTGTGTAAATTAAAAAAGAAAAAGCTTATTATTATCAGATTTTGCCCTTCTATTAAATAAAACAGTTAATTAAAAATATTTTTTTTTTCAAAAAATTCAAAATTTTGATGGGTTAACCCCTTTCCAAATTTTTTGGTCAAAAAAATTTTTTTTCTAATTATTAATTTTTTTTAATTCCGTTTATCCTGTATTCAAAATGCAACAATTTGCTCTTTAAATCGGTTGTATAGAACAAGTCGTTATCGAGATATAGGCGAAAACCCCCTTTAGGTGAGGTCCATTTTCTAAAACCGATATCTCCGAAAATTTTTTGATCAAAATTTTGTTTTTCTAATTATTAATTTTTTTTTAATTTCGTTTATCCTGTATTCAAAATGCAACAATTTTCTCTTTAAATCGGTTGTATAGAACAAGTCGTTATCGAGATATAGGCGAAAACCCCCTTTAGGTGAGGTCCATTTTCAAAAGCCGATATCTCCGAAAATATTTGTGTAAATTAAAAAAGAAAAAGATTATTATTATCAGATTTTGCCCTTCTATTAATTAAAACAGTTAATTAAAAATATTTTTTTTTTCAAAAAATTCAAAATTTTGATTTTTTTTTCTAATTATTAATTTTTTTTAATTCCGTTTATCCTGTATTCAAAATGCAACAATTTGCTCTTTAAATCGGTTGTATAGATCAAGTCGTTATCGAGATATAGGCGAAAGAAAACCCCCTTTAGATGAGGTCCATTTTCAAAAGCCGATATCTCCGAAAATATTTGTGTAAATTAAAAAAGAAAAAAATTATTATTATCAGATTTTGCCCTTCTATTAATTAAAACAGTTAATTAAAAATATTTTTTTTTCAAAAAATTCAAAATTTTGATGGGTTTCCAAATTATTTGATCAAAAAATTTTTTTTTCTAATTATTAATTTTTTTTAATTTCGTTTATCCCGTATTCAAAATGCAACAATTTGCTCTTTACATCGATTGTATAGATCAAGTCATTATCGAGATATAGGCGAAAACCCCCTTTAGGTGAGGTCCATTTTCAAAAGCCGATATCTCCGAAAATATTTGTGTAAATTAAAAAAGAAAAAGCTTATTATTATCAGTTTTTGACCTTCTATTAATTAAAACAGTTAATTAAAAATATTTTTTTTTTCAAAAAATTAATTTCCAAATTTTTTGATCAAAAATTTTTTTTTTCTAATTATTAATTTTTTTTAATTTCGTTTATCCTGTATTCAAAATGCAACAATTTTCTCTTTAAATCGGTTGTATAGAACAAGTCGTTATCGAGATATAGGCGAAAACCCCCTTTAGGTGAGGTCCATTTTCAAAAGCCGATATCTCCGAAAATATTTGTGTAAATTAAAAAAGAAAAAGATTATTATTATCAGATTTTGCCCTTCTATTAATTAAAACAGTTAATTTAAAATATTTTTTTTTCAAAAAATTCAAAATTTTGATGGGTTAACCTTTAACCTTTCCAAATTTTTTGATCAAAAATTTTTTTTTTCTAATTATTAATTTTTTTTAATTTCGTTTATCCTGTATTCAAAATGCAACAATTTGCTCTTTAAATCGGTTGTATAGAACAAGTCGTTATCGAGATATAGGCGAAAACCCCCTTTAGGTGAGGTCCATTTTCAAAAGCCGATATCTCCGAAAATATTTATGTAAATTAAAAAAGAAAAAGCTTATTATTATCAGATTTTGACCTTCTATTAA
Source organism: Hydrotaea diabolus (assembly GCA_963513945.1). NCBI lineage: Eukaryota > Metazoa > Arthropoda > Insecta > Diptera > Muscidae > Hydrotaea > Hydrotaea diabolus. The sequence continues at coordinate 7,953,556 of OY740718.1, forward strand.
TTAAAACAGTTAATTAAAAATATTTTTTTTTTCAAAAAATTAAAAATTTTGATGGGTTAACCCCTTTCCAAATTTTTTGATCAAAAATTTTTTTTTCTAATTATTATTTTTATTTTAATTTCGTTTATCCTGTATTCAAAATGCAACAATTTGCTTTTTAAATCGGTTGTATAGAATAAGTCGTTATCGAGATATAGGCGAAAACCCCCTTTAGGTGAGGTCCTTTTTCAAAAGCCGATATCTCCGAAAATATTTGTGTAAATTAAAAAAGAAAAAGCGTATTACTATCAGATTTTGCCCTTCTATTAAATAAAACAGTTAATTAAAAAAATTTTTTTTTCAAAAAATTCAAAATTTTGATGGCTTTCCAAATTTTTTGATCAAAAAATTTTTTTTTCTAATTATTAATTTTTTTTAATTTCGTTTATCCTGTATTCAAAATGCAACAATTTGCTCTTTAAATCGGTTGCATAGATCAAGTCGTTATAGAGATATAGGCGAAAACCCCCTTTAGATGAGGTCCATTTTCAAAAGCCGATATCTCCGAAAATATTTGTGTAAATTAAAAAAGAAAAAGCTTATTATTATCAGATTTTGCCCTTCTATTAAATAAAACAGTTAATTAAAAATATTTTTTTTTTCAAAAAATTCAAAATTTTGATGGGTTAACCCCTTTCCAAATTTTTTGATCAAAAATTTTTTTTTTCTTATTATTAATTTTTTTTTAATTTCGTTAATCCTGTATTCAAAATGCAACAATTTGCTCTTTAAATCGGTTGTATAGAACAAGTCGTTATCGAGATATAGGCGAAAACCCCCTTTAGGTGAGGTCCATTTTCAAAAGCCGATATCTCCGAAAAAATTTGTGTAAATTAAAAAAGAAAAAGCGTATTATTATCAGATTTTGCCCTTCTATTAAATAAAACAGTTAATTAAAAAAATTTTTTTTTCAAAAAATTCAAAATTTTGATGGGTTTCCAAATTTTTTGATCAAAAAATTTTTTTTTCTAATTATTAATTTTTTTTAATTTCGTTTATCCTGTATTCAAAATGCAACAATTTGCTCTTTAAATCGGTTGTATAGATCAAGTCGTTATAGAGATATAGGCGAAAACCCCCTTTAGATGAGGTCCATTTTCAAAAGCCGATATCTCCGAAAATATTTGTGTAAATTAAAAAAGAAAAAGCTTATTATTATCAGATTTTGCCCTTCTATTAAATAAAACAGTTAATTAAAAATATTTTTTTTTTCAAAAAATTCAAAATTTTGATGGGTTAACCCCTTTCCAAATTTTTTGGTCAAAAAAATTTTTTTTCTAATTATTAATTTTTTTTAATTCCCCTTTCCAAATTTTTTGGTCAAAAAAATTTTTTTTCTAATTATTAATTTTTTTTAATTCCGTTTATCCTGTATTCAAAATGCAACAATTTGCTCTTTAAATCGGTTGTATAGATCAAGTCGTTATCGAGATATAGGCGAAAACCCCCTTTAGATGAGGTCCATTTTCAAAAGCCGATATCTCCGAAAATATTTGTGTAAATTAAAAAAGAAAAAGATTATTATTATCAGATTTTGCCCTTCTATTAATTAAAACAGTTAATTAAAAATATTTTTTTTTTCAAAAAATTAAAAATTTAGATGGGTTAACTAACCCCTTTCCAAATTTTTTGATCAAAAATTTTTTTTTTCTTATTATTAATTTTTTTTAATTTCGTTAATCCTGTATTCAAAATGCAACAATTTGCTCTTTAAATCGGTTGTATAGAACAAGTCGTTATCGAGATATAGGCGAAAACCCCCTTTAGGTGAGGTCCATTTTCAAAAGCCGATATCTCCGAAAAAATTTGTGTAAATTAAAAAAGAAAAAGCGTATTATTATCAGATTTTGCCCTTCTATTAAATAAAACAGTTAATTAAAAAAATTTTTTTTTCAAAAAATTCAAAATTTTGATGGGTTTCCAAATTTTTTGATTTTTCTATTAATTAAAACAGTTAATTAAAAATATTTTTTTTTTCAAAAAATTAAAAATTTTGATGGGTTAACTAACCCCTTTCCAAATTTTTTGATCAAAAAATTTTTTTTTCTAATTATTAATTTTTTTTTAATTTCGTTTATCCTGTATTCAAAATGCAACAATTTGCTCTTTAAATCGGTTGTATAGATCAAGTCGTTATCGAGATATAGGCGAAAACCCCCTTTAGGTGAGGTCCTTTTTCAAAAGCCGATATCTCCGAAAATATTTGTGTAAATTAAAAAAGAAAAAGCTTATTATTATCAGATTTTGACCTTCTATTAATTAAAACAGTTAATTAAAAATATTTTTTTTTTCAAAAAATTCAAAATTTTGATGGGTTAACCCCTTTCCAAATTTTTTGATCAAAAATTTTTTTTTCTAATTATTATTTTTATTTTAATTTCGTTTATCCTGTATTCAAAATGCAACAATTTGCTCTTTACATCGATTGTATAGATCAAGTCATTATCGAGATATAGGCGAAAACCCCCTTTAGGTGAGGTCCATTTTCAAAAGCCGATATCTCCGAAAATATTTGTGTAAATTAAAAAAGAAAAAGCTTATTATTATCAGATTTTGCCCTTCTATTAATTAAAACAGTTAATTAAAAATATTTTTTTTTTCAAAAAATTCAAAATTTTGATGGGTTAACCCCTTTCCAAATTTTTTGATCAAAAATTTTTTTTCTAATTATTATTTTTATTTTAATTTCGTTTATCTTGTATTCAAAATGCAACAATTTGCTCTTTAAATCGGTTGTATAGAATAAGTCGTTATCGAGATATAGGCGAAAACCCCCTTTAGGTGAGGTCCTTTTTCAAAAGCCGATATCTCCGAAAATATTTGTGTAAATTAAAAAAGAAAAAGCTTATTATTATCAGATTTTGCCCTTCTATTAATAAAAATAGTTTAATTAAAAATATTTTTTTTTTCAAAAAATTCAAAATTTTGATGGGTTAACCCCTTTCCAAATTTTTTGATCAAAAATTTTTTTTCTAATTATTAATTTTTTTATAGGCGAAAACCCCCTTTAGGTGAGGTCCATTTTCAAAAGCCGATATCTCCGAAAATATTTGTGTAAATTAAATTTTTTATTATTTTATTATTAAATTGTTTCGTGATGTCCAGTTTTTTAATAGTAATAAGAAATTATGACGAATGAAATGTAAAACTAATTGTAAGTAAAGCTAACATATCATATGAAAATATAAATAACAACACTTTTTGTCGACAGGATTTTCAAATAAACATCCCCTGAAGAAGTTAGAAAAAAGCTAACGAAACGTTGGGAAAACATGAAATAAATTAGTTTTATTTAATTCATGAAGGAAGACTGACCAATCAGCCCAGTCAAAAACGACATAAACAATTAAAATAAATTCCCATTTGGTCAAAGAAGAAGAATAGAAAAAGCTTATTATTATCAGATTTTGCCTTTCTATTAATTAAAACAGTTAATTAAAAATATTTTTTTTTTCAAAAAATTAAAAATTTTGATGGGTTAACCCCTTTCCAAATTTTTTGATCAAAATTTTTTTTTCTAGTTATTAATTTTTTTTTAATTTCGTTTATCCTGTATTCAAAATGCAACAATTTGCTCTTTAAATCGGTTGTATAGAACAAGTCGTTATCGAGATATAGGCGAAAACCCCCTTTTGGTGAGGTCCATTTTCAAAAGCCGATATCTCCGAAAATATTTGTGTAAATTAAAAAAGAAGAAGCTTATTATTATCAGATTTTGCCCTTCTATTAATTAAAACAGTTAATTAAAAATATTTTTTTTTTCAAAAAATTCAAAATTTTGATGGGTTAACTAACCCCTTTCCAAATTTTTTGATCAAAAAATTTTTTTTTCTAATTATTAATTTTTTTTAATTTCGTTTATCCTGTATTCAAAATGCAACAATTTGCTCTTTACATCGATTGTATAGATCAAGTCATTATCGAGATATAGACGAAAACCCCCTTTAGGTGAGGTCCATTTTCAAAAGCCGATATCTCCGAAAATATTTGTGTAAATTAAAAAAGAAAAAGCTTATTATTATCAGATTTTGCCCTTCTATTAATTAAAACAGCTAATTAAAAATATTTTTTTTTTCAAAAAATTCAAAATTTTGATGGGTTAACCCCTTTCCAAATTTTTTGATCAAAAATTTTTTTTTCTAATTATTATTTTTATTTTAATTTCGTTTATCCTGTATTCAAAATGCAACAATTTGCTCTTTAAATCGGTTGTATAGAACAAGTCGTTACCGAGATATATGCGAAAACCCCCTTTAGATGAGGTCCATTTTCAAAAGCCGATATCTCCGAAAATATTTGTGTAAATTAAAAAAGAAAAAGCTTATTATTATCAGATTTTGCCCTTCTATTAATTAAAACAGTTAATTAAAAATATTTTTTTTTTCAAAAAATTCAAAATTTTGATGTGATAACTAACCCCTTTCCAAATTTTTTGATCAAAAATTTTTTTTTCTAATTTTTATTTTATTTTAATTTCGTTTATCCTGTATTCAAAATGCAACAATTTGCTCTTTAAATCGGTTGTATAGAATAAGTCGTTATCGAGATATAGGCGAAAACCCCCTTTAGGTGAGGTCCTTTTTCAAAAGCCGATATCTCCGAAAATATTTGTGTAAATTAAAAAAGAAAAGGCTTATTATTATCAGATTTTGCCCTTCTATTAATTAAAACAGTTAATTAAAAATATTTTTTTTCAATAAATTCAAAATTTTGATGGGTTAACTAACCCCTTTCCAAATTTTTTGATCAAAATTTTTTTTTTCTAATTATTAATTTTTTTTTAATTTCGTTTATCCTGTATTCAAAATGCAACGATTTGCTCTTTAAATCGGTTGTATAGAACAAGTCGTTATCGAGATATAGGCGAAAACCCCCTTTAGGTGAGGTCCATTTTCAAAAGCCGATATCTCCGAAAATATTTGTGTAAATTAAAAAAGAAAAAGCTTATTATTATCAGATTTTGCCCTTCTATTAATTAAAATAGTTTAATAAAAAATATTTTTTTTCAAAAAATTCAAAATTTTGATGGGTTTAACAACCCCTTTCCAAATTTTTTGATCAAAAATTTTTTTTTTCTAATTATTAATTTTTTTAATTTCGTTTATCCTGTATTCAAAATGCAACAATTTGCTTTTTACATCGGTTGTATAGAATAAGTCGTTATCGAGATATAGGCGAAAACCCCCTTAAGGTGAGGTCCATTTTCAAAAGCCGATATCTCCGAAAATATTTGTGTAAATTAAAAAAGAAAAAGCTTATTATTATCAGATGTTGCTGTTATAAAGCAATGAAGATCAAAGTTATAAAGCAAAGTTATAAAGCAATGGAGATCAATACAAAGATGTTTATTCATAGTAGTAAAGTAGTATAAAAAAGGTACTAAAAACTGAAGTGTAGGAGAAAGTGTCATAGTTGTATTTTATTCTAGTTACAACAGTTGCCCTTCTATTAATTAAAATAGTTTAATTAAAAATATTTTTTTTTCCAAAAATTCAAAATTTTGATGGGTTAACCCCTTTCCAAATTTTTTTAATCAAAATTTTTTTTTTCTAATTATTAATTTTTTATAGGCGAAAACCCCCTTTAGGTGAGGCCCATTTTCAAAAGCCGATATCTCCGAAAATATTTGTTTAAATTAAAAAAGAAAAAGCTTATTATTATCAGATGTTGCCCTTATATTAATTAAAACAGTTTAATTAAAATATTTTTTTTTCAAAAAATTCAAAATTTTGATGGGTTAACTAACCCCTTTCCAAATTTGTTGATCAAAAATTTTTTTTTCTAATTTTATTTTTTTTTTAATTTCGTTTATCCTGTATTCAAAATGCAACAATTTGCTTTTTACATCGGTTGTATAGAATAAGTAGTTATCGAGATATAGGCGAAAACCCCCTTTAGGTGAGGTACATTTTCAAAAGCCGATATCTCCGAAAATATTTGTGTAAATTAAAAAAGAAAAAGCTTATAGATTTTGTCCTTCTATTAATTAAAATAGTTTAATTAAAAATATTTTTTTTTTCAAAAAATTCAAAATTTTGATGGGTTAACCCCTTTTCAAATTTTTTGATCAAAAAATTTTTTTTTCTAATTATTAATTTTTTTTAATTTCGTTTATCCTGTATTCAAAATGCAACAATTTTCTCTTTAAATCGGTTGTATAGATCAAGTCGTTATCGAGATATAGGCGAAAACCCCCTTTAGGTGAGGTCCTTTTTCAAAAGCCGATATCTCCGAAAATATTTGTGTAAATTAAAAAAGAAAAGGCTTATTATTATCAGATTTTGCCCTTCTATTAATTAAAACAGTTAATTAAAAATATTTTTTTTCAATAAATTCAAAATTTTGATGGGTTAACTAACCCCTTTCCAAATTTTTTGATCAAAAATTTTTTTTTCTAATTATTATTTTTATTTTAATTTCGTTTATCCTGTATTCAAAATGCAACAATTTGCTCTTTACATCGATTGTATAGATCAAGTCATTATCGAGATATAGGCGAAAACCCCCTTTAGGTGAGGTCCATTTTCAAAAGCCGATATCTCCGAAAATATTTGTGTAAATTAAAAAAGAAAAAGCTTATTATTATCAGATTTTGCCCTTCTATTAATTAAAACAGTTAATTAAAAATATTTTTTTTTTCAAAAAATTCAAAATTTTGATGGGTTAACCCCTTTCCAAATTTTTTGATCAAAAATTTTTTTTCTAATTATTATTTTTATTTTAATTTCGTTTATCTTGTATTCAAAATGCAACAATTTGCTCTTTAAATCGGTTGTATAGAATAAGTCGTTATCGAGATATAGGCGAAAACCCCCTTTAGGTGAGGTCCTTTTTCAAAAGCCGATATCTCCGAAAATATTTGTGTAAATTAAAAAAGAAAAAGCTTATTATTATCAGATTTTGCCCTTCTATTAATAAAAATAGTTTAATTAAAAATATTTTTTTTTTCAAAAAATTCAAAATTTTGATGGGTTAACCCCTTTCCAAATTTTTTGATCAAAAATTTTTTTTCTAATTATTAATTTTTTTATAGGCGAAAACCCCCTTTAGGTGAGGTCCATTTTCAAAAGCCGATATCTCCGAAAATATTTGTGTAAATTAAATTTTTTATTATTTTATTATTAAATTGTTTCGTGATGTCCAGTTTTTTAATAGTAATAAGAAATTATGACGAATGAAATGTAAAACTAATTGTAAGTAAAGCTAACATATCATATGAAAATATAAATAACAACACTTTTTGTCGACAGGATTTTCAAATAAACATCCCCTGAAGAAGTTAGAAAAAAGCTAACGAAACGTTGGGAAAACATGAAATAAATTAGTTTTATTTAATTCATGAAGGAAGACTGACCAATCAGCCCAGTCAAAAACGACATAAACAATTAAAATAAATTCCCATTTGGTCAAAGAAGAAGAATAGAAAAAGCTTATTATTATCAGATTTTGCCTTTCTATTAATTAAAACAGTTAATTAAAAATATTTTTTTTTTCAAAAAATTAAAAATTTTGATGGGTTAACTAACCCCTTCCAAATTTTTTGATCAAAATTTTTTTTTCTAGTTATTAATTTTTTTTTAATTTCGTTTATCCTGTATTCAAAATGCAACAATTTGCTCTTTAAATCGGTTGTATAGAACAAGTCGTTATCGAGATATAGGCGAAAACCCCCTTTTGGTGAGGTCCATTTTCAAAAGCCGATATCTCCGAAAATATTTGTGTAAATTAAAAAAGAAGAAGCTTATTATTATCAGATTTTGCCCTTCTATTAATTAAAACAGTTAATTAAAAATATTTTTTTTTTCAAAAAATTCAAAATTTTGATGGGTTAACTAACCCCTTTCCAAATTTTTTGATCAAAAAATTTTTTTTTCTAATTATTAATTTTTTTTAATTTCGTTTATCCTGTATTCAAAATGCAACAATTTGCTCTTTACATCGATTGTATAGATCAAGTCATTATCGAGATATAGACGAAAACCCCCTTTAGGTGAGGTCCATTTTCAAAAGCCGATATCTCCGAAAATATTTGTGTAAATTAAAAAAGAAAAAGCTTATTATTATCAGATTTTGCCCTTCTATTAATTAAAACAGTTAATTAAAAATATTTTTTTTTTCAAAAAATTCAAAATTTTGATGGGTTAACCCCTTTCCAAATTTTTTGATCAAAAATTTTTTTTTCTAATTATTATTTTTATTTTAATTTCGTTTATCCTGTATTCAAAATGCAACAATTTGCTCTTTAAATCGGTTGTATAGAACAAGTCGTTACCGAGATATATGCGAAAACCCCCTTTAGATGAGGTCCATTTTCAAAAGCCGATATCTCCGAAAATATTTGTGTAAATTAAAAAAGAAAAAGCTTATTATTATCAGATTTTGCCCTTCTATTAATTAAAACAGTTAATTAAAAATATTTTTTTTTTCAAAAAATTCAAAATTTTGATGTGATAACTAACCCCTTTCCAAATTTTTTGATCAAAAATTTTTTTTTCTAATTTTTATTTTATTTTAATTTCGTTTATCCTGTATTCAAAATGCAACAATTTGCTCTTTAAATCGGTTGTATAGAACAAGTCGTTATCGAGATATAGGCGAAAACCCCCTTTTGGTGAGGTCCATTTTCAAAAGCCGATATCTCCGAAAATATTTGTGTAAATTAAAAAAGAAGAAGCTTATTATTATCAGATTTTGCCCTTCTATTAATTAAAACAGTTAATTAAAAATATTTTTTTTTTCAAAAAATTCAAAATTTTGATGGGTTAACTAACCCCTTTCCAAATTTTTTGATCAAAAAATTTTTTTTTCTAATTATTAATTTTTTTTAATTTCGTTTATCCTGTATTCAAAATGCAACAATTTGCTCTTTACATCGATTGTATAGATCAAGTCATTATCGAGATATAGACGAAAACCCCCTTTAGGTGAGGTCCATTTTCAAAAGCCGATATCTCCGAAAATATTTGTGTAAATTAAAAAAGAAAAAGCTTATTATTATCAGATTTTGCCCTTCTATTAATTAAAACAGTTAATTAAAAATATTTTTTTTTTCAAAAAATTCAAAATTTTGATGGGTTAACCCCTTTCCAAATTTTTTGATCAAAAATTTTTTTTTCTAATTATTATTTTTATTTTAATTTCGTTTATCCTGTATTCAAAATGCAACAATTTGCTCTTTAAATCGGTTGTATAGAACAAGTCGTTACCGAGATATATGCGAAAACCCCCTTTAGATGAGGTCCATTTTCAAAAGCCGATATCTCCGAAAATATTTGTGTAAATTAAAAAAGAAAAAGCTTATTATTATCAGATTTTGCCCTTCTATTAATTAAAACAGTTAATTAAAAATATTTTTTTTTTCAAAAAATTCAAAATTTTGATGTGATAACTAACCCCTTTCCAAATTTTTTGATCAAAAATTTTTTTTTCTAATTTTTATTTTATTTTAATTTCGTTTATCCTGTATTCAAAATGCAACAATTTGCTCTTTAAATCGGTTGTATAGAACAAGTCGTTACCGAGATATATGCGAAAACCCCCTTTAGATGAGGTCCATTTTCAAAAGCCGATATCTCCGAAAATATTTGTGTAAATTAAAAAAGAAAAAGCTTATTATTATCAGATTTTGCCCTTCTATTAATTAAAACAGTTAATTAAAAATATTTTTTTTTTCAAAAAATTCAAAATTTTGATGTGATAACTAACCCCTTTCCAAATTTTTTGATCAAAAATTTTTTTTTCTAATTTTTATTTTATTTTAATTTCGTTTATCCTGTATTCAAAATGCAACGATTTGCTCTTTAAATCGGTTGTATAGAACAAGTCGTTATCGAGATATAGGCGAAAACCCCCTTTAGGTGAGGTCCATTTTCAAAAGCCGATATCTCCGAAAATATTTGTGTAAATTAAAAAAGAAAAAGCTTATTATTATCAGATTTTGCCCTTCTATTAATTAAAATAGTTTAATAAAAAATATTTTTTTTCAAAAAATTCAAAATTTTGATGGGTTTAACAACCCCTTTCCAAATTTTTTGATCAAAAATTTTTTTTTTCTAATTATTAATTTTTTTATAGGCGAAAACCCCCTTTAGGTGAGGTCCATTTTCAAAAGCCGATATCTCCGAAAATATTTGTGTAAATTAAATTTTTTATTATTTTATTATTAAATTGTTTCGTGATGTCCAGTTTTTTAATAGTAATAAGAAATTATGGCGAATGAAATGTAAAACTAATTGTAAGTAAAGCTAACATATCATATGAAAATATAAATAACAACACTTTTTGTCGACAGGATTTTCAAATAAACATCCCCTGAAGAAGTTAGAAAAAAGCTAACGAAACGTTGGGAAAACATGAAATAAATTAGTTTTATTTAATTCATGAAGGAAGACTGACCAATCAGCCCAGTCAAAAACGACATAAACAATTAAAATAAATTCCCATTTGGTCAAAGAAGAAGAATAGAAAAAGCTTATTATTATCAGATTTTGCCTTTCTATTAATTAAAACAGTTAATTAAAAATATTTTTTTTTTCAAAAAATTAAAAATTTTGATGGGTTAACTAACCCCTTTCCAAATTTTTTGATCAAAATTTTTTTTTCTAGTTATTAATTTTTTTTTAATTTCGTTTATCCTGTATTCAAAATGCAACAATTTGCTCTTTAAATCGGTTGTATAGAACAAGTCGTTATCGAGATATAGGCGAAAACCCCCTTTTGGTGAGGTCCATTTTCAAAAGCCGATATCTCCGAAAATATTTGTGTAAATTAAAAAAGAAGAAGCTTATTATTATCAGATTTTGCCCTTCTATTAATTAAAACAGTTAATTAAAAATATTTTTTTTTTCAAAAAATTCAAAATTTTGATGGGTTAACTAACCCCTTTCCAAATTTTTTGATCAAAAAATTTTTTTTTCTAATTATTAATTTTTTTTAATTTCGTTTATCCTGTATTCAAAATGCAACAATTTGCTCTTTACATCGATTGTATAGATCAAGTCATTATCGAGATATAGACGAAAACCCCCTTTAGGTGAGGTCCATTTTCAAAAGCCGATATCTCCGAAAATATTTGTGTAAATTAAAAAAGAAAAAGCTTATTATTATCAGATTTTGCCCTTCTATTAATTAAAACAGTTAATTAAAAATATTTTTTTTTTCAAAAAATTCAAAATTTTGATGGGTTAACCCCTTTCCAAATTTTTTGATCAAAAATTTTTTTTTCTAATTATTATTTTTATTTTAATTTCGTTTATCCTGTATTCAAAATGCAACAATTTGCTCTTTAAATCGGTTGTATAGAACAAGTCGTTACCGAGATATATGCGAAAACCCCCTTTAGATGAGGTCCATTTTCAAAAGCCGATATCTCCGAAAATATTTGTGTAAATTAAAAAAGAAAAAGCTTATTATTATCAGATTTTGCCCTTCTATTAATTAAAACAGTTAATTAAAAATATTTTTTTTTCAAAAAATTCAAAATTTTGATGTGATAACTAACCCCTTTCCAAATTTTTTGATCAAAAATTTTTTTTTCTAATTTTTATTTTATTTTAATTTCGTTTATCCTGTATTCAAAATGCAACAATTTGCTCTTTAAATCGGTTGTATAGAATAAGTCGTTATCGAGATATAGGCGAAAACCCCCTTTAGGTGAGGTCCTTTTTCAAAAGCCGATATCTCCGAAAATATTTGTGTAAATTAAAAAAGAAAAGGCTTATTATTATCAGATTTTGCCCTTCTATTAATTAAAACAGTTAATTAAAAATATTTTTTTTCAATAAATTCAAAATTTTGATGGGTTAACTAACCCCTTTCCAAATTTTTTGATCAAAATTTTTTTTTTCTAATTATTAATTTTTTTTTAATTTCGTTTATCCTGTATTCAAAATGCAACGATTTGCTCTTTAAATCGGTTGTATAGAACAAGTCGTTATCGAGATATAGGCGAAAACCCCCTTTAGGTGAGGTCCATTTTCAAAAGCCGATATCTCCGAAAATATTTGTGTAAATTAAAAAAGAAAAAGCTTATTATTATCAGATTTTGCCCTTCTATTAATTAAAATAGTTTAATAAAAAATATTTTTTTTCAAAAAATTCAAAATTTTGATGGGTTTAACAACCCCTTTCCAAATTTTTTGATCAAAAATTTTTTTTTTCTAATTATTAATTTTTTTAATTTCGTTTATCCTGTATTCAAAATGCAACAATTTGCTTTTTACATCGGTTGTATAGAATAAGTCGTTATCGAGATATAGGCGAAAACCCCCTTAAGGTGAGGTCCATTTTCAAAAGCCGATATCTCCGAAAATATTTGTGTAAATTAAAAAAGAAAAAGCTTATTATTATCAGATGTTGCTGTTATAAAGCAATGAAGATCAAAGTTATAAAGCAAAGTTATAAAGCAATGGAGATCAATACAAAGATGTTTATTCATAGTAGTAAAGTAGTATAAAAAAGGTACTAAAAACTGAAGTGTAGGAGAAAGTGTCATAGTTGTATTTTATTCTAGTTACAACAGTTGCCCTTCTATTAATTAAAATAGTTTAATTAAAAATATTTTTTTTTCCAAAAATTCAAAATTTTGATGGGTTAACCCCTTTCCAAATTTTTTTAATCAAAATTTTTTTTTTCTAATTATTAATTTTTTATAGGCGAAAACCCCCTTTAGGTGAGGCCCATTTTCAAAAGCCGATATCTCCGAAAATATTTGTTTAAATTAAAAAAGAAAAAGCTTATTATTATCAGATGTTGCCCTTATATTAATTAAAACAGTTTAATTAAAATATTTTTTTTTCAAAAAATTCAAAATTTTGATGGGTTAACTAACCCCTTTCCAAATTTGTTGATCAAAAATTTTTTTTTCTAATTTTATTTTTTTTTTAATTTCGTTTATCCTGTATTCAAAATGCAACAATTTGCTTTTTACATCGGTTGTATAGAATAAGTAGTTATCGAGATATAGGCGAAAACCCCCTTTAGGTGAGGTACATTTTCAAAAGCCGATATCTCCGAAAATATTTGTGTAAATTAAAAAAGAAAAAGCTTATAGATTTTGTCCTTCTATTAATTAAAATAGTTTAATTAAAAATATTTTTTATTTCAAAAAATTCAAAATTTTGATGGGTTAACCCCTTTTCAAATTTTTTGATCAAAAAATTTTTTTTTCTAATTATTAATTTTTTTTAATTTCGTTTATCCTGTATTCAAAATGCAACAATTTTCTCTTTAAATCGGTTGTATAGATCAAGTCGTTATCGAGATATAGGCGAGAACCCCCTTTAGGTGAGGTCCATTTTTAAAAGCCGATATCTCCGAAAATATTTGTGTAAATTAAAAAAGAAAAAGCTTATTATTATCAGATTTTGCCCTTATATTAATTAAAACAGTTTAATTAAAAATATTTTTTTTTTCAATAAATTCAAAATTTTGAATTTTTCCAAATTTTTGATCAAAATTTTTTTTCTAATTATTAATTTTTTTTATAATTTTTTTTCGAAAAACGACAAACCAGTGAAATTAACTTGTAAGGTGAAGATCAAATTTTTTTTCGATTCGTAGTAAAATTTTCCAAGCATTATATCGGATACTTCTTACAACTTCTTAGCCTAATTTTGTGACTTCTTGAGCAGCAGCATCTCAAAGCGAGAGGCACCTTCGTATGGGAACTATTTGAAATTATCAAACGATGTCAAAACCCTGCTCCATGGTGCCAATTGACATAGCTTAGACAGTTGATGACACTATTACTGGACTTGGAGCGCAAAAGATCAATTTGATGTGGGTGTTTTAAAAAAAGCAGTGTTTAGGCTACAAAGTATTGCCTTCGGATATATTACTCGTATTTCCAACGCCCGAAACCCTCCGACTCAAATAACATAGTAGGATTCTAGAACTAAAGAAATATCAGTTTCACTTTAAGAAGAAGAACTTATTCCAATTGATTTTATAATAAAACATTTATTGTTTTTTATTATCTTCTTTTTTATAGATTCTTAAAGATTACAAGTAAATAAGTTTATATGTATATATATATGTATGTAAATATATATGTATGTATATATATATGTATGTATATGTGTGTATGTATATAGAAAGTGTATTTGTGGATATACAATTTTTGCAGATTTCAACACAAAATATTTTCCAATTGCACTTAAATTCAAAACAAACAAAAAAGGAAAATTATCAAAACGATTTTTTTTTTCAAAAATATCTTTGAATCATTTGTTAGATAATCCATGCATTCATAGAAAATATGGCCTTAAAAGATATTCTCAAGATTGTTTCCTTGTTTTAGCTACAGATAATTTTGACATGAAACAAATACAACGAATATGATTACGGGGAGGGGGAGCTAAGAGCAAAGCAAATAGTTAAAGCAAATATTATTTATAAATTATTTCTCTTAAAGATGCAAACAAAGTGGTTAATTATTTTAATTAATTAGTGATTAAAAATTACGCATAATTAATTGACAACATCTCTTTTGTCACGTTGACTAATTTGAGCCATGGTTATGTATTGGCGTACCAAACGCGATATCTCATGAGCCTGTTCGGTTTGGACCCGTATGACACGTTGCTGCATCAGATTGCCCACCTTCATGTCCAAAAACAATGCACCATCCTCGGAACGGACCTAGAAGTGTCGAAAGATAGGTACAAAATAAGCAATTGTGTAATATTTATGAGGGAAATAAATAACATGCCTTGCGTGTCGATATGACCTCCATGAAGGGCCAATGCTGCATTGTCTCATGTGTATTGGGATCCAAGAATAATACTCCTCTTCGATTAAGGGCCAATATCAAATCTCGCCACATGGGACTGTCATCGACATGGGGACCCTCTTCGGCCCAGATACGTTTCACGGCAAAGAAACTACTGCCGAACAAAGGCCATGTCGAGAGGACATTCAAGAACTGGGCCTTCACCTGGCCCGGACTGAGATTGGCTATCTGTGGCCAAGCGGATTGCACTAGGCCCACCCATTGCGCGGGCCGTATTTCTCTAATGCCTAAAGCTGGTTTAGGCAATAGGAATTTGATTTCCTTCATTGCTGGTACATGACTCAGATCGGCGGCTCTATGCAATAGGGCCGCTATGCGAGCCATATCTCGCACAACTTCAGGTGGTGGCACACCATTGCCGGGCAATTCCAGCAACAGACCCTCCAGATAATCGGGCGCCACCTGATTGAACAATACCTCCACATACAGAGGAGTAGGAGCGGGATCGCGCTTCAATTGGAAATGCCAGACAGATCGGCAGAATATCAGATAGAATGGCTGGCCGGACTTTAACAGCTCTGTGGTAACATCTAGTATATATTCATCCGCTGCCAGAGGCATGGTAAAGGCATCGCCTTGTACTATGCAATACAAAGAGAACTCCTGCTGTTCTGTTTCCGACTCAATGCCCAATAAAGCGCAAAGTTCTGCAATAACATCCGCCACCACTGTGGAGCAACGAGTGTTGACTACACGTTCTGCACCACCGGGCAAACGATAGATTTGACGTCTGGCCGAGCGGCCCGCCGACACAGCAGTTACCTCTTCAACACTGGGTACATTTTTGCGACCACCACAACGAGCGGTCTTGCGCAGGTTGGTCAAACAAACGGCCGCCGTGCCATGGCACGAACGCCGGCGATCCGAGGCAGCCGAAGTGAGGTGTTCCAATAGATACGGCCTCAGGGCGTCCGAACAGCCAAAGTAAGCAGCTAAAATACTGAGTAAACGCCAGCCGCGCTGGGTGGAATCGGGACATGGCGAACGATTGGCGGTAGTTTGTTTCATTAACTGGCAATAGACTTCGTCGCGTAATGCCAAATATTTGTGACAATGCTGTAAGAATAATTAAAAGGCAAAAGTTAATAAGCGAATTAACTTATTTTTTCATCAAAATTGAAGTAAGAATGTCCCAAAGCAGTTTTCAATTAAAATGTTTGTTAAAAAAATCAATTAATTCAATTTAAAAGTTTGGTTTAATTTCAAAAATTAATGTAAATAAATTTAGTCTGTGACATTATCTTAAGCTAGAATTTGCTGGGTCCCCGATGACAATCAAAGAATACTTGTGACTATTTTTTTTCATTTTAACAAAATCTTTAATTGAATCTATAAAGTTTGTTTAATAAACGCAAGCTACAAGTTTAAACAACGAACAAAGCCAAGAATTATTGTATTTATTTTAATATTAAATTATTTACAAATTTAAGAAATTTAGTCTACCAGAGATCTCAACCCTATAAATTTGTAACCAGTTGTCACATTAAGAAACCATTTAATTGACCGAATTAAAATTGTCTCTTCTATACCCATAAATATTTGGATAACTTAAAAATTAGGTAATCACTTCAAAATTGAGTTTTTTTTAAGAAATATTTTTTTAGTTGTACATACCATAAGCACCGTGTAGACACATTTGACCTCGGTTAGCTCAGGATCCATCGGTATATCGCCGCAATAACACAATATACACTCGAAGCATTCTAAAGCTAAGGGAGCCAAATCGTTGGGCAGGCGCAGCAAGGGCATGCGAATAGGCGCTCCTTGCCATTTTACCAGTTCGGCATACGAACGATTTGAAGAACGTTCCGATGAATCGCGGCCATGTGAACGAGCATCAGGAATTTGGCTAGAATGAAAGAGAAGAAATGTTGTTGAAACTCGAGTATTAAAGCCTTGAGTATACAAAAGACTACCTGTCTCTGTATTGAATTTAAACTAGATTGAATTAGATATGCGGATTGTATAGAGACAGGGTCCTAAATCGAAAAGGAACTTTGCATCGGGCTATAGTAAAACGGGGACTAATTAAGTAAAATTTCTCTAAATATGAGCAAGATAAAATCTAAAATGTGGCCTGGCCTTTGTGTAAAGCCTATATGAAAATATACCGAGGTAATTTAAGTTTACCAGGGTTGGTTATTAGTCACTAAAAATACACTATGCCAAATTAAAGCAAGATCGAATTTAAAATGTGGTAATTAAAAACGTGAGTGACCTTTGTATAGGGGATATACGAAATCATAGACCGATCTGAGTTAATAAAACTAGAGTAAATAATTGGTCGCTCTTAACACACATTGCTAAATAGAAGCCACATTTTAAACCGATATTTTAACGGTTTAAAATGTGGCTTCTAGAGCATTAGAGCATTTAATCGGGAGGTGGCCTTGATATTAGAGTAGTTTCGAGGCCGCGACACACTTCGAGGCCGCGACACACTTCGAGGCCGCGACACACTATGCTAATTGTATTTTGTTTGCCACTTCTAGAGAGGCATGATGTGAAATCGTAGGGGTCCTTTGAATGGGAGATATGTGAAAACAAGGAGTGATTTCAGACGTGTGGTTTTCAAGTAGAAATAAAACGCATATAATTTAATGTTATTATGGCCAAGTATTTAGAATTATTATAAAGGTAAGGGTTTGTCATTATGTTTTAAAAATGATTTCGAGCTAGTGGCTGTCACGGCTGGCACGTATAAATTCCAGCAAAGAGGCCCAATTTTCGACAACTTTCTGCAGCATTTGGGGCATATGTCAGCAATAACACGCCGAATATTCTCTTACAAGGCGTCAATCGTATCGGGCTTATCTGCGTAGACAAGCGACTTCATATAACCCCACAAAAAATAGTCCAGCGGTGTTAACTCGCACGATCTTGGAGTCCACGCCACAGGCCCACGACGCGAGAAAATACGCTTACCAAAAGATTCCTGCAATAAATTGATTGTTTCGTTGGCTGTATGACATGTAGCGTCGTCTTGTTTGAACCAAAGGTCGTCAACATCCACATTCTCCAATTCAGGCATGAAAAATATATATATATGTGACGCGCAAAATAGAAAGGGGCCTAAGGGTAAAAACCAGTTTTGTTCAGGAGAGCCATTTTAATGATTTAAATACGTGTATCTTTGGTGTAGAATCGTCGACTTCACTTTCATAAAAAGCGCATTTCTCTGGGAGGGAACACTTTTGGGCCGCTTCTAGAGCGGCATGATGTGAAATCGTAAGGGTCCCTTGAATGGGAGATATGTAAAAACAAGGAGTGATTTCAGTCGTGTGGTTCTTTAGAAGAAATAAAACGCATACAATTTAATGCGATGGCCAAGTGTTTAGAATTATTATAAAGGTAAGGGTTTGCCATTATGTTTTATATATATACATATGATGTATGTCAGAAAATATACACTATTTCGGGGGATAGCTATTGGGCCTACTACTGGGGAACATTATGTATAAGGAGGACCCTACACTGGGAATACCTCAGGAGTGTACCGTACAAGTGTTCGCTGATGATATAGTAATGGTGCGACACAATAACGACTTGGATTAGAAGATGGCTGGACAAAGTAAGACTTCAACAAGCTGATCACAAAACGCAGGCAATACCATGACCATTTAGGTGGATCAGCAAGAAATCACTTCAAATGGGATCTTAACTATCTAGAGGTAATGATCGACGATAGATTATCGGAAATGGCATCGAACGTAAGCGCTGCTCTATTCCGCATGATGCCCAATATTGGTGGACCCAAAAAGAGCAAACGGCAGGTTATCGCCAGGGTAGTAAAATCTACCAATCTGTACACAGCACCAGTCTGGTCTATAAGTCTGGAATTGCTCGGGATAAAGAGAAAATTGGTATCGGTGTACAGAACAATATCAGAGGACGCAGCAAACGTTGTCTGGTATGCTACCAATAGATATACTTGCTAGTCTAGCGTGCAAAAAATGCAAGAAAAAGAAGGAACGATTCGGAAAATCAAACTCAAAACCACGAAAGGAAAGAAAACATGAGAAGGTGGCAAACAAGAAGCCAGTGAAGTTGATGGACCTTAAGTAACAGTTGAGTCTTTTTGGCTTAGATATGACTTCTCCATGTGAGTCGTCGTGGATTGCGAGGTATATAACATTATCAGATTGAAAAAAAGGGATATTGTTTATTTTCAATGTCGAACATGTGCTAAAATTCAGTGTGAAAGTTACTTGTGTATTTGTATGGAGCGATTCAACGATAGCGCTATCATGGATTACGGATTCGGGTAATGTCAAAGACAAATTTATACGCGTTCGAGTGAAAGAAATAAGATAATCTATTCCGTTGGCAACATGGAAGCACTTCCGATCGACAGACAATACTGCAGCTGCAGCATCAAGAGAGTTGAGAACCGAACAGTTGGATTATCATTCCTAGTGGATTGGTCCTCAGTGGCTCGAGAAAAACAAAATGTGGCCGGTCAATAGTTTTGCAAAATTTACCAACAAAAAGTGTTGAAGTATCAGGTAAAGTCATCACAAATATGTAAATTGCAAGGGTCTTTTGATGGGAGTGATAATGGACGATGGACATACAAACTCATTCCGAATATAGAAATATGGATTGGTTAAAGGCATAGGGAGAAACTACGTATTGTAGTAATTAACTATACCATACACAGTTTCTTACAGATCACGTAGGATACAGGGGTTCGAAGATTTCCTTACATGCCCACGATGCCCCAATGCAATAGAAGATGTCGAGCACGTTCTGTTCAATAGCCCTAGGTTTGAGCATCGCATGGCGCTACTAGAGCGAGATGTTGGTAAAGAGTTAGTACTGCGTTATTCATTGGCGCCAGTACAACTGGGAGCGAATATGTAGCTATGTTAAGGTAATACTACTAAAGCTACAAGAGGTGGAGCAAATAAGAAGAAATGCTGTAGATATAACTTTGAGGCTAACTATGCCTTTCCCACCCGCGATCGGCAGCTCCGCAGGGAGTGGCAATAATGAAGAAGGTGGATTTAGTCGGAAGCAATTCAACATACACCAAAACAACAGGATCCTATGCTAGATTTTTACCTCCTTCACAAAAAGTACTGGTCCGCAGGGCCTAAGATGTATAGCAACGTTTTTATGGGGTCTATGCCAAAACGTTGATCAATTTCAAAAGGCCTCCAAAACCTAGACATTATAAATAGTTTCTGGATATTGTTCTATAATTTCGACCTGCAACCATACGTAAAAGGACAGATGGACAAAAATCGGTGTTGTGAACATGAGGTCTATTTTGTTTCCTCTCAGGTGTTTCAAGCTGGGTCCTTAGTTGTAATACCCTTTACCACTGTGCACTGTAGAGTATAACAAATGTATCGGCGTATAAAATATACACATAGAATTACTACTAATACTCACTCATTTCTAAAATGTTGCATGGCAAATTGTAACAACGAATATCGGGTAACCGAGGGCGACGTTGAGCCACCACCATTGTGCTGCTCCTCTGCCATATAGTTGGCATCCAAATTCGGTTGGTTGGGATGAACTGCGTGCTGATCCCTCGGATGCATGGCAGCGCCATTAAACTGTTGATTGGATAGTTTGCGGCCGGAATGCAAATAACTCTGCTGCTTGGCATACTGATGGTGTTCCCCGTATTGTTCACGTTCTATCAGACGTTCATCATCATCGTTGTGACCATTGTAGTGGTGAGGCTGACCCGTTACCGGCTGATGTTGATGATCGATGGCATCATGCATAGCGCCACCGCCACTGTGATGCATAGTCCGGGAATGCATTTCAGTGCGAGAATGTTGCTCACCACGTGAATGTTGTTCGCTACGCATATGTTGATTGTGATGTTGTTGATGCTGCTGCTGTTGTTGGTGGTGCATATGTTGCTGCTGCTGGTGTTGCAACTGCATTTGCTGCTGCTGCATATGGTGATGACTCTCTTCATAGGATCCCGCCATCAGGGGCGACGAGGCATTACGTATCTGCTGCTGCTGCTGATGATGACTGGTGGTGGTCATATTTTGGGCACCGCCGTTGCCCGATTGTATGGCTTCACGATGGTTCGATTGCCGGGACTCCAGACGTTCAATGGGCACATTGAGGGTCTGTGCAGCGGCGCGTACACCCGACGACAGGGTGGCAGCTTTCGATTGTGTCTGCAAGTAAAACAACGCAAATGTTTAAATAACGTTTTTGGATAAATCAAATATTGATTTATTTTATGTAAATGGAGATGTTTTTTATTATATCAACAGGTGAAAAAACTCAAATGCATGGAAATTGATATAAAACTAAACTATAGCAAATGTCAATTTATTAATTTGTGGCCATAAATTTTGCGCTTGATGTGAAAGTATAGTAGTAATTTAGAGGCGTTACCGGCATGGCACCACCACCATCACTGCATATTAAATAGCCGTCTTTGTATGCAAGTCCCAAACCAGTTGCAGGGGAACAGAGGCCAATGCAATCGATGGCCAACAGCGGGCATATTTTTTCGTTACACTAACCAACGGTGGCATATCCGCGTGAATGTTTTCGGTTTCTGTCGCTTTCGTTTTTAGTAAAAAGTCAAATATTATCAAGTCTAAGCGTTTTTTGACCGCGAAATGTTAATTGGCAAACAATTTACAATTTAGCCAAATAGTTTTCATCAAGAAAGTGACAATTGAATAAGTATGACTTTCCAATTGAATTGAATTTCTTTTCGTGTGTTTCCTACTTTTTTTCTCCAAAAAAGAAACAAGCTCATTTGCTGCTGCTGGTGCGTATATTGACACCTGCTGTTAAACAAACAGGCCCAGTTTTGAATGTTTGTCTGGAGCATCATCAGTATCCAAAAGCTGTTGTGAGTAGGGACAACCCGTTCAAAAGATAATTGTGGTTTTAAGAGGGTAGTTGCGAAAATGGTTCAGTGAAAACTGCTTTGATAAACCAAAGATAACACAATCGTCTGGTATGCAAGGAAAGACATGGAGTAAAACATTCAATTGCTTAGACTATGAAAGATGATAGAATGCCATTGTTCCACTTGAAAGATATGAACGAGGACACATTTTCAGTATGGAAGAAAAAAGATTAAATAAACTTTAGAATAGAATAAAATTTGACAGTCTACGAGAACTTGTAAATCAGCTGATAGCATAACTCTACCTTGTTTATTGTATCATGCTTCATTCGATTGATAGTTTGTGGTTTTCATTTTTGTGTTTGAAAATTTTTTTATTTAATTTATTTGGAAATCGCCTTTTGTCAAACTACTTGAAAAATGTCTATGCAGAGTTTGTAAAACTAAATTTCTATATCAAACATTCACAAAAAGTTTGTTTTGGCAGTTTCTTTTAGGTGATATGATAGTATAGCGAACTGCTTATTTGTTGTTGGGCTAGTGAATATATTATTGTACCATGGAACAATGGTTACGTATACTCAGCATGAAATAGACAATATTGCCAGTAACGACGACTAGTAATGACGTCGAACTTAATACTGCCTTTTTCACAGCTTTCAGCGAGTTTAAATATATTTTTTATATGTGTGACAGCGCATAAAGAAAGGGACCTAAGGGTAAAAAAAATCAATTTGCACTTTTTATTGATGTGGACAACATTTGAGCATCGAATAAGACCGATCCCATGCCCCAAAAGTGTTCCCTCCCAGAGATATGCGCGTTTTATGAAAGTGATGGTACACCAAAGATACACGTATTTAAATCTTTAAAATGGCTCTCCTGAACAAAACTGGTTTTTACCCTTTGCGCGTCACATATGGAGTTTGTACCAGCCTTAAGTTAGAGAATTTTGAAAATGTACGGTTAGTTTTAATCCATATATCCCTTTAAAAGTTTAAAAAAAATATGCTTTTGTGTTTTGTTGCATTTATTCGTTCTTTTATCATTATGACTTGAAAAGTTTTTATTCTGGTTCGAGACATTTATTGTTTCTTTTTCAGAATCAACGTAAAAGTTAGTGAAATGTATGTTGCCAGACCGACTGTACCGCTCATTCTAAGCCCGCCAAGGTTTTTTTCAGCAACGATTACTTCACCAACAAATCAAATGACTTACTCGTATACGGGAGTCTCATTTGAACTACTGAGAATTATTACCCTATGCGTATAATTATCAATACTGTTTCGCATGGGCTTTCGTTGAAAACCACAGATGCAAAAGAAAAAAGTGTGCGTGTTTTTTAAACAAAAATTATTTTTTTATGTCAAATTGTTTTATTCGCATTATTTATATTCCCATAATTATTATTCCCATTATTTATAGAACACTACTGAATTCATTTGGATGCCTTCGCAGCTGCGCATTCGGCCAAAATAATTTTCCAAGACCTCGGTAAAGGCTTCTAACTCAGTCTCACGAATGACCTCCACGATATTCGACTTTAGAGCCTGATTCGCTACTGATTTGTTCGCATAACATCGATCCTTCACGGTTGCCTGCAAAAAATATTTAAGACGTCCAATTGCTGCTCTAAGTTGGCCAATTGCCATAGCCAAGACTAAACTGTGGTCCACGTTTTTAAACTTATTACTGATGTTTGTTTTCAAACAAAGTCCAGGTCGTAAAAATGAAACGATCACGACAGAACTTTGAAAATTGTGAAGATATGGACCAGCGACGAACCCTTTTGAAATTAGTTGTTAATAGTGTATACTTTGTTATACGAGTATAGCCCATACATAGGTCCCTCCCGATTTTAGATTCTACCTCCCTGAAAGTCACAAATATGGGCCGATCTTGCTTAAATGTTGCAGAGAACGTTATACGCAGCCAATAAAGAACCCTGTGACAATATCGGTCTACGTTTGGTATAGCCGCCCAACAATAGTTCCTTTCGATTTCTGGTCATGCCATTCTAGGACACTCAAAGAATGTCCGAACGTGCTTAAACACGTAATCGAATTGTACATAATCCATGTGGAATAGGGTCTTACCGGGCCATTATTTTATATAGACCGCAATGATTCTGTCCCTCTAGAGGCCACACATGAAATTTTAACTTGCTCAAATTTTACTTAATTATTTTAGGACATTATGCGTAATCAGTATCTAACCCTAGAGAAATTATTTATATTTTGATTTATCTACCCTTCATACAAAGGACATTCCCAATTTAAGGTCTTGCCGCTTTAAAAAGGGAATTTTTTAAATGTTTATAATAATGTTTATAATTCTACAATGAAGGCGAGTCTTCTGAAGCCCACATTGGTGTGGTGTACATAGTTAGTAATTAAAGGTATTGCCGCTTTTAAAAGGGAATATTTAATCCGATAATGTTTATAATTATACTTAGTAGGGACATTAATACTGTTACACACGTGTTATGCTGTAAAATAAAAAGTACTGAATGTTTTTGGACCAAATATTTTTAAATATATTTATTGATGTATATTGTATCCTAAAATACATATTCGAAATGTCCGCCTTTTGCCTTAACACACGCCTTAAGTCGCACTGGCCAATCGTCAATAGCTGCACGAACCTCGTCCATTGGGAAATTGGCCACAGCTCGAACCAAAGCAGTCTTAAGAGATCCAATATTGGGGTATCTTTTGTGACAAACCTTGTCCTCTAAAACCGTCCACAATTTGTAATTTGTAATTTCTTCAGAGGAAATGAACGCTGGCAAATTGTTTCGAAGCCAGGCCTGGGACGTTTTAGCCTTATGGGCCGGCGCAGAATCCTGCTACAAAGTCCATGGCTGGTTGTGGAACAAGGAATTGTTAAGAGGCTTCACAACAGCTTCCAAAACGGTTTCTTGGTAAACTTTGGCCGATGTTTTGACTTCTTGTTCGCAGAAATGCAGGTCAGTGACCCCATCGTACCAGGCACCCCACCAAACCATGACTGAAGCTGGGTGATGACCCTTTTCCACCCTTGGGATCAGTTCAGATGCTTCATTAGATGACCGCGGATATACTCTATCATTTTGCTTGTTACATTTTTCCTGAACGGTAAACATTTTTTCATCGGTGAACAATATTTTTATGTGCAAGTTATCAGCGTGCTTTACCAAAAGACGTTTGCATTTTTCAATCCTATTTTTTTAAAACTGCAGTCAATAAATGTCCGGTACGTCGTTTGATAGCTCCAAGTCTTAAGTCTTTTTTAATGATTCGACTCATGGACTTTTGCGTGATATTCATCTCACGGGCCATGATTTTCTGTTTTCGGAGCGGATTTCTGTGAATTCTTGATTTAACGGCTTTGATGACATGCGGTGTTCGGACCGATCGGTGGCGGTCTTTTACATCTCCAGTCTCCTCAAACAGTTTTATGCATCGGTAGAAGACCATGCGGCTAATCCCTAGTGGCCGGAGCGTTTTGAAAATAACGTTTTTTTCATTTCACACTTGAAAAGCGCTATTACAGCGATACGGTTCTCAATATCTGACCACTCCATGATGAAAGTTGAAACAATTTTAAAATCCCGTTACAGACGAACGCTACAGAGGTTAGCTTTCAAAACCCATATGACATTAACGGGGTATGTTCAATTCTACTATTGAAATATGTGTGTTTAATGTTGTAACAGTATTTATGTCCCTACTAAGTACAATTTGGAGACACCAGTGTGTAAAAACTATATTAAAAAATAACGCCTTTTTGGAGAAAATTCTCGGGAGTTTGGACAATAATTATTATTTTTTAAGCCAGATCTTTGAAAAACACTATCGTCAAAAAAGTTAAATTCAATATCTACCTGATAGTGATATAATAGTGATATGATAGTGATATAATCATGAGCCCCGTGGTCATGTACTAGCTATGGGTATCTGTCGCAGCACTTTGTTTTCATATGTGATGAAGCATTTAAATTAAAAAAAAACATTTCAACAACGAAAAAAAAAACGATTAGTCAAGAAAAATATTGAGAGAAAGGAATTTACGAGATTTAAGAAATAAAAAAATTCAGTTATAGTTTAAAAACTGCAAAACTTATTATTAAACAAATAAGAACATTTTTTATTTTGTTTGAGGTTCTGGGAATTTGCAATCTTTTTTTATTCACGGGGATTAAAAAATCCGTGAATATCCAAGCCCTGTTTACAACACTTTAAGAAGGTTTAAAAAAATTCAATACTTAACAAAGGACCATGAAAAAGAATTTGTAACCTCGGGATCAAGATATTCCATTTTAATGGCTTTATATGTAGCCGACCTTTTTAAAAGATTAAAAATTTTCTTCTTTGGAACAGATACAAAAAATTGACCGGGTGCCAAGGATTTTAGGGGAAATGTTTTGTTTTACAACAAATTATGTATTGGTGTTAATGGTTCAGCCAAAAGTGTATATTTGTGTTAAGAGGCTCTATCCGCTTTATTTTTGAGGACCATGTGCACAAGATGTGGATATGTTAATATTTAAATAAACTCAAACAGGCAGTTTAAAGACATTTTTCAAAAACTTTCAATGCAGAAAGGAGCGATGTATTCATTTAATATATTTTGTTAATTATTTTATTACCATTCCATGATTTTTTTGTGAAATATTGACGTAAACCCATCTCATGCATCTGCATTCTGAATTCGAAAGAAAGTTATTATTCGCCGAATGCACCTCTTGTATTCTGATTCTTTTTGCGTTCAGCTCAGTTAATGCTCCTACGAAAACCTTCTCAAACGCGTGCAACCCATATATCCTAATGGACGATTAATATATTAATTAATATATATATATTTTTGATTGATATATATTTTTTTCAAACATTTCCAATACTTTACCAATCGTGCTGTGTTCAATTTGTTGGTCGTAAAATAATATTCATTTTTGCACATTGCAAAATAAATACTTAGCAGCAAAAACAAAAGACTTTCGAAACAAAATTCGCAAAAATATTTTTACAAATGTTTGTTTTGGGAATAACCCCCCAATAAAATAAGTATTTCAAATAGTTATGGCATTTTAATTGTTCGCTATGAAACTCTAACTGAGCTTAATATCATTCGGTAAAATAGAAATAATAGAAAAAAAGACTTAAATTAATCATTTTACGTTTAAAACTGCAAAACTCAAACCAAACAAAACAAAACCAAACTATAAACTAAAACTGAAAAGAAAGAAAGTCTAGGCATCAAATCGGGTAATATATGAGTTCATACAAGCCAAGCCAAGCTAACCATCCAACCAAGCGTCCGTCCGTCCGTTCATCCGTAGTTGAACGCTAGCCATGGTAGCTGATTTGAACTCCACCGTCAGAGCGAAGTTTGAAGAGGATGGCGATGATGATAATCAACGTTCGTACGTACGTACGTACAGACACACTGTTGTGCTATGGACACAAGAGCGCGTCCAAGTGGCGGTCATTACACCATAAAATGCTCGTAAAAAAGCACACGTTGTATTTATTTCATATCAAAACTTTAAATTAACACAAATGAGTAAATGAATGACGGACTGCTGGCGGTCGGCGGCCGAACTGCCATGGATAACAAAAATGTTGGTTTCTTTGCTTCTTTTTCGTTTTGATTGAATATTAACTATAGACGGAATCTTTTTGTTTCTATCTAAATTACTTACTATTTACTCGTACGTGTAAGACTTTCACGCATAAAGTTTAATTGCTACAGAAAATTGCTTTATGAAGATTCTATGACCCATAAAATCAAAATCAGAATCAAAACGTGCGATCGAAAAAATATGTGCCTAAATGGACCATTTTTACCAACAACAAAAAAACTTTCTTGTCCGAATTCGTTCAGCATTTTTTTTATTTAAATAAATCTTTTATTTATATATGTATTTAAAGCTTATCCATACTGGAGAAACAAGTAGTTTTTCAGGTTGTTTCCCCATACCAATTTGTCAAATGCTACGTTCTGCACAGTAAATGAGGACGACCCCACTCGGATTGTGGGCAATTACCAAAGCTCGCCAGACATAACTATGGCATCGCCTGGCCTGATCAACTACGCCATCTGGTAACCCGTCACCTCGTTAGGATCGGACCACCTTTTTATAATGGTCTTTCTAAGTTCAGGGTTACATGGGCGCTGCAACACCCCCTCTTGAACAATTACATAGTAATGTACTCTTTAAAAATTTCTTAACGATCGGGTTAAAAACTACTATAGTAAATGTTGCGATTCTTCCAGAGTTTGATTCATTCTTAGACAGACAGACGGACATGGCTAGATCATCTTAGATTTATGCGACGATATAGAATATATATACTTTATGAGTCGCCGACCAGCATTTAAGGGTGTTAAACACTGAGCGACAAAGTGAATATACTCTCTAACCTATGATAATGGGTTTATAAATTCGAGATGTACTTTTTGAGTTATTTTACAAGTAAGAAATTAAAAAATGTTGCTATGAGAGCTGCATATATATCTCTGGCCTAATAATGAAAATTCGAATATTTATCTTCAAAAAAGGTTTTATTGTTTTTCAAAGTATTCTCCAGCATGATTAAAACACTTTTGCATGCACTCAAACCAATTTTCGAAGCACCTTTTCCACTCCGATTGAGACACCTCCAAAACATTGTTTTTGAACGCTTCAACAGCATATTCTGGCGACGAAAATCGTTGACCACGAATTTTTTTCTTGATGTGCGGGAATAAAAAGAAGTCATTGGGTGCCAAGTCAGGGCTGTACGGCGGATGACCCATCAATTCGTCGTGCTGGCCGGTCAAAATGGCGCTGGTTTCAGCCGATGTGTGAGAGCTCGCATTGTCATGGTGCACAATGATTCGTCTTCTCTTGTTCGTTTTTCGAATTTCTCCGAAGACTTCAGGCAAACAAATTGTGGTGTACCACTCAGAATTAACCGTCCTACGTTGCTCAAGCGGAACAGTCGCCACATGACCAGTTTTGCCGAAGAAACAGGCGACCATTTGCTTAGAAGTACTTCTTCCACGAACAACTTTCGTTGGATTTGGCTCGTCTTCGAAGACCCACACGGTCGATTGCGGTTTTGTTTTGGGCTCATACGCATAGATCCATGATTCGTCACCTGTGACGATCTTATAAACGTCTTTTGAATCAACCCAATCGTATTTTTTCAAAAATAAGTTTTTCACAGTGCTATAGGATGGTGCTTCATCGCCATACCAAGATTTAAGTTTATCGATGCACTCTTGACGTGATAATCCACGTCGAAAGTTGTTAAAAATTATCGCACGAAAATGTTCACGAGTTGATTCCATTTTTTTGCCAAACGTCCTGAGTACGTTTATGCTAAAAAATGTCAAACTTTCCAATGGAATTGTCAGATGGCGCCAGACAACACTTAGTGTTTCCTTGGCCAGAAATATATGTAGCAACCCTTGTACATCTTCCTTAAGGGACGGATATGAAATTCAATTCCACAATATATTTATAAAAGGATTGTAAAACGAAGAAGAACTTTTTCTTTTTTTTAAATACCATACCTTTAAACGGCGAATAATTCCTGAATTAATTTGGACAAAAACGATGTCAACGAAATTTGGTGCTAGTAAAGATACAATCGGTCGGGTTGAAAACTTGTCTACTGGCTTCGAAACTACCCAATATCATTCAATAAGGAATCCACAACAATCTGCTCAAAAATAGTATGATGTTCTTAAAACATTACACAGTCACACAAAAAACAACATTATGGGTCTACAATTTTAGGGTCGTAACGAATCATCTAATAAAAAATAATTTCAGTTATTTTTATTGGGATGGCAAATTCTAAAAAAAAATCTAAAGACAATTGATGCCAAAAACTAAATAAAAAGTTTTAAAGTGAAGCTCGCTGCAGGCACTATGCAAAAGAAGTTATAATCGCCACAGAAACAATTTTTATTTTAAAAATCACAAAATTTAAAAAACATTGTATTTTGTTGATGAAGTCGACATCGCAGCTCATAACTATGTGATTTGATGGAAAACCTTTCCAAGAATAAATCGAATCGAATCAAAACTAACGCAGATACAGCAGTTTAGGTAACCGCGCCTCACACATGACTTAACTTTAAAGCGTTTTTCCAACAACTCACGTTTTAAAAGTCCGTGCTACTGATAACTATAAAAATACTGCACCACCGATCCTTAAAAAATTTTGAACACTTTTTTTCTGTACATAATTTAAGAGGGAACGCTGGTGAGTATTTTTCAAATGTTTTAATATTTTTTATTTTATAAAAAAAAACAAGCCAGTATTGCTCGCAATTCCTCATAAATTGAAAAATTGTAATTTTGAAAAACTTCTCCAGTGTTACTTGGGCAAAGTGATTATCTAAAGAAATAACTTTGATTTTTGAAAAAGTGAATTACTCCACAAGCATATAATATCAGGTTTACTGTTGTTTGTCATATAGAGAAGGATTTGATTTTTTGGTTTCGGATGATCCATAGTTCGGATTATTAATATTTCTTCATACAAATTTTCTTGTTCTTGTTTTTGTTTCAAAAATGAGATTTAACTGTGTCTTCAGGAAAAATTCAAACAAATGTGTCCTGTTTTAAACGAAGTATCGAATTATTATACCGTTTTGGTACGAAAGTTTATTACGGAAATAAATTGTTCATGATGGTTTATCCATTGAAAATTAAAACAGAGAAACAAGTTCACGAAATGAAATGAAAAACAGGGTATGCAGTTCTCCTACGTTTGGCTCTAGTTTTAGTTTTATACGCATGAATGAAAAGTTGTGTCGCACGGTGTAATCACTCTAACATATTTGTTTTTAATACTTTCCGGGGCTTCCAAAGTCCGGCTTGCGGAAAAAGTCCATTTATACTTTAAATTCATTTAGAGATTTATGACAATTGCGTTGTTTTATTGGAGATGTTACATTTTGAAAGTATACTTTTGTTAAGCCACAGCACAAGAGGTTCAACTAAAGCCACAGCATAAGGGGTTCAACTAAAAAACGCATTATGTAAATTTTCAAAGAAAAAACATTTTTTAATTACATCGCTTGTAAGGTGCGAGAGTGTTTAAGTATGCATGAGTGTAGTTGGTGGATTTTTGGTGTCATTTCGTCAACACCCTTTCAGATTTTTATCCATTTAAAAAAAGAAACATAATAAGTTATATTTTAGACGCGTTTAGTGTTGGTTTGTTTGGTTTACAAAAGTGTGGTGTTTTTTTTTTGAAAACAAAATGAAGATAATGTTTTTATATTTTTTGTTGTTGTTTAAAAGCGGCGAAAAGAAAGAAAATAAAAACAAAACGAAAGATAGGGAGGAGGAAGAGGGGAAAAGATGGGCCCTCTAAGTGGAAATTATGTCATGGCTTAGTAAAGTTTTAGTTTGGGGTTTTTTCAGATTTGATTTTTATGGTATTTAGTTAGGAG
This sequence comes from Hydrotaea diabolus, assembly GCA_963513945.1. NCBI lineage: Eukaryota > Metazoa > Arthropoda > Insecta > Diptera > Muscidae > Hydrotaea > Hydrotaea diabolus. The sequence continues at coordinate 7,984,668 of OY740718.1, forward strand.
AGTGAAGGAAAACAGAGTAATTATAACATTTGCTAACATTAATGAAATTATAAAGAGTGTGGTGGATGAAGAGTAAAGGAGATAAGAGGGAGTAGGGAGGGCATTTTTGCAAAAAAAACCTATTTCTTTTTGTGGTGATTTGCTATTTGTAGATTACAACATTATGTGCGGTACCTCATTTTTGTTCATTGTTTCAAAGCGTTGCAATATCTCTCGAACCGATATTTTACTTTCGGTTGGCTCCTCCACTATGGTCTCCATACGTCCCACTGAACCACTGCTGGCCACGCTTGAGCGCCGTGTTTTCGTTGCACTCCCATTGGCATGCTGTTGCAATTGATTCAGCGCATAGGCGGTTAGATCGTTGGTATTTTGCTGGCCGGTAATGTTGTTTACAATTTGTTGTATATGGGTCAGAGGCCGTCGACCTAGGGTTCCATAATTGTCCTCACCATGCGGCAACAAGTGTTCATCACCATCGGTAGCATCACATTTTTCCAGCCATTCTTGCGAGGTATCCTCCACCAGCTGGTCATCACAACATTCATTGTTGTTGGTATCGGTTGAGAAGTTAGAATTGGCGGATTTTTGTTCGGCATAAGTATCGAGTGGATGGGTTTGTTGTTGCTGCTGTGGTGGTGGTTCATCACAGTTGTCTTTGTGTTTAGGTTGTTGCTCCAATTCGTCTTCATTCTGCCATGAGTTGTAGAATTCCATGTCATGACTGAGTGAGGAGCACTGCTCGTTGAACTCACGTATCGTCTCATCGGTCAACTGATCCAATTCAATGCGCCTGTGCACCTGCACCGCGGTGGTGCCCGTTATGTGGGCTATTTCAGCATCATCCGAATCATCGGTGAAATTCTCATTGGCATTTCTGAGGGAGACGGCGGCTGCATCATCATTATCATGATAATCGCAGCTTTCGTGATCCGTAAGATTATTGAGAGAATCCAGTGAGGCGGCCAAGGGGCTGGCGGCCAACAATTGTTGATCACACTTAATGCACTCCACGGCCGTAGGGCCTTTACTTTGTTTTCCTCGCACTTTAGGGGAGTGAGTTTTACTTTTGCTGGTATTTTGATGGTTGGTGGTATGTTTGTCGTGGTTCATTTTGTGAATCAATGATTCCACTTTATGGACAATACTGCTGAATTTGTGAGGCATAATATGATGGCCAGCGCCAGTGCCACCACCAGCACTGTGACCATTGCTCTGGCGCATTTTAGCACAACGCAAACTTTCGGACATGCTGAGGCCAAAAACTTCAAACCGGTGGCCAGTGTCTGGTAATGGAAGCTGTGCACTTGCACTATTGCCAGCCAGCCAATAGCCAATACTGGTTTGCTGTTATACATTCACACATAAAGATGGAGTCGGTTCAACACGGCGGTTAATCATAATGACGATTAACTCTAAAACAAAATCACGTTTTGCACCAATTTGATATGTATGTAAAAAACGAACGAACGAACGACTGACTGCCCGCATACATATGTTGGCTTTAGAGTGTAGATTAACCAACTCTTCTTTTGCACATCGAAAAGAAACAACAAAATTTATTAAAGAAAACAAAAACAACAACAACAACTGCGCCAAACCAGTGAAAGTTGTTAACTGCACCCAACTCCACTTCACTGTTAGGCTTTGACTTTGACGACGACTTTAGTTTGCATACAAAGAACTTCAAAATTTCCACACAAAATCACAAAACATGTAGCTCTTAAGTACTTGCCAACCACTTTGAACTCTCAAAGGTGTCTAACACTTAAACCATGATACCATGCAACTTTTATATGGCATTGCTTTGTGTGTTCTAATCAATATACGTTTTGTCTTTTAAAGTTTATTCGGATGGCCTTTTTTTGTTCTCTACCCGAACCGGATGTAAATTTTCTCTTGTTCTATAGAAAAAAAGGCTGCTTAATTTCACCGCAAAACAAAGCGAGCATTGTTTTCAATACACTTTTAATTGACCATAACCGTTTGTCACCGACGATGATGATGATGGCAATGACGATGGCGCTGGTGTTATAGTGTTTTGGAATCTAAAACATTTTTCAAATGGCCATGTTGTATTATGAAGTCAGTGGAGTAATTGTTTGAAAATTGTTTATATGTTTTAGTTGCTGTTGTTGGTGGTTTTTTTGCACTAAACACACGTTCACGTATACCCGCTGTCCAGGTAGTTACTTGGTGGACATGTATTCTTCAACTGAAATGGCCGCAAATCCAATAGACTACACTTGACCATTTCACTAAGCTCGCGGACGGACGGACACACACAAAGGCAGTGAAGCTTCTCCACGATGATGTTCACCGCGCACACTCTACGATATGCATATATGTATGCATGCACACATGTATTGTCTTTGACTACAGCATAAGTCTGCAACTACTAAGCGTTATTGTTGTAGTGGTTCTGTATGGCATTGTTGCCAGCAACGTTTTATTGTGAATGAGCCGCAAGCGAGCGAACGAGTGAGTGAGACTCAGTTACAGGCGCACGCAAAGACCATGTTAAACCTGATCCATAAACTAGTATGAGTTAAGCTTTAACAGTACAACTTGTCGTAAATATAGCTGTAGTAGCAGTCGATCATACTCATATACAATTTCTGGTGTATGTTTTCAGCAATGTTTTTATTTGTATTTTTATTTTAATTCATTACTCTGTCTTAACTCTTCTTTATCGGACTCTTCAAACTTTAGACTATTGTCTGAGTGGGGAAAAAAGGCACATCAATGGCCAACAAATCTTCATTTGCAATTTCCATTCGAAATCTATAACAGAAAACAGCCACATTAGTGTCAGATAATCTACGCTGTACTGCAAGCGACTGCATGTTTATTGTAATTATAACAAAACGCTCAAAGAAAAATTTGGGTAGTTCCACAAACAAAAAAACGTCAACACTTAGAAACGTAAAATGGTTTAAGGACGTCATGCCGAGCGCGTTCTTGGGAAACTTCATAAATCTATTAAGAAGTCTGTGTCTTAAGTCTTTTGTATCGAATGCCACACCTCCGCCGCATTTTTGGACAAAGGGATTTTGTAATATAAATTCAAGAAGAAATGCCATACGAAAGCACTTCCGTTGAAAAAAAAACATTAACAGACAGGCAGAGTTAACTATAAGATACCTTATTTAATTTGACAAAGATTTGATTTTTATTCAGCCCTATCAGACACAGCCCCTTTTTGGAAAAAGGAATTCAATTCAATTCGAATTCAAGAAGAAGAAATGCCATACGAAATTACTTCCGTTGAATAACGTAAAAAATTAAATAGTCAGACAGGGTTGACTATGAGATTTTTTACTATACTTAATTTGACTAAGAACAATTTTAATCAGCCCTATTTACAAAAAAATAATTTATTGTCCATTAATCTTTTAGTTATACAAGGGTTGCTATATATATTTCTGGCCTATCTGGCATTTTGATTGGAAAGTTTGACTTTTTTTAGTATAAACGTACTCAGAACGTTTTGACGGACGACCATCATTTGTGTTGTTTACAGTGACTTGAAAAAATCAATTTGGCAAAAAATGGAATTAACTCGTGAACATTTTCGTGCGATCATTTTTAGGATAATCATTTGGGGATGAAGCACCATTCCATAGCACTGTGAAAAACAGGTTTAATGAATTCAATCGTGGCCGACGCTCGCTCAAAGACGAAGGTCGTGAAGGTCGTCCAAAAACGGCCGTTGTGCCAGAGAACATTGATGCCGTGTGTGAACTGATAATGCAAGATCTTCATGTGACATACCGTGATATAGAGGCATCCTTGGGCATTTCTTCCACCAGCATACATTCGATATTTCATGAACACCTGGCCGCATAAAAGGTTTGTTCTCGTTGTATCCGCACAATTTGACAATCGGTCATCGATGACGTGTTGGTGCAAAGAAATTTTGAAAAAATACGATCGCGGTGCTTCAAAAGTCGTTTATAAGATCGTCACAGGTGACGAATCATGGATATATGCGTATGAGCCCGAAACAAAACAGCAATCGACCGTGTGGGTCTTCGATGACGAGCCAAATCCAACGAAAGTTGTTCGTGGGAGAAGCACTTCAAAGCAAATGGTCGTCTGTTTCTTCGGCAAAACTGGTCATGTGGCGACTGTTCCGCTTGATAAACGTAGGACGGTCGATTCTGAGTGGTACACCCCAATTTGATTGCCTGTAGTCTTCGAAGAAATTCGAAAAACGAACAAGAGAAGACGAATCATTGAGCACCATGACAATGCAAGCTCTCACACATCGAGTCAAACCAGCGCCTTTTTGACCATCCAAAAAGTCGAATTGATGGGTCATCCGCCGTACAGCCCTCGTACAGTACTTGGCACCCAATGACTTCTTTTTATTCATGCACATCAAGAAAAAATTCGTGGTCAACGATTTTCGTCGCCAGAAGATTCTGTTGAAGCGTTCAAAAGCCATGTTTTGAAGGCGTCTCAATCGGAGTGGAAATAGTGCTTCGATAATTGGTTTGAGCACATGCAAAAGTGTATAAATTATGCTGGAGAAAACTTTAAAAAACAATAAAACCATTTTTGATGATAAATATTAGCATTTTCATTATTAGGCCAGAAATATATATATCAGCCCTGGTATGTAAATAAGGTACATTCCGGCTGATCTAAAAACTCTTCTTAGTACATAATTTTAAATATTCGTACGTCTTTAAACATATAATTCTTACACTTCCTTAATGCTTCTATTTTATACCATAAGAATTGACCATGTCATATTTTCTACTCATCATCTATTGGCTTAGTTTCAATCGTCCAAACCGAATCATTTTCAAAACTACTTTTGAATGAAATTCATCCTGGAAAACTTTACGACAGCACACAATGTGTGTCTCTAGTTTCATTTAATGCCAAAAATATCCGCACACTATTACGGAACAACATGTTCTTGTACTTATATAAACCATGATAGCAAAGTGTCACCTACAAGTCGGAAGCAACAACTTTATCACCAGGAGCTTAACATTTCAACCCGGATTAAGAAAGCCGGAATGGCACAACACACTTGCCTATACTCGTACATTTTATTTTCTATAAATTTCTGTTTTTCCCCCCTCATATCTTAAAATATTACAAAACAAACGAGGCGTTCACACTTACCTTCCTAAACTCCTGAACGAACAACGTGATCATCGCCTGTATAGCTGCTGCCCGCACAGCATGAAGTGCTACATTTTTGCCATTTCGCAAATTCAACTGCAACGAAGCTGGCCGCGGTAGTGTCACGGCATTTTGTATCTCAGCGAATGGTATCGATTGGACAACAATTAGATAATCGGCATCCCTGCGTGCCAGATACAGGCCATTGTGTGATATGCCCATTATGGAGACATCCGGGTATTGCGGCGCTCCCTGGACGGGGAAAAGACGCGCAAAGTACAGCGGCCACTCGCGGGCCATATCGATGAGATGACGCTTGACTATAGCTCGTACATTTTGGCTGCGTATGGTGTCTGCCGTCACGCCGTGACCATTCAACATATTGATGGCAGCTACCTTTTCCTGTGGGGAGATGCGTAGCGAGGGTGTCAGACCAAAGACATCCGAAGATACTTGGGCGAAGAGTAGATCCAATGCTATGGGTGGCCCTATCGGTTCATTGGGGTGGAAGACTTCTTTGCGTACTCTCAACTTCCATGGCACTCGATTGTAGGTAAGGCAGGCATTGGCCGGATGTTTCAGTGACGGTGGAGCAGGTACTGGTGCCGGTATAGCCGGTAGTGGCCATTCATCAGCGCCGTCGGTCTCCTCGTCACGTCGTGTACTCTGTGACATCGTCGTAGAAGCGGACGTCTTGCGTTTTCTTTCCTTTTCGTATTTCTGTGCCATGTGCGTTCGGAATGTAGCCGGAGTGCTCGAGAGGTTCGGTGTCATTGAAGTAGTGGGCGAAACCGATGGTTTCTTGTTGGAAGACATAACTTGATAGGAATACTTGCGTTCTCCCATCATTGCTGGACTATAGCTGTCGGTGCGATCGACTCTTTCGATGGTCGCTGTTATCACCTTAGGTGGTGCTGGCTGATATACTTTGTTGCTTTCCTTCTCACGCTCCACTTGACGCATCTCATAGATACGCTCTCGTTTTTCACGTTCCTTCTCTCGTTCTCGATCACTGCCACTGGAGGCGGGTCCCTCGACTTCAGCGCGATCCCATACGGATTCGGAAAAGTCATCACGATCCCTTGAACGAGAACGCGAACGGGAGCGATCACGTTCGTTTTTCATTTCTTTTTTGTAACTCTTCTCATAGACCATGTCCAACTTGGCAGCCTCTGTGCGACCCCATGAGTCATAGGCATCCTTCGAATCATCTGAGCCGTTCCAGTTATGGCGGGCTCCAAAGGTGTCACGATCTTGACGTTGTATGAAAGCTGGCACGTCTTTACTTTGGCCACGATATTCGTTTTCATCCACTTCGACGATGTGCACTGGTGGGCTCTTCGGTACTGGCGGTGGTGCTGGCGGAGCCACATTCGGTGGCCTTATAGGAGGTGGTGGCGCTGGTATATTTGGTGCTGGTGGCACATGTGATGGCCACGATGGAGGCGGTATCAGCTTCTCCTCCATACGTTCTATATGAGAGCGTACCGAATGTAGATCTGCCGTGGCGTTGTTACTCTCCATCATGTTGGCAAAGTGACCGCTGAGCTGTTGTTGTAACATCAACTTCCGGGTATCCTCCAATTTGGCTGGAGTTCGTTGTTCGGATTTCGTGCTGACTGTGGAACGTACCGAATGGCCGGCGGTTACTTGTTCCAAACGTTGACGCATTTCGGAGCTAAGCTTCAGTTTGCCCACACTGCCAGGCGGTGGACGGTCGGCACCTATTTCAAAGCTTTTCTTTGCAATCTTCGTCGTCGTAATAGTTTGTTGTTGAGACTGTTCCATGATGGGTTTACTGGCGTGCTTGCCCCCTCCTGTTTCTATTTTTATTTGTGTGCGTACCATTTGCGTCGTATGGATGGGCATTGAAACGACCGGCGAGGGGCTATTGGAGTTGTCGTGAACTTCAAATTCCTCCCATTCAATGGCGGAGCCCGACAGTGAGCCGTTGCTACTGTGGAACTGGGATTGTGGCGTTGTTTTCCTCTGATGTTGGCGCATTTTAAAAGCGAAGAAATCTTCTTCAGTCTCGAATTGAGGACCATCCTGCGGTGGCGGCCATCTCCATTTGCCAATACGCACCGTCTTTGCACGACCATAAGGATCCAAAAAATGTCGGGTTTCCGATGGATCCTTAATTTCAATTGGCGGAGGCATCGGTGGAGGTGGTGGTGGCGGTATAAGTGAGCCACCACTATCGGACGATACTTTGCGGTTTCGATCATTTTCGGAGAACTGCGATATTCTATTTTTCACACTTTGCTTTCGGACATGCGGTGGCTCACTGGAGGTGATACTGATCTTAGCCGTCATGTTATTGGAAGTGGCTGTTGTTTGGGGGATACTGTTTAAAACCGGCATAGGTGGAGGTGAAGTGGTGCCGGCACCAGTTGTATCTTGTTGACTCAAAAGCGTTTGCAAGGCTTGATTCTGAGCCAGCAGTTGCTGTTGGATTTGTAAGTTTTGAGCCATGGCAGACTGCAGGAATGCCCGTTGAACCTGATGTTGATACACCGATGGATCTCCTTCCGGCGGAATGCTAACAATTTGCATGACATTTTCGGAATTGCTATTTAGAATTGGACTTCTAGGACCGACCATGGATGAGGTAACAAATGTGGAGTTGGAGGCAGATTGTGCTTGAGCCGTGCCTCCACCTTTGATGGTTTCAATGAGCTCAGAATGTTCGGTGAGTACTTTCACGGCATCATTAACGAAAATCGGTTTAAAAAGGCCTGTTATGTATTCATCTAAGTTGGCAGAAGGATTCTCCTCATGGGACTTTTCACCACCGCCTTTAATTTTGCACGTCAAATGATGGACATCCCAAAGTAACTCGTTTGTGCCACAAACTGGTGCCTCAAAGAAGTCAATTTCATCGGCATCTTCGGATAGGACCACACCGCCTGATCCTCCTCCTCGAATACTGGCGGCCAATGACCTGGCATCGGACAGTTCGTCTAGAGAACCATCTAAAACTGGACTAAACAAATCGTCGAGGAACTGATCAACGTCTGAGGCTTGTGAAGGAACTCGCACTCGTCGTACATGAGAAGCCAGGGAAGGAGCTTCACTCGTATCGGACATGGCAGATGAGCGTGTGGCGTACTCTGACTTGTCCATATACTTGCTGGAATGGGAACCTCCGTGGGATCTGCGGCCAGCATATTGTGATTTTTGGTATCGGGGGGCCGACTCCTTGCCCATGGGTGTTAGGCGCTCGGCCGAGTGATATCTTTCGTTAAGGCGACTCTCGGAAAGCCCCAGCTCTGTCAATGGCTCCTGCTCGGTAGGTGCATCCAGATCTGTAACATCACCAGACAATAGGTCATCTAAGGATTTCGATCTAGACTTCTCCTGCTCAAAGTAACGATCGTTCAAGGCCGAAGTTCTCGACAGAACATTTCGTGAATTCTTACGTATTGGCTGCTCATCATTTGAATCGGATATGGGAGACTCACCAGAGGGATTAGCCTTCATTTTAGGAGGTTCTGGCGGCGGCACTTGGGGCCGCTTAGGTGTATTGGTATCACCTTCGGGTAATACCGTTCTATGGAATTTAGCACCAGTCGTCATCAGATCACTACGCAGCGCCGGAAAGGCTGGGCAAAGTTCTTTCTCGGAAATTAAGTCCAAAACATAATCTAAGCCGCACGAATCGGTCACCAGCTTGCCATCATCCAAGACAACAGTCCAGCCACGATTGGATATACCCAGAGTGGATACAGCCAGCGAAGCAGCTTCCTCACACGTTGTCCACGAGTCAATGGCAACAGTTTGGGCGGCATCATCGGGCAAAGCCAATGACACAGCTATATCTGACATACGAGAAATGGCTCGCCATTCCACCCATGAGGGCGTAAAGTTCCTGCAACTGTTGGCATATGTGGAGTGGGTGTTGCGCAAAATCTTCTTCAGCAACATGTCACGCATGGAGTCAGGTGCATTGTCAACAATGAACTTCATTAGATATTTACTAAATGCCGGTCCCGGCTGGAAACAGGATAAACATTGGGCCATCAGCTGCCACAGACGCTGAGCCTGGACATCGTCGGTATTGTAGATTTGATTACAAATCTGAACTAAGATTTCGTCACGCAAGCCTCGAGACGACAATCCCTTGTGAACAATATAGTCGGAGAGAACTTTCTCCTTGTTGCCATCCATAGTTTTGTCATTTGTCCAACGTAATATCAGCTTAAATACGGCCAAGGAATCTTGGAAATCTTGATCTCTAGAAGCGGCGCGCGTAAGAAAAGGCGTTGTAATGGGTTCACGTCTGGGCGCCAAGCGCATGCCATTACAATAAACCGAGCTAAATTTGCCAAATGAAAATTGATCCAAATCTTTGGGGAGGTCAGCAGCTACCGGTGGTCCTGGCACTGTGCCAACCACCTTCACCAAGTGACGATCACCATGTACGGGTGTCCATCCCTCGCTCTTGGAGAAGATAAAGGCTAATTCGGCAGGTATGTCTAGATATGAGATTTGACTACGCTCCAAATTCTCCTTCGCCTGTTTTTTGGCTTCACGTTCTTTCTGCGCTCGTTGGGCCTCCAAACGTCTTTGATATTCGGCTCGCAGTTTAACAGCTCGTTTGCGACCCAACTTACCACGCCACATTGCCTGAGCTCTAATGACACCTTTGAGCAACTCTATATACCTTTTGTGTTCACGATGTCCACGCCATTTCGCTTGAATGCGAGTGGCTGCCTTCTTTTTGCGCATCAAATGTCTGCGCGCGAGCATACCACGGACATGTTTCTGTATAGCCACTGCTGCGGTTTTCAGGCGATCGGAGCGGCTACTCTCAAGCATGCGATGAAGAGCTTCTCGAAGAAAGACTCGGGTGGCACCCAGTTGATAATCCGGACCATCAATTCCTGTACTGGGCATGGACTCCAAGAGAATACGACATAACTCTCGGTAGGGAGTACCTCTCGACAGGGGAGTTCTCATCAAATGACGATAACGCTCCACAAAGTGCTGAAAACGTAGTCTGACCGGGTAGCCCTTTTGCCTGATCTGTATGGTATCCAGCATGCCCAAATATCGCAGTTGCTGCAGCACACAAGGCATGTCCATCTTCAGAGATTGCTTCTCATTATTCGGTTTAATGCAACGCACAAACCAGGGATTGCAGCGGCCCATGGACTGAAGCAATTGTTGCAAGGAGTCTGAGAACCGAGCAGCTACCGTTGGTGTTCTTGGCTTCATGGTCACGAAACGACCATTATTACCCTTGGGCAGAGTCTTGCCCGAATCTCGTTGAGCTCGGAGTTGCTTTGTCAGATCCGATACCAGCTGCAGTTTACTGGAACCCAGTAGTTCTAAGACATCGCCACGCAAAGCATCACGATTTTTATCCAGGAAACCGTCCACACAATACCACACCTGGCCAGCATAATGGGTGATACCGAATTCTTGAGCACCAATTCGAGGACGTGAGTACAGCTCATTCAGAGCATGATTGTAGTGGCACTTCTCGAGGAAACTCATGTCGGAGGCACGAGGAAAATTCGATTCGTCATCGAGTAAATGGAAAATACCAACTGGCTTCTTGGCGAGCAAATGAATGACTGGCAGATTATCGTCCCATGTCAGAGGCGTCCATTCCAAACGTTCTCTTGAATATTCGGCCTGCTCCAATTTGAAGACATGCTTATTAAAATATAGCTGCAGATTTTCATTGGCAAAATTGATGCAGAGCTGTTCAAAAGAGTTCTCAGCTAGATCTTCGAATCCAAAGATATCCAATATGGATATGCGATGGGCATCATGGGTACCGCCTTTCTGGACGATCGAGTTAATGCGGGAGACAAGCCAATTGAAGAGGCCGGAATATAAAGCTTTAGCAAAAGCGTCTCGTGAGTCTAAAGCCTGGTCAATACTTAGGGGAGTGTGAAGACGCTCCGAACGAGCTTCCGTAATGCGACTGGTTAAGGCTCTATGCAGACCTTCGGCTGAGATATGCAACAGATGAGCAGCCCATTTGATTTCAGCATCGGATCCCACCTCCACTCCTTCTTGGCCATGTCTGAGCTGGCGACGATGGAAGTATACATTGCCCAGGTGCAAGACAGCAGCTAGGACCCGTATGATGCCCTCACGTTCACCCTCGGAAACGCCCAACACCTGCATAGCACTTTGAAGAGATTCCCAGTCGACACGACCGGGGGCACAATCGGTGGCGCCTTGATTGAGATAGAAATATTTATCGGCTTCTAAGAGACCATATTTGGTGCGCTCAGCCTCCGAGAGCCCACCCAGCATTTCGTAGAATACATGATAGTTGCGTTCCCCCGGCGCCTGGGTAACAATGCGAGACTTTTCCAAAAGATACTGTGTTATTTTGGCTCCCACAATAGCACCGTTTTTAAAGTAGACCTCAAGATATTTGCCAAAACGGGAACTGTTGTCATTGCGCGTCGTGCGAGCATTGCCAAAGGCCTCTAGCAAAGGAGCAGCCTCAAGAATCTGTTCGGTAATAACGGCAGAGGCCGAACCGCCTCCCGGCACCACAGCAGCCAAATATTGCATAACAAGTTTGGTAGACTCGGTTTTGCCCGAACCAGATTCTCCCGATATCACCACCACCTGGGGAGAAGGCAAAGCAGCATGAGCCGCGGCGCCAATAGCGAACAGATGCGGCGGCATGGTGCCCAAAGGCTTGCCGGCATATTGTTTGGCCACCTCTAGACCATAAGAATCGGGAAACATTTTGTAAGGATTGACGGCTATTAGAATACTGCCCGCAAATGTGTAGATCAGACCTTTGTCATAACGCAAACGTAGATTCCACAGTAGAGAGGCCTCGTGCAAATCATCCAGCATGGTCATATCCTCAACGCCACTGCTGCCAAGATCCTGGCGAGGCCTTAGGTTGCCCTCGCCCGGTTGCAAAGCAAATGTTTGGGGCTGCAAAAGAAATACAAAACATTAATAGATGCTGCATATTGTTTAAAAACTAGAGAGAACTTTACAAAGACAGAGCCCACATATTTGGCTATGACATCGCTGCACAGCGTTGATAGCCTTTTGACGCTTTGGGGATAACGGTTTTTCATTTTACGCTCTTGATCTTTCAGCGTTTTCAGACGTATGGTTTCTGTATGCTCTGCCATGGTGGGAAAATCTTCAATACTGGGCGGACGTTGACGCCGCAGCACCTGAGGCGACAGAAGGGCCACAGAGGGCGAGGGAGCTGGACTGGGTGTTATAGAGCCACAACGTTGCCATGGTTCCAAATGAAAGCGCACAATACGCATTGGATAACCAACGAGCCCGTACACGCACGTATGTGTGCTACTTCTGATCAATGGTGTTCTTGGCAAAGTCGGTCAATTCCCGTTTGCATATCGTTTGATTTGGAGAAAAGAAGACCCACTAGTAACAACAATCACCAAACTTCAGACTTCAAACTGTATGTACTGGTGTTGGGAGTTATAATCCGTTATTTTTATAGAACGCCACTTGAAGTGAACGTTGTCTTCAGAGCAACTGAAAGGAGTACATTGGCTTACGGCCAACAGAAGCCATGCAACATTAAGAGCATCACCATTGTGCGCATACAGATGGTCAACCATACATATGCGAGGAGTCGCATGGAACATGTTTTTTTTTGTTTCCAGCCACAATGAGATTTTTTCTATAACACTCGCCATTCCACATAGCACAAGGCGGAGCAGAGCAGAGCATGCTAGCCAATTACTAACAGCTTTTTATACGAGTACCACCGCTCTTGATCTTGATAAACCAGAAAATTGTCTTTATGCTGTTACCTGAACTTTTTCTTTTTCCCAATCTACCAATGTATGGACACATAAGTTCTTCGAGAGCAGGTTTTAGAGAACAAAAGTCCTCATCAATTGTGGCCATAAATAATTGAATTTTAAAAATTCATAACATTCTCTCGAATTAGGGGAGGAAGAGGTTTAAATGGTAGCTTAAAATGTTGTTGAAATCATTAAGTATAGTATTACGCATGGTTGTAGTGACATTCCATACATTCCAATGGTCATTTAAGTACTGTGTTTCTTATTTGGTCTGCGGCCGCAGCACCACACTCAGCACACATTTTTGGCCAATAAAAGCGTTTCACATTTTCACTACAATGAAGTCCATTCATTCATAAACACGTTCGTACAATTCATAAGCGCCTCACGTCAAAGCTCATATGAATGAAGTTAATTTAGGCAGCCTAAACGCTTTACGTAGAACGACGTTTTGCCCTCACCACCACTGTCAATGAATGTACGCGTTACCCACCTTGCTTTTAATAACCGCCTGCACCACAATCACTTGGGCCGCACGATGAACTTCTTGTATTTCGCCGGGTATGGGATGACCCACGCCGGGGTCAAACCATACCAAATCACCTTCAGACCAATCCATTTTTGCTACGTTCTACTGCCGTTCGGACTTATCAATTCCTCAATGATGTTCGGTTAAAACGTTTAAACTAAACGTACAGCTTAGATGAAGACATGGCTCTGAAAATATAAAACAAAAACCAAGAAACAAAAATTAACATTTCAGAAACCCACAGATATGTAGAAAAATAAATAGCTGGAAAATCAAAAATTATATGGAACCAATCCTTAAAATTGTTGCGATGATTTACTGCAATATGTACCTACTCGTATACATAAGCATAGATAGGTATGACTGTATGTACTTTATCTTCATGAATGCTCATGTAGGGGCTAATGCCAATAACTATAGAAGGTGTTAAGTACACACGCAAGCAAAAAAACAAACAAGCATAAATACCGACTTTTGTCAATGAAACCCCACCGATGGGTGCAGCTGTATTTATGCCGTTAAACACAAACACTCAGCGCCGCACAGATGCCAGCCAGCGTGAGTAATAAACAAAAGACTTAAGGCACATACTTGTGGATACAAAGACAAAAAAATCTGTTGGCAAGCAAAGTTTACTCCCGCATAGTTCGTAAAAAATATTTGAATTTTAAACTCTGTTTCTCGATATCAGACCTAAAAACCATGTTTTCGCATTTCTTCCTTGAGCAGGGTAGGAATGTTTCTTTCTACGCAGAAAGGTTATTTAACGAACTTTAAACAATCTATCAAAGTGGGCAAAAAGTTAAGGACTGGTTGTCAATTCAAGAAAGACCGAACCAGTTTTATATATAGGTTGGATATAGGTTGGAAAACTTTAGAAAACCGTCATTGGATGGTGTAGAGTTGTTTCTTTCAACAGAGGCCAAATACCGCGGTGTGGTTCTGGATCACAAGTAAAGCTGGAAGAGAAACACTGAGGAATGATATAAGATGGGTATAAATACGCAATAAATAAGTTGGAAAGAGTTGTTTCGCAAATCGAAGATGGTGAACTGGACTTATAGAACCGTAGATAGACCAATCCTGACCTGCCGCAGCATAGTCTGGTGAGACTAAATGAGAGAAAGGGAAACAGATAAAGTTCAAAGAATTTCTGTCCTATTCTTGACATGAGCATTTAAAAGCACGCCACAGGCAGCCTTAAACATAATTCTGCATCAATTCCAGATTTCGCACGAGGGACATTGCGTTTCAGAGAAGCAGGCTTCTGGTCGCACTCACAAACTGCACACTCAAGGTTTAGGGCGATTTGTTATTTCTGCAGTGCGGTCAGTTCATCTGAAGGGTCGGTCTACTTGTCACCAGTGCTTGGCTTTACAAAAACGCCATCTGTTTTTCGTTGTGGTATTAAAGGGAACCACTCCATTTTCGACTTCAACGATGGGCCAAAGATTGAAGTAGGAAGAGGAGCAGGTTTTTTATAAACATAAAATATTTTCAAATGCGCGTGTCATATCGACTGAATGATAGTTGTAGTTTTGCAACGCCGAGATCAATATGGACTTATTAAGTCCAAATACAAACGGTTTGCAGTCCCAAAAAACGGCTTCCAGTATATACAGGCGTATGACTTCCAAGAAAAGAATCCCATTTTCTTAAAGTTCAAATATGACTATTTTTAAAATTAAATGTAGAGTCCATCTAAGGGTTTTAAGAAACCCAAAGGCAGTTTTCAATTGGTTTTTCTGAACATCCAGAAGTACAGGGTATAATATAGTCGGCCATACCAGACTTTATTTATTTTTACATGTTTTTTGTACAAACTTTTATGGTCTTATAATTTAAAATTTAATTGTTACTTTTTTTGGTTTTAGACCATTGTTCAAGAACATTTAAATTTTAGTTCTAAATAGCATTGCCTTCCAGGCAAAAATCAAATTCTAATTACAGCATTTGTTAAGCTTTTACTAAATAAATATATTAAAATGTAAGCGAGTTATGCCCAGCATCAACAACAAACAAAAGATTCAAGACACATGGTCGAAAAACAATTAATGATCTTTCTAAGAGGGAAAAAAGGAAATTCCCCCTAATTTCATACGATCATTTGTTAATATTTCTAAACTTCTTTCTTTATTTCATCGTCCGAGGTGAATAACGACAACAAAAACAAAATTAAAACTTTCACCTGTTCGACATATGGCAAAAAGCAGCGCCGGCGGCGGCGGCGGCGTTAACATCAATATTTAACAATACCACAGCAAATCACACAAAAAAGAAACGAAACGTAGAAACCATGTGTCAAATACGAAACCAACTGAAATCTACGAGCATGAATGACTAAATAAATCGAACCGACGAAAACAAAAAATAAAACATCACACATCAATTGCAGCGTCAGCATCATCATCATTCATCTCGCATCATATCGCCGCATCTTGCATGGTGATCTGAACATGATCACTACACTTAACAAGTGTTTTTCATCGCTCTAAACAAAGCAACAACAAATTAACAGACATAAACAATTTGAGTCTCTCATCGCTCAGTCAGCACAACTAAAACTTGTTTAAAACAAAAAAAAACAAAAAATCTGGAATAATTTAAAAATTATCATAGCTCTTCTCACGCGCACACACACGCCCAATGGTTCATGGGCTCGTTCATTCACTTAAAGAGAAAATATTTACTCGCAGAGAAAAATTTGTAAGCTGCGGAGCTGAGCTCGAAACTGAAAGGAAAGAAGAAATACATGTCAATACGTTTTTAGCAATTTTGGTGGAGCTCTTTTATGTTTTGCTCAGTAGTTTTTGAAGCTAAAAACGCTGGAGAGTTGTCGCCGCGCTGCCAGCCACAAAACATTTCTACCCGTTGACGTGATTGACCGCATTCCAATACATGAAGTTATAAACAGCAGCAGCAACAGCAAAAACAACATCGACAGCAACAGAAAAAATAAATAATCCATGGCATTACATGCCTGGCCCTGCCAGCACAAAGTTGAAATCTAAGCTGTCGCACAGTGGTTTGTAAACTTAAGTATTACAAATTAAGTATAAGTATTTTCAAAACTAAGATTTCAGACACACTGAAAACAGATTTGTATCGTCAACCCATTTCATTTGGCATCCAAATGATAGTCGGTTAATGTTCTTTAAGTATTTCTGCAGTACAACCTAATGTTAGTTGCACTCGCAATCGCACCGACGCGAATTTTACAGGCTTACAAGCTTCAACTCTTTCAAAAATTGGGCTGCTACAATTAACTTAAATTAACCTTTAAATTTAAGTCAATGGAATCGAAATACTCGTTTCAGAAGATGCGTTGTTTTTGCGCCGAATTTTGTCTTAACTTAAATTAACCTTTAAATTTCAGTCAATGGAATCGAAATACTCGTATCAGATAATGCGTTGTTTTTGCGCTGGATTTTGTCTAGTGGCGAGTCAAATTCCTAGCTGAATAGATATGTCAATAACGAAAATGGCTCAATTTTGGCGAAAGAGAATCTTGAACTTTCCTTGCATCTATGGGCGATTTAAAATTTTAATTTGAAAGATCTTTTTAGATTAAGCTCATTTTCATTTCGGTGGCTCTGTCAATAAGCAAAATTGCCACCTATGGAAAATTTTCGAGAAAAGATCGGCATTCAGTTCAGTTGTTGCGTCAATTTGTGAATCGAGTTCAAGAAAATGGATCGTTATTGGGCAAACCAACCCGAGTACATTCTCGTCCAGTGCGTTCAATCGAAAATATTGCTGCTGTGGTTAAGAGTATCCAAGAGCATCCATCAACATCAACTCACCACTTCTGTAAGAAAAATTGTGCATAAAGGACCCGGTATGAAGGCTAACAAAGTTCAATTGGTCCAATAACTGAAATCTCATGACCATCCGATGCCATTTCGCTTCGACCAATGGGCTAAAGATTGATTGGCAGGAGAAGAAAAATCTTACAGAAAAATCGTGTTTTTAGATGAAGCTCATTCAGTTCAGAGAACCCATTCGTGACAATTGAGAAGCCAATGCATCCATACCAAGTCACTGTTTGGTGTGGATTTTGGGTTGACGGCATCATTGGGCCATTTTTCGTCGAAAATGAACAAGTAGCCGCCGTTACCGCACTAGGCTCAACGAATTTTTGTTTCCAAAAATTAAAGAGAATAACAGGGACGACATTTGTTTTCAACATGACGGGGCCGGCCACATGTCACACAGCCAACGCAACCATCGATATTTTACGCACAGTTTTTCAAGATCGAATAATCAGCCGAAATTGTGATGTCAATTGGCCGCCTCAGAGCTGTGATTTCAGCCCTTTGGATTATTTGCTGTGGGGAGCCGCCACTAGTTATAAATGTTACGCAAAGCATCCAGAGACATTGAAGCGTTGAAGCATGAAATCGAAGTTGCCTTGAAGAGATTCGACCCGAATCGAAAATGTACTGAGAAATTGGGTTCATTGGATTAGGTACTGCCGAGCCAGTTGTAGTCATATGAAAGATATTGTGTTCTATTATAAAATTACAAAGTTCAACCTTTCTAATAAAACCAGAAATTAGAAAAAATGTTCAGTTCTTTTAGTTTACAGCCGATTCAAGTATTTTAAAATTTTAAATCGCCCACCCTGTATTATTGGATTGAATTCGTAACAATTGCATTGTTCCAAAAACCACATTTTAACGTATAAAAATTACCATTCTGCAGTAGGATTGCCGTAATTATATTATTGTTAGCATAAAAACCCCAAAAAATATACTTTTGTCACATCAACCATATTTACATTGCTGCTATATATTTTTTAATTTTTAAATTTGGCAATAATTCTATTGTTTTATTTAAACAATGTTAATAATGCCGCAATTATACTGTTGTCAAAATGGAATTCAAAAAAACAACACTATGGATGCGACGAACATACATTTATTACAGAGAACATATTATTGCTGCCGTGACCATATAGTAACTATATTATTTCTCTGCGTATACGAAACTCTGATATACACAGAAAAAATTAATTAGACTAAATTTAATCAACAGAGGGTAGCAAACAAATTTACATCATTTACATATGAGTTGTGTTAAACTTTATTATTTTCTTTTCAGTATTGTATTCATATGGAAAGATTTACACCGCAACAGCTTCATCAAATTTCAGTGCTTTGGATCTTCAAAAGCTCGAAGAAGATCCGCTGTTATCGACCAAAATGTTGTTCAGTGATGAGGACCATTTCTGGCTCAAAGGCAACATCAATAAACAAAATTGCCGCATTTGGGTTGAAGAGCAACCTGATGAGGTTCAAGAGGTGCCATTATACCCAGAGAAAACCACTTTTTTTGTGCGGTTAATGGGCTGGTGGAATCATCGGTCCATATTATTTTAAAAATGATGATAGCCGAAACGTAACCGTAAATGGTGGTCGCTATCGCGCCATGATATCGGACATTCTGCTAACTGAAATTGTATCCCGTAATCTTGACGACATTTAATTTCAACAGGACGTTGCCACTTGCCATACAGCTACTCAAACAACGGATCTATTGAGGGGTCATTTTGAAGAGCAGTTAATTTCACGTTTTTGTGCAATGAGTTGGCAGTTTGGATCTTGTAATATGACACCTTTAGACTTTTTTCATTTGGCCTACATAAAGTCCAAAGTCTAAGCTGACAAACCAGCTACGATTCTGGTTTTGGATGCTAACGTTACGTGGGTCATTAACGCCATGCTCGACCAAGTCATCCAAAAGTTGACCCTCAGAATGGACACCCTGAGGCATAGTTGCGACGGCTAACATTCGAAGGAAATTATATTCAAAAAATAAATGGCATAAAATGTCCTTTCGAATGAACAATAAAGATTCCACACTCGATTTGAATTTTTGTACTTATATTCTTTTGGAGTTTGAAAAAATAGCTCTAGATTGTTTACACGTTATCAATAGAAGACACATCCAATGGACTAAGCCAAATCTAAATCTAAATCTACTTGTCAGTACAGTAAAATTACTGATTTATTTACTTCCCACAACGAATACTTTATTGTGATTTAAGGTCCAATTAGTCTTGACGGGTGACGGTAGGCAATCAGCTGTTTGAGTTGGGGTTGCATTTTGCATGAGAGAGATAACTACAATTTGACGGTTGACGACGGTAGACGTCTGCAGGTTGCAGAATCAACAACCGTCAAGACCGATCTGCTGTTTATTGTTATGCTTCACTTCGACATTTTGCGCGCGATAATTGTTTAGAATTTGTTTTCGTTCTTGCAAATTAAATTTTAAAGTTTAAAATTATGAATAATATACTTATGAACGAAGATAGCCTCTATATTTTTTTTTTTTTTTGCAAATACACTTCGATCAGCTGTTTTTGTTTTGTCTTACCGTCGTCTACCGTCATAACTAATCGCACAATATTCAGTATAACGTCAACCGTCTACCGTCAACACTAATTGGACCTTTTTACTTTAGTGTGAATCCACATAATGTTTTACGAAATAATAAAACTAATTGAGTAATAAAAAAAAAAAAATTAAAAAAACGACTGTTTGCTACGACTATGTCACCCTACTGTGTAAAATCACCTTCACCTTAAAAAACTTAGTTTTCGTTTTCTTTAACAATTTATCAGAAAATAAATTACATTTTCTCTACAACTTTTTCGAATTGATGTGATCTCCATGTTAGTTATAATTTTCATGTTACAATATCCCTTGGCCAAAAAGTCAGATTACTTAGTGCACATAGGTAAGATAAGTTCTCCACTTGTACCTTTATAGGATGTTGTTAGGAAACATGTGCAACATAAATGTTTTCAAGTCCAGTGCAGCAGAAACCACTGTGTGCTGGTCGGTGTATGCGCACAAATTGAACACTGCTGAGGTATGTAAGAAATGAATTAAATATTGTGTAAGTGCATATAATGCATTGACATTATTAACAAATCCAAGCAAAATATTTATGGAATTTTTGCAAAGAATTTTGTTGTTTTACCAATTCCCAGCCAGATGGCAAGTCAAGTCGCAAAGTCATCATATCGGCTATGCTCATAGTTGGCGCGACGAAGAGATGAACGGAAACCACTCCCTTCTTTATTAAAACGATTTTGTTGCTGTTGTTAAGTTTGCATTTAAATAAATGTTTATTCATAAGAAAGTTGGTGTATGTTGATCTTCACCATCGGTAGATAAGCACTTGCTATATTTACATAATAATGCATTTGGAATGACAAGCAGAAACGAAAATAAAAAACTGAACCTCATAACTTTCTGGTATTTTTTTGGTTGCTTGTTTCTGGGTTTCATTAATATTATTGTTATTACTCGGGAGTATTATGATTATGATTACTTTTTTGTGTTGTTTTACAAATATTTATTTTACAACATCTCGGTCTTTATTCCCAGGCTTTTGATTTTTTTCAAAAAATAAAAAAAATAAAAAATCCCAACACAATACAATGAACAAATTTAAATCGCGCAACCTAAACGAAACTCGTAAAGAAACAAAAAAAAAGACGCAGCAGCAGCCAGCTTATGACTGATTGCATTTGAACAAGACTGGCGGTTCCCCATAATGACGCTGGGGCAAGTTTGGAGTATCCATACTTTGCGTTTTACTTTCTGCCTGTTGTTGAAACAAGACGTCACTCAACATTTACAAATGTGAAAAGCAACAAACACAAACAGTTTAAGAAAAAAAGCAACCTTCGATTTTTTAGCAACAAAAAAAAAGAAAAAAACAGACGAACGGACGCACAACATGACAAGTCGTAATAAATAAAGTAAACAATACGAATAATACCAGTTAGAAAATGAAAATTAAAACTTTAAATTAATTTAATTTAAGAAAAAAATCAAACAAAACGCAACAATAACCAAACAGTTTGTCGAACTGAGCGTGATTAGCCGCATAAAAGTAAAACAATTAATAAAAACAGTATGTGGCGCAAATATTATGACTTCTAGAAACATGAATCTATAAAAATATTGACCACGGTCCAGTTAAAAAAGCGCAACGGATAACAAGTGGCAGGTAGAAACAGTAAAAGATTGAAACTTGTTAAAAATCGATGAGCCTTAACAAGGAAAATCAATTTTAAAGTTTTATTCTATGCTATTAAACAAAATATGACCATTTAATGATCAGCAGGGAAGATCGACATAAATATACTCGTTTAAGCTGGGCCATTGAAAATTTGAATTGGCTATAAAAAAGAAAGTACTGATAATTTAAAGTTCTATTAAAAAGGTTGAACTTTGTCACTTAATAATGGAACACCATCCGATGCGTTTTCGCTTCGCCCATTGGACTAAGGATTGTTGGGCAGGAGATTGCCACATATGAGGTTCAGAGAACTCACAGGTGACTATTGAGAAGACAATGCATCCACAACGAGTCACTGTTAGGTGTGGATTTTGGGCTGGCAGCATCATTGGGCCATTCTTCTTCGAAAATGAGCAAGGAGCCGCCGTTTCCGTCAGCGGTGAGCGTTACCGAGCCATACGCAACGAATTTTTGTTTCCAAAAATTGAAGAGAATAACATGTTTAACATTCGGATTCAACAGGACGTGGCCGCATGTCATACAGCCAACGCAACCATCGATATCTTACGCACTTAAAATCGAATAACCAGCCGAAATTGTGATGTCATTTGGCAACCTCGGAGCTGTGATTTAAGCCCTTTGGATTATTTTCTGTGGGGAGCCATTAAGGGCAATTGTTTTGCAAAGCATTCAGAGACAATCGAAGCATTGCATAAATTGGTTTTTCTTTCCTTTTTTAGTCCTTCATGTAATCTATACGTTTTTAACCTAAACATATCTTCAAGAGTGCTGAAAGATAAATGCTAACAAAACAACCCTACATGTTAGTGTCTCGACTTGTGAGGACCAAAAGCAAATGTATTCCTCTAAAAATGAGGATTGAAAAGTTTTAGAGCAATCCCAGAATATTTTGACTCAAAGTGGCTGCGTTCGTAAGCGGGACCTGAAATAGTTTTTTCTTTCCTTTTTAGTTCTTCGTGTAATCTATACGTTTTTAACCTAAACACATTTTCGGGAGTCCTGAAAGATAAATGCAAATAAAAAAACCCTACATGTTAGTGTCTCGACTTGTGTGTCTCGACTTGAGTGATCAAAAAGAAAGCAAATGTATTCCCCCTAAAATGAAGATTGAAATGTTTCAGATCAATCCCAAAATATGTTGACTCTAGGTGGCTGCGTTTGTGAGCGGGACCTGAAATAGTTTTTTCTTTACTTTTTTATTTCTTCATGTAATCTATACGTTTTTAATGTAAGAACATCTACGGGAGCTCTGAAAGATTAAACAAACAAACAAAAACCCTACATATTTGTGGCTCGACTTGTGAGGACCAAGAAGAAAGCAAATGTTTTCCTCTAAAAATGAAGATCGAAATGTTTCAGATCAATCCCAAAACATGTTGACTCTTGATGACTGCATTCTTGAGCTGTCACCATTAAAATTGACATATTTCTTGAATTAAAATCTTGGTTTTATTCTGTTGTTCAAAAAACTGACAAAATTTAACACCATTGAACAATTTTTAATGTTGTGACGCATGAACCAAATCTCGTTTGAAAGGTACCATTTCTGATTCAGTGTCCTTTTATGTACGTTTAAAAGGTACCATTTGATGTGAAACTGCGTTTACAGTTTTTCATTTTGTGATCCAGTGTCCTTTTTACAGGACCTCAAAGTTTAAAAATTTTGTTTTTATTATATTTTATTATTAGTCCCACGAATCAACTTTGGTATCAAAATAAGGAGAAGAATTAAATCTTTTATTTTTGAGCCGCTCCTCTGTATTATTAAGGACATACGAGGGTTGCAATATTTTATATTTTATCATTGGAAATGGTTTGATTGTTTTTCAAAATATTCTCCTTTAAGATTAATACAATTTTCGAAGCACTTTTTCCACTCCGGCTGAGGCACCTCCAAAACATGATTTTTTAGCGCTTCAACAGCTGCTTCGTGCGATGAAAACGTTGACCACGCATTTTTTCATGATGCTAGGGATTAAGAAGTCATTGGGTGCCAAATCAGGGCTATACGGTGGATGGTCTATCAATTCGACATCTTGAGTAATCAAATAGCAAATAGTGTTTCAGCTGATGTGTGAGACACATCACATTGTCGTGATGCAAAATGATCTGTCTTCTCTTATTATCTTTCCTCATTTCTTCGAACACTGTTAGCAAACAGACGGTTGTATACCACTCAGAACTGACCCTCCTACGTTCCACTAAAGGCACTGTGGCAACATGGACGGTTATACCAAAAAAAATGCAATCATTTGATTCGATGTACTTTTTCCACGAACAACTTTTGTTGGATTTGGCTCGTCTTCAAAGACCCATACGGTCGATTGCTGTTTTGTATCGGGTTCATATGCATAGATCCATGATTCGTCAACCTGTGACAATGTTATACACTGCCTTTGAGCGGTTATACTTTTTCAACATCTCTTTGCACCAATCCATACGAGCCTTTTTTTGAAAATGCAATATCTGATTGATGCTTGTTATACTAATGCCCAATGACGGCTCAATCTCACGGTATGTCACATTTCGGTCTTGCTAAATCAGTTCACGTACAGCATCGATGGTTTCTGGCAAAGTGTCCGAAGTTGGACGTTCTTCACGAAATTCATCCTGGAGCGAACGGCGTCCGAGACTGAACTCGTGGTACCAGCGATTAACAGTGGTTTTTGATGGTGTTTCGTCGCCAAAAGTCGAAACAAGTTGATTTAAACACTCTTGTCTCAATAGCCCACGCCAAAAATCGTAAAAAAAATCATTTTTTGACTGAGATGAATTTGTCTACACACTGTAAGCAAAACATTTCGACCTCAAATGACAAAACGTTCTGAGTGAAGTATGCTAAAAAATTTCAAAGTTTCCAATGGAAGTTCCAGTTTGCACCTGGGAACAATAGTATTGTCAGAACCCGAAATATAAATAGCGTCCCTCGTAAAAATTTACTTCAAGTGTATCAATTTACAACAGTACAAAGTTGAAATTTTGCTATGTGGCACTCCTTATTCAGGGCTTTAACCTTTAACATACATTTTTTGAAGGATATTAACCAAAAAGATAGTGAGATAAAAAAATTAATAATAACTAGACGATATGTTTGCATTGGACTTGAAATTACTTTTAAAAGTCTACAAAATTGTTTAAATTTTCCATATTTGTTTTTTTTTACTATTTTTTTTTTGCTTCTTAAAATTTACTTGAAATTACTTTTAAAAGTCTACAAAATTGTTTAAATTTTCCATATTTGTTTTTTTTTACTATTTTTTTTTTGCTTCTTAAAATTTACTTTTGTTCGCTGCATTTAATTTCCTATCATAATATGCTCAGCCGTGACTGTCAATCTGTTTGTTTTGTATTCAATTTATTTAACAGCCTCTTTGCTAACGAATTTGTAGCTAAATGCCGCAGCACATAAGCGTTATTTTGTAAATCGAAAGTGTATTTCAATAAAAGGCTGTGCGTTTTTGTTTCTCTCTCAATGACTTGATTGATAATTCGCTTTCAACGTTTTTTTAACGATTACCAATTGGCCTTAGTAAGGAATTAGTGAACAGTTAATGATTGCACTTGAATGCCTAACACCACCACGTACGGCGGATGGCCGATGAACGGCGCATCATGCTTTTGCTGTAACGTCGTGGCATACGTTAATGCAATTAAATGCATTTTTTGGAACAAAAATGAAATTTTAATATTGATTTTTATCAGATTTTTACGCATTCATGATAAAGCAACATATTTTATTTCAATTTTTGTAATTTTTTCTTCTTTGTTTCTCTACATTTGATTAAATGATGTCTTCATTAGGCGCAATGAAAGTTTGAAAACTTAAATATTTCATTTGTGTACTTGGCGTTGAAGTATTTTGTTCACAGCTAGATAAAAAGTAATTAATATTTATTAAATAAACAAAAATGGGAGATATAGCAAAATTAAATCGTTCAACATGCAATTTTCAATAAAATGTATTCAAAGCGAGGCTCTTTACTCTAGGCCAATGCAACGCAATGGAAAGTGTTTTCTTGCTTTTATCTTTTTCTTCTTTGAGACTTAAAACCACAAGTGGCATTAAGCCAAAAACCAAAAAACTTTATTCATTTTTTTGGTATTTAATGACCTTTTGGCTCTTACAAAATGTGAATGAACTTTAAATTAGGCATGTGTGGTGGTGGTGTTGAATGTATCCAAGTCTGTGCTCGAGTGTATGTGCAGACAGGTCTAAGACCGGCCAATATCTATTTCTATTTCTAGAGTTACTAACACAGCTGAAGCTTGTTCAGTTTCAGTGGAATGTTTTAATGTAACTTGGTTATGGTTAAACGTTTAAACCACTAACCCAAAACGAGCGAAAGTTTTTTTTCTTTGTTGGTTTCTGTTATTTCCTATCATGGCATTTCTTTTTCATTGTCTTTTCTTCCTCCATTGACATTCCCAGCCAAGTGTTAGTGGACATTCATACACATGGTCTACAAACTACCAGCAACTATTTCGGGCAGTCAACCAAAGTGTGTCGCGTTTTGGAAAAAATATCATAATTGGCATATTTTTAATAACAATTATGCGATAGTTTTGGTAGTCCGTTTGTTTAGCTGTTGCTACAAATATTTGCGGTTAATAAAACTACATGTCTCTCCTTGTTTCAAGTCCAATTGAAATTGATTGACATCCCAGAAATTATGGACTTTATGCAGCTACCATAGACAAACAAATTGTCATTTGTTTGGCATCAAAATATGACATCTACAAATTATTATTGTCTTCTTTTCTGGTTCTCGCAGTCAATGACAATGCTTAACATTTAAATCGCAAACTCTGCAAAATATAAAAAAGTTTAGTAGTTGTGGTGGCATTTGCAATGGGGTTTAAATGTTAAAAGGCTTGTGGCATTTTTGTTCCGTATCAGTGCATAAAACCTATAATTCATGCTAGGGTCATACAATATTTAGCGTACTGTTTCGATGTAGAAGAAGAAAGACTGCAATTAAAGTAGAACTAAGCAAGAATTTGGAACCCGCGGGCCCATAAGCACAACCTCAGTTATGGCGAAAGAACAGTGGCTTCTAGCGGGAAGAGATTAATAAGGCAAAAATGAGAGTATTGCATCGTATTAGCGCTTTCTAGACGAAAAGGCACCACTACAAGTCCACGAAGGCTCTACGTCCAGACGGAAACTATATGTTGTTGTTGAAACACTTGGAAGTACTTGGCCAAGTGCTCAATCTGTCACTAGGCACTTCAATGCCTGGAAAATTGAGGGATTGTTACCGTTACTAAAGTCAGGAGAAGACGCAAGCAGAGGCGTATCTTACAGGTCGACGCTAGATGCCCTGCTCCTCCCCAGACTGATCGAACACTTTTCATGTGCTTATCATAGGCATGGGTTCCGCAAGCAGCACACATATTAGTCGCGGCCTCAACCAGACACGTCCCTTACGTTGGGTCGTAAACTATATGTATGGGCGCCAGTCAAATTAAGGATTAGGAGACAGCAAGTTAAAACCCTATAGAGTTTGACAGGGAGTTTCCTCAGCGGGGTACAATTCTCTAGGCCCCTACATTGGCTCGTAAGCTATAATTGTTAGGGGGCCTGTAGAGAACTATATGTGAGTATAACGCAATGGAAGAAAACGCAGACCTAACAGCCAGTCAAGTGTAGAATTTAGAATTTGGAGACAGTTATTCAAAACCCCGTAAAGTTGAAAAGGAAGTTCACCCCGTTGGGTTGATATCTCTGGCACTGTTTAAATTTTACCTCTCTAAATATCCTGTACCACTTAACGGCTTTGAAATTGTGTCGTAAGCTGGTAGCTGCACAAATCTTTGCGTCAGGGCCTAAAGAGGGCGACATATGCCATTTAATCAACTGTTACCTCACAGATTTAGCACGCTTCTTCGCTGCGAGCAATATGAAAAAATCGGCCTTCAGTTATCGCAAAGGTGCCGATTGACCTTAATGTGCCGACTATAAACTTCCCCGAAATCCTTCGGTTCGCATTGGACAGCCTTTTCCGAGCCTCTGCACCTACTACAGCTATCTGCGAAAAGTTGAAAGTAGGAACTAGGATCTCAAGTCACTTGACGGCATTACTTAAAAAACTGGCTTGTTGGAACTGCCTTGTTGACCTCTTACAAAATGATAGGGGGCCTCTAGAGAACCATATGTGAGTATGACACAATGGAAGAAAACGCAGACCTTACAGAAAGCCACCCTGAGAATATCAACAGGGTGTCTCATGTCTTTTGAGAACATAACATGCTACATCTCTATAATTGTCCGACCAAGGAAACTCAGCTGAACCTAGATCTCTTTGGGCGCATCAAGTTTAAATGGCTAGTTTCCTCCACTGGGATGACAAAACAGATCCCACATAGACGAATACGAAATATATTTCAACAACCCATTCTTATCCTAAAAATAAGTCTGTATTTGGATTCGTGGTAAAATTTGAAATACTTTAAGTACCCAGATGTCCAGATATTTACAATTGGCAACTTTTTTTGACTAAAAGTTTGACTAATACGGTTGTTTTTAAGGTCAATGAACAGTCTCAGTTAAAACAAATTTAAATATTTGAATTTCAAAAAATTTGTGTAAATCCATCCAATGTAATCATATTAAGGTTTGTAGTGAAATTTGCAAATTTTACAATTGGCAGCTTGTTTTTACTATAATGATCGTTTTTTGGTTTGTGAACCAACAACGGTCTCAGCTAAATCTTAAAATTAAATACATAATTATTTATGTTTATTGAAAAACCACAGACTTGAACGACACCCGTAGCGTTATGTCTTATTGGATAGCTTAGCTTGACAAGGTGGGGTTTTCTGTACGTATTTTCTTCCAGAAAAAAACCAAGAAATACTTCTTTAGTAATTATTTGGTTTGCTGCCAAGTTATTGCTTATTTCTTTACAACTTTAGCCATAAATATTGCGAATTCTTTAACGCAATTGCTGTTGTTCTTAAGGTTTGAATAATATAGCACAGTTACTATGAACTACATATCTCTAGCTGACATGCCTTCAGCTGGAAAACACTTTGTATAACTATTTCATATTGAATACCATAATAGCCAGCCAATATCAGTTTCACCCCAAAACATATTCGCCCAATAACATTTCCAAACACTTTTCGAAAGGTTTAATGGCCTTTAGTGGAATAAAAAGCAAGCAGGTATGCAAGCAAACAAACAGCAGCACCAAAGTGAAATGTTGTGAAAGATCAACAGCCAGGCGGCACAGAGCTGGGCCCTGCTGTTACTAAATTCGAGCCAGCGTTGACTTGGCTTGGCTGACTATTCACTGTTAACACTGTTTATACGCCGCTTTTGTTTTCTAATGATTCAATGACTACTGACTGGCAAAATGTACGGCAACGTCGACGACGACTGGTGAAGAGACACAATGTATCGTCAGTCTGACGGAAAAAATGCCGAAGAATGTATAACATAACGATGAATGAACGTTAATATGTTTAGAGGTTTTTAGTGAGCGCATTAATGTGATATTGCGGTATTAAACAATAACATTTTTCACGCCGTTGCCACCGCTGTTGCTTGCGATTGTAGATGTTGCTATTTTTCGCCGGTAATTAATGTTTTTCTTGTGCCTGTATATGTAGTGTAGGCATTCGAAGTGTACGAACTTAAACGCTGTGATAATGTGAACAAATGTATTAGGAAACGCGACACTTACGAACATGTACAATGGGTAAACTTGACAAAAACGTTTTTATAATAAATAGTCAATAGGTGGTGAAAATGTAATAATACACAGAAAAACAATTTGCAGGGAGGAAGAGGATAAGAAAGATGGGGCAGTACACTGGTTGGAGGGCCCTTATTTCACTAGGAATGGTACAATTTATTAACGGTGGCAGATACCCACTTCCAAAAGTGTTACAATTTCTCTAACTCTAAATATCAGGTATTTTTTCAATCGGAAAAAATGTTTATACTGATAGAACTATTTTGAGAAAGAAGGGTCTAATAAAAAGAATATAGGCCTCAAAAATAAAAGCTAAGCCATTAAAATAAATGAAGATAAACACCTTTAAAGTTAAGCCAGAGAATGGAAACTTCAGGTACCTTCCCATTAATTAGTTTCCTATCGGTGAATGACGAATTTAGGACGAAAATAAAAAGATGGTCATAAGGATATGTTGGAGTACACGCAATATTCCTAAAATATGATGTTTGTGACATGTGTATGCCGAGGGGTTTATGTAATTCACATGTAACTTAAAAAGTAAGTCAAAAAGTTAGTTAAACGGCGTGGTAGTTTTATGAAAATATGGCCCGTTGTAGTCCTATTTCATCAGGCTTTTGTTACAGGTAAATTATAATAAACTTTATCAAATTTGTTTAAACCATACCCCGTATTCTGTTATTGAAGCGGCACACGTAGTGCCAGGGCGACAGCCCATGGCCGAAGATTGCTGCTTCGGTTCCGGTTCTGTCGTGGGATTTATAGCCCGTATGTGGCTTCTAGAGCACCAGGATCTAGATTTGTGACAGTACTTGCTTGAGGTCAGCTTTATTCAAACCATGAACCAATTAAAATAAACCTCATCAGATGCCAGCCGATACCCTAACAGCCGGTTCTATGTACCGACCGAATTGGCCCTAAGCAGCAATTCTTCGGCCAACAAAACAACAGCTGCCAGCCAAATTTGACCAAGAACTCATCCTATTTAAGGCTTCAAGAATGTCAGGAACTGCAGTCGGGAATGACATTTGATTGACATCAGTTGAGTTTTTATGTATGCCAAGTTCAACAGACTGGTTTATTATAAAACAAAGTTTGATTGAAGTCGGAAAAGTCAATTAAAGTCAATTGCAAACATTTGTACTAGGGTGAAGCCGTTCATTGTTTACAAATACTCGACCCACAGCCACACTATTTGTTCGTGCTTCTTGAATTGTTCTGATGTGGAAGATCAATATCTCGACATAGCCTTTTTTAATTGTGAAATGTTATGGGACTACTTACAAGTTAGGCTCCACGTGATCACCATACATATTTTTAATAATCACATACCGTTTTTGCTTACAGAAAGCTCGGTCCACTGTGTTCTTTAAATTGTTCTGATGTGGACGATAAATTTCTCGATGTAGCCCTTTTTATTTTTAAAATTCTATGGTTATCAGTAACAGCGTGCTCCACTAAACAATCGAAAAATTCCAAACAATTTTAAGTGGCGCAATGGTTATACAACTGTATGTGAAGGCGTTTACATTTTCTTTTTTCTGATTTATTCTTGAATGCCTATAAAATACGTGGAAAAATAATTAATTTTTCAACTGAGAAATTAATTTTAAATAACTTACTTTTCAGTTTTAATTATCTTTTTAATTTGCCTTCACTAGAATTTGAACCAACGATATTCTGCTGACTAGTCCGACATGCTACGTACTAGTCTATCAAACCATATTGTATGTTAACCTCAAACGGTACATATAACCGGCCTGCCCATGGCTGGGAAGAACACCTTCCTTGCTGTCATCACTCACTAGGCATGGCAACATACCTTCTACTACTTCTAGAAGGAGCCAGGAATGTTTATTGAATATCTCTCATTGACAATATGATGGTGTTCTTGCAGGCTTCCTCAGAGAATGCACCAACGAATGAGTATAGGATTAATATCAAGACCTTCTAGCAGGATTTCCTAGAGAAGTGACATGAAAAAGTGTGGGGGATCATTTTTCATGTGAAAAGGTCTTCTGGAACGCCTAATATTGGAAGGCATTGACGAATATGATCTTAATCTGAAAGGAGGCCTTATATGTTTATACGAGACCTTCCTCTGGATCTGAAGAGACGCCTTTTAGAAGGTTTTCTTATGAGTTATAAACTAGTCTTCGATCGAGTTTCTAAAGCGGCTTAATCTGGGCCGTATATAGCGGCAATTTAAGCTCCGGAACAGCCGCTGGCTATAACGACGGTTCTGTAAAGGGTAGAGTTAATTACTTAGCTTTAATTGCTGCCAGAAGCACCAAACCAGTTGCCGCTGCAGCAGCCCGCCTTGGAAACTGTGTTGAGTAATACTATTGACCCGTTTAGACTGGTTTGTCCACAGGCGCAGGAGATAGAGTTATTATCCCAAAGAAGTTTCGCTCTGCGCTTCCTTAGTTATCAAATTTTCTATTTTAGCACTCAACATATTCTTTCTTTCGTATAAAAAAATTTAATAATGACACGAGCAATTTTTCACAAACTTCAAATGTGTTTTCCCTCTTTTAGATGCTTCTTCTTATTAAAATAAATAAGCACGACGCACTGCCAACCTCATTTTACAAAGCTTAAATTATGCTGCGTTCACATTAAACTGTTTTTGATAATCTGGCCCATATATACCTGGTACTCTATTTTTTACATTCCTTTTGAATAGGACATGTAAAGACAAGATTTAAGGTTTATTTAATAATCAATCAAAGCCACGATAGAATAAATGGGTGGCCTTGCCAGATTTTTAATATAAATATTATAAAATTATATTCCTAGAAAAATGCTAGAGCAAGTTAGGAAACTCTTTTTGTTTACTTATAGATAGTATAAGACTATACAAACAACCATGTAAACAAAAGATTTGGGAGGTTGAATGTTGCGAAAATAAGACCCGCTGTAGACCAACAGATTTTTAACCAGCGCGAGGGATTTAAAATAACGTCACAATTAGATATTTTGACTTAAATTATTCAGATTTTGTATGGTATTTCGTACAAGCTAAAGGTCTACGAAACGGCAATGAAGGTACTTCCGTAAAAGTGGTATTGTACCATGCATTGATGTTTATCAGTTTATCCTGATTTAAGTCGGTCCCCAATTTCATATGCATTAGCCTCATGAGAGATGTCCATCCCGCTCTAGAACTATGATAATAACAAAAGGTTTTGTGCGGTCCCTATTATTTCGCCACGATTTTTCATACAAAGTGCTTCTCGTATGGCTACAACGAACTCATGGATATAAGAACTTTCCTTATATCAAACAAATTCGAAACCCCCATTTGCAAAATGTTACATAATTTTCTACGTTTATAACGAATACAAAATTACCTTCTTATTATAAACAAAGCTTGGCTACTTTTATTGTTAGCAGCATTTTCATTTTAGGTAAACAAACAAATAGTCATATTTTCATAGTTTGACAGATTAGAAAATTTCGGATAACAAAAATGTCGGTAGAAACAAAAATGCAAACCATTTGTGAAATTGTAAATGTTTCTTTTTACTTCTATAACGAACTATATTAAACGGTCCCCTTAAAGAGCGTTATAACCGTGTTCGACTGTATTATATTAAAAAATATGTTAAATATGGAATATCTCAACTTAGTGCTAAATTATACAGTTCCTACTGTCACAGTTAGGTGGTAACTCTTAATTTATCCTGAATGTTTAAAGCTGACCCATTTTACTTTTAACATATATATTTGCTCGTGGTTATTAATATTTGTTTAATTGGATATGTTACTCTACAAGTAAGATACCTTTTTCTAAGACTTGTAAAAACGTCTCCACTAAATCTTTGAGGAGCCGGCACTAAACAGTTTAAGAAAAATGCAGTATGCTAGTGTACTTATATTTCTGATTATTATTTACTTCAATCACAAATGAAACATAATCTGTATTAAATATCTAAAGTAAATATACTCCCTACATTTCATTCGTTTCGTTCAAACAACAATTGACAAACTCATTATCGAACAATTGGCTTTGTATAATACGAATTGAACTTTCAAAATTCAAATTGAAAATTGTTATTAGGAAATTTTTGCATGTGGTAACAAACAAACTTGTCTGATTAAAAAAAAACCATTTTTACACTCGTCTGCTAACAGGAATATGTTCATTGCGAACAGGATGTAAATGAAGCCTTAATTCTTAGCTACAAAAACAAGTAGGAAAGATCTTACAAAATCATAACTTGGTACTTATATACTCAACATGCCATTTAGGGAATAAGGGAAACTTCTCTCATTTCTTATACTCATGTTTACTGTTCGGGAACAACTGTATAATGCCGGTTTCAAAACAGCTTATGTTTTTTATAGGCAAGAGATTAATCCCTAATCACAGTCCTTTTTTTCTATGAAAAACATATGTAACTTTCTTTCTTCCCTACTTTGATGAAATATCAAAGATCATTTCCACTATACAATAAAACATTTTTTAAACACTGTGAGGCGGTGCAGACCCTCGCCGAATAGATCTTACAATCTTGTGGAGTGCATGATTGTCAATCGTATGTCACGAAGACGCAACATTTGTCTTTTGCTTTGCTTGATATTACAGGGCTTGGGACTTCTTTTTTGCTTGCCATACATATTTTATGAGTTTATATGAATAGAAAGTAACATTTTAACACTTGTTATTATGCTCGTCACTAAAAAGAAATGCAAATATTTCGTTATTTTTTGTTTTTACATTATTTTCAATTTTCTTTCAACGTTTGTTGCCTGCCTGATGCTTCTTTAGCTAAGTTTCTGTCGCTGATTTTTTTTATGCGCCTTCCTTTTCTTTTATTTTCTTCTTATAAACAGAGACAGTGTGAATTTTTTTCTTTTTTATGTTTACAATTTGCTAACAGCACACATTAATTTCTCTTTTTTTCTAAAACTCGGCGTCATCATCTTGATAAAGGAAGATAGAAAAATGGAATGAAAAAAATCAAAACAAAACTAAAAAACAAACGCAAAAAAGCACTGCAGGGGAAATGGAGTTTCTTTTATAGAAAAAATAAAAGAAGAAATTAAAATTCTAGCAAAAGCAACACACAAAAGAACGAAGAACTTTCAAGAAGGCCAAAAACAAAAGACTTAGACAACAAACTTGAGGTAAAGTCTCTTGACTGGCATTTCTGCTTGGTGGGTGCCGGGGAGTGTTTCCTGTTTGAGTGTGTGTGTTGAAACCTCCCCAAAAACAACAAAGAAAGAAAAGAATTTTCTTGTTGTTGCTGTTGTGGTAAGAATTTGAGTCTTGCGTCCGGGCCAGGCAAGTCAAGTTATTGATTGATTGATTATTCTTTTGGTTTACATTGTTCGGCCGGAACCAGTTCTCTTCTTATAGGATTTTCTTGGCAATTCTTTTTCTTCTTTTTTCAGTTCTTTTGGTTTTTTTTGTTGTTTTTGCATGCTTAACTGTTTTATTTTACGTTACCGTTCTGCGTGAAGTATACACACGTTTGGCTTGGCATTTTTATGCTGTTTTTTGTGTTTGTGTCTGTCTGTGTTGTTTTTGTTAAGCCATAAAAAAGAGGCTTTGGTTTGGGGTTTTGCTTGTTGTTGTTTTATTCTTTCAGAATTCCATTTGCAGTTACGGTTATAAGCTGTAAACTGCTGGTCATTTGCGTTTATTGGCAATGAACTGAGTTTTACAAGTTTACACTGTTTTGCTGGAGCACTAAACAGTGGAACAGAAATTGTGGACTTTTTTTGCGATAACAAATCCTGTTTTTAAACTCGCTAAGGCATTGAGAAGAAAAAAAGGAGTTGCATTTGTTTAGAAAATCTTGACCCAAATTCTCGTTTGTTTAAGTTGCTAAAAACAACTTTACTACAACACTTGCAGTGATTTCCAAGTCTATTAACAATACCTTGAACTTTAGCTAGAGTTTAATTGATTGAATCTATTATCTATTTTAAGATTATCTAATTTAATGAGTATAAAATGGTTGTCGCTGTTTTTAATTACAGGCTAAATTTGTCGTTCGTTATTTTTTGCACTTGCCAAACTTTTAGCCATTTAGTCAAACATCAACATAAAGAGCAACAACAACAGCAGCAACAGCAGGTATTTGATTATGACTGCATTTTTTATGCTTTTCGAACGAGTACTCGTACCAGCACCAACACCACACCTTCTAAGGCAGCCTCTCCATCTGGCTGACTGATAAAAATTTAAGATGGCTGCTTGAAAACTACAATACTAAGCATACCTCCATCAAGACGTCATTTTAAAATTCCTTAACCTGCCCATGGTGCTGATGATGATGATATTATCGCTTAATTTTTATTTCAATTATTTAAAAATGTATATAAACAACCACCGAGTCGGGTGTATCGATCAGCATCGAACCTCAGCAAAATGCCACGCAGTAGATTTTTGTTTTTTTCTTCTTTTTCGTTTTAGTTTTTTGAAAATATTTACATTTTTTCTTCGCTTTATCAATAATTTATAGCTTCACTTCAAAAGCAAACAGTAAGAGTAGCAGCAACTAAGATTTTTTCAATATTACAAACAATCCAAAGCAAAAATTCACAGACATTCCATTGTTCACCCCAAAAGAATGACACTTGATTTGTTGGAAATTTCAACACAACAACAACAAAAAGTATGAGCAAACATTCACACAACTTAAATCCATGTATTCGTGAATATCAGTCTGTATATACTATACCGACATTATATTTTTTACTTCTACACACCTTTTAGACACAAACACTCAGTTAAACTTGGTTATCTTTACTGGTCGTGGTTAACTCGTTTTGCTGTTGTATGGGTTTACTTCCAATAAAAGTTGATGATGATAATTCTTTAAGATTGTATGGGTTCTGAAAATATTCTCTTGTTGTAGTTGTATTAGAAATCTCTGTATTCGTTTTCTTTTGTTTGTTGTTTCTTCAGAGCACTTTGTTATTTGTTTCTTAATAGATATTTTCCTTTGCACGTTTTCGGCGTTTTTTCGTTTTTAAGCGCGTTTCCACCACCAAAACGTTCGACAGTCAACAGGCAACTAACAGGTAGTTGCTCGTTTCATTCGTGGTAACACACAAAACGCCAGGCTAGTTCTTTCATCGTTGGCCAAGTGAATACTCACACACAAGCGCTCGCATACGCTCATAAAAGTCAAATAAAACGTGTGCCGTCCCCTCTGACTCCAAATTGAGAAAACAAATTTAAATGTACGTGATCTCACTTTAAACTATGCAACCAACCACAGCTTTCCCTTTTTAACAAAAAATATGTTCCTACACTCTCACATAAATTTCTGAAAATATTTCTGCCTAAAAAAACCCAATATAAATTGTAACTCAAATAAATCAATTATCGTACCGTTAATATTAAAATAAATAATTTAAAATTTCTTCTTGTTTAAATACTAACGATCTTACTCTCTCTCTCTCTCTCTGTTAATATTTTGACAGTACACTGCAACTGTCAAACGCATAGGAACGGCTGTGTATGTTTTTCTTCATCTTTGAGAGAGCAGCAGTGCCGACTCAAATTGAGCTAAAAAATAACAGTAGCAAGGTGCTTACCATAAAACAAACACAAGACATAAGCAACAAACATGCCTCAATGCAGGGTGACACCGATACTTAAGCAACATGTGTAAAATCGCATCAAACTACTGTGTAACCACGACTGGGCAACTTACAACAATCAATCAAAAAAATTGGATATTTGCGGAAAATCGACCTAACAAACCGCACTTGTTTAAAAGGGTAAAATAAATACATAAAATTCTACATAGATTTTTATAGACACCTCAAACACTTAAAACCTGAAAAAGTCATCTTTTTTGGAACACAAAATAATGAAAAATATGGACCATTTTACAGCAGGCAAAGCCAATGTTGACGATTTGTAAACTAATATTTGACCTAATGATGACATTGCAAATTGAAATGTTGATTTTTTTTAATAAACTATAGCATATGTAAAATAATGGTTGTTTTTTAGACGCGTGGGTTTCAATTTCGCCACACTTTTTTCGGAGTTTGTCTTTTTGATGTCATTTTATGCTGTTTGGTTTGCAATTTTATAATGGATGGAATTACTCCGGACAACGTTTGCAAATCGTGGTGAATGGGCCCAAAACAAGATGGCCACCTATCGTGATTTTTACGAGAAAACTTTGTTCAGCGATGAAGATCATTAAGTTAAATGGTTACGTTAATAACCAAAATTGTCGCATTTGGAGTAATGAAAATCCACAAGCCATTGTTGAGACGCAGTTACATCCTCAAAAATTCACTGTTTGGTGTGCTATATGAGCAGAGGGAATCATTGGTCCATATTTCTTCAAACATGTAGCCGGCCATAATATTACAGTCAATGGAAAACCCTAGAGTCATAAATAATGACTTTTTCGTGCCTGAATTGGATGATGTTGATGTGAACGACCTTTGGTTCCAACAATACGGCGCTACATGCCTTACAGCCAAACTTTTGGTGAGCTATTATCTCGCGTTGCGGACCTGTGGCGTGGCCTTGAAGATCGTGCGATGTAATACAGCTGGACTATTTTTTGTGGGGTTATCTAAAGTCGCTTTTCTACGCAGATTGACGCCTGGGAAGAGAATATTTGACGCGTTATTGCCGATATACAGCCCCAAATGCTGCAAAAGTTGTCGAAAATTGAGCCTCGGCTGGAATTTATTCGAGCCAGCCGCGGCGGCCACTTGCCCGAAATCATTTTTAAAACATAATGCAAACCCTTATCTTTATAAAAAAATAATTCTTCGCCATACCATAAATAAATTATATGCGTTTTATTTCTTCTTGAACGCCACATGTTTGAAACAAACATTTCTCTCTGGGCGACTTTCGCCCATTTACAGCCACTATGTGACCATTTACGCGAGGCAACTTTACTGGCCGCAGTTCGTATTTTTTATGAGAGAGAGGTAAGGAGAATTAAAAAAAAACTTGCCCGTATTGTCAATTCCTTTTGTGTGTGAAGTTGGCTGCAGATTATTTTAGCAAATTTCACATACAAATCAGAACGAATAAATTTCAGAATGCCAGAAAAGGCAATAATGAAAGTAATAATAGCCGTAACCGAATTGCCTTGTGTACACACAAGTGGTAAGTTCAAATGGTAATCATAAAAATTGACGCAAGTAAAGTTGCCTAGTGTAAATGGGGATCATCTACTGGCTTTTAACAAAAACATGGACTGCTAAGACTAGATCACCTAATATTTTTTTTTAATTTAACAAAGGAAAAATGGAGGTCATAGTTGCGATGAGTTTCGGCTTATGTGGTTCCAATAGAACGTCCCGTATGGACAAAAATGTAGGCCGAGGGAGCCTAAAAACGGCCCTAATAATGGGAGATCCATCTAGAGGTATTTTTTCAGAACAAAAAAAATATAAAAATTCAAATCAGTTGCGGCCAACATTTGAAGGAAATTATATTAAAAAAATAAATACCATAAAATGTCCTTTCAAATTACCAATAGAGATTCCACACTTGATTTAAATTTTTATATTTTTTTTTTGTTCTGAAAAATACCTCTAGATCGATCACCCTATAGTTAAAAGTACAGAGCAGTGGTAAATATGGGCATTGAATTTAGACAGTTTTCCTACGAATCTAAATATTATTTTAGAGAAGGTCTAGTCTAGGAAATAGTTTATCGGAAATTCGCATTTTTGCCCCACTAATTTAATTTCTAAGACCGCGTCAAAAAC
Source organism: Hydrotaea diabolus (assembly GCA_963513945.1). NCBI lineage: Eukaryota > Metazoa > Arthropoda > Insecta > Diptera > Muscidae > Hydrotaea > Hydrotaea diabolus. Next base: position 8,023,595 of record OY740718.1, read on the forward strand.
TTTCTGAATGATATCGTCGTAACCATTCCATTCCGCGAAGGAATCTTTGTCGATAATGGTTGATATATTTTTCTAAAGAAGGTTTTTATACCGTAGACATTTGAGATTGAAAACACTTTTATTCATTTCGTTTTTTGCCACATTCTTTTTATTAAGTTTTCATTTGTTTTTTTTTTTATTTGTTGTTTGTATAGTATTTTTAAAATAATCGTATTTATTTTAATAGTTCTTAAACAAATGTACTTCTTTTTTTGTTGTTTAGTTTAATATTCAGGGATGACAGACACTAAGAAAAATACTTCAAATTGGAGTTACGGAATACTTCGACTGTTTTAAAGTTCCAAATTTTTGTAAAATGGAATATTTTTTTTAAGTTAGGTTTTCGGTTCTGTGGTTGGATAATAGGGGGGACGTTAGGAGGGATGCTTAAGCTTTAGTTTCAACTGAATATTATGAAATTGCCACTAGTCGTGATTGTTGTATGTATTGGGGTAAGTTAGTACTAGAAAAGAAAAAGAAAATGTTGTTTTTCTCGTATACTTGATTTTGCTTTTTGTTAATTTCGTTAACATTAAATATACAACTTAAAATACAACAAACTTAATATTGACTTGGTAGGTTTTGAATATTAGGAATATTGGGGGGTGGGTGTTGAGGCTCGGTCAAACGTTAATTTGTTTTTAATTTTGCTGAATATTCCATGGATAGAGAAGGAGGAGTAGGGAGGCTTAGGAGGCATTTTTAAATCTAAAAAATATTGCATCAATATTGTAGGTTTATTATATAGTTTATCATTATCATGTATGTATATTATTTGTATTTGTATATAGTATATTTTTGTTAGTTCAAGACTTGGTATACACTTTTCTTTAGAGGTTTATAATCCTCAGCTATTTACGTTTTCGATTTTGTTCATTGTCAGTATACATTGAATGTAGTGGTTGGTTGAGTGGTATGGTATAGGGTATTTGTGTTCATTTATATCTTCCGTTCTCTATAATACTAAACGAGTGGTACCTTTTTGTGGTTGTAAAAGTGGTTAATTAAGAAGGTATGGGGTTGTTTTATCATTTATTAAATTTTGTTTATGCAAAATGAAAATTAAATTTAATTTATCTCGTATACATTTGAAAAGTTTAACGTTTTCCGATTTTTGCTTTTTTTCTCGTATAACTGCGTGTGTGTTTTGTGTAATTGTTTGTTTGTTGTTCTTGCTGTATTTGATTTGTGATTATTAGATTTATCGAATATTACAATAGCTCAAATTATTATTACTTTTTTCCATTTTAGTATACATGCGGTTTCAATATTTTTTTTCAAGTATACTTGGTTGTTTTCGTTTTTTCGTTATGATCCTAATCCTAAAATTAGTAAAATACCAAAACTAAGAGAAACAAAAAAATGGAAAATACATTACGTATATGCGGCTTTTTCCAGCTTATCTAGAGAATATTCAAAATTCAAACTCATATTGCAAAATGAATGAAATGAATGCACAAAACTAGCAAAATCGAAATCATGATAAAAAAAGCAAAAATAAGAAAACTATTGCAGTTTTTTGTTTTCATTGAAGAAACGCCACCTCAATCAACACCGTCTCGTGTTGCCGCTCGCGCGTCTTCTTCTTTCATTACACTTAAATACTAATATGCTAAAAACTAAACCCAAATAAAAAACTTGAAGGGAAGGAAAAAAGATAAAACAATATTTTGTAAGAAAATAATACACCTATTACAAAAAAGATGAACAAGACAATCTGTACTACTTTACAAGAAAGCCCGCAGTAATTTTGTTTTGCAAGTTAAAATAGAAAAGTATTTTTAAAAAATAAAATAAAGAAAAATTACTAAAAACAAAAGTGCGTTAGTTTAGAAAATATTTGTGTTTTGAGGTGGGACTCCTTTTAAAGTCCTCTCTAGTATTTGTTATCGAAATAACGTCCTCAAGGGCTAAGATCTTGATGTAGAGTTGGATCGTAGCCGCCCATGCTATTGTCGTACGGCTGCTGTTGGTCATAGCCACCCGAGCCCATGGAATAGCCCATGGAATCTTGGGGCGGTGCCGGTGACATCATCGGTGTGGTTGTGCCGCTGGGAGGTCCTGCCATGGAATACGGTGAGGCTCCGGCCGCCTTCTTGGCCGCATACAGATTGGCTTCCTCTTGGGCCTTGCCTATATTCTTCTTGTAACGAATGCGCTTATTGCCAAACCAATTCGAAACTTGCGACACCTGCATGGAGAATGGAAGAAGGCAAGAAAGACTTGATTACACACGGTGCAGTGCAGTTGCCAGCAACAACAACAACATCATAAGTTATAACAATATGACAGTCGATTGATTGACTAAGAATGCCTTATTATTGCCAATAATAATAATAATAAGATATCCTTGTGGTTATTGAAAACATCTCCTATTATAATTATAACATGAGATTATCTATCGCATAATCTCTTATTATAATTATAATAATGCATCTTTAGCGAACAGATGCATACTCAGTCACTGCATTTTCAAAATGCTTGTACGTCACTAGAATGCTAAACTATCGCCGCCGTTTGAACCAAACAACAGTTGAGGAGAGTTTAGCATTGTACTGACGATTTATTCCCTTTTTATTTAGAACGAACGTACGAACGACACTTACAGTTATGCCACATTTACGTGCCAATTCCTCTTTGGCCTCCTCGGATGGATAGGGATTACTCAAGTGACTATAGAAATACTCGTTGAGTATTTCTGATGCCTGTTTGCTAAAGTTACGACGTTTGCGACGTGCGTCTAGGAACCGAGAACGCAAAATCATGACGGCCTCACAGGTTGACTGTTTCAATTGCATTTGAATCGAACTGAATTTCTTGTGGATAATTTGTACCATACGCTCAATCTCTTTGGGAGTAATGGGCCTGAAAAAGAGAAAAAAATACCTTTGAATTGATTTTTTTGATAAAGCTCAGTGATTTTTTAAGGACTATCCAGCGTAGAGTTGCAGTATACCAAATGTTAACAAAAAGCCTTGAAATATGTGGGTTTGCTACATAACACTTTGTGCACGATAGAATATTCGGAGCGTGTAAAACACTCTTTTTGTTGTTAATTAAATATTACAGATTTCAGAAATTAACCGAGTTTCGAACATTAGCAGACAACTTATAAGGTTCAAATCTACCCTGGGACTGGGTCGTTAGTGTGGAAAATACCAGAAAGGACACGGTTAAGGACCCAATTAGTTTTTGATATAGTTTACGCGTTTAAAAGATATATTTAGTTTAAGTTTTAATTATTGAGCCTTATCATAATTTTTTGTGCCAAAATCACGATTATAAATTGAAAAAAAAAAAATATATAAACAAAAATATATAAATAAATTAAGCATAATGTTTGGACTTTCCTACAGATTTTGACCTCCTAAACACGAAAATGAATTTTGAATTTTTTTTTTTGATTTTTTCGAGCACACAAGCCATTGTTTTTAAAAATTGGGCAACAAATGGTTGAGTCACACGTCCTGGTAAATTGATCGTTTTTTAGCATTTTAGTTACTTCTTTACTAACTTAAGGTTTATCGTTGAGTAGGGCTGCCTACAGCCGATTGTTTGTAAAGTACCCAGCATAGAGTGATGTATAGGGTGATCCATCTAGAGGAATTTTTTCAGAACAAAAAAAATATAAAAATTCAAATCAAGTGTGGAATCTTTATTGGTAATTTGAAAGGACATTTTATGGCATTTATTTTTTGAAAATAATTATCTTCAAATGTTGGCAACTGTATTATGGAAATGGGCGTTCGATGAGAAACGGGAAGATCCGCTGTTTTCGACCAAAATTTTGTTCAGTGATGATGACCATTCCTGGCTCAACGGCAAAGCCAATAAGCAAAATTGGCGCATTTGGGCTGAAGAGCAACAAGAAGAGGTTAAAGAGGTGCCATTACACCCAGAGAAAACCACGGTTTGGTGCGGTTTATAAGCTGGTGAAATCATCGGTGTATATTTTTACAAAAATGATGATGGCCGGAACGTAATCGTGAATGGTGCTCGCTATCGCGACCTGAAATTGAAGCCCTAATCTTGACGACACTTGATTTCAACAGGACAGTCAGTGCCACTTGCCACATAGCTGCTCAAACAATGGATCTATTGAGAGGTCATTTCGAAAAGCAGCTAATTTCACGTTTTGGACAGGTGAGTTGGCCGCCAAGATCGAGTGTTATCCAACCTTTAGACATTTTTCTTTGGCGTTACGTTAGGTCCAATGTCTGTGCTGACACACCAGCTACGATTCAGATTATGGAAGCCAACATTACGCGTGTCATTAAAGCCATACCGGTCGGAATGCTCGAACGAGTCATCCAATTCGCCCACTAAACAAAGTGTAGCTCTAGCATTTCTCACTCCATTTCAACAAACCGTGGCTTGTTTTGGTCGAGAAAGTACAAACTTTATGCTCAATTTATTTATATATTATTGTTTATATAATTTTTTTTCAATTTATAATCGTGATTTTTTCACAATAAAATATTTTTTAGATTTTAAATGCCTCTAACGTCAAAACTATTGAACTAATTTTTATACCATGTATAAAAAAGTTTTTGAAGCTAATTTCCTTTCATATTTAGAACAATAGACCGGAAAAAATCATAATTTGTAAACTAGTGTAATGAAACAGTAAGTAATAAGTTAATCTAACTGGAGAATGAATGCCCTTGCTCCCGGGACTTTGCTACAAGAATAGCAGAAGGGGTGAGGCAATGTAAACTGTTTTCAATTCCATTTGCTTTGCAGTTGAGAAAAAAGGACGACATAAACAATTTAAATGCGATTGGTAACTTGTAGGTAAAGTTAGAGTTATTTTACGTTAAATAATATAGGATATCAACAACCCGGTCTGTCAACCATATACCTACCTACGGGTTCGGCGATATGTTTGGTTGCCCAAAACTTTACAAGCTTTTATTTATAAATTCCTATTTAAAATAGTGAAAATAGCATCGACTCTAATTTTTTTTATTCTTAGAACACAAGAAACTGATCCTAAATGTTATGGTGCCATAACTCCTGGGCTATTAACTTAAAAAGAGGGCTGAACATCTGATGTTTTTCAGTGTCGGCGTTATTTCCCATATATGTATGCAATGTCCAATTCATCCTTGTGTGTACGCTTAACAAGGACCCGTCTTAAAATCAAACACAAAAATATTTCAACCGTTGTCCGCTATAGACTTTAAAACCATATAACCGATATGCCCCAAACCGGGTTCATTAGAATCGCAACAATGTGACGTGTGTTAAGATCATTCGAACAATGCATAAGCAATATTTGGTCCACACCTTAAAACTTCCGTCATTTTTTTTTGGAATTTTAGAAATTGAAATTTTCAAAAAAAAAAAATTTAATTGCACTAATTATATAGAAATATATAAATACTAGCTGTAGTATCGTCAAGAATAGAATCGGCAATGGTATGCATTATGCTCATTTAGCTCTTAAGCTTTTACTAATGAAAACCAAGCCGAAATACCATCATGTCACATTGGTAAAAATTAAGGCATTAGTATTAAAAGGCAAGCTCACTTATTGTATGAGCTGAACTATGTCGCGCAAGAAATCTCTTGAAACTCATGAGCGTAATTTCCATGGTTTCAGAGTAAAGGATTGATCAATAAGTATAGCTCTATTGCACCCTGCTGGTGATTTTTACAAGATACCTTTTTCCTTGCCCCTTTTGTCCATGACATTGTAGACTCGGTCAGATACAAAGAACGTACTTCACCGTCTACAGCTCATCCTTGTTCTTATACATTCAGCGGAAGTCTGTAGATCTTAATTTTTCCATCTTGTGACCCTCGCCAAATAAAGCAGTGATATGTGATAAGTTTTATTATAACACTACCACTCCTTCTGTACAGTCCCATCGGTAAACTTGTTCTTGCGATATTCAACCTTGACCAGGTGGTTATCGATGCATTGTACTCTATTCTGCACTGAGGTACAGGGTATAATGACTGATAGACTCCATGCTGACTACTCCGATCGATTGAAAATCACTATCTCTTCAGTGGGCGATGTCCGCCTATCTCTCCGTCTGTTGCTTTCAAATCACAGGTCGCACGTATGCACCGTTTTCTATAAAAAGTAGTACATTCTTCAAGTTTGGGCCAAGCACGAATCCTGTTTAAATTGGTCTTAATCGGTCGATGTTTATACATAAGTTTATCCAGATATATGAACCAACAGCTCTAAAGAGCATATATTATTTCCGCTTAGATCCAAATTTTTCACGAAGCGTTACGAGCGTACAACACCAATCCCTTCTGAAATTGGACCATGTTTCAGTCCATGTTTTTGAATAACTCCTACACAAAGGTCGTTTTCAATTTTATTACCTGAAGCTTTAGAATACACATCACATCCGATTCCAACTAAATTTCGTAAGGAGCGTTAGAGGTGAGCAACGGCCATGGCCCACATCGGTCCATGTTTTCGAAAAGCCTCTAAACGAACATTACTCCCAATTTGAGGTCACATTGAAAATCCAATCAATCTTTAGCTCCAGGTAAAGGTGCGAAATCTTCTGTGGATGCACCGTGTAGTAGAAGGCAACAGGAGTATAAAGAAACTTTAAAGAATACGAAAATGTACAGAGGTTTGGGCGAAGGGAATCATGGGCGCTATTAGCAGGCTGCAATCAACAGCATTTTACACCTACTTCCATTAAGGGATATATTTACTAGAAGAATTTATAGACTTTAAGAGTCGTTCTTGCTCAAACCGATGCAACAAAAAATCAGGGATTTGCTATCGGAATCTGTTTTCAGGGCCAGCCCCGTGTCTTTATAGGACAGTTAGGCTTTTTAGCGAATGGGAGAGCTTTTCTAAACATGCTTACTCTGGAGATCCCAAACAGAGACTTGTGGACAGGAATGGATAACACGCAATCTCATTTACAAGGGGTTTTACTGTTGGTATATGTTATGATGGTACTAAGTGCTGATGTTTGTAACATGTAAAACGAAAGGAGATGCATCCCATGTTTACGGATTCGATCAATTTACAATCAATATCTGATGCCATTGAGTGATGCCCGACCGCCTGAACATCTAATGTTGTAATCAAATTAAAGGTGGCAAATATGAACAGATACTGCTATGAGTAACCAACTATGAAGTGTGGTAAAAGTTGGCCCATGTTTTGTAATAGCCCCCACACAAAGGTTCATCCCGACTTTTAACCGACTATATCGTTCCCTTATTTTTTATATAGTCCTTACACAAAGTATACTCCCGGTCTGATGTCCTGCTGCTCTTCAAGACACATGTTTCACCAGATTTTTCACAAGTTTGAGATATAAGTTCAGGATAGGACTTGTACCGGTGTCCCTTTTTTGATATAGCCCCGAAACAATGAATACACCTGATTGAAAGCCCTGTCGCTCTACTTGCCATATTTTCCATCTGATTTTTGGTATAGGGTTAGTTTAGGTTAGAACCGGTGTCTAACCTTGAAAATTTGACACGCGGTACATCCACTCGGTGGCTCAAAGAGTGTCTACTGTAACTGTCCTTTGTCTATGATAAAAAAAACACGACAAATCGGATGGCAAGATGGTATCGTATGATTTAAGAAAGAAATTCTGGTAACTACGCCATCTTACACAAAAGGTGCTCTACTGTCTCGATTCGATGAAAGACCCTGCAGCTATAGAAGCCACATATCAAATCCGATCTTCAGCATAGTGCATTGTGAGTGACCTACATCCTAACCCACCGAAGCTCTACTATATTCGTCAATCATTTGATATTGCCCTCGTAAAAAAATTATATCCGATTTCTTATTTGATCTAGCTCAAAAAAAGAGCATTGCTTTAAATGCGTACTACAACTAACTCTTCAGAAATAGGACACAGTCGTGCTTTGTTTTCATATAACGCCTACAAATATTGATACATCTTATGATATAGCCCCGTACAAAAGTCATACCCGATTTGAGTTTTTCCCACTCTTCAGGGCATAGTCTATATTCGATGTGGCTCAAATAAGGGCAGTGCGTTGTACGAACCCTGAAGAACATGGACACTCTCGTGCTTTGTTTTGATATAGCCCCCATAAAATATGTGCCTCGTGCTCTAGAAGTCAGATATTAAGTGCAATCTTGCTAAAATACCGCACGGATGAGCGGGATTTTTTTTAACTTCTTTGAATGTCAGAGTGGGGCAGGGTATGCCATAGTCGGCACCACCCGACTTTAACTTTGTTTAGATGTTGTTTTATAATTTTTAACTCACCTTGTACGACTTTGTTCACGCAGCAGATTCATAACGTGTGTGGTGAATTCATTGCAAGCCTGCTCATACTTCTCCAGTTCCTGATGATAGATCTGACGGATCTGCGCCAATTTGGCACGATAATCCGAATGTTCAATGGCATTGTCCGCCCCATCTATTGAGAGTGAAGAGCCTACTTTAATAAAAAGAACAACCAAACATCAGTATGACCTTCCTGTACTTCACACTAACCTTGACTAGCGGCAGCCGCCGAAGCAGCCGCAGCACCACCACCACCTTTTTCAGGGCCAGCAACGCCCTCGGCGATCAGCATGTTATCCAAACGCATCAATTGTGGATCTGGAGGTTCCTCCTCCTGGGTATTGCGAATGGAGAGGACTGCAATATATAGAGAGAGACATAGAGATTAAAATTTAATAATGTGGGGGGAAAAGAGAGCAGACAAGTTAAAGCCCCAATCAAAATTCAATTCATTCTTAAATTATGGCAACAGGAGGATGGGAGTTTTTTTTGGTTGGTGTTTTGCTTTACAGAGAAATGTATTATTTATGTAGTATGTAGCAAAGCAGATATTTTCAATGGGTTCCCCTGTCATTTCAACTCAACTTCATTTCACACAATTTCCATTCTTTGCTTTATGCCCAAAACAACAGATCTATGGATGGATATACATATTATTAAAAACGCCAGCAAGAACACTAAGAGGACAACAACAACAGCGGCAGCAGCAGCATCATCATGACAGCCAACCATCCAGCCAGTGAGCCAGAGAGCAGAGTGACAATGGAACAGAAGCGACTAAATGAAAAACATTTTCTTTGTTGCAAAAACAGCAACAACAACGTTCATATTGGAAGCTGATGATGATGCCGATGTCGATGTTGGATGCTGTTATTGTCGTTGTTGTTGCTGTTGCTACAGCTAAGATTTTCTTATAGACCATCATAAAATTTTATTTGTGTACGAGAAAGAAAACAAAATGAGCATTGGAAGCGAAAACAACGACAACAGCCAAATAACAGCATCAAGTAGAACACGCTGAAACAGAGACCAGAAACAAAAAAAAACATTTCTAAAGATGACGCCAATGTGGCATATAATAAAAAGGCACCAACCCAGGAGCAACAACATAGTCGCAGCATCGATGGTAGTGTGCCCTTCTTCCGAGTATAATCGGTATCAGCGAGTAAGTAGTAGACCCCACCAAGAGTTAAAGAATAAATGATGAAGAGAACGAACACCATGGCAGCACTACAGCTCTACTACGGGTATTCAAAGGGCAAATAAAAACTTTGTAGCAAAAACTTAACTGCGTTGCGTACGGGTTGGCGCGGCGGCATTGGGCTCGATTCATTCATTGCTAACTTCCTAAAGCAACTGAGAATCAAGGCAATGCGGTCCAACAAGCAGAGCAAAGCAAGGCGGCACGCAGGCAAGACAACGACATAAATGTCTAGGGAATCACTTAAGTTGCTGTCTTTCTCTACTTTAATCGAATAACTTTAATATGAATTAAGAGAGCAGTGGCGGTGGTGGCGGCGGACAACTGTTTTTGTTTTTCCCAAAGAACTGGACTGGACCGAGCGCGAATGGAAAGGACACAGCAGAGATTTGAGATTTTTTTGTGTTTTTTTTTTGCAATTAAAGTAAATTAATCATATTGAAATTTATTGGCGAAAAGTTCTTAGTTCTGTTAGCACTAAGTTCATTATTATCAGATTTCGAATAAAAACTTTCTGTTCAGTACATTACATACCCTATAGGCCATTTATATGTAGGAGGTTAAAAGGCATTGGGAGATTTAGTTGAAATAGTGGATGAACAAATTTTACAAGTTTTATTTTGATTCTGAAAAACGTAAGCCGTGTCTGTAAGATGGAAGTGTTTTAATTTTTTGCTATTAATCAAAAATTAAGCCGTGTTTTTAAAAATACACCTCAAATGGCAGGCAGATATATTTTTATAAACCTGTAGCTACTTAGCGGGTAAAGAAAGGCTTTCTAAAAGCTTGCTTAAATAGCACTTTTTCATTTAACATTTTAAATTTAAATCCGCTGTAAAAAATTACTGATAATTTTCTCAATTTTCTAGTTTTAATTTCGTGTTAGTTTATTCGATTATTTTATTTTTATTCAAGCTTAAGGTCAGTTTTTATTTTTATGTATTTGTTTCGACATTTCGCTATCCTTCCGATAGTATCTTCAGGAAATAGGAGTAACAATAACCAAACGTCACATCAAATCAACATTTTTCCTGAAAATATCGAAACAAATAAAAAAAAAACTGACCTAAAGCTTGAATAAAAATAAATAAAAATGAGTTTCTAGTTTTATTTTAAAGGCTGAACTTTGTGATGTAATTATGGTACACAATATCATTCATATGACTAACACAACTGGTTCGGCAGTACTTCATTCGATCAACCCAATTTTTCGTTACATTTTCGATAGTTTCGGATCGAATCTATTCAATGGCAACATCGATTTCATGTTTCAACGCTTGAATTGTCTCTGGATGCTTTGCGTTACATTTATCCTTAATGGACCCCCACAGAAAATAATCCAAAGGGCTGAAATCATAGCTCCGAGGCGGCCAATTGACATCACAATTTCGGCTGATTATTCGATTTTCAAAAACAGTGCATATAATATCGATGGTTGCGTTGTCTGTGTGACATATGACCCCGTTTTGTTGAAACAAAATGTCGTTCATGTCACTCTCTTAAATTTTTGGAAACAAAATTCCGTTGAGCATGGCGTGGTAACGCTCACCGTTGACGATAACAGCGGCTTCTTGTTCATTTTCGGAGAAAAATGGGCCAATGATGCCGCCAGTCCAAAATCCACAACAAACAGAGACCCATTGTAAATGCATTGGCTTCTCAATAGTCAAGTGTGGGTTCTCTGAACCTCATATTTGCTTATTGACATAGCCACCAAGATAAAAATGAGCTTCATCTGAAAACACGATTTTTCGGTAAAATCCTTTATCTTCTGGCAAACAATCTTCAGCTCATTTGGGAAGCGAAAACGCTTGGAATGGTGTTCAATTTAATTAAATGACAAAGTTCAACCTTTACAATAAAACTAGAAATTTGAAAAAATTATCAGAACTTTTTTTACAGCCGATTCAAATTTAAAATTTTTAATGGTCCAACCTATATTTCTTAAATTATTTTTTTTTTTTGCAAATTACAAATATTCAAATCAAATGCCTTATGATGCATAACGCCAATCAGATATTGTATACAAATAAAAATTCCAAAATTTCTTGTAAAGTTTTAAAGTTAACACCTAAGCGACCACTTACTCGGTAAATAAGCCAGTACAAATAGAAAAAGCCTAATGTGTGGAGCTCTTGGTTAATCTCTAGATTCTTAAAATCGAACATCAAGTCTGTTGTTCTTTACGGTTGTGAGACGTGGAACGTAGCGTTGACTGAGCACTGCAGGTCCTCACAAACTCGTGTCTGCGAAGAATCATGAGAGTACTATGGCCAAATGTATTACACTCTGCGACAAATGGTAAGGGTCAGTGATCGGTTTGGAATGAAACCACCGGGGAAAGTTATATTGGTAAAAAAAAAGTCATACGTGTTCCAGCGTTTGGCTGGGTCTCATCTAGGAATCGAGATATATCGATTTGAAGTTAGTAAGTATCGTATAGGGGAATTTGTCACGTTTTAGGCTCTTTTGTTTGACATAACTCGAGAACTACTCGTCCGATTTAGCTGAAACAAATATAAATATATATATATATATATATATATATATAAAAATATATAAAAAATATATAAAAATAAATGTATTTAAAAAAAAAATAAAAAAAAAATTTTCTTCATGCGCTTATTTTTAACTTGGAAACTATTACTTGTAAAGGAAAATAATATATGAACAGATTAAGGGAATTGTAATTCTTGGTTTTTTAAAATTTATTTCAGCTAAATCGGACGAGTGGTTCTCAAGTTATGTCAAACAAAAGAGCCAAAAACGTGACAAATTCCCCTATACGATACTTACTAACTTCAAATCGATATATCTCGATTCCTAGATGAGACCCAACGAAACGCTGGGACACGTATGACCTTTTTTTGACCGATATAACTTTCCCCGGTGGTTTCATCCCAAACCGATTGTGGCTGTCGCACAGTGTTATTAAATGCTGCTTCATGAAGCATAACTAAGCAAAACCAGTAAGCCAAGAAATAAGAGAGCTTAAGACCCTAAGAAAGCCATGAGTCAACATTGCCAGACAGGTGTGCAACCCGCCTAGGAGTTGTGGAAGAGGTACCCCAGCAAACACACGGAGAAGATCAGTGAAGGAGGTCCAAGCTCAATGGAATAACATTGTTGTGGCCCAATTTTCCTCTCGGGATTAAAAGAAAATAAATAATATTAATATAATAGCAGAACAAGGGAAGGGTAAAGAGTTAAATGAAGGAGAGAAGGTGTATAGTTATATAAAGAAGATGTGTAAGCAGCTTTTTCATGTGTCATATTTGTTGTCCATTATGGTTTTTCAGCTGGTTCGAGCAGTTCATTGAGACTAATTTAAGAGGAACATCTACTATAAGTACTCGTAGGTCGGCCATGTCATTAAATTATCCCGACTCTTCTAGAATGCAAGTCTGCGTGTGCATAACATATGCTCATCGAACTTCTCCTCTTCCGCATTCTGGAAACTTTTACAAGTCCTTACGCCGAATGCCCATACGCGCTGACATTTTACCGATGAAACAGTGTCCCGTGATTGATTTATGGGGGTTAACATTGATCGTGTTCCGAATGTAAATAGTTCCCTTTTTCTTTTTTTTGTATATTGCGGGTCAGAGACACCGGGTTGTTGAAGTTGTGAATTGAGTTACACCGTAAGCGAAAAAACTCTGATTTGAGTTTTACTAACTAGATTTTACACGAACGATGACTCGAAAGAAAACTAAAAGGTTTCTTCTGGATCAACATCGGTGTCAGATAGTCTGACTCTTCGTCAAGCCTGTCCATCCTTCTAGCTGTTGTCAGAATAGAGTTGAGTCCGTGACTGCTGCATTTAAATATTCCAGTATCCCTCAAACGTTGAGCGATCCTTGCTGTACATATCTGCTTTTATGAGAAGGTCTTGCATATTTGTCCTTTGTGTTCCTTACAATCAATCAATACTTGAATTCTACAATTACCGATGAACACATACTTTTTTTTATAAAATCTAGCCATTAAGTCCAGTCTTAAAAACAAACAAAAAACAGTTCACAGGACAGAACTGTAAGCCCTGTTTGACTACCTACTTTTCGACTAAATCTCATGGCTCTCCTGGTTAATAAACTTGTTTACTTTCCTTTTATATACATACTTTATTTTTTATCAACAAAAAAATTTTGAATTTCCATAAAACACACTGGGGAATCTCCGTTTTTTTTCCTCCAAATATGGCCATTTCAATGCATTTTAAAGAATGATTCCTTTGAAAAAAAACAAAAAACAACCCATACCATAGAACCGCAGAAACAGAAAGGGCCATACAATTAAGTCAACAACAACAGACCCTACAACAACAAAAATCTTCGGCTAAATAATCATAGTTGGAACGAGAGTCGCTTTGTAAAAAGGGGGAGGAAAATATGCCACAGCGAGCAAGTAAAGGTATTACCCAGAGTTATCTTATCTGGTTTAACCACCATCACGCCAAGCACACACCAACCTACCCTTTTGTAGCCACCAAATATTCAACTGAACTACCGAGAGACAGACAGACATACATACAAGTGTGAGGAGTAGTATTGTGCGGATATGCCGATATTCCTTCGGCTGCTGCTCCTCAAGATACTCAACAAACAACGCACGTTCTCTGGTGTTGGTTGTGCAGCACAAAAGTTGATTAGATTAAGAAACGAAAAGTATTTTTTTCGTCTTGTTTTCGCTATAAACGCATCAGCAAAACATGATGATGTTTTCAAACCAAAGGAGGAGTGGTGCTTTGTATGTGAGGTCTTAGTGCTACATGCTTCACAGCAACAGCGGCGAGGAACATGTACGGAAGTGGAATATTTAAAAACAGAAGCACACAACACGCACCAAAGACTTCGGAATACAAGGGATATAAAATAGGTATTGTCGTCATGTAGTAGGTAAAGCTTTAATGAAAGCATTTTTGAATTAAATCCTTTGAGCAGCAGCACAGCATCTGTATTTATTAGAAATTAAGGGGGCAAATTAGAAATTAATTCAATTTATTCCGAGAATTGTAATTAATGCTAGCTAGGATAGGAGTCGGCTCTGCTTAACTCTTTTACGCAGTGCCTCTTTATTTATAAGAAATTAAATTTTAAAATTAATTCAATGTATTTCAGGAATTTTCAAGCATTAACTTCTGTATTAACTTAATATTGTCTGTAGATTTTTGCAAATGTCTCGGATTGATGGGCAGAAACATTTCATGAAGATATAAACTTCAATTGTTCGAAGTGCGACGTAATTGAAAAAAATACCTGTCGATGGCATTACAAATTAATAAAAAAGGAAGGTGGACAGAAAAAATGTAGAAAAAATGTATACTCTTAAAATTTCTAAAGACTTTACATACTTTACAAAGATTTGAAATTTGACTAAGGCGGGGTTTTCCCCTGTAAATAAGTGAGTTTACAAGTGATTAATCTCTAAATTAGAAAGGTAATCCAGATTTATTTAATGGGGATTTAATGGGGTTATTACAATGAAATAAATAAATAAAAAAAAATTAACCACAGTTCTTAAACACTAGCGATTGTCAAATTGGAAGCGGAATAGCGATTGCATTATGATATTTATAATATTTTATGTTTCAATGTAAACTTTGTAATCCAATTGTTTTTAATTGGGATTAAACTAACCAATCGCAATTATATTTTATAATGTTTCATTGTAAACTTAGCCTTAGGATATGTAAAAACTTCTCTAGAAAATGAATAAGCTGTAAGAGGCCGTTTTGAAAAGTTGGTACCAATCATTGGGTACAAGAATTATAACGAACATATGCCATTGATTTGCAGAGAATTTTCCGTTTGTTCATTAATGGATAAAGGAAGGAAATAGTAGAGTTAAAGGAAATAAGTAGTGCTTTGAAACAAGTACTGTTGAATCTGTTGTCCAAAAATAAGAAAGATTTTGACAGGGCATGTTATCATTAAATAACCTGTTACCACGATATGTTTATTTATGTTCCAAATAGAAGCCTTTATAAGACAGACGTGGTGTTAAGGTGGTAATAGCCTATATAAACAGAAAATCGATCATTAAAATGCAGTAACCTATCAGTCTCCTTTAACAGTAGTTCGTTTAAGAATTATGTGAAGCGTTGAAAGTAAGTGTGGTCAAATTCACATGTTTTATTTGGCAAGCTTAAAACCGCCAATACATTTATTCATGTTCCAAATAGCAGCCCTTATAAGATAGCCGTGGTTTCACATAACATCTATAAACAGAAAATCTATAATTAAAATGCTGTTACATATCACTCGCCTTTTAACAGTAGGGCGTAAAGGCGTTATGTGAAGCGTTGAAAGCAAGTGTGGTCAAATTCAGATTATCCGTTTTTTTATTTGACAAGCTAAAAAATCCGCTAATTTTTTGTATAAGATTTTTTGTTTCCTCATTTTTTTCATTTTTCTCTTATTTTTGCCGCTTGGAGCGGCTCGGTGTTGTAAAGCGTGCAGTTTTTGTAGCGGTCAGAAGACAGTGCTGCAAAATCAGTTTTTATTCTGATATTTGATGTTTTCTGTGCAGTCTGTGTTTTTTTGGCATAGCACCAAAAAGTATTGCTATCACTCGTTACTAAAAGAAGCTACAAAATCAGCTAATTTTTTTCGTTTCCACTTATTTAAGCATGTTTTTAATATCCCATTATTTGCCGCTAAGATAAGTTCGGTGTCGTAAATGTTTTGCAGCTATCACGAGACTGTCAAATCAATTTTTATATTGATTTTGGACGTTTTCTACGTTTTTCCGTCTGGCATGGCACCAAAAAGAATTACCAAAAATCACCAAATTATTTTGTATGAATTTTTTCGTTCCCACTTAATTAAGCTTCGTTTTAATATCTGAATTTTGTAGCAATCAGAAGAAAGTGCTGCCAAATCAATTTTTATTTTGATTTTTTTTTTGTTTTCTGTGCAGTCTGTTTTTGACGTAGAATTTTAGTGCTGCTTTCATATATTTAATATGTTTCCAAAAGAAGAATCGTTTTTAATGGAATATATTAAGAAAAATGGACGAAAGAAGTATAGGATAAGTGCTTTTTGCTGCATCCATCTATGTCTCCATAAACTAAAGGAACTAAGGGGATAGAAAATACCTGTAAATTAGGGCTCAATTAGATTTTTATCTCCATTTTATATTTTAAAATATTATTTAATCTTAGGATTAGACGCCTTAATTTTTCCAATTTAACATGCATTAAGATTTTAATTCAAGGTTTGTTTACAATTAGAAATTTGACAGATATCCTAAAGTGATGCCAAACTGATAAATGCGTTTTGTCACTACACTAGCAAAATTGTTAGCTTGTCAAATAAAACACGCCAATTATGGTATATTAATTAAAATCTTCAACCACAGTGTATGCAGGGGGTGGTATAACCATAATGTTCGATGTTAATTGCGAGTCACACCGAATGTGCTTCAATTACACTAGTTTACACCGGAAATGTACATTTGATGAGAGGTGACTTTTCTAATGTATTTCCATCTGCTGAATTCAAAAATCAAGGTAAATTTTTTTTTATGGGACAGTTTTTGAGATATCCTTATATTTTTATTTTTTCGTCCTTTTTTCACTTGACAAATCATATTTTCCGAATATTTTATTTTTTTCGACATTTGACATTTTTGTGTGTTAGATCATCATTATGTAAGAAAACACTGGCCAGAAAGGGAGAACATCACAGTGGGCAAAGACAATATTAAATACGTGCCTCTTGTCAAAAAAGAAAATATAATCCTTCCAGCGTTGCACATTAAACTTGGCCTCATTAAAAATTTTGTGAAGGCCTTAGACAAGGAAGGCCAAGCATTTTCCTATCTGAAAATCCTTTTCCCAAACCTTTCTTAAGCAAAAATCAAGGAAGGCGTCTTCGATGGTCCACACATAAAGAAATTGGTAAAAAGCACAGATTTCCCAAAATATTTAACACCCGTTGAAAACGAGGCCTGGAATTCATTTCAGCTGGTTGTTACCAATTTTCTTGGGAACACTAAAAGCCCTAACTACGAGGGAATTATTACCGATTTGCTGAAGAACTACAAGAATATGGGTACGGAATGCCATTAGTTAATTTCCTTCCTGGTTGTTTTCTATTGTATTGTTTTTACCATTTTATTTATTTCTTACAGGTGTAAATATGTCTCTAAAAATCCATTTCTTGCATTCGCATTTGAAATTCTTTCCGGACAATCTTGGTGACGTGAGTGACGAACACGGCGAGAGATTTCACCAACAAATTAAGACCATTGAGCGGCGCTATCAAGGATTTTGGGATGAAGCAATGTTGGGAGACTATGTATGGTTTCTCACTAGAGAAACGGATCCCAAAAGCAACCGAAGACAAAGCAAGAGCCACAACTATTTCTAACACACAAAAATGTCAAATGTCGAAAAAAATAAAATATTCGGAAAATATGGGATTTGGATTTATTCACTCAATTGCTTATAACGTTGTCATTTTTCGGTCGATTTTCTTGTGGTTGGTCTTAGTTCTTACGTTAAAGTATCATCTTTACGAACATGAAGAGAAACCGGACGTTTTTTCAACGGTATGTACTTTTCCGCCGGCACAGGATCACTCTAAAATATAATTTTTTTGAAAATTTGCCCTATTTTCTTCGATATATTTTGAACCACTTAACTTATAAAAGATCCAATTATACATGATTGTTCGTCCACTCAATACCTTGCATTTAAGTACCAAGAACGATATAATCAGACATTTCTAGCTCGAGATATGATTTGTCAAGTGAAAAAAGGACGAAAAAATAAAAATATAAGGATATCTCAAAAACTGTTCCATAAAAAAAAATTTTACCTTGATTTTTGAATTCAGCAGATGGAAATACATTAGAAAAGTCACCTCTCATCAAATGTACATGAAAAAAATTTTATTTTGTAAAGTAGTGTTACTATTAACAACGAAATAATACCCAAACATGATACTGTAAAGAGCCTTGGCCTTACTCTGGATAGAAGACTTACCTGGAAACATCACTTTAAAGCGGAGCGGAATCAAATAAAAATGAAAACTAGCAGACTATACTGGCTGTTAGGACCAAAGTCGAAACTCAACCTTAATAACAAGATTCGTATATACAAAGCCATTATTAAGCCAGTTTGGACCTATGGCATCCAGCAGTAGACGGCAGATCCAGTATAGACGTCGTTGAAAGATTTCAATCGAAAACATTAAGGCTTATTACAAATGCCCCATGGTTTGTCAAAAACCAAACAATTAGGAGAGACCTGAATATACCGTCCGTCAGCGAAGAGATCTGCAGATTTAGTGAGACCTATCTACAAAGACTAAGTGACCACGTTAATCCCTTAGCTATCTCTCTACTTGACGACAGCAATGAAATAAGAAGACTACAACGTATTCATGTACTAGATTACCATTCAGAAAGTAGCTATGTATTATATGTACGTATTTAAACAAGTTTTGACTTAAGTTACATTAGAAAAAGGTTTTCCTTTTGTATATATTTACGCATCCCAATGGGGAATGCAAAATTCCTGTTATGTACTAATATATGTTTTAGCTATTTTGCTTATTGTTAAAAGACAGATCGCAAATAAAGAAATTGAAAAAAAAAATAGTGAGTCACACCTTAATGTTTAACGTTTTTTGACATTTTTTGACCTTTCCTCTTTTCAGTGTTTGGCAAATTTAACCATGGAGAAGTACACAATTGAGCAGCGCGTCAAGATTATTGAAGTCTTTTACGAAATTGGGCGTCCAGTTGAAAATGCATTTCGTGCACTTCGTGATTTTTTTGGTCAGTAGTGCAAATGTGTCCACAATCGAGATTTGTGCGCAAATTTAAGCAAACCGGGTATGTTGGAAATGTGGATAAAAATGTGCATGCTCGCCCAGTTCGTACTGCGGAAAACATTGATGTTGTTCGCGATAGCGTGACAGAAGAACCGTCAACCTCGATTCATCAATAGTGTTCGCTCTCGCGAGATGATAACGGACTTTTTGGGGCCGGAAATTGAGGATACGGTTGACCATAATAATTGTCCTTCTATCATAACAAAATATATTATGATAATTCTTTGAAAACTGTTTGTTTTCTTAACAATAAACACTGTGCGTTTTGGTTGGACCACAATTCATTATTCGAAAATTTTGTTTAACGTTTTTTTTATCAGAAAACTATTTCTTTCTCCAGGTATTATTTACTATCTAGCTCTTTCGGGCTGGATACT
Source organism: Hydrotaea diabolus (assembly GCA_963513945.1). NCBI lineage: Eukaryota > Metazoa > Arthropoda > Insecta > Diptera > Muscidae > Hydrotaea > Hydrotaea diabolus. Next base: position 8,043,321 of record OY740718.1, read on the forward strand.
TTTTAAGCCTTTTCGGGTGGCTGTGGTTTATACCCAATGTCGCTGGTAAATTTTGTATTATCTGAAGTCATAACAAGTGATTTGTAACAGTTCCTCTCTTGCTCTAAAAAACAGGATTGATAAACAAAAAAGTCAAAATTATGGACTGATTTTTAACAAAACGTGAAATTTTTGATTTTCTTAAACTTGGTGATAGGGCAGAACTTAACACATGAAACTTTTTATATTTCGTACTGTATAATATACGAGGGTGGTTCGGAAACTTCTTAGCCTGGCACAAAAAGCGCGGTATAAACAGAAAAAAGTTAGGTGTTTTGGAAACTTCCATCTCTGCTATGAACACATGTTAAATTTTGTTTCGATCTTGCAACTCCTTCATATAGAAACAGGTGTCCACAAAAGACGGATCCGCGATTTTTTTACAATGGAAAAATTAGAAATGCGTGGTGTCATTAAATATTTACATAAAAAAGGTTTATCGGGACAAGAATTTCATAATGATATGGTGAATGTGTTAGGTCAAAGTGCTCCTTCATATGCAACAGTAAAAAATTGGGTTGCTGAATTTAAACGTGGTCGTACAAGCATTGAAGATGAACCACGTAGTGGACGTCCAAAAACAGCAACAACAACAGAAATTGTAGCCAAAGTGCATGATATAGTATTAAATGATCGACGAATAAATGTGCGTGAAATAGCTAATATCATGTGCATCTCAAATGATCGAGTCCATTTAATTTTGCATGAAGAACTACAGATGAAAAAGCCGCTGCAAGATGTGGTGCCGGACTTGTTAACAGTCGACCAAAAACGCATAAGAATGAACATTTCTCAAGCTTGTTTGGATCGTTTTCAGCGAAATAAAATGGATTTTAAGCGTCGTTTCATAACTGTTGATGAGACATGGATCCACCCACCACTATACTCCAGAGACAAAAGAACAATCCAAACAATGGACTGAAGCTGGAGGAAGTGCCCCACGAAGGCAAAAACAATTCAATCGGCTGGTAAGGTAAGGTATTTTATTGATTGACTATCTGCAAAAGGGTAAAACAATAAATTCAGAGTACTATTGCAACCTTTTAGATCAATTAAATGTACAAATTCGAGAAAAACGTCCTGGCTTACAACACAAAAAAATAATTTTTCATCAAGACAACGCACCAGCGCACAAGAGTGTTTTAACAATGGCTAAAATCAACGAATTAAAGTACGAGTTGCTTGACCACCACCTTATTCTCCTGATTTAGCTCCCAGTGACTTTTACCTGTTCCCAAATCTAAAAAATTCCTTGCTGGCAAGCGTTTTACCTCAAATGAAGATGCAATTACAGTTGTAAACCACTATTTTGAAGACCTTGAGGAAAACTATTTTAATCAAGGGATAGAATTGCTAGATAAGCGTTGGACTGTGTATTGAAGTTTCAGGAGATTATATTGAAAAATAATAATATTTTTGAAAAACTAACTATTCTCTTTCATTGATAGGCTAAGAACTTTCCGAACCGCCCTAGTAGGTTACAAACGGTGATTTACAAATAAATTTAAAAAATAACTTTCAAACACAAAATTGGAAACTAAAAACAATAAATTGAATGAGGAAAACAAAAAAAAATAAAATAAGAAGTTGTTTTACTGATGACAGCAGTAGCATACTTCTATATAAGTTGAAGTCAAAACACTTCAAAAATAACCACAACAATATTCGACAACAGGAATCTGGAAATGTTAGTTTCACTAAAGAAAAAAAAAAGATTTTTTTTATAAAATATTTTCCCCGAAACGAACTTTGTACCAGACTTTAGTAATTTTAGCAAGAAGATTTTAAATAATTCATTTGCTTTCTCTATTTGGAACACTGCGAATGCAAAAGTCAAATTCAAACACACAATTTGACAAAGGCAAGTGCAGACGAAACATTAGTGATAGTGAAACCTAAATTTATTCAAATTCGAGTGACTAGCATTTGATCGCTCCTGTTTTCGATCATCGAGAAACAGGCATTATATAATTTCTACTTATATTTCCTTTAGCTTTATACTTCTATTATTTTTATTTTTATTTTCTTCTGCCAGAGCATCCGATTTTCTCTTGTTGAAACTTCGCCTTGGATCAACCTCGGCGTCAGATACTCTGACTCTTCATAAAGCTTCTCTATAACGTTCTAATTCACACAACAATTGTTTGGCATACAACATTTGTAGATATCCACGAAAATAAAAAGTTTAAATTAAACTCTTTTTTCCATTTGTTGCTACCGGGTGCCTCATGAAAGCATTAAATGCAGTTGAAAATCATAAACACACCCATGGTAACCCTAGAACCATGCTGCCAAACACTTCAATTCAACTTTAGTAATTTTTGCAAGAAGATTTTAAATAATTCACAACAATTGTTTGGCATTAATATGCGTACAACATTTGTAAATATTCCACGAAAATAAACAACTGGACTATTCAAATTTCCCATTCAATACTTGAGATTAGAAGTTTAAATTATACTCTTTTTTTGTTTGCTTTTACTGGTTGCCTCATGTAAGCATTAAGTGCATTTGAAAAACCCTAGAACCATGCTGCCAACTAAAATAAGCCGCAATAGAAAATTTCACTTTAGTAATTTATGCAAGAAAATTTTAAATAATTCACAACAATTGTTTGGCATTAATATGCATACAACATCTGTAGATATTCTGCGTAAATAATCAAGTGGAATTTCAATTCAAATTTGCCATTCTATAATACTTGAGATGGGTAGTTTAATTTAAACTCTTTTATAAGGCAACTGTAGGTGGCATTTGTTAAATAGTATAAGGAAAAGTAAGATTGGAAATTAATTCCAGGAATTTTTAATTAAATCTAAGTTTCTGCTTTCTCCTTCCGTCTGTTTCGTTCTATCTCTTTAGGAGGAAAACTAATAAATTTTGTTAGTGTTGCTAAATTGAACAAGGATGGTCAAATTACCGAAATTTAAGGCGGTAATTGTAGTATTGACTGTTGTTGTTACCACAGAATGGAGGACATGAGCAACAAGAACAACTGCAATAATAACATTACCAGCAGATGTTGTAAAGTATTATTAAGAACAAACAACGAACGCTCCAAAGGAAATTGTAACGCATGCGAAAAATTTCACTAAGAATACTGTTCTTAGTTGTTACTCCAGAGGACACGTAGCAGAAGGAAAGGCAAGACAAGTGTAAACCAGTGGTTAGTTAAACAAGCCCTAGGATTTCTGTTTCTGGTAAGCAACTGCGAATGGTTATATGTGTGTTACTCTATTTAAGTTTTAATGTGGCAAATGTTTAGCAGCTCACACCCCCGGCTAAACAACAACCATGGGCCATGGAGAAGCCACAATGTGCCGTAAATGACACCACCAACACAGCACACACAAGGCAGATGACGATGACAACAACAACAAAAACGACAATTACTTGCATTCTCGGAGACAATGTTGTGTAAAATGTTAACATATTACGAGATATAAATCACTTTTATGGTAATACAGAAGCCCATTAAGAAATCCCGGCGTAAAAGGAAAAGTAGAAATGGAAATGCATAAGAAAACTATTTTCAACCAAATTTGTATACTATTTAAGTTTCTGCGAAATTCTATATGGCCCCTGGACGGGAGTTCGGACAGTGTTAACCCAAGCAAATACGTACGATATCGTTAGAATTTATGATATTGAATGGAATAGCAAATCGAATGAAAATGCCTTTACCCTTTCAATCCAGCCAAGCATTCACTGAATGATACACATTTCCACATCACCACCTTTGACATTATTTCCTCCGCACAATGTAGCAGCAGGAGCAGCTGCTGCCGTCCCACTCCATCCACCTACACACACCCACCCACCGCATACCCGGGGTATTTGCATTTCCTCCCCGCCCCGCTTTGCCCTCATCGTGCAGGGACCTTTTGGATAATATCGCTGCCGCTGGTTCATAGCAAAAATCATTTGACTGCCTAATGAAGCATTTTAATGTTATCAATGCTAAGGGAAATGCGAACGAGCAACAACAAGCGAACAGAAACACACGCGCAAAAAAATGGGAAAAACTAAGACCCATCAACAGCTGTGTGCTGTGCGTAAGGAACGTACGCTGTCGTAATATAAAATGAAATCCTTTATGTTTTCTTGACGAGCAATTGCTCTCTTGTTACGTATCATAAACTTGAACAACCTTTTACTTTAAAAGGGAAAAGCAGCAACAACACCAACCAACAGCAGAAAGAAGAAGAATAAGAACAGCACAACAACAGCAATATCCAAATTTACATACATATTGGAATCTGAAAATTGTAAGCTCAAATGACGATGACGGCGGCGACGAAGACGACTAATGCCACAGCCAACCAGCCAGCCATTTAGTGAGGCCAGGCTGCCACAGCTCACCCGTTCGTTCTTTCGTCAATGATGATGGTTTGTTCTACTAAACAACAAATGTTTCCCGTACAATATTATTTGTAAGAGATGTGATAAAGAATGGAAAATTTACATAAGAAACCTTTTGGTATATTTTGTATACTCGTACCCTTCTCCTCCGACACGGCGATAAGATTATGTTGGCCATACATTTATTTAGTCATTGCGTTTGTAACATAAAGGTAAGGGAATGAATGCTCACAAAAGATTTAAGAAGTTTATAATTTAAAAGATCACAGATCTCTACTTTCAGAGAAAAACGACTAAGACCGATACAGTATAGCATGACTAAGGCTTTGTCAATGAAATCTAAACAACTGCCGAAATTTTTTACCGGCATTAGAGGTCCTACCGTTCCAAAGTAAAGACTATTTGACTGGAATGCAAAAAAAAATTGTGTTAATTTATAAAAACAATAATTTTCTTTGTAGATGAGGTTTTTCAGTTTGAAAGGTCCAGAAGAAATCCACAGCTTATAATTCCCCGATTAAATTCTGATTTAGGTCGATCATTTCACGTGAGAGTTGCTCGCATTTTTCATGAATACCGTAATTTAGGATATAGTACATTTTTTTAAGGGTATACTTAACTTTATATTTATTTATATTAAATTGTTTAATCTTACTTAATGTTTTTTTTGTAATATTGTTTTTTTTAATTAATTTCGTAACTATATAAGGCCTAAAGGGTCGGCTACTTTTAGAATATCAATAAATGAAATAAATGTGAACTGTTATTTCGCTTCCAAAATTTTTTTTTTGCATTTCAGTCAAAAGTCATAACTTTGGAATGGTAGGTAATACCTCTGGGCTTCGTATAGGTATTTTTTGGAATGCTAGGAGGTAGGGCTACCTTTTAAGAGAAAAAAGTCCGACAACTGGTTCAAAACTTAGCAATTTTATCCAGTACCCTTCTTCGACCCACAATCCGAAAATTTTCAAACCGCTGCCATTTCGCCCCTTGTATTTTCGGGCATGGTCGTAAATGAACATACATATTTTCGTGAAATGAGCCAAGGAACACGATGGTGAAATTTGTCCAGTGGGCTAAAAGTTTCAAAACGGGAATCCTGTTGTCAATAGAATGGGAATCCTGCTGTAAGCACAAAAAACGACGCAAACCGAGCCCATAACAACGCAATCTGAAGTCACAATTTGTTGTGCGACGCAAAACGAAGCGCTGTCGACGCAATTATCTCCCATTCAATTTTTTAGACGATGCAAATCGAAGCCATGAAAATCGGGGTATGAGTGTACAGAGTAATTTCAAAAATTGCTCTAAAGTTTTAACGTTATCGCCTTAGCGACCACTTACTCGTTTACTAAGAGAGGACAAATGGAACAGGCCTACTGATTTTTAGGGACGGCCCGGACGATCGAAATTCCGTTTTCTATACTCACCCCTATAGGATGTGAGTATATAAAGTCTGTCTTTCTGTTAGAAACATCTCTCAATACTCAGCTGTGACTATATAAAGAATATATATATACTCGTATATATATTACTGATCATCACACAATTCTAGAACGATCTATCTATGTCCACTTGTCCGTCAGTTAACGACTTGGTCAAAACGAAAAGAGCTAGAGTCTACTAACTAACCTGATAAAAGTCTTATAGTCCGTGATCGGTTGGTACTGAAAGAGGACTAAATCAGGCAAAAGAAAAAAGAAACTTCCCCTTTGAGCTAAAAAAAAGCTCTGACCAAATATTACTTCCTTGAAATTTTCATTATGTAATTTAATTAACTTTTAAATTATTTTTTTTTTAAATTGGTAGGTAAAGATGCTTTAGCCTTCCCATAAATGGGTGTGGTCTTTGGCCCAGGGCCCCAAAATGCTTGTTTGCGGACATGTGGGTATTCAGAAACGGTGAAATCTTCTAACAAACCCAAATATGTACTTATTTAAGGTCTGGACTAATTTTGGAGTCGATAGGCCATATGGGGGCCAAAAATCGTCCTTCTTCGACTATGGATAAATGGTTAAAAAAGAATAATTTTTTGTCACGGATTCTAATATCATATCCTTCTACATGGGCATTAAAAACAATTAAAATTTCACGAATCCGTAAATAACATTAATTTTTTTATTTTGATTAAATTTGTGGTTTTGGTGCAAAGGTCAAAGATCGCTAGAACGCCTTTGGACAACGACTTATAGTTACTTAGAAACAGGGCAATTAAAAAAAAATCTCAATATGATTTAACTCTTAAGATTTACCTTAACTTAAGTACCGAATCAACGGGTCTCCTTAAACAATGGATATATGGACACACCTAAATAATGAAATTCACGATTGTGAGTAGGACATTAGTCCAAAAAATGTAGTTTTGTCAAGCATGTATCCACCACCAACCACTACATCCCACGATACTGTCAATGCCATACTACAACGCAATCCATGGTGGAGAGTATAAAAGCTTTGGCCTTTTTTTCTTCTTAGTAGACTTTTATAATTTTAGTTCATTCTGTTTACCGATTTAAAAAGCCCATACCAACAAATGAAATTCAAGATTGTGAATAAGACATCAGGCCCCAAAAATGTTGTTCTTTTAAACATGGATCCATATTCCCCAATACTGTCAATGCTATACTACAACTTAATCCATGGTGTAGAGTATAAAACATTCGGCCTGGTCGCACACTCGTTTTTTCTGCCCTTTTTTCTTCTAAGTAGACATTTGTCTGTTCAGTACATTCTGTTTAACGCTTCATAAAGCCCATACCAACAAATGTAAAAATTTTTCTCAGAATATTCATTGAGACACACACTCCAGTGTAGCCGCGCTCTGGTAGCCGGTGTATGTGAGTTAAGTCCCCAGTTGAGCTGGAATCATCATCGTTTGCATTTGCTTAAAAATACACGATTTTTATCCAAAGCCGGTTTAATATACATTTGGCTTGTTGGTTGGGATCTGCTGGAGCCGACGCCGGGTGAAATGCGACAGTGTGAATGACGATTGACTGCCAGCCTAACTGACTGTCTGTTCGATTGTTTGTTTGTTTGTTGTGCGAAGTCAGGCGGCCGTCGTTGCCGTTGATGACTAAAAATGACACTGTATTATCCAATGCCAGCTTAAAACCAAATGAAATGCTCATAAAATTTTATAAAATATGGAAATTAATTACGATTATATGCATAAATTTTCACACACATATGCCCAAAAGACAAACCAACTGGTATTGAAATATAAAATACGCTTCATTAAAAGTATACCTACTGCTCCTCTGCCATTCTTTAAGTCATTCCGGAATTTATCTGATATCCACAAAGCAGTTTATAAAAAGCAGCTTCATTTTTTGCGTAAAAAACACATGATTAAAACTAGCAACTCTGATCAATTTGTAAACACCAGCAACAGTGGTCGTGCGGTGGCAGTAGCAACTTGTTGCTCTCGTGATAACAATTTGTAAATTCAGATCAGGTACACAATTACAAACATTTTTTGTTTGTACCCTCTATCTTAAGCAAATATTTAATCAATAAGTATTTGAAAAAAGGCCGCCGGCCGTTTTGTTGTTTCCCAAACGGAATCTGTGCCAACAAATTGCCTTCTTTTTATCAGATGTTGTCTAGCGTTTAATAATGACATGGTAGCTGCTAGTCATCGTGTTAATGATTGTAATCATATACTACGCTCGCTCGCAACTAATTAAACAGAAAATTTTCATTTCCAAGATATTTTTGTGTTTGTTTGTTAACACAACACTAATGATATTACGCTGATAAAGTCGTTAGGAAAATATATACGAGCCAATTTGTGTTAGACCCATTCATACAGCAGCCTGATAAGAATATAAGAGACAACAAGTGGGAAACATTATACGAGTAGCTATGAAATTCTATCTTTCCCACATAAATATAAAATATAATAAAGCAGACCGCCCCGACTTTTGTGTGTTGTGACCGGAAATTTGTTAACTGCTTTGCATACAGATTAAAATAACAAACTGCTTAAAAAAAAGTTTTCAAGTTTTTCCGAAATTTAATCAAAACATAAAGCTAAAGAAAAACGTATCTTAATGAAAAAATTTAAAAACTATGAAAGAAGGACAAGGCCCTTTACAAAAAGATATTGATGAACCCGAAAATTCCACCCAGTGTAGTATAGGGTGTCCAGATAGCTATTTAAATTATTATAAAAAGAGTCTTTCAAGTTCGTATTTCATTTTCAAATGCAAATTAACCCAACATTGTAGATAAAGAAGTGTATACATACTAAATTTGTCTTTCCGTTTACAACTCCTCCAACTATTGACCAAAAAGCCTATAAAGTACTTATATATATGTGACGCGCAAAATAGAAAGGGACCTAAGGTTAAAAAACAGTTTTGTTCAGGAGAGCCATTTTAAAGATTAGGTCCTTTTCTACTTGCGCTTAGAATCGTCGACTTCACTTTCATAAAACGCGCATTTCTCTGGGAGGGATACTTTTGGGGCATGGGATCGGTCTCATTCGATGTTCAGATGTTGTGCACATCAAAAAAAAAGTGAAAATTAATTTTTACCCTTAGGTCTCTTCCTCTATACGCTGTCACATATGTCCCTTGCCCCAAAAGTGTTCCCTCCCAGAGATATGCTCGTTTTATGAAAGTGATGGTACACCAAAGATACACGTATTTAAATCTTTAAAATGGCTCTCCTGATCAAAACTGGTTTTTACCCTTAGGTCCCTTTCTATTTTGCGCGTCACATATGCTGATCGTAAAACAATGTTTGTTTTGCGCCGATATTTTTGTCAGGTTTTAGAGATTGTGCTACAGAACAGGTAGGCCGATGGGCCGTTTTAGTGCAAAGCGCCTCTGAAGTTTTCAAAGAGTTGTAGGTGCTAATGTTTTTAAATTGTCATACAGAGTTCGGAAAGAGTTAAAAAAAATTGGATGCCGAAGATGCGTTTGATAGGTATTAGGCCGGATCATAAAAATTAATTTTTTTTGGAGAATTTGGGAAAAGTGTCTTAATGTAGCAATGATTATGTTAGAGAACCTCAAAATGCTTAAGAGATTTCTGTTAGAATTCCGAGTTATAGAAATTTATTTGCTGTCTGAGCTGATATATAATATCAGCTCAAACTTCAAATTTATATCAGAAATTAGTATCTAACGTTGATTGTCTTTTATCATTCATCAATTATTTTGCAATTCAATTATAATTCATTTTATTTTTAAGGTCCATTTTTAAAGATTTCAATTGAAGAAATGCAAAGCATCGCAAAATGTTAGAGAATATTGGTTTGGCGTACTGAATTCACGGTACATACTTTAAAGCTACTTTTTGGAACTTCCCTGAAAGGTTAGGCAAATTTTTTCAATTTGATTTGATTTTGGGATTAATAAAAAATTTAATGATTTTATTATTTGGAATATCAAAAACCTTTTTTTTAATATTGATTTCTAATTTGTTTCTCCCCAATATAAATTCAAAGGAAATTTATGACATCTAACTAATATTACTTATATAGATTTAAACAAGAATATTGAAGGATAGTTTTTGTTTAATAATATTTTTGGATTCGTGTTTTTTTTCAAACGTTAATGCAAAACGTTTATTTATATAAGCTACACCGTCTACCGTTTTATTTATTCTACTTATTGTAAAATGTATTTACGAAAAAACCGATCATAAAATTGTAATTTTTAGCAAATACTGTTTTATGTAGAACACCGATCCTAAAATATAATTTTTTAGCAAATACTGCATCAATGCATTTTCATCCAAAATTCTGTATTTATGTTAGATCCCATATTTTTTTCCGCTATATAAAGTAAACAGATTAGAGTAAAATCAAAAAGGGCAATATTTAATAGAAGTCAAAAAGGCAATGTTTTAAAAATAAAAAAAAAAACTTCTAAAAATATTTTATTAATCCCTAAGTGATTACCTTCCAAACGCAGCTTCGCGCATCAAAAACTTTACATCGTTCGATGTTATGATCATGTGAAAACAATGTCCTCTACAACTCATCGAAAATTCCCGAGAAGTGTTGCGCATCAAAGGCGCATCAGGCTCATCACCCTGCCTGTTATTTTACACAATCTTATGGATTGACGTTACCTTAGCGCATTTATATATTTTAACTGCGTCCAATGTTATGATCATGTGAAAACATTGTCTTTTACAACTAAACGAAAATATCCGATGCATGTTTCATGTAAACGTCGCATTACTACGCTTGTTTTTTACACATTATTATGGTTTGGCTTAACCTTTACGTATAATCATGCAACATAGCTTGGAAACAAATTTTGTTTTTCCCCCTTTTGTACTGATTGATCGTCGCAAAATTTAAAGATCATGTCCGTCAATGATCTTAGAATTTAAATAAAAAATTAATGTTACAAATGCTGCCCAGCGCTGTCAAAATATTCAACCAGATTTGCCATTTCATCATGCACCGTTTTACGCTTGCCGACTGTTATCATAAAATATTATCGAAATTCCAACTAAGTTGTAAATCGGCAACTTAAAATTGATCGTGAGGTGGGTTGTCTCCTTGGCTTATGTGTGCAGGAATTGATAGCACCGAAAACAAATTTTAGAGTTAGTACTTATACACTTTTAGCCACGAACTACCCCTTTTAGTGGTGCGAAGTAAAAAAAATGTAGCTGGTTAGTTTCGTAGAATACCAGAAACAACGATATGGCACCGTTCAACTCAATGGTTTATCGCCAGATCGATTCCGATTTAATTTGCCATAGGATTTCGACCTACATTTGAAAAGAAAATCTGGATTTTGTCTAAAACAAAATAAGCTTCACGAACGTGGGCCACTTTTGACCTAGAAGTTTAGTCAACAAGCAAAATTGTTGATTCTAAAGCGGAGAAGCGAATATTCACGAGTGTTCCGCAAATATTGACTGTTTAGTGTGTTATATAACATAATTGGGCCTTATTTGTATTAACATGACATAAATATATACCGTTACTTCTAACGTACACGGAATAAAGCTACGATTACAGATTTTCGATAAATGCGACCTATGGTTTCACCAAAAGAGCGTTACATGACATACAAGCGACACAACTCTCGTAGTTGTGAAGGAAAATTTTGATGGACATAGGACTCGACTATTTTTACTAGGAATACATTAGGTCTTTTGTTTACGCTATTATTCCAACAACTTAAACCACTTTGAAATGATATTTTCGAAAAAATGACGCGCCTACTTTCGAGTCATCAAAGATTTGACCGACCGCTCGAAGGACTGGCAGCCAAAGACGATAAATAGTACAAGATGGGCAATATGAGCTTTGTCGAGAAATCGAAATACAGAGATAATCTAAAATCATTTCGGCAATGCTGTTTTTTGTGTTTAAAGTGTGTGAACTAAGTGTTTTCTTTTTTTTGTATTTCAATATTGTCATTGTGTTTAAACAAATGTGGGAAAATAAACCGAGAATTTGAATATGGAGTTTTTCTACAAAAGAAGCACATAGCCCATCTTGTACATTTTATTCTCTATGCTGCAGGCAAATTCGAGACAACCATTGGAATGTTGCGATAATCCATACATAATGGCATATATGGAGCTTCGTTGTTGTTTTATTTAAATTTCCATTCATATCGATTTATCCGGACACCTTAGATCTTTATGAAACGATCTAATATTATTTGGACTTTTAGTTGTTGTCCATTACTTTTTTAAGATGATATCGTGCAAGTGAGCGCCGCCAGTTTTACCATCAAGTTTTTATATCCATTATTAGATGACAAATGAGCACTGCCGTTGCTGCTAATGAACATTTGTGATCTTTCTGGCGTCTGAAAATCGTGCGATAAGTTCTTGCAGTCTGGAATATTCCTTTTGTAAGGTTAAGAAGCCTGCGACTTGTTCAGATTGGCAACTGTCGGATAAACTATTTAAAGAGTTTCCGGTTCTGTGGTTTATTTAGGTTGGCCCGTGACTTTAAAACCGCCAAAGAAAGCAGGTCACTGGAAATCGCCAAAACAGGGCGAACACACACGTGATGCCCTTAACATTATATTGAAGAACAGGCAAATCACTTGAAAAATTGACCCACTACAATAACTCAAAAAGGAAATAATTAGCAGCTTGGAGACAAATTCAATATCGACGCACAAGCTGGAAAGTTCGAACGAGCTCATAAGTTGTTGTTTTACCATTGAGTTTTTACAGTTAATTTTAGATGACAAGTGAGCACCGCCGTTTTTGATGGGCGTTCGTGATCTTTCTGGCGTCTGAAAATCGTGCGATAAGTTCTTGAAGTCTGGAATATTCACTTTTTAAGGTTAGAAAGACTGTGACTTGTTCAGATTAGCACCTGTCGGATATACTTTTAAAAATTTTCCGATTTTGGGGTTTGTTTAGGCTGGCCCGTGACTTTAAAAACGCCAAAGAAAGCATACGTGATGCCCTTTACATTATAGTAGAAGAACATGGAAAATTGGCTCAGCACAGTAACTCAAAAAGGAAATCACGTTTTTTTTCTAAGGCAAATAAAAAAACCCTACGCATCTAGTTTCGCCGTGAGTTTCAATTTTAAAATGCGTTCTCATTTTGCCAGTCGGATCGAAGCAAGCCGTATATAAAATTTTAAATTACATTCTCCCTTTCTTTAAACATTTAATTGTTAAGAAACATAACTTATCAACATTAATTGAAAAAGTCATCAAAATTAAGTATTTTTTGTCAAGCTTTTCAAGAAAACTTAAATAAAACTTTATGAGCATAAAACTGACAATTTTAATTTCATTGCCAATATCAAAAAATGAAAAAGAGCCATAATTCATAATCTACAAAACACCATACATATAAGAGTGTGAAATTATATTTAATTTTACTTATGACAGGGTTAACAATTTTACTTTATGGACAGTCCTTGTATAAATTGTCTTAAATTTGAGATGTATGAACAAGTTAGATATTTAATTTTATATTTAAGGTAAGATTTTGAACTAAAAACTTCTAAAAATAATATTCCTTTCCTAAAAAATCGAAAGTTGTTTGAAGTAAAGTCAAATCCACTTTTGGCAGGGTTAAAGTCTTTCCTTATGGACAGTCATAATATAAATTGTTTTGAATTTGATATAAATTTAAGGTCAGATTTTGAACAAAAACCGAAGACGATAAACTGTAGAAGATGGAGTATTAGTCATTTTTGGACTTTATAGCGTCTTTGTGATTGTGTACAAACGAATGTGGAAAAATAAACCGAGAATTTGTGCTTTACTAGAGTGCTGTTTTCTGCATTTTTTCAAAGATGAAGTATTTCGTCCATTTCTACAGGTTATTGCCTTTGCAGAAACTACATAAATAAATATGCACTTTCCAAAAAAACTTAAGAGTTGATGAAGTTAAAACCGATAAATGCGGTTATCGTTAAGGGGGTTTTAAAATAAAAAGAAATTTTCAATTAATTATAAAGATTTTTAGCGTTATGCCAGTTCAAAAAAGGTGGAGTTAAAACAAAAAATAGTATATAATAAAATATAAAATTAATTATAACAAATTTTTTGGATTCTACTAGTTTAAGTTAAAACTTATATAATTATATAAAACATATTTTGATTGTAAAACTTACCGGTTTTTTCCTTAATTTCACATAACACCGAAAACAATGCCGGCTTCATGCGATGACAATTTAATGTATGCTTCCGTGCCTGAGCCTCATCTAGCGATTGCTCCGAAATACTCATGATTTGCTGTAAAATTTCACCAATATCCTTTTGTTTGCGCACCTCGTTCTCATTGCCCGGATTCTGGCCATCATCCTGGCCGGGCATGCCATAACCTTGCGGCGCCATCATACCACCCGTATGGGCCATCATGCGATTGGGATCTTCCATGTTAATGCTGTTGTTCACCTTATCACGGCGATAATGAAATGCGAGGACAACAGCAAAACACGGCTACAAAGAGTAAAAAAGTCGCAACAAAATTGCGAATTATATTCGGGCTGGCAACACAAAATACAATTTTGCTAAGGAAAATGTATGTGTGGAGGAGATTGGTCAAATTGCTTCTATTGTCTAGTATTTATTTTGTAAAAAAAACAAGATTTAAACAAGTACACAACGCACGCACTCATTCAGTGGAACACAGAGAGAAACACACACACACAGAACGAAAGCAACTCGCAGACAACACGTTCTATCCCGTCAATGGCACAAAATAAACTGTGGTGACAAAATGCGGCCAGGAAAACATAAACCCAACCAACATAACAAACAGCTGAGCCACAACAAAACAACAGCACAGAGAAGGGATGATAAAGTTGATGCTTTGGTACTTTTTCGTTTGTAAAAGTACCATTTATTTAGTGCCGTTGTGAAATGTTGTAAAATTATTGTTAAATTATTCTATATGAGCAGACACAATTTTTTGACGATATATCCTATTTGTAGCCCTCTGATTTTTAAATTGGGGAAAACGAGCTTAAAATTCATAGGTAGGTGTAAGGAAATTGCCTGACAAAAAAGTAAATAATTTAAAATTATCTACATTTCAAGTAATATGCTCAGATAATTTTTTATATTCGAGAGGAATATGATAAAAAAAAGAAGAAATTAGGAACACATTAAGAGAAGGTAACGCTTTATTCTTTTTCCATATTTTTTCCTTTTTGTATTTGGTTTTCTGAATAAAGAACCTTTAAGGAATGTGTGCAAATTTGAGATCGGGGCAAAACGAACGAAGATACAGCAAAACTCTTAAGTTTTTCCCACTACCCATGTTTTTAAAATTTGTGCCCTCATAACCAAATTTGAATTGTCGAGGTAAAGCAGAAAAGTTTTTAACAACAATTTTGGTCGTTTTTTCCGCAAAAATTGGGTTTTTCTCTTTAACGTGTTCCCAAATATTGAAAAATCGATACTTTGAAAACCCCTCCCAGTGTTACCTGGGTAAAGCGATTATCTAGCAAAACAACTTTGATTTCGGACCATCATCACCGAGTTATGAGGAGCGTTAATAATGTTGTTGTTGTAGCGGCACACATAGTGCCGGGGTGACAGCCCTTGGCCGAAGAATTGCTGCTTCGGGTCAATCCGGTGCATAGAACCGGCTGTCGTGGGATCGCCTTTTCGAATAATTGCTGCCATTGATGTATTTTTTAAATTTCTTCATGACAAAATAAGATTTTAACTGTGCCTTCAGAACAATTCACAAAAATGTGTTCTTTGTTCAGATTCCAACTATACCTAAATTTGTTTTCTAATTTGAATACCTCACAAGATTTTAATTTTTTGAGATTTTTTTGAGTAGGTAAGAACATATCTCAGCATTCGTTTAAGTGATATTCGATAATAGATCTCAAATTGTTGAGCTATGTAGGACATAATAAAAATTCACATTAAACGGCTTACAAGTTACGTTTTTACTTAGACAACGGGTTCTACGAAATGGAAAGAATCGCCACTACAAAATACGAGCCAAAGAATTAAAAATATCCCGGCGAAACATCCGACTCATATTCCCTAATAAGCTCAAGGTTAGGCCTTACAAGTTTCAAAAGGAACTCGATCTTACATCAAGCAAAAATAGACTAGATTTGAAATTAGAGCAAAGGAGTTGTTACGCTTGCACGAACGTGGTAAATTGTCATACATTGTGTTCTAAGATGAGAACATTTCCTAATGATTATGAACTCTCAAAATGGTCGTGTTAACTTAACTGAACGCACAAACGAATATTTTAGCATACAAACGGCTACCGGAAGTAAATCTCAATATCATGTAATGGTATGGCAAGCTCTGACCGATGGAGGCTATCCAACGTTTTTTATAGAGCATGTTTTGGAAGCTGCTTTAAAGCCTTGAAACGCTAACATTTCGGCATAAAAAATCATTTTAGACAAAAAAACATGGCCGTTTAAAAAGGAAACACTTCAAGCCCATAACTCAGTAGCATCATTAAAACCTTGCACAAAATTTAAAGGCTGTTATTTAAAGCCTTCTAACTTCAGAGTTGTTTTTATAATTAAAAAAAACCTTTCCAGAAGCTCCATTTTACCTAGAGTATTGACAAGACCTTAGCTAAATGCAATGAGGACCAATTTAAAAAGGGGTAAAAGGGGCAAAAAATGTCGTTAAGTTTGGCCTGACCGAACTTTATATGCGAAAAGCGCAAATATATGATAAGTTTTTAGGCTCATGCGTTCGTCCCTAATCTCACCCAAAACTTCAAAATTGCTATATAATTGTATTAGTAGCAAAATTTGATTTAATTTCAGTACCCATATGTCCATATAGACTCTACTCGCACGTTTTAACCATGCAGGGAGTTTTTGGTCTACATGAGGCAGAATATCCAGCAACTATGCATTTTTTGAGGTATTTATTGCCTACCAACAAACAGTACACATTTTAACAATTTGTCTGCAAAACATTATGATTTGTTAAGCAAAGTGTACTTTTTACCGAGGTAACTATAGTCCCTTAAGAGACTTTCCCCCACTCCCCCCTCCCCCTAAAAAAGATACTCAAATAAAGAATAAGAACTTTTGAAGTTATTACTCCTGATACTAACACCTCCATTGAATGTTAATAAGTGTTAAATTAACACGAAAATATTTTTGGACGAGCTCAGGAGTATTGTAAACCAACAGCCAGGTGCGGTATGAGTAAAAAAGTACTTCTTTGTACATACATTAAATACATTGCAGGGATGATAAATTTACATCGCGAATGTTGTTCCATCTCTGATGCAGAGATACTACATACAAATTGGGAGAGATACCAGCGAGAGAGCGCAATGACATATACCTCAAGAGAGTTGTTGTGATATAAAGAGCTTAATACAAATCTGCCATACTGCAAAATTATTTTACTTGGTAATCTGAACCTTTTTAACAGTCTACAAACACTACCTATAGATTATTAGATTTGTGCGTTTCTTTTACATCAGCAGCATCTGAAGTTACGAGTCAAAAGTAACAAGATCAAATCTTGTATTCCTTAGCATTGACTAGTCGACGTCGCCCTCTGCCTCTTGTTCGTACGCATCCTACCTGCGGATGCAGAAACAAATAACTTAAAATCCTTCTTACACAGATTAACGCTTAATCTGGTGCCGTTAATGTTAAGGTCACATTTGTATATTTTGTTCGAAGTCTAAAGGATTTGTTTACGCAGGCAAATGTGCCGTATCATCCAACCATCTTTGGTATGTTTAAACACACATTCAGTTTAGTTCACACACACGCGCATCATCCTTGGACTTCTAGTCCGCATACTTGTATGATGAAGATGACGCGTGTCTTTTGGCACTAAAAGGAAGATCCATACGTTTTATCTGTGTATATTTCAAGTGGTTATAATTAAGAAGAACAAAAAAGAGAAAGCAGCAGCTTTCTCTTTGAGAAGTGGACGAAGTAACCTTGGAGTCTGATGACCACGGAGATTTTGTTGTTGTAGACTTGAGCAACAATTGAAAGAAACACTGTTTCAAGAATATAAAAAAATAGTCAGCTAAGAATATTCATATTTTTCTTTTTCTGTAGAGCCGCTCAAGACTTGGTGCCACCTCCAACTAAAAAAATCACTTTTTTCTGTACTATCGGAAGTTCTACGCAAATGTTTCAGTTTTTATTGTCCTAGCTGCGATGGATGTAATGGATATGATATTAGTGGGATTTATTAGTACTTCTTTATGATTTTTATACAAATTTCTTGTATTTGATTTATATATAAAATGGTTCTAGCTCTTTTTTTGAAAAAATAATTGTTTCTATATATAGTTTATTAGCGTGATTTTCCTCCATAATAATAATAATAATAACAATATGTTGCATTTTTTAATTAATTATTAATAATTATTAATAGTCATTTTTTGAACCGGCCTAAATTAGAAGGGAAATCCGGGTTAAATAGAACATTTACGTCTTTAAACAGTACCGTCAATGTTTAGATTATTGCGAAAATCTGTTGCCGCCAAAGCTCATATATTAATTCCTTAAAATTTAATAATAATTTGTCGGTTGATCGGTCTTTTACCAATTCAAAGGATGTTTGACCACATCATCTTCTTATATAGCGGCAATCCCAGAAGGGAAATCTGCCAGGATGACTTAATACTGTGCACGAATCAATAACCGATGAAATTTTTACTGTTTCGTTAATAAAATTGGTTCGTTCTTTTTTCTTGAATTACTTGATCACATTGCTGTATTCGTCCCAATTTACGATTGAATGCACCGTACATGGGACATGGGATTTGGCACAGACATTTACTGCATAAACCACAAATCTTCTTTCGATATCAACAACTCATCCTCGGCATCTAATATATTCCCAATTCCTAAAATTTTCCGACTTTTATATTCAGTTAAGAAATTAATTTTTGAATTTCTCTCAAATCGACAAAAAAATGTAAATATATAGAAGGTAGCGCCACTTTTCGAGACCAAACTTAATTTGATGCTATTGAATATATTTAAGTCTAAAGGATACAAATAAAATGTAACGCAAAAAATATAGTAAGTTATTGGCTTACATTCTATGGTTTATACACAATAATTTCTATTTAAAACCCAGAAAATATTTCCGATATGAAGGGTCATCTAACAATAATGCATGATTTTGATTGTGAGCCTCACCTTAACGTCATGTTTTTTGTCCAACTTAATTTAAGATTTCTTTGCTTTAGTGTTTGAAAAGCTCAACCATGGAGAGATACACAATTGAGCAGCGCGTTCACACAGTTGAACCCTTTTACGAAAATGGGCTTTCAAATCAAAATTTTTTGTGCACTTCGTAATTTTTTGGTCAGCATGGGAGTAATCGTCCAAATGTGTCTCCAATTGGTAGAATTATGGGCAAATTTCAGCATACTGGGTCTGTAGGAGATGTGAAAATACATGCAAATGGTCGCTTAATTTGTTCTGCGGAAAACAGTAGATGTTTAGAAGAGCCGTCAATCTCGACTCGTCGTCGTGCAAAACAATTGAACTTCTCACGAACACCGTGAGACTGAAGAGCTGAAGCCTACTGACCATTTCAAGCGTAGTCAATACGCCTAATGATCGGTTGAACAGACAGAAGTCAATGGAGACTTTACAAAGATAATCATCTTTAGCGAAGAGGCACTCTTTAACCGGAGCCTATTCGTCAACAAGCAGAATTGCCGCATTTGGGCAAATCAAAATCCGCGAGTGATTGTTGAAAAACTGATGCACTCACAAAAAGCTGGCTATTTGGTGCGATTTATGTGCTGGCCAAACAGTTACCGTGACTGGTGTTCATTATAGCGAGATGAAAACGGATTTCTTGTGGCCAGAAATTGAGGATATTGACCTGGACGATACGGGGTTCCGACACTAGGGTGCCTCTTGCCATACAGCCAACGAAACCATGTATCTTTTACACGAGAAATTTAATGGCGGTGTTATCTCACGTGTTTGGCAATGTTAATTGGGAGCCATGATCATGTGATTTGACACCGTTGGACTTCTTTCTTTGGGGATTTAAAAAAAAAAAAGTGTACGCCAATATGCCAAGAACAACTTACGATACAAAATTACGCTATACATTCTGTAGAAAGCTGCCCTGGAGCCACGACAAACCATTTACAAAACTCTTAATAACTTAAGATCTGAATACACGATAACTCTTCCAGATCTTCAAGAAAGTACTTCTGCAGGCAACTACGCCGTCTTTTCTGGAACGAAGGGCATCTGCACAAAAGAAGGAACGCTGTCTCAAATTACTCATCACAAAGGCGGTTTTAGATAGCCACTCCCACTTTTCATTTCTAAAATTACAATAACCTGTCTTGACACCTTCGAGCACTCTGACATTACTTTTGTTATTTTTTGTTCTTGCCTAGTTTAGGCAAAAGATCCCTAACAACATTACATATGTCGGCTCTAGGCCATGCTAGGTTAATCTTGGTAGAGACCTAATAAACTTGGTCATTAAGGACACAGATGCCGAAGATTGCTAACGTTTAAAGCAAATTGTCTCCGACTTTATCATTTAAAACGTTCTCCACTTCCCCACATGCAGATTTCCAGATTTATCTGCACCCTATTTTTACTTAATTGAGTTTGGGACAAGAAATCCCGGCAGCACCTGAAGAGCAACCATAAAAATTACATTATACCACCTCCAAAATGCCGCCGCCAAAAAGTAAACAAAAACTAAACCACAAAAAATATATAAACAAATCATATAAAAGCAATTAAAACTCGGAAGGGCCATAAACCAGAAAAAATGTCGCAATAAAAATACACACACACACTCTCTCACCGAATGGAGCCATAAAGAAAAGCCCTCATACACTCACTCAGGGGCCACGGCAATCACAGTCAATATAAACACACACAAACCGCCGCACACGGGAATAAGTAAAATCAAAAAATCCTTTTCCAGCTCACAAAAATTACAATTTTAAGAAAAACAAACCATAATTTGTTAACAACGAAATATGAATTCCATTGAGCATAGAGGAGGGTGTAATTTAGTAGAGGCGTTGAATACATAAAAAATAAATACAACAGCAAGACACTAAGAGTAAAAAGACCAACGAAAAAAAAAACTGGACGATGACGATGATGAATTTTAATTATTTTTTCCATCTACATTTTCCACACACTGTATTGTTTTTTTTCATTTGTTAATCAATTATTTATTGTTTTATTTGTAATTACCACACAATTTTAAGAAAAATATACACTTTTAACAAGAAAAATGTTCAAGTCAACAACAACGAGAACGAGCCACACACTTTTTTTGTATGTTCAAATCCCAGTCTTCTTCTTTTTCATTCTTGTATGTATGCTTTGTTTCAAAATTCTTCGTTAACTTGAAACAAGTATGGCGACTGAACGAAAGGTGTCACGACTGGTGTTGCGCAAATACAACTCAGTGTCAGTGCCATTCGGTTTTATTATGCCATGCACACTAGTCGAAAGATTATGTCGTTAGTTTTACTTTCAAAAGTTCTAGTCTAGTATTCACCTAAAACGAAATTTTATCTCAGAGAAAAAATACATAAAGTAAAGCAAACGAAATTTACCTTTGGTAAATTCCGTTAATCGATTTTTGTTTGGTGGTCTCAGCAAAAGAATATTTTACATTTGCAAAAACAAAATAACAAATGTTGTCAAGTCATTTTCGAGGGTATTCAAATGAACATGAATAAAATAATTAAAGGTTCAGGTATGCTGAAGCTTTTTTTCTTACGCTGCGTATTTTTTACATTCAGCAGTCTAAAAACCATTGAAGTAGACGTTCAAAACGTTACAGTGGTTTTCAGACTACCGAAAGTAAAGAAAAACGCAGCGTAAGAATTAAACTTCAGTGTGTCCGGGCTTCAATTTGAAAATGAATAACGGCTGTTTCTTTCTGCACAGCTATACACAGCAGTTTTTCCGTATAGGGATAAATGTAAAACTCCTAAGCGAAAATTTCGTTTCAGGTGATTACTATTTTACGAAAAAACAATTGGAAAACTATACACTTTTCGAATTTTGGCAACACACGTTTTCCTATGTAGGAAAATCTAGGTTAAAACTACTAAAACAGTCAATCTGAAGGAGCTATTACAGTACGGAAACAGCTGAAAGGTGAACGGTATGCTAAATTTGTCATTCCATTTGCAACATCACGAAACGTTGATTGGAGGCCCCATATTATTGTTAGTAGTAAAATTCTAAGTCGATCTAGCCATATAGCGTTCAAACAAATCAACCTATGAAAAAATTTTGCATGGTGATGACTTATGATCATAAGCTGTTTGGTACTGAAAATGTGCGAAATCGGCCCAGGGTGAAAAAGCTTCCTTTTAAGGGACTAAAGGTATCTCAAAGAAAAATACACTTTTATAAGCATTTGCTTTACAAATCATGATTTTTGTGGCCGACCAATGGTGAAGATAAAACTGTTGTAACACACTTGGGTACAATAGCTGGACGTTTGCGTTCATTCATCCAAAAAAAAACAGACAGCATGGTCGAAACTAGAGCAATTTTTGCAACTTGTCGAAATATGGATTTATTTAAGTTAATTTTTGGCAGCGATCAGGGTCAGACCATGGGCCTAGAGTGTCCAAAAACCCACACCTTTTTTGCGTTTTACGCCGTGTACGGATTGAACTCTTTTAGTCGGTAGTAAAATTGGGTGAATATATAATGGTATGTTATTTACAATGCTTTCTTTGACAAAATTTTAACAAACGCGCACTCCATTTTTGGCACATGTGGCGCATCTAATTATACCCTACACCACCCTGTAGTACAGGGGATTATGACTTAGTGCTGATGTTTGTAACACCTAGACGGGCACACTTAAGATTCCGGAGATAGACGCTGTTAGGTATAAAGTAGGAAACTGTTTAAATTTAAAGACGATCGGCCCATAATTAAGTTTTGGCCACGACTTGTTTAGTAACATTTTAAAACAGCATATACCGAACGTCATGTTCCTAAATCTTTATGTTTTTGCGTTATGCTCATTTAGGAGTAGGCGTAGTACAACGCACTTGAGATACAGTAAATTAAAGACGGCGACGCGCAGGTTTTTTTGATCGGCAGCTTCGGCTTCTTTCGGTATTGTTTTTTAAATCCCAAAAAAATGTCTTCGAAACCACGAGCGGATATATATAACATAGAATAAGCCTACAATTAACTTTTTGGTTAAATTAATGCGTTTGCTAATTTAACTATCGAATTAATATTTAATTTCAGGACAGAGATGAAATATTTAATATTTGACACATTTTCTCATGATACCGATATTCGCCTTTTAAATTGGAAGCGGCTCGGCTAAGCTAAACTCATAAGGCGGTTTGGGCCGATGCTGCTTCTAACTCTGATGTGACTACGGCGCGCATTTTGATTTGCCGTCATTGTTCGAACAAGTGTAACAACGGCCAGATTTGTCATCTGTCATGTTTTTTGTGAAAACACTACTATTTTATTTACAATTTACATATCAGTTCGCAAATTTGCTAAATATTATTAAGAAATTTGTTTGCAATCAGCAATCAGTTAAAGTGAAATTATCCACACAAAGTGTGCAAAACATTCATTCCACAATTCTCCCTTTACATTTCTGTTGAAAATGCGAAGAAGCTGAGAAGAGGAAGTGGGAAGTACTTTTTCTGCTGCTCCTTATGATGAAGAACATGTCATTACTGTCGAAGAAAGATCCATCGATGCGCGTGGCTGCAAATGATCCACATTTGGTGAGCTTGGGTGGGGGACGTTTAAGTACAGCCGTCACCATACACAACATACCTGTGGGCGACACAACAATTGGCTCCTCCACGCAATGCAATATATCGTTGGTGGGCTCGGGAGTTCGAGCAATCCATTGTACAATATATCGCAGTGAAGAAAACCAAGTGACCTTGGTACCGGAACGTGAGGCTCGCATTCTTATCGATGGCCATTTGGTTGAGATGGAGGTTGACCTCAAGCAGGGCGCCATGATAACGCTGGGGGACTCGTATTATTTACGTTACAACAATCCCGCTGAGGCCCTGCAGATGAGGACGGCTATGGGTGACATCCTGGATGACTTCGAAACGGAGTCGTCCACTTTGGATTATTTTTATGAGACAAATATAAATCCAGTACTTAGGTCACAAGAAAAGCTGAACGAAAGTAGTTTCGGCAAAACATACAATAACTTGAAACCCCTGGATGATATCGGTTGGCAGTGCCCCAAAGTATTCTCCTCCGACTTGGTCACCGTGAATATGCCCGCCAAAGCCGTTCTGGGTCAAAAATATGCCAATTTTGCCAAAAATCTTGCCGAGAATCATCGACGTGACAAGAACATCAGTGCCAAGCACAATGACCTTTATGACAACATTCCTCAACCTTCCATGAGCTCCAACTTGAAATGTCTAGCCGATAGTTGCGAATTTCTATCCAAAGTCCAAAATACTTCCACTCCACAAAGGCAGACGGACGATGTTAAACAAACACTTGAGAAACATCAGTTTGACAGCAAGGATTATCTGGAAGACATGCTGAAAATCTGTACAGAATATAGCGATCGTCAAGATCGTAGCGGTGGCAGCGGAAGCTTGAGCTCGTCGCCTATTGTACAAAATCGCATTAAAACAAACGGTTCCTTGCCCCGAGACAAAAAGTCGCCGTTTTACCAGGAATTTAGTTTGCAAAAGTCATTTAACGACAGCGCCAGCAACTTAATGACCTCGCCCAGTTCAGCTGCCAAGTCCAGCGGTTATGAAAGTGTTCGTATTGTGACCCAACCCCAAAGGGTGGAAGTGGTCCATTCCCCAAAGTCAAGTGGTTACGAAAATGTCAAATATGTTCCGCAAAGTCCACGCACGAAGATACGTACCAACACCAGTTTGTCCCCAAAGAAGGAGAGAAATTGCAGTACGTACCTTTTTGATCAGGACGCAAGTGCTGCCGTCACAAACAAAACTACAAATTATGAGGAACTGATCAAAACATTTGAGGAAAAGTTCCAAAAAGAAATCCAGGCCATAGAGGAAAGTACACGGTCTCCGTACGCGAATAACGCTAAGACAGTGGCGTCGTTATCAGCGAATAATACCCCGCTGGCAAAAAGGACCAATAAAAACATTAACAACTTAACAATAGACATCAAATCTTTCGTGTCGCCCCGCAGTTCACCTAAACCTGTTAAGAAGCCTACACCAGCGCCCAGAAATCTAACAAAACCATCCACATGTGACATCGCAAATGGCAGCTTGCCAAATTTGAATAAAAAACAGCTACCTGAAAAGCTACACATCGAAAGAGAAGACCTTTTGCGGCGCCTACATACCCTCAAACAGGAAATATCCGTGCTGCAACAGCAGGACAATGAGGCGCTCATTGAGATGGACATGGAGAATGCTTTGGTTTTAGGTGAACTGCAGTCGCTTAATGAGACCAAACAAAAGTTAGAACAGGACTCTCAACAGCTGCAGCAACATATACATCGCTTGGAGGCTCAGCGTAATGCCACACGCGTCATGGAAGAAAATCAACAGGCTAAATTAAAGCAGTCCATAGAAATGAAGCAAGATCAGGTGCAGAAGCTGAAAGATATGCTCAAACAGAAACCCAATAATGCCTGCCTAAAGGAAGAACTTAATCATGTGCGCGAGTCTCTGGACAATGATAGAAAATCGTTTGAAGATCTGGAATTTCAATACCTAGAAGGCGAATCTGAGTGGCACGCCCAGCGGGACGAATTGCACAGCGAAGAGACCAACCTGACTAGACAAATTGAAGAAACCAAGATGGCCATATCAAATTTGGAGAACCAAGAAACCAACTCTACCTCTGAACAACAAAAATCCCTACGAAAACGTTTAGTCGCTCTACTCAACGATTTACAAGAGTGCGAGCAGCAGTTTCGGGAACTAGAACGAAAGCTAGCATCGAAGATAAATTTGTCATTGAAGAACCAGGACAGGAACAATGTACTGTCACGTGGCAGCACAGCATCCCTAGCCGTTATGTCACAATCCTTGTTTGGCTCAACGGAGATGTTGTGCCCCAAACCCAGTAATAATGAAGACTTAATGTCCAAAAGTTTTAATGAGAATATGATTTTTAACAACAAAATTGAAATGCCGAAAAATCCTCTACAGGTTGTGGTGGCTTCAGTAAACCGCGTGTCGTCTCAAGAATCTGTGGGATTAGTGGCCTCCAATCGATCCTCAAAGGAAGCCGCAACCAAAATTGTCGATTCAATTAAGGAAATCGAACGTAATCGTCAACTTCTGGCCTCTAAGCAGGCGCAAAGTGCTTTGGAGCAGGAGAGGCGCAAGATTGAAGAAATTCTGGTCATGCTGAATTCTTCGGGTACCACCAAGGAAACATCTTCGTCGTCGTCGTCTTCGCCGACTAAAGAAAACAAAGAAAATCGCAAACAGAAGAAAAACTCTGCGGTGTCGTTTCCACAACAACAAGAGCAGTCACAAAAGATGTTGGAAAAGAATGCCACCTCTAGCGGGCAGCAGCGACCCTTATCTGAATCCAATTCTGAGGCTGGTGATGATTTGTTGCTAACTACTACTAAACGCAAATCAAATAATGAAGCTCTAGCCCGAAGTCCGGAAAGCTCTAGAAGTTCTCGTTTGGATGACAAGCGTTCCAGTAGTGTCCTATCCAATGAGACCTCTTCGCAAGGCGACAGTAATGTGGGCAGCGAACGCCGCAAATTACTGGCAAAGCATCAGAGACCTTTAACGCGTTATCTTCCGATATTTGCTCAGGACCTAGATCTTCGGCGGCACATCGAATCGGCCGGCCATCAGATTGACTTGTGCCCCCATGTCTTTATCGATTCGTACGCCTGCCGCGGCTATCTACACAAATTGGGTTCAACATTTCACACTTGGTCTAAGCGTTGGTTCGTTCTAGATCGCCAACGTAACGCCTTGATTTATTATTCGGACAAATCTGAACGCAAGCCGCGTGGTGGAGCCTACTTCTCATCCATCGATGAGGTGTACATGGACCATTTGAATGCTTCGAAAAGCAGCCGACCCCATTGCACATTTATCGTAAAGACCAAGAAACGCCAATACTTTTTGCAAGCAGCATCAGATGCTGCTTCCCGAATGTGGATCGATGCCATCATAACTGGGGCTCAAGGCAACATAGACTATTAACAAAGAAAGAAATCTTTGTATTAAACAAAAATTCCATTTTTTATCTAATATTTTTATATACATATACTTTACATACATATACTTTTTATATCTCTGTAAGTTTGAAGGTATTGTTTTTTAGTTTTAAGTCTTTTATCAACGTGATTGATATGGTATGCGTATGTACGTTATCGCTCGTACTAACTAACTAGAAATTGCTCAAAAACTATTCCTTAATTGAAATCAAAATCAAAAGTATTACAATGTTTCTATATACATGTGCCTCTATGTCTCTAGTGTGTTCACTATATATACTTATAGTACTATACATATTATTTGGGGCAATAGCAGATCTCCTGTAGCGGAGAGATCTATTACTTAACCAGACACAGCAGACACACTGTATTGTAAGCCAAACGATCGTATATGTTTTGTTTGTGTTTGTACATTTGAATTGTACATAATTTTAAAATTGTCATGAAGTTTTTAAATAAAAATAACAATAAATTAATACACATTATCTTTCTTGTCTTTGATGTGTCAGAGTTTATTTTGAGCGATATTACGTTGGTTAATAAACGAAAATAACTATAAGGTAATGTTGGTTTGTCGCAATTGGGTGAGGAATCATTGCTGAATATAAGGCTTTTTACTTGCGTGGGTAAAATAAAACGATGGAGAATGGGTGATGCTTTCTTACTGAATTAAGGGCTATCCTTCTGCATATCCGTCCTCAAGTATTCCCCGTTTCACAGGACATTTACCATAATTTGGAAAGGGTTATGACTTCTACGCTACTTGCATTGTCATGCTTCAAAAGTCCTCAGGGCTAATCATTTCGTGCGCATTATAAGGCATGCATGCGGCTGACCTAAATCCCTGCGCAGGGTCTTCATTGCAAAGGCTAAAATAACTAGCCACTCGACTCTTAACGATTGAGCCACTAGCCACTCAAGTCGAACATTGAGAAAATCTATTTGATATTGTGAAATTTTCAATGAGAGTTTTTATTTCAAGTTAAGAAAATTTCAATTGAAATAGAAAATTTCCATTTCAAATTAAAAAAGTTTCACTTGAAGAAAACAATAGCCATTTTTGTAAGCTAGTTAGTTAGTATGCAATATGGTAATCTGGCAACATTGAAAAAATTAAGAACAATAAGAGAGTTTATTGGCGAATTTGCCAAAAGCAGACAATAAATAATAATAAAATATAATTAAATAAATAATGGAATATAATATAGGGGGTTTTTAGACGTGAAATTTTTAATCTGGCCACACTTTTTGACAGCTGTCACTTGATTTATGCTTAGTTTGCCATTTCATAATGAAAAGACTCCGGAACAACGTTTGTAAATCGTGGAGAATGGGCCTAAAACGTGGCCACCGATCCTGATTTTTACAATATTATTTTATTCAGCGATAAAGCTCACTTTTTGGTAAAATGTGTGCGTTAATAACCAAAATTGTCGCATTTGGAGTAAAGAAAATCTACAAGCTATTGTTGAGACGCCGTTACATACTCAAAAAGTCGCTGTTTTTTATGCTCTATGGGCAGAGCGAATCATTGGTCCATATTTCTTCACAAATGAAATAGACTATAATGTTACAGTCAATGCCTAAATTGGAGGATGTTAATGTGGACGCCATTTGGTTCCAACAAGACATGCCATACAGCCAACGAAACAATTTATTTATTGAAGGAAACGTTTGGTGAGAGCATTACCTGGCGTCGTGGGCCTGTGGCTTGGCCTCCAAGATCATTCAATTTAACACCACTGGACTATTTATTCCCGACATGATTGACGCCTTGTAAGAGAATATTCGGTTCGATATTGGTGACATACGACCCCAAATGCTGCAAAAATCGCCTGAAATCATTTTTAAAACATAATAGCAAATCCTTATCCATATAATAAAGCTAAATTCTTGACCATAACATTAAATTATATGCGTTTTATTTCTTCGAAAAAACACTCCTTATATCAATTGTTACACTTTTGCTTTGTAGAAATGTGTTAAATGTATTTAAACTATCAGTTTGAGTTGATTTATATTTTTATCTATCTCATTAGTTCAGATTTACCGAATACAAAATCGCCTATGAGACCTCTTCTTTTTTGATATTTTTAGTATACATGACATACAAGTATGTCTTTATATAGCAGGGTGTTTCATGTTGGATTATTTTTTTGTTGGAAAAATAAATGTGGTAACTCTAACTCGTATTTTTAGCGTTCGCTTGCTCACCGAGTAATTTCCATACAAATGCTAGTTTGAAAAACTTTAAAACTGAAACGAAAGCAGCTTATTTTTGGAAATTGCAAATTTTAATTGGTATTTTTCTATTTCCTTACAGGACGCGTCCTTAGCCCGGTTAAAAGTAAAATCCCATGAGTGTGCGCCTTCTCCCCAGTTTTTTACACAAAAGTTATTCAGGTATCTTAACCCAGAAACGTATCCCTCCTGAACACTTTCTTTACATTTGAGCCTATGTAGTCCTTGAGTACACCCTCGGGCAGCCTTCGATTCTCTCAGTATTAGTCACCAAGTTTGTGTCCTCAATTCATATTAAAATGTTCGGAGAAGTGCTTTCCTACTATAACTGCCTATTTTGGGTAAATTGACGTCATTGTCGACAATGAATATGGGTGATTCTGAGAATATGAGCCAATTTCGACATCATTTTTGGCATTCGATTTTTTTGCAGAATTTAATAATAAAACTGTTGACGAGAAAAAACTATTAGATGTGCGCCCACTTCAAATGTTCAATCATATTTGAGTTGCTTGAAATCAAGATTGGTTTGGAAATTTGAATTTTAGCGAATATTAGATTTTACAGGGAAATACTGTGTATTTTCAGGGACAGAAAATAAACATCTATAAAAATATATATGTGAAGCGCAAAATAGAAAGAGACCTAAGGGTAAAAACGGGGTTTGTTCGGGAGAGCCATTTTAAAGATTTAAATACGCGTATCTTTGGTGTACCATCACTTTCATAAAACGCGCATATCTCTGGGAGGGAACACTTTTGGGGCATGGGATCGGTCTCATTCGATGCTCAGATGCTGTCCACATCAAAAAAAGTGAAAATTGATTTTTTTTTTACCCTTAGGTCCCTTTCTCTGTGCGCTGTCACATATTGAATAAAAAATTATAATAATTAATAGCAACAGGTTTAATTGAATTTTATTTTTTACTATGGACTAGTTTTATTAAATAAATAATTAATATTTTTGTAAAAATTGAGAAAATTTCAATTGAAAGCATTGTTGGGGACAACCAGGGTAATGATATTTGATTACTTTGGTAGGAAATTTTTTGAAGAACAAATACATTTTTTAAAAAACAATTTTAAGAGACATTAAAGATCCTCTAAAGATTTATTGTATAGTAAATAATAATAAATAATATAATTTATTTTTCCCGCTTGAAACAACCAATGACAGAAAAGTGGCCCATAACCTCAGAATCAACCATATCCCACTTTAATCACCTTCCTTCCTTTCCTTTAGATAACGTAGGACGTAGCTGTTACTTCGAAATATCAAAAATGAAAACTCTTAATTGAATTAAAATAATCTAGTATTTCTTTTTATAAATAGGGAAATTTTTAATTCGAAATAGAAATTCGGAATTTCAACCGGCATTTTCTCAATTTAAAATGAAAATTGTCTAACTCAAATAGAAATTTTTTAATTTAAAAATGTAGTTCGCATTTCAATTGAAAGTTTTCAATTTAAAATTTTAATTCTGAATGTAAATAAGAATATTCTCAATTTAAATTTCTCAAAACATCGGCAAATATGATACAATGGGTATCTAATATCAGTGGGTAGCTAAGTTTGCGCCTATAAAATCGGTGCAGATTAGTCACCGTTTTTATATAGTCAACGCTGATCTCTATGTTTCATCCGACCTTGCCGAAATCGACGCATAGTTTATTATCTACGGATCGCAATTGTTGTACGATTTCACTAATATTTAGCATAAGTACTTCTATTAGCTCAAAGACGGAATTAAAGCGTATAACACAGAAATTCGTCAAAACCTTACACACTTAGTAACTTGAAAATAGTTTTCAACGGTACAGATTTAAAAAATATTCCCCGTTTGCGAATTTACTGCGTTTAGTATAATTTGGGTAGGGTTTTCAAATATTTTCCGGAATTGAATTACTTCCCAATTTAAAGTTCAAGGTCTACTACGGACATCAATCCCTTCCTGAAAATGCTCCGTTTTAGGCATTTATTCGAACTCTAAGTTATTAAGGCTCTGTTGCTACTTTCCAAGCGGAATTTCGTTTTTCTTTTCATCGCAATCTAATAAAAGAAAGTGGATAATAAATAGTTGTTAATTACTTAATTTTTATATTTAAATTAACAAATATTATATACAGTAGACAGTAGGTACTTAATAGTAAGCAGATATACATTAAATTGTATCCTAGAGCAGTTTTTATTCAAATTTTAATTCTATTTTCTGTGAAATGAACAGATATAAAATTAAGTTCTATAACATTTAGAAAATACTATTTTTCCATAAAATGGTACAAACAAATCTTGTTAAATTCGTTTTCACAATTGGAGTATTTAAGAGAAGTCATAACAAAAATCATAGGATGGGTTGGTTTGCAACACAAGCTAAGAGGAAGAAAATGCGGCTTGCAATCACGGCATCAGCTTGCCAAGAAGGATTGACGGACAATATTCATTTCATTCCGCCCATTGGTGCTAGACTTGCCAACTTAGATTTTCCTATTTGCTTACATTTTTAATTTCCTGACTTTACTCTATAAACCAATAATCCCAAGTATGTACCGAGATTGTTTTCCTAAACAAATACATAATTGTTAAACTTATTAGGTAAACGATAAAAAAATAAATTATAGACACAAATGAATAATTTTAATAGTTATAGGCAGGCTTTGTTAATAAATTAATCTTAAACAATAGTAAACTTTTTAAAGTTAAACTAGGTTCGATCGGTCTTATAGAAAAAGTTTCTCAATTACAAGAAGTTAACAAAAGTTTCCTTGTCGTCCTTTATTTTGAGGTTTAAAAGTCTAAGTGGAGGCATCTAATGTTTTGATTTGAGTTACAACATGATGATTATGCTGATTTTAAAACATACGAGGGCCTCGTTTACTAAAAAAATAAAGAATGGAGAAGACCTCGCTTTGTATTTTTTTGTATATTTACACAATTGTCTGATGTATGATTCTCTTTCTTTCACCATTGATTCATCATCATTATTTATGCAATTCGATTGCCATCCTATAGGCTATTCATTTCTTTATAAATATGTTTGTATGTACGTTTGTAATTAAGTGTGCTTTATGCATAGTTAAAAGCTTTTTTTGTTTTTATCTTTTAAAATAGTCGTAGTGGGTGTGTTATCATCGTTCATCGTCTTCTAAGATTTAAATCTGGTTATCACAAGTGTAGTAACGGATCAGCAGCACCGCTAGATATTACCAGCACTGTGATAAAATTGAAAGTTTACCGGCGTCTTGGGGCTAGGACAGGAGTAGAGGAAGTCATCGTGTTGCAATTGGGTCTGGGTCAACGTTGAGTCACTAGCACTGCGATGCAGTTTGGGCAGCGTCCGCCATATGTATTCCAGCATGTTGAGGTTTAAACGAAACAGAGGCCGTTCATTGCGATCGTACTTGATGCAATCAACCGTCAGGCGTTTCAAATCCTGCGGTGCATCGGAACGTATACGAGTCATGTCGGGCTTCAACAGCCCTCGGCCAACCATGAAAAGAATCTGATCCTTGTTGTTGATGTGGCTATAGGGTAGACACTCGGCCAACAGTTCATACAAAACAATGCCAAAAGCATAAACATCCGATTGAAAAGAGTAGGGATTCTGTTCTTGCATGCGTATGACCTCTGGAGCCATCCACAGTATACTGCCTGTAGGTTGATTGGCTTGCTTTTCGCCCGACCAGCGAGTTTTCGCAGTGGCCAGACCGAAATCACCGATTTTGACGGAATACTCATCTTGTAAGAAAATGTTGTTGGACTTAAGATCTCTGTAACAAAAACAAGACTAGCAACTCGGGGATATACCAGAGAATAAAATGTTTTCTCACCTATGTATAATGTTTTTGGCATGCAAGTAATCCATACCCTGGGCCACCTGACGGCCGATATCTATGAGGGTTTTCAATTTGAACTTGGTCTCCTTTACGTGTATGTGCTTGTAGAGACTGCTGCCTTCACACCACTGAGTGACAATGGCCAACGAAGGTTTCGACACACAACCCATGAACAGCAGAATATTGCAATGCCGGGTCTTCTTCAGCATGGCAACTTCGTTTTTAAAAGCTTGCAGTTGAGCCAAGCTCGGAGTTTTTACATTCAGAGTTTTAACCGCCACCGGACCATGCCAGTGGGCTTTGTACACAGTTCCAAAGGAGCCGGAACCGATGCGGGGTCCTATTAGAATCTCTTCAGCTTGTATATTCTAAAAAATTATAGCCGTTATTTAGAAATAGTTGCAAGTGAAGCATAAGTTATAAACGACATACCCAATTTTCTTCCGAAGATCTGTTGGAAGACAGCAAATTTTTATTACTTTCATCTGCGGAACGGGCTCTCTCTCGCTTCACATGCTTGAGCGTGCTGGTCGGAGAGGCCTGCGTGGAATTGGAATGATCTGCAGCATTTTGCAGAGGGCCATGGGCATGCACAAGTTTGCATTGTGCCTCTGTCAAAGGTTTGATATTGTTGTAACAAACATTGGGGGCAGAATTGGAACGGTCTTGTTGGCTTATCGAACGAGGATGGCGACCCTGTAACACAAAACATGAGTTAATACCACTTTAACCTAGGAGATTTAAAATAAATACAAACCTGAAAGTCTCCCACCATGCCTCGGCCAGGATGCAGAATGCCCACAGCATTTTCGGGATTTTGAGCCAGCAAACGCTGATAGTAACTATCTACCGGGAATTGTTGACACAGCGTGGGCACTTTGTCATAACATCGCTGATGAAACCGAAAGTTGCACTGATTGCAGTAGAATCCGGTAAATAGCAGGCGGCGACAGCACTCACAAAAGGCCAGCGAGAAGAAGGTTTTACGTATGAACTGATGAGAGATGTGCGTCATTATGGGACACTTGTCCAAGAGCCTTACATATATCTCCTCCACCTGCAGACTGGCTATGTCCGTATGCCAGGGTATGATATGACGGCCATTTTCCGCCGTAGTTACCTCGCACATTTCCGGAGTCAACTGACGCAGCTTGAGGGCCTTCATTAAAGCATCGCAGAGCCGAACACCAGGCACTACTTCCACCGAGGTTCTCTGTTGATTCGGGAGATGGGCACGCATTAAAACCTTACGCTGCCGCGTTAAGGTACTACACTGGCTGCCGCCATAGGTTGTGCTTTGGGAGGATATCAAACTATCAGTCTGAAATAAAATTAAAAATCAGAAATGCCAGGCGTGGGTGAGTCTGCACATACCATATCATTGCCCGGATAGGTCGGCCTAGACAACAATTGCTGTTGCTGCTGTTGTTGTTGTATTTGCTGTTGATTTTGATAGTGCGAATGAAATGCATACTCATTAAGTTCCCTCTGATGTTGTTCCTTTTCCTCCAACTCCTGCTGCACACTCAGCTGTTCCATCAGCTCGGACTCCTTCGTCTCCAACTCATGCAACTTGGAGGTCAATTCCTGATACTCGGCAATATACATGGGCGGTGGCTCCTGCAGATTGGCGAATTTCGCATTCAGCGCATCGATATTCTCCCGCGTCACATGGATGACCGACTGAATATTATGCAATTCCTCCGTCAAGGCATCATACTGCTCCTCACTATCTCCTTCAGACGAGGGTGTACTTGTCATGTTTGTGCTGTTAACAACAGGTTGCTAACCACACATGCAAAGCATTAGAACAAATGCTACATTCAAGGCGTACAAGTTCAACGCAAATGGCTGCACCAAAATATCCTATATCCTGCTGGCAAACTTGCGTAGGATGTAGGTGTATAAACGGTATATTTCCCACTTGGTCTTTGACCTTTTGCCGTGGTATGACAATGCTATGCTTTGCAGGTTCTAAAATGTTTGTCTGGAACTTGTTGGTACAGATTTATGTACTTTAAACATCTTACATTTTGGATACAGTAAAGCGATGCGCTGGGACCTAAAAGTAAAATACAAAAAAACAGATAAACAACAAATAAGTTTTTGGTAAAATTATTAATTTATTTTTAGTATTTAAACCTTTAAAAACACCTTCTTTTGTTTAGAAGTTTGATATTTTTCCACTTTTCACTATCAAAAATAATTTCGCAGAAAAAAAGTAGGATCAACTATATACCGCAAAAGAGTTGCCAGATCTTGCGTTCACAACATCCCCTACCACAGAAACAAACTTGTAAAAAAAATTTAACTTTGTATAAAATTTTAACTTCGAAACCAAAATCTTTACCATTTTATAAATATTAAATTTATCTCTTAAACACGTGTTATATTTTTCCAATTTTATTTACCTTTATTACAATTCGAAACTTTTATTTCTATTGTACCTTCCAGCCATGTTGTTCAATCAGCTGTTTGGTTTCCCTGCCTACCTTAACGCATTATTGCGAAGTAGAGAATAATTCCCAAATTACCGTTTCTATAAATACTATCCTGTATTCATGTATTAAGAATTTTAATTTTCTTTTCTTTTTGTTTCAATAGCCGACCTTGAAAAGAAATTCAATTTCAAACCATTTGCAAGGTTTTATGGCCGTAGTTCAAGGACAATTTTA
Source organism: Hydrotaea diabolus (assembly GCA_963513945.1). Lineage (NCBI taxonomy): Eukaryota > Metazoa > Arthropoda > Insecta > Diptera > Muscidae > Hydrotaea > Hydrotaea diabolus. The sequence goes on from OY740718.1 coordinate 8,079,087, forward strand.
CTATATTGTAGTATTTTTTCGTTTTGAAAAAATATTATACAAAATGTATTGTAGTCACTTCAAGAATAAAGAAAAGCTGCCATTGCATATACATTTATATAAATCATTAATGTATATTTGTCTAATTCAACGCTTTTCTCACAATAAAACGTTCCTCCTTAAATTAATTATATATTTTATTTCTGAATTTATCACATTTAATTTAATTTTCTTTAATTATTGCTGCCTTTAATGTGGACTTTTCCAATGTATTCTACTATAATTTGACTGCTTTGAAAAATCCTACTTTCGCCATCAGTGCGCATGTCCCAAACCTCAACTACTTCAAATGTCCTTCTTAATACTCTTCTCTTCTCAACTTCACGGCAACACATGTTTGTCATATGTCATATGAAGACGATGTACTAAATTAAATATTTTGGTTGTGAGTAAAATTAAAATATTTTAAACCTATATTTACACTTGAAATTATAATCCTGATTATCGCAGCCTGACAGATTATCGACAGTTGGTAATATTATGCTATATCGCAGTCTCCATTAAACTGACATTGATACTAACGAAATTACACAATTTCAGACAAAGCTCATTTAATAAGACAATTCCCATACAAAATTGTAGTAGATTATCGGACAAAATTACGAAGTCTGTATAAACGTAACCAGTTTAATGTTTTTAATGCTACGCTATGTTTACATGAGTTATTTTAATCACGATTAAAGTAACTAGTTTGGAAGATAATGTTGTGCTATATTTACGTGAGTAATTTACCGTTGTAAGTAAATTTTCGCAATACAAAATAAGGCTGAAGGCAGAGTGCGCGCTCAAAGCGGAGCCAAGCCGATCTTATTTCATGCTTATATGTGACAGCGCATAGATAAAGGGGCCTAAGGGTAAAAAACAAATTTTCACTTTTTTCACTGGTTTTTACCCTTAGGACCCTTTTTTTTGCGCGTCACATATGAAATTTGTGGATGGCAGAGTGAATGCTGAAATGGGCACTGAATCTGCACTGTTTTTGCTGTTTGTTTTGTGACTTTTTTATATTTTTTTATTTATGAATGTTATTATGCAGTTGATATTTGTAAGTGAAAATTTGGGTTTATAATAATAATAATGCAAATTTCTGATTAATCTGAACACCTATAAACTATAAATAATCTGTTAATTATAAATATGTCTAATAGAATTTAAACAATTTTGTTCAATATTCGAAAAATTTGTCAAACAAAACAGAGAGAATTATTTCAACCGTATCAAAACGTAAAGAACCGTTTACAAATTACAAACAATTTAATTCTTTACACATAAAATCAAATATCAGCACCAATCAGCACGAAAAACGCTTTAAAACAGTTTTCTTCCATTCAATCAGCTTACAGCTCGGCGCACACTCCTCCATCCCGGCGCCGATTTGTACTTATTTGTATGGACACAGTTTTAAGAATTTCAATCAGCTTTTAGCTCGGCTCGGCTTTCAGCGCGCACTCTGCACTCACCCTAAAGCCATAATCTGCTAATATTTCTAATGTTTGAGAATCAGACTTTCTAGCCGATAGGAATCGGCAGCGCTGGTGATTTTTTCGGCTGCGGACTGATTTAATTTAAATTAAGACAATCGGTGGGGCCTTGAACATCAGATCATTGTTTTTTTAATCCAAAAAAGAAAGTTTTGAAACTTAAAAAAAAACTTAAAATAATAGTTGAAGTACTTGAGAGTGAAACTTAGTAACTTATATCATTCATTGTTGTGTTTCGTTCAACAAAATGTTTGTAAATATTTGAAAGAGAATAAAAACATTTCAAACTTCAACATTTTTCATTGTCAAATTTAAATTGCTACGATATAAAAATGTAAATCAGCTGATTGCATAACACTACATTCTTTATTGGACCATACTTTTATATAAAGATTAATGTTCTTTGTGTTGTCAAAACTTTATAAACAAATAATGTTTAGTTTTTTAAATAATTTTTTCTTAGTTTTGTCCCAATTATTATTCTGACAGTCGCGATATGATAAAACGCAACTTGATAACTTGAATATACGAACCGAAATCTGTTCTTTTGGAAAAGTTTTACTGAATGATATAAGTTCTTTAGGAAATTGCATTAAGGAGGTCTGAAAAGACTCAAGCTGACTTAAGCTTAGCCGCTTAGCGATTCTGATGCATAACTTTTTGTCTATAGGCCAGTACGGAGTTTTCTGTTCAATTTTTGTCTTCATATAAAACACACCTGTTCTTGTAAGTAAACAAAAATGAATTTAAAAAAATTTAGATTTAATTTTTTATCCGCAGTACGCAGTAATACGCTACAATCAATGGGTTTCAGGCAAACAAAAGTTTAGGAAAACGCAGCGTAACAAAAAAAGCTTCAGTGTGCCCGTGCCATAATAAAACAGTTGAGCCCATTGAATAGGTAATCACATTGCTATTTACGTTATTGTATGAACGTAGTAGTACCAGTTTAGATAAAAAGTAATCGCTAAACAACAAAAAACCGGCAAATCAACATCACTGTCTGTCGAATACAACTCTGTGCTGCGTACCTGGGGAAGGGAATCAACGTATATTATTTCGTGGTAGACCGAAATGAAATAATTTTGGTGTTTGTAGTTTTTCTCGTAATTTAGAATAAAATCTGTAAGGTCTCATATTAATTTTCAATCATGGAAGAAGGTAAGTTTTTGCGGTGCGCAATAGAAATAGTCACTTGGTTTATTTTATAAAATTGCAAAAATGTGTGTGGTTTTTTTTTGCAGACCAAGCTTCCTCCTCCTGCGTCCAGTCTGCGGCCAAAAAGGTAGGCAAACAACACAACACGCTGCCTTTGTGGGGCAACGAGGCCACCATGAATTTGAATCCCCTAATTTTAGCCAACATACAGAGCTCTAGTTACTTTAAAGGTACGTCCGCAAAGGTACAGTAGCACAACTCGATCATGAAGTTATACGCGCTCTTCTGGGGAAACAGGTCAAATTATGTAAATCTCTCTTTCAATCCATTGCAGTACATCTATTTAAACTGAAGACATACCACGAGGTGGTGGACGAGATTTACTACCAAGTTAAGCACATGGAGCCATGGGAGCGTGGTTCACGAAAGACCAGCGGCCAAACGGGCATGTGTGGCGGAGTGAGTTTATGAAATGTACCTTTTTCGTTTTGAACTAAGGCCTTTAAATATTTGCATTACTCTGTGAAGAGATACCTAAGAAAATACTAATGCTCTGATTTGGAATTTATTAAAAATGTAATTGCAGGTTAGAGGAGTGGGTGCTGGAGGCATTGTGTCCACGGCTTACTGTTTGCTTTATAAATTGTATACGCTGCGTTTGACGCGTAAGCAAGTTAATGGTTTGATCAATCACACTGATTCCCCTTATATCAGGGCTTTAGGTAGGTGGTAAGTCGATTGAGTGCCCCAAAACGCAATCACAGTAAATGTTCACAATAACAACTTGTGTTATTTTCTTCCGAGCCTACAGAGCATAACTAATTTGTACCATTCCCCCCATCAGGTTTTATGTATTTGCGTTACACACAACCGCCGGCTGATTTGTATGACTGGTATGAGGAATATTTGCAGGACGAAGAAGAAATCGACGTTAAAGCCGGTGGCGGCCAGGTGAGTCGATTGTACGATTGCCTTTTGTTTTCCTATTACAGACTTAAAGTCACTATTCAATTGATCATTTATGTGTTTATCTGTTGGTTTGTGCTTTCAGGCTATTACCATGGGCCAAATGGTTTATCAGTTCATGACGAAACTTGATTGGTTCTCAACGCTTTTCCCACGAATACCAGTGCCAATACAAAAGCAAATCGAAAAGAAACTTGAGCAGTATTGCCGAGAAAACAATGTAACCCTGTATCAGTTGGGCTCCGGTAGTGCCAATCCGGCTGCTGTAGCAAATGTACGAACTAATCAAGCTGAATATGAGGAGCCCGAAGACACCAATTGGGAAGTCCGAGGAGAACAGCGCGGCGGTCGTGCAACTTATGCCAGTAGGGACGCTCCACCACCGACCAGCTACCACCGAGGAGAGCATGATGATCGCCTAGAATACCCTAGTGCCGGCAGAGATACAGCCGACCGATATCGTGAACACAAATCGAAACGTTATCAGGAACGACCAGCATCGTCACCGGAAAGTGTTTACCGCGGTACAAGTCGAGAGCGTGAACGCTACAGAGAAAAACACAAGAAGAAACACAAACACAAGCATCGCTCTCGGAGTCGTTCCCCTGGCAGTAGATCACACTCTAAGTCGCATTCAGAACGCAAGCGATCGGAACGTGAGTATCATTCACATCGTTCCACTAGAGATTATCCAGAAGATAAACGTTACAGGTGAACACAATCCTAGTCGTTCATCGGCCAGTGGACTCATTAATTGTTTAAGTATAGACTAGGCTACTAAGGACAATTTTTGTTGTTTGTTTTCTTTTTTTATATATATCATTCTTGAATACATTCTTGACTTCACCCCCAAACTACCTCATTTCCTCTCAAATAAATATTCCTTTTGTTCATAGGAATGCTGTTGTCTGGAATAGGGTAGCCTTAACCATTTGCTATACATAGATACATTATAATACCGAATGCCAGCACAAGACATTTTTTTTATATATAATAATTTTAACCAAGCTATGCTATTACACTTCATTGTTAAACTCAGGTGAATTAACTAAATATTTAAATAACTCGTTTTATGTTTACACACTCACACACATCTATTGTCGTCACAGCATTTTGCATTGTTACATCCGTTTATCAATTGATTGCTGCACTGACTCAACAAAGTAGTACAGTCTATAAGAAAAAAGAATAGTAGGAATTATCTATAAATATAAATATATATATAATATATTTTATTTTGAATTACTAAAAAGATTGACTTAATTTAATTCGCAATGTTTTAAAATAAAATAATGCAGAACTAAACATAGAAACAAATTAAATGACTGAGCTCTGTCAATAATTTATGCTGTTATTTGTTCTTTATTTCAAGGTTATACAAAATAGAAAAATTGGAGGGTGATTCTTTTTGAGCATAGATTTCTTATAATAATTAGAGGATGGTGACTTTGCAGTATGTAAAAAACCGGTTTACATTTCTCAGCATTTGCATAGACAGGCATCCAACCCGTAGTTTCAAGAATTTTAACCAAACATGAATCAAGTTTTTGTAAGTTTATTCTATATTTAAAGATCTATAAATTTAACGTTTGTGAAAGTTAAGGGGATATTTTCACTTTCAAGAATTCCCAGCCGATACTAAAGAACAAGAATTTGACAAACGAATAAATAGGTAGAGGCATTTTTGAATTTTAAAGAACGAAACATTTTTGAATTAAAAACCTTTGGCATAAAAGCCGCAGTTGATCGCTTTTTGCGGACTGAGAGTGGTATTTAAGCACTGATACCATATTTTTGAAACCCGCACCAGGAACAGTTCACTTTAAAAAGCAATGCAATTTCTTTCTACAATGATTGAGCAACTCGAGCGAATTCAAGGCGTCACGCAAGAGTCTCCCAGCATCCCTTTGGTTGATATTTCGCTCCTCTTCCATAGTCTGACGCTCCCTGGCAACTAAAAGAAAGCCTTAACTGTACATTGCATTTGTATTTGTAAGATCTCATCTACAAAGCAACCTCCCTCGCAAGTTATAAATAAAATTTTAAAATAAAACATGATGATTTCCAATTATGATAAGAGTAATAGTTTGGTGGACTTGGTGGACTAACAAAATAAAACAAAAAAAAACTAGATAAGTTGCATCAAACCTGCTGTCTGGGAATCAGCGAAGCAATCTGCTGATAACGCGTGATCCATTTCGGCGTGCCCTACTTTTTTAAAGAAAAAAACACAGAACATTCAAATTAAATGGGGAATATGTATAATCATTTGAAAGAACATTCTTTGGTTTTTTTTTTTTTGAAGAATATGTCTATCAAATGTTGTCCGCGGCTACGTCTCAGATGGTCCATCCGTTGAGTCCAATTTTCGATGAGACGTTCGAGCATTTCGACTGGTAACTGACGAATGACACGCGTGATGTTTTGCTCCAAGGCCTGCAAACTTTAGACTTTACATATCCCCACAGAAAAAAGTCTAACGGTGTGATATCACACGATCTTGGTGGCCAATCGACCGGCCCAAAACGTGATATATCTGCTCACCGAAGTGTTCTCTCAATAAATCCATTGATTCATGCGATGTATGTGAAGTGGCGCTGTCTTGTTGAAACCAAATGTCGCCGAGATCACGATCTTCAATCTTCAAGGCATCTAATAGTCGGTTATCATGGCACGATAACGGTCGCCATTGATGGTTATTTTCTCACCGGCATCATTTTAAAGAAATATGGACCGACGATTCCGCCGGCCCACAAACCACACCAAACCGTTGTTTTTTCTGTATCTTCATACAGAGCAGCTCTTGAACCTCTTCTGGTTGCTCATCGTCCCAAAAGCGGCAATTTTGCATGTTTACATACGCACTGAGCCAGAAATGGGCCTCATCGCTGAACAAAATGTGGCTCGAAAACGTCGGATCTTGGAACTTTTCAAGAGCCCATAGAGCGAAACGATGTTGCTTGGGAACATCGGGCGGCTTCAGTTCTTGCACAAGCTGTATTTCGTAAGCTTTCAATTTAAGATCTCGACGTAAAATGCGCCAAGTCGTTCCATACGTCAGTCCGAGTTGCTGCGAACGGCGCTGAATCGACTCTCCACGGTCTTGGTGTACACTCTCAGCTACACTCGCTAAATTTTCTTCACTGCGTGCTGGACGTGGTCTATTCGGTCGAATATTATCCAATAATGAATGCTGAGTCTCAATATGGGTGTTAATGTTGCGAATAGTACGCTAAGTAGACCGATTGTGTTGACCATAAGTTGAACGAAGTGCACGAAACACATTCCTCACAGAACGTGAATTTTCGTGACAGCATGACACGACTCACACGTGATCTGTCAAAAAAGGCTATTGAAAAAAGTATCTCTCGCTCGAAGCTCGATTCATGTTTGTGTATATCGGACATGTGGCAGCCATCACAGACAAAAGATTGGTGGCAGCAGGCGAATGGATCACTGGAGGCCGGATTTTCTGCCACTAATACATCCTTGAAATATTAACGGGCTTCGCGCCACTAGAGCGTGATAAAGACCTATTTCCTGAAAGAGCTAATCTTCTACCCCTAACAGAAATCCCATGTAGAGAGTCCTGGTCGAATGGGTCCCTTATATTAAATAAACTAGACATCCACTTTTACACCCACGGCTCAAAATTAAACTACAAAACTGAAACCGGCATCTTATGGAGAACCGAAAACTATTTCCGACTACCAATACGGTATTCCAAGCAGAGATTAAAGTAATTATGGAGTGTGTACCACGGTTCAACTCAAATAACAAATACGACAATGTAAAAATTTTCACAGACAGCTAAGCAGAGATCAAGGCACTGTCCTTAACGACAGACAGGGAGTGTAAAGGCGAAATAGCGAATTTAGAACAATTTGGCACCCTAAAAACATATAGGTCCCTGGACATTTTAACATTGACGGCAAGCTAGGAATGGGTCATTCAAGCTATAAAAGCTGAAATTAAATCTTAGGGTTTGATCGCTTATAAAACGCTATCGAACAGCACAGCGGTTGGTAATATCACCGATCACACGACATTCGGTTCCATGCACCGGATCGACCCGTTCTTCGGCCAAGTGCTGTCACCACCGCATAATGTGCCGCTACAACAACAACTGAAACACTTTACCTGGTTCTTGGTAGATTAGCATACTAGTATGAATTTTTTCTCGACAACAAATTTACCCGCAAGTGAAAAATTCCGTTCGGATATTTATAGTTGGAATAAAAGTGACAATATAGTCTTAATATACCTGACTGCTTCGAGTATGTGGCGCCAAAGCATAGGTTCTATAGAAAGTAATCCCACGAGAGCTGTTTATATGTACAGGATTGTCCCAAAGGAACAACTTTAACGGCCATGGGCTGTCACCCTGGCGCTCTTGTACCGCTAAACCAACAAAAACAACCATCGAAAGCAGAAAAAGTAAAGTTGGGAGTTTTCCGGAAGAAAATCCTTTCGCAACTATAGGGGTCCACTGGCAGTATCCCGATATTGCGATGGTTTGGTCATATCGGTCGAATGAAGATAAATGCTCCAGTCAACAAAAGGCACTAGAGATCACTATTACGGAAAGTGCAACCGAAAAAGTCCAAGACTCCGGCGAAGAGACCAAGTGGAGAAAAAGCGAAAGTCGTGGGTACTGAAATTTAGATCAAGCACGCCCAAGACCGAAGTGATAAAAAAGTATTTACTCAACAGGTCATAACCAAGAACAGATTGTGGAGCCATCTTTAGTAAACATGTGAAACAACAAAATTTTTATTTCTTTCCAAAAAAGCCATAGAAACCAATACAAACGGTAATATGTTCAAAAACATTTTCCAATATCAAAACGTTGTAAAGAATTATAAATTATATAATAAGGAATAACTTTTCTTAAGATTACTTCACGGAACTTCCCACAGTTTAGGAGCTATGGGCCAAGAATGTTGACAACAGATTGAAAAAAATTAAATATTAGCAATTTTGAAGCACTACGAGGGTCCGACAATAAAAACACAATCATTTATCATTGGAAATGGTTTTATTGTTTTTCAAAATATTTTCCTTTAAGATCAATAATAGACTTTTTCGTGCACACAAACCAATTTTTGAAGCACTTTTTACACTCCGATTGAGACACCTCCAAAACATGAATTTTGAACGTTTTAACAGCTGCTTCGGGCGATGAAAAACGTTGACCACGGATTTTTTTCTTGATGCTAGGGAATAAGAAGAAGTCATTGGGTACCAAATCTGGGATGTACGGTGGATGGACCATCAATTCGTCAAATAGCTCATCGTTTCAGCCAATGTGTAAGAGTTCGCATTGTCGTGATGCAAAATGATCCGTCTTATCTTATTATATTTCCTCATTTCTTCGAACACAGTTGGCAAACAGATGGTTGTATATTACTCAGAATTGACCGTCCTACGTTCCACTGTACCAACATGGACGGTTATACCAAAAAACGCAATCATTTGCTTCAATGTTCTTCTTCCACGAACAACTTTTGTTGGATTTGGCTCGTCTTGAAAGATCCTTACGGTCGATTGCTGTTTTGTTTCGGGCTCATATGCATAGATCCATGCATAGATCCACTGCCTTTGAGCTGCCGCAGTTATACTTTTTCAACATCTCTTTGCACTAATCCATACGAGCTTTTTTTGAGCACTCGTCAAATTGTGTGGGATCCAACGAGAACAAATGCAAGGCCAAATGAACATGCAATATCTTATTGATGCTTGTCATACTAATGCCTCAATCTCACGGTATGTCACATGTCGGTCTTGCTTAATCAGTTCACGCACATCATCGATGATATCTGGCAAAGTGACCGAAGTTGGACGTCCTTCACGAAATACATCCTGGAGCGAACGGCGTCCGAGACTGAACTCTTGGTACCAGTGATTAACAGTGGTTTTGGATGGTGCTTCATCGGCAAAAGTCGAAACAAGTTGATTTAAAAACTCTTGTCTCGATAACCCACGCCGAAAATCGTAAAGAACCATCGCACGAAAATGTCCACGGGATAATTCCATTTTTTGACTGGGATAATTTATTCAACACGCTGTAAACAAAACAATTCGATCTCAAATGACAAAACGTTCTGAGTTAAGTTATACTAAAAAGTGTCAAAGTTTTTAATTGAAGTTCCAGTTTGCATCTGGGAACACTAGTATTGTCAGGACCCGAAATATAAATAGCAACCCTCGTAGATGCAGTTTTTCGGGTAAGTATATTATACAGCGGTTTTCTCCTTGTCTACAGTACCAATTGGACCGAAGAAAGGAAACCAAAATTCCAACTCGGTTAAGCGATATTGCGAGAGAATTGTTCTTTAAAATATAAAATAAAAAAATCTTAAAATCAGAACATCAACTAAACTAGCAAACCCCGAATGGGGCTACGTTAGTATCGATACGAACTTTATCTATTTATAATTTTTTTAACAAATAGTAAAACTTTTTTCAATTCAAAATTACTACTTATTTTTAATGAATGACTTATTTCGGCTTAGCTATCCAGTATAAGTAATCAACGCTTAATCTAAATCACCACTATTATTATTTCGCCTATTGCCAACGAAAAATAATTTAAAACATAGTCTAATTTTATTTTCCTATTTTCTTTTTAGCTGACCTTTTATATACAAAATGTAATTAACATAAAAATATATTTTTTCCAATTAATGGCATTTTTATTTTTAAAAATGTGTCTTCCGAAGGTTCTAAAGGCTCTTTGTAAATATCCCAAATATCCTCCTTTCTTGGCACGAATGTCCTCCTTTATAAAAAATGTTTATGGTTACCTTGCATATGGCCTCATTTTTTGCCTTGTCAGTCATTTGCTAATCATTTGCGACGTTAGGATTTAAAATCAATTCTGCTACCACAGCTTGAACAGAATGTGATTTATTTTTGCTTATTTCAAGTAAAATTGAAGTTTTATGAATTGTGCAAAACGTAATTTACTTTTGCTTTAATTAATAAGGCCCAAATATTCATATTTTCAATTGGCATCAAAGTTCAGAGCTATTGTGAACTTTTAATAAAGACAATTTAAGTAGATAGAACTTTAAGTATTTTGAAAATCATTACTTTTTTATTATCCGATCAATCGATTGTCACAAATGTCAACACGGATATGGAGCAAACAAAGTATTTCAATATTTTCAACAAATCCTCGTAATCCTTTTTCTTTTATTCAATGGATAAATGCAAACATTATTGTAACAAACGTAACGTACTTTAAAAACGCTTTACAACATAAACCTTTTACTCCTTTTATGGGACACGCCCAATTTAAGGGGTGGTTGTTGCCAAAAACATCAACGTCATCAACAGAAGTCGAGTAGAGTTGTTGCTCCATTTTTATAGAGCATCACTCGTCTGCATGCCGTATTATAAGCATAATTGTACATATCATAATTTAAGGATTTAAATTATGACAGTATAAATGGATGGTGGGCAAAAAGAGGCTTGATTATCGAGACAACTCAAAATTTTGTTTTTCATAATTCCTAAAAAGACGCGCAAGCACAGAAAGGATATTTTAGTAAAGGCAGGGAGGAGTAGAGTTGAAGTTTTCGCATCATATCAAACTAAGGAATTTAAAGTATACAGGATGGGGGACTGGTGAAAGGAGTAACATGATATGTGTCTGGTTGATATTTTGTTTTACGGCACTATGCATTTTTTTTTAAATTATAGGTGTCTGCCCGCCAAAAATCATCTTTATGCCGTTCTTACATTGGTTTTAAACTTGCCCAGTAGTTTTAGAGATATCGTTGAAGTAAAATAAAAAACACTACTTTCAAATAAAAATTTTTTGTGCTTCAAAAGTTTAAAAAAAAAATAAAAATGAGACAAAAATCACAGTTTTGGTCTCAAAACATTTATTTCGAATTAAATGAGCTTTTGCGAAGAGCTCTCGAAAAGCAATGGCACAATATCGACAAATTGTTGTCCTTACAAATCGGTCCATCCTGATGTTCAGGCTTTAGAACATTAATATAAGTATACATATATATATAATATATATAATGTCAATGTGTACTTCTGAAGGCATTGTAGCACTACCTACGGCAATTCTGCTCTAGTTATTCGTTTTGATACATTTATAGGGATTTTTGGGGCATAGGACCGGCAAATGAAGATCGATTACGCTAAAATGTAGCATTAGGAGAAAGAAAATTTGCTCATATTTTCAGCTGCTTACCTAGATTTTAAAAGTTTTTCGGAATAAAATGGGAAATCCGCATTTTAAAACTAAAAAACGTTTCTTTTAGCACTAAATGTACGCTGTCATTCCAAATTGGCACTGCATCCTTTTATGGCTTTTGAATGAAAAAAAGTTATGCAGGTCTTTTTTTAAATGTAGCTATTTTAACCAAATTTAATTTGGCACAAACAAAATATTGACATCAGAATAAAGTTTTTAAACCATACGTTATTATTAAAAAAAACTTGAGAGCAATAACTCTTAAAATGCATTAGATAAAGTTCGATAAATTTTATCACACTTTTTCAAAACCTGACATTTTTCTATGTGTTTTATATACAATTACACTTTTAAATGTAAACAAATAACACATAAATAAAAATTTTACTTATCTTAAAAATATAAAGAGTAGTCTGGTTTGGGGTAATTTTTTAAAAATTCTCGATTTTTTATGTCAATAGTTCAAAATAGTCCTTGGCTACAAAAGCGTTAAAACTAAGAACTCAAAAATGTTTGCTATATGAAATGTTATATTCAGGGTGAAACGCGGTAATTTTTCTTTTTTGTACTGCAGGCTGTGGCGGCACTGTTGGTCGAAGAGAGTGGAAAGTGTGCGTGGCTTATAGTGGCTGATGGTAGATTTGTATTCGTCTGCCTTTCAGTTGATATCATGCATTGGACACGTGAGGAGAGGTCATTTTCTGTTGAAGCGTATTTTTCAAATGCGCATCGATCATTGCAGTGCAGCGTTCTTTTCATTTACGATTCGCTGTCCCCTACCGAGGGTGTGTAAGCACACAAAATATGAGGTACTGGAGTGAAACAAACCCCAGAGAACTTTACGTCTGCATTCGGACCGCGTCACTGTGTGGTGCGCCATATCACGAATAGGTCTCATTAGCCCTTACTTTTTCCAGGATAACCGTCTTGCCGTAACTGTGAATTCCGAACAGTACTTGACTATGATACAGGATTTTTTCAGCCGGCTCTTGAGGCGATGCTATTAGAGTATACATGGTTACAATAGGATGGTGGCACTTCACACACAGCGATGGTTACCATGAATTGTTTGAGACAATTTTTTTCTGGACGGCTTATCTCTTTGAGGAGTGATGTGAACTGGCAATATTGAGGCTAAAAGTGACAGAATACCAGTCGACATGCTTGTTAGAGTTCATGAAAACTTCAGAAAACGTATGCTGCAGTGTGTGGATAGCGAAGGTAGATATTTGCCAGATACTCTATTTAAAACCATGCAATTTAAAAATTCCCTTACTGTTCAATATAATTAAAAAATAAAATACATTTTTCTAAGGTTTATAATTTTTTTTTATATCTTTCCCAAATAAGCAAATAACCGCGCTCCACCCTGTACTTTAATGTTACGGCCAAGAATTTAAATTTATGATAAAGATAAGGATTTGCCATTTCGTTTTTAAAATGATTTCGGGCAAGTGGCCGCCGCGGCTGGCTCGAAAAAATTCCAGCCGAGAGGTCAAATTTTCGACCAGCATTTGGGGCCGTATGTCAGCAATAAGGCGCCGAATATTATCTTCCAAGGCGTCAATCGTATCGGGCTTATCTGCGTAGACAAGCGACTTCACAAAATCCCTTTAAAATTTAGTTCAGCGGTGTTAAATCACACGATCTTGGAGGCCCTGCCACAGCCCCACGACGCAAAATAATGGGCTCACCAAAAGTTTCCTTGATTGTATGGCATATAGCGCCGTCTTGTTACAACCAAAGGTCGTCCACATCAACATCTTCCAATTCAGGCACGAAAAAGTCATAAATCATGGCTCTATAGCGTTCCCCATTGACTGTAACATTATGGCCGGCTTCATTTTTGATGAAATATGAACCAATGATTCCCTCTGCCCGTAGATCACACCAAACATTGACTTTTTAAGGATGTAACGGCGTCTCAACATTACTCCAAATGTGACAATTCCGGTTATTAACGTATGCATTCAACCAAAAGTGAGCTTCATCGCTGAACAAATTTTCATGTAAACACTCGAATCCGGGGCCATTTATTTTTGGGCCAATTCACCACGAGTCTATTCATTATAAAATGGCAAACCAAGCCGAGCATAAATCAAGTGACAGCTGTAAAAACGACCAACCTCCGAAAAAAGTGTGACCAGTTTGAAAACAACACATCTAAAAAACACCCTTTAAAAAGTCCCTCCCAAGTTGAGATTCTTAAATTTAATATAGCACGCTCTAGGCGCCTTACACCCATTTCTGCCATTGTTATTCTGGACCACTGTGCGACGTTAAGAATCCCTGATGAATTGAGTATCTTTTGAAAGCCCAACTTTCGGTAGTCGCTTGAACAGCGTGCAAATTTACAAAAACTGCACTGTTGAGAATGATAATAAATATACGAGTATTTTTCAAATGTGTATTTTGAAACCATACATTTTTAAAGAAAACTCTAAAACAGTGTTAATTAAAAACGTTTTGTGAACCAATTTTTTTTATTTTTTCTATCGTGTCAAAATTTTCAACGATATACTAAAACTTTGTAAGATCCGGAGTATTCTCCAGTTCCGCTTGTCAAATGCGTAATACTTTAAATACTTTTTCTGGGCCAGCAAATAGATGTCCCTATTTAAGCCTGCAGTATTTGCCTGTATTCTAGAATGTATCCTTTTTGTTCCTACCGTATAGGACAATTAGTTTTGTTTGTTTAAAAAGACAGATCAGATGCTATATTTTCGTTTTTATTTAATACCTTTCCATAGATTTTAATCTTCATGAAATTCGCATACCCGTTCGGGATATTAGCAAAACACAATGTATGTGGAACGTTTTTCTCAGCACTGAATCCGATACATATTGATGATGTTTGATTAAGATTTTGAACTAGATTTCGATGCAAGCCTTTGCAAATACCCTTAAGTTATCTTAGCGTTTGCATTTATCCTACGTGCAGGACGAATGTGTAAAGAAAACACAAAACATCACCGGGTGCTTTGTTGGAATTCGCATTGCTTAAGGCGTCCGAGATCAATGGTAGCAATAACTTCTGTGTTTTTTTGTAAAAGGGAAGGAGGAATGTCAGCCCTGTGACAAGCACCACCACCACCAAAATCTGATATCAAATATTTGTAATTATTTTCTTAAGACATCCTTGCAGATCCTGGGGTGCTGCTTTGATTATGCTCTATATAATTTTAAGGTGTTCGAATGAAAATAAAAAAAACGTGCCTTGAAGAGGGTTGTCTTTGGGGTGTTGGTTCGCCCAAAAAAGGAAACGTAAAAAAAATACACACACAACACAAGACCACCAACTGGACGCCGTGTGTATCTGAGTCCTTTGTTTTCAAAGGCCTCATAATTTGTACGTGTGTTTTTTTTTAGCAAAGTTTGGCGAGGACATTTTTGGCCGTTGCCTTATTAGAGGGCGAATGTTTGCCTGCTCTTTGAGGTTTTGTGAAAAACAAAAAATGTTCTTTGCCGGGCTGACTTCGGTAAGGGTGGCCCCTTCGTTAAATTAATTAAAAAATAATTGCTAAGAAAGCATATCATAATTATTTTCGCCAAACACCACCATTGTCAGAACGTACAGGGTTAGGTTGTCGTCGAACAGCTCCTTTAGCTTAGAACCCTTCCCTACCCATTGTTTGTGGTTTTCGGTTTGCACAGCAGGCCCGAGCAGACGGACAGCTGTTCGGTTGGATGCCTCAGCGCGTCCTGGGAGGAATTTAAATCAAATTTTCTAGTCATTTATTTTCATATATTTTTTTTTTACTAAAATTTATGACATTCGTCAAAGATGCAAAGACGTGCGTATATCTTGCTTCAAAAATCAAATTGAAAATAGGAGAAATATCAGGGGACAAAGAGCCCAATGGGATACTCGTAGTTATGCAATTTGTTTAATGATTCTTGGCTACACAGTTGGAACCTTTAGGTAATTGACTCCAAAACCAAAGCATTATCGGGTCATGTGCCATCCAGGCGATTATTTGTGGCAAACGTGTGCTGGTCCACACGTGTTTAGTTTTTTTTTTAAAAAAAATTTCAATATTGATGGCACAATACTAAAATTTAACCAAAGAAATTCTCAAATATAATTTTATAGCGATTTTCCTGTGTAGAGCAAACACGCTTTAAGGCTTTCATGAGATTAACGATAAATTGTTTATAATCTTGTTTAGTGCCTACAAATTAAGTAAAGTGCGGCCAGGGCATATCTTATATAGCAACCACCATATTTAAAACGAGAGAAGTAACAGTTATATTTATAATACCTACAGGGTGGGCGATTTAACATATAATTTTGAATGGACCGTAACCAAAAAGTATGTACTGAAATTTTTTTTAAATTTTTGGTTTTATTTTAAACGTTGAACTTGTAAGTTAATAATGAACACACAATATCCTTCATATGACTACCATGACTACTGGCTCGGCAGTACCTAACCCGATCAATCCAAGTTTTTAGCACATTTTCGACTGTCAAATCTCATTAATGGAAACTTCGATATCAGGTTTCAACGCTTTAATTGTCTCTGAATGTTTTGCATAACATTTATCCTTAATGACTCCCCACAGAAAATATATCAAAGGGCTTAAATCGCAGATCCGAGGCGGGCAATAAACGTCACAATTTTAGTTGATGTGGCTGTGTGACATGTGGCCCCATTTTGTTGAAACCAACATGGACGAGTTAAAAGTTTGTTGAGCACGGCGCGGTAACGCTTAACGTCCACCTTGCTCATTTTCAAAAAAATGGTAAAATAATTACGCCAGCCTAAAATCAAAAGTCACGTGTGGGATCTATGAACCCCATATCTTTCAATTTTGCTAATTGACAGAAAACAAAATGAAAAGGGGCTTTATCTGAAAACACGATTTTTCATTAAATTCCTCATCTCCTGCCAAACAATCTTCAGAACATTGGGCGAAGCGAAAACTCATCGGATGGTGTCCCATTATTAAATGACAATGTTCAAATGTTCCAATAAAATCTGAAATTTGAAAAACTATCATAACTTTTTTTTACAGCCGATTTAAATTTGTATATCCGTATACAATACTTAAAAGCTAAGATGTTAATAACTGTTTAATAACTTTTTTATTTATTGGTTAATTATTATTATTTTTTCTTATATAGTACATTAATGAGGAATATTTTTGGCTTAAGTACGAAAAATTATATCCCGCAAGTGGTGGCCGTTTACGGCTACGCACATTTGTGCTCTTTCCAGTACATTTTGCATAACTTTTTGTAAAATTGTCGGTGTTAAGGCTTGAATTGCATGTCTAATGTTGTTTTAGCTGTGGTAAGGACGCTGGCGTATTTACGTATACAAATAACCAAAAGAAAACAGTCTGGCGCTGTTAAATCCGGTGAACGTGTGTGTGAACGTGTGAAATCGTTTCTTCTCGAAATAGTCCCGTAACAGAGCCATTATGTCCCTTACAGTGTGGGCTGTGGCTCTGTTGTGAAGTTTTCCATTTCAAATTTCACAGTTCGCTTGAAAAATTCTAAAAAATATAAATAAATTTAAAAAGTTATTAAATATTCAAAACACAACGGAAGTTTTGCGCCACCCCGCATTAACAAAATTCAAAATTTCTTTATACTTTAATGAAAAATATTTTAGTTCAAAACAAAATATTAGATGTTTTGCGGTCCTAGCCCGAGATTAATATATTTGGACTCGTTTTCAAACATAGCAGTTCTCATTTTAAGAAAAGTAAATTATCTATTTACATCCATATCCGAACTAGTTTTGTGCGCTCTGTGTCGTATACCGTCTAGCAATGCTATTGAAAAGTACGAAACGATTCGGAAAGATTTGCAACCCCTGAACAATGCTTTTGTGAGTCAAAGGAATGTCAGAAGTCAATTGTTCGGGAAACTAAAATTAATATTGCATACTTTATTGCTGATCGTGATGATTTTTCTTTGCTAATTTCTAATGAATTGCGATCTATATCAGCCTAAATGCAAATATAGTTTATTTTATTATTTTTTTCATGTCATTGACACTATAACCCTTTCAACTTATATCTTTAGACTACTACTCCAAGTGATCCTTAAGGCCGGCATATTTAGGTTGTATTCAAAAATTGAATTATTGATTTGCCTATGCCAAACGAAATTTATTAAAGGATACACCCTTAGCAAACAAAAAAAAAGACATAAACTGCAGACTCAGAAAGGGAGTCAAGATGATACATGATCGAGAAGTCTTCCAAAGGAAGCCAAGAGGCACATGCACAAGAAGACTTTGGATTTTTTATGGCCACCAAGAAATTATGAAAAGTTAAATAAATTTGCATATTTTATCAATAATGAACTGAGCAAATGGGAAGTGTTTGTGTCCTGGTGCCAGAAGAAAAACAACCACTGACATGGCCGCCCTTTGGGCACACATTTTGAGAGTCTAGAATAACATTGTCAAAATACACTAGAGTTTTCCCTAAAATATTTGCTTAAAGAGGGTAAAGTTTCCCTGAACGGCATTCGGCAGTCAGTCTGTCAATTATTCGGGAACGTACGTTTGCATTTGATTTCATGTAAATCAAAGACGGCAGTGATAGTGAGTGTTGCTGGTGGCAGCTGCTATTGACTGCCTGTGTGCCGGGAAGGTGTGATAGCTTGTAATTTGAAATCATAGGAATTCTTAAAGGGGACAGATAAGATATGCTCCGCTTGCCTACATCTATTTTGTTCACATTGCAATGTGATATATTCACTTTGCCGTAAATTATGCCAAGTTTTTTCAGGGTTATTAATAATGCTTAGGGCTGCTTACTATGTTTTCTAAATATTTTCTTAATTAAACAGACATTTCGAAAGTATTTTATTACAGCTTTTTAAATTTTCTGTTGATAAAAAAGAGTAAGTTTTCTAAATGCGGTGGGAATACGTTTTTTTGTTATCGTTTGACTGTTGGCAAAATAGACCTTAAATTTGAAATACAACTTAAAGACTTTGAAAAAAAACATAGTTATAAAACGGTAGACCGTACTTGGATTTCGGTTCTTTAAATGAAAGGATAATGCTCGTAGTGGTTAATTTCGGAGCAGGATTTCAACTGATGATAAGAAAAAATAAATTTGAAAAATATCTTTTTTTAGTTAATTTTTTCTTGTTGATCGACCTTTGTTAGATATCCTTTATAAAATTAATATTTGAGCTCAAAGTCTGGGTTTTTTTTGTGAATTTGTTATTATTTCGTCTCTTTGAGGAACATATTTTCTTTTCTTTATTAACATGTAATTCGAAGCCCGTTGGGGGCCTATTAAAACTAAATTTCAATATGCATCAAAATGTATAATAGAACATAATAAACTACTAGAAATATTGCATTTTAAAATCAAATATATATGAAACAATAAATATAAATAATCCTTAATTTCCCTTTAAAAAATAAAGAAAAACTAATGAAAGCACATACTAAGTGATAATCAAGAGACAAGAAAAAGTATTAAGAAAAACATTACTCTGTACCAAAAACGTTAAATTGTTCAAGATGGGCGAAGTGCATTTTCTTTGCAATAATGTAGAAGAACGCGGCAAGTACAAATGTCTAATGTGAATGGGGACTTAAAGTAGTAATCAGCAACACCTACGGGAACAGGGTATTGCTGATATTTTCAGCCATTTTAGAGGCTGCTCGTTTTCCTTTAGACTTCTCTGTCCTCAAAAGGTACCCGTGAGATCATTCCAATCTATTTTAATGTTTTTGGTTCAAAAAAATTTCCTTTAATTAAACGTACCTACTCCTATATGGAATTTATTTTAAGTCCCTGTTTTACCCCTGAATCCGAGCACCCTTATTCATTTTTTCCTCCCGAAATACCTGTTTAAAGTGGTGTCGTGGTATATTTTGTTTTGCTTGTCAATCCCCATAAACTCTTTCCACAACTTTTTCATATTCATGATATTTCAAATTGGTTTTCCTGCAATAAATCATTTTTTTCTTTTTTGCAAACCCCCTTCGTCTAAACGTCTCATAAAAGCCCGATTAAGTACTTAGTACCAATAATGGCGGCACTAATCGTAATTTACCAACACAAATACAATATTGTTTTTGCATTGTAATTGTCAACACCTTCCAACACTGTTTTTAACATTTCAAATGTTTCTTTAATCAAACCATTTATTTTCATCCGAGGATATCAAAGCTTAAACATTTTATTGTATTTCATTTTAATTGTGTTACTAAGGTACACCTCCGCTATTAAGGAAAATAGTGAAATTGGCAAAAAGTAATCATTCTTATTACAATTTACAACTAAAACGTGTTATGTTTGGAAGACATGAGATATGTATGTACATGCCGCCACTGTAATTGTACCACTGCAGAAGAATGTGGTGCTACAAATCAGAGATGCGCCACGATAATTGAGCCTCCCCAAAACAATGAAGTTCTACAAATCAGAGAATGAATGACGAATGATTACCTGATTGCTGCCAGGAAAATGAAGAGTGCAAAATGTACATTCAGGGTATGTCAAATATATATGTATTATTTTAACTTGCTGTATATAAGTACATACATAAGAACATACATAAGTACATACATATGTATATAAGTATGTATGTATGTTTTGCCATAAACTTATACTGCAAAAATTCGGCGGGGGTAAGCCGCAGTTTATAAAGCGTGCCACGAAAAAAATATGGGCCATGCACCCCAGAGTAGGGCGAGCATTTCGGTGAAAAAATTGTCAAGGGCACTTAGGCCTTGACAATGATTTTCTAATTACTTCCTCTTGTTTGGCCGGCTTTTAACTATGAACAGTCGTAATCTAGGGACTCAGGACTTTAAAGCCTTCTACTATTGATCACTGTTACCGGAATTTAGTTAAAAATCTTCTTTTTTCAAAAAAAATAATTTTCTTTTAACTTAGAATTTGGATAGATATATAAATCCATTTTGCACGGTTCTTTACGTATGCTTTTGTTTTTGGGGCCCTCGTGGCCTCACGATCCTTTATTTTGTCTTTGAGAGACACGTCCACGATTTGTTTTTTTTCATTTTTGACAACGAGGACAAAATTAGATTATGAAATTTCTGTTAGAATGCCTGACCATAGCTAAAAGACTTCCCATTGGCACTTTTAGATTTTTCTAAATGTGGCGAAAAATGTTTAAGTTTGTTATTTTTTTTTTCTAATTTTATGTTGTTTTAAAAACCATTGTTGGCGCAGGTCCAATACGAGGGTTGCTATATATATTTCTGGTCTAGGCAACACTAAGTGTTGCCTGGCGCCATCTGACATTTCCATTGGAAAATTTGAAATTTTTTTTAGCAAAAACGTACTCAGAACGTTTTGACGTACGACCTTCATTTGTGTTGTTTACAGTGGCTTGAAAAAATCAATTTGGCAAAAAATGGAATTAACTCGTGAACATTTTCGTGCGATCATTTTTCACAACTTTCGACGTAGGTTTACACGACAAGAGTGCATCGATGAACTTAAATCTTTGTATGGCGATTAAGCAGGATGGTGCATAGCACTGTGAAAACTGGTTAACTGGGATAGCACTGTGAAAACTGGTTAAAAGAATTCAATCGTGGTCGACGCTCACTCAAATAGGAAGGTCGTGAAGGTCGTACAAAAACGGCCGTTGTTCCAGATAAAATTGATGCCGTGCGTGAACTGATAATGTAAGATCGTCATTTGACATACCGTGAGATAGAGGCATCCTTGGGCATATCTTCCACCAGCATACATTCGATATAGCATGAACACCTGGCCGGTAAAAAGGTTTGATCTCGTTGGATCCCGCACAATTTGACAAACGCTCAAAAAAGGCTCGTCTCGATTGGTTCAAATAAATTTTGAAAAAATACGATCGCTGTGCTTCAATAGACGTTTATATGATCGTCACAGGTGACGAATCATGGATCTATGCGTATGAGCCCGAAACAAAACAGAAATCGACCGTGTGTGTCTTCGAAAACGAGACAAATCCAACGAAAGTTGTTCGTGAAAGAAGCACTTCGAAGCATATATATATATATATATATATATATATATATATATATATATATATATATATATATATATATATATATATATATATATATATATATATATATATATATATATATATATATATATATATATATATATATATATATATATATATATATATATATATATATATATATATATATATATATATATATATATATATATATATATATATATATATATATATATATATATATATATATATATATATATATATATATATATATATATATATATATCTGGTTGATAACGCCTAGCGTTGTCAACCAGACAACGCTAGGCGTTATAATAATTTACAAGGTCGGATCCACAAATAAGCCGACGAGGTGAGCGGTTAGTGTACCTCATATATGCCAGCAACGTAATGAATAAGAGATTTATCTCCAAGCCATATACAAGCGACTCTACAAAAATGCACTATTCGTTCGTAGGCGGCCTTAAACAGTAGTCCCGCTCAGTTAGTATAATAATTGTATCGATTACCGCACACTTATTTGAGAGAAGTTTCAATATTTAAGGGAAATGAACCAAAAATATCTGACTTTTTAAATGAAAAAAAATCAATTAAATACGATTTGCATTTTATTTTAGAAAGAGTGAATTACTCCATAAACTAATTAGATCAGGTTTGTTGTTTGCCATATCAGTAAGGACGGCTGAATAATGAACTCTCTCTGTAATGTATCGTGCGATCAGAAGGCCAATCAATAACAAATAAATGCGAACGAACATTTTGACCTCCGGGATCAGATCAGCTAAATCAGAAGGGCACATCCCGTTGATGTACCAATAACAGAGTGATACGCAACTAACATTTCGCCGATTTTCAAGTGAAACCAAAGAGTTGGATACCATGCTATCTCCAACAGGCATCAACGCTCTTCCTTGTAATCCTTTGAGAAACTCTAAAGAAGACATTGAAACACCCGCCCAGATTTGATTTGGAAATAAAGTACTACATTCAATGAGAAGGATTTTGACAATTTTAGTTGTCAGTACAGTGTTTTCAACCACACACAGCGCGAATTATGTCCAAGAGAGTCCTAATAATTTTGCAAGGATTTAAAAAAAAATAGTCCGTTTGGGACTCTAAATAAGGAAATACAAACTGTCATATTTTATACATTACTGCTCTGTTCTATCTACCTAGTTTAAACAATGGCTTTTGCTTAAGCTAGCTAACATTTGGCACATTTGCGAAAGAGTCCAAGTTGTATCTCCCTTAGTTCACACGGACTCTGACTGTGGATTAGCATACAATATAAAATACCTACAGATGTACATGCATTCATTTACTCGTTCAGATCTTTAAGCCTTTCATTCATGCTTTTTAATATCTAAACTGTCAGCCAAAATTTGGATAGGGAACTGTTTTTGAAATAATCTGATATATACAAATTCTTTATTTTGCACAGAAAATAGTTTCATATCCATTTTGGGTTTTCCAAAATTATACAAAATTGAAGCGCAACAAATTTGCATGAAAGGATTTAAATTTGTCCAGGGACGATACAAAAGAGTATTCTAAAGTGTAACGCATGAAGAGCATATGACAAATAAAAAGAGAGATAATCTGTTTGCATATATTTTAAAGATTTATTTCATTGAGAGATTTTTTTTCTAAGCAAGAATAGAGAATAATAACTTCGTTTTTTCGATCCTTATTGAAAAGTATTTAAAGAAAATATCGCTATTTGAGACGGTTTCTTATCCGGCTCAATTTTCTAATAATGGTTGTGGCTTAGGAGAAGAGAATATAAGATGTTAAAACCATTCCGAAAGGTACACCATGTTGTTGGTATTCAAATCTAGTAGTGTTTTATAATCTTGTGGTGCTAATTATTGACAAAGCGCTTGAAGAACACCTACCAGTTTGAAAATCTCTGTCATGGAGTTTAAGGGTATTTAAAACAGTTGGTGGCACCTGCATGCAGAATGTGCAGGTAGTATCGATTGCTAAAAGTATTCGTTTAGGTCCCTAGAAGACTTGTGTGTCTGAGTAATAAATTTTAATTTAGGAATCCTTTGCGCACAAAGGGGAAGTGTGTAAAATTGCTCGTAGACTCATCAAATTTATGGAGAATTATGCTGTCACCATGATCATCAGATCATAAGTGATAAAATGTATCCGTTAAAAAAAATTCACACATTGGCAGGGGGTATATGGCGTAATCATTTAGATAAGAATGTCGATATAAGGACACACAGGAAGATTTGTATTTTAAATTAGACTGGTTTGCGAAACCTTTATTTTGAGTGGGCGGATTTACATTCACGCCCATACGAATGCCGTGTGTATAGATTTTTATTAGCTTGCATTGGAAATATTAAGGCGACCAATGGGTCGCGTTTTTTAATGTTAAGAAAGCTGCTAAGGAAAGTATGATCTTGGATGCAGATAACTAAACTAAAACATTTAACATACAAGGCAGGAAACATTTTATTAATAAAAATGAAGTTGCAGGTGCAGTTTTATGTCTGGATGGTTTTTCATAATCTGATTTGGTGGCATGTAGCGCCGTCTTCTTGGAACCGCAGCTCGGATATTACGATATTGTCAGCTCTGACCACATTAGGACCGTTAACAATGCTTTGTTAACTAGCGAACTCAAAGTGTTGTATTTGGTTGTCCAGCTTCAAATTTTGCGTCAACACAAACCTATACGTAGGTTCCAATCCTACCTCAAAAAATGGGGTAACTCTGACAATGTCCAATGCAGACATTTTAGAATTCTGGCCACTGTGCTGGCTGTCTCTATAGTGTCCTGAGATACCTGTGCCTTGGCAATGACCGACCTCAAGGCGATTTTCACTTTTCGTACTAACAACTGAGCCGGAATTTCGATTTTTTTATACACACGAGTCCGTCTGGATTCTATAGAGTGTACTCACGTTCAAACTTGTCCGCGGTGTGACCAATAACTGTTCTCTGCAGCCAATGACAATGACCGACCTCACGAGTCGGAATTTCGATAATTTTTTATAATCAAGTCCGACTGGCGCAAAACGATACATCGTAAGATGGAAACCTTCCTGAATATTTGTACAGCTAGATGACATTCGACAGCTTCTGAAATTTGATTTTAAAAAACTATTCTAAATTGGATAAATAAAGAACAAAAAGAATCAGAAAGGTATCTAGTACTTTATGCAAAGTATTTTTCACTTTGTCCATTAATGTGGGAAGTAAGTAGCTCTTCACGCTTGGCAATTCTTTTTCCCCTTCTTCTGTCAGAAGTTCGCTTCATTTTATGAGGCTATGTACAAATCCACTAAAAAGTCTAGATTATTCATATGATGGGAAGTGCTGATCAGAAAGTTTGTGTTATCGGTTCGGTTATCATCTCTTAAACGCCGATGGTAAAATTTTTATATAAGAGGTATTGGTCGTCGACTTTAAAGAGTTGCTTTCGGCCAGTGTGTATTCAAATTTTATCGTGCGCAGCTTGTTGATTCGGAAGGATTTCCACTTTTGTTCCAAAATAACATGTTGAGGAAAGTTATATGCAATGCATACTCGTTTAACCCTTTTGTTGATGACTGGTCTTGCACAAAATGTGAAGTTCACCTTACCTGGAACTTGTATACCCTCTACTGTAGGCTTGAGTTTAAACTTACGATATTACCTTTGCGAAACCTTGGAATATTGATTGGAGACCGTTAAATATATACATGAATATTATTGATCGCCTTAAATTTAGGGCATATAGACATGTCCGTCGATGTCTCTGTTTTAAGTACGATAGCAGTCAAACTTATTGAGCTACGGCCTCGAATTTTTGCATGATACGAGTAATGACATTTTTTCATAAGCTCTTTGGGATTGTAAGTAGGCGATCAAGCATCAGAGACACTTTCCAAAGTATTTGGTGGATGGGTGGCGGTTAAGGGACTATACGATGCATAAACCCTTTTGTTTATGACTGGAAAGCAGCATCTTAATTTTGCAAAAACTGCAGCTCAACGTTCCTGTTTTTTTAAATTTTTTTTTCAATCAGTTTTCTGTTGATTCTCTTTTGACTGGCTTGCAATTTATTAATCGATGTAATTCAAACTTTTTTAGGCCATTATGCAGTTGAAAAAAATTAAAAATAACAGTTAAATGTTTTGTGTGAAACAAAAATGTAATCGTTATTAATTAAAAAAATGTTAGTTGCGCTCAAGCTTTGAAACAGTTTTTTTTCATCAACTAACATAAACAAAACTCCCTTTTTTTTTAAGAAATAATTTTTAAAATATGTCATTAATCATCTTCGAGCTACCCAAACCATTTGTAACCAAAAAAGATCATTTTAGGCGATTATTACAATTGAAAACTCCCTAAACCTTTTAAAAACATTATCGGATCCTGTTACACATTACTTCGCTAATGTTTAATGGTTATCCTTTAAACGCGTGTCCAGTTTTTACTGAGCACACTGCAAAAAGCCAAAATGACATTAAAAAAAACACGGGATAGAACAACATAGAAAATCAATTAAGCCACCACACTTTTCGAATTTATCTCTAGCTGAAAAAAAGTCCACCAAATGGAGTTAAAACAAACTCATATGGTCTTAAATAAAGACCATATGTGCTGACCAAGCCGTGCTAGGACCTTTAAGGTAATTTTAAACCAAAAAAACAAACAAGAAACATTTCAAACCAATCATTACATAAAAGTCATTTATAATACGAATATAAATGCCAGTTTATTCAATATTGTGACGAATGGTTAATTATCATTTGGTCGTTACAACTTGTCATTTCCGTTTCAGGGTTTAAAAAATCCTTTAATCGATTGGCCTTTTGTTCCTTTCTCGGTTTTAGGAGGGTAGGTGGTAAATGCTTAAATCACCCG
The DNA here is from genome assembly GCA_963513945.1 of Hydrotaea diabolus. Lineage (NCBI taxonomy): Eukaryota > Metazoa > Arthropoda > Insecta > Diptera > Muscidae > Hydrotaea > Hydrotaea diabolus. The sequence goes on from OY740718.1 coordinate 8,105,803, forward strand.
TTGCTTTATTGTACTTTGGGTGACCTATAATTGGAAACTTTCATTAGTTCAAAAATATCGCATTTGTACACACTCCTACTATAAAAGGAGTGTTTGAGTCCTTCCTTTGTACGAGTAGACCAAGCTGAACTAAAATCACCATCTCGTAAAGGTGGGTGGTGGTTGTCACTGGTGGCAATAAAATGCAAACATAAAATTTACATATCCTTTTAAACTCCCTTTTTCTCTAAGGTCATTCGTTAATGTTCATTGCAGGACATTTGGACGACAAACCACAAAGCAATTACCAAATGGCACATGGTATGTTGTTCGAAAGTGACGAATGTACTTGTGATTAACTCGACTTAAGGTTTCTCAGTTGGTGGTGGTGGTGATATGGCAAGTTCACGAGTTAACTCAAATGTACAGGAGTGCGTACAGTAGACACGTTTATGTCACTGTTTAACTAAACTGATATGATCTTTAGATATATTTAATGATAGAGTAAATGAAAAAAATGATGCATGCAAATTACAACGTTTTTGATGCAGCGATATTTGTGAAACTTCAAAATTTTGATTTGATGTTAGTGTTTTTTAACCATTAATGTTGTTACGAAAGTATTGATTTTTATTTTGATTTATAGTTTAAGTATAAGTAATCTTTGCAAATAAAGTTTATCCATATAACAAGGATAAAACGCATCGATTTCATTTCATTTATTGATAAAGTAACCGAGCCTTTAGGCCTTATATAGTTACAAAATTACTTCAGATTTGTTTTAAATATACAAAAAAAACAACAATTTGTTTGTTAAAAATATTTTTTGTCATTTAAAATATTTTTACAAAAGTTTAGATTTTTATTTTCAGTTATAGTGACCTTTGCAAATATAGTTTATACATATAACAAGGACAAATCCCATCAATTTGACGCGATGTCTATCGATAAGTTGTCGAAAAACAACAATTCACACACAAAGTTGTGATGCTACAATAGAATAAGTGTCACCAAATCCTTTAGAAAAAGTCATGAATGGAACAAGAAAAACGTTGGATAAATATGTTTAAAAATAGAAAAGGAGTGACAATTCCATTACTTCACACGCAATTCGTTAAGAATAATGACCACTTTAAGCTCATATCTCGATCACTTTGAGTTCTTCGAGAGATAGAGAGAAAGATTTCAATGAACGGTGTTATTTCAATGAAAAGAAAAGACTTAATACGCCTATATAACTTATCAGCCGTCTTGTGTCATTATTGTGGTACTATCCGTATGGCCACCTCTAGAGTGTCAAAATCCGTAAACGGTAACCAATTTACAGTAAGCCGTTTTTTTATATAAAATTATCATTTTCGATCAACTGCACACAGAAAACTGATTCGTTACCAAATCAATTTTTTTGGGCAACCGAATGATTGAGTACTACCAAATTTCCAGTAGAACAAACGAATCTTAGTTGATGCACTGAAATGTTCAGTAAATGCAACTGATATATGCGTGACAGAAATGACCAAATAGAGGATTAAAGCTTCAAAAAAAGATTGAAAAGTCCAATTAAATAAAATTAGACAATTAATATATTTTTTCTGGTCCACTTGGCAATTAGAGGCAGATATATTTTAATTTCCTTTTCAAATAAACTCTGCAATTCCGCTGTAATAACTTTTTTTTATATATATGGTTTTTTTTTTCTTTGCAATTATGTTTTTTTCTAAGATGCACCAGTTTTTGTAATTGTAATACATCATTGTTATTGTTGGTTGCATCGAACAGTTTTCTACAAAACCATAAGTTGCTACAACAGGCGGTTCTGGCAACTAATAATTTGAACTTTCTTCGGTTAATGCGTTTTCTGTACCATAATATTATTATTAACATTTGTTGATTAGAACTGAAAGTCAGAAATTTTGTAATTTAGACTGATTTTAAACTGACTTTTTCTCTGTGTGTGGTAAAACAGTGGGATCTATGTCGGTTAACCTATTTTTTATATTTTTTTGCGATACATTATTTACAATCTGTCTTGCGGCAATAAGTAAATAGAATGACAGTAAACAAGATACAATTTTGGATATTAAAGTCCAAAAAGCTATATGCATTTCATAAAGTACATATTTTTATTTACATCTAAATAATATTGAAAGGTTTTGTTTAATTTTTTTTTTTTTTAATTCAAAATATCAAATTACCTGGTGCCGGCGTTCTATTCAAGTGTCTTAAATCTCTTGGTATCTTTTTAAACTCGATTCAGCGAAATCCTTCGGTCCATTTACTGTTATAGTCAAAGTGCAAGTCTCAATTATGAAACCTGTTCGATGATATTTTGAACATTGTCCAAGCCTGGAGCCTAAAACAAAGTTTATTAAAATTAGTCTATGTCGATTTTTAAATAAAAAAAAAAACCTTAAGCCAAACCTATCTACCGATTAAAGTCCCTATTCACATATTACATCCTATCTTGTCTAAATTTTGGCAATTTATTACCATGCCTGGTGAAACTGGACTATATGAGACCATTCTTTATCAAAGCCATCATAAAAATTCCAGCTCCTTTCTGGTCTTGTCGCTCTAAAAGCTATTTAATCCGATTTTTTAAGATTCCTCACATTTTTTTGCAATCGAAACATAATCTTTAAAGCACGGCGTAAATGTTCTATTTAAAACTTTACCACTTTGAAGCCAGTCTCATATTAAAAGTGATCAAGTCCATATTTTTTACAGAAGAGTCAAGTCTTCTATGCCTCTGAGGAGTGCAGGATATTATTTGTGTGAAAAATGTATGTATACGTTTTTTGCCCATGTTTTCGACAACTGCTTTCGGGTATGCCGTAAAATGCTAACCGAAAAAGGCTTTTCGCAACGTTGATTTTTCGATTTAAGGGTATTACGTTTTTAATTTTTTTAACCTTCTTTCCATCTCCATTAAGGATCGGTCCATAATGTGTACGTTGTTCCTACATAATGGGGACGTGGCTCCTCGGTCGCCCGGGACGGATGTGAACGTTCGTCAAAAAAAGTGTGGGTTGAATCGGAGCAAATAAACGAATTTACAGCATTTAAAGCAACCGGACTAATAACAAATGTTTCAAATTAAGAACTTAAAAGCTTTTTCCCCACAACTCACGTTTTTCAAGGCTGTGTCTCTCCAATTTCAAAACGACTACACCAACTCTTTTGAAGTGCTAAACACTATTTCTGTACATAACATAGAAGGAAATGCTAGGGAATTTTTAACATTGAGAAAATTTAAATTTCGATCGGCTTTACCTAATGAAAGCGTTTACACAGTGTAACAAAAAAGAATAAAGTCAAAATACCTGGGAAGTGATATTATTTTTTTTGTACGAGATCTTGCTGAGTACAACAAGAAACCGGTTTTGAAATTTCCCAAACACCTCCAAAATCTGCAGTTACGGGAAAAAACCGATATTTCGGATGTTACGCACTTATATGCCAGTAACTTGGTTGAACATTGTTTTTATGTTTTTTTTAATATTTTTTCAGGAACATTTTAAACAATATTCTTCGAATGTTAAACTTTAATTTGAAGATTGTAACGTCAACAAAAGTTTACGAAAATGTGCCTTATATTGCAGCTCAAAGTTACAGGTGAAATGTAAAAACAAAAACAAATAAAAAAGTAACCCTTTAAATGAATCCTACTTTATGGAAACAGATCAAAAGTCACAATTTTCTGCTGCATATGTTGCATTTCTCTTAAGCCCATTGAGGCAGTTACAAATCATTTACCCTATATTAAAGTACACGGTGTTTGCCGCATTTTAATACGATTAAATTAAAAGTCACTTTTAAAATCTCCGTAAATACTCAAAAATCAATGTGTTAATGCTGGACCCTTGCTACGTGGTAGGTCCTCTTCAAATGCATCTATGACTGGGCAGTTGATGACAGCCTTTTGCTTTCAACATCAACATGCATTTGCATGACGAGTATGAGAGTTTGCTTTATGTGGTTCAAAGGATGGGTGGAGTGTTTGGTCACTCACTCTTATGGGCGGAAATAACCGAACGATTGGCTTTATTTTGATAGGGGATGCTTGCAATGCTGTCATTCATTGAAGGAGGATTAGATATAAGCGCGTGCCCTGGTGCGCTTTCTGCTTGTTTGTTTGTTTAGGTGATAAGCGTGAAATCATAATAATCACAAAATAATGCTGAGCTCATCTCAATGCATCATATCAGATCAGATTATAAGTTACAAACATGGAAGATAGCCCTAAAACGCATATGCACCTGGATTAGCAAATATGATTTTGTGTTGAGAGACATAAAAATACAAATATTTTCAGTTATAAAAAAGATGGCAAACAAAACTATAAGAACTATACGCTAGTTCCAAAAAAAAGAGAGTCCTTTATACAGGGTAGTCCAAATCCAAGTTTATCTTTAAAAATTCAAATAAACTAACAAACAAATATTTTTTTAGCACATTATTGGTTTAATCAAAAGAGAAAATAATCTCCTATATTTATGGAACATAATTTTATTGTGGTGGCTACCTCAGCTGGCTTCGCAGCAGCGCTTCCTATCAACTCTATTTTCCAAAAACACCAACGACTTTAAATCGCAGTTCCAAGTTGGCCAATTAACATCGCTGAGACTGCTGATAACACGTTCACCAAACTGGGCAAAAGATCGATCTAGCGTGGGATGTGTGACAGGAAACTTCATCTAGCTAAAGAGTTTTCCCGCCTTAGAAAATGGTTTATTATGCCGCTGTAGTATTCATCATTAATTAAAATGGAGTTTCCAGCAGCATTTTCGAAAAAAAATGGGACAGTGAAAAATCTGCAACAAACGGGCACTCTTTAACGATGCATGGGCTTCTCAACGATCACGTGTGTGGTTTCTAATATCAGATGCAATTGTGGTATCTAGTATATGACATGACACGTCCACAGAAAATGGTTTATAGATGAATGTGTAGAACTTATCTTAACCAAAAAGGAGTTTTCAGCAGTATTATAGAAAAAAGGGACAAATATGCCACCGCTTGCAATCCTTCACCAAACCGTTACTCTTTGGCAATGCATGAGCTTCTCGACGAGCACGTGTGGTTTCCATACTCAGATGCAATTGGCCTGGACAATGCGACATGACACGCCATTCTGCTGACACCTTAAAAAGTCTTCAATCTTCTCAATTCTTTCCAAACCAAAATGGCATTTCCAGCAACATTTCCAAAAAATGGGACAATAACGCCACCTTTTCAAAATCTGTCTGACAATGTATGGACAACTTGACCTCCACTTATAGGTTTTCCACTATCCAGATGCGACAGTTTGGGTAGCTAACAAAGCCGCCGAGATAAACATTCGCTTCGAAAGAAAATATTATTTATCGAGCAAATTCGATGTCCATTTCGTTTTGAAAGAAAAATTGTTCTTCATTTTTCACCAAATGGGTATACATTTTATTTGTTTATGTCGTTTTTGACTGGGCTGCTAGACAGTCGAAAACGGCATAATTAAATAGAAAATATCATTTTTCGAGCTAATTCGTTGTCCATATCGAGCTCCAAGGCCCAAATCAAAAGCTGTAACAAAAAGGATGGTCATGTTCCTTCAATTGCTGAGTCGGCCTTGTAAGCGAATTAAACGAGGTATTTGTGACAATTCGCAAAAGGATGGTGTTGAGATCAACGACGAGTCAATGTTCCAGGACTGAGTGGTTTGAGATAGTTGTCCGGTAGCATGCCAGTCTCTTGATCTTTTTGCATAATCTTGCGTACACCTGTCGTTTTGGTCACATTTTGATCAAAACATTTTTCTAATAAAAACACTGGCATTGACATAAGAAAAAAATTGTCTTAAAGAAGTTCCCTATTTGCTTCGTAATATCCCATTAATATGTTCGTAATTTCCCAATGTTTTTCAGGCGAAAAGCGATTCTTTTTTTTCTGCAAAATTTTATACTTTCTGTTCAGATTTCGAACGGATAAGAGCTTTTACTGTCGAAATAACATAACATTTAAAAAGAAACCATTCGATGGACCACCATGTATACACATTCACACACCCATAGCATAAAGTATTAGTTATCATCGTTAGGAAATGGCAAATAGGAAACGGATATAAATGCTTAACCTACACTTGGCATCATATCATAACAGACAATCATCGTCATCATCATCCCCTTTTCTTTTTCTGTTTCTTTCTTCATTCGCATTTCATATTCATAATGGCTGCTGTCATGTGCAACATGGGGTCGTTTTTGTTCCCTAAACTCTTTTTTCCCACTAGTTGTTTTTTTCACATCTTTTGCAGTTCCTAACATTTTTTGCATAAGTACCCATAGAGTGTCCTAACAAAAGGATTCAATACGGCAACATTGTATCCTTGTAATTTTGAAGTGTTAATGATTTTTGTAGATTTGAATAAGAGCCGACACCATGATATCTTCTTTAGCGATTCTAATTTATGCACTTATTCGCGAAAGGGGTTTCTATCCTGTCACGTCAAGTGAAGCATGCATCCTTAAAAATATACCATCCTTTGTCTTAGGGCTGTTAACAAAAGGACGAACGTCGCAAAATATCTTTATGTGAAATTTGCACTTGAGAAAATTTCCTTTTTTATTGTTCAGGTTTTTGCAAATGATGTAATATAACGCTTTAATAGTTTCCTTGTGTTCGATTTCATTAATCTTTTATGTCAATAGAAATTTCAAAAAAAATCTCATAAAATCTCATGGGTCTTTCAAAGTTTTAAAATGAGTGAGATGCAATTTCATGTTGACATTTTACATTCTGCAATTTAAGTTTTTGTGCAAACATCTCTTTTTGGCAAATATTTTTATTGTAAATGTTGATGTGTAGTTCCTTTTGATACATTGACAGCTGACATACAGATTTTAAACATTTTCAAGTGTTTAATATCCTTAGAGGGATTAAATGGGGAATTGTAATTGTTTTGAGTACCCTGTGACAAATATATAGTATCTCTGCCAAGCCACATGTGAGTATCGATAAATTCGAATATAACTTTCACCTATATTCGAATTTAAACTATGTGAAGATAATTTCGATTTAAAAAAACTGCTTATTTTCCATTTGAAAAGAATTAAGTGCATCTATGAAATTGACGAAATTTTTAAGAAAGAACATATTAAATGTCGACTACATTGTCAATACTAAACTTTCACAAAACATTTCAAAACAAAATTGTAAAAAGTTTTGTCGACACTTTATTTATCGAAAATTTCATCGAAAGTTTGTTTATAACCCTCTACCGAAGAGTGGATGGTATACGAGTACTACATTTTTTATTCTATTGCAAAACCACAAATATTGCTCAAAGACCCTATAAAGTATTAATATTATTGATCTTCATAAAATCCTAAAACCACCTGTGATTATCCTTTCGCGTGTCCATCCGTCCGTGTTTCCGTTGAAAGCAAAATAGCGGTAGAACGAATCCACCTTGGATCCTGAAATATTATATGATGATGGCTAAAAAGATGAATGGGCGAAATCGGACCAGCAGGAAAAAATTTCACTTAATTGTACCTCGGTAAAATTTATTCCTTTTTTTAAAAAGCAATGGTTAAAAGGCTGCTGTTAGTTAGTGTGCACTTAATACCACAAACAAGTAAAACGACGAACGGTTATCAATATGGAAAGTAAAGCAAATTTTGCTACAAATCGAAATATTGGCGAATTCTACGAATCCAAATATAGTGTTTTGAAGTCTGGCTGAGACTATGGGCGGCATATGAGCCGAAGCGGTACACAAAATGATTTTTTTTCCGATTATTGTTAGTGTTTTGTTAGGATATATAAGGTACCTGCTGAACTTAACGTTATCATGAAATTTTTTCGACCAATCTTACATTTCCGTTGGAAAGTTTGACATTTTTTAGCATACTCCGCGTACTCAGAACTTTTTAACGTACGACCATCATTTCTGTTGTTTACAGGGAATTGAAAAAAACAATTTGGCAAAAAAATGGAATTCACTTTCGACATGGAATATCGCGACAAGAGTGCATCGATAAACTTAAATCGTTGTATGGCGATGAAGCACCATCCTAAAGCACTGTGAAAAACTGGTTTAATAAGTTCAACCGTTGCCGACGCTCGCTCAAAGACGAAGGTCGTGAATGTCGTCCAAAAAGTAGCGTGAACTGATAATGCAAGATCGTCATGACATACCGTGAGATAGAGGCATCCTTGGGTATTTCTTCCACCAGCATACATTCGATATTGCATTAACACCTGACCGTAAAAAATGTTTGTTCTCGTTGGATCCCGCACAATTTGACAATCGCTCAAAAAAAGGCTCGTGTCGATTGGTGCAAAGAAAAAATACGATCGCGGGGCTTCAAAAGACGTTTAAAAGATCGTCACAGGTGACGAATCATGGAACTATGCGTATGAGCCCGAAACAAAACAGCAATCGACCGTGTGTGTCTTCAAATGCGAGCCAAATCGAACAAAAGTTGTTCGTGGAAGAAGCACTTCGAAGCAAATTCCGCTCGACGGTCAATTCTGAGTGGCACACCACAATTTGTTTCCCTGAAGTCTTCGGAGAAATTCGAAAAACGAACAAGAGAAGACGAATCATTGTGCACCATGACAATGCGAGCTCTCACAAATCTCAATCCAGCGCCTTTTTGATCGAACAAAACGTCGAATTGATGGGTCATCCGCCATACAGCCCTAACTTGGCAATCAATGGCTTCTTTTTATTCACGCACATCAAGAAAAAAATGCGAATTCAACGATTTTCGTCGCTAGAAGACGCTGTTAAAGCGTACAAAAACCATGTTTTGGGGTTTTCTCAATCAGAGTGGAAAAAAAGCTTCGACAATTGGTTTGAGCGCATGCAAAAGTGTATAAATCATGCTGGAGAATACTTTGAAATACAATACAACCATTTTTGATGATAAATATTCGCATTTTCTTTATTAAGCCAGAAATATATATATAATATAGCAGCCCTCGTATAGAAAATTTCGTCGAAATATTACTTTCTTTTGAACAGTTTTTCTTCTAAATGTAAGCCAATGTTCTATTTTCCTTTATGACGAATTTTTATATATTTTTATAATACAGTAGACGCTCACAAATTAGAACCATTTGTTTACCGTGTGCAAATGTTTTAATTTCTGGACTTTTTTATTTTTACATAAGTAAGGCGAATAACCTATTTCTATCCAATTTTTTAACAAAATGGCAAAGTCGCATTGATTTCCGTGGCTGCACACTGCTTTTATCGCGATTTCGGGTCCGCAACGACCTTCATCAGAAAACTCGCAGCAATTGTTGAGAGGAAAACTGAAATCTTTAAGACCAGGTTCTCACTGAACGCATAAGAATAACTGTTGTATGTCATACTTTTCAAGTTTTCTTACGAAAATACAATTCACTCTTATCACCTCTACACTGCGGCAAAAAAATTTCACTTTGATGTTTTGTTTAAAACATGACTTCTATTTAAATATAAATGTAAGAGGTCCCGAGCCGGTTAATCCCTGTTAAATGTAAAAGCGAAAGACTGAAAAAAAACTAACGAATTAAACATAAAGCACTTTATTTAATTTTTTACTCGTTTCGTTGGTTTGTTTCAACTTCTTGAGGAGTTATGTTTTTTTTTTATTAAAAATCAATTAGTTTCACAATCGTCTTATACATATTACTTATCTCTGTTATAAAACTGGACACTACATAAATGTTAAATAATAATCACAATTTGCAGAAAAATCACAGAATAAATTTAAACTAATATCACAGGTCTTTACTTAAAGAATAGCTAACCAATGTAGTTTTTAAGAGTTCTTGTTGTTATTATTGTGAAAGAGTGATTAAAACAAATTTTAAAAAAATTGACGAAATTTCTAATTTTTTTTAATTTCCTTGTTTCAAAGAAAATTTTGATATTTTAATCTTTTTAAAATTAATTTCATTAAAATAATATATTTCTATAGATAATTTTGACAAAATTTTATATTTTTTTTATAGAAATATTTCGTAGAAATTTTATGTTTTCGTTGCAGAAACTTTCGTCGACATTTTTAATTTTTCTATAGTTAATTGCTTGAAATTTTGTTAGATGATGTGATTTTTTTTAAATAAATGTCGATATTTTTAGAACAAAATGAACTATTTTACTGGGTGATAATAACGTTTCCTAAATTATGATAAGTTTAGCTCTCTTCGTCTGTTTCGATATCCTTTTTAAAGAATTATGCCATCGTTTCGTTCTGGAACACTCCCTACACCTGTTTCTCTAGTTTGCTGATGAGTAAAGGTTCATATTCTTGCGTTGTCGACACACTCTAATTATGTCGATGACTCTTCTTATTAAATAGGTTATCGTATCGAAGTAAATTGGGTTCGAATAATTTATTGAGCTACCACTTTGTTAAGAGACAGGTGACTTCTGTTAAACCACCTTTACTGGTTTCTTACCTTTTGTGAATTTGGATTAACAGTATTGAACGCCGTATACTGTTGTTTATTAGTTCGGTTTTGGAAATTTGCTCCACTATTTTCCTGTTTTATCCTTAAGAGCACAAGTCCTGTTTTATAAATTGTTTTTTAAAGTGTGCTCTTCTCTTTTGATGTTTCATACGACAGTAGAAATATGGCTCTTGGACAAAACATGTTTTTCTGTTTAAATATTAATTATTTATTCTAAAGCAAACGTGCTGCTATTCAAACATTCAGCCTAAGAAGATCCTTGAGAATAGAAGAATATGCTCGTTTAATGCCTCACTTGAGTTTAATAGAAAACATTTGAAAGACATTTTCTTGAAACTGGATATTGTTTGAAAAACAAACATACTTACCTTGATTCGGTTTGGAAAACATGTACATACACTGTACGTACATGCATGTTAATTTTTATAATTAATGTTTAACAATATTTCTTGGCATGTTTTTCCCTCTGAGATTCTTAAGCGTATTCATATATTTACCATTTTCTTAATTTAAATTAATTAAACCGACAAGGAAGTAAGAAAGCCAAAAGAAGGGAAGTGGTCTTCTTCATACATATATCTCGGCTTGGTTTAGTTATGAATTATTAAGGTTTTTAGCACGTTTCTCAGCAACATTCCGGTATTGCGTGTCCTATTCGAGGACATCCAGGAAAAAATGAATTGCCGACAAACTGGAAACAGAGAAAAATACAGCAACAACTGGCATGTTTATAAATACCAAACTTACTGCAGTCTTAAGTGCCAGCCCAGATGTGCCTTCTTGCAGTCATGAACAGCTAGCTAGGCTACCTTAGCGTGATCGTAAATATTGCATGAAAAATCACCAAAACGAACCCTTACCATCCTTTGCCCGAACAAACGTGCAGCATTTAAAGAAAAATTCAAAAGCAGAACAACTAAAATAAATCGTCCGTCAGTTGTACCGAAGCGTAAAACTTGCTTCGCGACCATTACCTCAATGCCGCTCAACCCTCTTAAGGAAGACTGGTCTCTGGTCTGCTCTGGAAAATCCTCATGAATTCATTTGACTCGGTTCTATCTCTTAATGGCCCATATGTTGAAAATGCAAATCGTTTCCACCGTTTAGATGTTTTAAAAATAGAATGCATACATTTTTTAAATATTTTTATAGACCACCGCTAAATAAAGTGTCTGTGTACAATTTATAGTCCTTGAGAGAGTTTGCAACAGAAGGCTGCGCAAGGTGAAGAATAACTATTCGTTTACATCACACATATTTTAAGAGAAGAACATATAACATATGTTAACAAGGAAGAATATTGTAAAAAGGATACTCCAATGAAGAGTAAAGATCAGAGATTAAAATATGTGTTGGAAAAATAATTTACACAGTTCGTTTTGCAAAATTTTGAACTTCAATTTCTTTATAGAAAGTTTCCTTGCAAAAATAAAAATTTTGTTGAAGTTTTATATTTTGTTTTTATAAAATGTCGTGGGCAATTGTTTGAAGGAACTTGAAAAGTGGGATTTACAAGAGTAATTCTCTTACGTTTAGTGAGAACCTGGTATTAAAGAGTTCAGTTTTCCTTCTAACAAATGCTGCGAAGTTTTCTGATAAAGGTCGTCATGGACCCGAAATCGCGATAAAAGCAGTTTGCCATTTGATAAAAAACTTGTCTTCTATTAAAATGTAGATGCAAAAGGTTTCGAATCGGTTAATGACTGTTCAATGTGAAAAATGTGTAAAAAAAGACCGAAATAAACAAATGAGCTAAACGCTGTTGTCAACATTTTATAAATTCTTAATAGATTATTTCGTCCAAATTTTATGTTTCTATACAGAAAATTTCATCCAAATTTAATATTTTCCTTACAGAAAACTTCGACAAAATTTTGTATTTTCTTTAAAGAAATAAACAAACGAGCTTAACACTATCCTCAAAACTGTATATATGCTTTACAGATAATTTCTTTGGATTTGTATATTTTCTAAACAGAAAATTGTATCCAACTTTTATATTTTCCTTGCAAAAAATGTTGTCAAAATTTTTTATTTTCTTTAACTTTCGGCTAATTTTAATACATGTTTTATTTGCGTGTATTTTATATATTTATTTTCTTGATAGAAAGCATTTCAAAAAGAAAGGAAATTTTGTTTCTTTATTAAATTTTTTATATAGGTGTGTACAAATTAGGATTCGGCATTCAACTCTGGAGCTGGCAACTGCGAAAAACATCTATTTTCTAAATTGAAACCAGGAAAACCTATCAATTGTCCTTGAATATTGTTTATGTCGATAGCCCGACGTACAGAAAATTGTAATCGATTAAAATCAAAGGGAATACGAGGGCTGCTGTATATATTTCTGGCATAATAATGAAAATGCGAATATTATCAAAAATGGTTTTATTGTTTTTCATAGTATTCTCCAGCATGATTTATACACTTTTGCATGCGCTCAAACCAAATGTCGAAGCCCTTTTTCCACTCCGATTGAGACACCTCCACAACATGGTTTTTGAACGTTTCAACAGCATCTTCCGACGACGAAAATCGTCGACCACGCATTTTTTCTTGGTGTGCGGGATTAAAAAGAAGCCATTGGGTGCTAAGTCAGGGCTATACGGCAGATGACCCATCAATTCGACGTTTTGGCCGGTCAAAAAGCCGATATGTGATAGCTCGCATTGTCATGATGCACAATGATTCGTCTTCTCTAGTTCGTTTTTCGAATTTCTCCGATAACTTTAGGCAAACAAATTGTGGTGTACCACTCAGAATTAACCATCCTACGTTGCTCAAGCGGAACAGTCGCCACATGACCAGTTTTTCCGAAGAAACAGGCGACCATTTGCTTCGAAGTGCTTCTTCCACGAACAACTTTCTTAGAATTTTGGCCGGTCAAAAAGCCGATATGTGATAGCTCGCATTGTCATGATGCACAATGATTCGTCTTCTCTAGTTCGTTTTTCGAATTTCTCCGATAACTTTAGGCAAACAAATTGTGGTGTACCACTCAGAATTAACCATCCTACGTTGCTCAAGCGGAACAGTCGCCACATGACCAGTTTTGCCGAAGAAACAGGCGACCATTTGCTTCGAAGTGCTTCTTCCACAAACAACTTTCTTAGAATTTGGCTCGTTTTCGAAGACCCACACGGTCTATTGCTGTTTTGTTTCGGGCTCATACGCATAGACCCATGATTCGTCACCTCTGTGATCTTATAAACGTCATTTGAAGCACCGCGATCGTATTTTTTCAAAATTTCTTTGCACCAATCGACACGAGCCTTTTTTGAGCGATTGTCAAATTGTGCGGGATCCAACGAGAACAAACCTTTATTACGGTCAGGTGTCCATGCAATATCGAATGTATGCTGGTGGAAAAAATGCCCAAGGATGCCTCTATCTCACGGTATGTCACATGACGATCTTGCATTATCAGTTCACGCACGGCATCACTGTTCTCTGGCACAACGACCGTTTTTGGACGACCTTCGTCTTTGGGCGCGCGTCGGCCACGATTGAATTCATTAAACCAGTTTTTCACAGTGCTATAGGATGGTGTTTCATCGCCATTTAAGTTAATCGATGCACTCCTGTCGTGATAATCCACTTTTCGATTGCCTATATTCAAAAACTGATCGGTTGTTCTTGTTGTAGCGGCACATAATCCCGGTGTGACAACCCTTGGCCGAAGAATTCTCCTTCTGGTCGATTGATTCTGGGGATTGAAAAAAAACTGATCGGTGATTAATGGCACATCAGCAACTCGAATTTAGCTCTTGCTAAATCAACTGCCTTAGGTATGAGACGTGAGTCCGCCCGCTCTAAGCGGCTAATGCATTTTATACTCATATAGTTTAAGGTATATCTACTCAAAATGTCACGGCACTACGCCGGGTAATCTCTATGGAAAATGTACTGTTACTGTTTCGATTTTTCTTGTTTATCGGATTTTTTGTCGATTCCAAAAACAGGCTTCTCGAAATTTTGCATTCCTGTCGGCTTAAGAGATTTTTCCCTCTGAAAATGTTCAACACCGACTTCCACTGTGAAGTCGTTCATGATTTTTTATTCGCCTGCATACACTTAAAAATAAACATCTGAAGTGAATATTATGTTTTGAGTTTGCGATATATGAGAGAGAAATGCCTAATATATTACCTCAACTGGCAGTTCAATTTAAATAGCTCTAGCATTTTTTTACTGCGATCAATATTAACGTTTTCAACATTTTGATGAATACCAAAATAGATTTTCATAAATAAAAGATTTTCCCATACTCTTAACAACAGAGTATAATAAGAGTGTAATAAGCTTTTTTCACGGTTCACGATCATTACCTTTAAGCGCATACCTTGATGCCGGAATCCTTGCCAGTAGACGGAGGTATCTACAGGTTATACGTAATCACACAACGCAGTTCATGCCTAATTTCAGTGAAATTTCATAGAGATTTTGTCAGTGAGAAAAACAGTTTGAAAAATATTTTCTATCATATTTTTTTTTATTTTGTATTCTCTTTTCCTTCTCATTGTCTTAATTATTAGTTGTCCCTTTTGATAGCTCTAAATATGTGCGTTGACCTTCTCACAAACTCCACCTGTATCTTGATAAGTGTGAATGTTTCTGTTACTTCTGTACAGACACGCGCTAATGAAGTCGATGGCACCAGCACTAACTGCATTCTTATCATAGTCTATGAGAATTCTTAAGGACAACAAGCTGTTTTTTTCTTTTTATGTTGTCTGCTATCGGTCTCTGGCCTCTTAAGTAACAGGTGACTTTGAGCGGCACACACTTCACTTAGTTGGGGATTTATTTTAAGATTATCGAAAACAGATCATGTTTTATTAATTAGTTTTAGAAAATGAGCTCCACTGTGTTCCTGTTTAGAATGACATAAAAAATATGACACTTTAAGGAAAAACATGTTTTTCAAATAAAAAAAATAATATCCTTGACAAATCAACAACTCACACAAACACTAGTCAGCCTTAAAAAAGGTTCTTGGGATAAGGATGAGCTCGTTTAATGCCTCACTTCAGTTTAATTGAAAACATTTGTTTTCCAAGCAAACCTTTGATTTTCTTGGTATGCTTTTAGGAGATGTCGCTCATTTATTTTAATTTTCATTATAAATGTCTGGTCATATTTCTTATAATACAAATATAATATATTATTAACCCGACAAAGAAAGACGTATTTTTTTTGCTTGTTATTAAAGTTGGAGTTGCTTTAATTTCATATCTGGTCATATTTCTTATAATACAAATATAATATATTTATTAACCGACAAAGAAAGTAATTTATTTTTTCTTGCTTGTTATTAAAGTTGGAGTTGCTATAATTTTTAAGATTTTTCATATATTTTTCAAATTTATACTGGTATTTGAAAAGTTTAGCAAAACCCGAACATACAGCGATATGTGAAGCTTCCACTGATCCGGTTTACATGCCTATAGATAGTTTATGGCATTCAAATAGAATTTCAAATTGTTTTAGATTTTGCTTGTAAAATCGCCAAAGACGGACTCTGATGACATGCCTTTCACTAACGTTGACATAATCTTCATTATCCCTTCCTTACCAATTCCAAATATATAAAGAAAGAGAATAACGCCACACTTATCAAGGACATCACATTTTGTCCTCCAGTTGCATCGAAGCGTTGAACTTGTTTTAGTTACCACTGAAAGCAATCGCCGAAAGGTTCGAAAACTCATGAACTCTTTTGCCTTCGTTTTGCGTAAGTGTCAGACCATATGTTGAAAATGCAAAACGTTTAAAATTCCTCAGACTATTTGTGCCTCAAAACAGGGAAAATATTATTTTGTAATCGTTTTATAGACCAACGCTAATAAAATTAAGTGTCCTAAAAATTTTTATAGCCCTTTTGAAGAGTTCTTAACAAAAGGATGTGCGAGGAGCTGAAGGATAAATAATCAGTTGTTGTTTGCCACAGAAACATTAAAACATACTCACACATGTGGACTGTAAAAACATATGTTGGGCAAGGGATGTTTGTGTTTAAAGGGTATCAGTTTTAAGAGAACATTTCTGATAAAGAGAAGTTATTTCTGGCCAACCTATTTAATATTACTAAGAGAGAAATTGAGAGAAAGCAAGAGCTATAATAAAAAGAGAACTAGCAAGTGCTATTATCCTGATGCATTCTTAAATATCCCATTAAACACATTTTGCCAAAAATTTGTTTTTAATATTCATAACTTTTAAAATCTGTTTAAGTCAACCGAAACCAACTTTAATCGCTGGGCTCGGCTCCTATGTTTTTTTTTATTTGGTCTACATGATAATATCATATTAAACGGGGACAATTTTGTTAAGTTTATCATTGATTCTATGCTATCAGGCTTTAATCAGGGTGCTCGATAGTACTTGGGTAAGCTACAATGCGATGCCCAGCGCTGCTCCAGGTTTATCGAGGCATTTACCTATTTAAGGTATGCTGTATTAGTTTATTTCTCCCTCTTGGTAAGTTGTTTAGGATCCTTGTACTCCTACAATACTTAAAGGATCGTGGCACTTGGTTGATAAGCAACTCTACGCCAAGTGAAAACTTCATTGCAACTTTGGGTAAAAAACCATTAACACACTAGCTGAAGGTTCGCTTGAAAAATCGCTCGATTTTTTTAATAATTTATGGCCTGCGGCGACATTTTTCATTTTTTATGGGAAAATGACAAATTATTAAAAATACGTTCGATTTAGTATTTGTTTTCCTTGAGTTGCAAAGTTGAACAAAATCAAGGTTTACTTGTCCGAGTCCCTTTATGATGGGTGATGTCCTAGCACACATTTGGATTTTTGAGATTACTTAAGTTAAATTCTGTCGAGGGTTGTGTTATCTATGGCACACTCCCTATGGGCGTCTGAACAACTATTCATATTAATTGTAGTGCTCCCTGCATCATTCTAAATAAGATGACATATTTTGTTTTTATACACTTCATCGAAGGGTGGATGGTATACTAATTTTTCTTTTCGTTTGCAACACAACGAAATATTATATATTATTGATTGTGGTAAAATTTGAAGACGATCTTGCCATGTCCTTCCGCCCGTCCGTATGTCTGTTAAAATTAATCAAACGAATTAACCTAGGATCCTGAAATCTTGCATGATGATGGCATATGGTCGTAAGCTTTTTGGGATTCTCAATGGGCGAAATCGGCCTACGGGGAAAAAGTTTCCCTTTAAGAGACTAAAGGTGCCTCACTTTTTTGAGTAAAATGTGTAAAATGATTTCTCTTCCTTGGGAAGCACTTAATATCTCAAAAAGGGCATATTTGCTCATGTCGAACGCGTTCAATACTACCGAAAGGCCTAAAAACGGACCATTTATTTTTTGTCTTTTTTTCAGAGAAGGGACGGTGGAGGGATTACTCGTAAAAGGTTCGGCCTGGACGAACTTAACGACGTTTTTACTTGTTTTTTCTAGGGTAGTCCCCCATAATGCCGAAACTTACTTTATTTTTGGCTCGCAGGGTTCAAGAGTCTAAGACCTAACTTTTTGCCGTGGTACCCATACTAGACAAGTTTTCGGTTCCCTGAGTTCATGTCAATAATGCACGTTTTCAGCTCCCTGGGCTTGGGTCTAAGCACTAAATTTCCGCCATATCTTAAAAAAGCATTTATATTGAATTAGTAATACCATTGATTTAATTTAAATACCTAAAGCTCTATGCTGTTAGTTGCTTGTTTCACTCAGAAAAAGTTGAACATCCACCATATTGTTTCATAGCCCAATATGATTTTGAAAGGGTAATGCCAAAAAATTATTCGAATTAATTTTCGTATAAAATTTAACTTATCTGATTTCATTTATAATTTTTGTTTAATAGTTTTTTGTTTTCTTCGTAAGAGTAGGCATTTTACCCAGTCTTTGTTAAATAAAGGACTTTTTTTTCATTATCATCAACATCATGATCACGAACTATTGATGTTAATTTCCACAAATGCTAATGAGCTCTTTAGTCCCGACAACAACACACCTTTACCAGCATATTGTAAATATAACCGAAACTCTAGCTCTCCGGTGACAAACACACAGATGGACCCTCGTGAAAATGTAACCAGGTTTCCATGTTGCTGCAATTCAAGTTGATCGCAAAACGACACTTAATGAAATGACAACCTATCAGTTACTCAGTATAATCATCGTGTACAAACATATCTGCACATGTTCTCCAATGTTCCTCTATAGTTTCCACCATTCATCACCGATGTTTGACATCACTGGCGAAGTAAGTGCTGGCACGCGTGAGTGAATTACCCCCCACTCACGTTTGTTTGCCCAGAAAAATGCAGACGCACACTTGGTTAGGTGAAAATTGTATTTTGGCAACATTTATGCGGGTAAAGGTGTTTGGCCCCTATTTCCTCTATCCGTGCCATTCGTAGTGGGCTCTTTATTTTGTCATTTGTGGACGTTGTAATTGAATTGCCTCAAATGGGACATACTTTTAAAGGTAGCTCTGCGGTTCGGGGACAAAGAAATGTTAACAAAATATAAGGGCATACATTCGTTATTATCACAAGTATTTACTGCTCTTAGCCGGTTGGTGACATATACCTTGGGCAGGCTGTTGCGTATTATTTGAACGACAAGACTCTATCGGAAAACAATTATAAAATTTCCTATTAAAGCGTGTAATAGTAATGACATCATTTGATAGTAATAAACTATTGACTCTTGGAACAATTTACTTTCTAAAAGGACAAGAGTGTCCTGTTGGTGATGTCTTTTCTAAAAAGGGACAATGGTTAATAATATTCAATAATATTTTTGAAGGTCGTTTAATGAAATTTTTTTGTTTGAATGCCGTATGTCTTAAATTGTCTGATTACTAAATCAGAAATTTAAGTGTGTATTCAGGATCAGTAATATTTTTGATAGTCGTATAATGACATTTTTTGGCTAAAGCCATAATTCTAAAACCTGCCTCTGCTTACCACACCAGAAGTTTGAGCGGATATTCAGGATTACTAGTTATTCAGATAGCCTTAGAACTATTTCGTTCAGGTTAAGTATTTTCAAAACAAAACAAAATTTCAAATCAAGTGTGGAATCTTTGTTGTTCATTCGTAAGGACATTTTATGGCATTTATTTTTTGAATATAATTTCTCTCAATAGATCCATTGTTTGAGCAGCTGTATGGCAAGTGGCACCGTCCTGTTGAATCCAAGTGTCGTCAAGATTACAGGCTTCAATTTCAGGTAACAAAAAGTCCGATATCATAGCGAGCACCATTCACGGTAACGTTCCGGCCATCATCATTTTTGGAAAAATATGCACCGATGACTCCATCAGCTTAAAAACCGCACCAAACAGTGCTTTTCTCTGGGTATAATGGCACCTCTTGAACCTCTTCTTGTTTCTCTTCAGCCCAAATGCGGCAATTTTGTTTATTGACTTTGCCGTTAAGCCAGAAGTGGGTCTCATCACGAACACAATTTTGGTCGAAAACAGAGGATCTTCCCGTTTCTCAACGAACGCTAATTTCCATAATACAGTTGTCAACATTTAATGGTAATTATTTTTTTTGTTCTGAAAAATACCTCTAGATGGAGCACCCTATACACACCAACTCTGTTATTCATTCGATCTACTTCAAAATTAAAACTTAAGAACAGTATTATAAGTTAAACTTAAATATTTGAAATCATAGCCACGCCCCTTCTGGTACTTCCCACACAAATGGTCATGTTTCAACGCAGACTAGAATCCACATTTCTTATCTCTGCATGAAATTCGCCTTAATTTCGAACTAAATTCGCTTGAATTTTTATAACTGCTTAAAACGTGCGTACGAAAAGACTGGTTGACACGCTATATTCTGGTGTTCACAGTCCAAATGCACCATTCCCTCCACTTCTGGTATTCGCATTATAAATTGTATACTTCTCGTATTCAAGCGAATCTGCTAAAAATAAGTAATTAGAAAATCGATTATAAGATAGCCACGCGGGCCCTTTTTGGGTAGGGTTATATATTTAAGACATTAAGTCGACTTTCGACTATATTTCGTTTATGTAAGTCAGATCAGCCGACTGAAACTTGTTTTAAACCTTTCGGGGATGAAAGGGTTAAAGTTATTGTTTAAGATTGGTCCATTTGCAATACCAATCGATCTACAACTATAAGACATATATCTGGTATCTTGCAAACTCTAGCTCTTAGAATTTGTCAATGATAAATAATATATATGTATTTTTTAGGGTCACAGATACGTATTTCTCCACCCTTTGGTGGAAGGTATAAAGAATAGTATACAATATAATTCGAAACCTTTAAGAAATGGAAATTATCTAGCCATACAAATTTTATTTATTTTTTGGAAAGTCTACATGCGTTGATGGTCGTTCATTATTGAACACTGACGTCGAGAGTTGGTTTTACTCAGTCAGTATAATTGTCCAAAAGTTCTCCTTTTTCAACAATATAACCCAACAGGACTATCTGCAATCTTCGGACTAGGTCACGAAATGGCGCTAAAAATTTCGAAGCAGACACATGCGAGAACTGCTGGTGGTGTTGCACATGCAAGCGAACAGGAGGGATTCAATATTTATTTTGTTCCTGTCATTCCCTTAAATTTAATCAATTTCTTGTGCGTTACGCAAAGATGACAATCTCTAACATTCCAAAAAAAGGACAACACAACATGTTATTTACAAAAGTGTCCTTTCCGATGATACTGCCTGTCGTTGACGACAGTAACAACTGAAGCAACTCTGCTACGTTGATGTGGCACATGAAAGGGTAAAACTCAAATTCGGGAAAAGCATGTAAGAGTTGCACTGGGCATATGCCATAGGAAAAAAACAATTGCGCCATAAAAACGTCCCAACTGGGATATCCTGGAGGATTTTTACATTTACGAATGTACGCTTGAATTATCTACCTTACGTTTGATCCTGCAATGAATTGCATTTTGTCAAAAACTCTAAAGAACACACTGGACAATCCTTTGCAAATGTCAAATATAGAAGGCAACAAATGCCCAGTTGAGAAAGGAAATATGTAAATCTTTAGTGGTTGTTGTTGCAATTAAATTTATGTAAATACAAAAAAAAGACACCTTTTCTCTTTTGTATGTTTTAGAAAGTCTACCCGTCCGGGTTAGCTGCCTCTTAGTCTGGCCTTCCTTTCGTTTTTCATTGGAGGGTCTACCCTAAGCATGCCTTTGGTTTTTTCATTCGATAAGATTGATGTTGTCCCTTAATTGCCCTTACATTCCTGGGATGCTTAATAAACAAACACCAGACAACGTTTGCTTAACTCTTTCAACTCGAAGACATTTGCAGCGCTTCATCATTGCCATCATTATCATCGTCATTTGCTTAATCCTCTTGCAATCGTATAAAGATGACCTATATCAACTGTGTTGAGGTTTTCCAGCTTTGATTTAATTCAACCACATTCACAGTTTTCAGCAGAGTAAATGACGCTACCTCGGCAGACGCGCGCGATTATGGCTCAGATGAGATAATGGATAGTACAGCCGCCTTAATTCTTTCTTATTATCACAAATTGATGGCAACCTCCCGGACGTTCATCAGGAATCACATGACGTGCTGCACCTCTTCCATTGTCTGACCAAGCCCACTAAGCTAACCCCTAGGTCTTTTTGGTGGCATCCAGTTCAAATGGAGCGTTTCCTTAACCTGGATATCAAAGCAGATCTCCCATAGACGAATAGGGCTTACAATACTTCATACATTGTTGTTACAACTGCACCAGTTTTGTGACATTTTTATCGAGATCGTTTTTTATGCCTGAGGAAATGTTTGTGATTGAAAAGAAATTTGGAGGAAAATATTGAAGACCAACTATACAACTTCAGGCTCGAGCATACTACGGTTTTGTTCTTTAGCTGCCAATTTTAGATATTCGGGAAGTTATTCCAAAAATAAATTAAATATTCCAATTGTTTTCTGGCTACCGACAGCTAAACCTGCATAACTTTCGTATACAGAAGACTTCTCTCTGTCTGAATTTTGAGCAACATCAGTTTTAATACTTGACTTCTACAGCTAAGGCCTAAAAACGGGAGGAACCTTTGCAATGAGGGCTATATGAATATCTCAACAGATATGGGTCAATTTTACCAGTGTTGGTTACAGGACGCTCATCACGCACTGTGCTTGATTAGAACAATATACGAGGGCGGTTCGGAAAGTTCTTAACCCATCAATGAAAGAGAATAGTTAGTTTTTCAAAAATATTTTTATTTTTCAATATAATCTCCTGAAACTTCAATACACTTAGTCCAACGCTTATCTAGCAATTCTATCTCTTGATTAAAATAGTTTTCCTCAAGGTCTTCAAAATAGTGGTTTACAACTGTAATTGCATCTTCATTTGAGGTAAAACGCTTGCCAGCAAGGAATTTTTTTAGATTTGGGAACAGGTAAAATTCACTGGGAGCTAAATCAGGAGAATAAGGTGGGTGTCAAGCAACTCGTACTTTAATTCGTTGATTTTAGCCATTGTTAAAACACTCTTGTGCGCTGGTGCGTTGTCTTGATAAAAAATTATTTTTTTGTGTTGTAAGCCAGGACGTTTTTCTCGAATTTGTACATTTAATTGATCTAAAAGGTTGCAATAGTACTCTGAATTTATTGTTTCACCCTTTTGCAGATAGTCAATCAATAAAATACCTTTGAAGTCCCAAAAAACCGTTGCCATAACCTTACCAGCCGATTGAAATGTTTTTGCCTTCTTTGGGGCACTTCCTCCAGCTTCAGTCCATTGTTTGGATTGTTCTTTTGTCTCTGGAGTATAGTGGTGGATCCATGTCTCATCAACAGTTATGAAACGACGCTTGAAATCCATTTTATTTCGCTGAAAACGATCCAAACAAGCTTGAGAAATGTTCATTCTTATGCGTTTTTGGTCGACTGTTAACAAGTCCAGCACCCATCTTGCAGAAAGCTTTTTCATCTGTAGTTCTTCATGCAAAATTAAATGGACTCGATCATTTGAGATGCCCATGATATAAGCTATTTCACGCACTTTTATTCGTCGATCTGTTGTTGTTGCTGTTTTTGGACGTCCACTACGTGGTTCATCTTCAATGCTTGTACGACCACGTTTAAATTCAGCAACACAATTTTTTACTGTTGCATATGAAGGAACACTTTCACCTAACACATTCACCATATCATTATAAATTTCTTGTCCCGATAAACCTTTTTTATGTAAATATTTAATGACACCACGCATTTCTAATTTTTCCATTGTAAAAAAATCGCGGATGCGTCTTTTGTGAACACCTGTTTCTATATGAAGGAGTTGCCAGATCGAAACAAAATTTAACATGTGTTCATAGCAGAGATGGAAGTTTCCAAAACACTTATTTTTCTGTTTATACCGTGCTTTTTGTGCTAGGCTAAGAAGTTTCCGAACCGCCCTCGTAGTATTTAATGTAGGTCTTCTTAAGCAGTTGGAAAAGGGGGTTTGTTTCGGGATTATATGAAAATATTTACGATGTGGTCCATTTCATTGTGTTGGTTATAGATTACGTTTATCGCAAAGTAAATATATTATTGTGTTTGGTTATAGATTACGTTTATCGCAAAGTAAAGATATCATAACTGGCGTTGCGTCTGGCTGGTATCGAAGAAGAACCTGAAACGTCATTCGGCGCCCTGTTTATTTCGGGATATAATTTGAAAAATGTGTTGAATCAATACTGTGAGTCACCATATTTATTAGTAAATGGTTGTTAGGACTATAGGCACATAGTTCAAAAAACCTTTCCCCATAAGTGCGTTTCCACTATCGAACCCTAGTTGTACCTTGGTTCGGCCACAATAAATGATTTATATAAAGCAAAAACTTAAACTTGTTTCGAAATTTCATAAAGAAGCGTGTTGAAAGTATCAAAAAAAAAATATCTATATTAAAATTTTACTGCTCCTAGTGTTCACCTTCATAAAACCGAAACTTCTTACAAATCGGCAAGATTTTTAAAAATACTCAAAATTGCATTTTTTTTGCCTTACTTTACGAAAAATTCTTCTCAAAGAAGTGCGAGAAATGATCACTTCCTGACAACGATGACGAGTTTATGTTGATGGATGATTCTGGAAATTCGCAGCCACAGCAGCAATGTTTTTGATTGAACGTACTGGACGAGACAGTACTCGGGTTGGTTTGTCCAATAAGATCCATTTTCATGAACTCCACAAATTGACGCACAAACTGAACTGAAGGCCGATCTTTCTCGAAAATTTTCCACGTAAATTTCCTACAGTTTGCGTTCAAGACTCACTAGTTTGGAAGTATGATTTTAATATTAAATTTTGTTCAAGCGTATAACGTCCTATTTTGTAAGTATCAAACATAAACCAGAAAATAAAAATGAATGTTGTTTTACCTTTCAAAGTCGAAGTAATCGGTAGTTCAAACTTAAAATTTAAAATGTTCCACTCTTTACTTATTGTTTTCAATCAATATTTTAAGGTGTAGCAAATGGCATTACCATTTTTGTATACACTCCATCCTATGAAGGAGGGTGGGTATATAAAAATAGGATTTTTAGCCTTTTTACACTGAATCGGAGCGGAATAATACTTTTTGGTCGGAGACATACATAAGATTTAGGTCTAACTTTTACTACTGCATCCCAGTAAAATGTTTTCAAATACTCTAACTTGTTTCTTACAACAATATTAACGAATAATTGATTCCCCTTAGTGGTCTCATAAAAAGATATTACCAAAGTGCTTGGCCACAACTTTACTTTAAAAAATATGTTATGTGTTTTGCCCATGGTAATGCGACACCCTAAGAAGTCATTACTCTTTTGTTAAACACGTCAAACAAAAGACTTAATAACAATTAGCAGTGATTTATCATAAATCTTTTGAAAGTTATCATAAATTTTTCGATTTTTAAAATAGACAAAGTAACAATGATCAAATGCAAAGATGTCATCTTCGTGGTCAGTTCTGCAAGACCCACAAGTCATTTAGTGACATTTTTATGAAAAAAATAAAGAATAAAATTCACGCAAGCGGAAAGATTTCGAAAGACTTGTACAGAGTAAAACCAAAAATTGTGTTCCCCAACCTTTTCATAAAAAACTATAGAACAATTTTTCATTTGTCTTATTTTCTGAATAGATTTCTTAGGAGAATCAAATTTTCCGTTTTCCTTCTGTGCTGACCTAAAGCGCAAAATCACCACATTGTAATAGGAACTTGTACATTGACGACAGCAACCCAAGTTTAACAATGGAATAAACTGATCAAAGGACGAAAATGTTAAGAAAGGAAACCCGCCCTTTGAGGACCGAAGCTATATTTGAGGTACAACCTTATCAAAAACTTTTTTGTTACAAAGCACGTCTTAACAAAACCACTCCCCGAAGGTTAAGAAACATATTGTGATATCATTTACATATCCCTGGCACTTTCTCCTTCCCATGGCTATTCTACAGCAATAAAGACAATTGGGAATGGTCTCGCTTACGTACAATTGACCATTGGTCATTATGCCGAAGTTCATGATACTCTGCATTTCACAAGTATTGTTCTTTCATTCATCAACTTTTAATTGTTATTATTTATGTTTAACATAAACAAAGGCTTCTTCGTTTCACTTTCCTTTTTTGCCACTGACAAGGGTCGTCTCCATTTCAACTTAAATTTCGTTTCGTTTTAGCCGAAGCACGCAATAATCTTTTCAAAGGAAATTTGGTAGTTAAGTTCAGCATTTTGTAATGTTCTTATCCCGCTTTAAACAGTTCACCGACAGATCTTCTTTTTATTTGTCTTAACGTCACGCTCTGCTAACCTCCCCAGTTATGGGAACCATAACTTGTTAACCCAGACGACTTACTTTAAGAGGCTATAAAATATTCTTTTAACCAAAGTAGTCTTGATAGTGTTACGATTTTAAAATTTAAAAGAAAAAACTTGACAGAACTAAAATTCCCTTAATTTTCTTAACAGTTTATTAAGCAACAATCGCGGAAATAGAATTTACGATTAAAACAAGAGAACTATTTAGTACAGGAGCAATATATAAGTATAAGTACATGCTCTAGTTTCTTCTTTTTGAATGTTTTTGCTCAACCAACATCTAAATTCCCTTTAGTTTTGTTTGAGTAGTAATTTTCATTATGCTAACAAAAGATCATTAAAGATCATTAAATGTGGCCATAAAATTACTATTAAAATTGTTTTTTTATTCTAGAAATTTAAATGCTAAGAAAAAAGGATCTTGACGTTTTTTCCGCTGCTATAGCATTTGAAGAGGAGCATTTTCCACCAACCCCTTTATGATTGTAGTGTCTGTTTGTCCAATTGTTTCACTCACTATGGCGTTAAAAAATTACAAAAAGAGAGTGTGTAATTCTTGAATAGAAATGTAAATTTGGTCATGACCATTTCTTAAGATATTCTCTATGGATGGAGATTGTAACCTGTAGTCTACAGATTTGTTCAACTATGGCAAAAACCGTTCATGAGGGTACTTTATTAAAAAAAACCAGTGAAAAAGTCGAGCGTTGCCGACATTCTTATAACCTTCTGAATGTTTCGAAAAGCAAATTTAAAACGCCCAAGGGATTTTGACTCTATATTTACCCCGATTTTAAAAGTAATGTCACGATTGTATGAAAATTTAAGTTTTTTTCGGTACCCATATGTCCATATTAAAATTGGCCGAATTTTAGGCCCAGTGGCCCGTCAGCCAAATTTCAAAACTAAATATATTTTTGGCTTCGTGAGAAAATTTTATTTTATGAAGATTATTATTTGTAGTCCACAGATTTGTTCAGTATGGCAGAAACAGTCCCCTTCTGTATTAAAAAAAAGTTATG
Organism: Hydrotaea diabolus; assembly: GCA_963513945.1. NCBI lineage: Eukaryota > Metazoa > Arthropoda > Insecta > Diptera > Muscidae > Hydrotaea > Hydrotaea diabolus. The sequence goes on from OY740718.1 coordinate 8,133,076, forward strand.
AAAAGAGCTAAAGTAGAGCGTGGCAGACATTATTACATCCTTCACTTTTGGATGTTCAGGAAAGCCAATGAAAACGTCCAAACGGTACCGACTCTATATTTACCCAGATTTAAAAAGAAATGTTCCAATTATGAAAAAAGTAAATTCTTTTATGGTACCCATATGTCCACATTTAAATGGGCCGAATTTTAGGTACTAGGGTCCGTTAACCAAAATTCAAAACTAATTCTATTTTTGGAGTTGCCATTGACGAGATTCGACCCGAAACAATCAAAAATGTACTGACAAATTGACTTAAATGGATGAGGTACTGCCGAGCCAGGTGTGGTAGTCATATGATTGATATTGTGTTCCATTATTAAATGACATTGACAACTTTCCAATTATACCAGAAATTCAAAAAAATTATCAATACTTTTTTTTACAGCCGATTCAAATTTAAACGTTAAATCGTCCACCCTGTATAACCCACACATTGGCGTAATTGGAACATATTGGATAATTTGAAATAAGCCCCATACGAAGTTCCCTTCAGATTTAAGGCCCATCGCTTTAGAAGTCTCATATTAAACTCGATCTAGCTTGTATTTAGTATAATGAGTTGTGAGAGTTCTTTGAACAATCACGGTAAAATTGGGTCATATCAGGTCACGTTTTCGTAAAGCAAATAATATATAAATTTAAGGTCCTGCCGCTCAAGAAGTCACATTTTAAATCTGATCGTGATTTGGATTCGTATAGAGGTTAGAAGTCTTTTTTTTGGGTCATATCAGTTGATATTTTCGTAAAGATTCGCAGAAAGACTAAATCCCAATTTGAAGTCCTGCCGCTCGCACACATTTTAGTCACATTTTGTATAGAGACTAGAAGTCTTTTTTGTGTACCTAGGATTCTTTTAGGTGAAGGGTATCATATAGTCGACCATATACGACTGTTACTTTTTTATTTGGTTTATATCTATTAAAATCAAAATCTAATGACGCTTTTTAGTAAAAACACAAAATTGCATAAGATCACTATTTTATTTAATCATTTTCTTAATATTTTGTCATGCCTTCCCAATCCGAATAAATGTTTTGTTTCCCTAACCCGTTTAGAAAATCTAATCATTTTCACAGCGTGTCCTTAACCAATGGAGCTACCGAAAACCACAGGCGGTCCTTGCAGTTTTTGAGCTGCACTTAACAAGTGCTGTGTCTTCAATAAACAGGTTCAGTAAATTTCTTTAAAAAAAATTCCATCCAAAATTCCATGTGTTTAACGCTCTGATGTGGAACGGCGTAATGAATTGCGTACAACAGGCAGAACAGGATATAATCGAACAGCAGAAAAGTATGCCCTGCGTACTAGCTGGGAGGCTGAGGTTGATCTTTTAAGGCACGCACACACAGATCATCTTATGACGACAAATCTTGCTACAAAAACAAAACCAAGTCCTGTGAACTGTGATGTGAGTCTTGGGTATACTTATTTCGTTACATCGCAAATATTTCTGTGAGTAGGGATGTTTGCTGCGATCTTACACACACACACATTCACGTTATAATCCTTTTACATTTTAGTCCTTTCAGTTGGATTTGAGTAATTGTTTCGAATTTATGACAGTTATTCGTCAAACTTAATGCGTTTTGCTACGCTGCTAGCAAATTGAGTAAGGATGCTGCGTGGCAGCATAGAGTGGAAAACTCGTCTCAGGATATTCGAATTTTCTTTTGCCAGTTTACAAAAACTCCATCAAATCATCAAAATGAGGAAATTTTGTTCAAGTTGTCGTTTCATTTTTTGAACTTAGGCCAAAAGGTGTTTGTCCTTTTTCACTGTTATACATCCTTGAAGCTGTAACCAAGAACTGATATTTTATCATTTTGATTAATTGTGTTGCAAAGAAAACGACAGATCGGTACGACTATTAATTGGGGTAAAAGTATAACACCCAATGGTGTGGAGAAATAAGGCGACATGTGTGAAATACTCTGAAATTGTGCCATAATATGCTCTGATTTGAAATCCACGATAAGCATGAAATGACAAAGCATTGTGCATTGTTGGTCGATCTTTGTTGTGTGAACGCAGGCATATGAAGAAACATATTTTTATATCTGATTTCCAAGCAAATAAATGTTGATTTATTTCCATTTTCTATTTCTTGGGATGGCAGCCTCTCAGAGTTGGCGCGTAAAATGCACCGGTAGCCGACAATAATAATGACGCTTCAGGTTTCTTCCTTTGAGTCATAATTACGTTGGGCTCCTTTTCTTTGTGCGGCATCTCCATTTATCGCCTACAACTGCCGTTTGTTTGTTTGCAGGATCTTTCGTTTTGAATGAAAACAAATTCGGTCGCAACTGTGTGTTTGGTCCTTGTGCGCGTGAGGACTTCAGGTCTTTACATTGCCTTTACACCACCACGTTCTTAACTTAGGGTACACTACCGTATTTTCTTCTTTTTGTCTGCGTGTGTGTGTAAAGTATTCCTTGACTCGTGCTCCCGTCGACAGATGTCCTTTGTGACGTCTGTGTGTGCGTAGGTTTAGAATGAAAGAAATTCCAGGTTTTGCAAGTCTCTTCTGCTGTCGGAGTTTTATAAAAATTCAGGTATAAAAAATTAAGGTTAAAAAACTTACAGTTGTTAAGTTTTTGGCGCAAAGTTGAGTTTTTTTTCTTTGGTTTTTGTCAAGTAATTGTTTTTGAATATTTTCTTAAGCACTTTTGAAGGATTTAGGAAATAAAAGCAATTCAAATACTTTTTTAAGGGACAGCTTAAAGTTTGAAGCAATTAGAGTCTTTTTTAATTAAATGTAATTCATTCATCATTATCCGAAGCCACTGCATTAAATTAAATGCAGTTGTCTACTAGAAATCGTTGTCCATAAAATAGATCACTTGAATTGGGAAAGTAAAAATCATGACTATAACGACCGTTTGATGCCACGCATCCATGGGACTACGAATCCACTTAAAATAAAAGTGGATTCGTAGTGAAATTAGCGTTAAAATGTCTATATTTACAATTGACCGCTGGTCCGTGTGTGTCCGATTCCGAATATAAATAAGGTCCTGAAAATTCATTAATATTTTAAATAATAGCAAAATTTGATAACTTTGAACTAACATATATAAGTATAAGTATGTCTACATTTATTAGTAGAAGCCTCTAAGACTATGGAAACTATTTTTTGGGACACTAGAGCCCATACGTCTAAAAACCATGGACAAGCAAGGATGATACACTGGGTGTTCATTGTAGCCATTAGTTCAATTCTAACATATGGAGCACTGGTTCGGTGAACTGCAGTCAAAAGGAAGACCAACATTACTAGCCTCACCACGATCAAAAGACTGGTATGTGTAGGCATAACTGATAACATTAGTTTTGTATGGCCTGTGGCAGGACTGTAAGCCATACTAAACTAAACATTCTACCCATAGAAATCTACTTGAAGAGCTGTGCAGCAATGTTGGACCAACGTTTGAGGTATGTTGAATCGCAGCACTCACGGATACGGCGCGATTCTAAGATTAAGAGGAATGATGTACAAGCTTGATAACGTGTCAAACTATCTGACACTTAGGATGATCGAAAATAAACCCTTCAACACGAAATTTCCAACTAGAGAATATTAGGCATCGGGAATAAACAGTAAGACTATCAAGCACTAAACGTAATCTAAAATAAATCCTTCAGTCCGGAATTTCCAACGAGAGAATTTTGGGCATCAGGCACTGTAATATTAGAAGATGAAATCTCGATCTTCACAGATGGTTTGAAAATGCAGGTAGTACCAGATCAGGGGTTTACTCCGAATCCATCAACCTAAAAATATCTCGACGACGAACGGATAAATAAATGGTCTTTTAGGCAGTGCTTTTTTTAAAATATGTAAAGAGATGCATTGCATCACAGAATATTACGCTGACCGGGTCTAAGCGATGTACCTAGCAACTAGATGTCATACGTAAGTGCCAGAATAGGCCCAGGAGCAATCAGCGAGCCAACAACCCAGGTTTATTAATGCAATCGATGTAGTGGCTATCTTGGAATCAGGGTCAAGATGGAACTCAATTCATCATAAATACAAAAAAGTCCGGCCTCTCTTGTCGAAATAGGGCAAAGGAACTGTAAGCATTCGGAAAACGATCGATGATATTTTTCATATAGGACATTGATAATTTAGCTCTATGGCGGCTTGCACGGTCATCCCGTGTAGAGACTACTGTATAAGTTGCCAGGACGTAGAACTATGGTCAGTAAAGCATTTGCTATGCTTATGCACGGGTCTTCAGTAATGCAGACTTGTCTACCTACTAGGATGTGATACTTTGATACCCTGGCAGAACTAGCGGATGTTCCACTTAAGTCACTCTTAAAATTTGTTGAAAGGTCGGACTGGTTTAGAATTGATCGAACTAGCTGATAAACCAAAATCACAACAAAACGGATAGCTGCTTATACAGGGTAAGCGATTTAACATTTATAATTTGAATCGGTTGTAAAAAAAAGTACTGATATTTTTTCAAATTTTAGGTTTTATTGGAAATGCTGAACTTTCTTATTAAATAATGGAACACACAATATCTTTCTTATGTCTATCACAACTGGCTCGGCAGTACTTCATTCGATCATCACAATTTATCAGTACATTTTCGATTGTTTCGGGTCGAATCTCTTTAATAGCAACTGCGATTTCATATTTAAAGGCTTTGTCTGTGGATGCTTTGCGTAACATTTGTCCTTAATGGCTTTCCACAGAAAATAATCCAAATGGCTTATATCACCGCTCCGAGGCTGCCAATTGACATCAAATTTTCTGCTGATTATTGGATATTTAAAAAAAGTCCGGCAAGACGGGTGGATTCCCTGAACCCCATATGCAGCAATTTTGCTTATTGACATCTGCCAGAAACCTTTTCAAAAACCAGAAATTTAAAAAAATGACCAGTACTTTACAGCCGATTCAAATTTTAAATGGCATACCCTAACAAGAACAAGACCAATGATCACTGACCCAATTAATCGATTATATATATATATATATATATATATATATATATATATATATATATATATATATATATATATATATATATATATATATATATATATATATATATATATATATATATATATATATATATATATATATATATATATATATATATATATATATATATATATATATATATATATATATATATATATATATATATATATATATATATATATATATATATATATATATATAATATATATATATATATATATATATATATATATATATATATATATATATATATATATATATATATATATATATATATATATATATATATATATATATATATATATATATATATATATATATATATATATATATATATATATATATATATATATATATATATATATATATATATATATATATATATATATATATATATATATATATATGATCATTGGCTTAAGTATGAACAATTTTATCCCGCAAGTGGGGGCTGCCCCAGTTGTGCCGAACGTCTTCTTGTTGATGTTTCTGGACTGTCCTGCACACTCTAAACAACACGTTGGATATTTTCGTCCGTGTGCACCGTATGTGGTTTTTTGGTACATGGAACGGTCTTACTGTACCATGTTGTCGAAAATTTATATATATATATATATATATATATATATATATATATATATATATATATATATATATATATATATATATATATATATATATATATATATATATATATATATATATATATATATATATATATATATATATATATATATATATATATATATATATATGATCATTGGCTTAAGTATGAACAATTTTATCCCGCAAGTGGGGGCTGCCCCAGTTGTGCCGAACGTCTTCTTGTTGATGTTTCTGGACTGTCCTGCACACTCTAAACAACACGTTGGATATTTTCGTCCGTGTGCACCGTATGTGGTTTTTTGGTACATGGAACGGTCTTACTGTACCATGTTGTCGAAAATTTCCAACCAACATTATAAAAGAGACGATAAGCACGATGCGTCAAAACAATTGACTTGATTTTTAAAAAATTTAACAATTTCTGATCGCTGTTCTGTTGTGTAGTGCTCCTTTTCAAATTCCCCAAGTTTGCTTCACAAAATTCTGAAATAAAAATAAATTTAAAAAGTTATTAAACATTCAATCCACAACAGTAGTTTTGCGCCACCCTGTATTAAAAATCTTGAAAACAAATCGGTAGACAGCAATAATCTTTTTACTTTTTTGTGGTCTCAACTTAATGTTTAAACAGATTTTTTCATTTTTGCTGTACTCAAGAAGAGGATTTTTTTCTATATTATCAGTATTTAAATCGGTTTAAAATTTTTTTAACCCAATTAAAGTAGGTTCCACTGCGTGAACCGAAATGAATACTGTTTTTTTAGGGAATTCGCTTTAAACCCACCTAAACAACAGAGACATTTAATTAAAAGAAACAAGGAAAACGAACTTAGATCTCTATCCATGACTATTATCTAACAAGCTGTTAAAATAAGACTGTGCTACTTAAGAAACATATGTTCCTTAAGCCCGCTAGTCCCGCTTACATACATCAAAATGCCACTGCCTACATTGTATGATCTTTTGCATATTTTAGTTCTGCTCCGTTGCCCTTCAGACCTACAAGACAAATTTTATTAGCATAACTTTAAATAATGCACCAAAAACAAGGAAGAAAAACACCCACCATTTGGTGTTAACCACAAGGCATATCCTTGAACACAAAGCATATTAGAAGAACAAAAAGGCAAGGACTCAGGTGCTTTACGAGTGTGGAAAAATTGTACAAACTGTTTAAAATTATAAATGTCATGGTTTCAAAACAAAACAGACACATTCGATATCCTTCTGTAACGGTCGTTTTAATGGTGGACTACGAAAAAAAAGGACATTTAGGTTTTTAGAAAATTCTTGCACTTTGTATGAATAAAAGATTTTTTTGTTAAAGGTCCTCTTTCAAACACTTGAAATAATATAATTTGATATTTTTCAATCATTGTAGAATTTCAGGTCCTTAAAATTCCCACGCTAAAAATATATTTTAAAGGACAAGGATAGACTAGTCTAACGAAAACATATTTTAAAGGAGAATACCAGAACACAGTATCGTAAGTATTAGATACACTCCATGTTTTTGTAACTTTCCATACGTACATGTTTCCCTTTACATCACAATGAGGAACAGGATGAGGAACTTGACTAAAATCACATAAATTAAATAGTTATACTTACTAATCGGTACCTAAGGAGAATTTTTGGCATGTTACTTAGATATTTATAATTTTTTTCAAAATATTTAAATAAGACATTCTAAAACTTACTGCGTACTTTAATAGAAGTATACTCTATTTAACATGTATTTAAAAAAACTACTTCCATGTCTTATTTTTTGCTCAAGAAGTAAACGAGACTCCATCCTGCAACTTATTTGATGTTTTATTAAAAGTATAAACTACCTTACATTTTTTTTAAAAAATTTAAAGGGGTACTTTAAAATTATTTTTTTATTTTTCTTTTTTCTTTATTTTTATTTTTCTGGACTGTCTGGCTCAAGGTCATGTACAAAATAAAATGATGGTGGTTTTTAATTTACTTTGTTTATTATATTTTTATCTTTTATTTATTATGTTTATGCTATTTATTATATTTTAGGATAAAATAAAAAAAAATATTTACGAAACTACTTCCATGTCTTTCTCAAGAAATGAACTAGACTCCATCCTGAAACCTACTGGGTGTTCTATTTAAAGTAAAATTTATATAGAACATTTTCATTTTTTAAAATTAAAAAAAGTATTGTTTGATCACTTTACTTATATATTATTTATTTATATTTTTCTGGATTGTCGTGCTCGAGATCATGTGCATATTAAAAAGTTGGTAGTTTTTAATTTATTTTGTTTATTATATTTTTAACCTCTATATATAGTATTTTTATTATATTTATTATATATTATAGGATAAAAAACATAATTTTAATTTACGAAACTACTTCCATGTCTTATTTGTTTTTCAATAAGTAAACGAGACTGTATCCTGAAACTTAGTGGGTGTTCTAATAAAATTAAAAGTTATTTTCAATTATTTTTTTTAAAAAAAATTAAAGATGTTCATTATAAAAATATATATTGGTTTTTAATTTATTTTGCTTATTATATTTGTTATATTTTAGGATATCATATTTTTTATATTTTAAGATAAAAAATAATAAACAAAAAACACCATCTTTTTATTTTGAACCTGACCTTGAGGCAAACAATCTTGAACAATTTAATGAAAAAATAAAATTTAGTTTTTTCCACAAAATTTGACATACTGCCTAAAATGGAAATTTCCCAAAATTTTGAAAATACAGGGTGGAGCGCCGTAATTTGCTTTTTTGCACTGCAGGCTATGTAAACACTGTTGGTCGAAGAGAGTGTGCGAGGCTTATAGTGGCTGACGATAGATTTGTATTCGTCTGCCTTTCAGTTGTCTTCATGCATTGGACATAAGAAGAAGAAGGTAATTTTGTGTTGAAGCGTTTTTATTAAATGCGCACTCGATCATTGCAGTGCTGCGTTCTTCTTGTTTACGATTGTAAATTGGGTAACTTAATTGAGAACAGCAGGGAATGTGTTATGTGTACGAAGGGGACCTGAGAGAAGGAATACAACACCACAAAACATCGAGAGAGTTAGAGCAGCAGTACTGCAATCTCCGAAACGCTCTGCTCGGAAGCAATCACTTTCTCTTGGCATTTCCAGACTTTTTATAGCCGGCTCTTGAGGCAATGCAATTAGAGAATACATGGTTCCAACAGGATGGTGCCACTGCATACACAGCGAGGGTTACCATGAATTGTTTGAGGCAAATGTTTCCTGAACGGCTTATCTCTTTGAGGGGTGATCTGAACTGGCCGGCACGCTCACCAGACTTAGCCACATGCGATTTTTTCCTTTGGGGTTACTTAAAGTCGAAGGTGTATACCAAAAGTCCCAACCAACACCTTGGAAGACCTAATTAACAATATTGAGGCTGAAATTGGCAGACTACTAGTCGATATGCTTTTTAGAGTTCATGAAAACTTCAGAAAACGTATGCAGCAGTGTGTGAATAGCGAAGGTCGACATTTGCGAAATGCACTATTTAAAACCATCCCTTACTGTTCAATATAATTAAAATAAATTTTTCCAAGGTTCATTGTTTTTTATTTCATTCCCAAATAAGCAAATTACCGCGCTCCACTCTGTACAAATGTTATTAAATTGGCATTTTTGGAACTTTGATGAACCTTGTAAATCATACTTCAACTATTTTTAGCACATCATACTTTATATAAAATCGTAAACTTTATGTCACTCTTAATGACGATTCTCCTTTTGGCATTCCATTTTTTACAGAATCATAAAAAATGCTGAAGTCGTTATTAAAACACTATTCTGCAACAGAATCATCCTTTGGACGAAACCAACTGATACATATGTAAACTGATCTCCCCATCACGTATAACTTTCGAGACTTTTTTTTATTAGTTTGTTTAAAACTCCGGCAATTATCCGATTCACTTAAAACTGCAATATTAATTGGTAGGAAATGCATCTTTCATACAAATTACAATTTATAAACATCGAATTAAAATTGTGAAAGTATCATCCAAAACAAATCAAAATTTATTTTCACAATATCTCAAAAACCATACGTTAATTGGATTTTGAAGATCATTTTATATAAAGATTAGTTGGTTTTGTCTAAAGGAGGGCTAAAAAATTTATTTTTGCAGAACAGTGTTATTGTTCTTTTTCTAATTCTTAAAAAGATAAAATACTTACGCAGTTAGTGAGCCGATTAAAGAACAATGTTTTAACAAATATTTAAAATTTATTTCACAGCGATTTTATTTAGATTTCTTCTAAATTTGTTTAGATTACCGTAAGTGGCAAGAAAAGTAGCGCCGGAATTTTATTCAACTTTTACACATTATTTTGGCGATGTAGTGAGTCCCCAGCTCGCGATAAAAAAGTAGTCGGATTATTATGAGTTGGTAGAATACTTCGTCAACTAACTAAAGTTTTCAAATTATAGCGTAGACAGACTTTGTCGGAAGTCTCAGCGGACAGGCTGTTTTGATCTCTTGGTAACAAAATTCGTCTGTTGGTAGTTGTTATAATCCAGCTCTGACCAGGTTTTTTTAATGTTCAGCGTTGGCTGGTCTCTTCTTTGAATTGCAGTTATATTCACTTTAAGAGTAGCATTAAATCCCAAGGATATTGTCCTTGTTAAGTATTTTGAAAATATATTTTCCCCAATATAGGGACATCTGTCTCAGTGTCAATACTCTGGACAAGCAGACAAATTTCAAAAATCTTCTTCAACCAAAGAGTACATTCGACTTTGTTAAATACCGAGGTTTTCTAAAATATATATCCAATAGGCTCATTCCTTTAAAGCTACGTGGCCTACAAGGCATCCGAGCACAGGGTGAGTATTCAACATCAAAGGTGGGCAGAGTAGAGGCATAGTTGTTTGGCTTCTTGGACGATCCTGTTGAGTTGGTACTTTCAGGTGTTTTCAAGAGTTGGGCCACACTTGTATGGCATGTCCACAAGCGTTGGGGTGAATTACATGCTGTAGGTTGATTTGCAATATCGCTTAAGTCCATAAGACTCTCGAGTTTGCGCAAAGGACTTTTGGCAAGGCCTTGCGTATAACTATTTAACGGCGTTGAGGTGACGTGCCTTGGGGTCTTTGACCTTAGCCAGTCGTTATCCTCAGACTGAGTTGAATGTGCTGGAAGAGTGCGTGTGTCAAGATGGTGTTCAATGCTTCGCAAATATGTCTGCCGTGGACCATTTACTGCCCATTTTAACATGATGTCCAGGTGTTGGTTTTAGAGCTACAAAACAAAAAAAGGTGTTTAAATTACAAATCCAGTTTCAGTTGTTTAAAAAATCTTGGAAGATGCAAAAGGAGATAGGAAATATAAAAATATGTATGCCACTAATTGTTAGCTAATCCTAAGTTCTTTTGCAAACCCGATTTCAAAGTGTCTACATTTGTTAGAGATTCATCAAAGTTGCCCTGTGTATTTTCCTTAACAACAAAACCCGTTTTTTGATATCACGCGCGCAATTTTTTTTTAAGGAACTTTTCGCCTGTTGCTTCTTTTATTTTATTGGCACTATTGAAGGGAGAACGAACCCCAGTTTCGTGATGTACTGGTTTTCCTTTGCATATAGACAAAGCTTCTGTTGCTTCACTCTAGGAAAGTTTTGCAAGGAATTCCAGCTGTGTAAACCTCAAAAAATCCTAAGAGTGTAAGAATTTCAACGATTTCAGGTTTTCCGCACGTTAAGCTTCTATGTCGGCAGATCGTTTTGGGCGGCTTGGGATGGTTTTTTTTTGTCATTTATCTTTTGAAGGTGTCTAAACGTTTCATGTATTTAGGGAGCTTTATGGTTTATGATAAGTTTTTTTAAATCCTTTAAAAACTCAAAACAAAAACAATTGATAGATAAAAGAGTGGCCAAATAGTAATGATACTTTTTTAATATTTATATTTCAGAAGCTGTCAAACTACCAAGGACAACCGGATGGCAAAATTTTCTGTAAGTATTGCCCTTTATCATGCATTGTTTAAAATCTGCCGAACGTCTGGAACCTTTACGAATGGGTAACGAAATTCCGGCAAAGTTATTTTTGTTTAGCTATGACATAATGGCTTCAGTGCTCAGGCAATTCGTTGTTTCAAATATAAGCCTAAGTACTGTTGGACCAGACAGAGATTGGAGCGAAGTAAAAGAAAACGAAACCGAGGATTAAGGAAATTCACAAGTCCATTCGGCACCGGACAGCATCTCCAAATAGAGAGATGGGTCAATCCCACGACAGCCAGTTCTGTGGACCGGATTGACCCATAGAGCAATTCTTCGGCCAAGGGCTGTCACCCCGCCACACAGATACCGCTACAACAACAACATCTCCAAATATACAAATCGGCTTAGTTTGTGGTTCAATTTGGGCCTAGATCCATGCAAGATTGTACTGACCAATAATTGCATAAACAACGCCACGAGTTTACTGGCAAGAAGCTTTTGGGGGTGATTTTTGCCCCAGACAGAAAAGGTGAGCTATTCTTTACCAATAACATGGTTTCTTCAAGAAAACCTTGGAAAATGTCATGACAACCACCAGCGAAAAATTGCGAAAGCTTTCAAAAAAAGACCAAACAGTGATAAATTGCGAACGCCTCAAAATAAGAGCACCGGCTAAGCAATTTGTAATGGCGGTAGACGCATGGACTGCGCAACGCTTTGTCTATTTTATTCTACTGTCTTATACTGCTATAGGAAACGAAACTGCTGAAAGGTCAGCGACTGCAGCACTGCCTGAGGTAAGTCAAGAAATTATTTTTGAAAATCATTTATATCCTTCCTACTTCCATAGGTATAGTCGGTGTTTGTAACGACGAACACTTATAAAATTATAAAAGTAAACTTACCAAATCACTAGACCAGTTACATAGTGAGCGGCTATTAATCAACTGGACCTGTCATATTCGAAACAATAGATGGATAAGTTAAGGAATTGTGCTCGATAAGTAAACCCTAAGTGAACAATAAGTAAGGTAAGTGAACTCTTACTATTTTAGATTTCCCCGATAAACAGGGCATATAGGCTTTCAATTAAAAGTTGGGATGAAATACAGGTAGGCCATTTAAAATTTTAAATTTGAATGGTCTGTTAAAAAAAGTACTGTTAATTTTTTCAAAATTCTGGTTTTATTGGAAAGGTTGAACTTTGTCATTGTCATTTGGGACACAATATCTTTCATATAACTACCACCACTTGCTCGGTAATACCTCATCCGATCATCACAATTTTATGACAATCTCTTCAGTGGAAACTTCGATTTCATGTTTCAACGCTTCAATTTTCTCTGGATGCTGTTCGTAACATTTATCCTTAATGGCTCCCCACAGAAAATAATCCAAAGGGATTGCTGTTTTGCTTAAATTACAGCTCCGATTATTATTCGACTGATTATTCTATTTTCATAAACAGTGCGTAAAATATCGCCTTGTTGAACTAAATGTGGTTCATGTCATTCTCTTGAATTTTTGGAAATAAAAATTCGTAAAGCATTTCGCGGTAACCTCACCGTTGACGGTAACGGCGGCTCCTTGCTCATATTCAAAGGAAAAATGAACCAATGAGGCTGCCAGCCCAAAACTCACACCAAGCAGTGACTCGTTGTGGATGCAATGGCTTCTCAATAGTCACGTGTGGGTTCTCCGAACCCATATGAGGCATTTTTGCTTATTCACATAGCCAACGAGATGAAAATGAGCTTCACCTGAAAACTCGTTGAGGCTTCAGCTCTTGGACCAATTGAACTTTGTAAGCCTTCAAACCGAGGTTTTTATGCAAAATTTTTCTCAAAGAAGTGCGAGAAATGTTCACTTCCTGGGAGCAAAGGCGAGTTGATGTTGATTAATGCTTTTGGCAATTCTCAGCCACTGCAGCAATGTTTTCGGCAATGTTTGCAGCAATGTTTTCGGCTAAAAACATTGGACGACAACATACTCGGGTTGGTTTGTCCAATTACGATCCATTTTCATGAACTCGCTTTACAAATTGCCGCAAAAACTAAACTGAAGGCCGATCTCTTCTCGAACATTTTTCATGTAAATTTCTTACAGTTTGCGTTAATGGCCCACTAGTTTGGAAGTAAGTTTTTAATATTTCCCAATAATGTTCGAGCGTATAACGTCCTATTTTGCAAATGTCAAACATAAACCTAAAAATAAATCTTATTCTACCTTATAAATTGAAAGTAATCGGTTGTTCAAATTTAAAATTTTAAATGGCCCACCCGGCCCACAAGTAAACAGTTTTCTGCTTGTACTGAAAATTTGAGTTTTTGAGTTACTGCTCTTTTGTTGAGCAAGTGCAATATGTTGTTGTAACGGCATACAGTGCCGGAATTGCTGCTGCAGGTTAGTCCAGTGCACAGAACCGCCTGTAGTGGGATCGAACAAGTGAGATATACAATTTTCAGAGGCGGATTATCTTCCAAACCCGGCGACATTTCGCGTTACTTCTTGCTCGAAGCCGGCTTTGAACATTCGACCCATAGAAATTATATAGAAATTATACCCGCACAGCTTATGGGCTTGTGAGTAGTATTACTTCTTCAGTTCCTCAATGGAATGTAAGAAAAAACACGGACATCAAGTCCAATACACGACTCCTTTTTTAAACAATTTTAAATTTCAGACAAGTTTGATGATGGAATTTCCTTATAAAACAATTGTTTTCAAACTGATATTGATAGAGTGTTTTCTCCCACTCAAAAAGTGCACCTTTTTTTGCGCTAGCATTATTTAAGAATTTAGATTATGTGCTTACCTTCTAGGTTTGTTGAAAATATCCAAGATGATAAAAAAACTGAAGACTCTAATCTGTAAATTTTCCTTTGGTGTTTCTTTTTTTTAGAATTTGTATAAGTTCTTTGTCAACACTTTATCGATTTTTATTGTCCTCCAAAAGTTTAGTTTTTCGTTTACAACTAATTTTAACTTTTATTTAAATCGTCGTCTTTCTTGTCGGTCTAAACTCTTTATTCACGTCTTGTTGAAAACGCGTTTGTTTTAAAACTGAGCCAAGTTGTGTTATTGTTCTGTCGACGCACTGCGGAATAATCTTGAAACTCAAATAAACCCTCAGCATGCGGAAGGAAGAGAGAAAGAGTAGGAGCGTTTTACCTTCTGTTTTCTCTTTGAACGCAAACCTACCCTAAAATTGTACATAACAAGTATTAAGCAAATGTGAAAGAGAATATCCTCTCTTTAAAGAGAATATTTATGCTCTATAAACTTAGATAAGACATTTAAGAGTAGTGTCCTTTATGGAATGAATGAAATATTGGTTTAATGATTGCAACTTTAATTAGAGCAAAAACAAACAAATGTAATTGATATTTTTTTTTGTTCTCACGGCAACAGTTTGTGACAGCCTAGCAGTTTTTTTTTTGTCATCCATATGAGTCTAACCCAGACAGAAAGATGAATGTTGGGGCATTTCTAGGGTGTTAGGCTAATCGATCAAGTTTGATTTTTGTAAAGAATACATAAAAAAAATTAGAGGTGTAACTGTGATTTAATTCAATTACATGTCGAGAAATTCCCATGAATTTCTTTGGACGAAAAATAAATGAGGACACTTTTTTTAAACTACATAGAAATAGATCAGTGATTAATAGATATGATTGTAAAAAAATCTCTTCGGAGTAACAAATTGTAATTAAAGGACATTTATATAAATGGACTACTTAAATTTTATGGGAACCTTTTCTATTTTTGGCAGAATAGATTTCTATTTCCACTGGAGAGATAATTATCACTGAAGGTTTTTTAATTTTGTACTTCATTTTTTGCTTTATAAATTACAGTACAAAGGCTATATTCTACAACTAGTCCAAATATACACTTGGTGGCAAAGACCATATGGCAAGATTTCGCAGCGTCAGACCAAAGTATCTGGCGATACTAATGATACATAATCGCCAGAAAACCTTTTTTTATCAGTAGGTCATTTATTTCACTCCATGTTCAGTCTCTTCCGGAGTAACAAATTGCAATTAAAGGACATTTATATAAATGGACTATTTATATTTTATGGAAACCTTTTTTAATTATTACCGATCATTTTTTCATTTTTACCATATTTTTTTGCTTTAATTAATTGCAGTTCAAAGTAAGGATATATTCTACAACTGGTTCAAAGATAAACTTGGTGGCAAAGAAAATAGAGCAAGATTACGCATCGTCAGACCAAACTATCTGGTTGGCAATACTAATACTACGGAATCGTTTATTTTGGTCAATAGGTCATTTATTTCACTCCATGTTGAGTCATTAATAAATAGTGTATTACATTTTAAGTCACTGAAATCTATACTTATAATAGCCCTGATACACATTTAGGGAATATAATCTCAGGATCTACACTAGGATGGGTCGATTTGTAAGGACAACAATTTTTGATATTGTGCCATCGATTTTTCGGTAGCTTTTGGCATGAGAAAAAAATCATTTTCTAGGCGCCCAAAATTCAATTTTTTGACTTTTTCTCTACTTTCATTTTTAAGATTTTTTTTAGTAGATGTAGGTATGAGGGCTGCTAATATATTTCTGGCCCAATAATGAAAATGCGAATATTTATCATCAAAAAAGGTTTAATTGTTTTTCAAAGTATTCTCCAGCATGATTTATACACTTTTGCTCAAACCAATTGTGAAGCACTATTTCCACTCCGACTGGACACCTCCAAAACATGGTTTTTGAACGCTTCAACAGCATCTTCTGGCGACGAAGATCGTTGACCATGCATTTTTTTCTTGATGTGCGGGAATAAGGAGAAGTCATCGGGTGCCAAGTCAGGGCAGTACGTCGGATGTCCCATCAATTCGACGTTTTGGCCGGTCAAAAGGAGCTGGTTTGAGCCGATGTGTGAGAGCTCACACTATGATTCGTCTTCTCTTGTTCATTTTTCGAATTTCTTCGAAGACTTCAGGCAATGATTCTTGTGGTGTACCACTCAGAATTGACCTCCTACGTTGCTCAAGCGGAACAGCCGCCACATGACCAGTTTTGCCGAAGAAACAGGCGACCATTTGCTTCGAAGTGCTTCTTCCACTAACAACTTTCGTTGGATTTGGCTCGTCTTCGAAGACCCACACGGTCGATTGCTGTTTTGTTTCGGGCTCATACGCATAGATCCATGATTCGTCACCTGTGACGATCTAATAAAAGTCTTTTGAAGCACCGCGATCTATTTTTTCAAAATTTCTTTGCACCAATCGACACGAGCCTTTTTGAGCGATTGACAAATTGTGCGGGATCAAACGAGAACAAACCTTTTTCACGGCCAGGTGTTCATGCAATATCGAATATATGCTGGTGGAAGAAATGCTCAAGAATGCCTGTATCTCACTTTATGTCACATGACGATCTTGCATCATCAGTTCACGCACGGCATCAGTGTTCTCTGGCACAACGGCCGTTTTTGGACGATCTTCGTCTTTGAGCGAGCGTCGGCCACGGTTGAATTCATTAAACCAGTTTTTCACAGTGCTATAGGATGGTGCTTCATCGCCATACATCGTAAAACCATGGTCCGATATGGTCTAAATTATAAACAGTTATTTTGCATGCCATTAAACTACTTCGAGTGAAATTCCGTCGAGATCAGACTGTAAATGCAGTTTCTAGAGCGCCGGTACCTGAACTCGTAAAGGTACTTTGTTTTCGGTAAATGTTATATCAAAGCATTAACCGATTTGGCCTACATTCAATCATAAATAGGCCTTGTCCAAAAGACAGTTTCACACCTAGTTTGAGCAGTCTAGGTCAATCCCATGGTACTGACCTTTTTATACCAAATACCCACAAAAAGTGTGATTTTTAAATAAGTTGTTTGAGTCCTTGTATAGAGAACCTCATTTCATCTGAATGGATTTTGTCCATTATGAATTCCAAGAACAACTTGCAACAATAATACATTTCTCTGCAAAATTTAGACTTTCTAGATTGATAATTGTGGCCGCTATCGTGCATTCAGCACATACACTGGCGGGCGGACATCGCTAGAGCGTCTTAGAATTGGACGCTGATCAAAAACATATCAATACTTTGAGGTGTACCAAACGAAATGCCAAAGTTGGTTCACCTCCATCCTATGATGGAGGATATAAAAGGGCCTATTTGGAAAATAATCCATTTTTTTAACTCAGAAAAGGCAATAGTAAAAGGGTCTATGTGACATTTTTGTTTATATTGTTGTGTCGCACGAAGTGGCACCTTAAACTCAAATTTTTTGTTTTAGTAAAAACGTAAAAAATATATATACGAATCGACTGCAATTACTAATTTCGAAAATTCCGACGAATGAATATAAGCAACAGTTTTTTGGCTCTCCTGTAAAGTATCGCAAAAACACATAGGCCTTCTGCTGGGAACACCGACGCTATGTAATTTAAAGAAAATTTGGCCTAATTTTTTATGCAAAACGCGAGTTCAATTGGCTTTAAACCCAGGTTTTAGAGTTAGCCGTTTTCCGATGAGCTATTAATATTTGTAGGAGAACTATTTCGCATAAGAATATTTAGTCTTGATAACTTTTTTTTTAAATTTTCGTTGAATATTTCTCAGGATTAACTAATTTGATTGAAAGATGCAGGTATGCATAATAATGTCCAGCATTTTGTGTTTAATCAGTAATATTTTCCATCATTAAGTAGAAACTCCTAGTCTGGCCTTAAAATCATGTCCTGCGCTAATAACCACAAACCATGTGTAATTTCTAAAAGATCCTTGCTTTGGTTGCAGGCCAACCCAAAACTATTTAGCATGACAAACAGGCAGACTACCAACATTGATTGCTATCTTTGGCAGCCACTATTTGTACAACATCTGATACTAGACAAATGCATCTTGTACTAAGTAAACTCCCGCCACGTACTATGGCCATACCTTAGTCCTGATTGATTCTAATCCTAAATTATGTTGCAGTTTTCCTTCACAAATGGAACAGCTGTACAAATGCCCAAGAAAACGGCAAATATGGAAGAAATGTAAAAAGGAACTAAGAAAACAGAAGAAGAAAATCATTGTTGGTAGTGCTTGTCTATGACACGGGTCATTGTGGCAATCATTTACTTCCTTGCCCAATATGATACAACAAGGAACTAAGGATCAGTGTGTGTGTGTACATGTGTATGTGAACGTTTGAAGGCCGCCCAACACTGAGCTCGTGCAGGCTATCTTGTGCAATTGTTTGGCAATTTATTGGAAAAGGGCTTGATATCACAGAGATTTCTCAATCTTTGTTCATTTTTCATTTTCTTCCTGGCTTTTTGTATGGTACTTTTCATCCTGGACAGCATTGTGCAATAGACCCCTCCGCTCCGTCTGTTTCTCGTCGTCTCTTTTAATCCAAATGCCCTAATTTATCTTCTTGTTGGCAAAAGATATTTTTTCCCTAACATTTCTTTTCTTTTTCTGGGGGTGTCTTTCATATGTCCTATTGTCTAGGACATAGAAATTCTTCTTCTTCAAATTTGTGTGTTAAGGACAATAACTTAAGTAGTGATCACAGTGACCAATGCGGAAAATTGTTTTGTTTTTTTTTCTCGTTTCTTGCATTGTTTTTTATTCGAGCGTTTCTGTATTCCAAATGTTGGGGGGAATCGATTGATGTTTTCCTTTGGCCAGCTGCTGGTTGGTACGTGGTTTAAAATGCCTTGAACTTGGGAAAAAGGGGATTGATTGGAAAAAAATGATTTTTTACACCTTTGGTTTGAAAAAAACAATGCCATTTTTTTATAATCGCCAATTTAAGGCTGTTCGGAGTTATTGTACAATTTGTCTGCAGGATGTAATAAAAAAATATATAGTTTTAACACTTAAAATGCTTATTAATTAATGGATCCTTGCTGCAATGGGCCATGTAATCGAAAATCGTGTAAATGCTTTATGGGAAGTTTTCCAAAAGATGATACTGAATCTAGGACTAGGTTTCAATGCTATATGCTGCAATTGAATATACAAAAAATACTTATTGTTAACCAGTTTTCTAAACTACATTGGCTAAAAAATCCACAAAATCGATGTAAAAAACTCAGGGCCATATTCATAAATATTTACTGAAGGTTTAAAATTCAAATTTTCTTTAAATCTGTTGTAGATTTTTTTTTTAAATATGGTGGGATCAGTTTTTAAGTTATTCTGATAGAGAATTATTCGAAGAAAATATATATTTTATTTCAAAGTTATTTTTTTTTCAATAACATCAAATGTTAAACTCTTCGCCATACGCAGAAAAAAAGTATGGTTGGGGTGACAATGTTTGAAGAGGATCATACTATTGTTGGGAATATGGCTGTGGCACAACAATATTATGATCATCACAACAATAGTATGGTTCACAGACAACCATACTATGATCCCCACAATAATATTATGGTCCTCACAACAAAAGAATTATTCACACACACAACCATACTATGGTCCCCACAACCATATTATTATTCACACTCAACCATACTATGATCCTCACAACCATATTATGATTCTTATAATTTTAGTATGTTTAACATTCAACAATAGTATAATCTTCACAACCATAGTATGACTCACACAAAACCATACTATGATCCCTAAAATTCTTCGTAAGAATTGGATTAAGTTAATATTCAACAATACAGATTTTTATTAAGTAAATTATTTAAAAATACACTAAACTCTTAATAATAGGAGTGACTTATTTAACAGTAGAAAATAAATATATCAGTTATACTTATCCAAAGTAGTTTGTTTTGAAATAATTTAAATTACATATAAAAGTACTATTATTGCGTAAGATTCGTAAAAATAACATTGTCAAATTAAAAAAAAATATGCTGGTGTAATTGCCGTAATCATATTATTGTTAACATAAAACCAAAAAAACAATACTTTTGTCGCACCAACCATATTAACATTGTTGCTACAACCATATTTTCATTTTTAAATTTGGCAACAATACTATTGTTACATTTCAACAATATTAGTATTGCTGCAATCATACTATTGTCAAAATAAAATTCAAAAAACAATACTATGGTTGCTACTACCATACTTTTATTGCAGAGAACATACTATTGTTGCCGTGACCATATAGTAACCATATCATTTCTCTGCGTGCATGGGAAGAAATTGTGTGTACCCAGTTTGTAACGTCTCAAAAAACTTATCTGGGGCCTTTTACAGTATGTAGTAAAATCTAAGACAATAGACGTATTGAAGTTACACTGCTTGCTGGCTTAGACTTTCGCTAAGCTTGTAAGAGACCTACGAGATTTAAGCAGCAGGATTTTTCTAAATTACGGAGAGGTGTAGGATACCACAAAGCGGCCCCGACCTATGCTTTTTTAACTTGTTTTTTATATACATATGTGACAGCGCATAGAGAAAGGGACCTAAGGGTAAAAAAAATATTTTTTTGATGTGGACAACATCTGAGCATCGAATGAGACCGATCCCATGCCCCAAAAGTATTCCCTCCCAGAGATATGCGCGTTTTATGAAAGTGATGGTACACCAAAGATACACGTATTTAAATCTTTTAAACGCGTCACATATACTTATACTTTACTCTTGAATTAATTATACCCTACACCTTACTGTGGTACAGGGAATTATGACTGACTGCTGATATAAGGTCGATATCCACGCAAAGGAATGGAGTTAGTCCCTATGTTAAGTATCAATCGACATCGAATCATTATCTAATTCCTTTGAGCGATATCCATCTATCGTTGTAATCAAAGTACAGGTCGCCATTATACAACGATTTCGATGAAACTTGGTACATTCTTCAAGTTTGGGCCAAGGACGAACTCTATTGAAATTAGTCCATATTTTGATATCTAAATATTTTATACGATTTCAGAACCGACAGTTCTAAAACCTACATTTTATATTCAATTTTGACCCAGTACTTGATGTCGAATAGCTCCCACACAACGATCCTTTCCAATTTGAGGTCCAGAAGATCTAGAAACCGCAAACTACACCCGATTACGCCCAAAATGTGCTTGGTATGTTACGAGCTGTCATTAATTAACTGTGGTGTAACTGGACTACATTGGTCCACATATTTGTATAGTTGCCCAAACAAAGGTTACAAGGGACCAACACACATCTCTACTGAAATTGGACCATATCGGTCTATGTTTTTGAATAGCTACCACACAAAACTCCCTTTCCATTTCAGGTCCTGCAGCTCTAGAAGACAGAAATTGCACCCGATCGCGCCTAATTTGCATGGTACGTTATGAGCAACCACGACATAGGTCCATATTTTCGTAAAGCCCTCAATACAAAGATACTTCCCGATTTCAGATTCTAAAGCTTTACGAGCCCAATTTTACATCTCATTCCTACCAAATTTTACAGGGTGTGATCCGAGCGACCATCAATCATATTCTGTAACATTAGACTTTATTGGTCTAATATTTCGAATAGCCCCCACACATAGGTCCCTCCCGATTTAAGGTCCTGCATATCTGGAAGTCACAAATCCTTCCCTTCTCACAGTTTATCCGATTATAAACAAATTTCACATAGAACGTTGTGAACGATCAAAAACCACCTCTGGTAAAAATTTATATAATGGACCTATATTTCTAACAGCCTTCATACTAAGGAGCCACTCGCTTTAAGATCCTGTAGCTCAAGAAGTCGTATGCGTTTACGGGTTTCTTTAGACCCCATAAAGAGGTCCCTTACGATTTAAGTTCTTGCGCCAAAAAGACACTTTTTGCTTTCGATCTTGCTCAAGTATAGCATGGTGTATTACGGGATATTTATAAAAAGGCCTTAATCATCGGCCCTTATTGTAATAATAAACGGCCAGTAGTAAAGAAAAATTCCTTATGAATCCAAGTTATGAATATAATTGTAAAAATTATCCGATATGGATATTCGGACAATTTTACTACGAATCGAAACTAGATTTTAATTGACCTTAATCCTATAAATAAATTTCACTAGTTCGTCCTTTTTTGAAACACTTATAGCCTGCAACTCGTTAGAGATATTGGAATATTTGAAAATGGAAACTGAATGAATAGAGCATTTGGTCCCTTCTTTAAGGTGATTATAATAAATATGATTTACTCTTTTTTTCGTTCCACTAGAATACAACTTTTAAAAGACATTTGTGGTATAAACGATAACGACATATTCTATACAACCGATATAAAGTGCAATTTGTTGCATTTTGAATGCACGCTAAACTAAATTAAAGAAATGTGAAAATCGGAAAAAAAATTTTTTGATCAAAAAATATGGAAAGGGGTTAACCCATCAAATTTTTGAAAAAAAATATTTTTAATTAAACTGTTTTAATTAATAAAAGGGGGTTTCGCCTATATCTCGATAACGACATATTCTATACAACCGATTTAAAGAGCAAATTGTTGCATTTTGAATACAGGATAAACGAAATTAAAAAAAATTAATAATTAGAAAAAAAATGTTTTTGACCAAAAAATTTGGAAAGGGGAGTTAACCCATCAAAATTTTGAATTTTTTGAAAAAAAATATTTTTAATTAACTGTTTTAATTAATAGAAGGGCAAAATCTGATAATAATAAGCTTTTTCTTTTTTAATTTACACAAATATTTTCGGAGATATCGGCTTTTGAAAATGGACCTCACCTAAAGGGGGTTTTCGCCTATATCTCGATAACGACTTGTTCTATACAACCGATTTAAAGAGAAAATTGTTGCATTTTGAATACAGGATAAACGAAATTAAAAAAAAATAATAATTAGAAAAAAAAATTTTTTGACCAAAAAATTTGGAAAGGGGTTAACCCATCAAAATTTTGAATTTTTTGAAAAAAAAAAATATTTTTAATTAACTGTTTTAATTAATAGAAGGGCAAAATCTGATAATAATATGCTTTTTCTTTTTTAATTTACACAAATATTTTCGGAGATATCGGCTTTTGAAAATGGACCTCACCTAAAGGGGGTTTTCGCCTATATCTCGATAACGACTTGTTCTATACAACCGATTTAAAGAGAAAATTGTTGCATTTTGAATACAGGATAAACGAAATTAAAAAAAATTAATAATTAGAAAAAAAAATTTTTTGATCAAAAAATTTGGAAAGGGGTTAGTTAACCCATCAAAATTTTGAATTTTTTGAAAAAAAAAATATTTTTAATTAACTGTTTTAATTAATAGAAGGGCAAAATCTGATAATAATAAGCTTTTTCTTTTTTAATTTACACAAATATTTTCGGAGATATCGGCTTTTGAAAATGGACCTCACCTAAAGGGGGTTTTCGCCTATATCTTGATAACGACTTGTTCTATACAACCGATTTAAAGAGAAAATTGTTGCATTTTGAATACAGGATAAACGAAATTAAAAAAAATTAATAATTAGAAAAAATTTTTTTTTGAAAATATTTTTAATTAACTGTTTTAATTAATAGAAGGGCAAAATCTGATAATAATAAGCTTTTTCTTTTTTAATTTACACAAATATTTTCGGAGATATCGGCTTTTGAAAATGGACCTCACCTAAAGGGGGTTTTCGCCTATATCTCGATAACGACTTGTTCTATACAACCGATTTAAAGAGAAAATTGTTGCATTTTGAATACAGGATAAACGAAATTAAAAAAATTAATAATTAGAAAAAAAAATTTTTTGATCAAAAAATTTGGAAAGGGGTTAAACTATCAAAATTTTGAATTTTTTGAAAAAAAAAATATTTTTAATAAATAATTTTTAATTAACTGTTTTAATTAATAGAAGGGCAAAATCTGATAATAATAAGCTTTTTCTTTTTTAATGGACCTCACCTAAAGGGGGTTTTCGCCTATATCTCGATAACGACTTGATCTATACAACCGATTTATAGAGCAAATTGTTGCATTTTGAATACAGGATAAACGAAATTAAAAAAAAATTAATAACTAGAAAAAAAAAATTTTGATCAAAAAATTTGGAAAGGGGTTAACCCATCAAAATTTAGAATTTTTCGAAAAAAAAAATATTTTTAATTAATAGAAGGGCAAAATCTGATAATAATAAGCTTTTTCTTTTTTAATTTACACAAATATTTTCGGAGATATCGGCTTTTGAAAATGGACCTCACCTAAAGGGGGTTTTCGCCTATATCTCGATAACGACTTGTTCTATACAACCGATTTAAAGAGAAAATTGTTGCATTTTGAATACAGGATAAACGAAATTAAAAAAAATTAATAATTAGAAAAAAAAATTTTTTGATCAAAAAATTTGGAAAGGGGTTAGTTAACCCATCAAAATTTTGAATTTTTTGAAAAAAAAAATATTTTTAATTAACTGTTTTAATTAATAGAAGAGCAAAATCTGATAATAATAAGCTTTTTCTTTTTTAATTTACACAAATATTTTCGGAGATATCGGCTTTTGAAAATGGACCTCATCTAAAGGGGGTTTTCGCCTATATCTCTATAACGACTTGATCTATACAACCGATTTAAAGAGCAAATTGTTGCATTTTGAATACAGGATAAACGAAATTAAAAAAAATTAATAATTAGAAAAAAAATGTTTTTGACCAAAAAATTTGGAAAGGGGTTAACCCATCAAAATTTTGAATTTTTTGAAAAAAAATATTTTTAATTAACTGTTTTAATTAATAGAAGGGCAAAATCTGATAATAATAAGCTTTTTCTTTTTTAATTTACACAAATATTTTCGGAGATATCGGCTTTTGAAAATGGACCTCATCTAAAGGGGGTTTTCGCCTATATCTCTATAACGACTTGATCTATACAACCGATTTAAAGAGCAAATTGTTGCATTTTGAATACAGGATAAACGAAATTAAAAAAAATTAATAATTAGAAAAAAAATGTTTTTGACCAAAAAATTTGGAAAGGGGTTAACCCATCAAAATTTTGAATTTTTTGAAAAAAAATATTTTTAATTAACTGTTTTAATTAATAGAAGGGCAAAATCTGATAATAATAAGCTTTTTCTTTTTTAATTTACACAAATATTTTCGGAGATATCGGCTTTTGAAAATGGACCTCATCTAAAGGGGGTTTTCGCCTATATCTCTATAACGACTTGATCTATACAACCGATTTAAAGAGCAAATTGTTGCATTTTGAATACAGGATAAACGAAATTAAAAAAAATTAATAATTAGAAAAAAAATGTTTTTGACCAAAAAATTTGGAAAGGGGAGTTAACCCATCAAAATTTTGAATTTTTTGAAAAAAAAAATATTTTTAATTAACTGTTTTAATTAATAGAAGGGCAAAATCTGATAATAATAAGCTTTTTCTTTTTTAATTTACACAAATATTTTCGGAGATATCGGCTTTTGAAAATGGACCTCACCTAAAGGGGATTTTCGCCTATATCTCGATAACGACTTGTTCTATACAACCGATTTAAAGAGAAAATTGTTGCATTTTGAATACAGGATAAACGAAATTAAAAAAAAATTAATAATTAGAAAAAAAAATTTTTTGATCAAAAAATTTGGAAAGGGGTTAACCCATCAAAATTTTGAATTTTTTGAAAAAAAAATATTTTTAATTAAACTATTTTAATTAATAGAAGGGCAAAATCTGATAATAATAAGCTTTTTCTTTTTTAATTTACACAAATATTTTCGGAGATATCGGCTTTTGAAAATGGACCTCATCTAAAGGGGGTTTTCGCCTATATCTCTATAACGACTTGATCTATACAACCGATTTAAAGAGCAAATTGTTGCATTTTGAATACAGGATAAACGAAATTAAAAAAAATTAATAATTAGAAAAAAAATGTTTTTGACCAAAAAATTTTGAATTTTTTGAAAAAAAAAATATTTTTAATTAACTGTTTTAATTAATAGAAGGGCAAAATCTGATAATAATAAGCTTTTTCTTTTTTAATTTACACAAATATTTTCGGAGATATCGGCTTTTGAAAATGGACCTCACCTAAAGGGGATTTTCGCCTATATCTCGATAACGACTTGTTCTATACAACCGATTTAAAGAGAAAATTGTTGCATTTTGAATACAGGATAAACGAAATTAAAAAAAAATTAATAATTAGAAAAAAAAATTTTTTGATCAAAAAATTTGGAAAGGGGTTAGTTAACCCATCAAAATTTTGAATTTTTTGAAAAAAAAATATTTTTAATTAAACTATTTTAATTAATAGAAGGGCAAAATCTGATGATAATAAGCTTTTTCTTTTTTAATTTACACAAATATTTTCGGAGATATCGGCTTTTGAAAATGGACCTCACCTAAAGGGGGTTTTCGCCTATATCTCGATAACGACTTGTTCTATACAACCGATTTAAAGAGAAAATTGTTGCATTTTGAATACAGGATAAACGAAATTAAAAAAAATTAATAATTAGAAAAAAAAATTTTTTGATCAAAAAATTTGGAAACACAAATATTTTCGGAGATATCGGCTTTTGAAAATGGACCTCACCTAAAGGGGTCCATTTTTTTTGACCAAAAAATTTGGAAAGGGGTTAACCCATCAAAATTTTGAATTTTTTGAAAAAAAAATATTTTTAATTAACTGTTTTAATTAATAGAAGGGCAAAATCTGATAATAATAAGCTTTTTCTTTTTTAATTTACACAAATATTTTCGAAGGGCTTTTGCAAATGGACCTCACCTAAAGGGGGTTTTCGCCTATATCTCGATAACGACTTGTTCTATACAACCGATTTAAAGAGAAAACTGTTGCATTTTGAATACAGGATAAACGAAATTAAAAAAAATTAATAATTAGAAAAAAAAATTTTTTGATCAAAAAATTTGGAAAGGGGTTAACCCATCAAAATTTTGAATTTTTTGAAAAAAAAATATTTTTAATTAACTGTTTTAATTAATAGAAGGGCAAAATCTGATAATAATAATAAGCTTTTTCTTTTTTAATTTACACAAATATTTTCGGAGATATCGGCTTTTGAAAATGGACCTCACCTAAAGGGGGTTTTCGCCTATATCTCGATAACGACTTGTTCTATACAACCGATTTAAAGAGAAAATTGTTGCACTTTGAATACAGGATAAACGAAATTAAAAAAAATTAATAATTAGAAAAAAATTTTTTTTTCAAAATTTTGAATTTTTTGAAAAAAAAAATATTTTTAATTAACTGTTTTAATTAATAGAAGGGCAAAATCTGATGATAATAAGCTTTTTCTTTTTTAATTTACACAAATATTTTCGGAGATATCGGCTTTTGAAAATGGACCTCACCTAAAGGGGGTTTTCGCCTATATCTCGATAACGACTTGTTCTATACAACCGATTTAAAGAGAAAATTGTTGCATTTTGAATACAGGATAAACGAAATTAAAAAAAATTAATAATTAGAAAAAAAATTTTTTGATCAATAAATTTGGAAAGGGGTTAACCCATCAAAATTTTGAATTTTTTGAAAAAAAAAAATATTTTTAATTAACTGTTTTAATTAATAGAAGGGCAAAATCTGATAATAATAAGCTTTTTCTTTTTTAATTTACACAAATATTTTCGGAAATATCGGCTTTTGAAAATGGACCTCACCTAAAGGGGGTTTTCGCCTATATCTCGATAACGACTTGTTCTATACAACCGATTTAAAGAGAAAATTGTTGCATTTTGAATACAGGATAAACGAAATTAAAAAAAATTAATAATTAGAAAAAAAAATTTTTTGATCAAAAAATTTGGAAAGGGGTTAACCCATCAAAATTTTGAATTTTTTGAAAAAAAAAATATTTTTAATTAACTGTTTTAATTAATAGAAGGGCAAAATCTGATAATAATAAGCTTTTTCTTTTTTAATTTACACAAATATTTTCGGAGATATCGGCTTTTGAAAATGGACCTCACCTAAAGGGGGTTTTCGTCTATATCTCGATAACGACTTGTTCTATACAACCGATTTAAAGAGAAAATTGTTGCATTTTGAATACAGGATAAACGAAATTAAAAAAAATTAATAATTAGAAAAAAAAATTTTTTGATCAATAAATTTGGAAAGGGGTTAACCCATCAAAATTTTGAATTTTTTGAAAAAAAAATATTTTTAATTAAACTATTTTAATTAATAGAAGCGCAAAATCTGATAATAATAAGCTTTTTCTTTTTTAATTTACACAAATATTTTCGGAGATATCGGCTTTTGAAAATGGACCTCATCTAAAGGGGGTTTTCGCCTATATCTCGATAACGACTTGATCTATACAACCGATTTAAAGAGAAAATTGTTGCACTTTGAATACAGGATAAACGAAATTAAAAAAAATTAATAATTAGAAAAAAATTTTTTTTTCAAAAATTTTAAATTTTTGAAAAAAAAAATATTTTTAATTAACTGTTTTAATTAATAGAAGGGCAAAATCTGATGATAATAAGCTTTTTCTTTTTTAATTTACACAAATATTTTCGGAGATATCGGCTTTTGAAAATGGACCTCACCTAAAGGGGGTTTTCGCCTATATCTCGATAACGACTTGTTCTATACAACCGATTTAAAGAGAAAATTGTTGCATTTTGAATACAGGATAAACGAAATTAAAAAAAAATAATAATTAGAAAAAAAAATTTTTTGATCAAAAAATTTGGAAAGGGGTTAACCCATCAAAATTTTGAATTTTTTGAAAAAAAAAATATTTTTAATTAACTGTTTTAATTAATAGAAGGGCAAAATCTGATAATAATAAGCTTTTTCTTTTTTAATTTACACAAATATTTTCGGAAATATCGGCTTTTGAAAATGGACCTCACCTAAAGGGGGTTTTCGCCTATATCTCGATAACGACTTGTTCTATACAACCGATTTAAAGAGAAAATTGTTGCATTTTGAATACAGGATAAACGAAATTAAAAAAAATTAATAATTAGAAAAAAAAATTTTTTGATCAAAAAATTTGGAAAGGGGTTAACCCATCAAAATTTTGAATTTTTTGAAAAAAAAAATATTTTTAATTAACTGTTTTAATTAAGAGAAGGGCAAAATCTGATAATAATAAGCTTTTTCTTTTTTAATTTACACAAATATTTTCGGAGATATCGGCTTTTGAAAATGAACCTCACCTAAAGGGGGTTTTCGCCTATATCTCGATAACGACTTGTTCTATACAACCGATTTAAAGAGAAAATTGTTGCATTTTGAATACAGGATAAACGAAATTAAAAAAAATTAATAAAAAAAAAATTTTGATCAAAAAATTTGGAAAGGGGTTAACCCATCAAAATTTTGAATTTTTTGAAAAAAAAAATATTTTTAATTAACTGTTTTAATTAATAGAAGGGCAAAATCTGATAATAATAAGCTTTTTCTTTTTTAATTTACACAAATATTTTCGGAGATATCGGCTTTTGAAAATGGACCTCACCTAAAGGGGGTTTTCGTCTATATCTCGATAACGACTTGTTCTATACAACCGATTTAAAGAGAAAATTGTTGCATTTTGAATACAGGATAAACGAAATTAAAAAAAATTAATAATTAGAAAAAAAAATTTTTTGATCAAAAAATTTGGAAAGGGGTTAACCCATCAAAATTTTGAATTTTTTGAAAAAAAAATATTTTTAATTAAACTATTTTAATTAATAGAAGCGCAAAATCTGATAATAATAAGCTTTTTCTTTTTTAATTTACACAAATATTTTCGGAGATATCGGCTTTTGAAAATGGACCTCACCTAAAGGGGGTTTTCGTCTATATCTCGATAACGACTTGTTCTATACAACCGATTTAAAGAGAAAATTGTTGAATTTTGAATACAGGATAAACGAAATTAAAAAAAATTAATAATTAGAAAAAAAAATTTTTTGATCAAAAAATTTGGAAAGGGGTTAACCCATCAAAATTTTGAATTTTTTGAAAAAAAAATATTTTTAATTAACTGTTTTAATTAATAGAAGGGCAAAATCTGATAATAATAAGCTTTTTCTTTTTTAATTTACACAAATATTTTCGGAGATATCGGCTTTTGAAAATGGACCTCACCT
Source organism: Hydrotaea diabolus (assembly GCA_963513945.1). Classification (NCBI taxonomy): domain Eukaryota; kingdom Metazoa; phylum Arthropoda; class Insecta; order Diptera; family Muscidae; genus Hydrotaea; species Hydrotaea diabolus. The sequence goes on from OY740718.1 coordinate 8,163,670, forward strand.
AAAGGGGGTTTTCGCCTATATCTCGATAACGACTTGTTCTATACAACCGATTTAAAGAGAAAATTGTTGCACTTTGAATACAGGATAAACGAAATTAAAAAAAATTAATAATTAGAAAAAATTTTTTTTTTCAAAATTTTGAATTTTTTGAAAAAAAAAATATTTTTAATTAACTGTTTTAATTAATAGAAGGGCAAAATCTGATAATAATAAGCTTTTTCTTTTTTAATTTACACAAATATTTTCGGAGATATCGGCTTTTGAAAATGGACCTCACCTAAAGGGGGTTTTCGCCTATATTTCGATAACGACTTGTTCTATACAACCGATTTAAAGAGAAAATTGTTGCATTTTGAATACAGGATAAACGAAATTAAAAAAAATTAATAATTAGAAAAAAAATTTTGAATTTTTTAAAAAAAAAATATTTTTAATTAAATTATTTTAATTAATAGAAGGGCAAAATCTGATGATAATAAGCTTTTTCTTTTTTAATTTACACAAATATTTTCGGAGATATCGGCTTTTGAAAATGGACCTCACCTAAAGGGGGTTTTCGCCTATATCTCGATAACGACTTGTTCTATACAACCGATTTAAAGAGAAAATTGTTGCATTTTGAATACAGGATAAACGAAATTAAAAAAAAATAATAATTAGAAAAAAAAATTTTTTGATCAAAAAATTTGGAAAGGGGTTAACCCATCAAAATTTTGAATTTTTTGAAAAAAAAAATATTTTTAATTAACTGTTTTAATTAATAGAAGGGCAAAATCTGATAATAATAAGCTTTTTCTTTTTTAATTTACACAAATATTTTCGGAGATATCGGCTTTTGAAAATGGACCTCACCTAAAGGGGGTTTTCACCTATATCTCGATAACGACTTGTTCTATACAACCGATTTAAAGAGAAAATTGTTGCATTTTGAATACAGGATAAACGAAATTAAAAAAAATTAATAATTAGAAAAAAAATTTTGAATTTTTTAAAAAAAAAATATATTTTTAATTAAATTAGTTTAATTAATAGAAGGGCAAAATCTGATGATAATAAGCTTTTTCTTTTTTAATTTACACAAATATTTTCGGAGATATCGGCTTTTGAAAATGGACCTCACCTAAAGGGGGTTTTCGCCTATATCTCGATAACGACTTGTTCTATACAACCGATTTAAAGAGAAAATTGTTGCATTTTGAATACAGGATAAACGAAATTAAAAAAAATTAATAATTAGAAAAAAAAATTTTTTGATCAAAAAATTTGGAAAGGGGTTAGTTAACCCATCAAAATTTTGAATTTTTTGAAAAAAAAATATTTTTAATTAAACTATTTTAATTAATAGAAGGGCAAAATCTGATAATAATAAGCTTTTTCTTTTTTAATTTACACAAATATTTTCGGAGATATCGGCTTTTGAAAATGGACCTCACCTAAAGGGGGTTTTCGCCTATATCTCGATAACGACTTGTTCTATACAACCGATTTAAAGAGAAAATTGTTGCATTTTGAATACAGGATAAACGAAATTAAAAAAAAATAATAATTAGAAAAAAAAATTTTTTGATCAAAAAATTTGGAAATTTTGAATTTTTTGAAAAAAAAAATATTTTTAATTAACTGTTTTAATTAATAGAAGGGCAAAATCTGATAATAATAAGCTTTTTCTTTTTTAATTTACACAAATATTTTCGGAGATATCGGCTTTTGAAAATGGACCTCATCTAAAGGGGGTTTTCGCCTATATCTCGATAACGACTTGATCTATACAACCGATTTAAAGAGCAAATTGTTGCATTTTGAATACAGGATAAACGAAATTAAAAAAAATTAATAATTAGAAAAAAAAAATTTTTGACCAAAAAATTTGGAAAGGGGTTAACCCATCAAAATTTTGAATTTTTTGAAAAAAAAATATTTTTAATTAACTGTTTTAATTAATAGAAGGGCAAAATCTGATAATAATAAGCTTTTTCTTTTTTAATTTACACAAATATTTTCGGAGATATCGGCTTTTGAAAATGGACCTCACCTAAAGGGGGTTTTCGCCTATATCTCGATAACGACTTGTTCTATACAACCGATTTAAAGAGAAAATTGTTGCATTTTGAATACAGGATAAACGAAATTAAAAAAAATTAATAATTAGAAAAAAAAATTTTTTGATCAAAAAATTTGGAAAGGGGTTAGTTAACCCATCAAAATTTTGAATTTTTTGAAAAAAAAAATATTTTTAATTAAACTATTTTAATTAATAGAAGGGCAAAATCTGATAATAATAAGCTTTTTCTTTTTTAATTTACACAAATATTTTCGGAGATATCGGCTTTTGAAAATGGACCTCACCTAAAGGGGGTTTTCGCCTATATCTCGATAACGACTTGTTCTATACAACCGATTTAAAGAGAAAATTGTTGCATTTTGAATACAGGATAAACGAAATTAAAAAAAATTAATAATTAGAAAAAAAAATTTTTTGATCAAAAAATTTGGAAAGGGGTTAACCCATCAAAATTTTGAATTTTTTGAAAAAAAAAAATATTTTTAATTAACTGTTTTAATTAATAGAAGGGCAAAATCTGATAATAATAAGCTTTTTCTTTTTTAATTTACACAAATATTTTCGGAGATATCGGCTTTTGAAAATGGACCTCACCTAAAGGGGGTTTTCGCCTATATCTCGATAACGACTTGTTCTATACAACCGATTTAAAGAGAAAATTGTTGCATTTTGAATACAGGATAAACGAAATTAAAAAAATTAATAATTAGAAAAAAAAATTTTTTGATCAAAAAATTTGGAAAGGGGTTAACCCATCAAAATTTTGAATTTTTTGAAAAAAAAAATATTTTTAATTAACTGTTTTAATTAATAGAAGGGCAAAATCTGATAATAATAAGCTTTTTCTTTTTTAATTTACACAAATATTTTCGGAGATATCGGCTTTTGAAAATGGACCTCACCTAAAGGGGGTTTTCGCCTATATCTCGATAACGACTTGTTCTATACAACCGATTTAAAGAGAAAATTGTTGCATTTTGAATACAGGATAAACGAAATTAAAAAAAATTAATAATTAGAAAAAAAATTTTTTGATCAATAAATTTGGAAAGGGGTTAACCCATCAAAATTTTGAATTTTTTGAAAAAAAAAATATTTTTAATTAACTGTTTTAATTAATAGAAGGGCAAAATCTGATAATAATAAGCTTTTTCTTTTTTAATTTACACAAATATTTTCGGAGATATCGGCTTTTGAAAATGGACCTCATCTAAAGGGGGTTTTCGCCTATATCTCGATAACGACTTGATCTATACAACCGATTTAAAGAGAAAATTGTTGCACTTTGAATACAGGATAAACGAAATTAAAAAAAATTAATAATTAGAAAAAAATTTTTTTTTCAAAAATTTTAAATTTTTGAAAAAAAAAATATTTTTAATTAACTGTTTTAATTAATAGAAGGGCAAAATCTGATGATAATAAGCTTTTTCTTTTTTAATTTACACAAATATTTTCGGAGATATCGGCTTTTGAAAATGGACCTCACCTAAAGGGGGTTTTCGCCTATATCTCGATAACGACTTGTTCTATACAACCGATTTAAAGAGAAAATTGTTGCATTTTGAATACAGGATAAACGAAATTAAAAAAAAATAATAATTAGAAAAAAAAATTTTTTGATCAAAAAATTTGGAAAGGGGTTAACCCATCAAAATTTTGAATTTTTTGAAAAAAAAAATATTTTTAATTAACTGTTTTAATTAATAGAAGGGCAAAATCTGATAATAATAAGCTTTTTCTTTTTTAATTTACACAAATATTTTCGGAAATATCGGCTTTTGAAAATGGACCTCACCTATAGGGGGTTTTCGCCTATATCTCGATAACGACTTGTTCTATACAACCGATTTAAAGAGAAAATTGTTGCATTTTGAATACAGGATAAACGAAATTAAAAAAAATTAATAATTAGAAAAAAAAATTTTTTGATCAAAAAATTTGGAAAGGGGTTAACCCATCAAAATTTTGAATTTTTTGAAAAAAAAAATATTTTTAATTAACTGTTTTAATTAATAGAAGGGCAAAATCTGATAATAATAAGCTTTTTCTTTTTTAATTTACACAAATATTTTCGGAGATATCGGCTTTTGAAAATGAACCTCACCTAAAGGGGGTTTTCGCCTATATCTCGATAACGACTTGTTCTATACAACCGATTTAAAGAGAAAATTGTTGCATTTTGAATACAGGATAAACGAAATTAAAAAAAATTAATAAAAAAAAAATTTTGATCAAAAAATTTGGAAAGGGGTTAACCCATCAAAATTTTGAATTTTTTGAAAAAAAAAATATTTTTAATTAACTGTTTTAATTAATAGAAGGGCAAAATCTGATAATAATAAGCTTTTTCTTTTTTAATTTACACAAATATTTTCGGAGATATCGGCTTTTGAAAATGGACCTCACCTAAAGGGGGTTTTCGTCTATATCTCGATAACGACTTGTTCTATACAACCGATTTAAAGAGAAAATTGTTGCATTTTGAATACAGGATAAACGAAATTAAAAAAAATTAATAATTAGAAAAAAAAATTTTTTGATCAAAAAATTTGGAAAGGGGTTAACCCATCAAAATTTTGAATTTTTTGAAAAAAAAATATTTTTAATTAAACTATTTTAATTAATAGAAGCGCAAAATCTGATAATAATAAGCTTTTTCTTTTTTAATTTACACAAATATTTTCGGAGATATCGGCTTTTGAAAATGGACCTCACCTAAAGGGGGTTTTCGTCTATATCTCGATAACGACTTGTTCTATACAACCGATTTAAAGAGAAAATTGTTGAATTTTGAATACAGGATAAACGAAATTAAAAAAAATTAATAATTAGAAAAAAAAATTTTTTGATCAAAAAATTTGGAAAGGGGTTAACCCATCAAAATTTCGAATTTTTTGAAAAAAAAATATTTTTAATTAACTGTTTTAATTAATAGAAGGGCAAAATCTGATAATAATAAGCTTTTTCTTTTTTAATTTACACAAATATTTTCGGAGATATCGGCTTTTGAAAATGGACCTCACCTAAAGGGGGTTTTCGCCTATATCTCGATAACGACTTGTTCTATACAACCGATTTAAAGAGAAAATTGTTGCACTTTGAATACAGGATAAACGAAATTAAAAAAAATTAATAATTAGAAAAAATTTTTTTTTTCAAAATTTTGAATTTTTTGAAAAAAAAAATATTTTTAATTAACTGTTTTAATTAATAGAAGGGCAAAATCTGATAATAATAAGCTTTTTCTTTTTTAATTTACACAAATATTTTCGGAGATATCGGCTTTTGAAAATGGACCTCACCTAAAGGGGGTTTTCGCCTATATTTCGATAACGACTTGTTCTATACAACCGATTTAAAGAGAAAATTGTTGCATTTTGAATACAGGATAAACGAAATTAAAAAAAATTAATAATTAGAAAAAAAATTTTGAATTTTTTAAAAAAAAAATATTTTTAATTAAATTATTTTAATTAATAGAAGGGCAAAATCTGATGATAATAAGCTTTTTCTTTTTTAATTTACACAAATATTTTCGGAGATATCGGCTTTTGAAAATGGACCTCACCTAAAGGGGGTTTTCGCCTATATCTCGATAACGACTTGTTCTATACAACCGATTTAAAGAGAAAATTGTTGCATTTTGAATACAGGATAAACGAAATTAAAAAAAAATAATAATTAGAAAAAAAAATTTTTTGATCAAAAAATTTGGAAAGGGGTTAACCCATCAAAATTTTGAATTTTTTGAAAAAAAAAATATTTTTAATTAACTGTTTTAATTAATAGAAGGGCAAAATCTGATAATAATAATAAGCTTTTTCTTTTTTAATTTACACAAATATTTTCGGAGATATCGGCTTTTGAAAATGGACCTCACCTAAAGGGGGTTTTCACCTATATCTCGATAACGACTTGTTCTATACAACCGATTTAAAGAGAAAATTGTTGCATTTTGAATACAGGATAAACGAAATTAAAAAAAATTAATAATTAGAAAAAAAATTTTGAATTTTTTAAAAAAAAAATATATTTTTAATTAAATTAGTTTAATTAATAGAAGGGCAAAATCTGATGATAATAAGCTTTTTCTTTTTTAATTTACACAAATATTTTCGGAGATATCGGCTTTTGAAAATGGACCTCACCTAAAGGGGGTTTTCGCCTATATCTCGATAACGACTTGTTCTATACAACCGATTTAAAGAGAAAATTGTTGCATTTTGAATACAGGATAAACGAAATTAAAAAAAATTAATAATTAGAAAAAAAAATTTTTTGATCAAAAAATTTGGAAAGGGGTTAGTTAACCCATCAAAATTTTGAATTTTTTGAAAAAAAAATATTTTTAATTAAACTATTTTAATTAATAGAAGGGCAAAATCTGATAATAATAAGCTTTTTCTTTTTTAATTTACACAAATATTTTCGGAGATATCGGCTTTTGAAAATGGACCTCACCTAAAGGGGGTTTTCGCCTATATCTCGATAACGACTTGTTCTATACAACCGATTTAAAGAGAAAATTGTTGCATTTTGAATACAGGATAAACGAAATTAAAAAAAAATAATAATTAGAAAAAAAAATTTTTTGATCAAAAAATTTGGAAATTTTGAATTTTTTGAAAAAAAAAATATTTTTAATTAACTGTTTTAATTAATAGAAGGGCAAAATCTGATAATAATAAGCTTTTTCTTTTTTAATTTACACAAATATTTTCGGAGATATCGGCTTTTGAAAATGGACCTCATCTAAAGGGGGTTTTCGCCTATATCTCGATAACGACTTGATCTATACAACCGATTTAAAGAGCAAATTGTTGCATTTTGAATACAGGATAAACGAAATTAAAAAAAATTAATAATTAGAAAAAAAAAATTTTTGACCAAAAAATTTGGAAAGGGGTTAACCCATCAAAATTTTGAATTTTTTGAAAAAAAAATATTTTTAATTAACTGTTTTAATTAATAGAAGGGCAAAATCTGATAATAATAAGCTTTTTCTTTTTTAATTTACACAAATATTTTCGGAGATATCGGCTTTTGAAAATGGACCTCACCTAAAGGGGGTTTTCGCCTATATCTCGATAACGACTTGTTCTATACAACCGATTTAAAGAGAAAATTGTTGCATTTTGAATACAGGATAAACGAAATTAAAAAAAATTAATAATTAGAAAAAAAAATTTTTTGATCAAAAAATTTGGAAAGGGGTTAACCCATCAAAATTTTAAATTTTTTGAAAAAAAAATATTTTTAATTAAACTATTTTAATTAATAGAAGGGCAAAATCTGATGATAATAAGCTTTTTCTTTTTTAATTTACACAAATATTTTCGGAGATATCGGCTTTTGAAAATGGACCTCATCTAAAGGGGGTTTTCGCCTATATCTCGATAACGACTTGATCTATACAACCGATTTAAAGAGCAAATTGTTGCATTTTGAATACAGGATAAACGAAATTAAAAAAAATTAATAATTAGAAAAAAAAAATTTTTTGACCAAAAAATTTGGAATGGGGTGTTAACCCATCAAAATTTAGAATTTTTTGAAAAAAAAAAGTATTTTTAATTAACTGTTTTAATTAATAGAAGGGCAAAATCTGATAATAATAAGCTTTTTCTTTTTTAATTTACACAAATATTTTCGGAGATATCGGCTTTTGAAAATGGACCTCACCTAAAGGGGGGTTTCGCCTATATCTCGATAACGACTTGTTCTATACAACCGATTTAAAGAGAAAATTGTTGCATTTTGAATACAGGATAAACGAAATTAAAAAAAATTAATAATTAGAAAAAAAATTTTGAATTTTTTAAAAAAAAAATATTTTTAATTAAATTATTTTAATTAATAGAAGGGCAAAATCTGATGATAATAAGCTTTTTCTTTTTTAATTTACACAAATATTTTCGGAGATATCGGCTTTTGAAAATGGACCTCACCTAAAGGGGGTTTTCGCCTATATCTCGATAACGACTTGTTCTATACAACCGATTTAAAGAGAAAATTGTTGCATTTTGAATACAGGATAAACGAAATTAAAAAAAAATAATAATTAGAAAAAAAAATTTTTTGATCAAAAAATTTGGAAAGGGGTTAACCCATCAAAATTTTGAATTTTTTGAAAAAAAAAATATTTTTAATTAACTGTTTTAATTAATAGAAGGGCAAAATCTGATAATAATAATAAGCTTTTTCTTTTTTAATTTACACAAATATTTTCGGAGATATCGGCTTTTGAAAATGGACCTCACCTAAAGGGGGTTTTCACCTATATCTCGATAACGACTTGTTCTATACAACCGATTTAAAGAGAAAATTGTTGCATTTTGAATACAGGATAAACGAAATTAAAAAAAATTAATAATTAGAAAAAAAATTTTGAATTTTTTAAAAAAAAAATATATTTTTAATTAAATTAGTTTAATTAATAGAAGGGCAAAATCTGATGATAATAAGCTTTTTCTTTTTTAATTTACACAAATATTTTCGGAGATATCGGCTTTTGAAAATGGACCTCACCTAAAGGGGGTTTTCGCCTATATCTCGATAACGACTTGTTCTATACAACCGATTTAAAGAGAAAATTGTTGCATTTTGAATACAGGATAAACGAAATTAAAAAAAATTAATAATTAGAAAAAAAAATTTTTTGATCAAAAAATTTGGAAAGGGGTTAGTTAACCCATCAAAATTTTGAATTTTTTGAAAAAAAAATATTTTTAATTAAACTATTTTAATTAATAGAAGGGCAAAATCTGATAATAATAAGCTTTTTCTTTTTTAATTTACACAAATATTTTCGGAGATATCGGCTTTTGAAAATGGACCTCACCTAAAGGGGGTTTTCGCCTATATCTCGATAACGACTTGTTCTATACAACCGATTTAAAGAGAAAATTGTTGCATTTTGAATACAGGATAAACGAAATTAAAAAAAAATAATAATTAGAAAAAAAAATTTTTTGATCAAAAAATTTGGAAATTTTGAATTTTTTGAAAAAAAAAATATTTTTAATTAACTGTTTTAATTAATAGAAGGGCAAAATCTGATAATAATAAGCTTTTTCTTTTTTAATTTACACAAATATTTTCGGAGATATCGGCTTTTGAAAATGGACCTCATCTAAAGGGGGTTTTCGCCTATATCTCGATAACGACTTGATCTATACAACCGATTTAAAGAGCAAATTGTTGCATTTTGAATACAGGATAAACGAAATTAAAAAAAATTAATAATTAGAAAAAAAAAATTTTTGACCAAAAAATTTGGAAAGGGGTTAACCCATCAAAATTTTGAATTTTTTGAAAAAAAAATATTTTTAATTAACTGTTTTAATTAATAGAAGGGCAAAATCTGATAATAATAAGCTTTTTCTTTTTTAATTTACACAAATATTTTCGGAGATATCGGCTTTTGAAAATGGACCTCACCTAAAGGGGGTTTTCGCCTATATCTCGATAACGACTTGTTCTATACAACCGATTTAAAGAGAAAATTGTTGCATTTTGAATACAGGATAAACGAAATTAAAAAAAATTAATAATTAGAAAAAAAAATTTTTTGATCAAAAAATTTGGAAAGGGGTTAACCCATCAAAATTTTAAATTTTTTGAAAAAAAAATATTTTTAATTAAACTATTTTAATTAATAGAAGGGCAAAATCTGATGATAATAAGCTTTTTCTTTTTTAATTTACACAAATATTTTCGGAGATATCGGCTTTTGAAAATGGACCTCATCTAAAGGGGGTTTTCGCCTATATCTCGATAACGACTTGATCTATACAACCGATTTAAAGAGCAAATTGTTGCATTTTGAATACAGGATAAACGAAATTAAAAAAAATTAATAATTAGAAAAAAAAAATTTTTTGACCAAAAAATTTGGAATGGGGTGTTAACCCATCAAAATTTAGAATTTTTTGAAAAAAAAAAGTATTTTTAATTAACTGTTTTAATTAATAGAAGGGCAAAATCTGATAATAATAAGCTTTTTCTTTTTTAATTTACACAAATATTTTCGGAGATATCGGCTTTTGAAAATGGACCTCACCTAAAGGGGGGTTTCGCCTATATCTCGATAACGACTTGTTCTATACAACCGATTTAAAGAGAAAATTGTTGCATTTTGAATACAGGATAAACGAAATTAAAAAAAATTAATAATTAGAAAAAAAAATTTTTTGATCAAAAAATTTGGAAAGGGGTTAACCCATCAAAATTTTGAATTTTTTGAAAAAAAAAATATTTTTAATTAACTGTTTTAATTAATAGAAGGGCAAAATCTGATAATAATAAGCTTTTTCTTTTTTAATTTACACAAATATTTTCGGAGATATCGGCTTTTGAAAATGGACCTCATCTAAAGGGGGTTTTCGCCTATATCTCGATAACGACTTGATCTATACAACCGATTTAAAGAGCAAATTGTTGCATTTTGAATACAGGATAAACGAAATTAAAAAAAATTAATAATTAGAAAAAAAAATTTTTTGACCAAAAAATTTGGAAAGGGGTTAACCCATCAAAATTTTGAATTTTTTGAAAAAAAAATATTTTTAATTAAACTATTTTAATTAATAGAAGGGCAAAATCTGATAATAATAATCTTTTTCTTTTTTAATTTACACAAATATTTTCGGAGATATCGGCTTTTGAAAATGGACCTCACCTAAAGGGGGTTTTCGCCTATATCTCGATAAGACTTGTTCTATACAACCGATTTAAAGAGAAAATTGTTGCATTTTGAATACAGGATAAATGAAATTAAAAAAAATTAATAATTAGAAAAAAAAATTTTTTGATCAAAAAATTTGGAAAGGGGTTAACCCATCAAAATTTTGAATTTTTTTAAAAAAAAAAAATAATTAATATTAACTGTTTTAATTAATAGAAGGGCAAAATCTGATAATAATAATCTTTTTCTTTTTTAATTTACACAAATATTTTCGGAGATATCGGCTTTTGAAAATGGACCTCACCTAAAGGGGGTTTTCGCCTATATCTCGATAAGACTTGTTCTATACAACCGATTTAAAGAGAAAATTGTTGCATTTTGAATACAGGATAAATGAAATTAAAAAAAATTAATAATTAGAAAAAAAAATTTTTTGATCAAAAAATTTGGAAAGGGGTTAACCCATCAAAATTTTGAATTTTTTGAAAAAAAAATATTTTTAATTAAACTATTTTAATTAATAGAAGGGCAAAATCTGATGATAATAAGCTTTTTCTTTTTTAATTTACACAAATATTTTCGGAGATATCGGCTTTTGAAAATGGACCTCACCTAAAGGGGGTTTTCGCCTATATCTCGATAACGACTTGTTCTATACAACCGATTTAAAGAGAAAATTGTTGCATTTTGAATACAGGATAAACGAAATTAAAAAAAAATAATAATTAGAAAAAAAAATTTTTTGATCAAAAAATTTGGAAATTTTGAATTTTTTGAAAAAAAAAATATTTTTAATTAACTGTTTTAATTAATAGAAGGGCAAAATTTGATAATAATAAGCTTTTTCTTTTTTAATTTACACAAATATTTTCGGAGATATCGGCTTTTGAAAATGGACCTCATCTAAAGGGGGTTTTCGCCTATATCTCGATAACGACTTGATCTATACAACCGATTTAAAGAGCAAATTGTTGCATTTTGAATACAGGATAAACGAAATTAAAAAAAATTAATAATTAGAAAAAAAAAATTTTTGACCAAAAAATTTGGAAAGGGGTTAACCCATCAAAATTTTGAATTTTTTGAAAAAAAAATATTTTTAATTAACTGTTTTAATTAATAGAAGGGCAAAATCTGATAATAATAAGCTTTTTCTTTTTTAATTTACACAAATATTTTCGGAGATATCGGCTTTTGAAAATGGACCTCACCTAAAGGGGGTTTTCGCCTATATCTCGATAACGACTTGTTCTATACAACCGATTTAAAGAGAAAATTGTTGCATTTTGAATACAGGATAAACGAAATTAAAAAAAATTAATAATTAGAAAAAAAAATTTTTTGATCAAAAAATTTGGAAAGGGGTTAACCCATCAAAATTTTAAATTTTTTGAAAAAAAAATATTTTTAATTAAACTATTTTAATTAATAGAAGGGCAAAATCTGATGATAATAAGCTTTTTCTTTTTTAATTTACACAAATATTTTCGGAGATATCGGCTTTTGAAAATGGACCTCATCTAAAGGGGGTTTTCGCCTATATCTCGATAACGACTTGATCTATACAACCGATTTAAAGAGCAAATTGTTGCATTTTGAATACAGGATAAACGAAATTAAAAAAAATTAATAATTAGAAAAAAAAAATTTTTTGACCAAAAAATTTGGAATGGGGTGTTAACCCATCAAAATTTAGAATTTTTTGAAAAAAAAAGTATTTTTAATTAACTGTTTTAATTAATAGAAGGGCAAAATCTGATAATAATAAGCTTTTTCTTTTTTAATTTACACAAATATTTTCGGAGATATCGGCTTTTGAAAATGGACCTCACCTAAAGGGGGGTTTCGCCTATATCTCGATAACGACTTGTTCTATACAACCGATTTAAAGAGAAAATTGTTGCATTTTGAATACAGGATAAACGAAATTAAAAAAAATTAATAATTAGAAAAAAAAATTTTTTGATCAAAAAATTTGGAAAGGGGTTAACCCATCAAAATTTTGAATTTTTTGAAAAAAAAAATATTTTTAATTAACTGTTTTAATTAATAGAAGGGCAAAATCTGATAATAATAAGCTTTTTCTTTTTTAATTTACACAAATATTTTCGGAGATATCGGCTTTTGAAAATGGACCTCATCTAAAGGGGGTTTTCGCCTATATCTCGATAACGACTTGATCTATACAACCGATTTAAAGAGCAAATTGTTGCATTTTGAATACAGGATAAACGAAATTAAAAAAAATTAATAATTAGAAAAAAAAATTTTTTGACCAAAAAATTTGGAAAGGGGTTAACCCATCAAAATTTTGAATTTTTTTAAAAAAAAAAAAAATAATTAATATTAACTGGTTTAATTAATAGAAGGGCAAAATCTGATAATAATAATCTTTTTCTTTTTTAATTTACACAAATATTTTCGGAGATATCGGCTTTTGAAAATGGACCTCACCTAAAGGGGGTTTTCGCCTATATCTCGATAAGACTTGTTCTATACAACCGATTTAAAGAGAAAATTGTTGCATTTTGAATACAGGATAAACGAAATTAAAAAAAATTAATAATTAGAAAAAAAAATTTTTTGATCAAAAAATTTGGAAAGGGGTTAACCCATCAAAATTTTGAATTTTTTGAAAAAAAAATATTTTTAATTAAACTATTTTAATTAATAGAAGGGCAAAATCTGATGATAATAAGCTTTTTCTTTTTTAATTTACACAAATATTTTCGGAGATATCGGCTTTTGAAAATGGACCTCATCTAAAGGGGGTTTTCGCCTATATCTCTATAACGACTTGATCTATACAACCGATTTAAAGAGCAAATTGTTGCATTTTGAATACAGGGTAAACGAAATTAAAAAAAATTAATAATTAGAAAAAAAAATTTTTTGACCAAAAAATTTGGAAAGGGGTTAACCCATCAAAATTTTGAATTTTTTGAAAAAAAAAATATTTTTAATGAAACAATTTTAATTAATAGAAGGGCAAAATCTGATAATAATAAGCTTTTTCTTTTTTAATTTACACAAATATTTTCGGAGATATCGGCTTTTGAAAATGGACCTCATCTAAAGGGGGTTTTCGCCTATATCTCGATAACGACTTGTTCTATACAACCGATTTAAAGAGAAAATTGTTGCATTTTGAATACAGGATAAACGAAATTAAAAAAAAATTAATAATTAGAAAAAAAATTTTTTGATCAAAAATTTTGGAAAGGGGTGTTAAAACCCATCAAAATTTAGAATTTTTTGAAAAAAAAGTATTTTTAATTAACTGTTTTAATTAATAGAAGGGCAAAATCTGATAATAATAAGCTTTTTCTTTTTTAATTTACACAAATATTTTCGGAGATATCGGCTTTTGAAAATGGACCTCACCTAAAGGGGGTTTTCGCCTATATCTCGATAACGACTTGTTCTATACAACCGATTTAAAGAGAAAATTGTTGCATTTTGAATACAGGATAAACGAAATTAAAAAAAATTAATAATTAGAAAAAAAAATTTTTGACCAAAAAATTTGGAAAGGGGTTAACCCATCAAAATTTTAAATTTTTTGAAAAAAAAATATTTTTAATTAAACTATTTTAATTAATAGAAGGGCAAAATCTGATGATAATAAGCTTTTTCTTTTTTAATTTACACAAATATTTTCGGAGATATCGGCTTTTGAAAATGGACCTCATCTAAAGGGGGTTTTCGCCTATATCTCGATAACGACTTGATCTATACAACCGATTTAAAGAGCAAATTGTTGCATTTTGAATACAGGATAAACGAAATTAAAAAAAATTAATAATTAGAAAAAAAAAATTTTTTGACCAAAAAATTTGGAATGGGGTGTTAACCCATCAAAATTTAGAATTTTTTGAAAAAAAAAGTATTTTTAATTAACTGTTTTAATTAATAGAAGGGCAAAATCTGATAATAATAAGCTTTTTCTTTTTTAATTTACACAAATATTTTCGGAGATATCGGCTTTTGAAAATGGACCTCACCTAAAGGGGGGTTTCGCCTATATCTCGATAACGACTTGTTCTATACAACCGATTTAAAGAGAAAATTGTTGCATTTTGAATACAGGATAAACGAAATTAAAAAAAATTAATAATTAGAAAAAAAAATTTTTTGATCAAAAAATTTGGAAAGGGGTTAACCCATCAAAATTTTGAATTTTTTGAAAAAAAAAATATTTTTAATTAACTGTTTTAATTAATAGAAGGGCAAAATCTGATAATAATAAGCTTTTTCTTTTTTAATTTACACAAATATTTTCGGAGATATCGGCTTTTGAAAATGGACCTCATCTAAAGGGGGTTTTCGCCTATATCTCGATAACGACTTGATCTATACAACCGATTTAAAGAGCAAATTGTTGCATTTTGAATACAGGATAAACGAAATTAAAAAAAATTAATAATTAGAAAAAAAAATTTTTTGACCAAAAAATTTGGAAAGGGGTTAACCCATCAAAATTTTGAATTTTTTTAAAAAAAAAAAATAATTAATATTAACTGTTCTAATTAATAGAAGGGCAAAATCTGATAATAATAATCTTTTTCTTTTTTAATTTACACAAATATTTTCGGAGATATCGGCTTTTGAAAATGGACCTCACCTAAAGGGGGTTTTCGCCTATATCTCGATAAGACTTGTTCTATACAACCGATTTAAAGAGAAAATTGTTGCATTTTGAATACAGGATAAACGAAATTAAAAAAAATTAATAATTAGAAAAAAAAATTTTTTGATCAAAAAATTTGGAAAGGGGTTAACCCATCAAAATTTTGAATTTTTTGAAAAAAAAATATTTTTAATTAAACTATTTTAATTAATAGAAGGGCAAAATCTGATGATAATAAGCTTTTTCTTTTTTAATTTACACAAATATTTTCGGAGATATCGGCTTTTGAAAATGGACCTCATCTAAAGGGGGTTTTCGCCTATATCTCTATAACGACTTGATCTATACAACCGATTTAAAGAGCAAATTGTTGCATTTTGAATACAGGGTAAACGAAATTAAAAAAAATTAATAATTAGAAAAAAAAATTTTTTGACCAAAAAATTTGGAAAGGGGTTAACCCATCAAAATTTTGAATTTTTTGAAAAAAAAATATTTTTAATGAAACAATTTTAATTAATAGAAGGGCAAAATCTGATAATAATAAGCTTTTTCTTTTTTAATTTACACAAATATTTTCGGAGATATCGGCTTTTGAAAATGGACCTCATCTAAAGGGGGTTTTCGCCTATATCTCGATAACGACTTGTTCTATACAACCGATTTAAAGAGAAAATTGTTGCATTTTGAATACAGGATAAACGAAATTAAAAAAAAATTAATAATTAGAAAAAAAATTTTTTGATCAAAAATTTTGGAAAGGGGTGTTAAAACCCATCAAAATTTAGAATTTTTTGAAAAAAAAGTATTTTTAATTAACTGTTTTAATTAATAGAAGGGCAAAATCTGATAATAATAAGCTTTTTCTTTTTTAATTTACACAAATATTTTCGGAGATATCGGCTTTTGAAAATGGACCTCACCTAAAGGGGGTTTCGCCTATATCTCGATAACGACTTGTTCTATACAACCGATTTAAAGAGAAAATTGTTGCATTTTGAATACAGGATAAACGAAATTAAAAAAAAATAATAATTAGAAAAAAAAATTTTTGACCAAAAAATTTGGAAAGGGGTTAGTTAACCCATCAAAATTTTGAATTTTTTGAAAAAAAAAATATTTTTAATTAACTGTTTTAATTAATAGAAGGGCAAAATCTGATAATAATAAGCTTTTTCTTTTTTAATTTACACAAATATTTTCGGAGATATCGGCTTTTGAAAATGGACCTCACCTAAAGGGGGTTTTCGCCTATATCTCGATAACGACTTGTTCTATACAACCGATTTAAAGAGAAAATTGTTGCATTTTGAATACAGGATAAACGAAATTAAAAAAATTAATAATTAGAAAAAAAAAATTTTTGATCAAAAAATTTGGAAAGGGGTTAACCCATCAAAATTTAGAATTTTTTGAAAAAAAAAGTATTTTTAATTAACTGTTTTAATTAATAGAAGGGCAAAATCTGATAATAATAAGCTTTTTCTTTTTTAATTTACACAAATATTTTCGGAGATATCGGCTTTTGAAAATGGACCTCATCTAAAGGGGGTTTTCGCCTATATCTCGATAACGACTTGATCTATACAACCGATTTAAAGAGCAAATTGTTGCATTTTGAATACAGGATAAACGAAATTAAAAAAAAATTAATAATTAGAAAAAAAAATTTTTTGACCAAAAAATTTGGAAAGGGGTTAACCCATCAAAATTTTGAATTTTTTTAAAAAAAAAAATAATTAATATTAACTGTTTTAATTAATAGAAGGGCAAAATCTGATAATAATAAGCTTTTTCTTTTTTAATTTACACAAATATTTTCGGAGATATCGGCTTTTGAAAATGGACCTCACCTAAAGGGGGTTTTCGCCTATATCTCGATAACGACTTGTTCTATACAACCGATTTAAAGAGAAAATTGTTGCATTTTGAATACAGGATAAACGAAATTAAAAAAAATTAATAATTAGAAAAAAAAATTTTTTGATCAAAAAATTTGGAAAGGGGTTAACCCATCAAAATTTTGAATTTTTTGAAAAAAAAATATTTTTAATTAAACTATTTTAATTAATAGAAGGGCAAAATCTGATGATAATAAGCTTTTTCTTTTTTAATTTACACAAATATTTTCGGAGATATCGGCTTTTGAAAATGGACCTCATCTAAAGGGGGTTTTCGCCTATATCTCTATAACGACTTGATCTATACAACCGATTTAAAGAGCAAATTGTTGCATTTTGAATACAGGGTAAACGAAATTAAAAAAAATTAATAATTAGAAAAAAAATTTTTTGACCAAAAAATTTGGAAAGGGGTTAACCCATCAAAATTTTGAATTTTTTGAAAAAAAAAATATTTTTAATTAACTGTTTTAATTAATAGAAGGGCAAAATCTGATAATAATAAGCTTTTTCTTTTTTAATTTACACAAATATTTTCGGAGATATCGGCTTTTGAAAATGGACCTCATCTAAAGGGGGTTTTCGCCTATATCTCGATAACGACTTGATCTATACAACCGATTTAAAGAGCAAATTGTTGCATTTTGAATACAGGATAAACGAAATTAAAAAAAATTAATAATTAGAAAAAAAAATTTTTTGACCAAAAAATTTGGAAAGGGGTTAACCCATCAAAATTTTGAATTTTTTGAAAAAAAAAATATTTTTAATTAACTGTTTTAATTAATAGAAGGGCAAAATCTGATAATAATAAGCTTTTTCTTTTTTAATTTACACAAATATTTTCGGAGATATCGGCTTTTGAAAATGGACCTCACCTAAAGGGGGTTTTCGCCTATATCTCGATAACGACTTGATCTATACAACCGATTTAAAGAGCAAATTGTTGCATTTTGAATACAGGATAAACGAAATTAAAAAAAATTAATAATTAGAAAAAAAAAATTTTTTGACCAAAAAATTTGGAAAGGGGTGTTAACCCATCAAAATTTAGAATTTTTTGAAAAAAAAAGTATTTTTAATTAACTGTTTTAATTAATAGAAGGGCAAAATCTGATAATAATAAGCTTTTTCTTTTTTAATTTACACAAATATTTTCGGAGATATCGGCTTTTGAAAATGGACCTCACCTAAAGGGGGTTTTCGCCTATATCTCGATAACGACTTGTTCTATACAACCGATTTAAAGAGAAAATTGTTGCATTTTGAATACAGGATAAACGAAATTAAATCTAAAGGGGGTTTTCGCCTATATCTCTATAACGACTTGATCTATACAACCGATTTAAAGAGCAAATTGTTGCATTTTGAATACAGGGTAAACGAAATTAAAAAAAATTAATAATTAGAAAAAAAAATTTTTTGACCAAAAAATTTGGAAAGGGGTTAACCCATCAAAATTTTGAATTTTTTGAAAAAAAAAATATTTTTAATTAACTGTTTTAATTAATAGAAGGGCAAAATCTGATAATAATAAGCTTTTTCTTTTTTAATTTACACAAATATTTTCGGAGATATCGGCTTTTGAAAATGGACCTCACCTAAAGGGGGTTTTCGCCTATATCTCGATAACGACTTGTTCTATACAACCGATTTAAAGAGAAAATTGTTGCATTTTGAATACAGGATAAACGAAATTAAAAAAAATTAATAATTAGAAAAAAAAATTTTTTGATCAAAAAATTTGGAAAGGGGTTAAACCCATCAAAATTTTGAATTTTTTTTAAAAAAAAAATATTTTTAATTAACTGTTTTAATTAATAGAAGGGCAAAATCTGATAATAATAAGCTTTTTCTTTTTTAATTTACACAAATATTTTCGGAGATATCGGCTTTTGAAAATGGACCTCACCTAAAGGGGGTTTTCGCCTATATCTCGATAACGACTTGTTCTATACAACCGATTTAAAGAGAAAATTGTTGCATTTTGAATACAGGATAAACGAAATTAAAAAAAATTAATAATTAGAAAAAAAAATTTTTTGATCAAAAAATTTGGAAAGGGGTTAACCCATCAAAATTTTGAATTTTTTGAAAAAAAAAATATTTTTAATTAAACTATTTTAATTAATAGAAGGGCAAAATCTGATGATAATAAGCTTTTTCTTTTTTAATTTACACAAATATTTTCGGA
The DNA here is from genome assembly GCA_963513945.1 of Hydrotaea diabolus. Lineage (NCBI taxonomy): Eukaryota > Metazoa > Arthropoda > Insecta > Diptera > Muscidae > Hydrotaea > Hydrotaea diabolus. Next base: position 8,183,146 of record OY740718.1, read on the forward strand.
GATATCGGCTTTTGAAAATGGACCTCATCTAAAGGGGGTTTTCGCCTATATCTCTATAACGACTTGATCTATACAACCGATTTAAAGAGCAAATTGTTGCATTTTGAATACAGGGTAAACGAAATTAAAAAAAATTAATAATTAGAAAAAAAATTTTTTGACCAAAAAATTTGGAAAGGGGTTAACCCATCAAAATTTTGAATTTTTTGAAAAAAAAAATATTTTTAATTAACTGTTTTAATTAATAGAAGGGCAAAATCTGATAATAATAAGCTTTTTCTTTTTTAATTTACACAAATATTTTCGGAGATATCGGCTTTTGAAAATGGACCTCACCTAAAGGGGGTTTTCGCCTATATCTCGATAACGACTTGATCTATACAACCGATTTAAAGAGCAAATTGTTGCATTTTGAATACAGGATAAACGAAATTAAAAAAAATTAATAATTAGAAAAAAAAAATTTTTTGACCAAAAAATTTGGAAAGGGGTGTTAACCCATCAAAATTTAGAATTTTTTGAAAAAAAAAGTATTTTTAATTAACTGTTTTAATTAATAGAAGGGCAAAATCTGATAATAATAAGCTTTTTCTTTTTTAATTTACACAAATATTTTCGGAGATATCGGCTTTTGAAAATGGACCTCACCTAAAGGGGGTTTTCGCCTATATCTCGATAACGACTTGTTCTATACAACCGATTTAAAGAGAAAATTGTTGCATTTTGAATACAGGATAAACGAAATTAAATCTAAAGGGGGTTTTCGCCTATATCTCTATAACGACTTGATCTATACAACCGATTTAAAGAGCAAATTGTTGCATTTTGAATACAGGGTAAACGAAATTAAAAAAAATTAATAATTAGAAAAAAAAATTTTTTGACCAAAAAATTTGGAAAGGGGTTAACCCATCAAAATTTTGAATTTTTTGAAAAAAAAAATATTTTTAATTAACTGTTTTAATTAATAGAAGGGCAAAATCTGATAATAATAAGCTTTTTCTTTTTTAATTTACACAAATATTTTCGGAGATATCGGCTTTTGAAAATGGACCTCACCTAAAGGGGGTTTTCGCCTATATCTCGATAACGACTTGTTCTATACAACCGATTTAAAGAGAAAATTGTTGCATTTTGAATACAGGATAAACGAAATTAAAAAAAATTAATAATTAGAAAAAAAAATTTTTTGATCAAAAAATTTGGAAAGGGGTTAAACCCATCAAAATTTTGAATTTTTTTTAAAAAAAAAATATTTTTAATTAACTGTTTTAATTAATAGAAGGGCAAAATCTGATAATAATAAGCTTTTTCTTTTTTAATTTACACAAATATTTTCGGAGATATCGGCTTTTGAAAATGGACCTCACCTAAAGGGGGTTTTCGCCTATATCTCGATAACGACTTGTTCTATACAACCGATTTAAAGAGAAAATTGTTGCATTTTGAATACAGGATAAACGAAATTAAAAAAAATTAATAATTAGAAAAAAAAATTTTTTGATCAAAAAATTTGGAAAGGGGTTAACCCATCAAAATTTTGAATTTTTTTTAAAAAAAAAATATTTTTAACTAACTGTTTTAATTAATAGAAGGGCAAAATCTGATAATAATAAGCTTTTTCTTTTTTAATTTACACAAATATTTTCGGAGATATCGGCTTTTGAAAATGGACCTCACCTAAAGGGGGTTTTCGCCTATATCTCGATAACGACTTGTTCTATACAACCGATTTAAAGAGAAAATTGTTGCATTTTGAATACAGGATAAACGAAATTAAAAAAAATTAATAATTAGAAAAAAAAATTTTTTGATCAAAAAATTTGGAAAGGGGTTAACCCATCAAAATTTTGAATTTTTTGAAAAAAAAAATATTTTTAATTAACTGTTTTAATTAATAGAAGGGCAAAATCTGATAATAATAAGCTTTTTCTTTTTTAATTTACACAAATATTTTCGGAGATATCGGCTTTTGAAAATGGACCTCACCTAAAGGGGGTTTTCGCCTATATCTTGATAACGACTTGTTCTATACAACCGATTTAAAGAGAAAATTGTTGCATTTTGAATACAGGATAAACGAAATTAAAAAAAATTAATAATTAGAAAAAAATTTTTTTTGAAAATATTTTTAATTAACTGTTTTAATTAATAGAAGGGCAAAATCTGATAATAATAAGCTTTTTCTTTTTTAATTTACACAAATATTTTCGGAGATATCGGCTTTTGAAAATGGACCTCACCTAAAGGGGGTTTTCGCCTATATCTCGATAACGACTTGTTCTATACAACCGATTTAAAGAGAAAATTGTTGCATTTTGAATACAGGATAAACGAAATTAAAAAAATTAATAATTAGAAAAAAAAATTTTTTGATCAAAAAATTTGGAAAGGGGTTAAACTATCAAAATTTTGAATTTTTTGAAAAAAAAAATATTTTTAATAAATAATTTTTAATTAACTGTTTTAATTAATAGAAGGGCAAAATCTGATAATAATAAGCTTTTTCTTTTTTAATGGACCTCACCTAAAGGGGGTTTTCGCCTATATCTCGATAACGACTTGATCTATACAACCGATTTATAGAGCAAATTGTTGCATTTTGAATACAGGATAAACGAAATTAAAAAAAATTAATAACTAGAAAAAAAAAATTTTGATCAAAAAATTTGGAAAGGGGTTAACCCATCAAAATTTAGAATTTTTCGAAAAAAAATATTTTTAATTAACTGTTTTAATTAATAGAAGGGCAAAATCTGATAATAATAAGCTTTTTCTTTTTTAATTTACACAAATATTTTCGGAGATATCGGCTTTTGAAAATGGACCTCACCTAAAGGGGGTTTTCGCCTATATCTCGATAACGACTTGTTCTATACAACCGATTTAAAGAGAAAATTGTTGCATTTTGAATACAGGATAAACGAAATTAAAAAAAATTAATAATTAGAAAAAAAAATTTTTTGATCAAAAAATTTGGAAAGGGGTTAACCCATCAAAATTTTGAATTTTTTGAAAATAAAATATTTTTAATGAAACAATTTTAATTAATAGAAGGGCAAAATCTGATAATAATAAGCTTTTTCTTTTTTAATTTACACAAATATTTTCGGAGATATCGGCTTTTGAAAATGGACCTCATCTAAAGGGGGTTTTCGCCTATATCTCGATAACGACTTGTTCTATACAACCGATTTAAAGAGAAAATTGTTGCATTTTGAATACAGGATAAACGAAATTAAAAAAAAATTAATAATTAGAAAAAAAATTTTTTGATCAAAAATTTTGGAAAGGGGTGTTAAAACCCATCAAAATTTAGAATTTTTTGAAAAAAAAGTATTTTTAATTAACTGTTTTAATTAATAGAAGGGCAAAATCTGATAATAATAAGCTTTTTCTTTTTTAATTTACACAAATATTTTCGGAGATATCGGCTTTTGAAAATGGACCTCACCTAAAGGGGGTTTTCGCCTATATCTCGATAACGACTTGTTCTATACAACCGATTTAAAGAGAAAATTGTTGCATTTTGAATACAGGATAAACGAAATTAAAAAAAAATAATAATTAGAAAAAAAAATTTTTGACCAAAAAATTTGGAAAGGGGTTAACCCATCAAAATTTTGAATTTTTTGAAAAAAAAAATATTTTTAATTAACTGTTTTAATTAATAGAAGGGCAAAATCTGATAATAATAAGCTTTTTCTTTTTTAATTTACACAAATATTTTCGGAGATATCGGCTTTTGAAAATGGACCTCACCTAAAGGGGGTTTTCGCCTATATCTCGATAACGACTTGTTCTATACAACCGATTTAAAGAGAAAATTGTTGCATTTTGAATACAGGATAAACGAAATTAAAAAAATTAATAATTAGAAAAAAAAATTTTTTGATCAAAAAATTTGGAAAGGGGTTAACCCATCAAAATTTTGAATTTTTTGAAAAAAAAAATATTTTTAATTAACTGTTTTAATTAATAGAAGGGCAAAATCTGATAATAATAAGCTTTTTCTTTTTTAATTTACACAAATATTTTCGGAGATATCGGCTTTTGAAAATGGACCTCATCTAAAGGGGGTTTTCGCCTATATCTCGATAACGACTTGATCTATACAACCGATTTAAAGAGCAAATTGTTGCATTTTGAATACAGGATAAACGAAATTAAAAAAAATTAATAATTAGAAAAAAAAATTTTTTGACCAAAAAATTTGGAAAGGGGTTAACCCATCAAAATTTTGAATTTTTTTAAAAAAAAAAAATAATTAATATTAACTGTTTTAATTAATAGAAGGGCAAAATCTGATAATAATAAGCTTTTTCTTTTTTAATTTACACAAATATTTTCGGAGATATCGGCTTTTGAAAATGGACCTCACCTAAAGGGGGTTTTCGCCTATATCTCGATAACGACTTGTTCTATACAACCGATTTAAAGAGAAAATTGTTGCATTTTGAATACAGGATAAACGAAATTAAAAAAAATTAATAATTAGAAAAAAAAATTTTTTGATCAAAAAATTTGGAAAGGGGTTAACCCATCAAAATTTTGAATTTTTTGAAAAAAAAATATTTTTAATTAAACTATTTTAATTAATAGAAGGGCAAAATCTGATGATAATAAGCTTTTTCTTTTTTAATTTACACAAATATTTTCGGAGATATCGGCTTTTGAAAATGGACCTCATCTAAAGGGGGTTTTCGCCTATATCTCTATAACGACTTGATCTATACAACCGATTTAAAGAGCAAATTGTTGCATTTTGAATACAGGGTAAACGAAATTAAAAAAAATTAATAATTAGAAAAAAAATTTTTTGACCAAAAAATTTGGAAAGGGGTTAACCCATCAAAATTTTGAATTTTTTGAAAAAAAAATATTTTTAATTAAACTATTTTAATTAATAGAAGGGCAAAATCTGATGATAATAAGCTTTTTCTTTTTTAATTTACACAAATATTTTCGGAGATATCGGCTTTTGAAAATGGACCTCATCTAAAGGGGGTTTTCGCCTATATCTCTATAACGACTTGATCTATACAACCGATTTAAAGAGCAAATTGTTGCATTTTGAATACAGGGTAAACGAAATTAAAAAAAATTAATAATTAGAAAAAAAATTTTTTGACCAAAAAATTTGGAAAGGGGTTAACCCATCAAAATTTTGAATTTTTTGAAAAAAAAAATATTTTTAATTAACTGTTTTAATTAATAGAAGGGCAAAATCTGATAATAATAAGCTTTTTCTTTTTTAATTTACACAAATATTTTCGGAGATATCGGCTTTTGAAAATGGACCTCATCTAAAGGGGGTTTTCGCCTATATCTCGATAACGACTTGATCTATACAACCGATTTAAAGAGCAAATTGTTGCATTTTGAATACAGGATAAACGAAATTAAAAAAAATTAATAATTAGAAAAAAAAATTTTTTGACCAAAAAATTTGGAAAGGGGTTAACCCATCAAAATTTTGAATTTTTTGAAAAAAAAAATATTTTTAATTAACTGTTTTAATTAATAGAAGGGCAAAATCTGATAATAATAAGCTTTTTCTTTTTTAATTTACACAAATATTTTCGGAGATATCGGCTTTTGAAAATGGACCTCACCTAAAGGGGGTTTTCGCCTATATCTCGATAACGACTTGATCTATACAACCGATTTAAAGAGCAAATTGTTGCATTTTGAATACAGGATAAACGAAATTAAAAAAAATTAATAATTAGAAAAAAAAAATTTTTTGACCAAAAAATTTGGAAAGGGGTGTTAACCCATCAAAATTTAGAATTTTTTGAAAAAAAAAGTATTTTTAATTAACTGTTTTAATTAATAGAAGGGCAAAATCTGATAATAATAAGCTTTTTCTTTTTTAATTTACACAAATATTTCGGAGATATCGGCTTTTGAAAATGGACCTCACCTAAAGGGGGTTTTCGCCTATATCTCGATAACGACTTGTTCTATACAACCGATTTAAAGAGAAAATTGTTGCATTTTGAATACAGGATAAACGAAACTAAATCTAAAGGGGGTTTTCGCCTATATCTCTATAACGACTTGATCTATACAACCGATTTAAAGAGCAAATTGTTGCATTTTGAATACAGGGTAAACGAAATTAAAAAAAATTAATAATTAGAAAAAAAAATTTTTTGACCAAAAAATTTGGAAAGGGGTTAACCCATCAAAATTTTGAATTTTTTGAAAAAAAAAATATTTTTAATTAACTGTTTTAATTAATAGAAGGGCAAAATCTGATAATAATAAGCTTTTTCTTTTTTAATTTACACAAATATTTTCGGAGATATCGGCTTTTGAAAATGGACCTCACCTAAAGGGGGTTTTCGCCTATATCTCGATAACGACTTGTTCTATACAACCGATTTAAAGAGAAAATTGTTGCATTTTGAATACAGGATAAACGAAATTAAAAAAAAATTAATAATTAGAAAAAAAATTTTTTGATCAAAAATTTTGGAAAGGGGTGTTAAAACCCATCAAAATTTAGAATTTTTTGAAAAAAAAGTATTTTTAATTAACTGTTTTAATTAATAGAAGGGCAAAATCTGATAATAATAAGCTTTTTCTTTTTTAATTTACACAAATATTTTCGGAGATATCGGCTTTTGAAAATGGACCTCACCTAAAGGGGGTTTTCGCCTATATCTCGATAACGACTTGTTCTATACAACCGATTTAAAGAGAAAATTGTTGCATTTTGAATACAGGATAAACGAAATTAAAAAAAAATAATAATTAGAAAAAAAAATTTTTGACCAAAAAATTTGGAAAGGGGTTAACCCATCAAAATTTTGAATTTTTTGAAAAAAAAAATATTTTTAATTAACTGTTTTAATTAATAGAAGGGCAAAATCTGATAATAATAAGCTTTTTCTTTTTTAATTTACACAAATATTTTCGGAGATATCGGCTTTTGAAAATGGACCTCACCTAAAGGGGGTTTTCGCCTATATCTCGATAACGACTTGTTCTATACAACCGATTTAAAGAGAAAATTGTTGCATTTTGAATACAGGATAAACGAAATTAAAAAAATTAATAATTAGAAAAAAAAATTTTTTGATCAAAAAATTTGGAAAGGGGTTAACCCATCAAAATTTTGAATTTTTTGAAAAAAAAAATATTTTTAATTAACTGTTTTAATTAATAGAAGGGCAAAATCTGATAATAATAAGCTTTTTCTTTTTTAATTTACACAAATATTTTCGGAGATATCGGCTTTTGAAAATGGACCTCATCTAAAGGGGGTTTTCGCCTATATCTCGATAACGACTTGATCTATACAACCGATTTAAAGAGCAAATTGTTGCATTTTGAATACAGGATAAACGAAATTAAAAAAAATTAATAATTAGAAAAAAAAATTTTTTGACCAAAAAATTTGGAAAGGGGTTAACCCATCAAAATTTTGAATTTTTTTAAAAAAAAAAAATAATTAATATTAACTGTTTTAATTAATAGAAGGGCAAAATCTGATAATAATAAGCTTTTTCTTTTTTAATTTACACAAATATTTTCGGAGATATCGGCTTTTGAAAATGGACCTCACCTAAAGGGGGTTTTCGCCTATATCTCGATAACGACTTGTTCTATACAACCGATTTAAAGAGAAAATTGTTGCATTTTGAATACAGGATAAACGAAATTAAAAAAAATTAATAATTAGAAAAAAAAATTTTTTGATCAAAAAATTTGGAAAGGGGTTAACCCATCAAAATTTTGAATTTTTTGAAAAAAAAATATTTTTAATTAAACTATTTTAATTAATAGAAGGGCAAAATCTGATGATAATAAGCTTTTTCTTTTTTAATTTACACAAATATTTTCGGAGATATCGGCTTTTGAAAATGGACCTCATCTAAAGGGGGTTTTCGCCTATATCTCTATAACGACTTGATCTATACAACCGATTTAAAGAGCAAATTGTTGCATTTTGAATACAGGGTAAACGAAATTAAAAAAAATTAATAATTAGAAAAAAAATTTTTTGACCAAAAAATTTGGAAAGGGGTTAACCCATCAAAATTTTGAATTTTTTGAAAAAAAAAATATTTTTAATTAACTGTTTTAATTAATAGAAGGGCAAAATCTGATAATAATAAGCTTTTTCTTTTTTAATTTACACAAATATTTTCGGAGATATCGGCTTTTGAAAATGGACCTCATCTAAAGGGGGTTTTCGCCTATATCTCGATAACGACTTGATCTATACAACCGATTTAAAGAGCAAATTGTTGCATTTTGAATACAGGATAAACGAAATTAAAAAAAATTAATAATTAGAAAAAAAAATTTTTTGACCAAAAAATTTGGAAAGGGGTTAACCCATCAAAATTTTGAATTTTTTGAAAAAAAAAATATTTTTAATTAACTGTTTTAATTAATAGAAGGGCAAAATCTGATAATAATAAGCTTTTTCTTTTTTAATTTACACAAATATTTTCGGAGATATCGGCTTTTGAAAATGGACCTCACCTAAAGGGGGTTTTCGCCTATATCTCGATAACGACTTGATCTATACAACCGATTTAAAGAGCAAATTGTTGCATTTTGAATACAGGATAAACGAAATTAAAAAAAATTAATAATTAGAAAAAAAAAATTTTTTGACCAAAAAATTTGGAAAGGGGTTAACCCATCAAAATTTAGAATTTTTTGAAAAAAAAAGTATTTTTAATTAACTGTTTTAATTAATAGAAGGGCAAAATCTGATAATAATAAGCTTTTTCTTTTTTAATTTACACAAATATTTCGGAGATATCGGCTTTTGAAAATGGACCTCACCTAAAGGGGGTTTTCGCCTATATCTCGATAACGACTTGTTCTATACAACCGATTTAAAGAGAAAATTGTTGCATTTTGAATACAGGATAAACGAAACTAAATCTAAAGGGGGTTTTCGCCTATATCTCTATAACGACTTGATCTATACAACCGATTTAAAGAGCAAATTGTTGCATTTTGAATACAGGGTAAACGAAATTAAAAAAAATTAATAATTAGAAAAAAAAATTTTTTGACCAAAAAATTTGGAAAGGGGTTAACCCATCAAAATTTTGAATTTTTTGAAAAAAAAAATATTTTTAATTAACTGTTTTAATTAATAGAAGGGCAAAATCTGATAATAATAAGCTTTTTCTTTTTTAATTTACACAAATATTTTCGGAGATATCGGCTTTTGAAAATGGACCTCACCTAAAGGGGGTTTTCGCCTATATCTCGATAACGACTTGTTCTATACAACCGATTTAAAGAGAAAATTGTTGCATTTTGAATACAGGATAAACGAAATTAAAAAAAATTAATAATTAGAAAAAAAAAATTTTTGATCAAAAAATTTGGAAAGGGGTTAACCCATCAAAATTTTGAATTTTTTTTAAAAAAAAAATATTTTTAATTAACTGTTTTAATTAATAGAAGGGCAAAATCTGATAATAATAAGCTTTTTCTTTTTTAATTTACACAAATATTTTCGGAGATATCGGCTTTTGAAAATGGACCTCACCTAAAGGGGGTTTTCGCCTATATCTCGATAACGACTTGTTCTATACAACCGATTTAAAGAGAAAATTGTTGCATTTTGAATACAGGATAAACGAAATTAAAAAAAATTAATAATTAGAAAAAAAAATTTTTTGATCAAAAAATTTGGAAAGGGGTTAACCCATCAAAATTTTGAATTTTTTTTAAAAAAAAAATATTTTTAATTAACTGTTTTAATTAATAGAAGGGCAAAATCTGATAATAATAAGCTTTTTCTTTTTTAATTTACACAAATATTTTCGGAGATATCGGCTTTTGAAAATGGACCTCACCTAAAGGGGGTTTTCGCCTATATCTCGATAACGACTTGTTCTATACAACCGATTTAAAGAGAAAATTGTTGCATTTTGAATACAGGATAAACGAAATTAAAAAAATTAATAATTAGAAAAAAAAATTTTTTGATCAAAAAATTTGGAAAGGGGTTAAACTATCAAAATTTTGAATTTTTTGAAAAAAAAAATATTTTTAATAAATAATTTTTAATTAACTGTTTTAATTAATAGAAGGGCAAAATCTGATAATAATAAGCTTTTTCTTTTTTAATGGACCTCACCTAAAGGGGGTTTTCGCCTATATCTCGATAACGACTTGATCTATACAACCGATTTATAGAGCAAATTGTTGCATTTTGAATACAGGATAAACGAAATTAAAAAAAATTAATAACTAGAAAAAAAAAATTTTGATCAAAAAATTTGGAAAGGGGTTAACCCATCAAAATTTAGAATTTTTCGAAAAAAAATATTTTTAATTAACTGTTTTAATTAATAGAAGGGCAAAATCTGATAATAATAAGCTTTTTCTTTTTTAATTTACACAAATATTTTCGGAGATATCGGCCTTTGAAAATGGACCTCACCTAAAGGGGGTTTTCACCTATATCTCGATAACGACTTGATCTATACAACCGATTTAAAGAGCAAATTGTTGCATTTTGAATACAGGATAAACGAAATTAAAAAAAAATAATAATTAGAAAAAAAAAATTTTTGATCAATAAATTTGGAAAGGGGTTAACCCATCAAAATTTTGAATTTTTTGAAAAAAAAAATATTTTTAATTAACTGTTTTAATTAATAGAAGGGCAAAATCTGATAATAATAAGCTTTTTCTTTTTTAATTTACACAAATATTTTCGGAGATATCGGCTTTTGAAAATGGACCTCACCTAAAGGGGGTTTTCGCCTATATCTCGATAACGACTTGATCTATACAACCGATTTATAGAGCAAATTGTTGCATTTTGAATACAGGATAAACGAAATTAAAAAAAAATTAATAACTAGAAAAAAAAATTTTTTGACCAAAAAATTTGGAAAGGGGTTAACCCATCAAAATTTTGAATTTTTTGAAAAAAAAATATTTTTAATTAACTGTTTTAATTAATAGAAGGGCAAAATCTGATATTAATAAGCTTTTTCTTTTTTAATTTACACAAATATTTTCGGAGATATCGGCTTTTGAAAATGGACCTCACCTAAAGGGGGTTTTCGCCTATATCTCGATAACGACTTGTTCTATACAACCGATTTAAAGAGAAAATTGTTGCATTTTGAATACAGGATAAACGAAATTAAAAAAAATTAATAATTAGAAAAAAAAATTTTTTGATCAAAAAATTTGGAAAGGGGTTAACCCATCAAAATTTTGAATTTTTTGAAAAAAAAATATTTTTAATTAAACTATTTTAATTAATAGAAGGGCAAAATCTGATGATAATAAGCTTTTTCTTTTTTAATTTACACAAATATTTTCGGAGATATCGGCTTTTGAAAATGGACCTCATCTAAAGGGGGTTTTCGCCTATATCTCTATAACGACTTGATCTATACAACCGATTTAAAGAGCAAATTGTTGCATTTTGAATACAGGGTAAACGAAATTAAAAAAAATTAATAATTAGAAAAAAAATTTTTTGACCAAAAAATTTGGAAAGGGGTTAACCCATCAAAATTTTGAATTTTTTGAAAAAAAAAATATTTTTAATTAACTGTTTTAATTAATAGAAGGGCAAAATATGATAATAATAAGCTTTTTCTTTTTTAATTTACACAAATATTTTCGGAGATATCGGCTTTTGAAAATGGACCTCACCTAAAGGGGGTTTTCGCCTATATCTCGATAACGACTTGTTCTATACAACCGATTTAAAGAGAAAATTGTTGCATTTTGAATACAGGATAAACGAAATTAAAAAAAAATTAATAATTAGAAAAAAAAAATTTTTGATCAAAAAATTTGGAAAGGGGTTAACCCATCAAAATTTTGAATTTTTTGAAAAAAAAAATATTTTTAATTAACAGTTTTAATTAATAGAAGGGCAAAATCTGATAATAATAAGCTTTTTCTTTTTTAATTTACACAAATATTTTCGGAGATATCGGCTTTTGAAAATGGACCTCACCTAAAGGGGGTTTTCGCCTATATCTCGATAACGACTTGATCTATACAACCGATTTATATTTTCGGAGATATCGGCTTTTGAAAATGGACCTCACCTAAAGGGGGTTTTCGCCTATATCTCGATAACGACTTGATCTATACAACCGATTTAAAGAGCAAATTGTTGCATTTTGAATACAGGATAAACGAAATTAAAAAAAATTAATAATTAGAAAAAAAAATTTTTTGATCAAAAAATTTGGAAAGGGGTTAACCCATCAAAATTTTGAATTTTTTGAAAAAAAAAATATTTTTAATTAAACAATTTTAATTAATAGAAGGGCAAAATCTGATGATAATAAGCTTTTTCTTTTTTAATTTACACAAATATTTTCGGAGATATCGGCTTTTGAAAATGGACCTCATCTAAAGGGGGTTTTCGCCTATATCTCTATAACGACTTGATCTATACAACCGATTTAAAGAGCAAATTGTTGCATTTTGAATACAGGGTAAACGAAATTAAAAAAAATTAATAATTAGAAAAAAAAATTTTTTGATCAAAAAATTTGGAAAGGGGTTAACCCATCAAAATTTTGAATTTTTTGAAAAAAAAATATTTTTAATTAACTGTTTTAATTAATAGAAGGGCAAAATCTGATAATAATAAGCTTTTTCTTTTTTAATTTACACAAATATTTTCGGAGATATCGGCTTTTGAAAATGGACCTCACCTAAAGGGGGTTTTCGCCTATATCTCGATAACGACTTGATCTATACAACCGATTTATAGAGCAAATTGTTGCATTTTGAATACAGGATAAACGAAATTAAAAAAAAATTAATAACTAGAAAAAAAAATTTTGATCAAAAAATTTGGAAAGGGGTTAACCCATCAAAATTTAGAATTTTTCGAAAAAAAAATATTTTTAATTAACTGTTTTAATTAATAGAAGGGCAAAATCTGATAATAATAAGCTTTTTCTTTTTTAATTTACACAAATATTTTCGGAGATATCGGCTTTTGAAAATGGACCTCACCTAAAGGGGGTTTTCACCTATATCTCGATAACGACTTGATCTATACAACCGATTTAAAGAGCAAATTGTTGCATTTTGAATACAGGATAAACGAAATTAAAAAAAAAATTAATAATTAGAAAAAAAAAATTTTTGATCAAAAAATTTGGAAAGGGGTTAACCCATCAAAATTTTGAATTTTTTGAAAAAAAAAATATTTTTAATTAACTGTTTTAATTAATAGAAGGGCAAAATCTGATATTAATAAGCTTTTTCTTTTTTAATTTACACAAATATTTTCGGAGATATCGGCTTTTGAAAATGGACCTCACCTAAAGGGGGTTTTCGCCTATATCTCGATAACGACTTGATCTATACAACCGATTTAAAGAGCAAATTGTTGCATTTTGAATACAGGATAAACGAAATTAAAAAAAATTAATAATTAGAAAAAAAAATTTTTTGATCAAAAAATTTGGAAAATTTAATTTTTTGAAAAAAAAATATTTTTAATTAACTGTTTTAATTAATAGAAGGGCAAAATATGATAATAATAAGCTTTTTCTTTTTTAATTTACACAAATATTTTCGGAGATATCGGCTTTTGAAAATGGACCTCACCTAAAGGGGGTTTTCGCATATATCTCGATAACGACTTGATCTATACAACCGATTTAAAGAGCAAATTGTTGCATTTTGAATACAGGGTAAACGAAATTAAAAAAAATTAATAATTAGAAAAAAAAATTTTTTGATCAAAAAATTTGGAAAGGGGTTAACCCATCAAAATTTTGAATTTTTTGAAAAAAAAAATATTTTTAATTAACTGTTTTAATTAATAGAAGGGCAAAATCTGATAATAATAAGCTTTTTCTTTTTTAATTTACACAAATATTTTCGGAGATATCGGCTTTTGAAAATGGACCTCATCTAAAGGGGGTTTTCGCCTATATCTCGATAACGACTTGTTCTATACAACCGATTTAAAGAGAAAATTGTTGCATTTTGAATACAGGATAAACGAAATTAAAAAAAATTAATAATTAGAAAAAAAAATGTTTTGATCAAAAAATTTGGAAAGGGGTTAACCCATCAAAATTTTGAATTTTTTGAAAAAAAAATATTTTTAATTAAACTATTTTAATTAATAGAAGGGCAAAATCTGATGATAATAAGCTTTTTCTTTTTTAATTTACACAAATATTTTCGGAGATATCGGCTTTTGAAAATGGACCTCATCTAAAGGGGGTTTTCGCCTATATCTCTATAACGACTTGATCTATACAACCGATTTAAAGAGCAAATTGTTGCATTTTGAATACAGGATAAACGAAATTAAAAAAAAATAATAATTAGAAAAAAAAAATTTTGACCAAAAAATTTGGAAAGGGGTTAACCCATCAAAATTTTGAATTTTTTGAAAAAAAAAATATTTTTAATTAACTGTTTTAATTAATAGAAGGGCAAAATCTGATAATAATAAGCTTTTTCTTTTTTAATTTACACAAATATTTTCGGAGATATCGGCTTTTGAAAATGGACCTCACCTAAAGGGGGTTTTCGCCTATATCTCGATAACGACTTGTTCTATACAACCGATTTAAAGAGAAAATTGTTGCATTTTGAATACAGGATAAACGAAATTAAAAAAAATTAATAATTAGAAAAAAAAAATTTTTGAAAATATTTTTAATTAACTGTTTTAATTAATAGAAGGGCAAAATCTGATAATAATAAGCTTTTTCTTTTTTAATTTACACAAATATTTTCGGAGATATCGGCTTTTGAAAATGGACCTCACCTAAAGGGGGTTTTCGCCTATATCTCGATAACGACTTGTTCTATACAACCGATTTAAAGAGAAAATTGTTGCATTTTGAATACAGGATAAACGAAATTAAAAAAAATTAATAATTAGAAAAAAAATTTTTTTGATCAAAAAATTTGGAAAGGGGTTAAACCATCAAAATTTTGAATTTTTTGAAAAAAAAAATATTTTTAATAAATAATTTTTAATTAACTGTTTTAATTAATAGAAGGGCAAAATCTGATAATAATAAGCTTTTTCTTTTTTAATGGACCTCACCTAAAGGGGGTTTTCGCCTATATCTCGATAACGACTTGATCTATACAACCGATTTATAGAGCAAATTGTTGCATTTTGAATACAGGATAAACGAAATTAAAAAAAAATTAATAACTAGAAAAAAAATTTTTGATCAAAAAATTTGGTAATTCGAAAAAAAAATATTTTTAATTAACTGTTTTAATTAATAGAAGGGCAAAATCTGATAATAATAAGCTTTTTCTTTTTTAATTTACACAAATATTTTCGGAGATATCGGCTTATGAAAATGGACCTCACCTAAAGGGGGTTTTCACCTATATCTCGATAACGACTTGATCTATACAACCGATTTAAAGAGCAAATTGTTGCATTTTGAATACAGGATAAACGAAATTAAAAAAAAAATTAATAATTAGAAAAAAAAAATTGTTGATCAAAAAATTTGGAAAGGGGTTAACCCATCAAAATTTTGAATTTTTTGAAAAAAAAAATATTTTTAATTAACTGTTTTAATTAATAGAAGGGCAAAATCTGATAATAATAAGCTTTTTCTTTTTTAATTTACACAAATATTTTCGGAGATATCGGCTTTTGAAAATGGACCTCACCTAAAGGGGGTTTTCGCCTATATCTCGATAACGACTTGTTCTATACAACCGATTTAAAGAGAAAATTGTTGCATTTTGAATACAGGATAAACGAAATTAAAAAATATTAATAATTAGAAAAAAAAATTTTTTGATCAATAAATTTGGAAAGGGGTTAACCCATCAAAATTTTGAATTTTTTGAAAAAAAAATATTTTTAATTAACTGTTTTAATTAATAGAAGGGCAAAATCTGATAATAATAAGCTTTTTCTTTTTTAATTTACACAAATATTTTCGGAGATATCGGCTTTTGAAAATGGACCTCACCTAAAGGGGGTTTTCGCCTATATCTCGATAACGACTTGTTCTATACAACCGATTTAAAGAGAAAATTGTTGCATTTTGAATACAGGATAAACGAAATTAAAAAAAATTAATAATTAGAAAAAAAATTTTTTTGATCAAAAAATTTGGAAAGGGGTTAAACCATCAAAATTTTGAATTTTTTGAAAAAAAAAATATTTTTAATAAATAATTTTTAATTAACTGTTTTAATTAATAGAAGGGCAAAATCTGATAATAATAAGCTTTTTCTTTTTTAATGGACCTCACCTAAAGGGGGTTTTCGCCTATATCTCGATAACGACTTGATCTATACAACCGATTTATAGAGCAAATTGTTGCATTTTGAATACAGGATAAACGAAATTAAAAAAAAATTAATAACTAGAAAAAAAATTTTTGATCAAAAAATTTGGTAATTCGAAAAAAAAATATTTTTAATTAACTGTTTTAATTAATAGAAGGGCAAAATCTGATAATAATAAGCTTTTTCTTTTTTAATTTACACAAATATTTTCGGAGATATCGGCTTATGAAAATGGACCTCACCTAAAGGGGGTTTTCACCTATATCTCGATAACGACTTGATCTATACAACCGATTTAAAGAGCAAATTGTTGCATTTTGAATACAGGATAAACGAAATTAAAAAAAAAAATTAATAATTAGAAAAAAAAAATTGTTGATCAAAAAATTTGGAAAGGGGTTAACCCATCAAAATTTTGAATTTTTTGAAAAAAAAAATATTTTTAATTAACTGTTTTAATTAATAGAAGGGCAAAATCTGATAATAATAAGCTTTTTCTTTTTTAATTTACACAAATATTTTCGGAGATATCGGCTTTTGAAAATGGACCTCACCTAAAGGGGGTTTTCGCCTATATCTCGATAACGACTTGATCTATACAACCGATTTAAAGAGCAAATTGTTGCATTTTGAATACAGGATAAACGAAATTAAAAAAAATTAATAATTAGAAAAAAAAAATTTTTGATCAAAAAATTTGGAAAATTTAATTTTTTGAAAAAAAAAATATTTTTAATTAACTGTTTTAATTAATAGAAGGGCAAAATCTGATAATAATAAGCTTTTTCTTTTTTAATTTACACAAATATTTTCGGAGATATCGGCTTTTGAAAATGGACCTCACCTAAAGGGGGTTTTCGCCTATATCTCGATTACGACTTGTCCTATACAACCGATTTATAGAGCAAATTGTTGCATTTTGAATACAGGATAAACGAAATTAAAAAAAAATTTAATAATTAGAAAAAAAAAATTTTTGATCAAAAAATTTGGAATTTTTTGAAAAAAAAATATTTTTAATTAACTGTTTTAATTAATAGAAGGGCAAAATCTGATAATAATAAGCTTTTTCTTTTTTAATTTACACAAATATTTTCGGAGATATCGGCTTTTGAAAATGGACCTCACCTAAAGGAGGTTTTCGCCTATATCTCGATTACGACTTGTCCTATACAACCGATTTATAGAGCAAATTGTTGCATTTTGAATACAGGATAAACGAAATTAAAAAAAAATTTAATAATTAGAAGAAAAAAAATTTTTGATCAAAAAATTTGGAATTTTTTGAAAAAAAAATATTTTTAATTAACTGTTTTAATTAATAGAAGGGCAAAATCTGATAATAATAAGCTTTTTCTTTTTTAATTTACACAAATATTTTCGGAGATATCGGCTTTTGAAAATGGACCTTACCTAAAGGGGGTTTTCGCCTATATCTCGATAACGACTTGATCTATACAACCGATTTATAGAGCAAATTGTTGCATTTTGAATACAGGATAAACGAAATTAAAAAAAAATTTAATAATTAGAAAAAAAAATTTTGATCAAAAAATTTGGAAAGGGGTTAGTTAACCCATCAAAATTTTGAATTTTTTGAAAAAAAAAATATTTTTAATTAACTGTTTTAATTAATAGAAGGGCAAAATCTGATAATAATAAGCTTTTTCTTTTTTAATTTACACAAATATTTTCGGAGATATCGGCTTTTGAAAATGGACCTTACCTAAAGGGGGTTTTCGCCTATATCTCGATAACGACTTGATCTATACAACCGATTTATAGAGCAAATTGTTGCATTTTGAATACAGGATAAACGAAATTAAAAAAAATTTAATAATTAGAAAAAAAAAATTTTGATCAAAAAATTTGGAATTTTTTGAAAAAAAAAATATTTTTAATTAACTGTTTTAATTAATAGAAAGGCAAAAACTGATAATAATAAGCTTTTTCTTTTTTAATTTGCACAAATATTTTCAGATATCGGCTTTTAAAAATGTATATCTCGATAACGACACATTATATACAACCGATATAAAGTGCAATTTGTTGCATTTTGAAAGCATTTCAAACGTAATTAAAAAAGTTTTGAAAATTAGGAAGAAAAGAAGAAAAGTAGTAACCTATCAAAATTTTGAATTTAAAAACAAAAAAATATTCAAACAATTTTTATTTATTAATAGAAAGGCAAAAACTGATAAAAAAAAATAAGTTTTTTCTTTAATTTGCGCAAATATTTTTTTTCAAAATGGACCTCACTTAGCTACTAAAATATTATCAATATTATGATTATAAATAATTTCCCACGAAATATTTGTTCAAAAACATCCATAAAAACGCTCATATTTCAATTATAATTATCCATAGAAATTTGCAAACCCCCCCCTGCTGCCTGGTCAATAAAGCAGAACATATTTTAAATGAAAAAATCTTATTTTCTCACCCAAGCATCCTGTAAAGGAACTTACGAACACAAATCCGTGATGTTTCTTCATTGTCGGTTTCCATCCCTGTAACAGATAATTAGTTGTTATTTACAGGATACACTCGATAAATTTTCCACATTCGTTCGTTGTTCACCAATTTAAAATGCAAATTTCCAGTCACATTTCACTGACCCTCATCACTGTCAGGCCAACCCAGCCGGGGGGGGGGGGTTTGTACTGCACAACATCGATAAAGAAAACAACGTTCAATTTCCTATGTTTTCTTCCTTTTTTTAATCGGTGGTATATTTGGGCGAACAATTCAATTTGAAATCTAAGAAAAAACAAAACAAAATTAAAGTTCAAATTCTTGCTCTCTCGAAAAAGGATAAGCCGAGTGAATTGTATAAAATAAGTTGAGAAACGCAATCCTTTTTCTGTTTTTTTTTTGTATTGATATGGCGGTGCATAATTTAATCAAAGGTATTTTCGTTGTTTTTGTTTCGTCTTAACCCTTGTACCCTTTTGAAGAGTTTATCCTGTTCAAAATCTTCCGTAAAAGTATTCATTTATGCAAGCATTATAGAGTTCAAATAACTCGGGTAGCCATACAGAAAAAAGTCCTTTCTTATTTTATTCAACGATTTAAACCAAAATTTGGCCTCAAAAGGTCGCGTTATGCTTCACTGGCAATTTTGATAATGTCAGTAATAACCACTGCATTGCATACAACATGACAACAGCCATTTTGTAATTTCGTATAGAAAAGTTGTCTACCGTCAACTTGTTGTCAGTAATAACCACTGCATTGCATACAACATGACAACAGCCATTTTGTAATTTCGTATAGAAAAGTTGTCTACCGTCAACTTTTCGTATAGAAAAGTTGTCTACCGTCAACTTTTCGTATAGAAAAGTTGTCTACCGTCAACTTTTCGTATAGAAAAGTTGTCTACCGTCAACTTTTCGTATAGAAAAGTTGTCTACCGTCAACTTTTCGTATAGAAAAGTTGTCTACCGTCAACTTTTCGTATAGAAAAGTTGTCTACCGTCAACTTTTCGTATAGAAAAGTTGTCTACCGTCAACTTTTCGTATAGAAATGTTGTCTACCGTCAACTTTTCGTATAGAAAAGTTGCCCACCGACAACTTTTCCTAAAGAAAAATACACTCTTCAGATAGAAAATTGGCGTATCATCATTTTTTTCAAATAGAGACTTCCCATGGAAGTTCTAGCAAACAGCTGCATATTTTTTGGTACAATTGAGTTTTGATTAAGTAGTCGATAATTGGTGGGAAATGGTTCCCATAAAACTAAAAAGTAAGGACATTTTTAATCATCGTCTTTTTTCGAAGACATCTTTTTTCTTTCCGACCCGGAAGAGTTTTTTTTGGTCATATCTTATCGTCGTTTTTTTTAAGTTGTTGATCTAGATTTTTTTTTTTTGCTTTCATGGGAATGTGTCAATACGCTCCAAATTAAATTAAATCCAGTAACGCCTTTTCATTTTCTCCTTTTTCCTTTTCGTAGAGATCAAACATTATTGATTAGTCTAACACCTATCCCTCGTATAGAGACGACAGACGAGCGACCTAACTGGGTTATATTCTTGGGAGGAAGAGCCACAAATGAAGATACTAACTGTTGCTGAGAGAGAAAGGCAAAAATATCAATTACAACGGTTGCTTTGGTCAATTAAAATTGCAATCCTTTGCATGCCTTTCATTGGTGGAAAATAGAAATGAGTGTGAGAGAGAATTCTGGAATAAGCCATAAATTCCTTTACCTGTGCTGTGTTCATGTACGATTTCTCTTTTAAGAGCATATTTTGTTGCTACTCTCTGATATGCTCTGGTTTGTGTTGTTGTGTTGAATTTGGTATATAAACCCGGGGTGGATTTCAAAAGTCAGAGTATTCGGTAGTTAAGCGGCTGCATGAACACCTCGTAGCTCAGTAGCAATTCGAGTGCGGTAATGTGAAGACGTGTTTACGCAGAACTTAAAAAAAATAATATAATATAACTGATGAAATGTTAAAATATGATTTAAAATAAAAAAAATCTCAGAACTGTTGAAAATTTCAAAACAAAAATAAAAAAAGATTTAAATGATTTCACTACTCTACCTCCTCTAAACTTGGATTTACCTTAACACTGTGGATTATCAAGCAGCATTTGGATATTAAAATTACATTTTTCGTTTATAAAAAGGTAAGTCTTTTATCCGAACCCTGGATATTAACATCACATTTTCTGTGGTGTGAGAAACCCACACTACGAGTGCTATTTCAACAACGATTTAAATATTCGAATAATTTTGGCGGACTGTAAATGCTCAAAGGCTCTACATGACCATCAGTTTCATACGCTTCAAGGGCCTCTTAAGAGGCACTTACTTAAAAGGATATCAACCACCAAAATCAACGTTTTTTTTGCAAATTGTTTAAATTACCAAAAAGTTATTGAAAAAAACTGCTAATGTCCTTCATCACTGTTGTTTACTGGTATGCCCAGACCGTCCGTCCATTCGTCTGCTGCTAATCTTGCATAACAACCAGAACTCTTTAGAATTCAAGATTTCATCTACTCCTTGTGCTTACACAGCTGGAATTCCTTTCAAAGCTCTTGCCAGCGTAGAAAACAAAAAGCTTGCCTTGGCACGAAACTCCCAATTATGCTACCAGCAACTGGGGTTCTTCCTTAAACAAACACACACACGACACACCCATAAACATTCCCTGAAGAAGTAAAAAATCAAAACCCAGAATTTGCGCGCGCGAATTTTAATTTCGCAAATCTGAAAACGAGTTTTTTATTTGTTTGTCTACCAAAAACAACACAAGACGAGTTTTGAGCGCAACCGAGCCACTTTGGCAAAAGTCTTCTAAAGCAACAGTTTAACCAAGATTTGGCAACAATAAAACCTCCTGCCTGTTCTTATCACCCTTCATCTTCTTTAGAGTCTTTTGCAAACATATCCATTGTCTGTTTATTTTTCAAACAATTGAAACTGGATTTTTAACTTACTTTTGTTTTTTCTTCTTTTTAGTTGCACAAACATTTCCTCAACATGTTGAAATGGGCTGTAAATGGTCCCCGCCAGACATATCTGCAAAGCGATGAACACCTCAATGTACCCTCTGCCGAAAAACAACAGCAGCCTCAGCTACCGCAAGCAACACAAACCCAGCGACGACGCCTTAAACGTAAATCTTCAGATGTGGGCTCTCTAAGGTTAAAGACCTCTTGGCATGACAAAGAAAACCAGTACACATCAACACCGTTGCACACCTCGTCGCGCAGTCTCATCGAAAGTCCTTCACGCAAGCTGGACAGCCTTAAGGATTTAAGCAACATTGTAGCTGACCCGGCCGCTTTCAACTCACCCAAACGACTCAGTCTGCCCAAAAGTTCTCCCAACTTTTTGAAAACCCCCGAGTCCTGCTCGGTCGGCCGCTCCAATATGCCTCATAACTATGCCTCTACCTTGCCCACCTTTGATGTTGAATACTCTCCGTGTGCTTTAATACCCGGTCCGCTTCTGGCTCTCCGAGGTGTGGGTATACCCGATAGTTACTTTGAAAAGCCTCGCTATATAACACCGCATCCCCAGCAAAAGGCATCGCCTGCGTTGTGTGAAGAAACTCTGGAAACCAAGTCCTTTGTCAAACCCAAAGAATTGACCCTTCGTTATCCCGCCTATATGGAAGAATCCTCTTTAAGTTCCTCAAAAATGGGTGATGTTACTCTGGAGCGCATGATTGATGCCATTCTAGAGAGCACCCGCAAAGAGCGTAAGCAACAAAAGTCTCAAAAGACAGCCGGCCGCCAGCACAATATGTCACCCACCTATACGCCGGCCGATGATCCCGCCAGTGATTTGCACGAGGTGTGGGATTCGGAAAAGGCTCGCTATCGGCAAAAAGAAAAACAATTTCGTGCTCGACTAACCAAAAAGAGTTTGTTTAACGAACGAGAAGTAAGATCACCTCATCTTCCTGTAGAATTGGACGCGGGACAGCTGAGAAGACAGGGTGGAGTAAGGCGTAAGCGCAAGATCACCCAAATCACCGCCAGTGTCATGAACTCGGCACAGAAACTCTTGGGCAAGGCGAGCCATCAACAGACGCCACTTCTGCATTCCTACAACTTGCGAAAGGTCTTTGAGGCCGAACTCATACACGACGAAATACATCCCCAGAAACTTCTGCGCAATGTCAGCCCGGACAGTGGGCACAATTCTTCGAGCGAATATGAGGACGATGACAACGATTCGACACTGGGCTGTACGGCGGAGGACAACAAAACATTGGATGCTACCAAGAGAAGATTGAGTTTCTCTATGCCAAGATTAAGTGGAAGTTGAGAAATATTTGAAACAAGGATACTAAGACGCAGGATGCCTTCAAATACAATAAAAAAATCTTAACATTCAAAAATCATAGAATTGAGAATTGCTAAAGCTTTGTTATTGCCTTAAATATTATAGAAATATTTAGATTTCATTTCTAAAAAATGGAATTATAATTTAAATTACATATTTTCGTTAATTTTTTTAAAAAAATAAAAAATATTTTGAATTTCAAAAAAACAAAACAATTCGTTATATTTTCTATAATATTCTAGTTGACTGGGAATAACTTTTTCCTATAAAGAAGGACTTTACACAAATAGATTAGGTTAAGAAACAGTTTTCTTAAAGAAAACTGGCGAGGAGTTATTTTGTCAAGGAAAAAGTTGGTCAAATTTCTGTTGTTGTCCTGCGGCATGCTAGTTTTTCGTTATATCTTTTAAATTGACCGTTACATGTAATGTATGTATGTAATTCTTAACCGAAAATTCAAAATTTAAAATGCTTTTTTTTAAAAAAAATTGTTCACCGTCATTAGGCACCTGTGTCCTTTTTTCGCCTTGCCTCAATATGTCTCAATACATTCCGTTACACCCACTCTGTCAAGGATACGCTATGCAGGAAAATAAATATGCTAATGAAGTGTGTCCTGTCTGTCAGGACTTTGCTGGCGCAGAACTAAATTATGCAAAACAGACAGAAGTTCAAAAACATAAGCGGAACATATGCAAGTCCTGCACAGAAGTAGGAAAACGGATACTGTTAAATTTATGCAGGTCGATCAGCCAATGAAACAGGTGGTGCTCTCCAAAAAGAAACTAAAAATCAAAAAATTTCAACAGCTTGCATTGTAGGCATAGTTGGGAGAAGAGCTGTCAGCGAGGATAATTTGGGAATTGATGAAGGCAGGTGAAAGTGTAAAACGATGGAGCACAACATGAATTTTAGATGAAGGATCCTTCGGACTATATGGATACATTAAGGATTAATTTAAACAGGTGAAAATTTAAATTGAAGGAGCTCAGACTGATTTTACAAAGAAAGGACATTTTGAAGGTGGTTTTGGTTAAAAAAAGGAATTCAACGAAAGAAAGAGAGTGGGAAATTGATGTCGACAGGTGAATGAATACAAAACGAAAACGGTGAAATATTTATCAGGTGTCGGCACGGGCCATGAGCTGGTGAAATCATCCACCTACGATTCAGGCCAACGCCATACCAGTCGAAATGCTCGAACGAGTCATCTTAAATTGGACCCTTAGAATGGACACCCTGGGGCGTAGTTGTGACCAACATTTGAAGGAAATTATATTCAAAAAATAAATGGCATAA
Source organism: Hydrotaea diabolus (assembly GCA_963513945.1). Lineage (NCBI taxonomy): Eukaryota > Metazoa > Arthropoda > Insecta > Diptera > Muscidae > Hydrotaea > Hydrotaea diabolus. The sequence continues at coordinate 8,207,535 of OY740718.1, forward strand.
AATGTCCTTTCGAATTAATACACAAAAAATAAATATTAAGCTACCTCCAAAATAAATTCAGAATATCTTCAAGATTTTTGGGTTTAAAACTCCACTTTACTGCGACTTCATCAGTGGGAATGTCGTTCAGACCTGCCTGGTAGTTCCGATAATATCAAGGCTCTCTCTTGTATCGCTCCATCTCTAGATCATGAAGATCATACCTGTTCTGCTTGGGCGAAGGAATTCTGTCCTTGAGATGGTGGTGGGGATGACTACTGCGAAAACACCCAAGCAGACACTGCTAAGACAACAAGAAATTGTGTCTGCTAACGGTAAGGACCTTCGGCTTCTCATGTAGATGGTTCTCAGAGACCTTAGAAGACATCCTGTTGATGTTCTCAGGGCGGCAATCTTGCTAGTCTGAATTTTCTTTCACTGCGTTGTACTCACGTTCGCCGACGACATTGGGTTCTATTAGTTGATTTTCGACTTTTGGGTATAAAAAAGTCAAAGCCGGCTTTTTGTTTTTAAAAAGTCTAAAAGTCGACTTTTTCATGTCGACAGTAAGAAAACAAGTTTTCATACAGAGAAAACTCGTTTTTAATTCCAAAATATTGCATTTTCATTTTCCTTAAAAGAAGTCGACTTTAATCGACTTTTTTATACTTCAAAGTCTAAAAGCTGACTTTTGATTTTTTTAAGTATAGGTACATTTATTAAGTATAAGTATATCACCCTACGACCACACCGGCGCAGCGCAGTTTTCTACAGACCGACTTATCGCTTTTTATAAGGTGGGCTCCCCAAGTACTGTCGGCTAGTGACTTAAGGACCTTGTTCCTACTTTTAAGTTTTTCGCAGATAGCTGTAGCATGTGCAGAGAATCGAAAAAGGCTGCCCAATGTGACCGCAAGGATTTTGGGCTAGTTGGTAGTCGGGATGTTGACATCATCGACTTTCACATTGTGTGACAACCGCACCTCTGCGGTACATGTAGTAAACAGTGTGGCGGATAATTTGAAGGCGAATATTTCCATATTCCTCGCAGTGCAGAAACGTGCTAACTCCGAGAGGACACAGTTGATTTTCTGGCCTATGTCATCCACTTTAGGTCCTGACGCCAGAATTGGAATCCATTAGACAAAGCTAACTGATCCTTATGGAAAATGATGTCCTGAATACGAATGTCCGTATTTTCCCACCACGTATTGTTTTTGAGATATTGTGAACATCACATTTTTCTCACTTTTTTCCATTAAATATTCGATTTAAAATGAGTAATATTAATTGGTAAGAAATTCATATTTCATGCAAATTATGATTTTTAAAAATCGAATAAAAACTGTGAAAGGTACAGCCAAAAGAAATCAAAATTTAGTTTTTTACGTTAAATTTTTTTTTAACTGCCAATTGAACCCGACATTCGGAGCTCTTCTACTAGTTTTTGAACAAGATTATGAAGAAAGATCTTTAAAGATTTTAACAAGGTATATTTTTTTGATAATCCAACGAAAATTGACTGATTTATTTTCACGAAACCTCGAAACTATACGTAATGGGCCGAAACGGATCAGTTGGTTTCGTCCAAAGAAGTTTTTTTGCAGAACAGAATCATTAGCTTACGACACAATTTCAGCGCCATCTGGTGGTGCAAAGTTCTTCCTCTTCAGCGCCATTAATCCTTCTAATCGTATTGAATCTCATTGCCGAATGGACATCTTTTAATGGCTCAGTGACCTATACTGACTCCTACTCCATCATACTAAGTCTCTTATTGCCAGTCTATGGCATGCTCTTAGTAGGTCTGGAATTTCTAAACACTGAATTGTATTTCATCGCTCAGTATCCCGTGCTGACTCCTGCAGAATATTAAGTCTCTTATTGTCAATCTTTGACATGCTCTTAGTAGGTCTTTAATATCTAAAGGCTTTGGATTGTATTTCATCGCTTAGTGTTCTGTACAGACTTCTGACAGAATATTAAGTCTCTTATTGTCAATCTTTGACATGTTTTAGTGGGTCTAAAATTTCTAAATATTTTGAATTGTATTTCATCGCTTAGTGTCCTGTGCTGACTCCTGTCAGAATACCAAGTCTCTTTTTGGCAATCAATGACATGCTCTATGTGTGTCCTGTGCTGACATCCATGACTATGAGGTGCTCTTAGTGGTTCTTGAATTATTAACCACTTTGTATCGTTGTCCTTATTCCAGAAGTGTGTCCTTATATCGGAAAACATCTGCTTTGATTTAATTTTTCAATAGTTTGAGTATTGTTTTTCGATGCATTACATATAGAATTTGGAAATCCTGTACTCTTCTTACACAACTAAGCCCTTTTTAAAGGAAAATGGATTCGTAGACATTTCAAATGTCCTTAAGGCTAAATTCAAAAAGCATTCACTTGAAAACACAATTTGCGCCAAAAAAAACCCCTCCACTCTATATAAACAACAACTTTAACTTGGCAAAGGTTCTCGTCCTTTTGTAAAATTCCGAAAACGTAGAGATGCAAACTATTCCAACACAAGCGAGACACAGACGTCTCTAAGGACATCTGTCTAAGGGAGCACGAGACAAGGGCATTTCCAGTGTGTTGCAGTCTTGCATCGTTTTGAATGGATGGAAGGAAGCACGGGCCTTTTACAAACCCTACTTTAAAAGTGAGTGATGTTGTGCAGTGTCTCCTTGTGAGTGTGTAGGACGATGTCTGCAGAGTCCTGCCAAAAAAAGGTACGACGCAACGCACTTAAGACAATTTTCTGTGCCATCACAAAATTGAGATCCTGTTCCCAAAAAAAACGGCAGTTGTAGGCGATTACTGGTGGTGGTGTTAAACAATGAAAACAGAGTCCTTTGTTGGCAAAGAAGAGAATCATCATCATGTTTGGTGTGCTCTCAATACAACTCCTGCTCAATCGATAGCAATTTGCGCGCCAACTTCAGGACTTTCAAAAGATCGACGTTGCAGGCTTCGTCTTTTTTTCTTGGAGGGGAAATCGAATTTAATCTATTTTATCAAAGGACTACAAAGAACGGACGGAGAATGCTTTGTCATTTCACGCTTATCGTGGATTAAAAATCAGAGCATATTATGGGACAATTTCAAAGTATTTCACACATGACTTCTCTTCGCAGAGACATTGTGCAATATTACGCTTATAACCTACATGGAATATCCTTAATGAGTGTCTTCAGCTTCCTATGGAAACAATTAATCACACAGACATTGCTATATATCTATACAAAAAATGTTGGCCTTACATAAAATAAAGAACACCTTTTCTGTGGCTCTAAGAAAGAAAAAAGGAAAACAAAAAAATATATGCCTTGACTTTAATTTATTGTATCATTTCAAAAAAATTCTCCTATCCTTACGTCATTCCTCCTATCCTTACGTCATTCATTTCCTTTCTCACTTCTAGAATTGAAAACACGATCCTATAGTTTTTCCTTTTGGCTAGCAGCATCCTTCCTTAAATTTTCCCTCCTCTCCATACTTGCCCTTTGAGTGTAACGAATTGCATTTTCAGTTTGACGAAAACGTGTCACAAATTCGGAAAAATGATTCAAGAGGAAAAGAACTGAACCGAAAGTTGAACTTAAAGGAATTGTAGCAGAGACATCCTCAGCATCCCTACCCGCTTAAAGGACATTAAATGTTTTTTCCCAGCATCATATCCTGTTGTCAGTTTAACGCATTTTTACATTAAAGCATAAAAAAATTTCATAAGGACTATCATAACTGAACCTGTTACATGAAAATGTAGTTGTTCCTGTCATTGGGAAAGTTCAAAAGGACTGCCTGCCGGTTTCGGTAGCAGCTCTGTGGGCAAACATCACAGAGTTGCCTATAATTATAAAGCTTCACTCGGGGGCCATAAGTACACTGTGTGATACCCTTTAAAAATTAAAATTCGAGAAGAAAAAAGGAAAGGATGAGAAAGGATTTATGTAGCCTTAAAATGGTACAGTGGTGACATCTAAACAAATCCATCAGCGAAACGCCAGCAGTATTTTTGAGGTCGTGGGCCGCCGTGGCGTGATGGCTGATAGTTTGCGATGATCTAAAGGCTCTCTCTTGGATAAAGTAATAGATGACCTTACCAGTCTCTTAAAGATTTGATAAAACAATATCTGTGCCTTACATACAAGAGATGCCCACTATTTTCCACATCACATATTTGAATTGTAAAAGTAATGTATATACCTTACACTTTACATTACATGGAATTGAAAATTAATGGTTGTGCTAAAAAAAACCGTAGATATTTCCCATCTATTATACACTCCACCCAAAAATTGTCCCGCAAGGTCTACACAACATAGGAGCGGACGCGAGGGCTCAAAAATGTACTTTTTTGCGCATTAGCAAAAACTGTTTTTTCTGGACCGTAGAGGGTATTTAAGGTTCGGCAAGGCCGAATTTATCGCAGTTTTTATTTGTTTTTTACTTCACACAATTTTAGCAAGTAATTTAGAAAGTAATGTAAAGTATGGCGGTACAGGGTGGAGCGCGATAATTTGATTTTTTGCACTGCAGACTGTGTCAGCACTGTTGGTCGCAGAGAGTGTGCGTGGCTTATAGTGGCTGACGGGAGATTTTTATTCATCTGCCTTTCAGTTGCCATCATGCATTGGGCACGTCATTTTGTGTTGAAGCGTATTTTTCAAATGCGCACTCGATCATTGCAGTGCAGCGTGCTTTTCGTTTACGATTCGCTGTTCCGTCACGCGGACATGTTTCTGGATGGCAATCAATTGTAAATTGGGTAACTTTATTGAGAACAGCAGGGAATGTGTCATGTGTACGAAGGGGACCTGAGAGAAGAATTTCAACATCACAAAACATCGAGATAGTTAGTGCAGCAGTACTGCAATCTCCGAAACGCTCTGCTCGGAAGCAATCACTTGCTCTTGGAATTTCCAGACTTTTTTCAGCGGTCTCTTGAGACAATGCAATTAGAGGATACATGGTTCCAAGAGGATGTTGCCACTGCACACACAGCGATGGTTACCATGAATTGTTTGAGGCAATTGTTTCCTGAACGGCTTATCTCTTTGAGAGGTGATATGAACTGGCCGGCACGCTCTCCAGACTTAGCCCCATGCGATTTTCTCCTTTGGGGTTACCTTAAGTCGAAATACCTTATTAACAATATTGAGGCTGAAATTGGCAGAATACCAGTCGATATGCTTTTTAGAGTTCATGAAAACTTCAGAAAATGAATGCAGTAGTGTATGGATAGCGAAGGTCGACATTTGCCAGATACACTATTTAAAACCATGTAATTTAAAAATTCCCTTACGGTTCAATATAATCAAAATATAAAATAAATGTTTTTAAGGTTCATAATTTTTTAAGCTTACAGGGGATTGGTGAAGTAATGTAAGTGCTTTCAAAGCAGTAAATCTCCTCTATAGTTGCATGACATTGATAACGTAATATAAATACGATTCGGCCTTCAGGGATTTTATAAGTCAAGAAATATTTATCTTTCATAGACGAGAATGTCCGCCATAAAATAGTGATAATGTCCTTACTCCCATGCATACAGGTTATCGCAAAAAGAATATGTCTATTTTAATAACTAGAGATATCCACTACTCATTCTCTCTGCCATAACCAGCATTGAAACATAAATCTTATGACGGCTTAAGGGTCATTTCGCGGCTAGGCTATTTGAAAAGCCTTGTAAATGACCATGCCATTGAATGATGGGGGATTCAAACCAAGATGTCATTCCGCAGGACCCACAAAAAGTCATGTAGTGACATTTTTGTAAATAAAAGAAAAGCTGATTCATTACGACGAGCGGGAAAATCTAAGCAGACGCAAAATCACCACCGCGGTACAGAAACTTGTCTTACATCTCTGACAACATCAAAAATAACAAAAGAATAGCCAAGGAGTGAATGGACAGAAATGAAGAAAGTGAAAACCCGCCCTTTTCAAATCAATGGCAACATTTTAATTACAACCATATCAAAAGCTGAACACAGTACAGCAAGGAACAGGGGGGTTACCAAGGATAAGGAAAATATTTTGATATCCTTAGCATTAGCTTGACACTTTTCATTCCCTTAGGCCATTAGCTAGTAATAATGATGGCATGGCACGGCACGGTATGGCTTTTGTTTCAATGACCAGTGGTCACTATCATAAGACAATCCACGCATCGCCGGCATGAAATTTAAATTTTTTTAATTGTTATTATTTATGCTTGTGTCAAACAAAGGATTCTTGCGCTTCCGCATCTCCTGATTCGGTTATTTTCCATTTATTTTTGACAAGGGTCATCTTCGCATGAACTTAATTCTATTTCAGAGCATGAAATGATCCTCTGCCATTATTCCCATGAATGATGAATGCAATGTTTTAAAGTTTAAAGATTTTTATTTAATGGACAACATTAATTAGAGATTGTAATACTTGAGTATTTTATGTTCCTACTCTTAACTAGACTCGCAGACATTCTTTCGTGCTATGTGCCCTTTGGTTACGCTCCGATAATTTTCCTAGTGGTGGGAACCATAACCTGTAGTCAAAGAACATTAACTACCATTCGGAAGCTATAAAAAAATTCCCTTAACACGAAGTCTGAGAGGTGTTAAGAATTTATGACTAATATGCTCGTAGTACTTAGCTATAAAGTACCAGGGAAATGGGAAAATAATTATCAATCGAAGCAGGTGAAGTAAAACGATATCAATCAAATATGAATTTGTCCTTAGATTTTTTTAAATGTAGGAAATGCATTTAATTTTAAATCAGACCTTCTGTTTGTGAACAACCCATAGTTCTGGGTGGCTTTTTTCTTGTTCCTTCCGGTCGTATTAAATGGATTTTTCTAAAGAGTCATAAAGAAAAAGAAATAAAAAATTAGTTAATTAATGAGGCATCATTAACCACAGAATTCTCAACCACAAAAAACGGCAATAAAACATAGCAAACTACCTTAAACAGTAATATTTAATTGCAGATAGGTTCTTGGAGTCGTATAAAAATCGCGAAAAGCATCGTTACCCTATTAGTGTCGACACTAAAGTATTCGATACCTGAAAGATCAGCAAAGTAAAGGCTGAAAGAGTAACATGTCACTGCATTTCAAAAGCCCTGTTCATATGATAAGATTTATCGACAAATTCAAAAAAATCAAAAATGCGCAGGGGTATCTTTTCAAAAATATGATCAAGATATTTATGATCTGGCATCTCAGTAATTTTACCAATTTTCTAAAAATACGATATTCTTCGGAATTTATTCAATATCGATACTGAGGTCGTGGTTCTGTAAAGTAGGTATGTAACGTAAGTGGTTTTTAGCGAAACGACTAAAATATTCACAAACTCAAACCATTATTTCAACGGCATCTAATTAATTAAAGCAATTTTCTAAAGAAAATATGATATCCTTCGGAAATTATTCAACGCAATACTGAGGTCGTGGTACTCGGTACTGTAAAGTAGGGATGTAACGAAAATGGGATTAGGGAAAGCGACTAAAATATACACAAGTTCAAGACATTATTCCAATGACATCTCAGTAATTGAAGCAATTTTCTAAAGAAAATATAATATTCTTTGGAATTTATTTAATAAATATACTGAGGTCGTGGTATTCGGTACAGTAAAGAAGGGATGTAACGAAAATGGTTTTAGCGAAAGCGACTAAAATATACACAAATTTTAGCCATTATTCCAATGACATCTCATTATTGAACCAATTTTCAAAAGAATAATATTCTTCGAAATTTACTTTATATCGATACTGACATCGTGGTATTCGGTACTGTAAAGTATGGATCTAACGATAGTGGGTTTTGCGAAAGCGACTAATATATTCACAAATTTAAGCCATTCATTATTCCAATAAAATTTGGACCAACTTTTAAAAGAAAATATTACATGATATTCTTCGGAATTTATTCAATATCGATCCTGAGGCGACTAAAATATTTGGAATTTATTTAAAAAAGATACTGAGGTCGTGGTATTTGGTACTGTAAAGTAGGGTTGTAACGAAAGTGGGTTTATACACAAATTCAAGCCATTATTCCAATGGCATCTCAGTAATTCGAGCAATTTTTAAAAGAAAATATATTCTACGAAATTAATTCAATACCGAGGTCGTACTGTAAAGTAATTAATTCACCAAACATTTTTGCATCGAAAGATTTATTTAAATCCTCTGATTTATTAATTGTCTTTTGGCCAATAAAAAAAAAGATCTCCATACTACGACGACGCTCTTTTTTCTATATTAACCATTTTTGCGGATATATTTAAGTTTAAAGTTATTTTACTTTACGACAGTGAACGTATCGTTACTTCTAACCTAATTCTATGCCTTGTGCCACGGTGGAAGGCATTGCGTACGCCTTACATATTTTATACGTTGAAAGTCTGTTCATCCAAATAATCTAATCCGAGTAATGTAAAACACTTCTGAATCGATAACGGCTAAGTTTCTGAAACTCAGACTCTACAACTAATCATGAATGCGGTTGTCTAAACTTCGGTTGAGCAGAGCAAAACTTAACAAAGGTGACAAGGGTCATCTCAGCATTAATGTGAATTCAATAGGATTAAGTAATCAACACAGTGCAAATGAGAATGAGGAGAGAGATGCTGACGATGAAGATGATAACACCGAAAGTGTTCCAGAGTTGAAAGAGTTAAACAAACTTTAACTGAACTGATTTATTCAGCATCCCGAAAATCTAAGGGCAATTAAACAACGAACATCAATCTTATCTAACAGAAAACAAAAGACAAGACACGCTCAGGCTAGCATGTCCTTTAAAGCGATTTCCAGATAAGATGGACAGACAGAGGTGAAGGCACGACAGCCTTCTTTAAAATGTCTGCTACGACATGGGGAGGAAAACTGTTTTCCTTCGTTTTTTTATTTAAATTTAATTGTAACAGCAACATTGCCAGGGAGTATCTGTAAACATTTACATATTCACCGCATTTATCCTGCTTTGTCTTGGCTTTATTTTCCTTTCCTTCGCTTTTTCTCTGCCAGGGGATTGTCCTTTTTTTAGTCGTTAGAGTTTTTTGACAAAATTCAATTTTTTACAGGATCAAAAATAAGACACACACAGCAAAAGTAGATCTTCGATGCACTTTCCTCTTTGGCCATGTCTCGGTATCCTGTAAGAGTTTTGTGGAGAACAAACAAACAACCAAATGGGTTTTGTCCGTGTGTCATATGCCGAAAATTTTCATTTTTATTTTAAAATTTCCAATTTAACCCTTTTCTTGGTATGGGAAGATTGAAGCAGTGGTGGTTTTTGTTTCCGATCATCAGAAAGGACACTTTGTAGCTGTGGCACATGTTGGCGAAGAGTTGTTGTGTTACCCTTTTTGGCAAATATTAGAGATCGTCAGGCCGGCGAAACGCACGAGAAATTGATTAAATTAAATGAAATGACAGCAAAGCAAGGAAGCATGCAACAACGGCATGTGCGCTGTTGAAGACATCGGCGCTTTAAGCGCCTTTTCTCCGTTAGTGTTGGGCCCTACGATGTCCTGTTTGGTTATGGCGTCTGCAAAAAGGATTTAGAGTGAATGATTTTGTCAAATGGAAACTAGTTGTTGTTGACGACTATGTCCTGTGGCGGAAAAGGTAAAACATCCGTTAGATTGGTGGCATGTTTACTGTTTGTCCCATGGAGGAAAATATGTCAAAGGATGCCATTGCAAGAATTTATTCTGTAGAAGGACAAGAAAGCGCTTAAGATGTTGATATTGTACTATGGGCGAATGGAGAGAATAACCCCATCAGGTAATGCTGAAAACTCGTCTGGCGTAACCACCAGTAAGAGTACCAAGCATTTCTCCTGGCGTAATTTATTACTTAAAATGGTATACAAAAATATTATTCCATGGACAAATTTTTCAGGTACGACTGACCACCAGAAAGAACGGCGGAACTTGCCCAACAACTTCTCCTATAGCGAAAGCGACTAAAATCGAGAGGGATATTTGCATGTGAGTAATTTCGATTAATAAAGACCGATTTATCTGGTTTCTAAATTAGTAGGGAATGGACCCTTATAAGAGAGGAGAGTACCGATAAATTAGTAGGGAATTGACTCTTATAAGAGAGAAGAAGACCGATATAGACCAATATATGTGGCTTCTAATGTAGTAGACAATTGACTCATTGACTCATAGCTTTAACAATAAATTGACCGAAATGGTCCCCTCGCCCTGGTTGATTGTTTGACGGTTGTAATAAAATGTGGTAAATCTGATCGCGATTAGATCTTTGGCTTTCGGAGCGACAGGAACTCAACTTGAGTTGGGATTGTGTGAAGGCTATATCAATGCCTGGACTTATGCGAAACCATTTCAAAAGACATCGTCCTTGCATCCTGTACAATGCACAATGGGTATTTAGAATTGAGGCTAAATCTAAATAAGATTGTCAAAATTCCAATAAAAATGGAAAACTTCAATAGGCAATTGCGAGTTTCTAGTTCAATTAAGAATATTCGTTTTTAATGGAGAATTTTCAGTAAAGATTGAGAATTTGTTTTACAAAAAAGAAAATTCCCATTGAAATTGAGAACTTCCTTTCTTAATTTGAGAACATTTCATTTCAAATTAAGTATTACCATTGGAAATTGAGAATTTTTAATTCAAATTGGGAATACATCATTTGCTTTTTTGATTTTTAATTGAATATTGGAAAATCTCTAGTTTTTATGGTACACAAAATTTGTCATTCAATTTGCAACGCCACACAATATTAATCGGTGACCCTACAAAGAATATATATTTTTGATCGACGTAAAATTCTAAGACGATCTTTTCATGTCCTTTCGTGAGTCTGAAAAAAGCACGATAGCGGTCAAACGAATCAAGGATACTTAAATTCAAGGATTCTAAAATGGCGTACGGTTGTAAGCACTTTGGGATTATAATAGAGCGAAATCTGCCCAGGGCAAAAAGGTTGCCTTTAAGGGACTATAGGTACACACACTTTTTGATTATTTTCTCATCAAAACAAGTTTTTTGTGTCCTTAAAAAAAATCATAGTTACTGGGAGTTTTGACTTATGTGGTCCAAAAAACGTCCCGCATGTTCAAAACTGGCGATAAATAGGATACTCAAATTAAAGCAAATTTTGCAACGAATCCAAATATAAATTTATTTTAAAGTTTTTGTTGAGATTAGGGCCATTTTTCGCCTTATAGCGTAGAAATGGTGGATGGTATATATGTTTCGGTCTGGCCAAACCTAGTTTTTGCTTTTTTTTTGGAATTATCCAATTCTATTTTCGACAAAGATTCGACTTTTCATCATAGTTGTAAGTTGAATTTGAATACGATATTCTGCTGCTAGACCTTCTTTTTGTTCCAATAAAATAAACGAATATTCTTAACTTCAATCAAAACTTTGTACATTTAAGACTGAAATTCTCTTTTTCAATCTTAAACTTTTAAGATAACTTCTTTTAAAAGACCTTAGTTATTCGTATTCGGTACTCAAAAATAATATAGGTCCTTTTAAAATATGCTTTCTATGATAACTGAAGGTCTATGTTTTTTCAATTTTTAAAGTACTTACCATAGGCAGGCTGGTATACGAGAATCAACAAAATGTCATTTCTGTAACAAAACAAATCGAACGTCTTCGTGATGAGTTTACTTTCAGTTTGTTCAATCTGACGAGGTCCTTAACAGAAGTCCATTTTCATTGATTATTTTTGGCACATATTTGCTAATGTTTCTCCATACTGTGCCTCTATTCAGCACTAAAGTTACTCCTGTGCCTCCATTTATCACTGCAATTTGACACATTGCAGACCCGGTTGTGGAGTGCATTGCCTCACTCATTTACTGTTGGCTGAAATCCCAAAAGCGTGTGCAACTAAACACTCACTAGGTGAGGTACAAATTAACGGAAGTACGGAGCAACGCTTCACGCAGCAGTTGCCAACGTTTATGCGGGTAAAGGTGTTTGTCCTGCACACGCTGGCCGCTTTTGATTTTGTCATTTGTGGACGTTGTAAGGAAATTGCAACAATTGGATATACCTTTGATGGTAGCTACTGTATTGCTTAAAGGACAGTAGTAGTATATTTGCCAAATATGTGGGTCTATACAGTTTCTATCACCACAATTGTCCTTGTTGGTTAACTTCGCTGTTAGGAGTCCTTTAACGCCACGTGTTTTTCTGATTTATTTTGAGGAAACGACTCTATCTGGATATTGGGACAAAAATCATGTCACGCTCATTGGTATCCTGTAATAAAAGAAAACGCAATTATTTTAAAATAATGAACTCAATGAATGTTATAATGAACTTAAAAAAAGGACACGAATGCCATAAAATGAAGTCATTTTAAAATGGGTCCTAGAGCGTTTTCAATTCCAACCATAACAAACGAAATCGCCATAAAATTGTAAGCCCTCATATTACAGTTGGTGACAAATATTTTAATAGAGCAAAATAATTTATGTTTCTCGCTTTTACTACCTTTTAATTGGTTTGATTTTCAACTCTTGAAGAAGAGTTTTTGAAAAACTCAAGTTTTAGGAATTGATTGACGACAAAGTAGTTTTATTGGATTCCATAGAAGAGAATATATCTAAAGTTTGTCCAACCATTTTTAAATAATGGATAACATAGAAATGATAGTTTTCTCAACTTGTAATATTTATACCCTCACCACACTGAGGAACAGGGTTAAAATGAGTTTGTGCTAATTGAAAATTAATGAGTTTGTACTGATTACAAGTTAAACCGATCGACTCGGAATAACTATTAGAAACCATTTTGAACCGTCCGTCTATTCTTGTAATTAAAGCACAAGCCCTTTACTAACGTTTCAAAATAAGTCCCAATCAGGGGGGTAGACACTCGAAAACGAGTCCAAATTGACCTATTGACGAAATATAGCCCTTGCCGAAACTTGAACTCGTTACGATCGGTTTTAAAATGACAACGCACCACAAACAAAACTGAAAAGGCTGCGTGTAGGGTACACAGAAAAATGTTTCCGAAATCGTCCCTAGATAATCCTTTAATCTAGGGGGTGACTGGTGCATTTTTTTGTATTGGGACCGTCCTTTACCAGGGAACACCCTTCAGAAATTTCACGAAAGAAGAAAACGTTAACTCCGCTCACTAGCTTGATTCTGATTCAGCGGAGATCTCGATGGTGCGGCCGCCTGAATCGAATTGAGCGCGAATTGATGGCAACGTCCCGGAAGTCTGTCCTTCATTCAAACGGTTACTTCACGACGCACAGTGGGGCAAAAACCCAAAAGCTTTTTGGTAGCGAAATGTTTATATTTTTTCAACATTTTAGCTGTAATTAGAAAAATTAAACAACATTAGAGTACATTTAAGTGGAAAACAATTTTTTTTGTATCAATTGTATGTTAAATATTTTGAGATGCATGAAAGGAAACATTTTTACGGTAAAACTAAATGTGGGACTCGAATGGAAATTCAGACAGCCGTCACATACGAGTATATCAGGAGTTATGAAATTTGGTGACACGCCAACACCGAAGTTGAAATTAGTAGATCTAGTGCCAATTTTGGAAGATGTATTTTATTTTAGTGGGTCCGAGCCTAGTATGTGCTTATTTAGTATATTTTGATTGGGATTCCCTCTACAATGTTTAAGAGAAAAATGTTCTCTGTAATTTTTAAAAAATTGTATTTCCAGCCCCTAGGGCTTTCTCCGTTGCCTGTTCAAGCAATATAGAGCATGTGAAATAATTTCTGGGTTATTTTTATCAAACACTTATGCAACATAGAAGTTTTGTGAAACCATTGATATTTTTTAACAAAAAATCGAGCTGTATGAATAAAAATTTATCTGAATTTATACACATTGATGTCATGTCCAGAGGATACAACAATTAATACTGCGTCTGCGTGTATGATTGTCATTTAGTTCTAAACCGACTTTCATAATATCTCCTTATATATTAGCGTTTTCAAAAAACCTTCTGGCTGTGTTGCCATCCTCCCAATTACCGAAATCGGGTTTTGGTTTATCTATAATTAGCCCAGTTTTCGAAGTTCCGTTTTTTTATTTCTTTGCGACCTCTTCATTTAGTTTACAAATGAATTTTTGTTTTTCCAACAAAAACAATCATCATGTAAATTGGATTTGGACAATCGGGTCTTTATATTAAAAATGAAACTATTGATTTTCATGTTAAAGTCTTTACCATCGTATTTTCTATTTATTTCGTCTTACAAAATATTTTTTTTATTGCAATGCGGAGCCTGCATATCGAATATCTTATAGGTTCCGCGAGAAAAATACAGTTCTGGAGCTTGTTCCTAAAATATTTTGATGGAAACAAATGACATTAAACAGTATGGGATCGACTGCTGGAAGCTCTGTTAGTGAAGTTGAGACATAATTTTTAAAGATGTGATATTCCATGCATAATATCGCACTTCATTGTTTTTTTATTAAAATTTATTTTCTATCATTTTAACTGGTCATCCATCCTGCACATTTACAAAGAAAACATGATCGTTTGTCCTTTAGACGATCTTATGTAAAACCTTGTAGTTTGTCAAAGTATTAATGATTTAATCTTCCTCTCTTTTCCTCTCTCTACTCATCAATCCTACGGTTATCCTTGGATGTTCCATGACGCTTCCAAAAATACTTTACCTGTGGCCTTATAAGTGTGTCTGTTTTTATTACGTCCGTGAAGGAGAAGTGCTAATGATCTTATTGATTTGTTTTATCATCTGTGCAGGTCTGCAGGGCTAAGGCTTCAACAGAATTCGATTATCCAATGAGACAAGCTGCGTATCCTTTTTCAATTCATCTGCTACCAAAAAAAGAACAGGTGATTTTTACTATTATTTGAACGTCTGCCTTAACTGGTTTTCTCACTATTGATCGATAAAGGCATGGAACAATTCTCGTGTTAGTTTAATTAACATTGGGAAATACCTGTGCTTCTCAGCTCCGTTCCTAAGCGACATAAACAAAATAAATTTCTAAAAAATACATGTTTTTTAAATAATCCAACATTCGTCCTGCAAGCAAACAGCGAAATGTGTTTGATACAGTTCAGAGTGCTTTCGTTTAAGGCTTCTTCTAGACCTACGCGATTACTAAGGGTAGCAGTTGTCTATTCATCGGTTCTTACATACTTGCTTGTGCGATTGAAAGACAGGGCACTACTACACCCTGAATGGCTCCATCCAGAAGAATCGCTGTACGCTGCTTAATGCCTCACTCCTGTTTAAATAAATACTTAAATATTCAAGACATTTTGTCTTGAAAGTGCTTTGCAAAACAAACACACCTCAAGATCTCCGGTCAGTTCGGCCGTCTTTCTTTTCATTTTCATAATTAATGTTCTGCCATATTTCAGGGCATTATTTCCCCGAGATTGCTGAGAATATTTTCTTATATTTACAATGCAGATTGAAAGTAATTAAGTCGACACGGAAGCAGCCAACGTGTTTATGCAAATAACCAGAATTGCTTTAATTAGGAATTATTAAGGTTTTTAACACGTCAGAACTTTACTTCTCATCAATTCCGGTATTGCGTGTCCTGTTGGTAGACAAACACCAGAAACCGGAGCAACAACTGGTTCGGCGGTTACACACATACATTGCACATAATTACGAACACTACTCCCTATGTATGATTAAGTGCCATTGCAGATGTACCGTCTTCTTTCTTTCTTGCCTGACTAAGGTCATTGGCGTGACTTTATATGTTGCATGAAAAATCACCCAAAAGTAGCTCTCTGATCATATGGCTGACTACTATCCTTTTCTCGGCCATTGTGAGGCAGGCCGTGGTATGGTAAAAATAGCGCCCAAAGTAGTAGAATTGGGAAAAACGCAAATCGTCCGACAGTTGCGTAAAACTTGCTTCACATTTACCTTTGGTTGCTGCCGGTGAACCCCTTAGAAGTACAAACACCACCACCAGCCTAGCCAGCCTTTTGTGTGCTCCGTTTAAGTCCTTGTGCTCTGGTATGGCGGGCCATATGTTGAGTTAAGTGCAAAACGTTACAAATTCCTTCACTTTTTAGGTGTTAAAAGGAAATTTTCGAATATTTTTTGAAGAGTTGATAGCGATTTGTTTCTTGCAAAACAATTTGGCATATGAAGGATACCTTTACTGTTGATAACTAGAGCCAATCAAGGCAATTCTTTCCAGAAGGTCTTTCTGAGAGCTGCTAATAACATCATACTATTAATCAAGACACACACCCTGTAGTGTAATATGCCAAGTAGTTTAAAAATCATTGAGATTTATTTTGAGAACATTTTAAAAGCGCAATTTACGAGTTGGATATTTCTGTAAGATTTCCTCAAAGACGAATACAAGACAATAACAAATCACTGAGGACTTTCCCGTGACAGCCTAAACAAATCGTTCATTAAATGTGCACACAAGAAAAACACAAATTATGCATTATTTCTGCAATTTTCGCTAGACGCTTTTTTTAACAACTAAAAACGTGGTTAAGTTCGACCAGGCCAAACCTTATATACCATATACCGTCCCTACGTAACTAAACCGAAAAAAAACTAAGAAAATTCACGTTTTTAAACCCTTTTGGCCCATGCGTTCCGTCCCTTTTTTCAGCCAAAACTTAAAAACTATTCTATATTTAGATTCGTAGCAGAATTGCTTAAATTTGTTTACCCATATGCTCATATTGACTATTGATCGACCGCTGCGACCATGTGGGACGTTTCTTTGGGGCCACATTACCCAAACCGTCCAGCAACTATGTTCTTTTTTGAGGTATGTAGTGCGTATTTACTAAATGAACCAATTCTAACCACTGTCAGTCCACAAGAAAATTATGATTTGTAGAGAAAATACTCAAAAAAATGGTCATTTTACCGAGGTACCTTAAGTCCCTTAAAGGAAAAAAATAAATCGTAGGGTCCATCTGGTTGTACCAAATTGCCTGGCCCGTTGTCTGGTTGATGTTTCATCGTCTCAGCGACATTGGCAGCCACAGCCGCGATATTCTCGCCCGAACGATCAGTCTGATGGCAAACACTCCCTGCTAGTTCTGCTCCAACAGTCTGCAACAGTCTAAGTTCACAAATGTCAATTACGACGCCATTTTCCATAAATATTAGATTATTGGATGGACCGCCGTTGAGTTAGTGTGTACGACTTTTGTACCATTATACCCAGATTCAAATCCGGGAAAGATCTTCTAAAAAATCCATTGTAGCGTGGATACATGGAGCGCCATCCCGCTGAAATCAGAGATTGTCAAACTGCGTCCACAAAAAATGGTTTATCATGTCACTGTAGCGCTCTCCTGTGAACGAAATCGTATTTCAGACAGCTACACTAAACTGATACTTTCCGATTATGTATTGGCTTTTCGACGATCAAGTACATAGCCGCCAAGATGAAAATGCACCTCGGCTGAAATGATGATTATTCGAGCAACATCCTTGTCCATATTTTTGGGAAAAGCAGAGAAGCGATAACGAAGCGGATATCCGTGTGCCTTCAATTGCATTATTTTCCAACGCTGATCAAGCGTTAAGGTATTCATTTCGTTCCACGTTAGTATGATACAGGACTTCTGTCAAGACTTTGAGCGGGAAAGATAACATCAATATAATATCCGATTCAAAAACAAATCACTGTAGTTTTGTTGTGATTATTATTTATTGAGGCCATTATTTGAAGTTCCTTTGGGTAACGCGCGGTTAATGTTTGCTCACAACCTCAACGGGTATTTTCAGTGTATGGAATTCATTTTTCTTTTATTCATTTTAAAGCTTTTTTCAATTTTATTATTTTTAGCTTAATTAGTTTTAAATGCCCCCCCCCTGCTCGTTGATGCATTTGCGGTCCTTTACCTTGTTCATTATTGCTTGGAGATTTAAGACAGGAAATGCCGCAATTATTTCTCGAATGAATTGCTTTAGTTCATTCAAATTTGTTGATTTTGCTTTGTTTGCAATAACCCCACAAGAAAAAGTCAAGTGCAGGCGACCTGGGTGGCCAACGAATGTGAGTTTCTGGATATCAGCTTATTAGGAAATTTTCGTCGCAGTTCTGTCATAACAGGCAGTGCTATGTGAGGAGTTGCACCATCTTGTTGAAACCACACAGAGTTGAAAAAAAATCTCATTCGGCGTAGTTCTGGATAGAAAAAGTCTCACAACATGCTCAAGTAATGGTCTCCAGGAACCGTAACGGTGTGACGGTTTCCTTCTATGAAGTAGGGCCCGACAATGCAGCGTTATGAAACTGACACGAAGTGAATGCAATTCCGTCTCATGGAGTATCTGTGGGTTGATAGCACTCCATATTCGACAATTTTGTTTGTTTATGTTGCTG
Organism: Hydrotaea diabolus; assembly: GCA_963513945.1. Classification (NCBI taxonomy): domain Eukaryota; kingdom Metazoa; phylum Arthropoda; class Insecta; order Diptera; family Muscidae; genus Hydrotaea; species Hydrotaea diabolus. The sequence goes on from OY740718.1 coordinate 8,225,864, forward strand.
TTTAATCGAAATGGGCCTCGTCAGACATGAAAAGGCAGTTCAACATGTTTCCATTCCCTTTCACCATTTGAAGCATCTTCTGGTAAAATTCCAAGCGAATCGGGCCATTGTTGCCATTTAAATTTTATATTGAAATAAGTCCAAATCTGTACATTACACAGTACAACAGCCAATTTGGGGGGTGAGAAATTCCAAGTCAGGGTGATAGTACTAGGTCAGTATATTAAAACCCTCAAAGGGTTTTGCGTTCGTATGTGCCAGTTTTTTTTATGACCTTTTACATTTTTTCATTATCTTGATGTTTTTTCGCTTAGTTGTAAAATGTTGGCAAAAACGTAGTTTGACATAACTCGAGAACGACTAGTTCGATTTTGCTGAAATAAATTCAGAAAAATTAATAATTACATTTTCTTTAATTAATATACTGTTTCTCTACCAAATCAACATTTTTGCAATTAGAAATAAATTTATGAAGAAAATTTTGCCAAAAAAAAAAATTTTTTTTTAAAACATATAAATCCCAAACGGAAAAACGTGTAGAGTCTTATAACTTTCACGTAAAGTCACATAACCTATAAACAAAATGCGACATAGATCATAGAAATCGATTAACGCGTTCTGCTTTTATTCAAAATTTCATACCTTCACTTAATTGTAAATAAAAGCAGACAATAACGCCAAAAGTGTTCCACAGTGTTATTAACTGCAATGAATGTCTGCTTATACCCATTTGAGCAGATAAGCTTCTTGTCGAAACTCTTGGATTGTTTTGTATGGCAGCAGCTACAGCAGCGATTGTATCCTCCGTCCGAAGTGAATGATTCCAAAGGTAAGTTCTTTTGTTGACTGTCCCATGCTCATTATGGTCCATCTGCTCGGAGGATTGCCACCAAACGTTCCCCAATATTCTCTTTGAACTGAAGTTACGGACTCCAGCGCGTGATAGCGGCGGACAATCCAAATCCTTCTTCCAGTGTTCCAGTTATCCATTTTTCCAGTTATCAATTTTTGTTAAATCTAAAAATCAATCTTCAAAATTTAAAAAAAAATAACCAAATTCATTAAATTGAAAAATGTTATTAATTTTTTTGTGGTAGCGACTTTCATCAGCCACTCTGTATGACAAAAGTAATGCTGATCAAACGATTGCTTGGTATTCTGCATTCCCTACGCCACACAAAGCGTTTGTACGTACATGTGACAAAAATTTAAATATGCATAGAGACCTAAGGTAAAAAAAATAAATTTTCACTTTTTTTTTGATGTGGACATCTGAGCATTGAATGAGACCGATCACATGCCCCAAAAGTGTTCCCTCCCAGCGATATGCGCGTTTTATGAAAGTGATGGTACACCAAAGATACACGTATTTAAATCTTTAAAATGGCTCTCCTGAACAAAACTGGTTTTTACCCTTAGGTCCCTTTCTATTTTGCGCGTCACATATAAAGTAAACATTTTTCGTTTCTCGTGTAAAATATTATTTTGTACTTCGTTGGTATCCAAGCATATCATTTTTACGGCGTTTATCGTGGTTGTATCCAATGCGAGAGGACTTTCTGAGATCTTCCAAAAGTTATATTTAAGTTTTCTCTAACAAAGCACTCCATGTAAAGGGTATACCATATAACCCTTTAGACAAATTGTTTTCTTTACTTTTTTATCCATTTTTGATATAAAAAAAAACCTTCTGGGCATTTACCAAACTAGCAGGCAAAATTTTGTAATACCCTTTACCACAAATTAAACCGATTAATTAAAAAGTCATTTTTGAAAACTCTGTTAATACCCGGAACAATCTGTTAATGCTGGACCTTGTGGACGAGGTGATCCTTAACAAGCATCCTTCCATGTGTAGTTGCATATGTTGGCCTGCAACACATTTGCATGACGAGTGCTTATGCTAGGATGGGTGTTTGGTCACTCTTTTTGATAAGCGGAAGTAACAGGATGAAGGCGTGGATTTCAATAAGGGAGGGATGCTTGGAGTGCTGTTATGCGTTGAAGGAGGATAACAAATAAACGCGTGCCTTTGTGTTTTGAAATTGTTTGTTTACTTAGGTAAAACGCGTAAAAATATTGAAATTATTAAAAAAAAAAAAACAAAAATGTGCTGATGTCATCGCAGTGTACTCTATGCTATGCATTTAACTGACATAAAAATTTTATGCTGGCGATGGAACGGACATGTTTATGATATCCAGTGGCGTAAAAGGAAAATATGTGAAAAATAAAAATTCATAATTTATAAAAAAAAGAAGTACTTCACAAAAAACACAGCCCTCTTATCAATACAAAATTTAAAATTCGAATATGCAACAATAGAACAGCCTTCTCATCAGCAACATCTCCACCCTTATCCTAAAACGATTACAAGTATTTTCTCCACTTCCATTTTGGTGGCTTCGTATTCCACAATTGTTACATGACAATTTTTATGTTCAACATGAGGTTTTTCTCCCTTTTTCAAATGTTGCAATATAGGGTTTGTCTGTCATATCATTTGCAACTCTTGCATTTTGCATTCATGGTTGTGCCCACATCGACAAAAGGATATCCAAAAAGCAACATTTGTGGCCTTTTCATTTTGAAGTGTCACTGATCCTTTGTGAAATTTCAAGAACTTTGTGGTGATATCTTTGTTAGCAATTCAAATTTATGCACTTTTGCGAAAGGGTTTCTCAGATGACATGTCGCATGTATTCAGTTCTTAATAACAACCTTTTCTTTTGCATAAGAGGATATCGCAAAATATCTTAATGTGAAATTCAAAACTAGGGAATTTCAATATGTATCTTTGTAGCTTATGGTGTTTTAGAAAACACTTTAATGGTTCCCGTTTCCTTAAGGTTTCATTAATCTTTTATGCAAACAGAAATTTGAAGAAGATCTCCAAGGAATAGTTTTGAATTAAAGAATTGTAGTTTTTTTTTTATTTATTGACACTTTGCAAATTATGTTTTAGGCAAACAACCTTTTAAAGGGAATATTTTTCCGTATTAAATTAGTCGTGATTTAACGACATTTGCAGACAGCTGTCAAAGGGGATAGACAGGACTACGGGCCGCCATGATATGCGCGGCTATCATGTCAGTAAAACCAGGTTCAAATCCGGGTACGAACAACTTACAATTTTTCAGCGGCGCGTTTCACCTCGTTAACGCCGGCGACTTTACCAGTAGAAGGCTTTTTTTCGAAGCCATGTAAAAACTTCTCCAATCTCATTATGTTAGTATAAGAATTATATCGTGCATAGTTCACTGATTTGAGAGAAGTTCGCCTTTTTTCTTAATTGGATGTTGTGGGTCTTAAGTGCAGGGTGGCTGATAAAAGCAGCTACCAACAAAAAAATTAATAACTTTTTTTTCTATTTAATAAATCTGGTTAATTTTTTTTTTTGCAGATTGATTTTTAGATTTAACAAAAATGGATAACTGGGACACTAAAACAAGAATTTGGATTTTCGGTTTAAAGAGAATAAAGGCCCACGTTTGGCGGCAATCCTCCGAGCAGATGCACCATAATGAGACTTGTTAACAATTTTGCCGATCATGGGACAGTCAACAGAAGACCTTACCATCGAAACCCTTTAATTTTGACGGATGAAACAATCGTTGCTGTAGCTGCTGCCACACAAACCAATCCAAGAGTTTCCACATGAAGCTTATCTGCTCAAATGGGTATTGCAGTCAATTATGCACAAGATTTGGAATTATTCCCATATAAAATTCAAATGGCCAACAAACTAAACGCAGCAGACTTCCCGATACGCTTAGAATTTTGAAGATGCTTCAAATGGTAGAAGAGGACGGAAACTTGTTGAACTGTCTTTTCATACCTGACGAGGTCCATTTCGATTTAAACGAGCATGTTGAGAGAGTTTTTCTATCCAGAATTACGCCAATAGAGAACTTCTTTCAACTCTGTGTGGTTTTAGCAGGATGGTGCAACTCCTCACCCGCCCGGCCTGTTATGACAGAATTTAGACAAAAATTCTACAAAAAGCTGATATCCAGAAACTCCACATTCTGTGGCCCCCAGGCCGCCTGACCTTACTACACCTGACTCTTTCTTATGGGGTTATTATAAACAGGGAGTCTACAAAGCAAAACCAACAAATTTTAACGAACCGAAGCAATGAATTTGAGGAACAATTGCGGTTATTCCTGTCTCAACTCTCCAAGCAGTAATGAGCAACTTTTTGGTAAGATGCCGCACATGCATCAACGAGCAGGATGAGGTGAGGGGGCATTTTAATGCCATTTATTAAAACTAATTAAGCTATATTTATAAAATTGAATGAGCTTTATCACGAATAAAAGAAAAATGAGTCACATACACTGAAAAAAAACTTATTTGAGTTTCTGAATGTAGCAACATTCATCAGCCACCCTGTAAGTGAGTATGGTAGGATTATGGATGAATAATGTTGATGGCCTGTAACGGAGAAGGCTACCATTAAAAAACTCCTACACAAGACACAGAGATCTGGCTGCACCAGATCTCTGTGCAAAACGTACCTATCCTAGTGATGTTCTTAACACGATGCTATTTATACTTCAAATGGACATACACATTGCAGTTTGTAGCGCTGTCAGGTTAGACTTTGTGAGAATATGGATGTAAGCGACTTATGGCCATGCTTGTATCCTACAGGGTGCGGGCATTGATGTGTTACCAAGTTAAACTTGACATATCTGCCAAGCTATCAGTGCAATCACATTTTGTGTGGCAATACTTTGTTTTGTTTACAAGATTTGTTGTTTTCTAGATTACCAAAGCACACGTGTTCATGGAATTCAAGCGGAACATAGTGATATCGCTTTATTCAGCTGGAAAAATCATGTCCAAGAACTAAAAAAAATTAAATATTAATAAAATGCTTGAGTATCGGACCAAAAAACGATACAAGAAAGGGGTAGTGTTAAAAAACAAGCATGAAGGCGGTCTTTTAAAACATCAACTTGTTAGAAAGTGTCCACAAAGTGAAGGCAAGAATAAGAATAAATCCCAGGCAGATTGCTAAGAAAATTAGCCGCAGATCTCGCAATATCTGACCGAAACGTACGCGATATTAAAAAAAAATCTCGCAATATCTGACCGAAGTGTTCGGGATTTTTTAAAACAGAAGTTAGGTGTGAAGCCTTACAAGATCAAAAAGGCACATAACCTTACACCTAAACAAAACCTCTAACGACTGCAAAAAACAGCGGCAAATTAATAAATATCGTCTCTTCTCACGAGATAAATTACTCAACAGAGCAGTGCGTAAAAAAACAAAATGACCGGATATGGTTAGCAGAGAGATTGTAAGATTACCTGGAGCACTAGAACTCAAACTCCTCCTCAGATCACGGTTTGGGCCGCAGTATCCACGCTCCCACTCGTATATTAGGAACCTGGTGTTAAACTGAATGCAACTATGGACCGTGAATCAGTCTTAGAATGTGCACTTAAGCCTTGGGCACAGAAACGTTTCGGCAACAGGCGTTAGACTTTTCAACAGGACTCGCATAAGCAACGCGTAAATCAGAACTGGTTAAAAAACTGCGTTCCTCACTTCATTTCGGCTGAACATGGGATTATAAATACACCGGATGCTAACCCCCTGGACTTTGCGCAGGTAATAGAGTTATTATGTTCAGTTTTTGGAGCATAAAGGACGGCATCTTCTACTCATTCGCCAGTTCTGTTTTAACAAGATTAACTTCTAAGGAATTTTTCCACTCATTAAGATTCTTTTTAGAAATTGGACCTTCCATTATTCCAGCTTTGTCTCAATTATTCTTGAAAGCTTTTACTGAAAAGGAAGAGAAGATCGAAATATTATTAGTGTGAAAGCATTTGACCCCGTCTAGGACATTGTTATTCTAAGATAAATTGCAAAAGTACGTGCCGATTTGAAAGAAAACCCTTCAAACAATTATGAATTTCTATACGTCATTTATCATTCCAGTCAGAGTACATCTGTTTTCATCTGTTAGAAGCAGCACACACAAGTATCTGTAGGCTATTTTTTTTCTTTTCTTGAAGTAGCGACACCTTGGAAATAAAATCGCAATAGATAAGAAATGTTGTTCCTTTGCGCAAGAAGTGCTACTGGCAGCTGCTCTTGAGTAAATATATCCTGGCCACTTACATACTTTTCCATTCTTAAGGTTACGTTGTCTTACATAATTTGGAAAAACAAATATTTGCATTCAATATTTTTGAAAACCGGAAAACTCCAAAGAAATAAATAAAATATGATTTCTTTAAAAGAATTGTTATGATTTATGGCGCTTCTTTTAAATGTTCTTTAGTCATCCGCACAAAAGGACACCAACTCCTTTCTTTAATTTCAAATTGTGCAAAAACATGTAAAGGTCATGGAAATATTGAAAGCAAAGCGCGAAAATTGAAAAGGTTTGTAGTAAAGAAAAATATCGAATTTAAAGGCTGCAGAACGTAAAGATTTATTGCAGTCTTCGGGTAAAAAAGGAATTTGCCATAAATGGCAGGAGGGATTATTAACCGCAAATAGCTTAAGGCTTCGACAAACAATAAAGCCTCAATAAGGACAACAATGGCGAATCTTAGAACCAAGTGAGTGTGAATAGTTGTGTATTAGAAAATTTCACACGTTTTAATTTGTAAAAAGAAAATTAAATCGCATTTCATGGCTTCTGAGAACGTCGGAATTTTCTAAACTCACACAGCTGCGTACAATTTCAGAGATAAGCCAATACTTTTTATAATTCTACCGCCCTACCGTAAAAAGAAAACAAATTTCTTTAATTGATTATTTACTTGAGTCCTTTCGAGAACTTTTGTAATCTAATCAAAGTTGGATTTCAAATTTGTTTTACTCGCTGATCTCGTAACCAGGTGACTCCAATCGAATCTACGCCTTAATTGTGGCATATATAGTATCATACATCTGCCACTCATAACGTCGAAGCTAAGCCCAAATAATGGCATATATAATATCATGCATCTACCAATTATAATGCCTTTTCAGCGGTTTTATCTGTATATTTCTTTTTCCAGTTTTTTTAACCTTTTAAGGGTTACGTTTATGTTAACTTAAAATATTTAATTAGCTGTAAAGCGCTCTGTGTCCCAATTCCGTCTGAGATTCTTTTCTGAATTGTTGACTTGTAAGCTTTAGGATAATAATTATGAAAAAATGTAATTATTATTTTTAAATAATTAGTATTTTGATTTTAGAAAGCAACTCTCATAAAAAAGATAATGAAATCAATTATTAATTAAAAATATATATTTTAAACTTATAATTTTACGAGTAATTGCAATAATAGGCTGATGCTTCTCTTTCACAGTCTTGTCGTGTTGTTTACTGTGTGCGTATAAAATCAGCGGTGTGTAAAATTCTAGTTCGCTTCGCAGACGGATTTGCTTAAATATATCTCGACTATGACTCTCATAATAGCAGGTAATGGTTTAAAATCTCAATAGTTAGTGGTGCAAACAAATGTTTAAAACACTTTATGCTATTCTCTAAAGGATGGAGTGTTTCCTTAATTTGTCACTTTGAAATATTGATCGGATACCCTTTACAGTGTATACTCGTGTATTTCTGATTGTCGTAAAATTTTAAGAAGATCTTGCAATGTCCGTCCGCGTTTCAGTCAGAAGCACAAAATAAGCAAAGATCCTAAAATTTAGCATGATGATGTGTTATGGTCATAAGTTAGTTTGGGTTGTAAATGGGCACCCCATGGAGAAAAATGTTTTCCTTCCTTAAATTTACCTCGGAACAAGTACATAATTTTGAGCATTGGCTTAACGAATCATAATTTTTTATGGACGAACCATGTTTGTTGAGATTCTCTTAAAAGTTAAAAATTGTATAGTTAGTGGACGTTTCGGATCTTGTGGCCAATAAAGTCCACAAAATAAAGCAAATTTTACTACGAATCCATATTGAATTTATTTCGAAGTTTCGGCAGATATTAGGGTCGATGTACCGAAGGGTCCTGATGGTCAAAAGATGCAACCACTGGCAAATATATGTATAGTATTCAAGTATTGTATCTATAGTTCACTTATACAACGTCCCAAATTCGAGATCTCAGTACAATTATTAAGTGTAATTGTCTTTTTAGGAACTAATTAATATTAATTAAGCTACGTGTAAATTTTAATACGAATCCAAATATGGATATATTTTGAAGATATGGCTGAGATTGGGCCTAAGGGGCCCAAGAAACCTCGGTATATATGATACAGAGCCTGACCGAACTTTACGCCGTTTTTACTTTTTATTTTTTAGGTCAAAAGGTGTTAATCTGGCCCGATTAAAACAGTTTGAGCTATTTTTTTACAATTTTAATTTTTAAATAAAACATATTTTGACTCAATCAATTAATTTTAATTTAATGAATTAGCGTCGTACTCCTTTTCATAGGAATAAGCGTATGGCTTACCTATGTCGACTATTATTTGTCCATTATAAAAAAATGTGCAAAGAAGAGATACTTTTAATATAAGGCCCCGATTATATCAAGACATGAATCGTCATTGTAGAATTTCACCAGAGTTATTAATTGGTCGGTAATAAAGTTCTATAAATAATTTGTGCTAGATTGGATTTAGACTCACATAATATGTATACCAAAATAAATTCAGGCATCTAACGGCAGGGACAGAAATAGAAAAACGATCTGATGGATTAATTAACAGTTTTCGTCGTTGCACTGAATTTACACCAAGTGCAAAGTTTCTTCGATAACACTTCATAGTTGCGATCAACACTTGAAACTTATTGTGGACAGACGATTATAGATAAACCGAATCCGGTTGCGAAAATGCTATTGGTGGTTCTAATCAACTTTTGATTAACATTTTTATAAACGATCAATACGAGTACCAAGAAACTATTTTAGATGCATTAATACAAAATAGAAGCGGTTATGGTTCTCGCAATACGCAAAGTGTTTTTTTGTGTGAATTTGCATCGTCAACCGGAAATAGGATTTATGTTTATATTTCCAACCTAAAATATGGTATTAGCATATGGATCTAAATATCATATGAGCCACTTAACCTGTCAGATAGAAGATACAGCACGTTCATTGTCAATGTCCAAGTCTACGCGACCACAGAAATGTTTCCCCTAAATGTAGCATTAAAATAAACCCACCATCAATTTCTATTTCTATCTAATTTCATTCTTAACTGTAGACCCCTGTATACGAGTATAAAGAACTTTAACACCATTTTTCTTTTGTTTTATACAATTTTTTCGTTCCAGTTTCGTAACCAACATTTAGCTACCACCGTCTCTTTGTTTAGTTCATTGCAAACATTTTCTTTAAAAGTCATTATTTTTTATATTAACTTCTACTTTAAATAATTTAAAAACAATTAGGTTTATGACAATTATTTTAATGTACATATTTGCTTTTCTTCATTTCCGCAACCAAATGGTGGGGACAATTGCGTTTAAATTCATGCAGGATGATACTAATTACGAGTTTATACATCGAACACGAATGTTTTACCGACGACGAGACGTTGCTTTCGAAAAAAGTGGCGCACAGTGGGTTATACGATAAACTTATTATAAAGAATGTAGACTGGGTTTGAAAAGAAGAAATACTTATAGAAAAACTACAACGCTCAAACATCATTCAACTTGGAAGGACTATATCTTATGAACTATTAGAGAAATGCCGATGATATTTGGTTAATACAAGTACAATGCTGGTATGAAGAAAAATGCAACCTGTAGGAAAATTTTCGGCACTACGTCGATATGAAAATTGCATCTTATTGGGCAAAAAATGGTCCAACCGTCATAAAGCTTTAATAGAATGAATTTAGGTTCCAGAAAATAATACATAAATTATTTTAAATCTGTACGTTTTTTAATAAACATAAAACCTGACTCTCAGTTTTTATAAAACACGGTTTTGAAAAAAACCCGAACGGTCGTTTTTCGGAAAACCCTAAATAAGACCTGAAATCATCAGATTTGACACCATTGAATTTCTTTCAGGGGTAAAGAACGAAATCATATACTTTTTTTATAACATCCAATTTGAATGCCAAAAAATCATCATACATTTTAAATTAATAATTATAAAAATTTTCCTTTTCCATAACTCACTGTGCGGGTGTACGGTTAAAGAGTGTTTAACTTCCGATTAAAAAGTGTGTAAGAAAAGTGTGATACGATCTTATATTTGACATACAAATATTTGTAGAACCCACTAACAAATATAAGTATTTACCTAAGTAAATATGAAGTCTATCGAAGTCTTACATTATCTGTTCGCTGTCTTGCGTTACCATTTTTGTTTTTACGTCCGCCCGCTTGATATCAGTCACCTACGCACGTGTCCTAAGTTACATAAACGGACTAGAGCCAAGACGACTTATTAGAAGATCTTTATCAAGACATTGTGCGGTTGGTAAAGAAGCCGTCCTTATAATTATCGAAACATAAGCAACGATATGTGGAAACCATTTTTGGTGTATAGATAAATTGAATTAAACGTAAGCAACCCTTAAGGGGGAAGAAAATTATCCTACGTCATTATAGAATACTGAATTTCAAAGGAAGACAATTTCATTTCATATTTTATTCGCCGACCTGATGATATTTTAATGCTAATTTTTATTGGAAGTCGATTGATGGGTACTTATTTAAAGATAATCAAAAATTTGGATTTTTACCCTTCATGTCCTTGGCAATGCCATTCTCTAGAATGACTTCAAATCGATTTGTTCTCGATGAACATTAAGTCCATGGCTACGTTCTATTTGCAATATTCAAATTTGTTGATTTGCCATTGATATTTCACAAAATGATACTGTCACTTTACAAAATACAGAGACAGAAAACAGACTCCGTCAGGATCCTTCAAAATCAAACTATAGTCCCTGGTAAAGATTAAAAGGAACAAGCACACCACCAAGAAGTTATGAAAAGTTTAATAAATTTGCATACATTATAAATAGAAGGAGCAAATGGTGATGTCCTGGCAGCTCAACTACCGAAAGAGACGCCTTTTTCGGTCGACTACACACGTACAGATTTCTGACGAAATACTTGTTTAAAAGGGATAACGTTTCCCAAACGACATTCAATCAGTCAGTAAGGTTTTTTCTTTTCGTGTGCACAAGAAATCAAAATGCATTTCCTTGCTAACAGCAGCTGCTGTTACTGCCAGTTTTCACCCGGGTAAGTGTGATTGCATGTAATTTGAAATCTTAAGGATTCTTAAAGAGGATACACAATCCAACACGCTCCTCATTAATATTTGTTCACATCGCAATGTGATATATTTAATTTAGCGTGAGTTATGTCCGTTCCCGTTTCACGGGGATGAGGATGGCTGTAAATACTTTCTAAATATTTTTATTAATTAAACGGGATTTTTAAAAGGATTTTATTACACATTTTTTAAGGTTTTAATGCCACAGAGACTCATAAATTTCTGTGCGATAATTTTCGTCGGTTTGTTGGCAAAATAAGGCACATAAAATCTTGTGTAAAGTTGTATGAATTCGAGGGGAAAATAAGTCTGAAAATTACAGTGAAAAAATTTGAATATTTTTATTCAGTATGGAGAATATTAAATATAGCCTGAACTGATATTTGTATTTGCGAGAAGAAGCTATAAAGGTGGTCAAGAAGCTGAAATGTAGTTCATAGTGCTGAATCGTGCGCACTTTCAGCGAGTGGCAGGAGTTTTCAATAGAAGGATTCTTCGTCGAATTTGTAAACCCCTTTGTTGTTACGTTGAAACGAATGATTAGAGAACTGCAGAAAGTGCAACAATTGCGCAGGCTAGTACATTTTGTGCGAATGGACAAAAATGCACCGGTACTTAAAACCTTTATGACGTGTTCATATGCGCACACAAAAACGTCCATTGGAAAGACCAAGTCCATGAATACCTGAGTAATATTGGTATAACACACTGAAGTTCGAGCGCCCAAGATCAAAAAGCTTGGAACTTAAGTCTCATTGCGGCCCGCTGAGGTTGCAAAAAATAGCCACAAAAGGAATTTAGCTTATTTCGAATGAGCATTAGCCATTTTTCATACTCACAAGGAAATCTTCCTAAAAAACTTTGATATTGAGCGTGCTGTATTTAGTTGGTCCAACTAAGTTTTAAAAACTGGAAACAGGATTTTTAGTCTACGGTTTCTGTGGTCTTAGTACCCCCTAGCTGGATAATTTTGAACCATGCACTACGCTAGAAATCACGATAGTTGTATAAGGCATGTCTCATACATATTATGGTCCCTTCGACGTGATGCGTTTTTAGCGAGAAGTTTTTTTTGCCAAATACCACTGTTTCATCTGCTTTTGCAAATACCCAAACGTCGATATTGGCTTTTACTCTCTTTTTTGATTCGAGCCTTAAAATATGCTCAAAAAAATAATCGAAAAATGTTCCGGGATGGCTGATTATTTAATTATAGATGATGGTATATAACTTTAAATGGAAATGTATCCGAAAGATAAGTATCGAATCAAAAAAGACACTTTTTTCATTCAAGCAATCTAGGAAGGAAAAAACGACATATTTCTCTCAAATTTTAAACAAGTCTCGTTTGAATCTAAACGACATTTCGCACATTTTCAACTAATCCTCAACAACGATTATGCTTGGATTAAACCAGGACAAAGTCTGTTCTCAACAGAATGAAATAACTCTATAATATAGAATAAAAGCTATCTATCGGCTCGAAGAGGTCTAAAATGCATTCATACTTTTTCATTACAATTTAAAACTCGGTTTTTCAACCGTAAAAGAAAATCGAAAAAGAATTTAAATTGTTTTCTTTTTTTGAAATCGCACAAATCTAAGGCGAAAACATTTTTTGCTAAGCCTGTTTTTAAAAAAATAGTTCGAAAAGGGGTTTAACTACACGGGTGTTCTAAGCCATTCCTTCTTAGTTTCTCTTCAGTTCTTAATCTGGAAAGGAAGACAATGGAAAAGATTTGCATTTCCTTCTTTTTTTGTGAAATTATACAAATTTAAAGCAAAACAAATTTAAATGAAAGAATACACAATGAATTTGAATGTGGAACAGTCAATGGCCAAGCCAGGAAATATTTGCCAATGGAAAGAAGGCTTATACTAACTTAGGTAAATTGGAAATACTTTTTCAATGAGGGTATTTAAAAAGGATGTCTTAAGATAATTCCTATGTTTGACTTACCTGCGTTAAAGTCTTTAACAAAAAAGTTTCACAATTCGGGTAATTTTTTATTTAAATTTAAATAGATTGGTAGAAGATGTTTCTTTTAATATTTAAAGGTACTCCCATTTTGGTGTTACTATTCGGTAAATCTGGAGGTGCTAATTATGAAAATTTGCTATGCATCTAAGGGTAGTTTGTGACTAAAAGGCTTAAGAACACCTATGGTTTTAAAGAATATCTACTGTGCACCCATGCAGATTTAAATAAATTCTGCAGTGATATTGTGTAGGCATTTATGGGATTTGAATACCCCTACGTTTCTCATGGAATACTAAAATCTTGGGATTCGGATTTCAGTTACAAACGTCGGATTGCGGCACGTGGATGAACAGGTAGAAAAATAAACAGTGCGTTGTAAATGTTAAATGAATACTAGTAATCGACATTGTCTACGGTCGAATCTTCAGCATTGCTAAAGATTTATCTACAAATGTGTTTCAAACGAGTCACAGTGATCAAATAAGATCTACGACCCAAAGGCGACCGACGTTCAAGGTTTTCAAATAATAGGTAACGATTTTTTGTTTCTACCTGAAGAGAACGCGCCGACGCGCTGCTTAATGACGATTATAACAGAATTTATTTTAAAGTAGGTGTTCCAAAACCTTTTAATCTCAACAAACCCCTAAAGTATAACGAATTATTAGCACCCATAAATTTGAATACCAACACCTAGATGGCTGTAACTGGATGTATTAAAAGTATTCCTTTCTGCTAATCCACCTGTATTGTTGAAGAATTAAGCCAGCTAAGAAAGACCAGAATTGTGACATTCTTTTTTAAAGTCCTTTCTAAGGCGGATATGTCAAACTTAGGTATTATCTAAGGGACTCCCTGTAAAATCCCTCAATGAAACGTGTTTTTCTAATTTATGAAAAAAAAGATTAGCCTTCTTAATCTGGTCTGACCAGTAACTGTTTTACATTTAAGTTCTTTTGGCTGATTTTTTGCATGAAACGATTTAAACTCCAACGTATTCATACTAGTAATATACAATGTCCTGCAGATGATTTCAAAACGACTTGCGGTATTTTAAAAAAAAATCCTTTCTCTACTCTGTGTGTATATTCATTCATTTTAACAGGTATCAACATTTTCATTGAGGAATTAGGAAATGAACCTTTAATCTGTGTCTTTGTTATGTTTTGCAACGGGATAGGTATAGATGAGACCACCTCCTTCGCCTAGTATTAGAAAGTCTTTAACAAAAATGTCGCAATTTTCGCTCGGTTCGTATCCGGCTCAATTCTCGAACAATAAAGGTGGATTAGTGAAAAAGGATACTTTTTTAAACTATCCAGTCAGGCGCAACTTGTTGTTAGTGGTATTTAAATCTAGTTTCAGTTGTCTAATCTTGAGGTGCTAATTATGGAAATTTGTTATGCTTTCAACAAACCCTAGTTAAAAAAGTTGTAGATTTGAATATTACTAAACGGTTTAAGACACCCACGGCTTTAAACAAATTTAGAAGAGGAATTTTTTTAAAGGATTTAAATACAACGATTATATTAAAATTTTACCTGCGTCGTGCAAGTATTCGTTGGTGTTTGGACAGAGTGGCCGTTGGTCTTGCGACACGTGAACGCAAGACTTACAGGTAGAAAGGACTGCACAACGCCCTTATTTTATAACCAGAACCGTCTGTCTTAGAGTTGTAAATAATAATTAACACTAAGTTTTAAAAGTAAGATGTCGTTGAGGTTTTTTCATGAAAGATTTTAGTGAATATTATTTATGACACTTTCAGCGGATAACTTAAAAGGGGTTTCTATAAGCAGGATATAAACATCATCTCTTTTAGAAAATACCATAGAGTTCACTCATTGGTAGGGGGTAAATATTTTATGATCGCACTTAAGAGACCATGGCTAAAGATATTCACAAGTAGATTCGTCTTTTTAAGTCCAAATAACTTCCAATTGCTGACTCCCTTTCCATGGGGAATTTACATAAACGCCCTCTTATCTAAGATAGACAACGATCAAAAAGCTGCAGTATTTAAAAAAATTGTTTAATTAGCCGAAACTAATGAATCCTGTGCCGCCATCAGTGGAATGGCATCACAACGATGGTCAGTTTCATCCTGTATAAGTTTCATTCTGACACAGGCGAACATGGTTTTGCCATGACACTGGTGACACATTTCCCTCGTATTCATAAAAACTTACAATAGTTTTAAAGAACATTTTAATTAATAAACTTTTTTAGGAAAATTTTAATTCTAGACCTTCCAAAACTGTGTATAAATATGGCCCTTTATGTGAAGTATTCTATAGTAAACCTTAAACAGAAAAATATTGTTCAGAAATCGGCCTAAACTACAACCATTCGGTTGGACATCAGTTTTTATTGGCTTCTTAAACTGTTTATGGTCTGAAGGTTTTTCTATGGTTATATACTAGACAATAATAGCTTTAACAATATTTTGGTACACAGAATCTCTAAATCGCTCATACGAGGGCTGCTATATATATTTCTGAAAATGCGAATATTTATCATCAAAAATGGTTTTATTGTTTTTTTCCACTCCGATTGAGTGGAACGTTTTTGAACGCTTCAGCATCTTCTGGCGACGAAAATCGTTGAACACGCATTTTTTCTTGATCCATTTTCTTGACCCATCAATTCGATGTTTTGGTTGGTCAAAAAGGCGCTGGTTTGAGCTGATGTGTGAGAGCTCGCATTGCCATGGAGCACAATGATTCGTCTTCTCTTGTACGTTTTTCGAATTTCTCCGAAGACTTTAGACAAACAATTTGTGGTTGGTGTACCACTCACAATTGACCTCCTACGTTGCTCAAGCGGAACAGTCGCCACATGACGAGTTTTGCCGAAGAAACAGGCGACCATTTGCTTCGAAGTGCTTCTTCCACGAACAACTTTCGTTGGATTTGGCTCGTCTTTGTGTGGGTCACACGGTCGATTGCTGCTTTGTTTCGGGCTCATACGCATAGATCCATGATTCGTCACCTCTGACGATCTTATAAACGTCTTTTGAAGCAACTCGATCGTATTTTTTCAAAATTTCTTTGAACCAATCGACACGAGCCTTTTTTGAGCGATTGTCATATTGTGCGGGATCCAACAAGAACAAACCTTTTTTACGGCCAGGTGTTCATGCAATATCGAATGAATGCTGATGAAAGAAATGCCCAAGGATGCCTCTAGCTCACGGTATGTCACAT
Organism: Hydrotaea diabolus; assembly: GCA_963513945.1. Lineage (NCBI taxonomy): Eukaryota > Metazoa > Arthropoda > Insecta > Diptera > Muscidae > Hydrotaea > Hydrotaea diabolus. The sequence goes on from OY740718.1 coordinate 8,242,276, forward strand.
GACGATCTTGCATTATCAGTTCCCGCACGGCATCAATATTCTCTGGCACAACGGCCGTTTTTGGACGACCTTCACGACTTTCGTCTTTGAGCGAGCGTCGGCCACGATTGAATTGATTAAACCAGTTTTTCACAGTGCTATAGGATGGTGCTTCATCGCCTTACAAAGATTTAAGTTCATCGATGCACTTTTGTCGTGACAATCCACGTCGAAAGTTGTGAAAAATGATCGCACGAAAATGTCCACGAGTTAAGTCCATTTGTTGCCAAATTTGTTTTTTCAAGTCACTGTAAACAACACAAATGATGGTCGTACGTCAAAACGTTCTGAGTACGTTTATGCTAAAAAATGTCAAACTTTCCAATGGAAATGTCAGATGGCGCCAGGCAACACGTAATGTTGTCTAGGCCACATATATATTGAGCAACCCTTGTACATGTAACTACCAAGATAGTTAAAGTCGAATTCGTTTGGTGCGACGAAACAATTTTCTGTCAGAACTTATACTTGGGTACCTTTGTTGTCGTTATACGTCATATGCAATAGTTTTTTTTCTCGCCCATCTAGAGTTCAACCTCTGAAAAAGACTCAGGAGGTCCAGAAAAAATTTCAGGTCCTTTACAACTAGCTTAATAAATGTGCCTAGGCGACAATTTTTGAAAGTTAAATGCTGTTGGGCCTTGATCAAAACCATCCATAGAAGAGAAAAAATCATTTATCATTGCATATGCCGGGTTCTATACATGAATAGGTCGGCGACATGCTTCTTTTTCCAAAAAGATCTTTAAAAGCGATTAATATAATAGAAAACCCCCACTTCGACAGTACAATTTTTCAATAATTATCCCTGGTAACGTGTGGCCAGTTTAACAAAAGAAAAAACATTGCAAACCCCTACGAGGACACTTACAAGAACAGGACAAAACACAGTAGTGAAAATCAATTAACCCACCATGATCATCAACGCTTCACACTGACAAAAAAAGGACTTGTACACTCTCGACATGATAAAACAAAAGCCATACCCGGACGGAGAGCGCCATGGCGTTCGGCAATAATTTATCAAAAATTGTTTTAAACAAACGGGCAAAGTTTTTAAACATTTCAAACCAGCCATGACAAAAGGTCATTTTTTGAAATAAATGACAACTTATGCCGATAATGTGACGAATTGTTATCCTTTTGTCGTTACAACTTGTCATTTCCGGTTGTAATTTTTCCTTTTCAGGGGAAAGTACTAAAATGTGAAGCTTTGGTTAGATCAAATAATTCGTCATATATTGGACTTTACATTAATCACAGAAACCTGGAGTCTTTTGCTTGTAATCATATGGTCGTTCTTGTGCCATACAGTCAACGGACACATAACCCTCTTGGCTCTGGTGGTTGGTATCAGTAATTTAAAATCAGCAGCTAATAATGGTGGGTGGGTGGTACCTGAGGACAAGGGTAAAGGTGGAAACAAAACGCATGGCGGGTAGGCCTGGCAGAAATTCAAAACAAATTTACATACTCGCCACCCCTCTCCTCACGCTCACTACATCTGCATTTTTGGTCGCGGTTTTATGTAAAGTCAGTCAGGGACATTTGTCCCGAAAACCACAACCAAATGACAAAAGTGCCACATGGCGAGGTGGACTTCAGTGACGAATGTCCTTGTGATCAACGCATTGCCCCTCTGTTGACGGTGGCATGCCATACCCATGGCTTTTTTCGTACACATGTTATGTGTTGGCGTGGTTGGCTAAGCATATTCATGTGACTCTTTTTCGTCCTTTCTAGGCACGTGTACGTCCGTTTGTCACTGTTTTGCTTAGCCGATATGATCTTTATGTCTCTTTAATGATAGAGTTGATAGAATACCAAATAAAGAAACAATTACTGTGAATGTACGTTTCCTAAAATAACAGATTACAGAGTTTGGTTTCGCTAGTAAGAGTATGACTCAAAATTGAACTAAATTACAAAAGGAAATAATGTATATAACATTATTTATGAAATACATTGTATCTCCGACTGACACGTCTTCATAAAACTATAAACAAATTAGAAAGAGTTGACACTCCAGCAAAAGAAGTTGTACTTTTCAAGGAACCGCTCGTTGTAGGATTGTCAAATCTGTTGAAATCATTGGTTCTGATATAATTTGAAAGTATTTCCGGATCGTAACTCGCATTATCAAGTAACAAAATCTATTGTCTTTAATATATACTATTCCGATCCTTTTCGAATTACATCAACATGGTCATGACATTGTAAGTACTTCCACTCACGCTTACAAAAAGTTCGGGGATAAGTACTTTTCTGTAAGCAAGAAAACTGTTTCATTGCAGCAACTAAATATGACTTCAGTTGAATTTTTTTTAATCCCATGTTCTTTCTCATTTTTAGTTGTGATAACTGCCTAATCCAAGATATTTTAAAATATATATTAAATAATCTTAAAATATGTTGCTTGTTTTGTTTATATTTGTTCGTTCTTTTATCAACATTTTGACATGAACAGTTTTTATTCTAGTTCGAGACATTTGCTGTTTCTTTTTCCGAATCAACGTAAAAATTGAAAATTAAAACAACAAAGGTCTCGAACCAGAATAAAAAACCGTCCGAGTCATAAAAATCTTAAAATATATCCAACGCGCGATATCTGTTATATGATAAGTATTCCGACAATTCAAATAAAATTTTAATTGGAAATAGAAACAAGACAGAGTCCATTTAAGTGCATTTGATTTTAATGAGATGGGCTTAGCTTTAACAAAAATTAAATTTCAATGTAATGTTTACCTTGATCTTATCGAAAAAAACCTGGTACGGGAGCCCAGCTAAAGAAAAGAAAAAAGTTAATTAAGCGTGTTTACTGTTTCTTCAAGTTATACCACTACTTACCTCCAACATTTTAAGAAATTGAACAAATCTTCATTTCAATACATCAAAGAAACCATGAAATTCCTAATTGCCCAGAACAACTTTGCTGAAATAAAGAATTTATTATTTTCATTTGTTGAATTTTGTATGAATTGAATACTTTACGATAAATTAAAATCAATTAATTTTATGTCTTTATTATGAATTTTTAAATCATTTTTCTCGAGGCTTTCTTAATCTCATTTTAATACTTCGAACATCATGAGATTAGTAAATTAAAAACACAGTTTAAATACATTTTAGTAACGGTATAAAAGTTGCAGAGTTAAGATTTTCGGTGGATGATAATTTACAAACGATTAAAAAAAATAAAAAATATATTTTCATACGTACTGACAATATATTGCAATAAAGAATTTAATACTGATCGGGGAAACTAACAATTTAGCAATAAAATTTAAAAGTTTTTTCGGTAGCATCTACAATGTTTTAAAAATTAATTGAAAAATAATTGACTGATGGTCCAGACTTTAATTAGAATTCCTTTTCAATAACAGGAAATGATTTGTATTCAGTATTACAGAAAATATATGGTGGACTAAGATTTTTAATTACTATAGTGTGATCAATCTAAAGTATTTATCCAATAGGGTTTTTTACAGGTTACGCGTGAATTGTGTTAAACTTTATTTTTTTCTTTTCAGTATTGTTTGCCATTTCATCATGGAAAAACTTACACCACGAAAACTACGGTTAGGTGCGGTTTATGTGCTGCTGGAATCATCAGTCCATATTTTTTTTAAAAATGATGATTAGACTCTCAGAATGGACAACCTGAGGCGAGGCTAACATTTGAATGAAAAAATAAATGTCCTTTTGAATGTACAATAAAGATTTGAATTTTTGTATTTTTTTAATTAAAAAAAAATATTTCTACTTTGGTTACCCTATAGAACAAACATAATGCTATTTCAATGAAACTTTTATAAGCAGAACTGATTTCCCACAAATAGTTTTTCTCTGTGTTAATTTACTCTTATCAACACTTGGCGCTGGTGGTACAAGTGGAAAATGCTCTGGTTGGCCAATAGTTCAAAGAAAGCTGTAGGCTTTACAAATGGTAAACAGTTCCTGGACAATATTTTGAACCTACAAGGATTTTAAAGTTTTAAACCTGTTTAGTTCATTTGACGTGTCCAAACGCATTTGGGATGAAGGCAGGCTGATCCTGATGGCAATCTTGTTAAACTTGGCACTGTCTGTTGATAGTGCAAGAAATAGATGATTATATTCCAGACTAATGATGGCATTGACATTACTTTGCAGGGCAGACTATTGATTATACTTGCGATAAGTTATTTGAACATATACAGGGTGGAGCGCGGAAATTTGCTTTTTTGCACTGCAGGCTGTGGCGGAACTGTTGGTCAAAGAGAGTATAGTGTGCGTAGCTTATAAGTGGCTGACGGGAGATTTGTATACGCCTGCCTTTCAGTTGCCATCATGCATTGGACACGCACTCGATCATTGCAGTGCTGTTCGTTTACGATTCGCTGTCCCCCCATGCGGACTTGTTCCTGGACAGCAATAAATTGTAAGTTGGGTAACTTCAAGTGTCATGTGTACGAAGGGGACCTGAGAGAAGGACAACACCATAGAACATCGAGAGAGTTAGAGCAGTAGTACTGCAATCTCCGAAACGCTCTGCTCCGAAGCAATCATTTGCTCTTGGCATTCCCTTGATTTTTTTCAGACGGCTCTTGAGGCAATGACATTAGAGGATACATGGTTGCAACAGGATGGTGCCACTGCACAGACAGCTAGGGTTACCATGAGTTGTTTGAGGCAAATGTTTCCTAGACGGCTTATCTCTTTGAGGGGTGATGTGAACTGGCCGGCACGCTCACCAGACTTAGGCCCATGCGATTTTTTCCTTTGGGGTTACCTGAAGTCGAAAGTGTATATCAACCGTTCCAACACCTTGGAAGACCTAATTAACAATATTGAGGCTGAAATTGGCAGAATGTCAGTCGACATGCTTGTTAAAGTTCATGAAAACTTCAGATAACGTATGCAGCAGTGTGTGGATAGCGAAGGTCGACATTTGCCAGATACACTTTTATAAACCATGTAATTTAAAAATTCCCTTACTGTTTAATATAATCAAAATATAAAATAAATTTTCTAAGGTTCATAAGTTTTTTATTTCATTCCCAAATAAGTAAATTAACGCGCTCCACCCTGTATGTTCAACGTTGGAAGTGTTGATGTATCAGGAATTAAGGACTGCCTCTAATTTCTGGTCTAAAACTGTGTGGTGGGTTAGATGAATGGGTTATTATCAAGGGCAGAACATTGAGGTACTCGTATAACCCCAGCGGAGGTTGAAGTTGTTACTCTTGAATTGAAAAGGTGGGGGATTAGTCAACATGGTAACAATCTCGCAAGTATATTATAGCGTGGAAGGATTGGCCAAAGATATGTATAAGAGATTCAGTTTGGCTTCGAGATAATAATAAAGGTAGGAAAAATCTCCGCTTTTGTCGGGGTATCAGTCTTATTTCAATACTTGAAAAGTATTAGAAATATAAAAGATTGAAAGTTACTGTTACGCATTCAGTTTAGTTTCAAGCTAGTCCATCAGAAGCAGGCTGTGTGGCTGGAAATTTATACCTAGGAGAGTTCCTACAAGGATAGTGTGTTATGAAGGTTCTACAGATATTGTTTGGACCGCTACTATCCGAAGTTTTTCCGTAGATAAAATTCTGTTGTTGTTACAACAGTAAGTGGCTACGAGATCTGACCGGTCACTAAGACTATTGCCAGGGGTATATGACTTTATGTATGGGAATTGAAAAGTAGTCTTACACGATTTTGATATCTACCAGTGGCTGAAATGTTAAATATAAATAGTGGATGAAATGATAAATGGTATAGGAAGCATAGTAAGATACCAAAATGATCAAGTCGTTAAGGCCGATCCGAATGCTAAATTCCACCTAACGTTGATCAAATACCCAATAAAAATTTACTTTTACCGAAGTACCTTTAGGGCCCCCGCAGACTGCAGACTTTTTATCGGCCGATAGTTTAGTCGGGTTGGGCTGAAAGTGCGCACACCGAGCCAACTAAACAGTTTGTTTGGTGAACAGGGCGCAGACTATCCAACAGTCGGCCAACTATTCTCGAAATAGTTTGTAACTGATTGTAACCATACTGATTAAGAAGCCGACCAAACTATCGGCCGATAAAAAGTCTGCAGTCTGCGGGGGCCCTTAGTCCTTTAAAGAGAAACATCGAAACCCCAAATTGTTTGCAAATTAGTAAAACTTAAACCAACTGCCCAGCTGTTCCTTACCATCTGAGATTGCAAAGTTCAAAACTATGTTTTGTTTTACAAAAAAATGCATAAAAGTCTAACCGTTAAAATTGAATCAATTTGCAGGTAATCACAAAATGAACTCCTCCGTTGGTGGTGGGTTGGTTTGTTGTTATAAATTCACTTTTTATATCTAAAGAAATCGTAAATACAATTAAAAAATATTCCTGTGTAAAAAAAAATATGATTTTGTTATCCTTTATACAAGTGCAGCCAGGCATAAAATCAATGTGCCAACAAATTAAAACTCAGCTCAGTGATTACGCATTTGTCATCAGCTACAGCGGGTAGTTTTTAGATGTCAACAAAGGATAACCCAACAACGTCAACCGGCTTCGAAGTCACCACTCACATTAACCCCCATATAACTCATTTGAAATGAAAAAATTCGATAAGAGTTAAACAAAAATATTTTTATGTAATTCTTTAACAAAAAGTCAGCAAAACAATGGCAATTACTACTTGAGCCGGGGCAACCCCTTTTTGCGTTAGACGACTAAATTTGCATAAATGCCACCCATTCCAACGGAAATTGTCAAACAAACGTACGGACCCAGAAGCATATCACTCATTCACTTCTGGGCTTATGAAGTTGCCCTTTTAGCCTATATTTAAATAGTGTTGAAACAAAAATTGGTTCACCTCCTTTTCTACTTTCTCTAATTAGTTACTTTATATGCTATTCCATTGAATGTTTCATGTCCTTTTTCAGGTATTGTGAGAAAGTCAGTAGTTGAGCCTGGCATTTAATCCTTTGTTCCACTTTTTCGATTTTTTGTCATATTTTAAATCTCAGAATTATGATATGTACAATTATGCTAATAATACGCTCTGCATATGATTAGACATGACGAGCAAGGAAATGGAGCAACAGCTCAAGGATAAGGCTGAATAAGCAGCTACATACCACCCCTTTAAATTGGGCGTGTCCCATAAAGGCAAAAAGGTTTATGTTGTAAACAATAATTTTGTGAGGTTACATGCGACCGGTCGTGGTGGGGTAGGTAGTGAGCGCAACGCGACTGTCACAAAAAAAACTTAGGTTCAAATTCTTGTAATGCCGCCGATATTTCAAATGTAAAAGCCATGTGAATAGTACTAAAGAAATTCAGTTACCGTTCAGAGCCGGCTCCAGTCATACGTAGGATTTAGAGACAGAAAATCGAAGCCCCGTAGAGTGAAACAAGGAGTTCCTTAACCTCTACCTCTCTAAAATTCCTGCACCACCAGACGGCGTTAAAATTGTGTCGTACGCTTATAATTGTCCAATTCTGGCGTCAGGACCTTAAGTGGATGACATAGGCTAGAAAATCAACTGTTACCTCACTGACTTAACACGCTTCTGCACTGCGAGGAATATGAAAATTTCCGCCTCCATATCATCAGCCACACTGTTTACTACATGGGCGGCAGAGGTGCGGTTCTCACTTAATATAAAAGTCGTAGACATCAACATCCTGACCACCCCTACATTCTCGGGACCCCATTGGTCAGCCTTTTTCGATCCAGAATACCACCCTCAAAACATCAACAGGTGTCTCCTCATGTCTTCTGGGGACCATCTACATGAGCAGACGTCCTTACCGTAAGCAGCCACAATTTCTTGTTGTCTAAGCAATGCCTGCTTGGGTAACCGCCATCTATAGGACAGGATCCCTTCGCCCAGGCAGATCAGGTACGATCTTCATGATCTCGAGACAGAGGTCTAGCGGTACAAGAAAGCCTTTGATCATGGAAACTATCAGGCAGGTCTGAGCAGTATCCAGCTATAGTGTAAATTGTGTGCTAGAAGAACATTTCCCGGAGATTTCACCTGAGAAGAATGTGATACCTCAACCTACGGCCGTGGTTCTGACTCAGCTTAGATCAGGAATTGATGCTAACGTTTCGGACTTTTGTCCCGCCTGACATAAGAGATCACACGACGTGCTGCACCTCTTTAATTGTCCGGCCAAGCCTACTTTGCTAACCCCCAGGTCTTTGAGGACGCATCCAGTCCAATTGACGCGTTTCCTCCACCTAGATATCGAAGCAGATCCCCTATAGGCGAACAGGACTTCAAAACAAAATATATTGTTGTTACAACAACTCAGATGGTTAATCTTGGTACAGAAAAAATGGGGTCTTTCTCCTCTCTTTTTTAGGTGCTACAAAAATCACAATTATGCTAGAATATTCGGTTCAAAGACAAAAGACAAAAAAGGGAGATGTTCATTATATGTGACAGCGCATAGAGAAAGGGACCTAAGGGTAAAAAAAATCAATTTTCATTTTTTTTCTTTTTTTGATGTAGACAACATCTGAGCATCGAATGAGATCGATCCCATGCCCCAAAAGTTTTCCCTCCCAGTCGACGATTCTAAGCGCAAATAGAAAGGGACCTAATCTTTAAAATGGCTCTCCTGAACAAAACTGATTTTTAACCTTAGGTCCCTTTCTATTTTGCGCGTCACATATTCTGAGAGCCGAGATTTTTAACTTTTAGCTCTGACAACTCAGCTCCGGTCAGCGGCATTGGCCCCAGAAAATTACCTGTCATATTTAATTATGTATAAAGATTAAATTTGGTGCGGGGATGTTCAAAATATTTTGAGAACTGATATTTCCAACTTTTGTCCATTCCAGCTTAGCTCCGATTTGACAACACCTCATCTTAGTCTATGGGATATTTAATTCATATTCATTTTTACCTTTTTCTTTATCTTGTAATTTGCACTCCATAGTTTTTTATCGTAAGAAAATCCAAATTTCCACAAACCACAAATGTCTGGTCAAATGATTGAATTGGAAATCATGCTTACTAAGCAACATCAGATAAAAGATACACGAATCACGTACGATACTAAGTAACGTATGTCCTTATAATAACTTTTGCTTTCGAGCAGCTGGCCAAAAAAATTAGAAACTAAAAATATTGAAAATCCTGCCAATGATTTCTGCTTGTCTTTTGACACGGGTCATTCCTAGCCACTATTGTCTTTTCCTTGATCGCACACTGATTCTTCCTTACAAATCATTACACAACAAGGATTTACTCGTGAGTATGTGTGCATAAAAGAATCAATGGCAGGATCAGCTCGTACAGGAGTTTGTGCAATTGTTGGGCAATTTATTGAAAAAGGGGCTTGATGTCATAGATTTCTCTATCTTCGTCCATTTTTTTTCATTTTGTATTATTTGACCTAGATGCATTGTGCAATTTACCGCCATCTGAAATAGTCTTTAAGGATTTCGCGTTCTTTTCTTTAAGCCAAATGCCCTAATTTATCTTCTTGTTGGAAACGGGTATTTTTCTTCCATTTTTATTTAGGGGTGTTTTCTAATCTTTCTGGTCTCAATAACTGTTGTTGGCGACGGTGTGGTATGTGCCATGAACAAAAGGACTGCAAGCAGTGAACACAGTGACCAATGCAAAAAAAATGTTTTTTTTTATCTTTGTCAAACATTTTTTGAATAGATTTTTCTTCCAAAAGGTGGCGGGGATAAATTATTGATTTCTTTGGGACAGCTGATGGCGTTATGGTACGTGTTGGCTTAAGACATGCAGTACTACAAACGGCGTTAAAAAATCCTTTTGTAGTTTTTGGAAAAATTGCCAATCGGATTCGCCTCAAAATATATTGTACAATTTGTCTTCAGAATGTATCGTAGTAAAAAAATCGATGTCAACACTTCAAATGTTTAAAATTAATGATTTTTTTCTTATTGTTACATGCCATGTAATTGAAAATCGTATAAAATTGATTGTTTATGGGAAGATTGGAAAAAGTATAACAGAAGTACTAGGCCAAGGTGTAAATCGATGATTCGAGATGTAACAAAAAATTGTTCGTTGCAGCAACCTTAAGTTTTTTATTACCTGTTTCAAACTCTCCAATTTCTAAGATAATTGTTAGAAGCGGCCATATTATTTTCCACTTTTTATTCAGTAGGATTTCAAACTATTTGCAGTTATCATTTAAGATAGATCAATATAAAGTACGTATTGAGGATCCACAACAGTAGATTCGTAAAGAAACACAATGTCAAATGTTGTAATTGTAGACTATCCACAACAGTAGATTCATTAAGGACCACAATGTCAAATGTTGTTACTGTAGTCTATGCAAATATGCCAATTTTATTCATACAAAATTCAGCGCAAATTTATTATCAATATTATGATTTCAAAATAAAATTCCCACGAAATATATGTACCAAAACATCTTTAGAGTAACTCATATTTCAATCATAATTTTGGTGTGGCATATGCAGCGCAGTATGCAAACAAACCCCCTGCTGAATGGTCAATAAAGCATTAAATATTTCAACAAAAGGAAAGAAAAGTGGGAGAGTCGCGAGCAATGGAATTGTAAAGCATACTGCAAAAGGAATTAAAGAAAAAAATAATCCTCTTTGCTTATTGTTGTTGCGTTTTTTTTGACTCCCCTCCCGGTGATAGACAATTAGTTATAATTTATAGGATACACTCGATATATTTCGAGACTTTCGTTTGTTATTCAGGAATTTACAATGCAAATTTCTACTGACCCTCATTAGTGTTAGCTCAGTTGGGGTTTCAGCCCAGAGTAAAAGAATTTAAAGAAAACGCGTTTAATTTCCTTCGCATTCTTACTTTTTTTAACTATAAGTAAAGGTTACTTGTAGGGGACTTTCACAGCATTCGAAAACATAATTAAAGTCGATATTCAAAGGATTTTGTGCCGAAATCGTTAACAATATGTATAACAATTATTAGACAAAAGCGGATTTGGCAAGTCAAGTGAGAAATGCAGCACGTCATGTAGTTCCTGATGACAGGTGGCACAAATTTCCCGGAACATAAGCATTAATACGCGCCCAATACGAATTGAGGCGGCTGCATCATTCAGATCTCATCTAAGTTAGAACCACGCTCGTCTGCCGAGGTTGCACCTTCTCATCAGGTGAACTTTCGAGGGATGTTCCGCTTGCACTACATTTACACTATAGCTGGATACTGCTGCTGCCACTTCATCTGCGTGAATGTCGTTCAGACCTGCCTGATAGTTGCGTTGATCTTATTGCTCTCTTGTACCGCTAAACCTTTCCTTCTAATGAAGGTAGTACCTGATCATCCTGGACGGAGGCATCCTGTCCAAGAGATGGTGGTTGGGATGGCTACTGCGAAGACACCCAAGCCGGCCTTCTGCTTAGACAACAATAAATTGTGGCTGCTTACGGTAAGGACCTTCCTCTCCTCATGTAGATGGTCCTCAGAAGACATAAGGATGATCCGAGATTGATCATTGTCGTCGTTATTTTTGGCAACGGCATGGAACTTGCCTCATTTATAAAATAAAGTAAAAGTTGGTCTCAATATCGCATTGAGTCAGCAAAAATAAAGGAAAAAACGTCTTCATGTAATTTCAAAGGTGTTTAGGAGAAAAGGAAATTGTACCACAACTCGCAAAAGGTTAATGTATCGGATATATATGTATGTATACTCGTATATTAAAGCCTTTCATCATTGTTTTGTCCTTTCAAATGGAATGACCCTTACATATTAAATGGACCGAAAGATATTTTAAAATACACTTCTGTGAGTAATAATAAAGAGAAAACTTCTTCCTGTTGCGTCTTTGCTGTTTATAAATAAAAATACACCACACCCTCGCAATGGGTGTCCCATGGGAAAACGAATTTTAAAGATATGCCGGATTACATATCCAAACTTTGAAGGCCCTTTCTTATCTTGAATACTATGGACCGCCGCCTGAATCATTAACTTTTTCGTGCAACAGAAAATGTTTGGCAAAAGTTCAGTTTATGCAGGTTACCACTAGAAAAAAAAAACAAATTTATCCTCTTCATCAATTCAAAAAGGGAACATTAATAGTGGGGCATATTTCAGAAGTGAGTGGGTGGGTCGATTTTTCAATGTCAAACCGCCTATAAGCGTCAGCCCCGCACTGCATGTTTATTTTTTGTGCTCCACAAATGATTCTCTTGGAGATTGAATAATTGGTTTTTCTCTAGGGATGTCCCCCTTAAACTAAGCTTCAGTTAGATGTTTTAGAAAACTGGTGGATGATTCGAGGAAAGTATCTTAACTAGACTAAAACGATTTCCAGACTTTTGTGGCCCTGTTATTAAGGAACTATGGACGCTGACGCCAACACCCAAGAAAACTTACCAAATTTGGAACTAATACCCGCCTATTACTAAAAAATATGTCAACGAAAAGATGAGGTTATGTCGCTAGAGAGCTAATGTGATTCGGCATACACATGGAATGAAATGGATCGAAGGGAAGTGTTTGGAAATTGCATTTTTATACACATACATTGTACATACATATGTACATGTGTATGTGTTGTATGTATTTGCAGTAATAAATATAAAATACATGAAGAAAATTATTTAATTTCACTGAATAGTTTCCTTGTTGCAATGATTGTCGGCTTGAAGTAATCAACCCATTCACTTTGTTGTATGTACAAAAACCGTCACCGATTTTAATAAGACACATATTTTGCGTTTTTTCCTTCCACAAAATTTCTTGCAAAAGAAATGGATTTCCAATTGCCGCCGAACAGCTGTTTTATGATTGACAGATTTGCCATTGTTGAAAAAACAGAGTTGCCAACTTCTTAATAGATTTGCATGGAAAAACGATCTAGAGATGATACAATAAACAAGGTAGAGTTATGATATGAACTAATTAACAATATACATATTCACGTAGAAATTTTAACTCTCAAATTTTAAATTTGTCAAAGGCTTAGTTGTTAGCCTAAATTTCTGTATCAAACATTTACAATAATCGTCAAGCACTCACATTAATATATTTTTGGCATTTTCTTTGAAGTGGCTTTGACTGTTTAGCGAATTGTTTATTCGTTGTTGGGCTAGTGCCTTTATCTCGCTTATTGTATTTAGAGAACTAATAGTTTTCATCACTCTGAATAGAGTTGCCAGTGTATTAAGAACAGAATTTTTTTTATTTCGGCCCGGGCACAGCTATGCTTTTTTTCTTGCGCTGGGTTAACATCCGATGGGCTGAGAACCAAATATGACAAATATGTACCTACAACAAGTTTATGATACTGCCATACTTGATTTTATGTTTTAGACACTTATTTCAATGTTTTTTAATCTGCCGGAAGTTAAAAAATACGCAGCGTAAAAAGGTTCAGTGAGCCCGGTAAAAGTCTTACACATATTCATTATGCAGATATCTCAAAATTGTGGGTAATCTATAACATTACAAGCTGTTATTTTGAAAATGTTATAGCTTATTAAAAACAAAATGAAAATTAAAAAAAAATTACCATTCAGAAAATAAAACAAGGGTTCAAGAAAAAAGTGGTTGCAAAAGACCATCTCACAGTACAAAAGACCATCTCACATGCATGGAGACTCTTAGCATGGATTACCAAGTCGAATTTTTTAAGGATATTTTTCTCTAGTTTTTGCTAAAAGCAACGTTCATTCCGGTCCCATTTCTTTAGAAGAATGCGCTTCAACTCAGGCTTAGAAGAGTTGCGATGCTCTTTCTTTATTGTCCAAATAATTACAAAGATTATCCACAGGATTTGAATCCGGGCCCTGAGGAGGTGTTTCCATTACATGTGGACAGTTGTGTAACAACCATGACCACACACTGTGAGATTAGTGCTTAGGACCTGATAAAATTGTTGAAATGCAGCTATTCCTTGAAATTTGGCAAATTGACCTTAAATTTCAAATAAGTGTTTTGATCCATTATTCCTTCGATTAAATGTAGCAATACAAATCCGGCTGCCAAACTGACCCCCAGACAATCATGAATCAGCCACCATGTATGGCAGGCGGGCAAAAGCTATCGTTTGGTTTCCTCGTTTTATAAAGTTTCTCATTAGATCCAAATATATTAATTTAGTTTTCGTTTGTAAAACCACATCCTTTTTAAAACGAAAATGCATGTCTGTGTGGGCGTTTGCGAAGTCTAACCTCACTTCCTTGTTTTTGTCAGTTATAAGGGGAACCTTCACATCTCTTCAGCCATAAAAATCGCCTGTATTTAGTAATTTCCTCATTGTTTTGTGAGCTGACTTAGTGCCCAATGAAGTTTTCCACGAAAACTATCAGTTCTGGGACACTTGACGACGAAAGTTTTTGATATTCCTATCTTGATTTGTCTTCCACAGATTACAAAATTTAATGGCTACAGATCTGACATTTAAATAAATTAAATTTCGGTAGTATTAATAAAAATATCATTTGAAAAAAGTCTTTGTGCACCCGTCTAGGACTCTTTTTTGTTTTATCCCACTCAAATTGACGAAAACATATTAAATTATAATTTATAAACTGGATTCCTTTAAAGGAGTTAGTAGGCAAAACATTTAAAGGGGGAAAGATGTTTGCACCATTATTTGTTAGTAGATATTTACAATTAGAGAACAATGTTTGACTTTAGGAAGTTAAGCTTGTATCCACTGTATATAAAGCAACATACATTTTAATTAATATTCAACAGTAGGTTCCGGTCAGTGGATACACAGCTCGCAGAAAAAGTATAGCTGTTGACTTAAAAAAAAGTAACTCGGAGTCTACATTTAATAGTAAATAAACGTGTACAGGTCGTATATAAGAGAAAACTTCGCCATTTGTTTCTGTGATATTGAGGCAACTAAGTAGGTAAACACAAAATCAAGGATCCTTTAGGAAGTGGTCAATCAGCATTGCGGATTTTTTTATGCTCAGTCCTAAAATATGAATTTTTGGGCACTTAATTTGAATTCCCAGAATTGTTTACAGCCTTTGAAGGACACACACAAACAAATTCATTTCCAGAGGATGTATGAATAGTAAGATACACCCTTAAATATTTTGCCTGCAGATACTTTTCTCTCTCCCAAAGAGAGTTTTAGACTCTCTTTTCGCTGAGACTCTTTTTCATGTTTAAGCCAGTTTAGGGTGGATTTAGAATGACGTGTGTTTGAGACAGAAACGTGTATTGAGCTACAGGATAGGGCAACATTTCAGCTTAGTCTCATTTTGTGTTTGCTTACAACAGGACATGATTAAACGCTTTCAACTAAAACATTTCGAGTGTGATTTAAGCCAGGTTTAACAAACGTTAACAAGCAAAAAAAGATCAACAAAAGGATAAAGATTAAAATAATATTGAAACCTATTGGCCATATCATTTAAATCTAAATTTTACTGCATAAAAGGTAAGTCAATGAATACAATAGTGAATTAAACCCGATTGTAAAAGTGTGAGGTCCAACATTTTTCCATAATTCAAGTTCGGACTAAATTTGAAATCAAAAAAGTCATAGGGCAAGATCAGGTTTAAACGGCTACCAGGCCATATTTACATGACTCTCGCCACCGCTGCTGCACCAAATGTTCGGGTCTATGGGATACCTTAATATGAAATAGAAATAGTTTTAAATTTTATTTGCTTATGGCATCAGTTGAACTTTAATTCGTATTCCGAGTAAATACTCGTAAAATAAATTGCTTCAATTTGCCACATTGGTAATATTTTAAGTCCCTGGACTCATCCATTAACAGCATATGTGCCATTTGAACGACTTTTAGTTAAACGTTTGTCAAATATCAATTAAATGCCTCATACATGGAACTCTTTAAAATACATTAAATTTGCATAATATAACATTTCTAAAAAAAGGTAATCCTGACGAAATGCTTCGGCACTGGAATCCATATGCAAAACCCTGTTGCATTTGAAATTCAGTTATACCATTGGGATGTCTATCTCGTACTACAAAAACCAAGTTGCTGCATTTCAGCAGAGAAAATCAAAGCGGATTAATCCCTATTTAAACAGGTCATAGATATAATAAATCCTATACCACTCAGTGGAAGATAATATGCTGCTATTTCTTACATCCAAAACGATACTAATAAAGACACTTATTAATTACAACTGTTTAACAATCTTTTTCTGAATTGATTTATCGAGTCTGTCCTTTAAACCTGTGTTACTTGTTTGATAGATATATAGATTTTCGTTCTCTTAGTTCTTTTGAGATATCAAAGAACAGATTAATCTTAATCTAAACACTTTTCCAATCCCGTATTATTTTTCAAAATTTTAAATATTATTAACTATCCACACTCCTTTTGTTGTTTTTCAGATTGCCTACTGCAAATCATTCCCTTCACCCCTATCATGTTAAAATGGGCTGTAAACGGTTCACGCCCAAGTTATCTTCAAAACAAGAATCATCTGGACTTTGTCGTCCATCAACCAACTACATCTCAACAAATTCAGTATGTGGAAATGCTAAAACCCTCGAGGCAAATGCGAGAAACACAATACACCTTTACAACATTGCAAGCATCTGGCCGAAGTCTCATCGAAAATCCTGTACTCACACAAGACAGTTTTAAGGACTTTAGTAACATCTCGTCTTTATTTGCTATAAGAAGTAGTGCTAACAAGAGTTCCAGGGATCTCTTGACAATGTCAAAAACACCAGCAACTTCTCGTTTGAATAGACCTGGCAATTTAGTCTCCACATTCCCCACCAATGATGTTGACTGCTCACCAAGTGATATGATATCTCGACGCTCCTTTAGGGGTTTCAAGGTTTTGGGACTAACGGATATTTCATTCAAAAAACCCCGGTATTTAACAAAAATCAATCTTCTTCTAAGCGGTAGTAAAAATTGAAACCTTGTAGTCAACAAAAATTACATTGAATGAGTAACGTTAGAGAAGAACTGACAAAAGATGGCCTCTTGGATAAGCTTCAGCCTTTAAAGACCGCCACTCAAGATTGTTGGAATTCTACAGCTATAAAAAACTTAATATTCATAATTTTAAGTCCGCCACTCAAGGTTGTAAGAATTCTAAAACAGTGAAAAGGTTCTTGAGGCCGAAAGATTATCAATGAAAGTTTAATCTCTGGCGGTCAAGAGGACATAATCTATTGTTGTACTATGACAGTTTTGAATGATCTTAAGGATATCTCATGCTAAATGAATTTGCTTGTACTTTGAAACGTTTTCATCGCTGGAGTACGAAAATATCCATGTCATCAAAGCTACTGCATTGCTTTGTATGGTAGGTGCCGGATGAAGTCGCGGTGTGTATTACCTTTCGCACTTTAAAAATTAAAATGGATGCAAGATAAAAAGACACGAGCTGCTTTCAAGGACCGCCTATGCTGTGTCCTTTTAGTTCAGAACCGCCAACCTGATTAACGAGAAGATAAGAGTAACGAGATGTGTTTTGTTATCGCCTCAAGATTTTGTAGATTTATTAAAAAAACAATCATAATTTTAATTATACAATTCCAATCGTTTGAAATAATAAAAAATTTTATTAAAAAAAAACAACAAATTTAAACTAAAAAAAATCTGTAGTCCATGGTCTGTCGTCATTTACTTGGGTCAAAGGAATCTTCTCATTAATTTTTCAGCTATAAAGACAACTACTTTTGTAAAAGCAAGTTGTCTCCAGGAAAATGGTAATTTTACTTAGCTCCTGCAACATCTCATTAAGGAATAAGGGCAAACTTTTTCAATTCAGCGAGCTGAGTACGATACAATTCTTATACTCGTTGCCCAAAACCTACTGTTTAACGCCGGCTCAAAACGGCTAATGCATTTTCTAGAGGTTTTACATGGCTTAGAGATTGATCTCCAACTCGCCGGAATTTACGAGGTGAAAAACCCGCCGACGAAAAATTGTTAGATGTTCTCACCCGGGATTGAACCTGGGTTTACTGGCATAATAGTCGTGAACACTTGCATCATACCACGGCAGCCCGCAAATTGTAATTTTGCTCTAAACAAATGCACGTTAGTCCAAGATTCGGTAATGTAATCATCGCCTTAGCCCCATGTATGTATGTTTGAACCAAACCTTCTTCTGGCTTGTAAGGTCGTTGAAGTCCATCTTGTTTGGTCTGCACTTCTTCTTTATTTCCGCTTAAGGGTCTCTGCAAAGTATACACAAAATATTCTATCATTAGCTAGTAATTTTATTTCATTCCAGCTTCGTCCGCTGCTCTCTGTATCCTTCATCAGACTCCTTTTCCATGTGGTCATTGGCCGACCGCTTTGTCTGTTTCCTTGTGGAACAGACAAATGGGTCCAGTTAGGTCCGCTGCTCTCTACATCCTTCATAAGGCTCCTTTTCCGTGTGGTCTTTGGCCGACCCCTTTGTCCGTTTCCTTGTCGATTCCAATCCGCACTACAGCTTTTAAAAGAAGCTACCAAACGTTTGTAAATTTTGTATCTGGTAGATATCGGGCAATGTCGTTAGCACTTTCCTCACAGATTTGTTGGAAATTTTTACATAGGAATAGTTTTCTTACATGAAGTAGTTGAAGGAGAATTAAAACTCTTCCCATGACCTTTTTGGCCAATCTCCGGTATAAATGACATTATATGAGCGTAGTTGAAGTCTCGATTATTTTTTACTTTGGACATGAAAATCTTAAAAATTGAGAGTCTCTTAATATTTTCATTACATCTTTGCATTCAAACTGCTTAAGGACGCAGTTCCTCTTTTGAAAAGAAAGACTTTTTAATCGAAAGCTTATGAAGAAAAGTTGATTTTTAGGAAGAATTTTTTTTCAAAAAAATAAGGGACTCACCTGCGTAGGCGGTGAGTACATGCGTCCGACAAATCGTATGTTGTACCCCGACATAAATAGAGTTAAGCTCTTCAATATATAAGTACAACAATTGCCCTGTCCTGGACATGTCGGTCAAATGGAAACAAATGCTCCAGCCAACAAAGCGTTAGACAATAGATACCAAGGAATGCGCCAACAGGGAAGATTTAGACTCTGGTAGAGGGGCAATCCAACGACTGCCAGTTCTATGAACCGGAGTAAGCCGAAGCAGCAATTCTTTAGCCAAGGGCTGTTCCCCCGGCACACAGCTGCCGCTACAACAACAACTCTGGTATAAAGACCGAGTGGAAAAGATTGTTATTGGAAGCTGTAGGAAGCACGCCTAACACTGAAGTGCTTGGTGAAGTTAGTTTAAATAAAAAACATTTTTTTGTGGATAAACGTAAGTAGAACATAAAGCTTCACATTCTTGCCCGTTTCACGTTAGCACCCCTGATCGATCTTAAGGCACATGAAGTTTTAAATGCTATTCCTATTTTTGTCAAGATTTTCCTTTATATCCCGTTTACCAAAAACTGAGCTACATTTGTTTTTATTCAGAAAACCAAATACTGGTTATTGTACCATTTAAAAGTCCGTAATTATTGCTCCACAAACATACTCTATTCAAAAAAGACTTAAAAAGTCTATAAGGCAAAGGATTAAGAACTCATTTTGCGCCAAAACCACATCAACTCTATACAATGTACTTCAGCTAAGCAATATTTTCTTCTTGTGAAGTACCGAAAACTAAGGAATTGTACAAAAAATCCAAATTTCTTTCAACATGCAGACGTCCCTTAGGACATCTGTCGTCTGCATCAGCACGAGTCAAGAACACTCTACAAACAAGCACACACAACTACCTACCTAACTCCGGCAGCGGACAACATTACGTACCCCACACATTAAAAGTAAGGCGACAGTGTGTATGTTTAGGACGTAGTCCTTCAGAGGTAGATGCACACTTCTTTGGTAAACTCCGACACACGCTACACGTTTCAAGACAATTCTCTGTTCAAACAAAAGATCCTGGTCCCAAATAAACAGCAGTGTTGTAGGCGACAAATGAAGTTGCCGTAAAGCAGAAAACAAGAGCCCGGTGGCGGCAATGACTCGACTCGCTCCATATACACACAATGTTGAACAATAATCATGATCATCATGTTTCTATAGAAATTTTGCGCGCCAACTCTGAGTCATTCCAAGGACATTGAAAGGAAATAAATCAAAATTGTATGTGTTACGTCTTTTGGGGAAATTGTTGTTTGTCTACTAGTATTCCATCACAGCCTAGACATAAAATGCTTTGTCATTTTACGCTTATCTTGAAGTGAAAATCGTAGCATATTATGCGACAGTTTTAAGGTATTTCACACATGTCGTCTTTTGGTGCTGCCATAGCCATTGTGGCGCGGCGCGCTTACCCTACTTTTAATATCCTTAATGATCGTTCGTTTTCTTTTGTTAACAATTCATCAATCTCAGTGGTTGCGTGTGTCTACCCGAATATCTATAGATGTGTAGAACGGAAGAGGAACACCTTTTGCCCGAATAATGAAAGATTTCTGGCCTTGGATTTTGCGCTTCAATTAATAATTCTAGTATTTGTGCAAGACACAAACGCTTATAACGTATTTTCATTTATTCCTTTTTTCCAGGTTCATAATTTCACTTTCTTCTGTTCTCGTCTCCCTTTAAAAATTATAATTCTTGGCTTTATTTTAAATGTCCTTTCAGAAACGGTCCTTTGTCTTGAGATTGACAACAAAACTGAAAAAAAATTTAGAGCAATCATTCGTGTCGACGATTTGTCAGAACTTGACTTTGTGTCTCTCTACCTTTCATTAGAAGATCAGCCACAGCAGCATCCCAGTTCACAGGACATTTTTTAATGCTGCCTCATATCCTGCTGTGACTGTTACACATTTCTCTAAGCGTGTCCGCATCAATTAATTTTCTCTTTAAACAGTTAAAAAGGGATTGACGTTGAAGAGCTCAAATTACTGAACCTGTTTCATAAGAACAAAGTGCTTGGTAAGTGCTGCCAAAGGACTGCCTGTGGGTTTCGGTAGCTCTATTGGTAAACAACGCAGTGTGATAGCGTTTAGATTGGAAGCATTAACTCGAACTCCATGAAGAGTAACAATGAACGGAAAAAGAAGTTACTAAAATATGTCAATTATAATCGTTTTCAGCTAAAGCTTTGTTGATCTATAAATGGCTGGCAAAAAGATACTTTTGAATTTACAAAACTTAATGCCTGCATTTCAATCTACAGGATATTTGGATCTTCAAATTACATATTAAAGGCTCTTCACAATACCAAGTTTTGTTTCATGACAACAATCTAGAAATAGTTATTATAGATAGTTAATTTATTCTTTTCGAGTTGTATGGAAATTTGTTACCAGTTATTCTACCTGTGGTGATGGCTTATGTCTCTGTTCTGTAGAGTTTGGGATAAAACTCCCGGTACCAGTGTCAGCCATTTTATAATTGTTTTAATCAATCATAGTAGTGGTTTGAAATGCAAAAGTTTAGCTTCTTTCGGCGGGAACACATTATCATATATTATGTGATACAGTCAATACTTCCAAAGTAATCAGGGTTATTTTGAAATCCAATGTTGGAGTCAAAAAAAAACATTGCCGCACAGGAACCATATTGATGGGTTCATGTTAAATTGGTATTTGATGTCAGGGAATCAGATTTTATTAGGTTTTAGTCAGAAATAATCCTCCTGATCTTTTTAATCCAAATATACCTTAAGGGTAAACAGTCTCGGATCAAATGCTCGATGGCTTCAGTCGGAATACCGGACCGGTATTACCATGTCACCATCATTTCTTAGGAAAACTGAGACGTATTTTCAGGACCCACTTCTTGATAGAATTTCATTCTCATCTTTACACATGCGGCAGTATTCAACAATTCCTACTTATAATTACCCCTACATTAGTTGAGTGGGGATTTTTTCGCTCGTCAATTTTAACACGTCTAACCTACGAGCACCTCAACATCCTATTTGGTCTAGGTATGGAATGTATTTTGTTATTATTGCAGAAGTAGCTTCTATAATGGCGTTGGGGTCTATTAACTGCATTATATGCCTTTGCAGAGTACTCGACTTGGCTTGTTACTTCTCTCAAAGGTCTAATCTTTTTCAACTGACCTTTGGTATATCCTGTTGCCAAAAATCGTACCTTCTCATCACAAACGCGCAGGAAATATGAAATTTTCAGCAATGGCCCACAACAATCCGAAATTACTAAGCAACCCCAGTAAAAGAAAGCATCTAACTTAACCGATTTTGTCCAATGAATCTGCAATTTGTATTAATAGTTAATATAACCTGCCGGCCGATTTCATAATGTACACTTACGCCGTCTCTGGCACCTCCAATGGGTGGATTTCTGTCATCCCTCCACATTTCTGGTTTAACTTTTCCCAATTTTCTTCGTTTTTTTAAATTTGTTCGCAAAATGTAATGATTGGCATGTAAAAAATAAAAAGGAAACACATCAAAACAGCTGATTAGAAAATCGGTTTCATGACAATCATATCGATATTATTCTTCAATTTCGATAAAAGATTAATTCTGACTAGGATTCTGCCACAACTGCAAAATTTGTGGATTAAGTGAAAATAATAAATCGTATTTCCAGGAAATTTATAAACGGCGCATTTAGTAACAGAGTCAGCAATAAAAGCGCCGCATACCATTAGTAACAGAGTCAGTAATAAAATCGCCATATACTTTTTGATGCATCGACAGATCTGTTCAATTTTCTGTGCAGTTTGTCCTATGTGCAAATAACTCTACCTCGCTTAATTACCTCGTTGCAAATCTTCCGATTTTTGGGAAATTATCCGGATTTGTAATTGCAGGGGCACGCTTGCCTTATTACCTTTTATAGGTTCTTATGCGAATACGATTATTACCTCATGTGGGTAATTGCAAAAATACGATTAAACAGTAACACATTTATAAGGGCTCTACCAAATCAAAATGAGCGACATATTTAACTGTTATCTCTTAGACTATATGGATGAACGTTCTGCTTCAATTTTTGTTGATTGAAAATATTTTTCTTTTGTTGAAACCTTTTTATGATTATTGAGAGAGCCAGGTAAGTTCTGTCAAAATTCAATGTTTGACTTTAAGGCCCAAGCCCACTGAAAGCTTTTTATGCTGTGTTTTTTTAACTTCCGACCCTCGGAAAACCACTGAAATATTTTTTGAAAAATTTCATATAGTTATTAATATTGCATTGTCGAGTTAAAAATGACCTTCCGTTCATTTTTTGTGAGACTTTGACGTTTATTTCAATGGTTTCTACACTGCCTGAAGTTCTGCCTGAGCCTTTATATTTGACAGATTTTATTAGGAAGTGCCGTAAAGGGGGTTTTCTTATATAAAAAACCATAAATGTATGTTTGACACCTTAGGAATTGATTGAAGTTGGACGAACAATGGTTGCTAGATTTGTAGTTAAAGATTATTAGGATAAGAGCGACACTACACCACGCAAACATTTGCGAAATTTTGTGCTTGGGTGGCATAGTTATGCGAGGCCATTATATTTTGAAGAAAAAATTATTTGAATAAGTAAACGAAATCGGAAATTAGCCAAAGATTGTTTCATTAAAAGAGTGAACAAATATCGGCGATACAGAAATATACGAAAATATCCACTCACAGATCGGCAAGATCAACAATCTAGAGTCAGTTTTATAAGGAGGTTATATCAAACCATGGATCGTCTCAGTAGAGTTTTAACGATTTTTGTGCTGTGTATGCATAAATACTCGTACCACCAGCCAAATTTCATTGAATTCCTATGAAATTTACTGCTTTAAAATTGATTAGACCTCAAATCAGAAAATAGAAAAACCAAGGACCCATTCGATCGATTTCAAAAAAAATTTTGTCCTGCTTGTCAGGCTACGAACCAAATTTCATTTAAATGTAATACAATTTACAGCCCCACAATCAAGTAGTATAGGGTGTTTTTTCAGATGTATGGTTTTCAAGAAGAAATAAAACGGATATAATTTAATGTTCAGGCGAAGAATTTAGATTTATTATAAAGATAAGGGTTTGCCATTATGTTTTAAAAATGATTTTGGGCAAGTGGCCGCCGCGGCTAGCTCTAATAAATCCAGCCGAGAGGCCCAATTTTCGACCACTTTTTGGAGCGTTTATGTCAGCAATAACGCGCCGAATATTCTCTTCCAGGGCGTCAATCGTGTCGTGCTTATCTGTGTACACAAGCGACTTCACATAACCCCACAAAAAATAGTCCATTGGCTGCAACATTATGGGCGGCCTTAGTTTTTGGAAAAATATGGACCAATGTTTCCCCCTGCCCATAAAACACACAAAACAGTGACTTTTTGAGGATGTAACGGCGTCTCAACAATAGCTTGTGGATTTTCATTGCTCCAAATTCGACAATTTTGGTTATTTAAGTACCCATTCAACGAAAAGTGAGCTGAAAAAATTTTTCGGGTAAAATTCAGGATTGGTGGCCATTTCGTTTTGGGCCAAACGTTGTTTCGGTGTAAGTCTATTCATTAAGAAATGGCAAACCAAACTAAGCATACATTAAGTGGCAGGTATTAGATTGAAAACCACACGTCTAAAAAAATACCCTTTACATTTATATGGGAACTAAACCAAAACATGGATCAATTTCGCCCATATTTAATACGGTTTGTACTTAGCCGAAATTCTACCACAGTACAGAGTTATAAAAAATCGGGTGACAGATAAAGGGATAAATTGCGTTGTTACGATAGCATCTTAGTGCATAACTATTCTGGCTAGGATGGAAAAATTTTAAAAAAAATGTTAGAAATTTTAAGATTTGAAAATCCTACTTTCTAGATATAGACAAAAGTACACATTTTTATATAGTATTCAAGTTCCGTCACCGTGGAAGTAAACAAAAAAAATGGATTTGGTGTCGATCGTTCAAGGGATATCCCCCATACAAGCAGTGCGTTGGGAGTTAGAAAATAAGAGGCCGAAAGAGGGAGTAGTAGTAGTTGACAGTAGCCTTGTCGTTTTAAGTGTGAAATGCGATCGCTGGAAGTTGATTCCACATACGGACTGTATGATCTGTTGTGTAATATGCGGTCGACCGACCAATCGGTAACAAATGGGTGTTTATAAAACTAGTGAAAAATATTTTGTCTTAAGGGTTTATTGTGACATTCATCTGTTAGTGTTTTACTAAGGCACTTTGTAGATCATATTGAGTTGCAACTCTAAATCGGATATTTAGAAATATTGACGGAAGGTTTCAAATTCAAAATTTCTGTATAAAAATGCTAAGGGACATGTTTATAAAGAATAAAGAAAGGCTTTAAATTCAGCTTTTTTTCTTTACGCCTATTGCATGGTACAATAAAGAAGGTAGAGTTATGCTAACAGCTGACTATAAATTTTTTCTCATAGTTATTTAAATTGTCAATTTTGACAATTGCGTTTGTTAAAGTTTTTTAAGGAAAAATTCTTTATCCGACATTCACAATTCACAAAAATATATTTTTTTGGCATTCTCTTTCAAATGACTGACAATCTAGAGAACTATTTTTGTTGTTGTTGGGCAAATGACTTTAACTTGTTTATTATACCATGGCCTATTGTAAGTTTGTATAGATATGGGACATGGTACAATAAAGAAGGTAGAGTTATGCTAACAGCTGATTATAAATATTTTCTCATAGTTATTTAAATGGCCAATTTTGAAATTTGACAATGGCGTTTGATAAAGTTTGTTAAGAAAAATTATTTATCACAATTATCATCAAACATTCAAAAAAATGTATTTCTGGAATTCTCTTTCAAATCTCTTTAACAATCTAGCGAACTATTTTTGTTTTTGTTGGGCTAATGACTATACCTTGTTTATTGTACCATGATATGGGATATAGGAAATTATGCAGGCTACTTAGATCTAGACAAATAATTAAAAAAAAAAAAGAATTAGCAGTTACAATTTCTTTGCTGCTGGCATTTAACTAGACTCTAGATATCCATGTTAATACATAAAGTTTTGGATTAATAACAATTTTGTGGCCACTTTAAATGACGCTCGACCTTAACATATTCATAGTCTTTTTAATGACTTGAAAGAAAACACCATAAAATTTAATAAAACCACCCTCTAGATGAAAAGCTATAAACCAAAAGGGTTAATTATCTCTCAAAATATGTCTTTCCTTTTTAAGTATAAAAATCGGATGTGGGAACCAAATTTTGAAACTGATTTCCTAGTTTTACTTCACTTGCTTTGTTGGTGTATACACCAATTTGTCCACATTCCCAAAAAAGGAATTAATAAGTTCCGCTTACCACACACCGAAGTGCAAAATGACGATAATTTTAGTCATCAATTATTGAAAGACGTCAGTTTCACAGAAAGGGTTCCTTTTTATAGTTTCTAATACCAGTAACGATTACGTGCCCACTATGATGACCTTGTATACAGGTTATGATGGTTCCCACCACAAGGGATGTTACCAGAGCATGACCAAAGGCAAGTAACACGAATGCACGTATGTTTGTGTGTGTAGTTAAAGTACAGGAAATTCTTAAGTATTCTACTGTAAAGTAGGAATGTTGGAAAATATCCACCGACCAAGGCGCTTAACAAAGAAAAAAAACACCCCGTTAATCATAAGATGGAAATATTGCGTGCTATTGCATCTGGTCATACCAAATAGATTTCAGTTCAAATGATGACCCTTGTCATAAGCAAATGGAAAACCGAAGAAAAAGGGGAAAACCTTTAAGACTGCGGACGGAAAGGCGCACAGACAAAACTAATAACAATTAAACCCTAAAGTCTAAATAATACCTGGTAGAAAAACAGTATCATGAACTTAACGTACATATCTTGTGATGACCACTGGTCAATTAAGCAAAGGCCATGCCATTGTCTCTAAATGCCCAACAACCAGCCATGAAGATAATGTGTCAAGAAAATGCAAATGATATCAAAATATTTTCCTTGGTTTCGTGACATGTCCAGCCCTTTTTAAGAAGCAAAACAAGGTTTTACTATTGTGTAGCTTGTTGTTTTGGATATAGTTGTAATTGAAATGTTGCCCAGATTCATTTCGAAAGGGTGTTTCTATGGTCATTCTATTGTTTTGCCCAATGTTATCAAAGATGTAAGACAAGCTCTGTAACAAGATGGGGAGATATTTGGTTTTGCGTTTTCCCGCGTAATTGAAATATTGTTACTTTTTTATTCACAATATAATCATTGTCTGACTATTAAGGGTCATGTGACAAGACAGCTTGGATTTTTGACATCATAGCAGGATTTGACCATAGATAAACCAAAGATAAGTCCAGCGAAATGACCCTTAATAATATCAAACCAAGGTTTGACCATAGATACACCTTTGATAAGTCCAGCGAAATAGTACCTAATAAGGGAGAAGATTTATGATTACATTTTCTTTAAAATCTGTAATGGAAAAGAATTAATGGTGCTAAAGAGAAACATATTTTTTATTTTATAGGTACCTTCATTTATAAAAACCAGAACAAGGCTTCTTTTGCCTCAATGCTTTTAAAAGAAATTTGAAAGAATAGTATTACTTTGACAAAGCAGCACGCACAAGTTGAGTGTTTTTCTGCAACTGAAAAGTAAGCCAATTGTTTTCTTAAAAAAAATGAACAAATTAATAAACGAGGTGTGAAACTATCTAATTTCGGACTTGGTGATCTCTAACAATTGTGTATTATCGGTCTTATTTTTTAGCAAGCACATTTTATTTGCTAATTCACATCGGCCCTGGATTACTGAAACCAATTCCATTGGAGTTGTAACCTCTGCGCTTTAAATAATTCTTCCTTTCGGCGTGAGTGAATTCCATTATTTTGCATAAACTAAATTATGGCAATATTAAAAATCTTATCATTAAAATCTTCTTTGGAGTAAATATGGAGTGAATAAGGGTTCCAGCAGACGATTTATCTGTAGTATTTCAGTTTCATTCTATCCATTATCATCAAAAATGTTTTTTTTTTTGTGTTTCAAAGTATTCTCCATGATTTATACGCTTTTGCATGCACTCAAACCAATTGTCGAAGCACTTTTTCCACTCCTATCGTTGACCACGCATTTTTTTCTTGATGTGCATGAATAAAAAGAAGTCATTGGGTGCCAAGTCAGGGCTGTACGGCGGATGACCCATTACTTCGACGTTTTGGCCGGTCAAAAAGCCGATGGTTTGAGCCGATGTGTGAGAGCGAGAAAAAGGCGACCATTTTTTTTGAACGATTGTCAAATTGTGCGGGATCCAACGAGAACAAACCTTTTTTACGGTCAGGTGTTCATGCAATATCGAAGTATGCTGGTGGAAGAAATGCCCAAGGATGCCTCAATCTCACGGTATGTCTGACGATCTTGCTTTATTAGTCCATACTCGGTATCAATGTTCTCTGGCACAATGGCCGTTTTTGGACGACCTTTAGGACCTTCGTCTTTGAGCGATTAAACAATTAAATTCATTAAACCAGTTTGTCACAGTGCCATAGAATGGTGTTTCATCGCCATACAATGATTTAAGTTCGTCGATGCACTCTTGTCGTGATAATCCACGGCGAAAGTTGTGAAAGTTAATTCCAATTTTGTTTGCGAAATTGATTTTCTCAAGTCACTGTAAACAAAACAAATGATGGTCGTACGTCAAAACGTTCTGAGTACGTTTATGCTAAAAAATGTAAACTTTCCAATGGAAATGTCAGATTGCGCCAGGCAACACTAGGAGTCGACGTTAAACAGTAGTTCTTGGTCAGTGAGCAAAAGAGTTGGATCGTGTTCTGCTCACTGATTTGAGAGAAGTTTTCCCTTCCTTAATGGGATATTACATGTAGATTCAGCCCATTTTAATAGATTTCATACAGGGAAATGATCTGAATTGTTCCGTTTTAAATTATGGGAGGATTTTTATTTGTTGAAGACTCGATCTTGATCGTTGCTTGGCTAGCAGTGAAGATTAAAACACCACCTTCAGCTCTTCCTGGCCAGTTTAAATTCATAGAGTGGAATGGTCTGAGTTGGAATATTTTGAATAGCTTTGGAAACATTGCTTTACCCAAAACAATTGTCTGTCAGCTAAAACCCATTCTAAGCCAGTTCGTCTGCCTTCTCGTTTGCTTCAATAGTACAGTGCTAACGAACCCATATAAATTCAAGGTTAATTTGAATCATGGAGTTATGTGATTTGGTTATTATACCCTCCACCGAAGAGTGAATGGTACACTAAATTTGTCATTCCTTTTGAAAAACATAAATATTGTTCCTCGAGAGTCTTAGCTTTCTCCTGAAAGAGATTTTTGTTAAAAAAGTTTTTTAAAAAACAAAATTGGGCGGGTGATTAATTTTGCGCCTCCTGATACAAAGCCTGGTTTAGTGTTAGGATCCACCACG
The DNA here is from genome assembly GCA_963513945.1 of Hydrotaea diabolus. Lineage (NCBI taxonomy): Eukaryota > Metazoa > Arthropoda > Insecta > Diptera > Muscidae > Hydrotaea > Hydrotaea diabolus. The sequence goes on from OY740718.1 coordinate 8,271,591, forward strand.
TTTAGCAGTTAGCGCGGTCTATTGGGATTCAATTTAATATAACTCTCCAGACTTTGAAGATGCCATACGTATCGTGTCATTGATGCATTGTAACGCACTACTATGCTATGGAACACCAAGTTTGAATCTGTCTTCGCGAGAATTTTATAAAATTGAATACGCTGATGCTCATTGCACATCAGGAGCTCAACCGTCAAGCTTTAGTGAAGCTTTACTTCTGGGTTTGCTGGCAATTTGCTGTAATCGGTCTGTTCTCTGTTCTCATCGGACTTCGATAAGCAGTTTGTCAAAGATAACATCGGTCTTCGACACGCAGGCAGTCGAAGTCCGATGAGTCCTAATTCCTAAAAGGATTCGGGAAATTTAGGTGGTCCAAAAGGGTCCAGCGTAGTGCACTTAATCATACGCATTACCACGATTCGGAGAGAAATGCAATACTGATTTCAGCTTTTTGAGTTGACACAATATCAATCAAACTTCGAGGAAGTGTAAATCAAGGATTATCTGCAAAGAAGTATACAAAAAAATAAATTTTAAAAGTTATACATCTATTCTTGGATGACAGAATTCGAAAAATGTACCGCTTAAGTGAGCCAAGAGGGTCCAACGTAGTACTTCGTAGTTATAAGCGCACCCTACGCATTACCACGATTCGGAGGGAAAGGCAATACTGATTTCATCATTTTCAAAGATGATCAACAAGCGTTGAGGAAGTGTAAATAAAAGATTATCTGCGTTTGTTTTCGGATGACAGGATTCGGAAAATTTACCGCTTAAGTGACCCAAGAAGGCCCATCGTAGTACTTCGTAGTATCAAGTAAGTATTACCACAATTTGGAGAGAAATTTGAATATCAATCAAACGTCGAGGAAGTATAAATCAAAGATTATCTGCAAAGAAATATAAAAAAATACATTTAAAAAATTGTACGTTTGTTCTTGGATGACAGATAAATGTTTTCGGTTGACAGAACCAATTTAAAAGAAGGATTTCTAATTTGTCCTCATTGAAATGTTAAGGAAATTTCAGAGGTATGAACGTTCTAGTCTCTTAGACTTTGGGCTTAAAAGAGTACACTAATGATGGAGTTACAAAAAAAGTTACGTGCCGATGGACTTCAATTTATTGAACGCATGTGGCACAAGCCTGCCTGATTACAGGTCGCTAAAAAACTCCTTGCTCTAAAGACGATAAATGGGATCTGGTTAGACGCATATTTATATATGTTATATTTCATATGTGTTAGCATTTTCAATTAAAATGTAGTCAATGCTAGAAAAAATCAATAAAAACAGACCTCGTCACACTCGACTGCACTAAAACTTCATCTGGCAATTGTCCGAATGTTGTTAACAACAAAAAAAGAATAGTCATTTGTGCCAGCATGGATTCTCGAAAAACGAGTTTTCTAAAGTACACATGATTTTATTGTAAAAATTACAAAGTGTGCCCGGTTAGCTAAACAAAACTCCAAGCACCATTGTTAGAGCACGTTCGCTGATCCTGGCGACAATTTCCATTGTTTTGTATAAAGTTTCCAACTGAGTAAATTTTGATTGTAAAATTCTAAATCCACAAAGGATAATATCCCTTTTGCAGTGTAGATTTTCCAAAACAAGTGATTGAGGAAAATGTTTTTCAATTTTAGCCGATTCGTATGAAAAACCACCCGTAAAATTGCCAACGAGTGGCGGACAGTAATTGCCAAACATTATTAGGTGGTGGTCGGGTTGTAGTCTACTTTTTTCATTGTTTTTTTTATTGTCATTGTAATCCTATTTAAATACAATTAACGTACCAGTTTTGGTATTTAAAAAAAAAATAAAGGAAAAACTGTAGCATGCTGCGAAGGCCAGGCCAGGCAAGCGTTTAAAAACATTTGACAACAAATTGGTCAGAACTTCGTTGCCGAATGATACGTTTATTTTTTTTAACATTTGGATGTTTTCTTTAAAGCAAAACAAAAGCCTACAAGTCAACAAATGTTAAAATGACATTAACCCCCATTTGATTCGAAAGTGAAATGTTTTCCCAAAATATTTTCAGAATTTTTTTTATATTTTGGTTAATTTTCCTCCGGAAAACAATGAAAAATACTTGAATTTCAAACCCTTTAGGCAGCGCGTAATTGCCATGGCAGCAAAATTTAAATAAAATCCACCCATCACGGAACAAATTACCATAAATCTAGGTGATTTCAATCTTTTCGGGCCGTTACACCTTTAAAAAAAATGTAAAAAATGGTCTACTGTTAGATTTGAATCCTTTCAGTGTCCCTGGCTGTTATTAAAAAGGACAGCATAAATTGTATAACTTGGTAAAAAAAGAAAAACAATTAGATCTTACTTGTGTATATCCGAGTCCTAGCTCATTTTACAGTTTAAGCATTGTTAAAAAACTCACTCCTTCTATAGAGCTAAACTCATTCCTTTCTGGGTGAGAGTTTTGATTTTTTGCCTTTGTTACCAAAACAAAAATCACTCCTCACCTACTTTTGATAAGCAGCTAATTTATATACAGATCATTTTAAGGCATTTTCAGGACTTTGAACGAAATTATGAATTCTTTTTATATTCAGGCTTTTTTTCTGTTGTATGATAACACCCCATCATATCAAGAGCAAAGCAGAATAAAAGGCTTGAATATAAAAAATTCATAATTTTATTCATAAATCGCAAAGCAAGGACTTGTGGAGGAAATGTTTTAGTTTAAACTTATTGAGCCTAATTTTTTAAAACCTTATTAATTATTAACTAAATCTATAAACAAGCTATATATATTAGGCCTCATAATGAAAATGCGAATATTTATCATCAAAAATGGTTTTATTGTTTTCCAAAGTATTCTCCAACATGATTTTTATGTGCGGGAAAAAAGGAAGTCACTGGGTGCCAAGACAGGGCTGTACGGCGGATGACCCATCAATTCGACGTTTTGGCCGTTCAAAAAGGCGCTGGTTTGAGCCGATGTGTAAGAGCTCACATTGTCATGGTGCACAATGATTCGTCTTCTCTTGTTCGTTTTTCTCCGAAGACTTCAGGCAAACAAATTGTGCCGTACCTCTCAGAATTGACCGTCCTACGATGCTCAAGCGGAACAGTCGCAACATGACCAGTTTTGCCGAAGAAAGAGGCGACTATTTGCTTCGAAGTGCTTCTTCCACGAACAACTTTCGTTGGAATTGGTTCGTCTTCGAAGACCCACACGGTCGATTGCTGTATTGTTTCGGGCTTATACCTGTAACGATCTTATAAACGTCTTTTGAAGCACCGCGATCGTATTTTTTCAAAACTTTTCTTCACTTTGACCTTCACGACATTCGTCTTTGAGCGAGCGTCGGCCACGATTGAATTCATTAAACCAGTTTTTCACATTGCTATGGGATGGTGCTTCATCGCCATACAAAGATTTAAGTTCTTCGATGCACTCTTGTCGTGATAATCCACGCCGAAATTTGTGAAAAATGATCGCACGAAAATGTTCAGGAGTTTATTCCATTTTTTTTGCCAAATTGATTGTTTCAAGTCACTGTAAACAACACAAATGGTGGTAGTACGTCAAAACGTCTTATGTACGTTTATGCTTACAAATGTCAAACTTTCCAATGGCAATGTCAGATGGCGACAGGCAACTCTTAGTGCTACCTAGGTCAGAAATATATGTATATATAGCAACCCTCGTATTATCCAAATTTTAAAATAACGAACTAAAAACGGCACCATGAATAGATAATCTAATAAAAGAATGAACGCCCTTGCTTCCGGGGCTTTGCTGAATGTAGGAGTTGTGGAGCAACAGCTCGTTTCCTGTGTCGCAATAAACACCCTTTACATTTGCGTGTCTCACAGCAGTCAAACAAAGCATGATTTTGTATCCACCATTTTTAAAGAAGTATCCTTTTTTTAATCGAAATATAAAATATTCAAAAAAATTATAGCCATCAATAAAATGCAAATGATGATTGCTGTCCTATTTGCTGTTAAAGTTTATGACAATGACTTTGATCCTTTATAAATTGATTCCAATAACATTTCAGGTTTCAATCGATAAAAGAGTGGAAATGAAAGTTTAGTTTTTTTTAAGTCCTTCAGCGAAAATTGCAGTGTATATAAGGGTGCATGGACTCTTTTGCTTTTCAATTTCTTGTGTGTTATTTTAAGCCAATGTGGCGGTTAATCGTATTTCATGTGATACAGTAACTCAATAAAATAATCGGAGAAAACTTCCCATTACTTAAAATAATTAAATTTTAAAATAAATATTTGTATAGTCCCGGGCTTTAAAATTCAAAATCGATTTTATTTATCAGCATAATTTCCATTAAGAGCAACTCAATTATTTCTTTGGCCGCTCTAAATTTCAGTACCAGTTTTGTAGTATATTTTATCTTTTGCCTCAAAATAGGCAACAGTTTCACTAACAACATCTTTTTCTTTTTTTTAACAACCAGAAGTCGCTGGAAGCCATATCTTGAGAATGCGAAAGCGATTTTTTTCATTAATGCTTTATTTGGTATTATTGGATCTGCTCCTGAGGAGCCTAACAATAAGCATACGAATCATAAAGTAAAATTCAATAGAGAATCCTGACATGGATTTCTGTGTTATGAAGTTCTCTAGTTCTTTGTGGCAGAATTTGCATTAATTTGTTCACAGTGGCATGTCAACTGTATTAGTTTGGCATATTTGATGGTAGAGTAAAGAACTCTAGGCTTGTAGGGTGAAGAACTCTAGTCTTAAAAAAACCTTTGTTTGATAGAGTCGATTTTATTATTATGCGCGGTATTGTACGTACGTCCCTGGAGCGTTCATACTCGTATAACTGAGAATTTGAAACCAGATTTGGTTTAAACTTTGTGAAATAGTGATTGAGAACAGACATTTCCGTTTTGACATTTTGACTGCAATAAATATCACCTATCACCTATCTCGTGAAGTAGAAATGAGGATTCTACACAGTCATTTGCGCGCGTATGTTCGCGATAAGCTGTGACGAGAGACTAGCAGCTATAGATCTGAATACCTGGATTTCATTTCTCTAAGTCTTGACGTGCTTGGAGTACATAGTAACTGCCTAGCTTTTACAGGGTGTCACTTTCTTGAGCAGCAGTAATGTTTTCAGCCGATCTTGCATTCACTACACGATAAATAGTGCATTTTGTTGGCACGTTGTTTCTCAAAAATATTTCACGTAACTTACTCATCGTCACAGTAATCGATGATTGATTTGGAATCAGAAAGCGATTCCGAATCGATCGGCATACTTTACATTTTCTATCTATCAGTAATTCTTCAAGGTGTTGTAAACATCCACACTAAGTCATAATACTCTGTACTACAGTGGGATGTAGGATATAAATATGATCTAAAGCAGTCGAGCCTCATTGACATTGGTTATATATGTATGTCTATTAAAAGCACCATGCGAAATTGAATCAGATTTAATTTGAATCTTCTAAAGAACAAAGACCTTAAATCGGGTACCTTTGTATGGGGCTAGATATTAGAAAAAAATGCGCCGATTAGGTCGATTTCACCAGAATAACTCATAAGGTTCTGCCCATAATCAGATTTCAGATGAGGTTTCTAAAGCGGAAAATTTTTAAATCGAGAAGAGCCTGATATTCATCAATTTTTGAGTAGGATTCTTTGCTCTTGGGCAAAACCTGAGCAATGGGTAAAGTTGCGTCGATATTTGCAAGTTTTTTATGATTACAATATAAAAAGGGCAGACGGACATCGCTCAATGGAATCAAAATTAGATTCATATGTTTAACCTGTACTTAAACTACAATGTTAAATGGACAGACGGACATCGCTCAAAGGATTCACATGGTGATTGTGAATCCAACGGCATAAAAAACATGGGAAATTCCACTATCATCTTAAGTGTTACAAATATCAGCACTGTAAGGTATATGATTTCACTAGAATTCTGTGTCCGTGTCCTTAACAAGCTATGACTACTACGTTGCATTTTGTTCTAAAAGTTCTTACATACAATTACCTCAACTGCAAACAGAAGATGACACTTTTGAATTTTGAAGCATCGTAGAGGAATTGTTTAGAGAAAACTGAAGAAGTTCTCGGATAACAAGGAGAACGTGCATTGACTGCTTTCATTGTATGGCACATCGTATAAATAGAAAGAGCGATCCCACGATAGCCGCTTCTAAGCACCGGATCGACCCGAAGGTCAAAGGGAACGACAAAGGGCTGTCACCCCGGTACTGTGTGCCGTTATAACAACAATAAAGATAGCGTACTCCAGGGCCGAACATTTAGCTTAAGGACATGCCCACGTTGAAACTTTTTGTGTGAAACTAGTAGCCCCGTAAACCATGCGAGCAGTGCCAGATTGTTTGAAGTACCTTTATTGGAAGTCATTATCATTAGGTCTCCGGATAAGAACATTTAAAACATTTTCAGCGTCAAGGTTTTCACCTTGTAAATGCTGGAGACTTTCAGAGTAAGAGATTAATCTCTAAGCCACGTAAAAACGTCTTTATAAAATGCATTAACCATTCCGTGCCGACATTAAACAGTAGGTTCCTGTCAGTGAGCTTAAGAAATATGCGCAGCATACGGATTTGAGAGCATTTTGCCTTTTTTCCTTAATAGGATGTTGTGGAACTTAAGCAAGTACGAAAGCATTACCTAGCAGTTCTTTTCTGAATTCTACAAAAAACCTGCGAAATAGAGGTATTGTTAAAATGGAACTTTTTAAAATTAGCCACATATTGATACTAAACAAGAGTCCACAGCCCATCACCTTGTGAAACTCACAATTTGTTGGATTACCTTCGAACCTTCTTTTCACACGCCACATTGATGACTGTAATTATTCGTTAATAATTACCAAATATTTCATAGTTTCTTCTCAGGCAATTTCCTTCAAGCATGACGAGCGATCACGCCAAGCGTCTGGGAAGACAGAGAATGTGGTTACATAATGGGTCTTACCCTCGACTAAGCTTGTAAAATCCAGGCAAAAGTGACGCGGGTCAGTAGAAGTTTAATGAGAATTCAATAGGATTAAGTTATCATCGTGGTACAAATGAGCATGATAAAGATGCTGCTGATGAAGATAATAAAGCACACACACCCAGAGTGTTCCAGAGTTCAAAAGAGTTAAACAAACTTTGCCAGCCAGGAAATCTAAGGGCAATTAAAAAAGGAACATTAATCTTATATAAGAACGAAAATCCTCTTCGCAAATCTGTTCACCATGCCAAAAACAAGCGCAGACGGCTGGCCAGGCACCCAGCCCTTTCTCCCTAAGCATGAGTTGAAAAAACTATTCCTCAATCATTTCTTGTAAGCATTTTTTGAATTTAAATTTATTTGTAACAACAACATAGGCAGGGTAGGTCGACCAACATTTGCATATTCATTGCATGTACCCCGGCTCTTTACTGACTCTTTAAGGATTGTCCATTTTTCTTGTTCATCTTTTTAGTTATTTTTTGAAAAACAATTTTTTAAATGATCAACGCTAAGGAAATCTCAATCCTTGCAGTATGAAAGTATTTTTGAGCAATGTAGTGTGTGTCTGTCTTTAGCCACTGGCGTAAGAGTCCTTGTCCAATACGAAATTTTTTAGCACAGCAGTTTTCGTGTGGCATATGCCGCCTGGAATTTAATTTTGTTTCCAAATTTCCAACCCTAAGTCTTACTACGCCTTCTTTCGCGTTTCTTGTAGCACAAGGAAGTACACTTTTCTACTCGTAAAATTATCACCGAAGAACTGCTGGTGAGTTACCCCTTTCTTTAAGAGATCATGAGATATTGTCCTCGTTGACCAACTGACAAGGTATTTTATAAAACTATGAAAAACGCCAATAGCGGAAAAGGAAAGAATACCTATACCGGCACTATGCATCCTTTTTCTTATGTCGCATGTAAACATTTTGTCGTTTAAAGTGCGCTCTTCGTCCCTGTTTATTATAAGATGTCCTGTTTTGGGTCCCAACGAAATGCGGGGGTTTTGAGAAACAATTAAAATTGTCAAATGGCACCCTGCTGTGTTGATGAGGACTGTGAGAACCACTATAAAGGTTAGAATTTTGTTATTACGACACGAGAGACATTTCGCCATTCTCAACGAAAGAGTTTAAGGCGATTTTAAAGGTCAATGGAAGCAGAGTTTCTAAGGTGGGTTAGTACTAAATACACATTGGGTGGGTTGATACATTTAACATTTTTAAATTTGAATCGGCTCTACAAAATATTGCTGATAGCTTTTTCAAATTTCTGGTTTTATTCGAAAGGTTGAACTTTGTCATATAATAATGGAACACAATATCATTCATATGACTACCACAACCGGCTCAGCAGTACCTCATCCGATCAACCCAACGTTTCAATACATTTTCGATTGTTTCGGGACGAATCTCATCAATGGCAGTTTCGATTTCATGTTTCAAGGCTTCAAATGTTGTCCCCTGGATGTTTTTCGTAACATTTATCCCCACAGAAAATAATAATAATATAAAGGGCACAAATCACAACTCCGAGGCGGCCAGTTGATATCACAACTTCGGCTGATTATTCGATTTTCAAAACCAGGTTGTAAAATATCGATGGTTGCGTTGGCCGTTTTTTGAACCAAATGTCGTCCATGTCATTCTCTTGCATTCTTGGAAACAAAAATTTATTGAGCATGGCAACGGTGAGCGTAACACACAGTTTTTTTTGGCCCATTTTCAAAAAAGAAAAATGGCCCAATGATGCCGCCACCCCAAAATACACACCAAACAGTGACTCGTTGTGAATTTGCTTCTCAATAGGCAAGTGTGGGTTCTCTAAACCCCATATACGGCAATTTTGCTTATTGACATAGCCAAAGAGATGAAAATGAGATCATCTGAAAAAACGATTTTTCACTAAAATTCTTCATCACATACCAAACAATCTTCAGCCCATTGCACGCAGAAAAAAAGTATGGTTGGGGTGACAATATTCGAAGAGGATCATACTATTGTTGGGTATATGGTTGAAGCACAACAATATTATGATCCTCACAACAATAGTATGATTCACACATAGCCATACTATGATTCCCACAACCATAGTATGATTCACACTCAACCATACTATGATCTCCACAACCATACTATGATCCTCACAACAATAGTATTATTCACATTCAACCATACTATTATATCCACAACCATATTATGATCCTCACAACCATTGTATGTTTCTCATACAACCATAGTATGATCCTCACAACCATAGTATGATTCACACGCAACCATACTATGATCCCCACAACCATAGTATGATTCACACGCAACCATACTATGATCCCCGAAATTATTTATTAGGATTGGGTAATGTTGTTATTCAAAAATAGAGATTTTTATCATGTAAGTTATTTTAAATTGCATTACAATTAGTTCATAGCGAGATTTGACATGTTTTTATTAAACATTTCATTCAAGAAACAAAAATATATATTCCAATGGTCAAAAATACTTTTAGTTGCCAGCAGGGGTTAATACTACTTCACCATCCGTAGACTCCAAGTAACGAATGTAATTAAACCATGATCAATGGCTATATACATACTTAAGTGCAGGCAGATTTTAAATAAACGAGAACCAGTCGTTAGTAGAGTATTTCACCAAACAAAGTAAACACAATAAAAATCCCTCGAACTACCTTCCGATTGTAGTTGTTTTTTATAATGGAGAAAAACCATGCCTGTATCGCGTGTATGTGTTTTTCTTTGGTATATCAAAAAAAACATACGCACACACAAAAATATTCGCAACCATACCGTATGATTGCCGCAATCATATTATTGTTAACGTAAATTTTAAACAACAATACTTTTGTTTCACCAACCATGTTTATATGGTTGCTACAACCATATTTTCATTTCATAATTTGGCAACAATACTATTGTTACATTTCAACAGTATTAATATTGCCGCAATCATACTGTTGTTAAAATGAAATTCAAAAAACAATACTATGGTTGCGTCGAACATGTTTTTATTGTAGAGAATATATTATTGTTGCGGTGACCATATAGTAACCATATCTTTTCTCTGCGTGTGTGCAAACCGAAAACGCATCGGATGGTGTTCCATTATTAAATAACAAAGTTCGGTTTTTATATAACATCCATGATATATGCCATTGTTGGCTATTGCCAGAACTTTAAAAAAATTTTCTAAATATTTTTAGTAGAGTCTATTTAACTGATATTTTTGGGGAGTCCCAGACACTATTTGTTTATGACCAAAATCACATATGTGACAGCGCATAGAGAAAGGGATCAATTTTCGTTTTTTTTTTATGTAGACAACATCTAAGCATCGAATGAGACCGATCCCATGCCCCAAAAGTGTTCCCTCCCAGAGATATGCGCGTTTTATGAAAGTGATGGTACACCAAAGATACACGTATTTAAATCTTTAAAATGGCTCTCCTGAACAAAACTGGTTTTTACCCTTAGGTCCCTTTCTATTTTGCGCGTCACATATGTACAACTATACTTTTTTTACATTATTTACAAGTTCTGAGTTCCAGGTATGAAAGGACTTATTTTTTAGCGCCGAGGAACTTTATACCCATGGGTTAAGGCCCCAAATTTAGAAGAATCTTAGCATACGGTTATGTTCGGATTCGTGACGAAATGTTATTGTTTTTAGTTCCCATATGTCCATAATACCTATTGTGGGCCGGTCAATGAGTATACAACGCTCACTGATTGGAGGAAAGCCCCACTTCTGTTCTTAATGGAAAGTTGAGGAAATTATGTAAGTATGTCCACGGTTAAAAGGGTAAATTTGTGATCTCCTAGAGCCCAATAAAAGCCGGTGAAAAAATTTAACTGTTTCTGAGTACTCAAATGTGTGTACCGCCAACGTAGGAATGCTACTATGCTCGAGAAACATGCCAGTAAACACAGGTTCAACTTCGGGTAAGAACATCAAACCTTTTTTTTGGTTGAGGAAATTATGTAAGTATGTCTACGGTTAAAAGGGTAAATTTTGGTCCCCTAGTGCCCAATAAAAAGTGGTGAGAAAATGTAACTTTCTGCTGCCGACGTAGGATGCTACTATGCTCGAGAAACATGCCAGTAAACACAGGTTCAACTTCGGGTAAGAACATCAAACCTTTTTTTTGGTTGAGGAAATTATGTAAGTATGTCTACGGTTAAAAGGGTAAATTTTGGTCCCCTAGTGCCCAATAAAAAGTGGTGAGAAAATGTAACTTTCTGCTGCCGACGTAGGATGCTACTATGCTCGAGAAACATGCCAGTAAACACAGGTTCAACTTCGGGTATGAACATCTAACAGTTTTTTAGTGGCGGGTTTCCACCTCATAAATTTCAGCGACTTTACAAGTAAGAGATTTATCTCTAGGCCATGTAAAAACTTCTTTTTAAAATGAATTAGTCGTTCGCAGTTGCCGTTAAGCAAAAGGTCCCGGTCAGTGCGTATAAGAACTATATCCAGCACAGTTCCCTGATTTGAAAGAAGTTTCCCCTTGATCCTTAATAGGATGTTGAGGAAATTAAGTAAATTCTCAGAAACACTAGACTGAGACATCATTTGTTAATGGTCCAAAGCACTTATACAGAACTATAGACAACCATTATAACAATTCTCTAGAGATGAAGTAAATATTTATTATAGTCCTCTTTAAATAACTCTAAGGATATAAAACTCTTAAAATTGTTTATGGTATATCTATCCGCCCGTTTGTCAGCTGCCACTCAAACGATATTTGCAATACAAAATATTTGTTTAGTAGAAGGATGTGTGCACAAAATTTTCAAATAAACTGTCTATAGAAATGCAATTCACATCCATCAAATCGATATTCAAAATAAAGATATCCTGGCATACACAAAGGATTAATGAAACCGTGAAAAAATGAATTCCTAATGGCGTTATATTGCAACATTAAAAAAGGAAAATTGAATGGAAGTCGAGCAAAAACATAAAACATCAAATGCACTATTCGGCATAAAGACGTTTTGCAACATCCTCGAATTGGCATAAATCGACACAACAAAGGCAAAGGATGACAATTTTAAGGACATTTACAAGCCTGCATCACTTGACATAAGTGAACCCTTTGTTTTTTTTTTGGAAAAAGTGTGCATAAATTTGAATGGATAACAAAGATATCTCAAGATTTTCACACCGACATCATTAACACTTGAAAATGACAAGGATACAAAATGTGGCTGTTGAGAATCCTTTTTTTCTTTTGTTAAGAAAGAGAAGATAACTTGAGGTGCAGAATCGATACATGCAAAAGGCCGGTGGAATATTTTGAAAGAGTTGTGCAGTTATCAAAAACACGGCGAACAATTGCAAGGACTAGAAATCAAATGGAAAACAACCGTCTTGTAAACATTTGTAGAATAAGGGAGGGATAGCTGTCTGATAACTGTCTTTCACAAAGAATACATGTGCAGTATTTGTGATGGCATACATAACCAGCCATCATCTAAGGCCCGGCGGATATGTGTGTTTAGAGAAGAATTGCTTTGGGAACCATACATTACATTACGTATAGTTTTATTACACTGTTTAGTTCTATATTTTTATGGACACATCAAAAGAAAATATTTGTATTTGATGATAAAAAGAATAAATAGTTTTTACGATCATTTAAGTGTTATATTTGTTTAATATAAGGCATATGCTTTATACCACAACAGCCCATAGTATTTGTGAAATATACCATTGATCTGAAAAGCATTCAGATGAGATCAGCGCAATTTTTTACGATTTCGCGCAGCTCACCTAAATAAACAAGCCAAGTACGCAGGCACGTGCTTAATTTAATCCTCCTTCAATGGGTAGCGGACAACATGGCAAACATCCCTTATCAAAATCTTCCACGGAAATGTGGTGTTTGTGCGGACCAATTGAGTGACCAAACAAAACACCCATCATCCGTTGCAGCGCAGATGAACAAAGCAAACAATAACAAAAACAGGCCAGACATGCAAATAACGTAAGAAGGGCTGTCATATTTCGGCTCAGTCGCCCAGTATGCAAATAATATGAGGAAGGCTGTTTTCCAATATAAATGTAAAGAGTTTAATTCTGACTTTTAATTTAATCGGTTTAAACTGTAATAAAAACAATATTTTTATTTTGGTTAAATGTTTCATAAATGCCTAGAGCAGATTCCGAGTCATTTTATACCCTCCATCGTACGATGAAGTGTATATTCACTTTGTCATTCCGTTTGCAACAACTTGAAATATTAATTGTAGACCCCATAAAGTTAATATATATTCTGACTCGTCGTAAAAATCTAAGACGATCTGGCTAAGGTCGTCTATCACTCTTCGAAAAGCAGACGACAAAAATATGTGCAGATGGTACTAAAAATGGGCCAGATCGGCTAGGAGGAAAATTTGTACAAGAATTGAGTCAACCTCTGGAAAAATCTATATACAGGATGGCTTATAAAAGCCGCTACCAAAAAAATTTAATAACTTTTTTTCTATTTAATGATCCGGTTAATTTTTTTTTTGCAGATTGATTTAAATATTTAAAAAAAACAAGAATTTGAATTGTTCGCCGCTATCACCCACTGGAGTCCGTAGTTTCGGTTCAAAGAGAGTATAGGCGCACTTTTGGCGGCAATCCTCCGAGCAGATGGACAATTAATGAGACTTGTTAACAATTTTGCCGAGCATGGGACAGTCAACAAAAGACCTTACCATCGAAACCCTACACTTCGGATGGAGGAAACAATCGCTGCTGCCATACAAAACAATTCAAGACTTTTGACAAGAAGCTTACGAGTATGTATCTGCTCAAATGGCTATTAGCAGACAGCCATTGCAGTCAATTATATCCCATTTAAAATTCAAATGGCCAACAAACTGAACGCAGCAGACTTCCCAATTCGCTTGTAATTTTGCCAGAAGATGCTTCAAATCGTAAAAGAGGACGGAAACATGTTGAACTGTCTTTTCGTGTCTGACGAGGCCCATTTCGGTTTAAACGGCAACATAAACAAGCCAAATTGTCGAATATGAAGTGCGTTCAACCCACAGATACTCCATGAGACGGAATTGCATCCACTTTGCGTCAGTTGCATCACACTGCATTGTCGGGCCCTATTGTCTTCGAAGAGAACGGTCACACCGTTACGGTTACTGGAGACCGTTACTTTAGCATGTTGAGAGAGTTTTTCTATCCAGAATTACGCCGAATTTTTTTCAAATCTGAGTGGTTTCAGCAAGATGGTGCAACTCCCCATACAGCCCGGCCTGTTATGACAGAACTCCGACGACAATTTCCCAATAAGCTGATATCCACATTCCGTTGGCCCCCAGGTCGCCTGACCTTACTGCACCTGACTTTTTGTTGCGGGGTTATTTCAAACAGGAAGTCTACAGAGCAAAACCAACAGAAACAATTGCGGCTATTCCGGTCTCAACTCTCCAAGCAGTAATGAACAACTTTTTGGTAAGATGTCGCACATGCATCAGCGAGCAGAGGGGGCATTTAAATTCCTTTATTTTAAAAAACTAATTAAGTTTTATTTAATAAAGTTGAATGAGCTTTAACATGAAAAATGAATTCCTTACACGGGTAAGGAATTCACCAGCCACCCTGTATTTATAGTATTTTTGGGGATTTTTCTTGTATTAATCACCACTATCAACTTAGGAAATATTGCGTTCGGCCTGGAATATTTGTATTGTATATGATGTTATAAAAAGACAAGTAGGCGTGGCACCACCCACAAAACACTGTAGAAAACCCATATCTCATAAACTGTTCGAAATCTGCCGATGATATTTAAATCATATGATATCGGTAGGGGGCGAAAAACACTCCAGCGGAAAAGAGGTCTGTTTCAAGCCTCCTTGAAAAGCTGTTCATATTAGACCGCATTTTATGGCAGGTGTGTAAAAAAGTATGTAATCTAAAGCTTCGCCCAGTCAAACTTTATTTATTAAAGGATTCATTAATAGTCAATGTAAATGCATGCTGAACAGATGACTGTACTAGCATAAATTGTAACCGAAAGTCAGCTGGAATCAGAACATACATCCACGTCTTTGAACATAAGCGTTAAAGATTTGATAATTGCGATCATTATTATTCCTTATAAATTCCTTTAAATTTAATAATTTGTTGGTACATCGGTGGTTTACTAATTAAATGAAAGTTTAAGCTGTGTGAGCCCGACTTCTGCTTTTGCAGTTGCATTCCCAGAAGTTATATAAGTTAGAATGATTCATTGTGCCATTAAAGAACCAATCTCATGCAAGAACCAATCTCATAACCTTTGAAATAAGGAACATTTTGTCTGATCCGCCAAAAGAATTAACCAAATTCAGTGTTGGGTTATTCATATTTATTTAAAGCACTTCGATAACTTTGCCATCTTCGTCCAATCTCAGAATTGAATGCACCGTACATTGGAAAATTTGGTGCTAACATTAACAGCATAATGCACAACTACTTTATGGATATGAACAACTCAGTCGCGTTTCTTGTATTGCACTTTGATTTTTATTATTCACCTTTGCAATCCTAAAAAAATATATTAATTCCCAAAATTTTTTTTTAGTTGGTTGTTTTCACGCGAACATATAATTCTGAACACTGCAAAAGCCAAATCGATTGACTTTTTAATCCGCGATGCCTTGTTTTTTCTTTTGAAGCCTGCCCATAACTTGACACATGCATATACCTCGACTCCGTTACTCACAAATACTCTTTTTCCACCCCTATATTGCATTTAAAATTTAGAACAACATTTTAACCGAAAATAAAAAGCTATTGTGACCTGAAATGGAAAAGGTAAAATTCACCAAACTGAACTCTTTCACAATGTTTTAGGCTTCTATGGTTAAAAATACAGATCATAATTTATTTATGATATAAATTTATTGTGTTGTAAGTGAATAGTTGACCTTTAGTGTTGTTATTTTATAAAAATATTTTTCGCCTTGAGGTCATTTATTTAAACTTGTTGTTCTATGTGTTGTTTAATTTTTATTTGTCCCAATATTTCGATTGATCGATGATTGACGAAGTCAATCGAAATATTGGGACAAATAAAAATTAAACAACACATAGAACAACGAGTTTAAATAAATGACCTCAAGGCGAAAAATATTTTTATAAATTTATTTTAATAACACTACTCAACAAAATGAAAAAAATTTCATGTACTCCGGATGCGATAATTTTTTCTGTGTAGATAACCTTGACATGAGCTCGAAAAACGCAATAAAAAATTTTCTTTTCGTTTGGTTTTTGTTTTTTTTTTTTTTTTAAATTTTAAAAATTTTTTTTTGGTTAATTTGTTTCGTCCGGCATAACTCGGGAACCACTAGCCCGATTTAATTGAATTAAATTTTAAAAAATTTAAAATTACAATTCCCTTAATCTGTTCATATATTGTTTTCCTATACAAGCAACAGTTTCCAAGTTAAAAATGAATATATAAAGGAAAAAACTTATTTTTTGCCTAAAGATTTAATTTTTTTTTTTTTAAAAAATCCATAAAAAATCCAAAATGAAAAAAAATGTCAAATCTTATTACTTTTACGTAAAGTCACATAACCTATGAGCAAAATGAGACAAAGATCATGAAAATCGATGCACGCGTTTCGCTTTTATTCGCAATTGAGTAAAGGTAAAAAAATTTTAAAATTTAAAAAAAAAAAATAAAACAAAAACCAAACGAAAAAAAAATTTTTTATTGCGTTTTTCGAGCTCATGTCAAGGTTATCTACACAGAAAAAATTATCGCATCCCGAGTACATTTTGACTGTTGACTAGTGTAATTTAAAGTAATAACATGCACCCATTGCTATTCAAACGGCAAATTTATCATTTTTGCCTCGTCTGTTTAGCACTTAGTCACTAAAATGTTTTATAACAACTTTATAAATTTTTTAGCTTTTACAAATTTTAAAAACCAAAATTCAGCTTCAAGTTGATCTATATTTTTGAAAAACCCTCGTTTTCCATCCTTGATCAATTTCGTAATCAGTACTATATATACAAAAATTTTGTCTTTCTAGCGTAAAGGTTCAGTTAAGAAGCCATGCTTCTATGCCTTCGGTCAAGAAATTCGGTTAACACATATATTCGTACACGTGCTGAAACATTTGTGTCCCAAATTTTGGTAAGGCAAAAACAATAGAAATATCAACAAATACAGTTTTTGTTTTGTAAATTTCTTAAGTTAGACACAAATTAATCTTCATTTAAGAAATAAATATTTTGTCCCCATACACACTAGGCAATTTTACTTGCGCCAACTTTTATGATTCCCTTTTGAACTTAACACTTGTGTTCACACAAGCAATTCTGTAACGGCAATTTATGTCTTCATTATTGCTTTTCTGATATTCTGTGAATTATTCGTTCAGATTTTTGTGTGAAAAAATACATGGGAAAATAAAAAGGTTATTAAATCAATTTATTATTATAATTTATGTTTTTTATAAAAAATGTTAAAATAATCTTCAGCCAACTTCACGCTACGAAAAACACGAAAGGAATTTCCTGTATGCGCAAGCTTTTCCCTTACCTGAGAGTTGCGGCAAGTAAAATTGCCTAGTGCGAAAGGTGACTGATTCAAATCGTTCTATAAATACAAAAAAATTAAATAGATAGAATTCGGCGCACCCTATCAAGACATTTGTTCGAAAGACGTAGCTAATAATAGAGTTGCGGCAAGTAAAATTGCCTAGTGCGAATGGTGGCTGATTCAAATCGTTCTATAAATACAATAAAAATAGATAGAAGTCAACGCACCCTATCGACCCCTTTTTCCGACAGACATAGCTAATAATTGCCCATATTTGGTGGTTCTCGAGTTTTAGCCCCTCGAACAGCGAACACTACATTTTTTAAATATTAAGATGTAATGCCTACTAATTTAATTGTTTAGTATTTTTTTTCTTCTTATTCAAAATTAAAAATTCGAAACCGAATTAAATCTAAAGTTTGAAGGCCCAGGCACACTGAAGTTTTTTTTTGTTACTCCGCGTTTTTCTAAACTTCCGAAACCACTGAAATTTTTGTTGAAACTTTACAAAAAGTTAATGCTATTGCATAGAAAAGCACCGTCATCAATTTTTTAGGGCTTTGGGCATTTTTTTCAATGTCTAAAGTCTAAGAACGACAGTCGGAGATGAAAAATACACAGCGTAAGAAAAAAAGCTTCCGTGTGTCTGAGACCTTAAAGTTGAATTTTCCGAAAAATTACTCGTATGAGTTCCTTCTCCAAAGAGGGACAATTGGTGTATCTAACCAAACAATCTAGTCGTTGCCATGTTAACACGAACGCGGGTACACTCTTGATATCTAATCTAAATTAAACCCTTCTGCGTTAATCCTTGCAGGCTTTGGATAATATGTGTCCTTTTTTTGCTGACACCACTCTGGATATTTGTTGGTGTTTTATAGCAGCAGCTGAAAGATCAAATGATACCGTATACATGGACTGTATTCTATTTCGCAGATTTTAATCTTCGAGAAATAAAACGCACAGGGCATTTTCACAGCCTGATCTCATCTAAAAGGGTTTTTTTACACATAAAAAACATGAACGCCATCCTTATGTAGGTACTGACAATATTTTTTTGATTTAGATTTTGAATTAGATTTCATTTCAATCCGTTGCAAATACCTTTAAGATCAGAGACAGCCAGTCTGTTTTTCTTCAAGCAGGACGAATTTGTTATGAAAACAAAAAAAACGCCGGGTGCTATAATGAAATTCGCACTATTCACCGCATTGCTTAGGGCATTTACGTTTTGCAAGGTATGTAGCAACGACTTTAGGAAATTTCAGAGAAGACAACGACAAGAAACGGATGTTGCCGTTAAAGGAATTATGACAAACACCACCAAGATTTGATAACTGAAATAACATTTATACAACACTCGCATCGTGGTTTTCTATTTTGTCCTTAGACAAGCGGCTGATGCTGCTCTATATAGGAGCTGTTGTAAAAAAAACGGAAAATTTGCCAACATACCTTGAAGAAGAGGGTTGTCTTTGGGGTGTTGTTACTCCAAAAAAAAAAAATACGAAATGGGAAACACCACCACCAACTGTGTGAGTGTGTCCTTTGTTTGCCAAGGCCACATGATTTGTGTGTATGTTTTCTTTTATTTTTAAAAAACTCTAGCCTTATTTATTGTGTCTGGCTTTCGCAGCGCTCTAAGATTATTTGCCGGTCTTCAGATGTTTTGCCAAATTTCCCCTTAGGTCCGTTTTTCGTTAGTTATGGCCCCCTTTGTTAAATTAATTAAACAATAATTGTAAAGAGAAACCATATCATAATTCCATCTCGCAACTAGGCGTTATTTACGATTCCATCTATTTATGGCGTATGGCCGAGTGTAGAATTTGCTTTCTTCCTCCTTTGTTTAAGAAATCCTTTGGTTGTTTGCTTTCAACGTTCCTTGTTTGTGGTTTTCTCAGCAGGCTGGTTTTCTCTTAGAACAGCCCCGACTTAAGTCTCAAAAATCAAATTCATATTTGGCAATTATTTATTTTATTAATTTCTTCATAAAAAAAACAAAAATATAATATGCCATGTGTCAGGGCGAAATCAGAAGAGGGAAAAAACAAAAGATTTAAGACACAACGTTGGTTTGTAAATCAAGGCTGCCATGTTTCGTTGTTCTCAGTGTCGTCTTAGAGTCCCTTTTTATAAGGACTTTGGTGAATATTGCAAATGCAATGACAATCTCAGCGGGGGTCCATCTGGAGGTTTCTTTTTGACTCTTATTTTCTGCTCGAAATCGTAACTGAAAGTTAGTATTATATCTCCTCGGAACGAAATAGTCGGTTTACCCCTGGGCAACGTTAGGAAATAACCTGAATATACCAACATATCGGGTTAAAACTATTTTTAAGAAAACGAATGTCGGCTTAGGACACTCTAGATGTGTAGTCCAACATTAATAGGGCATCTATCTACCGCGCCTGCTGTAAAGTTTGTAATTCTGGCATGCTAATTAAGTAGTAGACAACCCTTACGGTACCCATCGTCTTACAGTGCGTACTGAGTACGAGGGTTGCTATATATATTTCTGGCCAAGGCAACACTAAGTGTTGCCTGGCACCATTGGAAAGTTTCCATTGGAAAGTTTGACATTTTTTAGCAAAAACGTACCATCATTTGTGTTGTTTACAGTAACTTGAAAAAATAAATTTGACAAAAAAAATTAAATTAACTCGTGACATTTTCGTGCGATCATATTTCACAACTTTCGACGTGGACTATCACGACAAGAGTGCATCGATGAACTTAAATCTTTGTATGGCGATGAAGCACCATCCTATAGCACTGTGAAAAACAGTTTTAATGATTCAATCGTGGCCGACGCTCGCTCAAAGACGAAGGTCGTGAAGGTCGTCCAAAAACGGCCGTTGGGCCTGAGAACATTGATGCAGTGCGTGAACTGATACTCGTAATGCAAAATCGTCATGTGACATAACGTGAGATAGAGGCATCCTTGGGCATTTCTTTCACCAGCATACATTCGATATTGCATGATCACCTGGCCGTAAAAAAGGCTCGTGTCGATTGGTGCAAGTAAATTTTGAAAAATTTTAATTTTCGCGGTGCTTCAAAATACGTTTATAAGATCGTCACATATGACGAATCATGGATATATGCGTATGAGCCCGAAATAAAACAGCAATCGACCGTGTGAGTCTTCGAAGACGAGCCAAATCCAACGAAAGTCGTTCGTGGAAGAAGCACTTCGAAGCAAATGGTCGCCTGTTTTTTCGGCAAAACTGATCATGTGGCCACTGTTTCGCTTGGGCAACATAGGACGGTCAATTCTGAGTGGTACACCACAATTTGTTTGCCTGAAGTCTTCGCAGATATTCGAAAAAGGAACAAGAGAAACCATATTTTGGAGGTGCTTTAATCGGAGTGGAAAAAGCGCTTCGAGAATTGGTTTGAGCGCATGCAAAAGTCTATAATTTATACTGAAGAATACTTTGAAAAACAATAAAACCATTTTTGATGATAAATATTCGCATTTTCATTATTAGCCCAGAAATATATACACACATCGACATGCCAACGATCTCAATAAATATAAGACTCAATTTGTGCATCTCAATTTTATATTTTAAAATTCATGTTAATCTCTTGATTATACAGAGTTTTCCATTAGGGCATTTAAGAAATAGAGTTCAAATTTATTCCAGGTGTAGTGCAAATATTACATTTTAAGCATGAAATTGATTTCGGTCATATGACCACAACGAGCCCGTGTACAGCGATCTATTCTTGGACCTAATTCCCCACCACTCCTGCACACATTTCGACCAGAACACTGGCAATTTCGCGTTGGATGATGACGAACTGTCAACTCTTGAAAAGTTGTTGGCTTGTTGGCATAGACCAACAGGCCATTCGACCGGACCATTTCTTAAGATAACACGTTCACCGAATTTGCCTTTTAGAAAATTGATTGTAACGCTTGACACCGTCTTGTAAAAATCATATACGAGTATCGGCGATGTCAAGCTCATCCAATTCTGACCAATTTTTTTAACACGGCACGATAGCGTTCTCCTTTGACGGTAACAAAACGATTGTTTTCGTCTACGAAAAAATACGGCCAATCACACCTCCGACGTGAAACCCACACCACACAATAAATTTTTGCGGATGCAATTGTGTCTCTTGAAGCACATGTGGGTTTGTTGCTGTCCAATAATTCATATTTTTTTATTGACAAAACCACTCAGTTAGAAATGATATTCATTGATGAAGATGATTTTTCGATGAAATTCTGGATTTTCCAATCGGAGAAGTTTCAGTGCTTTAAATAATTAAGTGACTTTAGTTCTTGAGTCAGTTTGATCTTATAAGGATGAAGGCCAAGATTTTTTCGGAAAATACGCCGCAGTGTGGTTTGAGAGATGCCCAATTCCGCGACGTGGAATCGACTGATTAGCCTCATTTTGAACTGGATACACTAACAGCAGCGATATTTTTTTCGCCCGTACCTTACGGCTGCGATATTTTCGTCGCTTCGAGCGGTACAGCGTCTATTTGGTGCCGGAACATCCCAAAGTGAAAATTTGTATCCAAATGCATCCACTATAGCACGCAAAGCCTGTCGGATGGGACAATTATTACGGCCGAAAATTTGGAGTAAGCGCTCTTAAAGTTGCGACCACCGACTCAGAATTTCGGTGGTCATTTTTAATAGTTTCCAAACGTTGCTCGTAAGTAAACTTTAGCATGGTGATAATGTTGACTTCGACTAACGTTTTAACAATGAAAGATCATTATAAATGTTTGGGGCTGCGTTGACATAAAGATACGGAATTGTTATGTCCCTATTGAAAACCCCGCTACGTTTTTATTTTTGTAATAAAATATCAAATCAAAAAATATAATAGCAAAAAAAGCTCTTAAAGGATTAAGGGGCAACTGCGAATAATTTGTCACTAAACTAGCGAAATTGTAAGGTTTTCAAATAAAACATTCCTAATATACTAAAAATATGCAAATGTTTTGTATATAATACCAATAAATTGTTAACGTTTTGTACTTATTTCACATCTGAACAGTAAGTGTTTATTTTGTGGCTTCAAAATAATACAAAGCATAATGATAGCTCATTACCTGGTAATGCAAACGGCAAATGCTGGTACTTAATAAGTTCTTGCGAAGATATTTTCGTCCCAGACCCGAAATCTCGATAAATGCAGAGTGCAACAACGAGCACCAATGCCATTTTGTAAAAAAAGACTTGTCTTCTATTTAAATGTAGATGCAAGAGGTCTTGATGCGGTTGATCCCACCCCCCCCCCCCCCCATTCAACCACGTTACCAACTCTTTTAGAAATAGATAATAGATTTCGAAAACTAAAATTTCAAAATTACAGTGGCCGTGGATTCGAAGTTAAGAAATAGTTTCTTAAATACTCCCAGTTGAGCGCAATTTTCTTTAACATATTCAAAATATCTGCGGGCCTTTTTATCTTAAAGTGTCAATTACCGAACTTTGATTGTTAGAGATTACATAGATTGGAGTTTTGGCGTTAAAACACTTGCGAAGTGTTACCCATTCAGCAGGTCCAGTGCAGGTAGAAAATATTTCAAACACTGAAATATTAAATGAATTATTGTAGCCAGGATTTTAGTTTTGATTCACCACCATATAAAGGATGCAATTTTTTCAACCAGGGAATTATGTGTGCTGTCTTTCGCTTTATGACTTTATCCTTTGATAATCTTAAGGACACATCCGTCAAAGATGCCATTACGATTTGAATATCTTCGGCGAGGAGACGTCTTAAACGAAGGCATTCACACTTCGGCAGGGGGTATTTTATGATTAAATGGAAAAGGAGTTGATTCGAGTTGTATGGCAGTCTGCCCTGCACGTGTGTCGTTATGTTAGAAAACCGGAATGGCCAAAGGAATTTTTTCGTATTTTGTTGTCAGTGTGTCCTTTACGTCAAACTGAAGGTTGGAGGGCGGACTTAACTCAACGCCCATTTGTCTGACAATGTCACATGAACAGAAAAAGCATACAAAATTGAAATATTTAAAGATGCGCTGACTTCAAAGTACATAATCCTTAGCACTGTTAGTGAGCCTTGTCAATCAACGGCATCGGGATGTTTGCAGGTGGGCTACTGCGTACCTTCAGCGAAGGCAATTCATTCAAATTTAGTGAACTCGTTCTCTACTTAAGACTTAACTAGCTCCAATCACCCTAGTCGAGTACTAGGGCCGTTACGAACACTTCGGACATGTGTTACTTTGTCATTTATCTGTGGCATACCGCCATGAGATCATCGTTATGGAGAGACCGATTTCATTAAATGCATGTTAAGCCTTGAATTGGTTTCGCTGCCATTACCGCCCACTATTATTACTTTACAATTCAGTTCACAGATAGCCGAGGTTAGCCGCTACCAGGACATTTATTGGATACACATAACATTATGTTGTCCTTGGGACGAGAGAAGAGCATCTTGATAAAAAAAGGACTTTGACTAACCTGGCATACATACTACGCAGTTAGAGTGTCGAAACCCGAAACCGACATTTCGGTTTTAATGCCCAAGCCCGACAATAGGTTTCTTAAAGAAAGCTTTCACCCGACATGTCGGTTTATCTGATTTTTTGCTGTTTTGTTTTCCACAAACAGGCATGGCTATATCATCTTAGATTTTTACGACGATTTAGATTGTATATACCTTATGGGATCTTCAACTAGTGTTTCGAAGTAATGCAAACGGAATGTCAAGCCGAATGTACTCTTTATCCTGTGATGGAGAAAATAAAAACACTGTTTTGTAAAACCTTTGTGAATTTTAACGACAACATGAATATTTCTTTAAACTACAACATAGTACTTAGTAGGGACATACTCGTAAGTACTGTTCCACACGTAACAGTATTTATGAATGAATGTTTTTGGACCAAATATTTTTTAATATATATATTGATGTATATTGTATCCAAAAAGAATCTACCTTTTCGAAATGTGCGCCTTTTGCCTTTACACACGCCTTAAGTCGCACTGGCCAATCGTCAATAGCTGCACGAACCTCGTCCATTGGAAAATTGGCCACAGCTCGAACCAAAGCAGTCTTAAGAGATCCAATATTGGGGTATCTTTTGTGACAAACCTTGTCCTCTAAAACCGTCCACAATTTGTAATCCAATGGGTTCAAATCCTGAGAGCCATTTTTCAGAGGAAATGAACGCTGGCAAATTGTTTCGAACCCAGGCCTGGGACGTTTTAGCCTTATGGGTCGGCGCAGAATCCTGCTGGAAAGTCCATGGCTGGTTTTGGAACAGGGAATTGTTAAGAGACTTCACAACAGCTTCCAAAACGGTTTCTTGGTAATCTTTGACCGATGATTTGACTCCTTGTTCGCAGAAATGCAGGTCAGTGACCCCATCGTAAGAGACACCCCACCAAGGTGACCCTTTTCCACCCTTGGGATCTGTTCAGATTTTTCCTTAGATGACCGCATACACTCTATCATTTAGCTTGTTAAATTTTTCCAGAACGGTAAAATGTTTTTTAGTCGGTGAACAAAATTTTTCTGTGCAAGTTATCAGCGTGCTTCGCCAAAAGACGTTTGCATTTTTCAATCCTATTTTTTTTTTAAAGCTGCAGTCAATAAATGTCAGGTACCTCGTTTGAAAGCCCCAAGTCCCAAGGCTTTTTTGATGATTCGACTCATTGACTTTTGCGTGATATTCATCCCACGTGCCATGATTTTCTGTTTTCGGGGCGGATTTCTATGAATTCTTGATTTAACGGCTTTGATGACATGCGGTGTTCGAACAGAGCGTGGGCGGCCCGACCGGTGGCGGTCTTTTACATCTCCAGTCTCCTCAAACAGTTCTATGCATCGGTAGACGAACATGCGGCTAATCCCTAGTGGCCGGGCCGTTTTGAAAATATCGCTTTTTTCATTTCACTATAACTATAAGTATTCCATACAATTGTGCCTTGGTACTAACAATGAACAAAGCCAACAAAAAGTTTTGTTCTAATGACCATCTAGCGTTGCTGGCCCTTACATAAAAAGCCAGAAATTGAAAATTAAATATGGACACAAGTTAAAAGGTTTCCATTCTTACTGTCTTTTAGGACGGAACTAAAAATATATGTCGAAAAGACAATAAAAAATATCGTCCTCTGAATGTAACTATTAGACCCAAGGAGACCGAATGCTGAAATAAGGCAATTTAATTTCTTTTGGCTTCACTTCAAACTTTTTGACTCTTCTTAATTGACCCTTTGGGAAACTCAAATCTAGTTTATATTTAATTTATTATCTAAGGATGCATGTACCAAAAATCCAGATCGAACTTTGTTGGTTGTGCTGATTGAATACCAGCAGTTGAAGAAACTACAATGATTCGGTTGGAGTCGGTTGTGACAAACAAATCTGTTCTTTGTGTGTAAAAATTCCCCTTTCTACCAATTGTTTGTAGACTTTTGTTAATTTTCGGTTATGCCTTCAATTAATGTTGACATTAATCTTATACTCGTACTACGGCGGTTTTACACCTATTCCATTAAGGGCTACACTCTTTCAAATGGTGCCTAGTATTTTATAGCCCTTCCCTGGTGGGAAACCATTTACCAATTTTAAGTTTTATCTGAAGTTTTATGTTCGATATTTTGCCAACATTAAGACAACTATTTTTATCTACCCCTCTGAGCTTAAGTAATTTATGAGACTTTTTTTTTGATATTTTCATAAAACTCGAATAAATACTTAAAAAAATGTAATAAAATCCTTTGGGAAAATCCTGTTTAATTAACATTTATTTTTGCCTTTCTTTAAGCAACGTAAACATCAGCCATTGGTCTTGGGGAATTTATAGCACGGAAAAAATATGTAAAGAAATGTTTATAGAGTGAAAGGGAACATTGTTGTGTATCCTCTTTAATGATACTTACAATTCCAAATTACAAACCCTTACACATTGCCGGATAGCCGGCAACTAACAGCAGCTGCCACCACCATCGTCACAGAAATGACTTGGTTTACCTTGGAGTGATTGACTGACTGACTGAATGTCGTCGATGTAATTTCACCCTTTCTAAGCTTACGATTGAGGGATACCAAGGTCTGCTACACCAAAAAGACAGTGCTGATGGTGGTTCGCCTCGAAACACCGAACCTATTGACGTAAAATTACTCGTATTTAAATAATTTTAACTATTCGTAAATTTTTGGTGGCGACAAAAAAAGGATTCATACTAAAATTGTTCGATATGGTTGTTGTTGTAGCGGCACATAGTGCCGGGTTGACAGCCCTTGGCCGAAGAATTCCTTCTTCTGGTCGATCCGGCGCATAGAACTGGCTATGGTCTAATGGGCCATTGACCCATGGCTGAAAGCCTTTAATTCAGCCAAATCGTAATATGAATGTCATATGTGGAGATCTATGGAAATGTTATTGTTTTTGAGTACCCATATGTCCATTGTTGAAGGGAGCAGATTGTTTGGTTCCTAAAGCTCCTCGAACCGTAACCTATTAGACAATTCATAAAAGTTAGTGCATATTTAGATTAGTGAGGAAAGTCTACTGATTCTGTCTTTTAAAATAAATATTTCAAATAATCTTCAAAAACATTAAAAGAAAACGATAAAAATGAACCCCCAAGAAGATCAACAATGACGGATACCGTACATATTTCTTGAAATCTTAATCATAGACCTAACCGAACTGCAAGTTAACCATAAAAAGATAGGAACAGTGCTAAGGAATTATGCAAGAATATTGAAAACTCTTAGAAAACTCTGAGAAATTCCAAACCCAGAAGAAAAACCATTAAAACTTAGTACGGGTAATAAAATTCCTAATGAATCCAAAGGAAGCAAATTACAAAGATTTTATTTGAAAACTCTTAACTTTACTTTAATAACCCTAAGATACTAAAATGCTTCCGCATTTTTCCCAAGATAACCCGCTACTAAAAAAGAGGGGGTTTAAACTCATTAAGAACGTTAGGTGTTGAACAGCTAGATAAATATTATAGCTCGTAAATATCATATTTTCATGATCTATTGCCTTAATCCCTTAGTTTTGTTATATTGTGGGCATTGAGTTTGTATTGAAATCACCTGGTTTCGAGAGCAGTCAGTAAAACACAATTAAAAAATATGTGAGCCTTCTTTAACGTGATAAGATTACAATTATCCGTGCGAACGAAAAGGTTAGAGTTCTTTTTAGTGAAAAAAGGGAAAATGTTCATTTGCGGGAAATCTTGCGTGGAGAACAATTATAAAAAAGGCTTGGTGGTCGGTTAGGGTCTTATCGCGGAGACTTAACGCAGCTGGGCGAGTGTGTGTGTGGTTTTAAACCCTCTTAATAGGCTATAAATGCATCAAATATTTCTTTTTGTAATGAAACGTGTGAAATTTTTGAGCAATTCTATATCACAGACTTTAAATTGCATCTCCTTATTGTTCTACTTTCGAATCGATGAATGCTTTATTGATCGTTGAAGCCCTAAGCAATTTGCGGTTAATAATACCTCATGTCATGCATTGCAATTTATTGGCATCTCGAGCTATAAATCTTTTCTTTGTCTGTTCTTTTTTGTACGAGTATCTTTTATATATCGACAATATCATTTAACAATTTTCGCTCTTAAAATAATGATTAACCTAGATTTTGCACAATATAAACAAAGACAGGAGTTTGGGTCCTTTTGTTTTGAAAGCAGACCATAAATCATAGAAATTCTTGAAACAATTGTTAAAATTGTTTTTTACACATTTTCATTTTATTTTTTAAATGCAAATTTTGATGTTGCCATTTTTCTACACTGTTTTTTTTTAAAGTTAAAGACAGATGGATGTACCTTTACATATTTAATTTTCCTAGATTAGCTTAGGTTAGATTAGGATAGGTTAAGTTTAATAGCCGAAGCCTAGATTACTCTGATCAATGAGTAGGCCCAGATGTCATAATTCGTCCTACGCTACCTGACCACGGCCGTTTTTAACCTATAGCCAACCTGTTGCTAAAATGAAGGTGTGGGTTCTATTTTCACGTGACAATCACCACCTAAGAGACAGGTTTTATTATTTAGGATCTGTAGACCAAACAATTTCCGCCTCAAGTTCACAAAAGCCGAAAAGTGTCAGAGAAGTTGTTCAGTTGTCTCCTTCTCCTCTTCGTTGTTGCAACCTTAACAAAAGTCGTTGTATGGCAGACACAGTCGCACTCTGTAAGCCCAATGTCCAGTTACCAGTGTTGGCCGCAATAATGTTTCGTAGATTGGATCCTTGTTAGTTTTATCGAGGTCCGTGTGCTCTGCTCATATGTACGAGTATTAGATCTTTCTGAGTTTTCTCTACACTATTTTAGGTAGCGTATATATTTACTTTCATTGCTCTATGTCCGGGAATCCATATATGGGTACCGACGATTATCTCCCTAAATCCTCCGCATGTACACATTCTCCAGGAATCTATTGGCGACACCGAGCGGCTAATGGATTTTTTCAAATCCGGGTAAGAGCAAAATTATCAGCGGCATGTTTCCACCACGTAACTGCCTGCGAGTTTGCTAAAAAGAGAATTATCTTTAAGCTAAAAAAAACGTCTCCATTAACACATTAGCCGTTTTAAGACAGCTTATCTCTGAATGGGCAAAAAGCATAATAATTATATTGAGCATTGATCACTAAAACAAACTTATACGAGTATCAGTCATATAATGCTCAAAGAATAGGCAGATATGCGAGTATATCTTTTTTGATATATTTGTTATTCAAAAATTTAATTAAGTGCTAATCTGATGCAACAATCGTACTTTGTATTGACCTTGTTCGGTAGAAAACTCTACTGCCATTAATTCTCAAACATTTTAATAAAGTGTTATTTTTATGCGTACAATAAATATCATATGTACGATTGTTTTTGTGTTGACTTTGTTTAGTAGAAAACTCTACTGCCAGCAATTCTCGTTAAATATATGTAACTGCCTGCTCTTAGATGTTTTGCCGCTGATCGAAGTTGTAGTTGTACAGTAAAATTTTGCATGCACTACACTATTAGGTAAATGCGATTGCGTCACACGACTTCTCAATACCTTTATGTATGTTTATTATGCCGACCTGCCACTACCCTTAATTTGGCTGTCCATTTTCATACAAATTATATGAAATTATATGATTTTGACACGAAAACCGGTGAATTTGGATTTAAATTTTTTAAATTAAAATTTTTTTGAGTCCCAGCATTCATTATTGGATAATATCCGAATAGACCACGTCCAGCACGCAGTGAAGAAAATGTAGCGGCCGTAGCTGAGAGTGTATACCAAGACCGTGGAGAGTCGATTCGGCGCCGTTCGCAGCAACTCGGACTGGCATATGGAACGACTTGTAAAGTCTAAAGTTTATGCAGACAAACCCGCTTCGCTTCAGACCTTGGAGCAAAACATTACGCGTGTCATTAGCCAGTTACCAGTCAAAATGCTCAAACTAGTCATCGAAAATTGGACTCAACGGATGGACCATCTGAGATGTAGCCGCGGCCAGCATTTGATAGACATAATCTTCAAAAAATAAATGCCAAAGAATGTTCTTTGAAATGATAATAAACATTCCCCATTCTATTTGAATTTTCTTTAAAAAAGTAGGAAACCTCGAAATGGATAACGCGTTATTATCAATAGTCGTAACATTTTATGAGGATCTAGCTGTGTTCATCCAGGTGCCTTTTAAAAGCAAAATAGCGGTCAAATGAATTATTGAGATTAAGAACCTGAAAATTTGCATAATAATGGCGCTGTAAGAGATTGTAAAAAAACAAAATCGGTCAA
This sequence comes from Hydrotaea diabolus, assembly GCA_963513945.1. Lineage (NCBI taxonomy): Eukaryota > Metazoa > Arthropoda > Insecta > Diptera > Muscidae > Hydrotaea > Hydrotaea diabolus. The sequence continues at coordinate 8,301,929 of OY740718.1, forward strand.
AAAAAGTACGCTCTTTCAGTATTTGCTAACAAGTCACAATTTTTTTTGACGAATAAAATTTTTTTCTATAGATATTGTTACCGTACCGTTTGTTCAAAACGTACATAAATTAGGGTTCGAACGCATAGCCCGATGTGGACCAAAAACGTTTCTTATTTTGAGAAATAGGGAGCACCGCTTAATACTGTCATTTGGGTACTGAAATCATAGCAAAGAGGGTAAGACTAACATTATGGTCGGAATCAAGGGCCTTTGCTTTTTTTCTTCAAGAGCGAAGTTACGGCATGGCCGAACTGAACGTTTTTACTTGTTTTGAACGAACCTTGAGTTTAAACAGCCTTTCGAAAAAAATCACCCGTCACACTCACCTGTTTAAAACTTTATTTGGCAAAAGTCCAAATGTGATTAAAAACAATAAAAGGAGAAAGTAACCTACCATGCCAACATGGATGCTCGAAGAACGGGTTTTCCACAGAACACGTGATTATAACGTGGCAGCAAAAAATTGTGCCTGGTTCGCTTATGAAAAAAAAAGCATTGTTAGAGCACGTCCGTCTATATTTTTCAATAAGATTTCAACTGAGCCCATTTTATTTTACAATTCTTAACCCACAAAGGATAGTGTACCTTTTTATTGTGGAGGTTTTCTAGAACAAGTGATTTAGGATTGCATTTTGAAACGAAACACACAAAAAACCCACCCGTTCATTTGGTAGTTATGTAGGTAGCGGACATTATCGGCCTAACTTTAGATGGTAATCGGTGGTAAATTGTTTGGGTGGCTACTCTTTCTTCATTATTTTTATTATTTTCATTGTAATCCTATTTAAATACAATTAAAAAACAAGTTTTGTATTTGAAAAAAAAACAAGAAAAAAGCTATTTTTTCAAATGTCAGACACGCGTTAAATTAAAAAGGTATCCATTGAAGAACGGTGCGTTTTTTCTTAAATAACCTTTAAATGTTTTTTGTTGCAACAAAACAAAAGTTTTTTTTTAATCCAAAAATTTTAAAATCTCGTTAACCCTAGATTGGATTCGAAAGTGAAATGTTTTCCCAAAATATTTTTAGATTTGTTCATGTTTTGGGTAATTTTTCTACAAAAAGTCAGGTAAACAATGGTAACTACTTCAATTGTTAAGCCTTTAGGCAACCCGTTAGTGTCAGGGGTGGCAAGGGCACCAACATTTAAATAAAATCCATCTATTACGCAACAAATTACAATATATGATTTCAATCTTTACGGGCTGTAACACCTTTAAAAAAATTACAAAAAAATGTAACCATGGGATTTCAATCTTTTTGGAGTTTTAGACTCACTTGCTTTTATGAAATTTTAAAAATTTAAAATTAAAAAAAAGTTAACTAGATTTTACTCTTTTCAAAGTCCTAGATTATTCACCTTTGCACCAGTGCTGCTGTTGTAAAAAACGTCACTCCTTTTATAGTCCTGCACCCAACCACTCCTTAGGACAGTGTTCCATTTGTCTGTCTTTGTTTCCATTAAAAAAAATAAAACAAAAATCACTCCTCACCTACTTTCACTAATCAGCTAATTTATATGCTGATCCTTTCTCTGTGTGCTCTACCATTTTCAGCACAAAATTATGAATTCTTTCTGGATTCAAGCTTTTTATTCTGCTTTGTTCTCTTTTCTGTCATAATTCAAATCCTAAAATTATGACGATTTAAAACAGCCCTGCATATGATTATAAATGTAAAGATGCATAGGCATGGAAATATAGAGCAACAGCTCATGTCCTGTAGGTCCCAATAACCACCACCCTTGAAATTGGGCGTGCCTCTAAGCAGGCAAAAAGAATGATATTGTAAACATCATTTTTGAAGAATGTTATTTTTGATAACTGTAAGTTTCATTCTATTCAATCGAAAAATTAAAATTTCAAAAAGATTATAAATCAATAAAATGCAAATAATGATTGTTGTCCTTTATTAACTGGTAACGCTTATGACTATGGGGTAGTGACGATGGCTATGATAATCCTTCAAAAGTAGATTTATTCAAATAAATCATAATTTGCTCAGACTTCTGATTTCAATCAATAGGTTTGGAGTGTAAATGGAATAATAGAGAACCACACTGAAAGCGTTAAACATGTTGTTAAAGAAAATATATAGATGGCTCTGAATGTGGAGTCTCTGTAGAGGTGGTAAAGGTGATTTGTATTTTCGTGGGCAAGAAAACTTAAAACTTGCAAAGTCAGATTTACAACAGTAGTTCTACTACGTTTGGTGTTGACCTGGTCTTAAGAGTTCAGTTTTTCTTCAACAATTGCTTTGAAGCTTTCTGAGAAAGGTCGTCATGGATCTGAAATTGAAATTAAAGCTGCTACGAAAATCAATTCCACTTTGCCATTTTGTAAAAAACTTGTCTTAATTAAAAATGTAGATGCAAGAGGTCTCGAACTGACTAATTCCTGTTCAATACGTTAAAACAATTTTGTTACCTTCAAAGAGCTCTTCTCTTTAACACTAAAACAATTTGTTCTCTTTTATTTTTAGGATGCCTAACATTGGAGCAGAAAATCGGGGTTGGTTTGTGATTAAGAGTACAACCCCCTATTACAATGGAAGATCACAATCACAACGGTAAGAATAAAGGAAAGGATTCAAATCTCTTTTAAAAAAGTCAACAGGTAGTCGTATGTAAAGAGAAATTATGTTATTTTAAGAGTTGTTTTTAAAGGGACCGTATCTCTTTTAAATAAAATCACATACAAATATTACAAAAAGGTTTAAAACGTAAGAAATTTACCAAAATCGGAAGAACGAAAATGACTGAAATATTCGAACATTCGTTCCTATAGAATATCGTGTGCTCTCCGCCATGGATTATGTTTCACAACTTCCTCAGGCTCATATTGAAGAATTAAAAATGTTAACAGATTTCAACTTGAGCTATGTTTTACAAAAAAACTCGCTAGCATCCAGCGAGAGTAGGCTACGATTATCATAAATCTATGGAGGAGGTGTTCAGACGAAAAGGCAAAATGTAAGAGACATATTTTGCCATCAATTCAAACACATATCAAGTGGAAATTTGCAGGGAAAAATGTTGGCGGTATTTAGGGAACTCCAACTCGTGCCACACTACAGGTTGCAACCAAATAGGATTTAAAAACTGTCTTACAATGCCGTCAGAAAGAACTCAAAAATCCCTTTCAAATGAACGAAATAAGTAAAAAATTTTAAAGAAGAATAAGTACTTTTAAATGAATTGCGAGGATCACAAAAAAGGATAACCGATCTTTAGACTTCTCAAGATTAGCTGGGGCATGTCAATAGTGCCACTGTCTAGAGGGCCGCAGACAAAGGTAGATAATGGAAAGACTCCATTTGGCATTAGAAACATCAGACTGCAAAACATAAAGCATTTCATCAGTGGTATAAGTTGACTGGATGAAAAAGAGTAACAGATACTGTAGATAACAATGAAACAAGTTAAATTGAATAAGCATAATCCACTACATTTGCCCTTAATGAATGAAGATGAGTATGTCTAAACTCTGATTTAAGCTAGTGGTTAAGTTAAACGATGAGGAAGTGTACTGGTCCGTGAAGTTTTACACTCACCTTCTTCGTAGACCTGATAATCTGCTTGTTTTTTTACAATAAAAGTGCAATAGCCGTACCCTGAATTTACCGCATCTCTTTCAATGCACAAAGTATTGAAAGCAAATCGATGGGTTAGGGTAATATACGCGCCTGGTGTATGTTTAGACAAATGGCCGAGTTAAAACCATACAAATACGCTGAGTGGTCTGTAAATGCTCTCAGTTTTACAGCAACCATAAATTCAAGTACCTCTTCAAGAGCACTCATTTAAAAGGATATCAACCACCATTTTTACTAGCTGAATTAATTTTACATTGTGTTTTACATATTTTATAAAAAAAAATGTCCAAAATCTGCCGAATAAATTTCAATACTTGCACGATTTGAAGAAATTACCAAAAGTTATACAAAACACAAATGCCGTTCAATACGAGAAGCAGAAAAAACAAAGGCGACAACATTCACCATTGGTTGGCTGGGCTGAAGTAGAGAAGTTAGTATTCCGTAAAATCGTAAGTCTTTAGAAACTAATAATTCTTTGAGTTTGGGCCATACACAGCAGGAATTTCTCTCAAAGCTCAACACTGGAGAAGATTACAATAAATGCATGCTTTGTACTTACCTGTATCCTGGGGTATCACGACTCACGGGATTCTTCTTTAAATGCATATAGGCATAACTAAAAGGAGGAATTGCTAGTCTGACACTGCAGCTACATATATTTGCGCGAGTGCGGTAGTTTAATTTTCAAATCCAGTAGTATTTGTTGTCGCGGCACACGTAGTGCCGGAATGACAGTAATTGACCGAAGATGGCTGCTTCGGGTCAATCCGGTTCATAAAACCGGCTGTTGTGAGATTCCAGTGACATTGTTTACAGAAACAGCATACAACATCTTAAAGGTTTATGTGGCAATTCGCTAGAAATATTTCAAAAAGATATTAAACATATGTGTAAGATTGACGAACAACCTTACATACTTACAAAGATGCTAATAGAACTTCTAACCTTTCATTGGTTTAGGGGTATTTGTAAACTTCTTATTGTCCTTATACAATTGGAACCGGATTTTGTTACTCAAACAGACTTTGATTTTATTTGTTTTACTTCAACCGCAACTGGTAAAAAATGTAGTGATGAGTGTAGTCCAATAATCAGAAGGGCATCTTTCCAGCTGCAATGAAGATCACCTTGGCCCTTATTAGGACCATTGACCTTATATGCAACATAAAATTGGCAAATTTTTCAAGGTTGAAGCCTTTAACGTAAGTTTTAAATATACTTTAGTTATTTTAGGATATAGCTCTATAACGAAAAGTTTAAGACAATATGACATGATTAATAAATAAACAACATCAAAGTTAGTTTCTTAATGAGGGATCGATACAGTAAATATTCTTATATGTTTACTACTTAGCAACCATAGTAAAAACCACTTCGACAGATAGGACAATTCTAATGTCAAAACTTAACGGTTGAATTTTAAAGGGAGGACTATTTTAAGTTATAGCTGTTGCTAATGCAAAAAACTTTCAAAAAACAGGCATAAAATAACAGGTACATAGTTCGTAATTGTCTCCTACCCTTGGATAAATAATGTCATGATTTGTCCAACAGAATTTCTTCTGCTTTTACTAAAAAATTATTTTCTGCCATTGATTCTGAAAATCTAACAGATTCATTCATTGATGTCTACAGAATATAATAAAAATCAATTAATCGAATACAACTATATATAAGATGCATAAGAATAGGGCTGTAACAAGCTCTACCTAACACACATTGGGTCTAGTCTTAAACATAAGATACCTCAGCCTCTCGAATGTTGGTCACCATCTTATCCAAAGTAGTTGACATCTTAGAGTTAACTAAGTTTGTACTTGACGTAAACTCAGAAAAAATAATCGAGAGGTGTTACATCGCATGGTCTGTTATATTATTTCAGAACAATTTCAAGCGTTTTCTTTACAACTTCAAGCATTTAGTGCCGTCATCTGCAAGCAACTTTATCCTCGATCTATAACAAGGACCACGGACGGTAACGAGAAGACTTCGTTATTTCGAATCAAATAAGGTCCGACACAAAATAAACACTTTTTTACTTTTGGACAGGTTTCTGTTCTTATGTCCATAGAATGAGTCACCTATCCATGCCGTGGTGATGATTGAGATATTGAAACTATAAAAGGTATTACATATCGTAGGATTGTGGTTGGTTGTCCTAGGTAGAAATGAGAAGCATTCTCCAGACTTAAAATAAACGCGTTTCATTAGTTAATATCATATCTAGAATCTTGCTGAGGTTGAGAATATTATTATTCTAAAACAGAAATATTTTCACCAATAATCCAGCAACACCAATAGACCAATCGCTGTTGGCTTTGTAGATGCATTTCCAACAGAAAAACAATTTGAATCATCGTTAAGTTCGGTCAGGTGGAACCTTGTATACCCTTTACCGTGAATTCGCTATTGAAGTGGTTAATTTTTTATGCTCCTTGGATCCATGATTCCGCCTCTATCTCAACCAAAATCATCAACTTAAAACCATTTTTGGATTCGTGGGCATATTGACCGGTGGCCTCTTCTTTTGACCAAATTTACATTTTGGGGCCCCTTCGATCCACGAGTACTACCCTAAAATTTCAAAATAAATACATATTTAGATTGGTACGAGTATTAAAATTTGTTTTTCAATTTATATACCCATATGTCCCAATGACGATTGCTTGCTCGTTGTGATTACACGGCGGACCAGCTTTTTGGCCACATGGGCTTAAACCTCCAGCACCTAAAGCCTTTTTAAGTACCCGTTTAAACCATTGTTCGTCCCCAAAATATGTTGATTTGTTGAGCAAATACTCACTATAGTGTACTTTTTCTCGAGGAACTGTTTGTTCTTTAAAGCGGAAATTTTCCCTTGGAGCCTATTTCGCCCATTTACAATCCCAAACAGCGTATTACTATAAGTCTTCAGGCACAATTTCAGCATCCTTGGTTAAATAAGACCGTGTTTTAAACGGACACACACACACATGCCTAGATCATCCTGGAATTTTACGAAAATCTATAATAAAGGGTGGTTCAACCATAAATCACAATGTTTATTGTGAGTCACATCATAACGTCAAGTTTGTTATCCAACTTAATATGACATTTCTTTGTTTCAGTGTTTGGCCATGGAGAGATGCACCATTGAGCGGCGCATTAAGATTTTTGAAGCCTTTTACGGAAATGGGCGTTCAAATCAAAATCCATTTCGTGCTCTTCGAGATTTTTTTGGTCAGCCTAATCGACCAAATGTGTCCACAGTGGATGCGTTAACAAGCACATTGGCCATGTTTGGGCAAATGAAACTCCACGAGTGACTGTTTGGTGCGGTTTATGGGCTGGCGGCGTCATCGGGCCGTACTTCTTCAAAAATGAGGTCGGCCAAGCAGTTACCCTTAATGGTGTTCGATATCGCGAGATGAAAACGGACTTATTGTGGCCAAAAATTGAGGCTATGGACCTGAACGATATGTGGTTCTAATTGGATGCCACTTGCCACATAGCCAACGATACAATGGCGCTTTGCGGGAGAAATTCAATGGTCGTGTTATCTCACGTGGTGACTAGGTTAATTGGCCGCATGATCATGTGATTTGACACCGTTGGACTTCTTTCTTTGGAATATTTTAAAGATAAAGTGTACGCCAATAAGCCACGAACAATTCAAGAGCTAAAGGATGAGATAATTCGGCACAATAATGACATTGAACCTCTCTTATGTCTCAGTCATTTAAAGTATGGACCATCGGATACGGGTATGACACGCATGCCATGGCGAGCATTTGGCCGATATTTTGTTTCACACAGAATTATTATAGATCCTTCTCTCGGAATAACAAATATAAAGGTTATTCTCCAAAAACTTTGTTTTAATTACAATTAACATCGTGCGTTTATGTTGGACCATCCTTTATATATATTCGATCAAGTTTAGAAGGTTCCAGGGGGCCTTGAAATTGATTTTCAGTTTGAAACTTCCTCTTTTGTGTATGGCCTTAAAACGTTCAGAACAGGCACAATCTAGGGACTTTAAAGCCTTTTGCTCACTCACTGCCACCGAAGATTGTCTTCTTAAATTAAAAAAAACAATGTTTTTAAATTTAGAAAGTGAGCTGCTCTACGTTTTTTTACAGTAAAGTCGACCTACATCCATTTAGCAATTCTTGAAAAATTCCGTATGCTGCTGTTTTTGGAGCCCTTAGGGCCTTCTTAGGCCTTTTGTTTATTTCCTCCGACCCCCATAAACTGCACTTCAGCCAAATATTTCAATGGGAATTAAACTTGTTCTAATAAGAGAAAACAATAATCTGACCGAACGCCGTTAGGCGACATAGGTAGGAATCGCCCTCAGGGCTGATTTAGTTTTTGGGAATTGGGCAATTCATCAGATGATATAGATTCTCATTTTTGATTCTTAGTACTTACCTGAAGATGTTCAATTATCTTAAATTTATTTATTATTCCTGCTCCCCAAATTATACATGAGAAAACGACTGTTCATTGTTCCTGCTCCTTCAAGCTCCATTGGATGCTTCTACAATTCAGAGAACACAAAAAACAGAGTTGCCAATAGAACACAAGATAAAGTGTAATGCTGTGTTTACATGTTTAACAGAGTTTAAAGTGGCATAGGTCCAAAACGGCTTCGCGCCGCCGCCGATAGATTTTTGGTTAGCCTTGCCGTCGCTGAATTAAACGGCTTAACAAAACCGCCTTTAATATCAGCAGAGCCGTTATTAAAATAGTAATTTTATGAGATGTGAGAAAATATTTCATCTCTGTAATAAACATTAGCAAAACGCATTCAGGGCTGTCATAGAAACCATGTCGGTTTTGCTAATTGTCGTATTTGCAAACCGAAGTTGGTTTCATTTGGTGTAATGAAACCAAGTTGGTATAGTCCATTTCGAATGTAAATAAACCAATGTTCGAATCAGCTGTTGCTGATAAAACCGATAACATTGGTTTTCATGACACTAAAGCTTTTTTTCGTTCAAAAACAATAGTGACAACAATGGTTTCTATGACAGCCCTGAATAACTAAATCTCAACGTTTATTTTAAGCTTATACCCCTGTTCTTAAGTATTGCTTTTGGTTAAGATCGTATGAATAGGAATAAAGATATTTCAAGAATACCAAAGGTAGGCGTAATGATACATTTGTGTGGGAGGTACCAGAAGGGGTTTGTCAATATGTCCCATTTTCAATCCGATAGGCAGTTTTGGAAAAATATTACGACGAACAAAATATAAAAACTATTGCTAGCTTTTTCCGAGAGATATAGCGCGAACCAGACGCAGACGGACATGGCTTTAAAAAGTATTTGGCAAAACATCGAGGATTTTTTTTTTTTGGTTTTTGACTAAGTCATCTGGAGGATTCCGATACAATTAAACTTGCCATATATTTGTTGATATTAATATTTAATTTTAAATATTTAAGATAAAGAGCGTTGAACAAGTTTCTATCGAATTTCATTACAAAAGCGAGTGGCTTTTACGTCTTTTTCGCAGTAATGGCTCAAAATGTATTAAAATGTTTGAAATGTTGAACTTTACTTTGTATTTTATTGATATAACAAATGAATTTATCTCGGAAATACTCTAGAAGCTGTCAAAATGACATCGATAATCGCAATTACAATTTCTAGTGTAAATATAGCATAACGTACTACTTTTTTTCAGCACTATCAAAAAACGGAAACTCCGCAGCGAAATTCCCAAATATGAAATTCCCTTTATCAGTGATTTCTGTTTTTTGCCTAAATTGTCTTTGACATTGTAAAACCCCTACGTCCAATTAAAATACCGTAAAACGTCAACTGTCGTTATGTCCGAATTGTCAACACTCACAAACGAGGATAACATATCCTGTAATGCATGGCTGCTATTAGTAACAAGTTTCAAATTAACGAAAAAGGATTAAAAAGAATGGAAACTGTCCCTCTGTCCAGTGGTTCTTGTTGTTGCCGCCTTTTTAAAAGTTTCCCGCTGAGCGATTTTTGATTTTATATTTAACTCATAAAAAGGATAATGTCCCCTGTTTGTGTGTGTGTAATTTTCTATTTTCAATAACAAGTGATTGTGAAAATATTGTCAACGAACCATAGAAAAACCACCCGTTAAATTGGCATCGAGCGGTGGATAATTTATAGCCTGGTTGGTGGTGGTTGGCGGGTTGTTTTTTTTCAATCGCTTTTGATTGCTGTTGTGATCCTATTTAAATAAATTAAAATACTAGATTGAAACGGAAAGGAAAAAGATTTTTTTGCAAAGTGCAAACAAGCGTAAAATCATTTTACAGCAAATTGGTCGGAACACTGTGGTAACATGTAAAGTTTTTCAAACTGCAACAAAAAGCGGCGTGTTTATAATGTAAACATATGAAAACAAAACAAAAACCATAATTTTTTACCCCTTAGCTAAATCCGTAATTTTTGTTTAAAAACTAAACAGTTTTCGCAAAGTCTGGTGCATGATACAATAAACAAGGTACAGTAGTAGCTAGCCCAAAAAAAAAATCAAAACCAGCTGATTAAAAATGTCAACATTATAAAGTCAAGTAAAAGTTTCTCTAGTTATTGTGAATGTTTGCTATAAAATATTTTCGAAAATATATAAACTATTTACTAGAAATATATAATATTTTTACTGAAAGTTTTCAATTTAATTTGTTAAACTTTTTCCAAAATTAAACAAAAGGACGAACTACGAAATCTCCAAAAACATTTATCCAGCTCGACTCTAAATACAAAATATTTTTAAAGCTTCTGCATAAAAACTAACAACAAAAAAGACAATTTAGTTTGCTACGAGAAAAAATTGTATATCAGCTAAATGCACTAACTTCTTTATTAAAATATAGTCCCGTGGGCTTTACATAATTAAAATAAAATCTATGAAAAAATCCTATAAAAAGAACCATGAAAAAAATTTTACAATCCTTTGTAGTATTTTTTAGTCAATGCCACCAAATAATTTTATTCGTTTCGGGTTTTGGTGTGTTGTGACATAAATAGTAAAATTGCATGGCCAATATTTGCGTAGAACATTTCATCCCCGCCCTTTCACTTTTTCGGGTTGTTTTTTTACAATTGGTAAAAATAAAGCTAAAAAAAGTATTATGATGAGGAGTTAGAGGGTTAATATGTTTTACAAAAATATTTGCTATACCATTATCTACAAAGTTGCTGAACAAACCCTACGCCTTAGATCTAAAGAAAACAGTTTAATATACCGATATGCTGCAAGAACAGGCCGGAGTTGGAAAACGTTAACCGCCTATAAAATAAAATTCCGATGCGATTTCTCAAAACACACGATTTTTTTTGGTCTCCTCTCCAATCCATTGTTAGAACCCGTTAATTTTGGAAAGATATTGAAATTGTTGTAGTGTTATTAAAATTTAAGTACTTAGATAAAATCGTATGTAAAAAGAGCAAACGCTCATGGCCTCCACGCCTTAAAGGGTAATCAATATCTTAACTCGCGCCTCACAACAGCAAAAAGGTTAGACTAGCAAATAAAAAAATTATACTCCGGTAATTTTTTTTAATCTCTCCTGAATGGAAAAAATATAGGGTTGGTCATTTAAAATTTTGAATTTGAATCGGCTGTAAAAAAATACTGCTAATTTTTTCAAATTTCTAGTTTTGTTGGAAATTTTGAGCTTTGTCATTTAAAAATGGAACACCATCTGATGCGTTTTCGCATCGCCCAACGGGCTGTAGATTTTTAGCAGGAGATGAAGAATTTTACCAAAAAAATCGTGTTTGCAAAGCAAGCTAATTTTCATCTCGGGGCCTACGTCAATAAGCAAAATTGAATCATATGGGGTTCAGAGAACCCATACGTGACTATTAAGTAGCCTATGCATCTACAAAGAGTCACCGTTTGGTGTGGATATTGAGCTGGCGGCAGCATTGGGTAACTTTTCATTAAAAATTATCGTCAAACGTGAGCGCTAACGTGCCATTCTCAACGAATTTTTGTTTAAAATTATTAAAGAGAATGTCATGGACGACATTTTGTTTCCAACGCGGCCAACGCAACTATCGATGTTTTACGCACTGTTTTTGAATGCCGAATAATCAGCCGAAATTGTGATTCCAGTTGGCCGCCTTGGAGCTGTTAGACTTACGGAAGGACGTGGTTAGTCTGACGTCATTGTGCGCGCTACAAGCGTGCTATACTTTTAAGCTACAAAGCACTGTAGAGGGTGGACCATTTAAAATTTTAAATTTAAATCGTCTGTAAAGTACTAAGAAAAGTCTGAACTTTGTCATTTAATAAAGAACACCATCCGATGCGTTTTCGCTTCGGCCAATGGGCTGAAGATTTTTTAGCAGGAGATGAAGAATTTTACCAAAAAAATCATGTTTGCCAAGCAAGCTAGTTTTCATATATTAAAAAGCCAATGCATCTACAACAAGTTACAGTTTGGTGTGGATTTTGAGCTCGCGGCATCATTGGTCCTCTTTTCTTTAAAAATTAGCTAGGGGCTGGCGTTACCGTCAACGGTGAGCGCTAACGTGCCATTATCAACGAACTTTTGTTTCCAAAAATTAAAGAGAATGACATGGACTAAATTTTGTTTCAACAAACGACCAACGATATTTTACGCACTGTTTTTGAATGTCGAATAATCAGCCAAAATTGTGATTTCAGAATACGACCGTAAATTTTGAGTTTTGGAAAGCGTCGGCTTTTTGATAGCGTATTTTCGTAATCATTTCAATCGCAATAATAAAGATTAAAAAAACTACTTGCTGTCATTTAAGTATGATTTTGATATCAAAACAATTTTACGCCCATGTCTTCAAACGCGACTATACCGATTTAAAAAAAATGCAAATCGCGCGAATCTGTTGTCCGGGGATTCACAAGTTTTTGCTTTTTATAAGTTTTCTTTAAGCAAGAGAGAATAAAATAATAGTTAAACGTCAAACAAAACTCGGTCTGATAAAAACTTGTAATCTTCAGGAGAAAACATACTATAATATATTTTCTTCTCTATCGAAAAACTTTAAAAAAGGCCTATAAAATAAAACACCATTTAGGTTTTTTTGAGAAATTCAATCGTTGTGAATGATATTTTCCTTTATTGTTGGTTGTAATACATAATTTGATTAAGTATGTTTTTTGTTCTTCTTCATTTCTGTCAGTTTTCACTATTGACTTTGGTTAACAAAACCTTATCCTGCTCATGTTTAATCCTTACAACTGTTTTTTTTAAGTGCTCTTAGCCAAATTCATTATGATTCTATTTTTTTTGTATTATTATTTTTTTAACATTTTTTCTCTTTGGTTTTTTCTTTTTCGCTGCCTTTCCATCGTGTCCGTTTTCATTTTTGTTATAATTGTATGTATTTCGTTTTATTTTTTTTTAAATACATTTGAGCATTTTCTTAATGGTTTAATTCATTTATTTGATTTTTAACAAAATTTATTCTAAATAAAATTTAAAATTATTTAAAAAATTCTATATATTAAAGTGATTTCTTAAAAAATATGCTAATTTTAATAATAATAATACTTTTAATTATAATATATTAAAAAAATAAAGAAACATTATGCACTCGAAGAAATGCTTCCAGTGTATTTGACAAGTTTGTGAATGTTTTGATTGGTTGTAGGTGATTGGTTTTTGTTTTTGGGGGGTGTATATTTCAAAAGTTGCTAGTAAGTTAATTATTATTATCGTTTTGTTTTTAAATGTCGGAAATGTAAGTGACTTGACTTTGATCGTCTCTTGTGTTTTTTGTGTAAATGTGACTTCAACAGGGATGTGATTGTTTTTGTAGTTAGTAGTCATTGTGCAAAATTTGTGTATTTATAGTTGCAATGGGCAGAAAAAATATTAATCAATTTTAGTTTAAGTGAAATTTTGTATAGTGAGTAGACTGAAGTTAGAAAGTTTTTATGTTCGCTTTATGCTTGTATTTAGAAAAAAACGGAATTGCCAATCATTTTTTCTTATTTGTTAGCCGAAGTGATCTCAACGAAGTTAATTTTCGCCAATTAAAAAAAAACAAATAATAGCCTATTTTGAATTGCAAAAAAAAATGCTCGCTTTCAGTATGGTTTAAAAACCGATACTAGCTTTTTATAATATAGTAGTTTTTTAGTTAAGAACCATTGTTTGCATGTCATTGGCGAAAACTCAATACAACATGCGATAAATCGCAGTCATTATACGCCCATGTTCTGTGTTCCGAGATTTTTTGAATACACACATTTTTTTTTGATAAGCATTTTTTGCCAAATGTTGTGTAACCATTCCGAGGGACAACACGTATCAAAATGTGCGATTTCCAATAAGCAATTATTTTTTCTATCATTAAAATTTTGCTTCGCTATTTCGACACACATACAAAAATCAACGATTGAAAGCAATCGGTTTTTACTTTGCAAAAATTTTATTAATCAAAAACTAATGTAAACAATATTTTTACAAATGTTAACAACCTACAACATATTAAATTCTAACGTTGTAGTATTATTTACATGTATATGTGCTAATAAAGGACATAAACCCCATTTCCCAGGGCTGTCATAGAAACCATTTCGGCTTTGCTAATTGTCGTATTTGCAAACCAATGTTGGTTTCATTTGTTGTCATGAAATCAAGTTCGTTTTGTCCATTTCGAATGTAAATAAAACCAATGTTCGAATCAGCTGTTGCTGATAAAACCGATAACATTGGTTTTCATGACACCAAAGCATTTTTTCTTAACGTTTTCCAAACCAATAGTGACAAAATTGGTGTCTATGACAGCCCTGTCTGATTCGATTTACAAGGGTCGATTTGAATCCATTTGGCTATACGGAAAAGTGCACACAAATTATGGGAAAATGTTTCAAATTCGAGCCATATCGAAAAGCAGCACATGGGCAAATCAGTTAATTTCGGATATAAGAAAGTCAAGAAAAAATTACACGGTGTTTTGCAAGCATTTCTTATATGCGTTTTTTTAAGATGTTCTTCTGTCCGTTGCATGCGGTAATATGATTTTGATGTTTAAACAATTCTATGCCCATGTTCTTCAAACGTGACTATTTCGATTTTGAAAAAGAAACAAATCGGGCGAAATTGGTGTTCGGGGTTACGCATGTTTTTGTGTTTTTTTTCGAAGTTTTCTTTGAACGAGAGAGAGCGAAATAGAAATAAGAGTAAAGTTCAAATGAAGTTTGATTCGCGATTTAAAGAATTTAATGTATATTCGAACGAAAGATAAATAACTTGTTGTCGATTTTACTTTATCGTAGTGTCTGCCTTGACATTCTTTTAAGAAACAAAATGACAATTTGTTTCAAACCAGCGAACAGAGCAAATTAAAATTCGAATACTCGCTGACCGGATCCTACTGTTAAATGCCGGCTTCGATCAAATTTGAATAGCTATATTTCTTTCAATAACATATTAAATAAATTAAAAAAATATGTTACGCATAAACCTAGTATTATTTTTTCTCAGTATTTAAATAAGACTCCATCCAGAAACTTATTGAATAATTTAATAGAAGTAAAAGCTACTTAAAATTTATTTCAAAGAAAGTTTAACAAAATTTTCAAAAGAAACATGACCTCAGATCTGAATATGCACAAAATTACTTTAAATTAAAAAAAATATTTTTATAAAGACAATAAACAAACGGGCAGTGCAATAATAACTTTTGTCGATGGTTATGAAGCTACGCTAATTCTAAGCAATAATTATAAGTATGCATGTTTGATTGCGAAATATTGGGCAAATAAATAAAAATTACACATCAAAACCACTGACCTCGAGCTTGAAAAGATTATTTATAAAATTTAATAAGAGGACCGATCAAAACGTAACAGATAAAGCAAATACTTTTATGATGAAATATTGAATTCTCAAGGTGAGGTCGTGATTTTCATTTCATTTCATTTTCATTTATTCAATATTTTGTCCCTGGGTTTTTCATTAGACATAACAATTTTATATATTAATAAAATACAGAATATTTAAGATATAGAGTTCAAATTTATTCCAGGTGTAGTGCAAATGTTACATTTTAAAAATGAAATTCGATTTCGGCCCGTGTACAACGATCTATTCTTTGAACCCAATTTTCCACCACTCTTATATTTCGACCGGAACGTTGGCAATTTCGCGTTGGATGTTGTCTCTGAGCTCGTCTAAAGTTGTTGACATAGACCAATGACTTGATGTGGCCTCATAAAAAGAAATCCAATGGCGTTAAATGGCATGAAAGAGGTGGCCATTTGACCAGCCCATATTTTGAGATACCACGTTATCCGAATTTGCCTTTCAGTAAAACGATTGTAACGCGTGCTGTATGCCTAGTGGCAACGTCTTGTTAAAACTACATATCGGTGATGTCAAGCTCATGACGATTGTTTTCATCAACGAAAAAATACGGCCCAATCACACCTTCGGCATGAAAACCACACCACACATTATTTTTGCGGATGCAATTGTGTCTCTTGAAGCACGCACATGTGGATTTGTTGCTGTCCAATAACGCATATTTGGCTTATTAGCAAAACCACTCGCCAGAAATGAGCTTTATTGCTGATTCTGATTTTTCGATAAAATTATGGATTTTCGTGAAACTTTGCTAGAGGAACCGACTCAGATATTCGGTAGTCTTTTTTAATAATTTTCAAACGTTGCTTGTAAGTGAACTTTATCATGATAAAAAATGTTGACTTCGACTAACGTTAAAAATGTTTGAGGGTGCGTTGACATAAAATAGGAAATTGTTATGTCCCTATTGGATAACCCGTTAAAACAGAAACTAACTATTCCGGAGAACAATGCTGTCCAGGAGATTCCAGTTCAACTTCAGGGACGAAATATTGAATAATATAAAGACTATAAATACAAAACCACAACCTCGATCTTGAGTAATCAATTATTTCATCATGTAGATATAGAAGGTCGTATGTTCATTATTTATCTACAAAAAAATATTTTTTTACGAAACTAGGTTTCACTTTTAATTTGTTTCTCAAGAAGTAAACGAGGCTCCATCCTGTAAAATACTATGTAATCCATTAAAATTTAAAAAATATTATAGGTAGCTTTTACAAAAAAACATTTGAAAATAAATTATTTTAATTTTTAAAAATGAAATAAAACATAACTTTTATTTAATTATTTGTTTTAGGTAACAACATTTTTTACTGATCCACTAGTCGAAAGATGCAGCACTTTTAAAAAAAAAGTCACAACATTTTTTTTTAACAATTTCTCAAAATTTTGAAAATCAAATATGGGTTCTCCTTCAGCGCTCTTTAAGCATATTTAACGAACAAAAATTGCTGCGAAGCTTTTTGATAAAGGTCGCCATGGACCCGAAATCACGATAAAACAGTGTGTTCAAAATCACACGAAAATCAATGTCACTTTGCCATTTTGTTAAAAACTTGTCTTCTAATAAAATGAAGATGCAAGAGGATTGGAGCCGGTTAATACCTGTTCAGTGTGAAAAAGCAAAAGACCGAAACATATTTAGAAATTGTTATCAAAATCGGAAAGAACACCCTACATTTACTTCATCGCTTCACAGGGAATTTGCCTAGACTAATATAAGAAAAAAAATAAAAATATTTCCTATAACAAAAAAAAACTTTAAAAAATATTGACGAAGTTTTTGGAGAAATCTAAAATGCCACTCTGTGCTATAATGATTAATAATTTAACTGTCCTTGTTTTGCTATACATAAGTGTAGGTGTGTTTTGTTTGTTGATTGCTTTAACAAAATAATGTTGAAATTCTTAATGATTTTTTTTGCTTTCTTTTTCAAGGTTTTAGATTTTTTTTTTGGTTTTGGTTTTTCGTTTTTGTTTTTAATTAATAAATGTTTAACTTTTGGTTTTGTAATATTATGATGGTATTTTAAGTTCAATACTTAAGTATTTTAGTTTACATAAGAGTGAGAGAGTGTGTTTCTTTCGTTTTCTTCTTTGTAAAGTGAGAATTCCTAAATGAATCGATCGGATTATCATCCAAATACTATGTACTATGTATGGTATTTTTTGAAAGGAAAAACCTAAAAGTAAAAACTTAAACCAAAAAAATAATATATAAGCCTTGGATTTATTTTGTAATTATTAAATTTTGTTTTTGTAATTTTCATTGTATAATATTGTTTGCATGAGATACAATATAGTACTATCAGTCTCACTTCCCGTGCCTAAATAAGAAAATTTGTTTGGATTTTTTCTTGTTTTGGGAGGGTTTTTTTGATTAATTTTTTTGTCTTTTATTTATAAAATAATTATTTTTTAGTTTGTTTTTCACTAATATGTTTCATTTCGTTAAAATATATATATATATGTATGTATATATATTGTGTGTGTATATACTCGTATTTACGGGGTTTTATTTTTCTTTTGTTTCCTCTTTTGCATAATGAAAAATGTCTTTCAAATCCTACTTTCATCTTGTCCTTTTTATTTGTTTTTTTTGTATTTAAGGGGGGATTATAATACTATTTTCGACGTTTATAAAGTGTTGTTTTTAAAAAAAGTTTTTTTTTGTTTTTTTCTTCTGGTTGTAAATGGAGGAATTTTAATTTCTGTATTTCTGACTTTGACAGATTTAAGCTGCCGACACTCTAGTAATTTTTATTGCTGGTGGTAAAACGATTACAAGTAGTATTTGCCATTTGCAAAAAATATATTGGAATTTGTGGCTGATACTTTATTAACTCGAAATTTTAATAAAAATAGTAACGGAAGTTAAAAAAACTTCCCTTAATAACCCATTTAGGAAAAAAACAGGGAACTTTACTCATTGGCCGGTACATATTGTTTAACCCATTTTTTAGCATTGGGAGAGATCTAGACCTCAAAGTTTTGCTATGTTTCATTAAATAATAATACATTTTTTGAAATGGAATTAAATATATTTTTTAAATATAAGAAACTAAAAAAAATATTTTTGGCCTATTTCTAACTAGCCATAAATAAATTTCATAGATTTAAAAACATTTTGTAGTCTGGTACAGGGTGGCGAAAAACTATCACTGTGGTTTGAATGTTTAAGAACTTTTTTAATTTATTTAGATTTTTTATTTCAGAATTTTGTGAAGCAAACTTGGGGGATTTGAAATGGAACCCTTCACAACAGAACAGCAATCAGCAGTTATTGACTTTTATTTTAAAAATCAAGTGAATTTTTTGACGCAGCGTGCTTATCAACCCTTTTTTATGTGCATACTGGACCTTCAGAACCAACAATAAACCGCACACATGCGAAAATATCTAACATGTTGCGAATAGTGTGCAGGACAGTCCAGAAACTGGGGCTATCGCGGAAAGTGCACGAATGTGCGACGCCAGAAATGGCCACCACTTGCTGGATATAATTTTCATACTTCAAAAATATTCCCCATTAATATACTATAAGTATATAACGAGCTCGATACAATAATTATTTACTAAAATTTAAAATAAAGGCCGGATACAAAAATCAAAAATTACTGCGTAAAAAATAATAATAATTAACAAATAAATAAAAAGGTTACTAAACATTCAAACCACAACGAAATTTAAAGAATTTAATGAAACGTTTTTTTTCCATATTCGAACGAAAGAAAAACTAATTGTCGATTTTACTTTATCGTAGTGCCTTGACATTCTTTAAAGAAATAAAATGGCAATTTGTTTCAAACCAGCGAATAAAGCAAATTACAATTCAAATACTCGCTGACCGGAACCGACTGTTAAATGTCGGCTTCGATCAAATTTTAAATAAATTTAAAATAAAGGCCGAATACAAAAATTAAAAACTACTGCGTAAAAAATAATAATTAACAAATAAATAAAAAGGTTACTAAACATTCAAACCACAACTGTAGTTTTGCGCCACCCTGTATAAAATGGATTAAGGGCCCGGACACACTGTAGGTTTATTTTCTTACGCTACGTTTTTCTTAACTTCCGGTAGTCTGAAAACCACTGAATAATATGCTGAGAATTTACACACATTTTCTTCAGGTTTTTGCCAAAAGATGCTTACATATTGTGTTAATATCTTTTAGAACAAGTGCGTTATGTGATAAATATTTGGAAGCATCAAGATAATGCCGTCTACCAAGAAAATCCCTACTACAGATTCCCTATCTATTTTGACCAAAAGTTCAATGGATTTTTGTAAAATACAGCGTAAGAACAAAAATTATTAAAGTGCCTGCAGCTCTATTGTGTAACTTTTAACGTTTTAACTGATGAGCTTTTTATAATTTATCTTACAAAATTTAATTAAAAAATATAAACCGACTAGCATATACCCTCACCTATAAAAGGTTAATTTTTAAAGATTCTACAGGATATTGCCTGAGAATACTCAGAAAAATTAAGGCGTGAGAGGTATTAATAGGGGCATGACTAGGTTTTGGATTTTCTATCTACCAATAAAATTCATAAATCATCCACATTTGGCTATGGTTTTATATGGCCATCATACATATGTTACTCCCGATTTGAGGTTGCACCGACTAGAGCAGCGCTGTAGAGTTGGAGTCGGAGTTTCAAAACTTTGCCCTGAAGCAGAACAGGAGTCAGTCAAAAACTGTGATTGGCTCTAGTTAAAAGGTTGAAATTTTATTAAACGCAAAAATACCAAAATAAACAAACAAGCTAATGAAAAATATTAATTTTGCATATTTTTTTCAAAGCAGAATCACTTAGTCTGAATTATTCTTTTTTAATAACACGGAGACTAATCAAACTTATCAAATTAGGCTGCTTCAAAGTATTTTCTCTATAGATCCCCAGATTGTCAATACCGATATATGCAAGGTCGGCTAGCTCTCCGTCTGTTCGGTTGGAAAATTGCACGTGAGAAGAAGATATTTTGTGCCCTCCTTTTCATTTTTATAATTACTGAAGTCGTCGCTAGTGCCAACTTTATGTTTCATTGCAGGACTTCTAATCAGACGATGTCCTGTCATGATGGACAACCTAGTGTATCTCTTGTCTACCGTGCCGGTCCCTGGTATGTCCGTGTGATCTGAAACCCAAACAAACGTGAATGTGAGCCATTGTGCTAGGACAAATTGAAAATATATGCCATAGGTTTTATTAATCTCCACTATGGTAAGCATAGCCATTCTGGTAATTTTCTATTACACACCCCCATAAACACATCGATAAAGAGTCTCCGCGCTATATGGTGTAGTGTTATTAATCTAGCCGTATTTTTTCAATAGTTTTCTTTCACAGAATACGCGTGAATTGTATTAAACTTTATTTTCTTCTTCTCAGTATTGTATGCCATTTCATCATGGGAAGACTTACACCGCGAAAACTACGGTTTGGCGAAATGCTTGAACGAGTCCTCCAAAAGTGGACCCTCAGAGTGGAGTTGCGGCATAGTTGCCGACAACATTTGAAGGAAATTATATTCAAAAAATAAATGGCATAAAATGCCATTTTGAAAGAACAATAAAGATTCCACACATGATTTGAATTTTTGTATTTTTTATTTTGATAAAATACCTCTAAATTGATCACCCGATAGTCCAGATCGTTGGAATAGCCTTCATATTTGACTGTCGTATTTCGAACCTTCAGTGTTAAGTCGACTTACGTCCAATTGCCTAGAGCTCGTAAGTATCAATTATTCCTGCCGGGTTAGAGTATGGTCAACAATACTAGGAACATTAGGCATTGTGTTATGGATTACAATGTCACACTTATGGATAATTATGGACGCTTTCTTAATCTTACTTAGGCACTGCAGCAGCCTGGCTTCTTATGATATTCAGGGCCAATACATGTAAAGTTATATTAATTACACGGTCTAGCCATTGTTTATAACCCATCTAGAATCTAACATTATAAATGCCTTCTACAAAATAACAACCCAGTTTGGAATTATCGGACTTACAATATACAGCCAGTGAATATTGTTCAATTGATTCCCTTTTGTCAGACCCTTTCGAAGGTTCTTGTCTCATGCTGCTATTTTTAAACTTCCGATTGAACTACTTGGCCTAATATTTTTAAATTAAAATAAAGCTTAGTGTTCAATCGTTTATGGTAGAAGGGGCATACCATAGCGATCTCCCATTTATAAATTCCTTTAAAACAAACAAATATATATAGTCGGAATAGGAGGCCGGAGTCGTTTTAAGACCGGAGAGTCTGGGTTTGTTCCAAAACCTAGAGTAGATGCGAATTTGTCTGATTTTTTCAAAACTCCACAGCCCTGGAGGCAAATGTAGTTTGTGCTGTATTGTGTTCTAAACACGATTTCAATACAGATTTCTCAGAGAGTAAGATTTGATTTGTTTTCGTAAATTGGCAAAGCCAAAAAATACAGGAATTAGCTTAGAAACTTAGGTCATATACTAAGATAATAAAGTCTAAAGTAGGGTTCTTTAAGTCAAATTTCGACTAATCGGCTTTAGGGTATAAATAGGTCAAAGTCGATAGGACTTTTTCATGGCTTTTTCAAGTCGACATTTCGACTTTTTTTTAACTTAAAATAATTTTAAATGCGTATTGCTCAAATTTGTTATGCGCTTTCATTTATTTTTGAAATCTTAAAGTTTCATTTTATTTTTGTGGCGACGTATGCCGAGATTAAAAACGTATACCTTCAAAAATGTTCGAGATTCGTCTGGAGCAATTAACATAGTCGGTAAGTATACTAACACTGAAATTATATTGCCTGTATAACAAGTTTATTATTATAATTTTTAAGGCGAACTGATAAACACCGAAATCAGAAATTCTCCAATAACTATCGATACTCATTTACCCGAAGTTGATGTAGCAAAGAGATTGTAGGTTCCAAGGCCAACGAAGAGGATATGGGGCATATGGGAAATATGTGGGTTCCTAGACAATAGCGAAAAAGGCCATAATGATGGCAATGGTGTTCCAATACAATTGAATCACTCTCTGAAGGCACCGCCCGTTTGTCGTAAAACAAAAATAGTACAATACTTGTATGGGGAACAATGAATTTGAACAATGAAAGAATTCATTGCAAAAGTAGCGGAAATTAAACTTTGTTAATCGTTGCTACTTCTGTCCCACATGGAGAGGTTATTTTCGATATCGGTTTCTATTACTAATCAAATTCGGATTTCAAATTTCTCAAAAAAAATATGATTATCTTTGCGGACATGAGGTTTCATGTACATTAGTCGACTGCTTTAAAAAATAACCTTTTTTTAAGTTTTTAGAAACTTGAATCTACTTGAATTAGCTGATGTTAATTATTTTTTTAATCACAATATTTTTTTATATAAAAGTTATTTATAATAAGAAAACTTTTTATTTATTCCAAATTGTTGCATTTTTATTTACCTTAAAAAATGGCCTTTTTTATTCTAAAAAGTCGAAAAGTCTAAAAGTCGGCTTTTAATTATTTTGTTATAGTCGAATGGTATTAAAGTTGACGTTTGGTCTTAGGTATATAACCCTAGTCCATAGAGTGGGGTGAGGGTATTATACAGGCGTTCCCGCCCGTTTTTCTCAACTATCCATTTAGGGACAAAAGGGGAACATCTCCTAATTAACTTCCTAACTTGCTACATTTACATAGCATGAAATTCTATAAAAAGCCCGTTTAAGTTATTAAAGCTCAAACTGAAATATTTAAATATCCAATGAAGCTATTAGTTATGAGAAATATTTAATTGAATTTTATAAAACTGGCTGACCATGTCGAATTATCTTTTTTTTTGCAAAACCCCTCAAGTTAAACGATAAATGTTTAAAGTTACACAATATATAAAACTGTAAAAGTGGTGTAGGAATGTTTATATGTTTTGTTGTTGTATATGTTATGTTATTTGTTTATATATAATTATTATTAGTTATTATTTAGTTGTCTCATTACAATTTCTTTCATTCTGTTTTTTTTGCTTTATCATTTTTCAAAAAACTGAGTGCACAATATGTTAACTTTCATATATATATATATAGTGTATAAATCAGATCGGGTTATAAAACAAATAAGTAGAATGTAATTAACAGTTTACCATAAATACACACGCATCAAAGGTCATTTTCACAAACTGGCGTTAAAAGTTAAGCAAGACTCTTGAAACTCTTGCTTAGCCCTTTAACGTAGACTGTGAGAATGATTGCAACTCTTCTTAACTTAAGGTTTAGCTTGTCCTATAACTTCATTTCCCGCGGCACCCTTAAATACCCGCAACCAAGTTTAGTAAACATTAAAAACCAACGAAATAAAGAACAAAACATAAACTCACATTAACAAACAAAGTTTTGTAGTTTATCTCTTCTGTCCTCTCGACCCTTAAGTATAAATGTCGGGGTTTCGTTATTTTTCTTCTTCTAACGTTTTGTCACAAATGTGCACTTATCCTAGAAAATAAAACAGAAAACATTTAAGATTACACAAAAAAGTTAATAAATTTAACAATAAGATTTTCTCCGAAAGTCCGTTGTCGTTTTTGGTTTGGGTTTTGTTTTTGCTACGCCTTTATCTTCGATTCCCTTGTCGATTCGTTCATGTTCATTCGTTCATATATCTATAGCGGTCTCATTCCAGGTCAGTTTTGCTTTATGTTAAAGTATTTCCGTCTCGTAGACCTGTTTGGTGGTGGTGGAGGAGGAGGACGACGACGTCGTTCCCGTGCCACCGTTGGTCGAGTTGGCCTTGTTCAGGGCGTTTTTGTTGTCGTTGGCCATTAGGGCGCTGGGGCCATTGCCGGGAGCGTTACAAGTGCCGCTATCATTTGCCGCCGTTAAAGTTAAACTTATTTTCTGTTGTATATTCGATTCGCTGCCCATCTTTTGTAGGGGCGCCGGTGCATTGCCGGGCCCGGTGGCGGTGGCCATATCAACCGAGGGCATTTTGCTCATTTGCTGTAGACGTTGATATTGTTCCTGTAGTAGTTTTTGCTTTTTCAAGAGCTCTTGGTGACGCATTTCCAGGGCCACTTGACGTTGCATATTGTCGTTGCCAGATTCGTTGCCGCTCGACGTTTCGCCGCCACTGTCTGCGGCCGACGATGAAGTGGCCGTTAGCGACGAGTCTTGTTTGCTATCGTTCTCGTTCACAGTGGGCATCGTTTGGGGTACATTGGGGCTGGTGGGACTGGCCAGGGGGCTGCGTGAGCTGGTGCGTGGTGGCGGTGGGGGTGGTATACGTTTGCCGCCCACTTTCATAATCAATTCGGCATTGCGCTCGGGCACGGGCGGCTTGCCCAAACTGCGCATTATGGGTATGGGTACAATGTCACCCTCACACTGGGTGGGCATGGAGTGCAAACGTCTCAGGCTGGATACATTCGAGGCAGTTATTAGGGGAACTGGAATGCCGGTGCCGGCTTTGTTGGCCACATTGTTAGCGGTTAGTTCGTTGATGCAATTGGCCAAATTCGCTTCAGTTTGATTATACAGATGTGCCTGGGAGATCTGAGTGGTAACAGTGCTTTGTACCAGAGGGGTACTGTCATCAGAAGTGGAATCATCGGGTCGGTTCTATCATAAAGGAGGGAAAACAATTAGCGTTTTATCTTTTTAGTTAGGACAAAGTATTAAACATGATTTTACCTCATTGTTGGCTATTAGAGGCTTTGAAAATGTTTTCAATTCATCTAACAAAGCATCGAGTGCGTTTTCTGGTGGGGCTCCCCCGCCGACAGCGAACGTCCCCATCCTGGGTTGTGGGATTGGCTGAATGGATAGAATGTGGCAATTATACTTTACGATTATCTTTATGCTCGTCCACCAAAAAGAATAACATAAAGTTTTGAAATTGTTATTTTGTGATTACTCATTTAAGATAGATTTTCTATTTGCACGGAATTCAGACAAGGCGCAATTTTTCAGTGATAGCTCTACAGTTTACCACGGACATCCATAAAAGGAGTCAAAGGCAAGTATTTTAAGATGAAACTCAATTTAACTGAAATCAATGGCTTATTAGTAGAGGTTTAGGTTAATCGGTAACATTTGCTCAAATCTTGAAACTATTGAAATCAAAAAACCTAATTGGGTTTAATGATCCCAGGGATATTTAAATCAAATCAAACTGGGTTGGTATACTAAATTACATTTTTCGGAACCACTTTCAAGTCGTCTTGTTTAAAACATCGCAAAATTTGTATTGGGTCCATCGCATATATAACATACAATATACGTACAGTGTGAATGAAAAATCGAGGTCAGATATCTACTTAGTTTAATTCGGTTAGTAAGGCCTTGGGCATTTCAACCAAATGTTATTACTACGCCAAATCGTAATAAGCAAAACAGTCTGAAATTTTGTCTGAGTATAATTCAGCAGAAAGCACATACGTAGTAATTTAGGGTGTCTTATATGTATTCATCCCTGATCGAATGTGGGTTATTTTACTTGTTTGTATTCCATCTTCCTGTTTCCTTAAGGATATAAACATCTATTCGGGTTAAGATAGATGCTCCGTATGCTCATTTAATCCATCGGTTTAGATGGAAGAAGGTTTAAGCCAGCATTGTCAAATTTTTTTAGGATTTAAATGAAATGCAAAAGAAATATAATATATTCCCTATATTTGTATGAACCCAGTTATTTTAATCCAATTATCAATTTAATAATAACTTTCTAAGAGACCACTCATGTCCATTTACAGAACCCAGAAAGGGTGCCAGTTATTCTCATCTTACTGAAATCACTTTCTAAGAAACCACTCATGTCCATTTGCAGGGACCTAAATCTTTTAGTACCAACGATCACTCACCGCTACGCCTTACATGGCTTCCGAAATTGTTCCCAATAAAAGACTCCAAGCGGCCTAGAACGTGAAACGAGTTTATGTTCAGCGAGAAAAATGGGCAAATTAGAAAATATTAAAAGCGGCCTATAATGTAAGCAGTTTTTAGGTTCAGTGCGAAATGTAGGTGATTCCATGAATACTATAAACGGTACAAAGCAACTATTTACTGAACTACTTGATAACTGCTAATGACTTTATAAGTAAGAGATAAATTCCTAAGTCATGTAAGAAGACTTTTCTATAAAATACATAACCCATACAATGTCGAACTTGCGAAGACTTACTAATTTTAAGAAAGCTTATCGTTTGTCTTTTAATGAAATGTTGGGGAAGTAGGTTCAAAAAGGTTATACTACAGAGATTAGTAGTTATATGTACAAAGAGCAGTTCAAATAGAGAGCAATAAAGAGGCTCTTATAAAGAGTGGTCCAACTATAATGCATGACGGTAATTGTGAGCACACCTTAACGTCAAGTTTTTTGCCCAAGTGTTTGACAAATTCAAGCTGAAATCTTTTGCGAAAATGGGCGTAAAAATCAAAATGCATTTCGTGCACTTTGTGATTTTTTTGGTCAGCATAATCGACCAAATGTTTCCACAATCCGGAGAATTGTGCGCAAATTTCAGCAAACCCAGTTCGTTCTGCATTGATGTTGTTACCGATAGTGTGGTATAAGAGCCGCCAACCACGACTCGTTGTCGTGCCCAACAATTAAACATCTCACGAACATCACTGATGCGAATTTTGAATAAAAAATTTGAATTTACACGCTTACAAGGTTCAATTGATTCAAGAGCTGAAGCCTACGGACCATTTCAAGCGTAGTTAATACGGCGAATGTTTGGTTAAACAGACGGAAGTGAAAGGTGGCTTTACAAAGAAAATCATCTTCAGCGACGAGGCGGACTCATCTCACCTCAGTGGATTCACTAACAAGCAGAATTGCCGCATTTGGGCAAATAAGAATCCAAGTAAAGTTGTTGAAAGCCGATGGATTCACAACGGGTCACTGTTTGGTGTGGATTATGGGCTGGCGGCATCATCGGGTCATTTTTCTTCGAAAGTGAGCAAGGAGCCGTCGTTACCGTCAGCGGTGAGCGTTACCGCACCATGCTCAATGAATTTTTGTTTCCAAAAAATCAAGAGAATGACATGGACATTTGGTTTAAGCAAGACGGTACCACATATCACACAACCACCGCAACCATCGATATTTTATGCACTATTTTTTCATATCGAATAATCAGCCGAAACTGTAAGGCCAATTAGCTGCCTCGGAGCTGTGATTCAAGCCCTTTGGATTATTTTCTATAAGGAGACCATAAGGCTAAATGTAACGCAAAGCATCCAGAGACAATTCAAACGTTGAAACATAAAATCGAAATTGCCATTGAAGAGATTCGACAGGAAACAATCGAAAATGTACTAAAAAGTTGGGTTGATCGGATGATGTACTGCCGAGCCAGTTGTGGTAGTCATATAAATGATATTATGTTCCATTATTAAATGACAAAGTTCAACCTTTCCAATAGAATCAGAAATGTAAAAAAACTATTAGTAAATTTTTTTTACAGCCGATTCAAATTTAAAATGTTTAATCGTCCACCCTATTGCTCTTTAAGACATATAGTTACCAATTTTATATTTTCCCCTCTAGAAGCCTCTTTTTACATGCAATCTTAATAAAATTTGGCGCAACTTTTCTGGGCCAAGGAAATTGGTAAAAATTGGATTAGATTGAGATTTAGCTCCCACACATATGTTCATGAAATTTGGCAGTAGTATTTTTTTGACAAGGGAGAGAGGCTATTGACTTAAGAAAATCGGTTAGAATTTAGAAAAAACAATTAGATTTTCTGACTAATCCAATAACGAACTTATTTTTTTAAACCTGGGTAAATTCAAGGGGTTTTAATTGTCTTTTTAGCTTATTCAGAAGCGAGAGATGTAATAAATTCGACCTTGCCAGACTTAATCTATTTTACTAGTTTATTTATAAATCAAAAAACAAAACTATATTCGCAGCAAGTGATTTTAGAAACGGAGGCAATTTTTCATTTCGGCTCGGAAAAATAATTTCCATTCCTTGGAAAAAGGCTAAAAAGAGGATGTCGGTAAATGCTGGTTTTTTACTTTTAAAAATCCCGACAGTCGATTTTTTAAATACACGGTTTTAAATAAAACCCGAAATGGCGGTTTTCTCAAGACCCCAGTTTTTTGGACACTATTTGAAATAGGTAGCTTTTATATACGGAGTGCAAATTACACACAAGAATTTTTGAATTTGCCCAGCTAACCAAACGCTCAGAATTCTGTACGACAATCGGCAAAATGTTCCGATTTCGATACAAAATTCTTACCGAGTTCGAAACGACAAACATATGCGAGGATTGACACGAATTCTGAACTACTTTTCTGAGGGAATTCATATGATTTTGCCTACATTTCAAACCGATTTCTGAACTGCAGTCTTAGGAAATTCAAAAGGAAATTTTAATTTCTCGGATCGAATTCTAACCGAAGTGGATCAGAATGACATTAAGTCTTATTAAATTTTATTGTTTTTACCGACATTTCGAACCGAATTTTGAACGAATTCTGGGTTAATGTCTTGGTAAATTCTGAATGTAAACAAACAAAAAACAAGAATTTGAAATATAAAAATACCTCAGCCAAACAATAAGGTTTTCGTTCAGAATTAGTTCCGACATGTCTGAACACAGTAGCAATAAATGAAAAATATGAAGCAAATAACAAAAAGTAATAGACTTCCTCAGATAAATAGTTCAGAATTCGTTGCGAGTTCGTTAAAAGAAGTCTAAAAAAATGAATAAAAATGCCACTGACAAGTCTAACAGAATTCGGGCCGAATTCGTTTAGATATTTCGGAACATAATAAATAAAAAATCTTCAGACAAATCAAACAGAATTCGTAAGGATTTCGGTAAGAATAATATATAGAGTTCAGATATTGTTCAGAATATATGATATCAGACATTGGCAAATTTGGTTTACTTGGTAATTAATATAAATAAAAATAGACAAATGAATTTGATTTAGCAATTTTTAATTCTTATTGAAAGGTATTAACCTGCTTGAGATCTATTGCATCTACATTTAAATAGAAAACAAGTTTCTAACAAAATGGCAAAGTGACATTGATTTTTGTGGCTGCACACTGCTTTTCTTCGATTTCTGGTCCATGACGAACTTCATCAGAAAGCTTCGCAGCAATTGTTGAAAGGAAAACTGAGACCAGGTTCTCACCAAACGTATGAGAATTACAGTTTTAAACTTCACTTTTCAAGTTTTCTTCACACAATTTCCCATGAACAGAGAAGCTAACTAAACTCTTTTCACAACACACGTTGTAAAAGAAATCTATTGATGGCTCTCAATGTGGAGTCTCTGCAAAGGTGGTGTATGTAGAAAACTTAAAAAGTAAGATTAACAACAGTAGTTCTCATTCGTTTGGTGAGAGCCTGATCTTAAAGAGTTCGGGTTTTCTTTCATCATTTACTGCCAAGCTTTCGGATGAAGGTCGTCACGGACCCGAAATCGCGATAAAAAAAGTGTGCAAGCACGAAAATCAATGTCACTTTGGCATTTTGTTACAAACCTGTATTCTATTTAATTGAGATCTCGAACCGATTGCTGTCTGTTCAATGCATTAAAACTGCATAGTCAAAATGTGCAGACGGTAGCATGAAAGTGGACTCACAACTAGCCTGAATGTAAAATTTGACTTCAATCGAACTGATTAAAGAAAGTGCATTAAATTCCGCATTCTAGTTATCACTTATACAAATACATGATTCGATTTTGTAAACGAATACATTTCCT
Organism: Hydrotaea diabolus; assembly: GCA_963513945.1. NCBI lineage: Eukaryota > Metazoa > Arthropoda > Insecta > Diptera > Muscidae > Hydrotaea > Hydrotaea diabolus. The sequence continues at coordinate 8,332,147 of OY740718.1, forward strand.
TCATAGATTTTCAGTAACAATTGGTCCATCCAACTAAAGCCATATCGGCCAAGCGAACTTAGCACTGTGACAAATAGATTTTGTTATATTCGCAAATTGTATGTATTGAAAAAGCGCCAAAAAATATTGAATTTCTTAAACATCAACTTTGCCATAAGAAACGTGGTTACAAATATCCCAGTTTGATTGATGTACTTTGGAAAAGTTGTATATTTATTTTAATCTTTTGTTTTAACTACTCATATCACTGAAAATTTGTCCTTTCTTCTTGGTGAAGTGATTGATTGATTTATTGATTGTATGCTATTGGAAGCTGTTATAGAGCAATTTGTAGATTATTTCAAAGATTTATAACATTCAAGAATAGTTCATAACGAAAGCGTTCAACCATCATCACAGAAAGAAAGAAATATTGAAATTAGAAGAAAAACAATAGAATCAAACAATATCCAATAATCATCACATTGGAAATTATAGAATAAAAAAGCTCTTTTTCTATGCAAAATTCTCATGCATATTTCTTTTATTTTTTTACCATAAAATCTATACAAAGCTCAAATGATTCGAAATGTAAATGAAACAAACCGAAAACAAAAACAAGGTTTTGAAAAATGATTCGATAAGAAGATTAATGACATAAACGATTTACAGACTAGCCTAAACACAGGTGGAAGTGGGTGAGGTGGGTGTTTGGTGGTGTTTGTGGTAGTGGAGGATTTGGTGTGAACCATTATACAATTTTTTTCTTTTTGCCAAACAAGTCAAGTGCTTTGGGAAGTGATAACCATATTAGAGGACATGCCAATTTTTTTCCGAATTTCGTTTTTTTTTGTCTGTTTCCATGTAAAATGAAGTTTAAGTAATGTGGGTGTGGGATCATGATTTAAAATGAGGACGCTTTTCGTGGAATTTGTTTAATGGTTTTACGGTTTTTGTACATGGTTTTTGTTTGAATGATTTCTATATCTTTCATTTTTTTCTAGTTTATTTTAAATATTTTTTTTTTCATTTCGTTTCATAAGAAAACTTCACCGACTAAAAAACATCAATGCTAAAAGTCACATTGAAATAACATTTGCCAATTACCATTTAGTTACACTAAACATTTACAAAAAAAAACGTATCATATACAATTTACATACAGGGTAGATTAAAACAATTATGAATACAATGGATAAGTATACATGTGAATTATTGATACGACATCGATACGATTGATTATGTATGAGAATACGTTCGAAAGTAGCTAGCACTCAAAATGTAGTTAGTCAAAAACGTTAACGTGGCGAAAACGACTATGTTTACATTAGAAAATATAATCCAGATTATTGAACTTAATTTAACAGAGTATTTAATATTGAGAGATAATTCAAATATTCTGTTAAGAAAATCTATGGGTTTTTTATCTTTGCTCGGATAAGAATCATTTTGAGCCCTTACCGCGAAAGAGTCGCAAGCGCCATATCGCTTTTTAATGAAATCGATAGAAAATTGTACAACGCCTTTAATCTCAAATTTTGAATATTTATATTTACAATGATATGGCAAAATATGTGGTATCGGTGCCCCAGAAAAATTAGATAAAGAACAAAAAAGCCTCTTCTGCAGAATTTTCTTTTTGGCGCTTACGTCTTTTTCGCGGTTAGGGCTCAATTTGTTTGGAAGGTCGCAACCAAAAGAGATAAATTATACAAGATGTACGATTTGGGAATTATCGAGAAATCGAAAAACAAAATTGAGTAAAATTTATTTTGGGAATGCTTTCGAATTTATTTTTCCTCATTCGATTGTACACAATTAATATAACACTAGAAACTCGAAATTTAAAAACAAAAACCACTAATTGTTTTTAAATTTCGAGTTTCTAGTGTTATACTAATTGTGTACAATCGAATGAGGAAAAATAAACCCCAAGAATTTGTGCTTTACTGGGTGCTGTTCTTCTATATTATTACAAAGAAGAAGCACATCGCCCATCTTAAATAATTTATAGTCATCTTGAGCGTTCACAAAGAGGAAAAAAACATTGCAGATTGCTCATTTAAGTGGGTTTAAATCTACACTCAGATAGTGTAATTTGCATGGGAGGTATACAAAAAAATGGGCGTGGAGGTGCTCCAACTCAAGTTTCTGAGATGAGTTTTTTGTGTTACTTCAATTACCGATAAATAGTTGCTATCGCTACAGAATATAAATTCGGTGTTAATGTGATGTCAACCTATTAATTTCTCGCTAGCGATTTTCAGAGTCACTAAGACTAAGTACTGAGCTTAAACGGATAAACTCGGCTCCTGCTTGAGCATTTCAAAACATTGACTTAAGTTTTAGAGATGTGTTTTTTTGTTTTACTTTAATTATCGATAAACAGTAGCCAATGCTACAGAATATAAAATTCGTGTTAATGTGATGTTGACGTAGATGCTAAGAGATTTTCTAAGAATTCGTCATCACATGTCACAGAAAAAACGCTTTGGTCTATGGACTAAAATAACTCTAACCGCATCACTTTCTCGCTAGCGATTTTCAGAGTCATTAAGACTAGGGACTAAGTTTAAGTGATGTGTTTATTCTTTTACAAAAATTATCGATAAACAGTTGCCAACGCTGCAGAATATAAAATTGTTGTTAAAGGTGCATATTGATGCCGACGCAAAGGGGTTTTCTAACAAGACGTCGTCACATGTCACTGAAAAAACGCTTTGGTCTATGGACTGATAACTCTAACCGCGTATCAAATTCTCGCTAGCGATCAGAGTCATTAAGACTAGGGACTGAGTTTAAAGCCGCTTTTTGCAGCCTATTTAAACGGTTAAACTCTGCTCTGTAAAACGGCAGGTACTATCAGCTGAGCGTTTGTGTTTTACATTTCTTAGATGTGGTCCAACGTGTGCACGACTATTATGCCAAGTTATGCAGGTTCTGTTCTGCAGGCTGTTTTCCACCTGGTAAGTAAAAGATTTATATGTTTTTACTACGGGTAAGAACTTCTTCCAATTCTTCAGCGGCAGATTTTCACCTCATAACTAAGAGATTTATCTCTAAACCATGTAAAAACTTCTCTTTATAATTCATTAGCCGTTCAGAGCTAGCGAAAAACAGTAGGTTCCGGTCAGTATTAGAATTAAATCGTGCACAGCTCACTAATATAAAGGAAGTTCTCATTGTTCTTTAATGTGATGTTGTGGGACTTAAGTAAGTAGTATTAATATTTCTTAGGAACGAGTATATGTATTTCTTTTCAGTGACCGAGTAGTTTTTGCTACTGCCATATAAAAAGATAAATTAAGGTCAATGTGCAACGTTTCATCGATATCGGTTTCAACATGGAATCTGTACTTTGATTGCAACGATTGCAACACCACGAGACATATATCGGAGACCCTATTAAGACTATTTATTACTGATCGTCAAGCATATTAATCTAGGGTATCCTGAATTGCATAATGGTGGCTTAAGGTCATAATCCGTTTAGGATAAAAAAATGGTTTAATTTGCCAGGCAGGAAAATGGTTTCCTTTAAGGGACTAATGGTTTCAACTTGGAATCTGTACTTTGATTGCAACGATTGGAACACCTCGAGACATATATCGGAGACCCTAGAAAGACTATTTATTACTGATCGTCAAGCATATCAACCTAGGATCCTGAATTGCATATGATGGTGGCTTATGGTCATAAGCCGTTAATAATAAAAAAATGGGTGGAATCTGTCCAGGGAGGAAAATGTTTTCTTTTGAGGGACTAATGACACATCGGAAAAACTACTTTTTCAAACTTGTAATGTTGACTGTTGATACCTTAGCAAAAAATACACTTTTATACTTTTTTGTGAATGAACAATGGTTAAAATTGGGGCTGCAAGGAGCGACTCACTAAATACCTCAAAAAGGGCATAGTTACTGGACGTGTGGTCTCATGTGAACTAAAAAACCAGTCAATTGTACATTGGAAATATGGAAATTTTTAGCAAATTTCCTTACGAATCTAAATATGTATTTATAAAATTAAATGAGATAAGGGTGCGACTCATGGACTGAAGTCCCCAAAAAACGGTCCTTATGGTCAATAGAAGCGGCCACAGGGAAATTAATTGGGTTTTCATTTCTTGTTATGATCATTTTTTGTTCACATACAGTAGACGCTCACAATTTAAAACTCTCAGATTTAGAACCGATTTAATAAAGACTAAAAAACAAACAACTATTACAGATTACACATTACGCAAAAACTAACTATGACAAGATACACTGCCACCGCATTCCAGCAGTTGGATAATAACATTTTCCTTTACTTCAATGAATTATTTTAAGTTTGAAACATTTATGTGATATAATTTGACTGTAATATTATTTAAGTTTTCGTTTTTCTTAATAAAATACTAACATTTGGATATAAATAGTGTATTCGCCTTATTTTTGTAACAATAAAAAACGTCCAGAATTTAGAACTTTTTGGAAATTAGAACCACCCGAAAAACAAAGTGGTCCTAATTTGTGAGCGTCTACTGTATTTTGAAGGAGCGAGTTTGAGTTACTTCACAAGCTATAGGACCAGGTTTGTTTGTAGTTGGTTGGTTCTTGTGAATTCATTTAAAAGATTTAGCTGAGATAAAAGTTGAAGTCATGGATCCAAACGGACCGCTTTAATACCGAATACACGCTAAACGGTTTATAAGGTTCGACTTGGTCAAATAAAAAAAGGTTTTTACGTATTTTTTCAACTGTTTTAATCTTAACTATAGACGAAAATCACAATCAATCTATGCATTTCTTTTGCACCTCTCTTCCTAAGTTAACCTAAACTAGTAGAAAGGCAACATTGATACGTCACGTGACTTTCGGTTACGGTTTTGACTAACCAAATTTAAAAAAAAGCTAATTATTTTAAGACAATTTGACCGTTTGATATAATATAATGGATACGTAATACAAGAGATGAAAGATGATGATTATTACTAAACGCATACTTTCAATAATAAATATGGAAAGGTAAGGTGTGATGGGCTGATTGAATTGAAACCTCGTCGGCGAATTGATTTTTGATGTTTCAGTAATGTGATTTGATTATCAAATGATGAAAATGATAATTAAATAATTAAACATTAATTATGGACGAAATGGGACTTAAATAAAGTTATTCCATAAAAAGTATTCGTTGGGAAATTCGTAAATAACAGGTGTGACCGTTTCAATTCAAAAACATGACATTAAGAGAAAAATAAGATTGGATTTTGCACATTAAAATGAGTTTACAGAATATTTATGCAACAGTAGAAACTATACGTTTGTTATTTTGAAAAATAATTACATTTTAAAAGGATTAAAATCAAATGGAGATAAGGAAAAATAAAAGTCGACAAATTCAAATAATAAAAAGTCCAACTAATAAAGACAATTAACAAGCGTTTTAAGAAAGAAAAGAAAGAAAAAAATAAATTGTTTAAATTTTTTGCTATCGATTTTTTTTTTTGATTTTTTGTTTAGAAATATTTTACATTATTGTAACATCAAGTTGGGGGGTTTGTTTTTAAGATCTTTTTTTTTTGTTTGTAGGGGTTAAAACAATTCCGTATTTAACATTTTCTTTTTTTTGTTTTGATAGAATTTTAAAGATAGATTTTGTGGTCTAAAATTGCTGAGTACGTATATTATATTGTAGTTAGTTTAGATATTGAGGAAAAAAAATTTGTTTGTATTTAAAGAGGTGTAAAACAATCAAAGTCCATTAAAAAAATTAAAAAAAAAACAGAAACCCAAAAACGTAAAATGTATAAAAAGTAGTAGTAATTTGTTAAACGTTTTCTTTTTTTTTGATTTGTTTTAAAGTTTTTAAAAAAAGGGATCATTACTCAGTGATTGCCTCTTTGAAGTTTGAACTCCAGCGCCAGTTAAACTACGCATTACAAAAACAAACAGAAAAAGCAAAGAAAGAGAGACGATTTTTGGTTTATTTAGGTCAATAATAGCGAATGTGTAGCAACAATTTTAAACTTGTTGTAGTAGTTGAAGTTGTAATGATAGAGACAAATAGAGAGAGAGACAGAGAGATTGAAAGTGGTAAAGTGTGAAAGACATAGAGAGAGAGACAGAGAGGATACACATTGATTGGTTTGATCGATTGACTGATTGATTGATTGTTTGTTTTATCGGCGATATCGTCTTGAGAACATAATGATTAAATAATAATCAACAAAAAGAAAACAATTTCAAGTGGGAGCGTTTCAGTCGGCAGGAACCGACTTATGTTATAGCCTCACCCTAAATGCTAGATATTGAATTTGGATTTAAAATCTATATGGACATCTTGAAGGTTTTCTCGGAAAACTTATATTTTACAAGTGTAAAAATAATTTACATGTTCTGCTCCAAATCGTTGGAGATTGCAAAAAAATTACCTTTCGAAATACATACTACTGAAATATAGATATACAGTCACGTCCAAAAAATAGGGTCACTAATAATATGGTCGCTAAGAACAATTTTCAAATTTCTTTTAAATTCGTAATGCTATTTTAAATATTTTTGTCCGGAATTATTACGAATGGGAAAAGTTTATAATAATTATAATCTGGAAACGCCTTACAATTTAAGAAAGTATTGTACATTGTCTAAAAAAATAGGTTCAATGGCAAATTTCATCAATAACCAATTATAATTTACAAGAACAAAAACTTTTAGGCGCGAAAAATGCTGTTAATAAAGTTAATAAATATGCTATTTCCACTACAACGCCCTACTGAAATATAGATATTTTAACCTTCAGTTACGGTCACTAATATTATGGTCGCTCAGCTGAGTTTTCAAATTTTCTCACAAATTCTTAATGCTGTTTTTAATATTTTTGACCGGTATTATTGCGAATGGGAAGATTTTCTAAAAGTTATAGTCTGGCAACACCTTACAATTTAAGACAGTATGGTACATTGTCCGCAATGAGAAATGTTAACAGTAGGAGCAATCAAAAAATAGGTTCAATGGCAAATTTCATTAATAACAATTTATAATTTACAATCACAAAAACTTTTAGGCGCAAAAAGTGCTTTGTAGGAGTTTATATAAAACTCATAAATATCTTACTCACAAAATAGGTTATAACAAAAATATGGGTTGAGCTATACCCTTAGGACAGTGATTGTTCCATCGTTTTTGGAAATTTAAGAAAATTGTTTTGAAATAGTTTATATAAAACTGTAATAGGTATTGTTCATAAATATCTCACTCACAAAAAAATTTATACCAAATATGGGTCGAGCTAAACTCTATAGGACAGTGATGGTTCTAATCTTTAAAAATTAAAAAAAAAAACGGTCAAACTTCCGATTGTAAAAAAAAAAAATCATTGGAACATTGTAGAACTTTGTGTGCAATACGTTTCAGGACAAAAATAATTTATTTTAAACCTAGACCGCGAAAAAACTCGGCTAAGTGGCTAACCACATTAAGCTAATGTTAACTCAAAACTCTTTTCTTCTGGAGCGTTTAAAACCAAGCTAGGAGTTGAAATAGTTGGACATTTGTTCCACCAGCATACATTCGATATGGCATCAACACCTGGCCGAAAAAAAAGTTTGTTCTCGTTGGATCCCGCACAATTTGACAATCGCTCAAAAAGGCTCGTGTCGATTGGTGCAAAGAAATTTTGAAAAAAGACGATTATAAGATCGTCACAGGTGACGAATCATGGATCTATGCGTACGAGCCCGAAACAAAATAGCAATCGACCGTGTGGGTCTTCGAAAACCAGCCAAATCCAACGAAAGTTGTTCGTGGAAAAAGCACTTCGAAGCAAATGGTCGCCTGTTTCATGTGGCGACTGTTCCGCTTGAGCAACGTAGGACGGCCAATTCTTAGTGGTACACCACAATTGGCTTGCCTGAAGTCTTTGGAGAAATTCGAAAAACGAACAAGAGAAGACGAATCATTGTGCACCATGACAATGCGAGCTCTCACACGTCGGCCAAAACGTCAAATTGTTGGTCATCCGCCGTACAGCCCTGAATGTACAGCACCCAAAGACTTCTTTTTATTCCCGCACCAAGAAAAAAAAAGCGTTTTCAACGATTTTCGTCGCCTGAAGATGCTGTTGAAGCGTTCAAAAACCATGTTTTGGAGGTGTCTCAATTGGAGTGTAAAAAGTGCTTCGGCAATTGGTTTGAGCGCGTGCAAAAGTGTATAAATCATGCTGGAGAATGATTCCCTTTGGCCATAGAGCACACCAAACAGTGACTTTTTGAGGATGTAACGGCGTCTCAACAATAGCTTGTGGATTTTCATTACTCCAAATGCGACAATTTCGGTTATGAATGGTTCAACCAAAAGTGATCTTCATCGCTAAATAAAATTTTCTTGTTAAAATTAGGATCGGTGGGCATCATATTTTGGGCCATTAACCCCGATTTGCAAACGTTGTTCCGGAGTAAGTCTATTTATTATGAAATGGCAAACCAAACTGAGAATAAAATACCAACTCCGAAAACAGTTTGAAAACCACACGTTTAAAAAAAAAACTCCCTACATATGACGATGGACAAACAAACAATCTTATAGTCTAAGTCTCTTAATTAATAATTTCAAAACTTATCGCCTTATGTAGACAAGAACTGAATTATAAACCGTTTGGTTTGAAAATTTTGATCTTGTAGAAACTATTTTTGGTGTAGTCCCCATACTAATGGCCCAAACAACGGCTTTGAGTATAGATACGAGTAGTTGCCAAATAAATAAAAAATTGTTCTCACAAAGTTAAAATAAAATTATTTTCGCAATTTGGGCCCGTTTAAAAATGGACGTAGGGGTATCAAAAAACAATTATATTCGAATACGACATAAATTTTGAAATCTTGGTTAATCTAAAGCCAAAAATCTGTTTTCAATTGGTTTTTCTAAACATCTCGAAGCGTAGGTTTTAAACGGTTTCAACTAAGAAGACCGAACATTCGTCTCATATACATCCTTCTGTTAATATATACCTAACAAAAAATTATAGGGTGAGGATATAACGACAACTCTCAACTTCATTTCAGCTCCGCTGATTTTTTTTGATTGGTTTTGAATTGAATGTAATACATAATTGTAGTTGTTGTTGTTAGTGGTGATGTCTTTGAATGATAATCTATTGCACCGATTCTGTTCATTGATTTTAATCCACCGACAAATTGTGTTTTATTTTTTTGGTTTACAGTTTCTTGCTCTAATAGTTTTTCGCTTGTATTTTTCAGTATTTTGGTTTCTTGTTTTTTTTTAGTATTTTTTTCTAACTTGGTGAAGAATCGGTGAAGCGTTTCTTTGAAACTAGTTTAATTAACCTAAAAAATCACCAATGTTGTTTGAATGTTTGCTTGTTTAATTTTTTTTTGTCTTGTTCAATTTGTTTCGATTTTAACGATTCGATTTTCCAGGGTATGATTGGAAATTGAAAATTAAACTTAAACAAACTTAATGAAAAAGAAACTCAAACATCCAACGAAAAACGAAACAAAAAAATTGGAAAATTTGTTCAGCCAATTGCAAAATAGGTATAAACAACGCAAAATGTTCAAATAACTCCACACAATACAACGCAAGAAGTAATAGTAGAGGTAGTAACAGTTGTAGTAGATGAAGAAGTAGAAGAATAATAACAAATTTTGGTTAAAAACAAATTCAAATTCAAAACTCAATTTCAAATATCAAATGTTGAATATGATAACTTTAGGTTTTTTAGGATATATACACATATATTCTAAATGTTAAATGTTTTTTTGTTAATTAATTATAATTTGTCTGTTTTGTGTAGTATCTTTTTGGGTGTGGTTTTGAGGGGGATATAGTAGAGAAGGGGTTTTGTTTGATTATTCGTTAATTGTATTTCTGATTCTACTTTCAACTCAAATAAAACATGAAGTAGAGGAATGTTGGAAAACTTAAGATGTTCAACGTTTTAGGGTAACCAACGCAAAAGTGTTACAACTTCAGAGTCTGTAGAGTAGTCTGGTTTTTTTGTTTTTGTAATTTTATAGTAGGATTTATGATTTAACTAATCTTTCAACTATGTTTAAGTACGTATTTATATGCAAAAATCAAAGGTTTTAACGCTATTATTGTATGTATGACAGGTTGTTTTGTTTTAATTTTCTTGCTTGTTTTTTCTCTAGCTTTTTGTTCAATATTTATAGTTAGGGTTGGTAAGCCACTAAAGTGAAGTGCTTTCTGTGGTAGGAGGGTGAGAAGGGGTGGTGGGGCTTTGGGGAATGTTAGGCCTACACAGGCTACAACAGCATAGTGTCTAGTACTTACCTTATCGGCCACCGAGATGTCTGCGGAACGAGGAGGATCCTCATTTGCCTGCGGTTCAGTGGGTGGCAAACGTTGTTCCTGCACACTGGCCAATCTGGAAGATAAAATTTAAATGGGTGTTAGAAAATAATTTTTATTTTCTAAGAGAAAAATAAACAAAGAATTAAAGAAAAGAAGACATTTGGCGTGTTTGATTGGTACTCGGTTATTAACGGAGTAGGTGGTCTCTAAGGCAAAACTTATATATTATATGTATATAAGAACTCATTCATAAACTGTTTGATAATTTTGAACGTGGAGAAAAAAGTTTTGAAGAAATACAATATGCGAGTAGGGCTTTTCTTCGGGAAATTCTGTCCCGGGATTTCCCACCAATCCCGCTAATTTTTGAATCACATAATCCCGCAAAGATTCCCATGAAATTTGTATTTAATAAAAAAATGTCATACTATAACTAACATGTGTTTTGAGAAACCTCTAACCTTTAATTTTTTGCGGTTTGTTGGAATCCTCCAAGAAAATATATCGTCCTTGAGCGGTTTTATTGTCTTTATTGTTTTTAAACATCAATAAATTATCTTTTTTTTTTTTAGACGAACGTTCCCACGCCACTCACACCCGCCCCTGCCGACTGAGGAGGCCACGTCCCCATGACGTAGGGACAACGTACACATTATGGACCGATCCATAATGGAGATGACAAGAAACGTCATCCATGTAAATTAGCTACAGATATTTATCAACAGCCAATCGGTACAAAAAATATTAATAATAATCACTAGAAAATATAAACACCAAATTAGTACTTTATAATATAACCACCACCTTTCTTTATTACAATATTAAAATCTAATAAAAATAATATAAAGCATAATATACATAAGTATTTACGAATTATAACAATTACTAAAATTTTTTATAACAGCCTAAATTCTTATGAAGACAATGAGCCTTGGTGTAATGAGTTTAAATAAAAAATTATTACAGTTTTTAATGAATCAAAACCTAAGGAGAAATCAATTAAATGATACAACGAATTAAAATCAGCACACATTCTACGAAATGGGTCACTACATGCATAATTGTGCCTTTAAAAATCCAAGTCTAAGAACTGATAGTATCTACTAGGTCTAAAAGGGACGTTAATAGAAATTTTTGATATTAAGTATTCAGAAGCCACAACCCCACATATAATTTTATATACCTTCATCGTATTCATCATAGTTCGCCTACTCTTCAATGAGGGCAATTTAATAAGATTTAACCTGCCATTATAAGAAGGAAGTTCATAACCAGTATTCCAGTGAAGACCTCTTAAGCAGAATATTAAAAATTTTTTCTGCACGGACTCAATTTTGTTAACATAGTAATCATATTGGGGATCCAAACCACTGATCCATATTCTAAAATTGGCCTAACTAGGGAAATATAAAGCTGTTTCGTAGTATTTGGATCAGTAAACTCTTTTGCCCAGCGTTTCACAAAACAATAGACACCATACGCTTTATTTACCATAGTAATGATATGGTTATTAAAATTCAACTTTCTATCCATCATAAAACCGAGATCAATAAATGAATCAACCGATGCCAATTCAGAGCCACATAGTAAAAAAGTTCGTTTATAAGAACTTATAAGAAATATGTCCCTGACTTGCGCTAAATTTATATTTTGCAAAGAAAGGATCACAAGCGGCCTAATACAACATTTGAAGGGAAATCATCTAACAGTCTGGAATAAACAAAACCATAAAGTCCGCTGAAAGTCGGAAAAATGCAAATAACCTTTGAAAGTTTTTATCAAAAAATTTAAGAGAATTTATATTTCTACGCGGTTTTCATCTACCAAAATGTGAGAGAGATGTGCTTAAAATTATTATTTTACAACATTCTCAAGTATAGAAAGCAACAACACAGGTTAATGAATTAAAAACAATGTAAATGGACTGAGACTCTTGATAAGGTGTTTTGAGCAATTAAAAATGGCTTTTAAAGCTTTTTGTCGGCTAAATACAAATGTTGCTGACTGCTGACGCAATTGTAGCCAATCTTTGCATGATAAAAAATAATGTCCTTACTTTCATTCAACTCCTCTGTGTCTGACAACTTATGTTTTGGAAAATATAATTGGAAAGCAGATACTGTATTCCCAAGTAAAATGTTTGAAGGATTCAAACTTTTTCAACATAGTTGATCACAAAACAATACTTTAACATTCTACTTAAAACTCTGCTACTAAATATGCTGACAAATTATTCAATCTACTTTTTGACAATATTAATAAAATTGTTAGTTCTGATGCCAAAAAATGCAATAATAGGAAAGAAATGTAATTAAAATAAAGCAAAGTTTAAAATAAAGCAATTAAGCCAATGCCACGAATACAACAAAGGCTGTTTCCACTAAGATACGAAAAACGAAGTCCAAATATTTTACGGGAAGATGCAAAAGCACAGTAAATCTTCAACACAGTGAAAGAATATTTTCCTTACCAAAACTGTTTCTTTAAAATACAGAATAGACTATCAGATAGATCAATATATAAATGATCTTACTAAATTAAAAGTGCAGTTTGGTATAAAACAAGCCCTCTTTTTGGAGCTGTTTTTTAAGTTATTTTTATTTATCTTTATTTTAATGGACTGACTAAGTTTTATCTTAGTTCTGTTTACCGTAAAGTTATTGCTTAAACATTTTTATATACACGATCTTGTTCTATTTCTGATTAAAAATTAAAGTTTAAACATAAATGTTTTAATGGGTGGGAAATCCCAGGACTGAAAAAAATTAAGTCTTTCTCGGGATATGAAAAAGTGCGGCAAATGTAAAACCCTATATGCGAGTTATCACCGAACTCGCTTAAATTATTTTTCAATTACTGTTTTCTCAAAATCTCTAATATTCAAAACAGACGGTTTCTAAGGTCATATGGCAATAGGGTTTTGTAACCAAAATCACTTATATACCTCTTAAGCAAGTCGTTAATCAAACACGGCCATTGTTTTGTATATATTCATAAATGTAAATACATACTACAACTATTAGTTTTTTATTTAAACGCTGTTCGAGCTATGCCCCAGTGCTACAGCGTCCCATAGCACCTTTCCAAAATTACCGGACAAGATCAGATCGGCTGGATGTCACACGCGATACCAGTTTATGGACATTGGTCAGTATTCGAAATCATTTCTCTACACATTGCATAATATCTTCCCAAAAGACTCACTCTGTGAACATCTGCAGGACTATCTGAAATGTACTTAAATCTGACGAAGGAATGAATGGTTTCACTTGAAAGATACAATTAGTAAATTATTTGAAAGTGATAGAGTTCGCAACTAAGACACATAAACCAGGATTCACATTTCGGTAAGAACATTTGAAAGTTTTCTGAATCGGCATTCCACCTTTTAAATGTCGACTACTTCATCAGGATCATCTCTACAGATAAGTGAAGGTAGCCTAGAAATCCTTTAGAAATCTTTAGTTCGCAATCACAAGAATATTAATGTATCAGAATAGCTTGAGTATTCCAAAAAACATTATAAGAGCGCTTGGGTCCAGTGGGCCCTCAGAGCCTTGAAAATAATAACGCTCACATTAATGTAAGTGTGGGCACTTCAACTAAAGTAATTTGCACAAGGATGCCTAAAATACACGGGGCACCTCAAGACACAACATGAAGGATCGTTAGATCTTTAATGCCCAAGTTTGTTTTTATAGGGAAGTACGCTCTCAATAAACCTGCTCTGCTGTAAATAAACAAAGCTAAGCAAAGGTTAGACAACTTCCAACAAAAACAGTCGCATACGTAAATAATACGGAATTATACATGAATTGCCACATGCAAAATCGGTGGTGGGTCAATTCCACTTTAAAATTGCATCTAAAATAAAAGAAAATTAAAATTTGTTGTTTTCCTCGATTACCTGAATTTTACCTAAATTTAGCGGACAGTGATCAATAGCAGAAGGCTTCAACGCTGAGTCTTTAAGCCCGGTTGAAGGATGGCCCCATAAGGTATCCATTGAAAAAACATTTTTAAGTTCCGAGGGCACCCTGGACCATAGCGTTGTTGTTTAAAGCGGTAACTCTGTGCCGGGGTTGTTGTTGTTGTAGCGGCAACTGTGTGCCGGTGACAGCCCTTGGGGGAACAATTGATTTTTGGGTCAATCCGGTCCATAGAACCGGTTAACGTGGGCGACCATGTTCATTATTTTTCCCAAAATACCTGACCATTATGGGGGTCATGGATTATTTTTTCTTTTGCGTCCTGTCTCATAACCAAGAGTGAGTATAAATATGCCTCAGAGTGTCATTCCTTCGAAGTCCGGCTAAGCAAAAGAAAACAGGATTGTGCACAAAGCCTTTTAACCACTAACATGAACGCTGCGCGTGTGAATACTTGGCTTCGCTAAGTCCTATTAATCACCTTTTGCATACTGGAGACAGTGCACACAACACCAAATAAAATCAGTACTTTGGTACAACTATAGAAATTTTATAAAATCTATAAATATATGATCTGTACCGTAAAATAATAAAATGTCACCGAAATTTTGCGCCAATAAGAACTACAGCTGTAAAATTATCGATATATTTTTTATAAACCGTTATCGATAGCAGGGATGATAAAATGGATACTTTTTTGTATTTTTGTTTACTTGGAAAAGTACCGTGGTACCACCGCAACTTGTTTGATATCTTTTTCAGTATCCCGAATAAAGTGAATTTCGGCAGGTACGGTTGAAGTCGCTCAAAGCGCCTTATTTCAAATTTGAGTGAGATCGGATATTGTGGAACGGCAAGACCTCAAATCAGAAGAGAGCTTTGCATGGGTGCACGGTACATTGGCGGATATGATACTACGTACCATACAATGACACGAATCGAAAAGACCTTTGTGCAGAGCTATCCGAACACATGGACTATTATTGACTCTTCACGTTCTGTATAACATTTGGTCAGAGTTTGATGTAATATATGGCTTTTTCAGCTGCGGATTTTGAGATGAAACCGCAATGGACTTAGTTAGCTCGAATAGATAGTGGTTCTACATCGATTCGGTTTTATCTCCATGTAGTAAGGGGTTACAAACATCAGCATAATACCCTTTACCACAGATTGGTGTAGGGTATACACATTTGACACCTTTCCGGCTCAACCAACCTCATTTACCATCCTTGATCGATAGTTTGAAAACACAGCCCATGGTACAATAAAAGCCCGGGCTCACTAAACCCTTTTTTTATTACGATGCGACTGAAATAAAATATATTTTGAAAATTTACAAGAAGTTAATGATATAGCATTGTCGGCATAGAAAAGCCTTGCTCTAAATTTTTTGTGGGGTTAAATGGCTTTTAGACTGCCCGAAGTTAAAAAACATTCAGTGTACGAAAAAAATCTTCAATGTGCCTGAGCCTTAAAGAAGGTAGTGTTATGCAAAGGCGATAAAATGTAGAAGTTCGAAAAGCTTCTATAGAATATCTTACAAAAGCATCACTTCAATAAATTTACTCACTTTCAACCAAAGACGATAAACTATAAAAGATGGACGAAATGAGCTTTTACGAGAAGTTAAAAAAACCCACGATGTGTATCAAACATTTTAGGAAAGCTGTTCTTTGTGTTTGCATTGTGTGAATTTAGTGTTTTTGTGTTTTAATTGTGACTTTTTAGCGTTCTTCTGATGTGTACTTACAAAAGTAGATAAATAAAATGAGAATTTGTGCGTTACAAGAAGAATTCCAACCATCTTCCTTAGCAGGGAAGCTGCTTTTCCGAAAATGTTTGTATGTTTTCCAACTTCTCGTAAAAGCTTATTTCGTTCATCTTCAACAATTATCGTCTTTGAAATATAGTTTTAACAAAAGTCCTTTTAAAAAAGAACATTTACAAAAAAAGTACGGGAACAGGTTTGTAGTCAAAGCAATAAAAATGATACAAAAAATTGAGTGCCGCCGGCAGCGAAAGAACGCGTTCTATACAGAGCACTTTAGCGCCCTCTATTGTTATATAGCGACAAATGTAGTAAATAAACATCGATTGTGTAATAAAAATATCGATAATGGTGCAGCTCTAGTTCTAGTTACCGCAACTGTTGTTTTATTCCCACTTACGACATATTTGATTTTTTTTGGATTACAATGGAATTTTTGCAACAAAAACGGACTTAACAACAAAGCTTTATGAACAATAACATCCAGAAATTTGGCGAATAATGATTTTGTGTTGGCATATGATTTTGTGGAGCAGTATGGATCACATGTAAGTAATTCAGTTTTAGCCAAATAATATTTATTTTACATAACTACTTTGAAGTGTGTTCTGGATTGCAAATGAAAACTTAGGAAAAAGTGTGATGTGCAGTTCAGCATGTCGAAATCCAACAAATGAAATCGGTGCTTGGAGGATTTGGCACGATGACGCACAGGTATGTGAATTGGCTTATGTGTAAATCAGTTGAATTTGGATATAATCGACCTGTTTATGATATTTTTGAATTGGGGCGGTCTTGCACTAAATGAGCGGGCTAAAGTGCAGAATTTGGGACGTGTCGCAAGTTTAAAAAAATATATGCCTTCGTCTGCATAACGGATACATAGGAATTAAAGGCGCTCTGGGGCGCTTTCATACAAGTGTAGGTACTCCAACATTGCGCAGAACTGAAGTTTATAAGTATAAGGGGTGACAGGGAAAAAGAAAAAAATATGTCACGCCATGCATAATGTAGCGGGTATTTCGGGTATAAATTTGAGCAATATCGGAAGTTAAATGAGGCTTATTGTTTGGCAGGCCTTTAATCGGTAGGGGCCCTTGCTTGCTAGCTACAGGAAAACATGAGCCGATAAGGTCTAATTTTACTAGAATTTTCAAATAAGTTGAAGGCAACATTGGCTTGGAGATGCCTTATATTAGGCGAGGCGTAAGAAATGTGCAACTTTCAGAAATGATGATTTGTTACAATAAATATTAAGAATATGTTTGCCATAAATTAGGGTGATTTGTATATGTCGGGCCCACAGAAACAACAGAATATTTTTTCCTTTTCCTGTATGCCATCACAATCCCGTACCTTTTACTTTGGCTACGTTTTAGCAGGACAATGATCTCAAATGTCATTTCACAAAGTAAGATCTCGGATAATAACGTTGGTTGTGGACTGCTTTATATGAAATCTAAACAAATAACGATGTGGTGGCAGTTGGCTTTAATGAAAAATGTGGAGGTAATAATGAAGCATGATCAGATAGTAATTTTAATTTTTCCAATTGTTATATTTCAAAAGTTTTGTATGGCAGGACCTTAAATCGGTAGGGGCCCTTGCTTGCTGGCTACAGAAAAACATGAATCGTTACGATCTAATTTTACCAGTTTGTCATTGGTAGGTGTTTTCTGTAGCTTCTGAAGCAAGGAACTGAAGTCAGTTGCGACCTTTGAGTGGGGACTATTCGAAAAGGTGACTGGCCCAACAAGGTCCAGTTTCACCAGTTTAAATTACCGGTTGTTCGTTACTTTGAATACATTTGTTAAATTTTAGTCTGAGTCCGATGTAATATATAAATAATCTCTATAGCTACGAGTTGTGAAAAGGAAAGAGAACTTTGTTTTCAATCAAACCATGGGCAATATTAACCAATATCATTTTCCTTGAACTAATTCTGAACGATGTGCATAGCTTCTCCTTAACCGGAACATATTTGCGACCTGTACCCTCTACCCATGAAAGGTGTGTATACTAACTTTGTCATTCCGTTGTAACAACTTGAAATATTGATCCATCTCATTCTAGCCTTCTCCGTCCAACCTTATAACTGTTGAAAGCGCGACAGCGGTCAAACGAATTAAGCTAGAACCCTGAAACTTACTATTCAAGATAATGGATTATAGTGATAAGCTATTTGGGATTATAAATGGGTGAAATCGACACTAGAGATAAAAAGGTTCCCTTTATGAGACTATATATGTGGCAGCGCATAGAGAAAGGGACCTAAGGGTAAAAAAAATCAATTTTCATTTTTTTTCTTCTTTTTTTATGTGGACAACATAAGGCTTGGCCGACCTTAAACCACGTTTTAACTTTTTTTTAAATAATTTGTTTTCCTTATTCCTGAACAAAAATAACCATTTTATCCTTTACTTAACTTAACTTAATAACTTCAGTGGTGTTTTCTCTACAAGCTGGGAGCACTTAAGTCTTCATTTGTACATCAATTCTTTTCAAACATTTGCTAGCAGAACTAACAACGTTACTGCTAAACTACTAAACTGCTTTCAATAATTTGTTTGCCTTTTATCTGAACAAAAACAAAAATTGTATCCAAATTTAATACAGATAAAAAAAAGTTGTGTCCACATTTCAGATAAAAGGCCCAGACAAAATAGTTTAAACTTAATTACATCAGTGGTGTTTTCTCTACTGGGAGCACTAAAATCCAATTCTTTTCAAATATTAGCTGTTTTTTTCTAAATCAGTTCAAAAAGGCCACAGAAATTGTGCATACTTAGCCTCAATAAGTATCGAGGCTACTACTGTACCTAAGATTTGGTTTATTGTATTTTGTATTCGAAATTCAGTTGTTGCTTTCGACTCAAAACTTTATACTTTGCGATGGACTAAAAACTTTATACTTCACACTTTACTATTCCAATGCTTACCTTTTCAATGTCACCAGAGTGCCAGTGAGTTTTTTGCATCTTCTTAGAGCCGATTCCAAACGATCGGGTTCATCTTTTAGGAACTTTTCTTCTCTCACGACCTTTTCCATTTCGCTCGACAGAATGCAGCGTAGACCATTGGACAAAGCAGGAAATTTCATTTTCAATTCGGCCACCGTTTTGCTAGACAAAACAGACACAGAAAATAAGGTTAATATTTTTAAAAGCAAACTAGGAGTCGTAACATTTTAGGTGACCAAGAACAGGGATGGAAACGGATCCAATAGAGACAAGGTTGTAAAAAAATATAATAATTTTAATAATTCTGCTCCATGTATTTAAATTGGTTTAGCGTTTCAGGATTGTTTTAAAAAAATTGCTATCCAAAATTTACGGCTTTACAATCCAAATTTTAGGTCAACTTAATGTGTTACGACTCTTTCTCTTCTCTGCCCACCTGGCTCTGCTCAGCACCAAAGCCATATCTTCCACCGCTGTCATATTGACTCTTGTCCTACGATTGATCACCTCTCCCCTCAGACTTTCCACCGACGATTCCAAGTCGCTTAGATCCTTTTCCAAACGTATCACTTCCTGTTTATACAGCTCTTCTTCGCGTGAAATTCGCGTAGCATCCTGATCCTGATGACCCCATATACTGCCACCGCTAGCTAACAACGTGGCCCTTATGCGCATAAATGTACTCTTAATATCTTCACGCACAGCCACGGCCTGGGCCTGCGACAGGCGTCGTAGGGTGCGCACCTCGGTGCGTAAGTCCTTGGCCTTCTTCTGGAGACCGCGTAAATGATTGTAGACTTCGGGGGCCAGCGCAATATCGGCTCGATAGTTATTGTGGGCCGTCTGGGCCAATACCATGGGTTTGGGAGGTGGTGGCGGTTTAAGGCGATCACGTTCTAAAGTGGATTAAACAAAAAAATTATGTTAATTCGTTTTTGAATATCGAAAGTTCGGCGACGTATACACAAAGTGTAAAACTGTGTTTGATATTAACCTTGGCTCTTACCTTGTGAGGAGGTTCTTGGCAAAGTGGAGGATTTAATGGCTGGTTTTGTGGGCTTGGTATCAGCTTTAAAATGTTTACATAAAACAGAGTTTTCCATTATTTTGTAATAACTTTATAAGTGGGGAGGGCGACCAAAAAGAAAACTTGCATGCACTAGTAGAAATACAGGTTCTATATTCTAGGGGAGGATTTTATTTTTCATTACAAAGTGGATCAAATTATAATGGTTTCAAAGAGCAGATAGAGAAAGGTCTGTTTAGATTCTAGACTGACTAGGAGTTACTTTCATAAACAAAGGATGATATTTGCTTTAGACTAGATGAATTCTAGATGAGCATGAATATGAATTATGAAGTTTGATACCATCAAATAAAGCATGCATTTCAGTACAGTGTCGGTTCACGCTATTAATACGCAACAAGAGAAAAGTTAGCAGTTACAGTAAGAAAAGTGTTAACAAAGAAATGTCTGCCACTCCTAAGGACAATTCTACATACATTTTTCCCGCAACATCCCGTTAAAGAACAAAAAGGGAAGCTTCTCTCAAATTAGGGACCTACTGTTTGCTGTTGGCTACGAGTGGCAAATGCACAACAGAGAAGCTTTCTTATGGTTTAATTTTGAAATTTTCAAAGATGATTGTCTATTACGTTGGAGGCAACATTGGTTTGAAAATATATCTTATTGAAAATATAAACAATGAACGCCCAGGCGTAGGAAATGTGGAACTTCTTAGAAGTGACTATTTCGATTTGTTACAGTAAATAGTAAGAATATTGTTGTCCTAAAAAGGGTTATTTCGTATTAATCGGGCCCGTAGAAACAACAGAAAGATTTCCCCTTTTCCAGAAAGTGTTTGACTTCACGACCACGTACCTATTAATTTTGGCTACGGTTTAGCAGTAAAATGACTTCAAAAAGAATCTCCCTAGGTTAGTTCTCGGATGATAACGTTAGTTGTGGACTGCTTGGTATTTTTGGGAAATGAAAACATACTGTCGAATTGACGAACCTTCCTCAATAGGCCGATGCGATCATGCGACTTAAATCCCCTCAGTTATTTTCTTTAGCTACGTCAAGACCTTAGTCTACGTAATAAGTCAGCCTCTTAAAACGAGGTCAAAGAAAACATTCAAGAAACATTGCTGAAGTAACGCAGCAATTGGTGTTGAATGATGTAATATTCGATACACTATGGCATACAATACAGCTCACATGAATAGCGCCGTATATCTCTATTTAATTTTTAAGTGCGTGCTTTGTTTAACTTAGAACTACTGTATTAAAAAATGTGCCAAGCTAAAACGTTATATGTTGAGAAGTTAACCAAAAATAAAAGTTTTAAAGACTGAGGACCATTTTCATCAAATAGCTAATTTTAATAAAAGCCGCAAATGGTATCCAATATTTACGTGGCAACAAAAAATGGAAAGAATACAAAAGGTCCAACAGAAAATGTTTTTACAGCTGCAGATAAGAGAGCTATTTGAGATATTCGTTAAATTTACACGACTTTGCGGCCAAAATTAAGGGAAATGCTGATGTTAGTGCAAATGTATCAACACTAAACTGAGTTATATCCAATGTCAGACAATTTTAAAGCTTTAAAGTAAAAAGGTACCACAATTAGATCATATCGTCCTCATTTCTGCCTAGCGACTTATATATATTCTCCAGAAAACAAATATTTTATAAGGGCCCACTAGATATAACTACTACATTCGTCGTGTCCTACGAAAAAAGGAGCAACTATTGAATTGATGCTCCTTTCGAGCGGGTGAAGTTATAATATCTGGAGATATCAGTTTTCCCCTTTTTATATATAAATGCGCTTTTGGATAAAGCTGTGTCGGAAGATAGAAACATTTAAAGATACCAGAATTATAATTATTAGCTAGATAATCAGCATTATACATAGTCGGGGCCTTTAAATTATGGGTGGAAAGCTAAAAAATGAAGATGCTGAGCTAACCGCCACTATCCCCCGACTAGGACATCGGCCGCGTTCTATTAGCAACTCGCTTAGGCGATAACTTTACACCATTGTAGAAGAATATAAAGATTTTGTTTACAGAAAACTATATATAATTTAACCCTTTTTTTTAAACTAATTAAAACATTTAGCAAGAACGTTTTTCAAGAATAACCTCGGTTATTACTCGCTTATAGTATTTCTTGGATAGTTTTTTTTTCAACAAATAACAAATTTTAAATTAAACAGTTTTTGATGCATAGCGCCAATTAGTTTCTGTATACAAACAATTTTCAAAATGTCTCGTAAAGTTTTAAAGTTATCGTCTAAGCGACCAATTAATCGTTTAATAAGTGAGTACCAATAAAACAAGCCTATTATTCAATACCTGCTGGGGGATGGCCAGTATGTAAGTTATGTGAGTCCGATAAGCAGTACTCAAGTAAAGGTGAACTCATTGATGGAATCAAACACGCCCGGTACAAAAAAGTATGCGAGTCCTTACTTAATAGAATATATAAATATTTTCCCATCCAAGGTGGGGACACTTATTTTTAAATCGTATCGGAGACTCTTGTTTCTAGTCTAGAATAAAATATCGAAAACATTTCCTGAATTTAAAATTGAAATAATCATCTATACGAGTAAAACAAAATATGAAAAGGGAGGCAACTTTAATGAGCCACAAATAAAACATGCATTGTTGGGTACAATTTTGGTTTCTTTTAAACTTAAATTGATAAATTGAATCAATTTTATGTTATATAGTTTCGGCAAATACTTGAAATATATTTTAGAAAAAGACAGCACATAGTTATTATTATCATTTTCGAAAAAACACGCCGAGAACCGCGATTCAAGTGAGCGGCAGTGTTTGTAGGTAGCTTTAAAATATAGCCTTAATGAATTTAATTTAATTCAATGTAATGGGTTTTCCAAAAGGGACATAACAGTTTCATGTCTTGGTGTCAACGCACCCTTAAATATTTTTAATGATCTTTCAGTGTCAAAATGTAAGTCGAAGTCAATATTTTAATTATGGTAAAGTTCATTTACGAGCAACGTTTGAAAATCATTAAACATTACTACCGAAACTCTGAGTCAGTCGTTGCAACTTTAAGAGCGCTTACTTCAATTTTCAACCGTAATAATCGTCCCACCCGACAGGCTGTGTGCTATAGTGGATACGTTTGGGTCGAAATATTCACTTTTGGATGTTACGGCGATAAAGAGACCGTAATTGTATGTGTAACCCTTCGAAATGAACCTCATACATCAGTCGAATCCACGTCGTTCTTAGGAATTGGGCATCTCTCAAACCACACTATGACGCATTTTACGAAAAGATCTTAGCCTTCATCCTTATAAAATCAAACTGACTCAAGAAGTAAGACCACTTGATAATTTGAAACGCCGAAACTTCTTCGATTGGGCCTTGGCAAGGTTTCACGAAAAACCATCTTCAGCGATGAAGCTCATTTCTGGCTGAGTGGTTTTGTCAATAAACAAAATATGCGATATTGGACAGCAACAAACCCACTTGTGCTTCAAGAGACACTATTACATCCGCAAAAAATTACTGTGTTGTGTAATTTTTCTGCCGGAGGCAAGATTGGCCCGAATTTTTTCGTCGATGGAAACATTCATCGTTTTACCTTCAATAAAGAGCGCTATCGTGCCACGTTTTTTTGGCCAGAATTGAATGAGCTTGACATCGCCGATTTGTGGTTTTAACAAGACGGTGCCACTAGCCTCACTGCACGCGTTACAATCGACTTACTGAAAGGCAAATTCGGTGAACGTGTTATCTCGAGAAATGGTCCGGTCGAATGGCCAACTCGTTCATGCAATTTAACGCCATTTGATTTCTTTTTTTTATGGGGCCACATGAAGTCATTGGTCTATGTCAACAAACCAACAACTTTACAAGAGCTCAGAGACAACATCCAACGCGAAACTGCTAACATTCCGATCGAAATGCGAGCAAGAGTGGTGGAAAATTGGGTCCAAAGAATAGATCGGTGTACACAGGCTGGTGGTGGTAATATGACCGAAATCGAATTTTATTCTTAAAATGTAACTTTGGCACTTCACCTGGAATAAATTTGAACTTTATATTTTAAAAATTCTGTTCAAATTTATATCTATTTTTTAAATATATTGTTTTTTATTAATATATAAAATTGTTATGTCTTTAATGGCAAACCCTGTAGTTTCCTATCGTTTAAATCAGTCATCCCATATTTTATTTGTAGTACATCGATTTTGTTAGAATGGAAGATCGTTGAGCGATGCATATTAAATTAAACTTAAGATTGTGAGAAGATCTATGCTTCCATATTTCATTTTTATACAAAATTAGCAAAATACAATTAGAGAAATACAAGACAATTTTGCTTTAGATAACGATTTTAAGTTTTGAAACCGAGTTTGGTTGCAAGATTCCAAATAGAAAATTCGTTTGGGGTTCAACACAGGGTTGAAAAAAACCAGTTAAGTCTGCTAAAAGAAAGAGCCTTATTCCATAAAATTTACTAAAGTTGTAAATTTTCAATTTTCTTTAAACCCATTGTAAGTGTTTATGAATATGGCCTAATGTTTGTTTGCATTTTCTCTTATGTAGATGAAAAAGCAAACAAATGAATTGCGATAAACTACTGCTAAAAGGGCATTTGTCCGCAATAATAGCGTAAACCTGCACTGTAGATTGGTTCAGATTTTTTGTTTGTATATTTATAAAGAGAAAAAAGCGAAATCGAAAATTACCGGCATGTTGAGGACTGTGAGATTTTGGTATACCCTGTATGTCGTCACTAAACGAAACGCTTTTTTCAAATGATACCGATTTTCCTAGAAGATTTTATATGTATTTTGTTGTTTGTTTGTTGGTTTAAGAGGGATGGGAAAATGTTAGCAGACATTTGAGTGAACAATTCGCTACCACAGGTTGTAAGAGCCATACTTACCACAGGCGTTCTTGCCCAGCTTGGGGGCCTTTTCTCTAACGTAAAGATCTTCTCCGGAGCCGTTAACTAAAACACAAAAATTGTTTAAAAAAAATACAAAACAAAGCAGCCGGTGTCAATGGTGTCACTTTCATGTTTGTACAAAACGTGATGATGTGTGTGGCATGGCGTAAGCGGATATTATGGACGGATGATCATAGTATTTTGTTCAGTGTAATATTTGAATGGACAACACAAAAAAAAAACAAAAGCAAGTAACTAAGTGATTTCAAAGGTGAAATTTCCCAACAATGATAGTAATAACAACAAAAAATAAAAACAGAAAATTATAAGTAATTGCATACATATGCTGGCAAAATATTTAAAGCATGACACCAACAACAACCGCAATAGACGCAAAACTTGGCATGAGTTGTGAAATGTGGCGGTGGCGGTCGGTCGGTTGGTCGATTTGTTGGTGGGTGTTTTTTTTTTATTGAGCTTTAACCAACATGGATGGAGTAGTGCTAACATACCATGGCATTGTGTGGGTACTACCAAATAGTTGGGATCCAATGTTGGCACTGGTATGGGAGCTATTTGTGGATTTTGATTTACCAAAGCCTTCTGCACCAAACCGGTCAAATTCGCCAATTGACGTTCCATGTGTTCTACCCGAATGCGGTGCAAATCTTCAGGTCTGCAAAAAATTAAAAAAAGTGAATGAATTTGCAATTTAAAATTATTAGCAAGAAATGGATGGAGTCTATTCTATAATACTGTACACCAAATCCCTTGTAAGAATTTTGGCCGATGGGATCATATAAAAACATTTGCCCTAGTAGATGATAAAAAACTACACCATTTTCAATTGAAATTGAGAAAAAACAATTTGAGGAATTGAAAAAAATATAAAATTAAATTGAGAAAATACAAATTGAAATTGAAAAAAAACACATTGAAATTGAAAAAGGCAAATTGAAAAAAATACAAATTCAAATTTAGAAACGTAAATTGAAATTGAGAAAGGCATATTGAAAAATACAAATTGAAATTAAGAAAGGAAAATTGAAAAATACAAATTGAAATTAAGAAAAGACAAATTGAACCGTAAATTAAAATTAAGGAAATAAGGTGGGTCATTTAAAATTTTAAATTTAAATCGATTGTTACAAAATAGTACTGATATTTTTTTCAAATTTCTGGTTTTAATAGAAAGGTTGAACTTTATCATTTAATAATGGAACACTATCCGATGCGTTTCACTTCGCCCAATGGGCTGAAGATTATTCGGCTGGAGATGATAATTTTACCGAAAAAATGGGTTTTCCGATGAAGCTAATTTTCATTTGGGTCAATAAGCAAAATTGTCCTTAATAGTTGGATCCCAACTATTGGGGGTTAGAGAACCCAATGCATCCACAACGAGAGACTGTTGGGTGTGGATTTTGGGCTGGCGGCACTATTGGGTCATTTTTCAAGAGAATGACATGGACAACATTTGGTTTCAACAAGACAGGGCCACAGGTCACACAGTCAACGCCACCATCGATATTCTTCGCACTGCTTTTGTAAATCGAATAATCAGCCAAAATTGTAATGTCAATTGCCCGTCTCGGTGCTGTGATTTAAGCCCTTTGGATTATTCTCTGTGGGGGTGCCATTAAGGATAAAAGTTACGCAAAGCATCTAGAGACGATTGCAGCGTTAAAACATTAATTCAAAGTTGCCATTCAAGAGATTCGACCCGACACAATCGAAAATGAACTGAAAAATTGGATTGATCGGATGAGGTAAGCCCACACGTGACTCTTGAGAACCCCATGCATCCACGAGTCACTGTTGGGTGTGGATATTGGGCTGGCGGCATCATTTAGATTCTTCGCTCTGCTTTTGAAAATTGAATAATCAGCCGAAATTGTGTTGTCAATTGGCCGCCTCAGAAGAGCTGTGATTTAAGCTCCTGGATTATTTTCTTTGGGAGAACCATTAAGGATAAATGTTACGCAAAACATCCCGAGACAATTAAAGCATTGAAACATAAAATCGAAGTTGCCATTGAAGAGATTCAACCCGAAACCATCGAAAATTGAGTTGACTGGATGAGGTACTGCCGAGCCAATTGTGGTAGTCATATGAATGATATTGTGTTCCATTACAAACTGACAAAGATCAACCTTTCCAATAAAACCAGAAATTTAAAAAAATTATCAATACTTTTTATTTACAGCCGATTCAAATTTAAAATATTAAATCGCTTACTCGTTACAACATTTAATTGAGGAACGCGGAACCAAATTAAATATCGACAGAACAGGTTCAGCGGAAAATAATGTTTTTTCCCCAATGGTCTTTTAAATGAATTCAATTAAGCAGAAATGTTTGTCTGCTGGGTCTTGTTGATAGTTAAAGTAGGCCATATTGGTTCGGAAATATTTTCTTTTGCAAGTTTTGTCGAAATTTTCTAACCAGGCTGAAAAAACGTCACTATTTTTTCGATATATTTTGTTGAAATAGTTTAAAACCAAGAAATATTCTTTAAAATGTACAGGTTTACGTAGTAAGTCGCTTATCTTCGTACAAGATAGGTTTTATCTGTATCATTATTTAGGATTAAATTTTAAGGATTTATGAAAATGACGTTAAATTTGTAAGAGTGTTTTATGAAGCTGAACAATGCAATCCATGATTCTGTTTTAAAAAATAAGTAGATTTACTTGCTAAATGGGTAGTAAAACGTGGGCGATTTAACTTTTTAAATTTGAATCCCTTATCCAATGACAAAGTTAATGTAACCTTTCCAATCAAACCAAAGTTTGAAAAAATTATCCGTACTTTTTTACAGCCGATTAAAATTTAAAATGTTAAATCGCCTACCCTAAATTCTTTACTTGTTCTAATAAATAGTAGCTCAATGTCATCAAATTTAAATTTAATTTTTCAGTCGGAATCCCGGGAATTTTTAAATTTTGTCCCGTTTTCACGGAAAAAGAAACCCGGGAAAAAAGCTGTAATAGCAACACATCCTATAAATGTATTATAAAGGGTGGTCCAACCATAATGCACGATGTTATTTGTAAGTTGTCAAGTTTTTTGCCCAACTTAATTTGACATTTTTTTTTTTATTTTAGTGTTTGGCAAATTGAACCATGGTGAGGTACACAACTGAGCGGCGCATTAATATTATTGAAACCTTTTACGAAAATGGGCGTTCAAATCAAAATGCATTTCGTGCACTTCGCGATTTTTTGGTCAGTATAATCGACCAACTGTGTCAACATTTGGGAGAATTGTGCGAAAATTTCAGCAAACCAGTTCTGTAGGAAATGTAAGAACAACTGTGCGCGATAGTGTGTCAGAATAGCCGTCAACCTCGACTCGTCGTCGTGCCTAGCAGTTGAACATCTCTTGAACAACCTGATGCGAATTTTAAATAGTGATTTGAATTTACACGCTTACAAGGTTCAATTTACTCAAAGAGCTGAAGTCTACTATCCATTTCAAGCCTCGTTAATACGTCGAATGTTTGGTTGAACAGACAAAAGTGAATGGTGACTTAACAAAGAGAATCATCTTCAGCGACAAGGCACACTTTAACCTCAGTTGATTCGTTAACAAGCAGAATTGCCGTATTTGGGCAACTAAGAACCACGAGTAATTGTTGAAAAGCCGATGCATCCACAATGAGTGACTGTTTGGTAAGGTTTATGGGCTGGCAGCATCAACGGGCCGTACTTTTTTTTTAAATCAGGGAGGCCAAGCAGTTACCGTGAATAGTGTTCGCTATCGCCATATGATAACGGACTTCTGGTGGCCAGAAATTGAAGATACGGACCTGGACGGTACGTGATTCCAACAGGCCACAGCCAAAGAAACTGTGGCTCTTTTGCGCAAGAAATTCAATAGCCGTGTTATCTCACGTCGTGGCAATGTTAATAGGCCGCCACGATCATGTAATTTGAAACAGTTTTCTTTTGGGAATATTTAAAAGAAACAAATGTACGTTGATAAGCCAAAAACAATTCAAGACTAAGGGTAAGATAATTCGGCACATTTACGATATTGAGCTTCCATTACGTCTCAGAGTAATTGCAAATATGGACCATCGGATAAAGGGTATGCCACCGAAGCCGTGCCGAGCATTTGGTCGATATTTTGTGTTACACATAAATGTCACTTCTTTCATAATGACAGATACTAAGATAATTCTGTG
Source organism: Hydrotaea diabolus (assembly GCA_963513945.1). Taxonomy (NCBI): domain Eukaryota; kingdom Metazoa; phylum Arthropoda; class Insecta; order Diptera; family Muscidae; genus Hydrotaea; species Hydrotaea diabolus. Next base: position 8,361,238 of record OY740718.1, read on the forward strand.
AATTTTTTTTGTTTTATTTACAATAAACATCGTGCACTTTAGTTGGACCACCCTTTATTAAATTTCCTTAAATAATTTTTGAAGTAAATCCTTTTTTAATGACTTTAACACTCGCGGAAACGCCCTTAACTGAAATTCCTGGTAAATCTCGCAGGAAAAACTACAGGTGAATGGTAAAAAATAAATTTCTATTTCAGCCAATTCTTGATTAAGAGCATGACTAGGATTAGAAATTAATTTATTAGCTTTTATACCCCTAATAAGAAATAAAAAATGAATATCTACAGAAGCTTCATTAAAATATTTTTTAACACAAAAATTAGCTTCTTATACTTAATTATTTAGAGTAATTCTATATTTACTATTGCATTATTATGATGTCCACTTTTGTAAAATGGTGGTATTTTTGTCTATTTGTCCGACTAGCACATCTCCTTTTGGGTGATTTAAAATAATCTTTTGCAACACCAAATCGGCGACACTATTTAATATTATTATTGCGAAATATTTACCTACTCGCCCACGTTTTTACGTCTGTCTGTCTTCGTTTTAGTCTTAATTTAAAAAAAAAAAAAACAAGAAAATGCCATGCTCTGTTTAATTTCAAGTTGCACTTGTTCTCTTCCAATTTCTTAAGACAGTAAAATTAAACATTTTCTTTTTTCTTTACAGTTGACAATGAGACACAAGAGTGAAACTATTATAGAAATTTTGGATAAATTGTAAGTGATGGCAGTGATATGTTACTAACATACATGCTCTATGTTAACAACATTATTCTGTAGTTTCTGTAGGTGACTGGAAATGTCACGGTCTGTTTATGCAAAAAGCGCACATTTCCACAGGCGAGAAAATTCAAGATTTTCTTTTCTGTCACAGTTAACCAATAGACATAAGAGTGAAAACAGCTTCAGCAGATCATGGAACAGTGCAGTGGTAGGTCTAAACAACACAATTAAATGCATTTCTTAATATTCTTCTCCCTTTAGTATACAATGCTTCCTTGTTTAGCAATTGTTTTGCGGATTTAAGTGTTACGGAATTGCTGGCCCTGCAGCGTTCTCTAAAAACGGTATCCTTGATGGAAGACATAGGGGAACATCGTTATCTGAAACCCCAGGACATAGAGTGTCCTGAGTCGGAAAAGGGCAATTGTCAGAAACCTTCCTCGCTGGCTTTGGTAGCAGAAAATAGGTTGAACTTTTGAATCTATATGATGCTTTGAGATTGTTAAAACTTTTTATTTATTTGATAGGGGTTATGCGGCTGCTGTACATCCTCCTGCCGATACCTGGCAGGTGGAGGAAAAGCCTTCCAAACTGCAAACACTATTTCAAATCAGTATCACAGCCCTATCATTTTTGTCCTTTGGAGGTTATTTGCTATGTCTTATAGTGCAATCGATTAAAAGTAAAGGTAAGCAGTATTTTTATGTACACTTTCTTTAATAAATTTATTTTCATATTTTCTAGTTCAACTAAATTTAGAGTAAATCAGCGATTATAAACAATATAGAATATATCCGATGGATAGATCTAACATTGCTGAACAAGGGGTATACATATTTCCTCCAGCATGCGATCAACACACAATCAGATAACTCTGCTTAGATTGGTCGTCTTTTAATTAAAAAAAATCTGTGTTCTTTGACCTACTGTATAAGGTCAGCCTCAAACGGTCAGAGAAGTTTTATACAAGACTTAAGTGGACAGTCTCTTAAAGACTCTGGCAATTACATAGTGATGCAAACAGTGCCGGGGTGACAGCCCTTGGTCGAAGAATTCCTCCGGTGCATAGAACCGCCCGATAACAGCCTTTGCCGAGGAATGCTGCTTCGGGTCAACCCAGTATGTAGGTCCGGTTATCGTAAGATTAAATTCCATAGTGTTAACACCATTTGCTGAAAAATGTCTGAAATTTCAAAGCCAGGGGTTCATGTTAGGTAGTAGTTTACACTTCAATTAAGAAATTGTAGACGCTTTAAAAAAAAGCTAAAAAAAAGCATTTGGTGGCGGTGGTACGAGAAAATCAAGCATTCAGGCATTTAGAACTTATTGTCCCAAGAGGGAGATTTCTACCCTGCTCAAAGTCAGCGTTACTTGTTTCGTAGTCGAACACTTTCAGTAAAAGAGCGCTGACAAAGCATTTGGTGGCGGTGTTACGGGAAATTAAAACATTGACAGTGTTTTACGATTAGCTACGGATTCCTGAAAGAACGATTTTTCAGAACTTATTGTCCCAAAGGGAGATTTCTACCTGGCTCAAAGCCTTATTGTCCCAAAGGGAGATTTCTACCATGCTCAAAGTCAGGGTTACTTGTTTCGTAGTCGAACACTTTCAGTAAAAGAGCGCTGACAAAGCATTTGGTGGAGGTGGTACGGGAAATTAAAACATTAATAGTGTTTTAACGATTAGCTACGGATTCCTGAAAGAAAGATTTTTCAGAACTTATTGTCCCAAAGGGAGATTTCTACCTGGCTCAAAGCCAGGGATACTTGTTTGGTAGTCGCGCATATTCCTACTAGAAAATTGTGGGAATATGCGTTGGCAAAGCTTTTGTTGGCGGTGGTACGGGAAAATCACTGACAATGCGCCGATTTTTTAGATTAACCGCAGATTCATGAACGAAAGCTTTTTCACTACTTATTAAAAAAATGTAAATAAATAAATAAATTACCCTAAAGGGCCAACTGCTGACTGAATGAAAGAAATAAGGCAAAACACTTATACCAAATAATTTCCCGGCTAAGTATGGATTGGTGTTTTATTAGAGCGCCATCAAAACGCTTAACTTCTCTATGTCCAAAATTTTTACAGCACTTTGAAATACAAACGATATACAAGCTTATAATGATGTTTAACTCGGACTACAAAAAGAGGTTCTTTTGCCACAGACATTTCGTTACCGACCTACTAAATACTTTTGTATACGAAAGATGCAGTATGAGGTGCTTAAAAAGGTGAAATACTCATTGATCAAAGGTGTGTGGGATGTCTCACTTTCGCACGCTAGTTTATGTATCCTAAAAATCAATGTTCTCACCAGTTAAAAGCTGCATTTCACGATTCTTCTGAAAGTCTTCTTTGTCCCTGATTCAATTTCTATACTTATCTACTACCTAAATCCACCTTCAAACGACCAAGACTTATTAGGAAGAAGTTTATCCATGGCGCTTATACCTGAAAGTCTGTCGATGGTGCGTATATCACTCAACATCCCATTATAGTTCCTTTCCTTACAGGTTGGGATATCAATTTTTAATTTAGACGTGCTATCCTGGACTTGGACTTGAAATTACATGGAAAAGTCTTGCCCCTTGCAAAGCGCAAAAACTACAGCAAAAACTTTTTACACGAGAAAGAGAACAAAAGCATTAAACTCCTCATCTACTTCTGCCCGGCTCTTTGCCAAAAACGTTTTATGAAATGAAAAAAATGAAAATAAAATATGCCGAGCGGTCTTAAACGGATTTTCCACTTGAACTGTTGGACGTTCATAATCCGATAAATTGCTAAAGGTAAAACTATTTCGACGAGAACGAAAGCATTAAACACATCATCCACTTATGCTCGGTTTTAGTTATAAGAGCCATACTTCTTCTCTGACTTCTCAGATATATGGAAGATACAAATAAAAAGTCTCAAGCACGGATTGCTTTGATAGGGGCGACTTAAATAGAATAGAGTAATTGGGTACTCCATTGTCCGATGCTCAAGCAACATAGCTTCCCGCAATACTCTTCCATGAACTGTGTCAAGTAACTAAAACCAATTCTACCAAAACCTACCTACCCGAATTAAAGCGTGGGCTTATTGTCTGCTTGTCAGGCACAGCACCTATTATTACGAACCGGATTGAACCGAAGCAGCAATTCTTTGACCAAGGGCTGTCACCTCGGCACTGTGTGTGCCGCTACAACAACAACAACGAAGTAATAAAATCATGCTTATTACACAAATGGAAAATAAAATGTCGCAGGCGGGAATTAAACATATTGCTCTCTAGTTTATACTATGGTCCCGGTATCGAACGAAAAGTATAGATAACCCATCTCGTAACTTAAGTACCAGAAGCATCGGTAGTTCCCAAAATACCATATTAAAACCCATTCAGATAAGTCAAACGCAATTTGTGGTCCATTTCTTTGCCTTAAGTTTCTACTAGGGTCTCGGAATCGAACGAAAGGTATGGATACCCCATATCGAAACTTAAGTTCTTTCTTCCAAAAATATAGGTAGACTCCCAGGGGAAAATGCAACATACCACATTTAAAACTCATTAATAAAAGTCCACCTAGTGTCAAACGCAAGGTGTGTTCGTTTTTGTTGCTCTTACTTTTGTTCTTTAATACATATATTTGATATTTTAAAACCATAACAGTTGACAAGAACTTTATCTAATTTTATTTTTGTTTTACTTAAGGTACCACCTATTTTCATCCGATCACTACAACTATGGCCACAGCAACCGGCGTTAAACGGATCAAGGTCTATCGTAGAAGTCGGCGTTCTTCTTTGCCACCGATTGAGGCAACTTCAAATTACAATTACAACCACAATCAGCCCATAAATCCTTATCAATTTTATAACAAGCAATTAGCGGTTAACAATTAAGCGGTTACGGGAAACAAATAACTGTTTTAAGGCTAATTACTGAAATATTCAATAAAGGCTAGAAGACGGTTTGGTGGTCAACTTGTATCAACTTGAAGGTAAACAATATGTAGGGTACAATTGAATAATAATTTACTCATTAAAAACACCACACTTGTTAATAGACATACCGGATTGAATGATTTATCATTAAATCACGACAGTCGGTTATATGCACCGGATCGACCTAAAGGAGGAATTCTTCGGCCATGGGGTGTCACCACGGTATAATGCAGCAGTGTGAATGTAACTCTCTTAACAAAGGCTATAGTGTTGTTTTGGACCCCAAGTTTAAAAAGACAGATTCAAGATAGTCAAAAATGCCCTGTAACGAAAATAGCAAACTTTATACCTATAGAGCAGTAGTCACACAAATCCTAACGAAAGACTTTATAGTCTGGTGGGATTCAGTGAGCAAGCAATTTTTAAAGAAACTATTGAGAATAGTTTAGAGACTAGCTGTCCTTAATTTAAAAGACAGCCAATGCATTCGGCATAATACTGAATTATCAGTAACTAATCCTGGTGAAAATAGACTTTTATTGGCCCATGTTTTCGAAAAGCGTACATGGAAATCGGCCAGTCCGTCACGACTTTTAGCCCTAAAAATGGAGTAAAACTAGCTGCAAGCTTTGATGAGCTATAACTCGTAAGCCAGACGACTTTCGGAAAATACACCTTAAGAATTTGTGTTGCAAATATACAGGCAAATAATTTTCTCTTCCACAATTTTTGACCTAGCTATGACCCTCCATGGTGTTTCAGAGGTCAAACTTCAAATTTGAGTCAAAATTTTTTAAAACGTAAATTAGTAATTTTATTTATAAAGCGTAAAACAGCACTCCTATAATTGGATCGGTTTATATTTTTATTAAAGCACACGGATGTTTTCATATAACTCTCATTAAAAAAAGTTTCTCCAGATTTGTTTAATTCCCTACAAAATTTATGTGTATTCTGTGTACGATAGTGGTAAAGGTTAATCGACAGTCGACCTTGTAAACAAAATTTTAACTATAAAATATATATAAAATACATACCTTGTAGGATCATACAGCTGATTGGTACGGGGCATACGACCAGGGCCCATTTTCATGCCATACAAAGCATACTGATCCTCTGTCATGGTCACTTCCCTGAAAGAATACAAAACCAAAGGCCATGTTTTCATCAGTTGTCCATCACATAACAGTATGACTTACGTTTGTTCCTCATCTATAATGGGCGCTATCACCGGACCCCGGGTGCCATACTGATAATAAGAGGGTTCTTCATAATTGCCACGAGTTGAACGCTCCGGCGAACTGGTGTAACCATCTGAAATGTTATGAAAGCTCTTTTTAAAAAATCCTGTCCATTTAACATAAACCGTTGATAAACCAACACAAAAACAGACTACATGTGAATGCCATGAAATTTTGGATTTGAATCAATCGATGAAACTAAAAACTACTTTTGGAAATTGAGTAGCCAACTCTACACGTTCAATTCGTAACAACCAAAACGGAAAAAAGGAAAACCAACCAATTTGTTAGACAAAACTAGTATTTACTAAATAATTGGAATTAACATAAAACAAAGACTTAAGAGTTATTACTTGTTTCAAAAGGCAAGTACCTGGTATACTGTACAACTGATCCGGGGGATAGGGAAACAAGGGTTCCATGCTACCCCTGGAGTTGGGCGTTCTTAAAGGTTTCAATGGTGTTCCTATTCAATCACACATCATACATAGTCGTTATACTTATTAGACTTATTCAATTACATAAACAATAAGTTTGAGCAGAGTTTGGAAAGGGTGAACCGGGAAAGGGAGTTTAAAAAGAAACCCCAACGAAAACAAAAACTTAAAGTTGTAAACTGTACAAACGAACCAAACAAACATGCATTGTTTCATAGGTTAGTACCAGCAAAGCTTGGGAAAAGGAAAATATTCAAAACCAGCGGTTAAGGGGATCATTAAGTACAAAGGGAATCGAGAAAGGTTGGAGGGGGCGGGGTACACGGAAGAAGATTAAATTATGTAGTATGAAACGAAAAACGGAAAAAGTTGGTTGTTCTACAAGCAATGTGAGGAGAGTAGCACATGACTTACCCATGGCCACCTTGTTGCGATCGGTGTACATGCCACGTGGCAGCGTCTGTGAGGCTCCCACATAGTACGGAGCCTGTTTGCCAATCTGTAAGAAAAAGCCAAATGAAAAAGCAATTAAACACTGATTTAACACTCGCTTATATTTTATGCTGTAATAGTTCATCATCATCGGTGGAGGGGCGGCAGGTATCGTACATAGTTTCATAACAACATTTCATTGGCATTTGACCAAGTTTTCTTTGGTAGCATATGTTGTTGTGTGTGGTTTCTCTCTACTTCACCTCGCCGCCCTAGCTCGCTGGCCTTGCCTCCTAGCCTCTACGTAGAAGTTTGTTATGCTTTACGAGTGCTGCTGTTATAAGCCATAATTTCACTTTTTATTAAGTGTTTACGGGCACTTGCAGGCAATTGACCACAATAAATAAAGTGAGATTAAGCCAATTTTTGCTTCTTTCTCTTATCCCTGCCTTCTTTCCCCCCTAAGAGAGTTGTTTGATTAAGCTATTGTCATACGCTGTTGCTGATGATGTTGATGGAAGTAGTCAAGTTCTTGGCCATGGTCCGTCGTATTGGGAAATGTTGCACTGTAATTAGTATCCATTTAAGGCCATACCGACAGTGCAGTCGAAAAATTAAAAAAAACTTAGCAAAAGATATGTCAAAGCGACTTTGAAGTGGCCTACGGCGTAAAAAAATTTTTGGTTCATAGGTGGAAAAGAAGAGCATAGGAGACTCAAAGCAGGCTTTTAAATTCAGCGGTAAGAAGTAAAACGGAAAGCAATGAAAATTACTTAAACTATTGGCTATCCAGAAGCAAGTGTAGTGTAGGACTAGGCGATTGAAGTGTTACCAACTTGACGTTGACAATACTGGCAAACCGATAATGCCAGCTATGTCAAATTCATGCCAACGACAGCGGCTTATATTTTTAACCAGCTACCACAAGCATTTGCATTAAATTTGTACAGAACAAAAGTTATTCGAAATGAAATTCTAACGAAATGGTGTTATAGCGTTAGGCGATTAAAAATTTTAAATTTGAACCACCGATTATTTTGACTTTGTAAGCTAGAGTACCATTCATTTTTATTTTCAGGTTAATATTTGACATTTGCAAAATGGAACGCTATACGCTCGAACTGAACTGAAGGCCGAACTCTTTTCGAAAATTGCTAAGTTTCTTACAGTTTGCGCTAAAGACTCACAACTTTGGAATTATAAAAAACTTACTTTCAATGTAGTGAGTCTTTAACGAAAAGTGTAGGGAATTTTACAATTTTTAAGTTTTTGCATAGCCTCCAAACAATGATACTTCCCAGTCTGTTTGAAGTCGGGCCAGTCTGTTTGAAGTCGGGCCATATCAGTTCTGCAAAGGTCCCTTTTTTGAGGTCCTAACACTCCACAAATGGATTTTTTCTTGCCAAAATTTTGCATGGTGCATTATAGAAGATCAGTTGGTGTTCTTATTGTAACAACAATATATTTTATTTTATAGATCCTGTTCGTCTATAGGGGATCTTTTTCGAAAATTGTTAAGTTTCTTACAGTTTGCGTTAAAGACTGACAACTTTGGAATTATAAAAAACTTACTTTCAATGTAGCGAGTCTCTAACGCAAAGTGTAACAAATTTTACAATTTTTAAGAAAAGATCGGCCTTCAGTTCTGTTTGTGCGTCAATTTGTGAAGGAAGTTCATGAACATCGTTCTTGTCCAGTGCGTTTAATCGAAAGCATTGATGCTGTGGCTGGGAATGCCCAAGAGCATCTGACTTCTTTCTTTAAGAAGAATTTTGCATAAAGACCTCGTTATGAAGGCTAACAAAGTTCAATTGGTTCAAGAACTGATGCCTCATGACCATCCGATGCGTTTTCGCTTCGCCCAATGGGCAGAAGATGAAGACTTTTACCGGAAAATCGCATTTTCTGATAAAGCTCATTTTCATCTCGGTGGCTATGTCAATAAGCAAAATTCCCAAATATGAGGTTTAGAGGACCCACACGTGACTACTGAGAGGTCAATGCATCCACAACCAGTCACTGTTTGATGTGGATTTGGGGCCTTTCAAAACATAATTTTTTGTGGACGAAAAATGGTTGAAATAAATTCTGTTAGTTGGGACACACTTAATACTTCATAGTTACTGGGCGTTTTGGCTCATGTGACCTAAAAACCGGCCCGCGCTGTCATAACGAAATATAATTAGTAAATTAGGACATATGGGTAACCAAAATAAAGCAAGCGTGGTTTTTAAAAGTGCCCAATTACACGAGACAACTATAATTGCAGCAACTCTCAGTATGTTTTAGAGAGGGGTAAGGGAAATGGAAAGGGAAAAAACTTGACCGCTCGGTCCATTCCTTTTGTGTTTTTCGTAGTTTGAAGTTTGCTGCAGATGATTTTTCATACAAAAATCAGAACGAATAAATTACAGAATGTCAGAAAAGGCAATAATGAAAACAATTGCCGAAACCGAATTGCCTTATGTAAGTTAACACAAGAGCCAAGTTCAAAAGGGAATCATAAAAATTGACGCAAGTATAGCTGCCCTGTGTAAATGGGGACTAATTTTTATTGGGTTAGAAGGACTTGTACCGGTATCGTATGATACGCGTTATATCTACTCGGTGCCTTTTAGAGAGTCCATTATAATAGTCTTTGGTTATGATGAATTGCTTTATAAGTTCTAAAGAAACTTGTCCTTGAGCCACAACAGACCGCTTAAAAAACTCGGCACATCTACTATCTTGCAGAAGGATAGCTCTTTCAGATACAAAAGGTACTTCCCCAGGAAACTTTGCCGACATTGCGCTATAAGTTCTGAAGGAAGTCGCCCCAGAGCCACAACAGACCGCTTACAAAACTCAGCACATCAACTATCTTGCAGAAAGATAACATTCCAGATATTTAAAAAATGTACTACCCTCTCATTTGAAATAACTGATATCTATACAACAATCACCTTCTAATCCTCAAAAACTTCCAGATTTACAAAAAAGTACTTTATCAGGAAACTTCGCCGATGTTTCTGGGAAGATGGGCATCTACACAACATGTGCTCCACTGAATCTTCTATTTATTCTTCCACAGGCGGCATTATTCGACCTATCTCCCAGCTGTCATTTCCTCTGCCACTCTAACATATGAATGTCCCGTCAGGACACTTAGAGGCCCCTGACATCACACTTGTTTTTTTCAGCCAGTGTTTTTCTTTTATTCCTGTCTAGCTCTAGCAACATTCCATTTGTCGATCCTAGTCAATGCAAAAGTATTCTTAGTGTTAGCCCAGATATGGGTTTTTGCTGATTTGTCTGCAACTGCAGCATCCTCAGACGAGCCAAGACCCGCCGGCTTATCCCACACTTCGTTTCCTTTAACACTACTTGTTCCAGGAAATCAACAGAGTCTTAATAGTCTGGTTTGTTAAGTAACGGGTGATAAATTTAGAGGTATTTTTTCAATAGGGATTTTACAGATTACGCGTGAGTTGTGTTAAACTTTATTTTTTTTCTTTTCAGTACTGTTTGTTTGCAGGAACTCAAGCCTTACGATGTTGCTGCGCGTCGTCGTTTCAGTGTTTGGGCCCTTTAAAAGCTGGAAGAAGTTCCGCATGGCAAGTGGCACCGTCCTGCTGCTCAAACAATGGATCTATTGAGCGGTCATTTCGAAGAGCAGCTAATTTCACGTTTTGGACCGGTGAGTTGGCCACCTAGATCATGTAATATCACATCTTTATCCTTTTTCTTTGGGGCTACGTAAAATCCTTAGTGTATGCTGACAAACAAGCTATCATTTAGGTTTGGAAGCTAAAAATACGCGTGTCATTAACGCCAAACCGGTCGAAATGCTCGAACGAGTCATCCAAAATTGGATCCTCAGAATGGACACCCTGAGCCGTAGTTGCGGCCAACATTTGAAGGAAATTATATTCAAAAAATAAATGGCATAAAATGTCCTTTTAAATGAACAACAAAGATTTCACACTCGATTTTAACCTTTGTATTTAGAGTTTAGTTTAGTGACTTTTTACCAGTTTGGATTTGACCAGGGGTGACCGTTGAGGCAGGTTAGTCTGTCGGAGATATTGTGCTGCTTTGTCAAAAGCCATTGTCTCGGCCAGCAAATTTATAGATTCACTTATTGATATTCAAAGGTAACCGAGCCTTAAGACCTTTTCTAGGTTATATTTAGAAATCTTTTTTGTTCAAACAAAATCGTGTCCCTACTTTCATCTTAGACCCATTGGTGGGTTGTTTTGAAAAAGAGGGGTTCAACAGGAAGGACCCTTACCCCAAGGGTATTCACCTAAGCCAGAACACGACTTGTTGTGTTTTTCTATCATTATAGACGTTCTGTGCGCCTAGGAAACATTTGAGCCTCCTTCAACACATCCCCCTTATATGCTCGACATGTTCCATGTCACGAAAGCTGAACAGTGACGGAGAACGCTCAATCGTTTCGATGTCCCCTCGCACATGTAGGATCATACTCATTCAATGCGGAAAAGATATTTCTTAACTGGTAAGTGGCGCCCATCTTATCTTTTAATTTCATTTCGTAAGACTAAATAGCTTTTTTGTTTTTCTTTCAACAAGGTCTTTCCAAAACATTTTGGCTGTTGTTGCTGTGCGACTGGGTGGCATGGCCTTGGCCAACGAATATCTGCGTCGGGTCAATCCGGTCCATAGAACCGTCTTTCGTGGGATTAAAGTATTTTGGTGGTTGTCGTTGTTGTAGCGGCAACTGTGTGCCAGGGTGACAGCCTTTGGCCGAATAATTGGTGCTTTGAGTCAATCCGGTACATAGAGCCGGCTGCCGTGGGATTCGTGATTTTGCCGCCGGCTTCGTCGATCCATAGTGTTTTGTGAACGACCAAGATTTAATATCAGCTCTTATTGCTTGAAAAGAAATGGCGTGTCGGGAGGTTACTCTGTCGAAGAAATTGAAGTGTCTATACCCAGTATCTCGGCCTGGAAAACACTACACCTATTATTTAATCTATATGGCTCACATATTTGAATATCTTCTACAAAAGCAGCTGCTGCCCATACTTTGAGGTGCCTTAGAAAGGTTTCACTAAATCCCACAACGCTCTGTCAGGGAAAAGAACAATTGGAAATCGATAAGCTTAACCTTTAGGTGAAGAGACCGCTCCGCAAGAACTACCTAACGCTTTAAATAACCTAAAGTGTTTAGTAAGTGAGTCTTATTTCAATTCGTTGCCAAAACAAATTCAAAATTTAATCACTCTTTAACACCCTCATCTCAGGACTATTAGATAACACCTGCATGCTGATGGACTGGTAGACATAACCACTTGCCTTGTGGTCCAATAAATTTTATCAGCCGTCCGTGTGTAACCACCTGCTTTGGTGCCGCAAAACTTCATGGAAATCATTGCGCAACATTTTTACAAACCGGCTGATATTAATCGGTGAGCACGCAGTATTTACTTGTAGTTACAAAGACAAAAAAACTAAAAGTGGTTAGAACTAGTTCAATGGTCGGTGGCCAGTCTTTGACTGTGGTCGTTGCAAAGGCTAGGCCAAACATCGTATGCCTTCGTTCTTCGATGGAGGGTATTTGAAAATAAACCTAAAACCAAAACAAAAGGCATCCATGAATGAATGAATAGATGAGGGGCAGCCAAACCGTTGGGCACGCAGGCAGAGGAGGCTCAAACGTTTGGAACCAGTCCAACGCCACCACAGCCATACTAGCTGATGCATTCAACACATATCAATTACTCTTCGGCAAAAAAAGAAAAACAAAAGACACTTCAACTAACACTCGTCCATGTAATTTCTATACCTTAACAAAGCAACTGGACAAAAAAAAACAGTGAATTTCTATTAACCATGGACACACACGCATTCGCGCAGCAGCGTCTGTAAAGCTCTTGGACGTTTTTTTTATCTCCAGATTAAACGCGGCTTAAATGCACTTTTGGCTTTGTTACCCCGGCCTCGTTGGAAGTCCCTACAAAATACACTACGGCAGAGCTTTTGCTTCTCTAACGTTTACGTAGGAAGCTTACATGTAGTGTTTTTGTTTTGCTTTTCTTTTGTAGTCTCTGACTTGAGGCTAAGATCGGATTTGAAACACAGAATTGAATGGCTTTGGGTATTGCGCATGCGCGTATGCACAACTCCAGTTGTTCGTTAAACTTTTTATGGTAGTTGAGTGCGAACCATCACGGCATACAGACGCGCGTTCATACACATAAAAAGCCAAAACGCAAAGGCTGGCATTTGTATCCGAATCGCAAACGAACACAAAAAGTCGGCAATAAATCCGTTACAACATTTTTCTTAATTACTCCAAGTGCAGACAATAGTCGATAGCTAAGAAAAGCCAATTCGGGTTAAGACACGTTTAGGTTTTGGATTTTGGCTAAAAATAATTAAAGCGCTGCGACAAGGAACCAAAACTGGATTAAGAAGCCAATATGATGTTAATTTACTTGTTTGTGCTGCTTAGTGGTCACATGGCCGCCGGCCATGGCTGGAAACCTATAGTGGGCCAGCCAGCTACAACTGGAGCGGCTGCCTCCTTAAGTGGCTCGAAGGCAACGTCGGCCACTTTTACAAGTTCATTTAGTCTCCAACAGTCGCATCCCGATTTTGGCCATAAAACAGGCTATGGCAGCGAAACGGTTGGCAACAGCAAGGAATTGCTGGCTAAGGAAATACCAGATCAAGCGGAAGAAGCTGCACCAGCAGCATTGGCTCTTAAGAGTAGCTACAAACCGTATGTGGCCACGGTACCGGCTGCCATAAATTTTGGCGATGCTCGTTTTGGCTATAAAACCTCAGGAGCTGGGGCTTATGCAGAGGTATACAATAACTATAAAGGAGTTCATTCTTAGCTTGGTCTTAATAGCTGGGAACGTTTTCATTTGTTTGTCTTTAAAGGACCAGTGCTCGGTGAAAAAGTATGCCTTTAATCATGACGGCGTTGTTCAGTATGACAATGAACTGCCGGAACTGTCACAGTTTACCATATGCTTCTGGATGCGTTTCACCAATCATAGCGGCGATCATGTCATCTTAACCTATTCATGTAAGTAGCTTTTGATTGTTAATTGTAAAAAAAATATTTTCTAATCGGTTTGTTGTTAGTGGAGGTTCTCGCAGCGATTAATTGCTGGCTGAGATTTATTTATTTTTCAAGTGATTAAATGACGTTAAAAAATACTTAAGCGCGTTCTAGAAATAAAGTAGAATGGAAAAAGGTGGGACGGACAAGGGATTAACGTCACAGAGACTCTTAGGTGTGGAGTGGTTATTGAAAAAAAGGCAGAAACAAGCGGATATAGTTTGAAATACATACGTATGTACTTTAAGAGGTCAGAGAGATAGAAGAAATATGGAAAATATGTTCCAAAGGAGACAAGATCAAGAATAAAGGTAAGAAAGAAACGTTGGACAAAAGAATATTCAAAGGCATCTAGGAAGGATTGTTGAACCCAAATAAGATTTGTTTTAGAGGTTTAAGGTTCAATCACTCCCTACTAGAGGTTGTTATCGATTAAGACTGAAATGGGGCACATAGGCGGATAGATAAATGCAACAAAGGATACATAGAAAGGACGACAGAAAAACTTTAAGGAGTTTAAAAAGGGCTACTTTGATTTAATTCAGAGTGACGGCATAAATGAGATATATGCGAAAGGAATTTTAAATATGTTTGAATGGATGGACCCAAAGACGGTCAACTATAAAGGCTAAAAAATGGCAAGGAAGAAAGGGAAATCGACGGATGGAAAGAAGTATATGCGGAATGTTCAAAAAAATAACATATTAAAATTTCATCAAAAGGACTTATATGAGAGCAGATAAAATGACGAAGCGATATTTTGTTGAAAAAAATTATGGTCGGAAGGTTGGACCAAAAGGCGTTAAACTGTAAGAACTAAAAAATGCTCAGAAGGAAGGGCAAACGACGGATGAAAGAAAGTATATACAGAAAGCCCAAAAGGGTAGCATATTAAAATTCCAATAGAAGGACGAAAAAGGAAAAAATTATTTCCAGAAGGGTGGACCAAATGACGGGCAAATGTAAGGGCTAAAAGAGAAGGGCAAACGAGTAGGATATTGAAATTCCAATAGAAGGACGAAAATGAGTAGAAATAAAAGTACAGAGATATATTGTAAAGGAAAAAATGTATGGCGCGAAGAATGGGCCTAATGTAAGGGCTAAAACTACTCGAAGAAGTGGTCAAATAAAAAAGGACAGGAATTTAATATTATGCTCGAAAATAAGAACAAACGACAGCCAACTAAACGATATACAAAAAGCTTACAGAATAGTGTTTAACATTTTAAGGGAAGGACGGATATAAGCAGAGAGGTGCCTGAATTAACGTCTAGTTACAACGCTCATCTGGGATCTTAGCTTTAAGAAGATAACTACTGTGATATTTAATTTTTATAATTTTACAATTTTATTTAAATATTTTGTGTTTTTTGTCGGGATGTTCTTTTCCGGTTAAAGCACCGATTAGATGAATTTAAATTTAAAATTGTAGAAGATTATATATTCTAATAAATTTCATCCCTGAATTGAAAATAATGAAATAATAATCTTTTATTAGCATTTTGCTTATGTCCTTGAAAGTCTGATTAGAAGTTATATCTAGAAAAACAACAAAATTCAATTTAAAAATTTAGTCGATACGAGTACTAAAATTAAATTTATAACAAAATAATTATGGTTAAAAGCATAGGCAAAAAAGCAGTCAGATGTAAGGACTACAGATCAGTTGGAAAGGAGGAGGCGTATAAATAACTGAAAAGAAAATGTAGGGTGATTAATTTTGAGATTCCCTACTTTTTTAAAGAAAAAAACATAGAAAATTTAAATTGAATGGGAATTGTTTACTATCATTTGAAATAACATTCTTTTGCATTTATTTTTTGGAGATTATGTCTATCGAATGTTGGCCGCGGCTACGTCTCTGATGGTCCATGCGTTGAGTCCAATTTTCGATGACTCGTTCGAGCATTTCGACACGCGCAACGTTGGCTTCCAAAACCTGAATCGTAACTGATTTGTCAACATTTATTTTGGACATTACGTAGCCCGAAAGATAAAAGTCTAACGGTGTGATATCACAGTCGAAAACATGGACAATAATGTAAGTACTAAAATACGTTTAGATGGTCATACGGAAACTCCGCAGAAGAAGTTTAAACAAAAAACGGATACATTAAGTAAGTTAATGACAGAGTAACGTAGAAAAAAAGAAAGGATAGACTTGAAGATCCTCAGATGTTAGGAATAAAAAACGATAATAAAGCAGTGGTTCTTAATCAATTTTCATAACTATAACTTTTAAAGTAGGTAACAT
Organism: Hydrotaea diabolus; assembly: GCA_963513945.1. Classification (NCBI taxonomy): domain Eukaryota; kingdom Metazoa; phylum Arthropoda; class Insecta; order Diptera; family Muscidae; genus Hydrotaea; species Hydrotaea diabolus. The sequence goes on from OY740718.1 coordinate 8,377,336, forward strand.
TATTAAGTTTTGTCAAAAGGACGTTGTAGAAATGAACTCAAGGATTATTTTGATTTGCTTGATATTAAAAATCGGGTATATTTTAGAAATCAGTCTAAAATTGACTACTTTTCATATATTGCTATGGTAAAGAAATGTACTTTTAAAAACTGAAAAATTGTAATTTTGGGTTTTCGGCTTTGTCAAAATGTTTCTCAAACATTTAAAGAGCTATTGCACTCAATGTTCATTTTATTATAAAGTGTGGTTTTATATTTTTTTTCTGACGTCCACATCTTGTTTGTATAAAATATAATTTGGTTGTAATAATTATTCTAAAAAATATCAATTTTGATATTTGTGAGTTGTATTTTCGTGGGCAATTGTGTGAAGAAAACTTGAAAAGTAAGGTTTACAACAGTAGTTCTCATTCGTTTGTGGAGAGCTTGGCCTTATAGAGTTCGGTTTTACTTTCAACAATTGCAGCAAGGCTTTCTGAAGAGGGTTGTCACGGACCCGAAATCATGATAAAAGTAGTGTGCAGCCACGAAAATCAATGTCACTTTGCCATTTTGTTAAAAACTTGTATTCTATTTAAATATAGAAGCAAGAGGTCTTGAGCCGGTTTAATCCCTGTTCAATGTGTAAAAGCAACAGACCGAAATAAAACAAACGAGCTAAAAATTTTGAAAAATAATATGTGACAGCGCATGGAGAACCAAGGGTAAAAAAATCAATTATCATTTTTTTCTTCTTTTTTTGATGTTGACAACATCTTAGCATCGAATGAGACCGATCCCATGCCCCAAAAGTGTTCCCTCCCAGAGATATGCGCGTTTTATGAAAGTGAAGTCGACGATTCTAAGCGCAAATAGAAGGGATCTTTAAAATGGCTCTCCTGAACAAAACTGGTTTTTAACCTTAGACATATGACTTTAGATTTTCCTTTATAAGCTTTTAAAAGATGCGAATTAGTTCCCCATTGTTTGTCGACAACTTTTACCCGCCTGAAATAGCACACTTGGAGAAAAGGGCACATTTAGTGAAAAAGTCACTTATTTCAGTTCTTAAACTCGAATTTCCTTTATATTTTTATAATATATTTAAAAACTAGGTACGTAGCTGAAAATATGAGCAAATTTTCTTTTCCCAATACTTAATTGTATCCAAATGCTTAAATTGATCTTAGTTTATATGCCGGTGCTATATCCCAAAATCCGTGGGACAAATTGATCTGTAGTGCATAATAAAACTGCAAATTGGCAAACTACTTTCTTTACTTCCTCAACAGGAACAAACTGAAAACTTCGCTAAAAACAGATAATCCGAATCATTGACCTGAACCTACTATTTAATGCCTTCTCCAAAAGGTTATTACATTTAACAGATACGTTTTTTCACGACTTCACTAGTTTAAAACCATTATAGATGTCTGTTCTTTGTACTCTTAAGGCGGTGTTAAAAACTGTTCTATCCACTAGAAGACGAAACAGAGGTTTATCTACTATTTAATGACATCTCCGAAATACAATTGCATTTCAGAGTTACGCTTTTACAAGACTAAGAGCTTGATCTGTTACAAGTAAAGCCGCCGCCATTTACAAGTTAGAAAACTCGCCGCTGAAAACCTTGTCGATGTTCTTCCAGGAGCGTTATTAAAAACTGCTTTATTGACTAGAAGATGATACATAGGTTATAAATATAAAAGTTCCTGCTCGGGCGCCAAAAGAATTTAAAAGGACTAACAGAAAATAAAATTGTTGAAAAGACTATAGCGTAGGCAGAAAGATTGAAGATATGATATTTACCACCTAGGAAAAATGAGTACAAATATACAGGAACTTGAAATTCTTCAGACGAGCAAGCTTGATAAAAAGCAAATCCCTCAACTGAAAACGACTCTTAGCAATGGTTTTATAATGGTAGACTTTTGGGTCCCCGTTTTATGAAATACATGTTCGTTAGCCAACCAGTAGTTATTTTAATTTAGGTCTAAAAAATGTCCTGTCAGTGAGTATAAAAATTATATCGTGCATAGCTCACTGATTTTAGAGAAGTTTCCTTCGTTCCTTATTGGAATGTTGTGAGAAGTTTAGTTACGAGTAAGTATTTCTAGGGGTCGTTATTGCGCTTAAGAGTTAATCTTCCCGCTTAACGATTGCTTTTAGCAAATGGAGTACAAAAACAAGATTTTCAGATTGGTTTATCTTCAAATTGTTTAGGCAATGCAAGACTTGAAACGAATGATTGAATTAAATGGATGGACTAAAACGTGTCCGAAGTCCAATCTTTGGAAAACCATTTCTTCATTCATCTCTTAGCTCTTAATTTTTTCGTTTGACCCTTAACCTTATCATGTGTCGTTTTTTTTATTGGTCCAATCGGTCATTACTTTCTATCAAGAATATGAAAAACTGATAGGAGCCGTTTACAATCAAGTTTAAATTTTTGAGTTAAAATGACTTTTAGCTTTTGGCAGCTCGTTGATTTTTCGAGTTGGCTGTTCACATGAGCAACCAACATTTTTGATTTAAAAATTATAAGTTAATATTATAAATAAAGAATCTTTCTCAGAAACACAACCAAGGTTTTCAATTTAAAATAAAATTTAAATTTTTTTTAAACTCCCCTGGTTCGGCCCCCAAAAATCTTTATTTTAATATTTATCCTAAAAATTGTAGTTGCCAGTTACTTGTCTTTTAGTTTTTACATCCTTTCTTTCTCGGTTTGTCGTTCTAACCATTTATTGCGTCCGCCTAGCCATACATTCATCCTTCCCATTAGGTACTATCTAACCAGCAGATTGTATTTTGCCCCCTTATTTCTATAACCATCTTTCATAATCCTTTCTTCAACTTTGTTTCCATTCGGCTTCCGACAACATCTTCTGTCCATCCCCTAAACACTCCACTGGCCAAACGGCATTGTGTTCATCTTCAGTTGGGATAGCTTGCAAATCATTGCTTTAGAAATAACCATAACACTTCAATGGCGCTTACACACTTTAAGAGTTTGGATATGTGAAGAAAGAGTCACTGCATTTCTAAGCGCTGACAAATAGCTTTTGAAAACACACACCAAAACGTTCACACTCAGGTTGCGCAAGAGTAATTTTCGGTTGTAAAGAGTTTTTGTAAATATCCCAACACAACAACAAAAAAGTGAAAGGAAGCCAACTTCCTGTTGAACATACCGAAAACAAAGACCCCACCACCAGCAGCAGCAGCACCATCATCTACCATCTGTAGTTTATGGTGCACATTCTCGGCGTTCATCGCTGGCAAAAAGGCAATGAGTTGTCTTTGGGACAAGTTTTGCTGGGGCAATAGGTAGGCAAGGACGGGTCTGTCTGTCGATTTTCTGTTTTGGTTTCTGCAATTATTTGCAGTTTTTTCAATTGCTGCCCAGAGATGAATCAGTGGGTAATGGTCGAAATAAAAAACTAATAAAAAAATATGTATGGCCAAAACAAAATTGAAAACGTAACGGTCAATTTCAAGTTGTACGCTAGACACGGTCGGTTTACATTACATAAGTGAAAAACTGATAAGTTGCAGCTGATGGTGTTGTCGATGCCCATGTTGCTGTCTTCGATTTTCCTCTGGTCGCCCGGTCTTGTGCAGTAAGGTTCGTCCGGTCCAGATGGTTCACTGCACTCGCCCCGCATGGAATTTTCATTTCAATTCACACCACCAGTTCCAGCCAGTCGAATGCCATAGTCACGCTGAAACCCAAAAATTGTTTGCAACAATTGACACAAATTTGTAACTGTGCGAGCAAGCCGAAAAGAAGCAGAAACGACGACGCACAGATAGCTAGATAACTGCTGCTAAAAACAGCCAAACTCAATTACTAGGTTAATCAAGCAACCAGCCTCCTAAAATACTGGTACCACACACAAAACCGAAATAAAACAAGAAACGAAAGTTACTCAGAGACAATGTTGTAGAGAAACACACTTAAGACAGTGGAACCACATGAGTTATGATAGAAAGATTTGTGTTACATTTTAATAAAACGTTGTTTTTTGTAAAGGGTTCTGATCGGGCGCCACTAGCCTTAAACTAATCAAAGTTGTATTGAACACACACTTAAGACAGTAGATTCAAATGAATTTTAATAAAAGATTTGTGCTAAATTTAAATAAAACGTTTTTAAATAAAGATCTCTGCTCGGGCGCCACTAGCCTTAAACTTATCAATGTTGTATCGAAACACACTAAGGCAGTGGAACCAAATGAGTTTTGATAAAAAGATGTGTCTTAAATTTAAATAAAACGTTGTTTTAAAATTAAGGGCTCTGCTCGGGCGACACTAGCCTTACTCTAATCAAAGTTGTGTCGAAACACAGTTAAGACAGTAGAATCAAATGAATTTTGATAAAAAGATTTGTGTTAAATTTTAATAAAACGTTGTTTTTAAATTAAGGGCTCTGCTCGGGCGCCACTAACCCTAAACTTATCACTGTTGTATCGAAACACACTTAAGGCAGTGGAACCAAATGAGTTTTGATCATTTAAATTGTGTGAAATTTAAATTTAAACGTTGTTTTTAAATAAAAGCCTCTGCTCGGGCGCCACTAGTCTTAATGTAAAGACTCTGTTCAGGCGACGCTTTGTAAGTCATAAAGCCATCATCTTAGTAACTTTTACTAGGTAGAGGACAAGTGGATACGGTATAGAAGAAGTAGCATGAGCTCTTAGATATCAAGCTAGAGTAGAATGTGTGTTTACGTATCTTTAAAACATAAATTTCATTCCTTTAAAGTTCCTGCTCGCGCGCCACTTTGACTATGCCCCTGTCATCTTAGCCAATCTTCTCTTAAGACAGGTAGTTACATAACTTCGGAAAACTTTAAACCATAGCACACCTTTAAAGTATGTTTTAGTCTTGAAATAAAACTCAATCCATTGCTGAGAAAGGCCACCTGGTTAGATTTCAAAAACTGATGATTCAGTAGATTTTCTTAGCAGGGCGAAGCGTGCCAAAAAGAGCAGAGACCGAAGATAACTCTCAGATCTTAGTCATCGGAAGATGTTTCAGTAAATGGAATCGGCAGTTGATCATTCTCGGAAGCGTGATAAGAGAGTTCAGATGAAATATGGAAGCTGGGGATTACCCTCATATTCTAGTCATTCTACCGAACCCAAAACTACGATTACTCTACATATCCTAGTTCTCCGCAGACGATTTAATAAATGAATTTAGCTGATTGTCATTCTCCTAATGTTGATACCGGTAATTTATAAATATGAGTCTCTGCTCGGGCGCCACTAGCCTTACCTATACACTCTGTACAGTCGACGCTTTGTAAGTCAACGAGCCATCATCTTAGTCACTGTTGCTAGGTAGAGGACAAGTGGATACGGTATAGAAGATGTGTACGTCTTGTTTTCGACTAAATCTTCTACCTTAAAAGCGAAGATAATCTACTGAGACTAAGGATTTTCCGCAGATTAAGTCCTGCGCATTTTATTTATTTTTTGTTTTTATAGGAACGTACTACGAAAGAGTAAATGAACTAGCGGGGCCGAGAATTAATTCTAGGCGTTTTCATAAAATAAATCAGCTGACCTCGAACAACCCACAGATTCTAATCCTCCTCAAATGCTTCAATTAATTGGCATAACATCCTTTATTCGTATCGGAAAGATCTGGTAAAGAGAACATTGACTAGAGGAAAGGAGAATAACTTTCAGGTGGTTTTATAAAATTTCTCAGCTGACCTCGAACTACCACGATCCAGAGGATTTCCAAAAGATTTTAGTCCTCCGCGGGTCTTTAAATTAATTGAGTCAGCACTTTTTTCTTTGTATCGGGGGTACTGGTAAGGGTAGATGATTTAGCGAGCCGAAGGATTACTTCCAGGTATTTTTAAAAAATAACTCAGCTGACTTAAAACAGATAATCTATTGAAAATGAGGTCTACCCTACAGGCCCAAAACATCCGTAGGTGTTTCAATAAAATATCTTATAGTATTCAGGCCACCGGACTTTCTAACAAGTTGAAGAGAGAACAGACAAGTCAGAATGTGGATTATTTGCCACGTTATTAAGCTTTGCATTTTTCCACGAAATTGGACCCGGTCAAGAACATCTTAGGTTTTTAGAAGCCGCGGTAGTTAACAAATAAACCAAAATAATCAGGGCTGTCATAGAAACCAATGCTGTCACTACTGGTTTGGAAAACGATAAGCAAAAATGCTTTGGTGTCATGAAAACCAATGTTATCGGTTTTCGAACATTGGTTTTATTGACATTCGAAATTGACAAAACCAACTTGGTTTCATGGCACCAAATGAAACCGACATTGGTTTGCAAAAACGACAATTAGCAAAACCGACATGGTTTATATGTATGCCAGCTGCGAAGGTTAAGAATTCCCGCGTCCTTGTCTAAGTCATTCTCAGTTCCCTCATTTCCCGTATGGTTTTCAATAAAAATCTAAATGCGATATTTTGCAGGCCACCGACATTCTAGGGTATTTAATGAGTAGTAGGTAGGAATTTAAAGATTTATACTTAGGCATATATCCTAACACCTTACAACTGCTCAATACCGCAACGCTATCCTCTAGATGGCGCTGAATGACCCTTAATTCATACATTTATTCTCCTGTCGAAATTACAAGCTACTGCACAGAAGATTTCCTATTATTAATAGATAATCCCAGCTAGAGACTGGCACTTATGTAAATTCTGGTGAAAAGAAAAAATGCTGTTGCTGAGGTTTTAGTGAATCGAGTATTTCTTACACAACTTCTTATGTGAGCTTGACTGCCACACCGCCTGCGGTGAAACAAAAACGCTTTGGTCTGCCACAAAACGAGTTGTCAGTAGACAAAAGGAAAACTAATTGGGTCTTATTTGTTGTGAGTCACACCAAATCATTCTTCATGGCATACAAAGTAATATTACAAAAAATAATATCAACATCAATTTGTAAAGTGAGAAATTTGTTTTACATAAAATTCAAATACACAATAATGAAATTATGTTTGTTGTTTCAATGAATAGTTTAAGATTGTGTTTTCGTGCACGTGCCTCGCCAAACGAATATTTCACTTTTTGTTTTCTAAAACTACTGCCTTGAATGTCAAGGTTTGGATCTTTCATAGGAAACAATGAAAACATTTAAAACAATTGTATTATTAGAGCCTACGCAAAAGAAATCATGCATACATATCTTCTTATTTATTAGTGTTCAAGGTATTTCGATGCTCCCGACAACACCGCGGCACAAAGCTTATAGAAGACCTCAAAATAAGCACTTCAGAAAATCAATTTTATTATGTAAAACGATCCAGCTCATATTCTTATGTTGCTTTCCAAAGAAGGTCTAATATTTGTCCTTGTTACTAACCTTATACTCATTTCATATTGTGTTACGAGTATTCTAAAGGTTTTTACTGCTTTACACGCATACTAGATTACCATTTTTTGCACCATTTTCTGAAGCCAGAATATCATGGATCTCCTTAAGAAGGACTTGTCGAGATCTTCATTTTATCTCCACCTATTTTAATGATTGTTTTTTTTAAGTCTATACTATCTGTAAGATTTTTTCAAAGGATCTTTCTCTAGAGAACTGCCATCAATGCTTTTGCAAATACCCCCAATGCCTAAATCTCTGTAGTTTCCCGTTTGCTTAGCCCAATGTAGCATCTATTTGTGAGCATCATCCTTCTTTTATTTTCACATCGGAACACTGCCAACAATGCTTTCGCAAGTATCCATTAATGGGTACAATTATATTTATCGCGTTATATAGACCTAAATTTCTGCAGTTTTCTTGTTTGTTCAGCCCAAAGTAGCATCTATTTGTCAGCCACTACCTCGGCAAATGTCTACTACCATTTCAACCATTTCAAGCTGCTGCGGAAGACGTTTTAGTATAAAAATTACATCGCACACTGCTTAATAATTTGAAAAAGTTCCCCAATTGTTCCTTAGAGGTTGTTAAGGCCCTAGAGGAAGTCAATGTCTAAAATTATTCTGAAGAAGACTAAATTTTTTGTGTTCATTTTATTAAAATTTGTATTGCTTCCAAGCTGGAAAATCATCATTATTACCGGAGAAATCTTGCATGTTAATCTTTGCCTAATTACTGACCTGAAAGATAGGATTTGATAGTTTACAAGTGTTAATGTACTTTAAAGTAAATCATTCTTGCCAAACAAATTCGTACAAGTACAAAGAATGCCAAAAGTAATGGCCAATTTATATTAAATTAAATCGATTAAATCAATTTTTTATAGAACCAGGTAAATACAAGTCAATTGTCCTGGAAACTTTTTATTTTGTAGAAAAAATTCGAGTTTTAGAAAATTTGGATAGTACAAACACGCTTATAATGATTTAGAAATTATTATCCATCTGCCAAACGTTGTCGTGATTAAAGAAGTCTAAACAATCATGTACAAATTTTGAACGCCAGCCTTTTTTCATTCTATGGACTTTTTTTTTAATATTACCTATACACAGAGAACAGATTCGTTATCATAGCCGACATTTTTTTCCAACCTTATAAATGTTGTTGCGTACTTGACCTAGCCCAACTTCATAGAAAAATGCTGATGTTAAGAATGAAAATATAATCCCCATTCTAGCTTGTCTATTTTCTCTTAAACTCCTTAGAAAGCCCAAGGGCCTGGATATTATTGTAAGATATTTAGATATTTTATTGAAACACCTACGGTAGTTTTGGGCCTGTAGGATAGACCTTATTTTAAATAGATTATCTGTTTTAGGTCAGCTAAGTTATTTTATAAAAATACCTGGAAGTAATCCTCCATCCCGCTGGTTCATCAACTCTTTTACAGTATGTTCCGATACAAACAAAAAATACTGACCCCGATTATTGAAACATCAGCGAAAGACTAGAATCTGTGGTTATTCCTCTGCCTGAGTAGTAGAGTGGTCCGCAGAGATATTTTATTAAAACCCCTAAAAGTAATCCTCCGTCCCGCTAGTTCATGTACTCTTTCCCAGAAAGTTCCCAAACGAATAAAGGATGCTGGACCAAAATGTATTGAAAATTTTGTGAAGGACTAAAATCTGTGGGTAATCCTCAGTCTCAGTAGTTTGAGGTCAGCTAAATTTTTTTTATGAAAACACCTGGAACTAATCTTGCGTCTCGCTAGTTCATCTTCTCTTTTCCAAAAAGTTCTGATATAAAAAAAGTTCTTGGTCAGTTGTTTAAATCATCAGCGAAGGACTAGAATCTGCGGATAATCCTCATTGTCAGTAGTTCGAGGACAGCAGAGTCATCTGGAAGTAATCCTCGGTCACGCTAGTTCATCTACTCTTTCCCAGACTGTTCTGATATTAAAAAAAAGGCCTGGACAGTTTCTATAAACCATCGCGAAGGACTTAAATCTGTGGAGAATGCTCTGCCTGAGTATTTCGAGGTCAGCAGAGATATTTTATGAAAACATATCGCACCGCTAGTTTATGTACTCTTTCCCCGAACGTTCCAATACAAATAAAGGAAAGAAAACACTTGAGCAGGACTAGAATATGTGGGTAATCCTCAGTCTCGATAGTTCGGGGTCAACTACGTGGGTAATCCTCATACTCAGTAGTTCATCTTATTTTTCCCAGATCGTTCTGTTATAAAAAACAGTTCTGGGTCAGTTTTTTAAAACATCAGCGAAGGACTAGCATCTGTGGGTAATACTCCTAAGTGTATGAATTAATAAATTAATTATATATTTTTTTATTTTATTGCAATTAATTGTTTTTTTTTATTTGTCAGCTTTTGACGAATTCGCCCATGAACCCTCTTTGTGTTCAGTTATCTTTGGTGTGTACAAAGAGAAACAAGGTTGCCATACTACTAACAATTTTGTTCAATGTTGCCAGATTGCTAGATATTTTTACCATTTACTTCGATATAAAATGGATAAAAGAAGGAAGTTATTAGAAAAATTGTTCATGTACTACCAACCAGGGATATTTTGGTGCTTTTTTTGATACTTTTTCACTTGGAAAAATACCGTGGTAACCCCGCAATTCATTAGGTACCTTTTTCATTATCCCAAAAAAAGTGAAAGTGAATACAAAAATTCATTAAATTGAGTTGAAAAAGAAAGCACGCAAAAGGTGGCAAAGCTTTTTCAAAAGATGAATCAATATGGTCGAGCTTCGGTAGGTTTGGCTTAAGTCAATCATAACGCCCCATTCTAAATGGAAGAGACATTTGCATGGGTGCATCATACATATGGCCGATATGATCCAAGGTACCATGAAATGTTTTTACCGACAGAACACAAATCGGAAAGAACCTTTGTGCAGGGCTGGAATGTAATACGTGGCTTTTTTAGCTGCAGATTTTATCATCCCTGCTACCAACAAAATAAACAATTGACAACAGCTGATTTGATAACAGCCGCTGATTGTGAGTACCGCGGTTGTTTGTGATAAATTGTGATGGTGTTGCCAGATTGTAATACCTAAATGCAGTTTGATTTTGTGCATTTACGCCAGAGTTAGTGCAGTTTGGGAGAAAGTAATAAACGAGTTAATTTGCATTAAGTCTGCTAATGCACATTAACGCTGTCGTCTGTCTAGGCTAAAAGCTAGTTACCTCAAAAGAACAAGGCTATTATCATGGCTATCATCTTTTAATAATTCTAATAGAATTTCCAGCATTTTGTTATTGCGACATAAAATGTTTTCTTCTTTCTGAATTTTTGCAATTCCGCTTAAAGTTACGCGTTTTCTTCTTTCCGAATTTTTGCAATTCCGCTTAAAGTTACGCGAAATATCACCGCACTTGTAAACTTAGGGCCTACTGTGCGGCTACAGAATTCGAATGTGCCAACAATGATTGAAATTAGAAGGGGGAGGGGGCAAATTGTTGAAATTAAATGGAATCTGGGCCAACTTTGATAATAAATTAAGTAATTAATCAAAAACAAAGAAAAAAACCCACAAACAAAAAGACAATTGTAACAATTGCACAGACAATTGTCGGACGTCGGCGGCATCATGAACTCTGGCTTATTACAGCAAAAGATCAAGCCCACAAATACAAGCAAAGAGATCTGAGGCAGTAACTTATTGTACCACATGCTTAAGCAGTCATAAAACCAAGTGAAATTAAACCTTCGAATCGAAATGACATGCCACACACGTTGGCTGGTACGAGTATAGGAGGAAGCTTAGCAAACTAATGGCGGAGAGTTATAACATCTCATCCATCAATTGAATTGTTATATAAGTTTTATGTTTTCTTTTTTAATACATTTTTTTATTTTATTTTTGGCAATAAATTGACAATAAACACTACATGTTTGTTATGTTTGATCATTTCGTTTAGCCGAGGACGGACACCGCGACTTCCAATTCTGGGTAGCAAATGCAAAAAATTCCAGTTTCATCTCCATGGCCATAAAAGGTCAGCAAATGTACAGGTAAGTTAGTACAAGTGTACATGAAATTGTATTTTGTTGGGAAACAACAACGAAAAACATTGATAATGGCATTTTCGGAAACATTGCAATAATTCCCCGATCCGAATCAATCCAAAATCAATTAATCAATAATTTATAAGTTATCTAAAACAATGTTGTTGTACGAGTATAAATACATAATTATAATTGTTTTTTTCTTCTTCTCCATCGTTATGGCACAGACTCAATTACCCATTGAGGGTTCGTCAATGGCATCATACTTGCACATCATGGAATGGCAAAACGGGTGAATGGCAGGTCTGGCTAAAGGCAGAACGTATTGGGCGAGGTTTTCACAATTCCGTAAGTGTTGGAGTTTTTTTTTATTTATTTTTGGTGTGGTTTTAATTATTATTAACAATAATAATAATAATATAAGCAAGAGCAAACAGATAAAAAGAAACAAAACACAGCCTGGGTAAATCATTTAAAATCTTGTTGGCCGACAAACAAATGCATGATGTCTGGTTTATATCCACCAGCGTATGTTCATGATGGATGTGAACCAAATCAAAGTGTTTAAAAAAAACCGAAACCTTTCACCAGGTTTACGATTGCCAAATGCTAATAAGCATCTGGCGGGTCGGTAATTATGGTTTAACTTAAGATTAGAGGTATGTTTTTTAGTACTTAAACGTATGTGTAGTTGAAAGACAAGACCACGTTAGGTACAATTTAATTATACGCTTTGTCATAGACAGACTCAAATATAATAACTCAAATTCTCTTTCAATAATTTGGTAGTAGAGGTTTGAAAAAAATTAAAGTGATCAATTCCTTGAAATCCCATAAGTCAAATTCGTCATGCCTCAGGGCTAACGGCCCAAAAAGATTTTAATTTAATCTTTTATATAGTATATAGTACTTGAGCATAACTTGAATGACGTACGTTTGGTGTTCCAACAAGGATGTCTTCACAGTGAGCAATTTTTAGTTCGGAAGTCGGCTCTTCCATATTCCCCTTACCTATAGAGGTAATTTTTTAAAATTTCTCCGGCAGTAGGCTATAACGCGTACAAAGCCGCTATTAAAATATTACGGAATTCACAATTAATGAGAATTTTTGTTTATTAGACACGTTCTAATCGTGGGTTCTAATATTTAATCTAATCTGTATATTAGGGAAAAGTCGCTTAGAAATAGATTCGAACTACTAACATTTTTTTGGATTATAAGACGGACTGTTGCAATCACTAAATGTTAATAATATTGATTTTAAATTTTATCTAAAACCACATATACGATCGACTTTATTTTCATTGGACTTCGGCTGTCAATTTCTTTACAAATTGTTATAGATTTTGAGTCGAAATCCAATAAACATGGATTTCAATTGTATATTCGAATAAGGCATAATAATAACATTGTTTTTCAAAATTTATTGAGCCCAAAACCCGCTACTAAGTTTCCTTCACGGAAAATTTTCATGAACGATACAGTGTAAGTCGTTTCGATCGTTAAAACTATTCAAAAACTAAATTCAATGCGAGTTTGTTGTCTATTGACCACGCACATCTTTCACAACAAGGTTTAAGATTCTATTTAATATTTAAAACATAACATGGTAATTATTTCAATGCAGACCTTAAACTATTATACATTTTTTTATAATTTGGGTTTCAGCTACATGCTTCTGTGGAAGTGTTTCTTTTTTTCAAAAATTAACTTGGGAGAACAGTGCTTGCTCTAAGCACATTAGCACACTTTCTCAACAAATTAAAAGTGGTTCAAATTTCGAATTTCAAATCAAAATTCAAAGAAGTAGTAGAGGAGGGCGATCTAGTTTAGCGAAATTGCCAGCTAAGTCTACAAACTCTTCAAAAAACTAGAAAAGGTATACACTATAGCTTACCAAAACGTAAGAGGTTTAAAAACTAAATTGAGTCGCTTATTTGTTGATAGCTATAACTTTGATTTTGATATTGTTGTTTTTTCTGAGACATGGTTAAAAACTGCTATTTTGAACTTTGAGGTTCTGTGTAATAATTATACAATTTATAGAAAAAATAGAACAGAGAAAATCGGTGGTGGTGTCTTAATTGCGGTTTCCTGCTGTCTACCTTCTGAGCGTATTTTTTCTGATGAATTTAACAATTTGGAATTTATTGCAGTTTGTGTTGCATTGGGATCTAAAAAAACTTTTTATTACCTGTTCCTACATTCCTCCTTCGACCGATTTTAATGTTTATAATGAACATTCGACTGCCGTTGGAAAAATAATTACAAGTATAAATGAGTCTCATATTATCCTAACATTGGGAGACTTATCTTCTCTATCATGGCATATGTTGCCTGATTCAGAAGCACTTACATCTCTTATTAACAGCGATTGGACCACTGATGTTGCTGGCCTATTGGCAAAAATGAATTTGTCTCAGATTAATAATATTCTTAACCAGAATGGAAGGATTCTTCTTGATTTGATTTTGACCAATGAAATACGTTCATTTCAAGTTATGAGAATGCATCCAATTTCTACTCCGGAGGACAAACACCTCCCGACTATAGGTATTTCATTTTCAGTTACATTACCTTACCAATCACCATCTCCTAGTCCTGCTGGTGATTTTTCTAGATTTTGCTTCAAACGTTGTGATTTTCATAGACTTAATTCCCTTTTATTATCTGTTGATTGAAATGCTAACTGCTGTTGTAGTCCTATTGCGGAATTTGATTTTGCTGTTAAGAAATTGTATGACATACTAAATGAATTTGTATCTAAAACAGTGCCTATGGAACCCATTGTTGTAGAAAAAACTATGCCTTGAACTTCCATGGAGTTATTTAGATTAAAAAACATAAAGAGTAAATCATTTAAAAGATTCAAAAGAACAGGACTAACTGCTGATTATGGTAGATATTCCATAGCGAGACAACGGTACAATATCGAGGCTCGTCGATGCTATAGGTCGTACTTGACAAGAGTTAAGGACAATTTTAAAAAAGACCCTAAATCATTTTATCGATTTGATAATTTAAAACGTCGAACATCTTCTAAGCCATCGATAATAAGATTTAATGCTGTTGAGTTCTCAAGCGATCAGTCTATTGCAAACTATTTTAATTTATCAAAGAGCAACATAATAAGCTTTTAAGGCCAAAAATATCTCAATACTATCCGTCTAAGAAAACATTTTTCTTATCAAGCTAAATGTCTATTTGGCTTAAGGTTCAAGTATAAAAGTATATCGAGTATTTTCCAAGAGGGCCGGGAAAAGACTTCATATTATCGAGAAATTCAAATTAACTAGAGTCAAATTATTATTACAAAAAATAAAATTTTCTATAAAAAGCCGTCTTTTTTCTAAATGGAAAATAAGTTAATTTCGTTTGTGTATTTAAAAAACGAAAACTGTTTTTAAATTTTCACACGGAGATGAAAATGTTCTCCTAAAGTTGAAAAATGGGTCAAAAACTTCTTCTTTTTAAAAAAAATAGACACAATCTGTGAGTGAAAAAGTTTTACTTTTTGCTTTGATTTTCTAAGATCCTAAAAAATGCTAATTATTTTTGAATAAAAAAAACCTATCTCTTAGTGACAATAAAAGTATTTTCTTAAAAAGAAGCCTGATCGATCCATTTTGGTCTTCGTAGATCCTAAAAAAATAAAAAAACAATAAATTATTTGCATAAAGTGCAAGTGGAACAAAATTGAATTTTTCACCCCTTTTTGTGTTCTAGAAAACAAAAATTACATGTCTTTTTAAATTTTCATACGAAGATTAAGCCTCATCTATAAGTTAAAAAATTGGTGGAAAATTTATTCTTTTAAATAAAAAAAATCCCTTTACCCTTCTTGCGTTTTTATGACCATAAATAGCTTATCAAATCTTTTTATTTTCTTTTAGTTAAAAAGAAGCGATTTTATTTTTATTTAAAGGTCTTCGTTGATCCAAAAATATATCAAAATTCAATATTTTTAAATTTTCATACGGAGATTCAACGTCATCTATAAGTTGAAAAATTCCTTCTTTTTAATACAAAAAAAAAAGATTCTGTCAATGGAAAAAATTTGCCCTTTTTTCTTGTTCGACCCTAAAAAGCTTATCAAATCTTTTTGTTCTCAAATAAAACATCTCTTAGTTAAAAAAGAAGTACTTTTTTTTTTTTTGAAAGAATGTTGATCTTGGTTTTCATAGATCCTAAAAAAGCCTATACTTCATTACTTGCATAAGGTGGAAATAGAGAAAGTCTATTATTTTAAAAGAAAAAAATCAGTTTCCGCATCTTATGTCAATAGGAAAGAAGATAAATTCTTTTTTGTTTTAAAAAACGAAATCAAGCTGTGTTTTAAAATTTAATACGGAGATTAAGCATCTTCTATTAGTTAACAAATGGGTGGAAAATTCCCCTATTTAATAAAAAAGAGCCCCCTTCTGTCAATGGAAAAAAATTGCTATCATTACAAGGTTTTTTAAGATCCTTAAAAGCTAAGGCTAATCTCTAATGTTTTCAAATGAAACACATTTTAGTATAACTGAAGTTATTTTTCTTTCAATGGCAAATAAATCTTTTCTTTCAACAGAAAAATGCCAATTACAAGATACATTTATTTTTCGATTGAAGGGAGTCTAATTTTTCTTTGGTATCTTCAGATCATCTTCAACTGGAGCAATGTGTTAACTCCATCTTTTAATAAAAAATAATCTTTTTTGTCCTTGATTTTTTCTTGGTTTGCTAAGATCCTAAGAATCTTATACAAATGGAACTAAACAGAAGCTTCATCTCGTAGTGTAAAAAAAAGTACCTTTCTCTCAAAGTTGAATAAATATTTTTTTCAGTAGAAAAAATTCCATACTCTAAAGGGGAGAATTCTACCTATTATTTTAGTTTAAAAGAAATCTGTTCTTTCAATAGAAGAGAGATAAATTGTTTTTTGGTAACTTAAGATCATCTTTCAGTTTGAAATAGGGAAAAATTCTTTTTTTAATAAAAAGGAAACACCTACTGGCAATGGAAAAAATGTTCCCTTTTTCGTGGTTTTCTAGGATCCTAAAAACTATTATATTCTCATTTCAAACAAAAGCCGCATCTCGTATGGAGAATAGAACTATATTTCGTTCATTGAAAAATAAATCTTTTTTCGTTCAATGAAAATTTAATCTTTTTTTGAGTGAAAAATTCTTCTTGTTAATAAAAAGTAACCCTCTTCTGTGAATGCATTTTTTCCCCATCATTTCTTGGTTTTCCAAGATCCTAATAAAAAAAATAAAATATGTTGAATCTTTTATAAATAAAGCAGAAGCTTTACCTTTTAGTAAAATAGCAAGATTTTTCTTTCAAGGGCAAATATATATTTTCTTTTAATAGAAAAAACCACTCTTCTTTCAATGAAAAGAAGTCTACCTCTTATTTTAGTTGAAAATAAATCTTTTCTTTCTCTGGTAACTTAAGATCATCAAGTGGAAAACGGGGAAAGGGTCCATCTTGTGTCAAAGGGAGAAATGTGCCTTCTTTTTAAGGTCTTCTAAGATCCTTAAAAGCTAATGCAAATCATATATGCTTTCAAATGGAACCGGAGCCTTATCTATTAAAGAAAAAAAGTTTTAATTTCCTTTGACTGTGAATACTTTTTCTTTCAACAGAAACCCATTTCTGCATTCAATAGAAATAAGTCGACCTTTTGTTTTACTTGAAAACTTATTTCTTGTTAACTTAAGGTCTGAAGACAAGATCTCTCAAACGAACTTTAATGTTATGATCTTCAAGTTGAAAAAGAAGTTTATTTTTCAATTAGACATAAACCTTATTTTTCTAGTAGAAAATAACCATTTTATGCTAGCGGAAAAATAACGACGATACCACTTGGATAGGATAGAAGAAATCTTTTATATTCTTACTCGTACTTTGAATTAAAAATAAAGCTCTGATTTGAACACAAAGCAACACTCTCCTTTCAATACAAAGCAACACTCTTCTTTCAATACAAAGCAACACTCTACTTTCAATAGAAAAAGTATATTCCAAACAAATGTTTAATATGAAAAAAATAGAGATTTTTTCTAGTACGAAATAAATTTCTAATCGATTTGATCTCCCATGGCTCTAAAAACTTAAAAAATCCTTTAATAGTTTCATGTGGAAAAATGTTACATATTTTAGTTAATCCTTTCTTTTTCTAAGATTCTAAAAAACTTTACATTTAAAAGGAAAAATAAGTATTTTCTTTGTTTTTTTTTTTTTTTTTTGGAAAAACTGAATTTTTTTAACACACATTTTTTTTTTTATTTTCCAGCTGGTGAATCATAAAATCCCTGCCAAAGGTAAACTCTTTTCCGGTGGCCCCTCAGTGACAGGCAAAATCACCGAAGGTCTACATTTCGAGGTAACCCTAATCCAAGTGTATCGTGTGGCCTTAAGTGCTGGCAAAGCCCATCGCGATCACAAACATCATCATGTGCATCACTTTGATCACGAGGGCCAAGAGGTGCAACTCACCACAAAAGCACCGGCAGTGGTAAGTTTATACCTAAGATCCCCTAACTACAACACCAATTAATATTTTTTTTAACTCTACCCTGCAGATTAATCGCCCTTTGCCTATGCACAGCCTGCTGGCTAATGGTCAAATACCCACTCGAGTACGCATCAACTTGGCCCAACCCACCACAAATCCTTCCAATGATGTCTCTGCCAGTGGCAATCCCTCCAACTTGGCCGCCGAACAAGCTTTGACCATACACACCAACTTCATCAATGGACAAATCAATGCCGGTTCTCGTTTGGTGGCCCAGCAATTGATAGGACTCAATCATAAAATGGGTCTGGCGCCACAAACCTCGCAGACGGTTAATCGCCAGCCCGTCTTTGATCCCAGCAATCCTGCCAAGGTGCAATTTGTGGATGAAACCGAGACACGCATACTCTTTAAACGTGATGCGAATACGCCTAAATCCGGCAAAGTCCTGCGCTCAGTTAAGACTGCCGACAAAAACCATCAGAAAAGAGGTCTGGTCTTTCTGGATGACGGCAGTATTGTAGACGATCCTTTGATTCAAGGCCCCGATCTACTCAAATACGATGGCTTGGCCGAATTCGGTGGCCAACAGTTCAAGGAGGAGCTGAGTGGTCTCATGAATGTCGAGGACGAAATCACGGAACATGATCGCGAACCGGCCGAAGAAGAGGTGAAAGCGGTTATGGCTTTGTGCGGATCCTGCGACGCTGAGCCTTTCCAGGGTGCCATAGTTTTTGCCTGGAAAGATGGCCGTGAGCATTTGGACAATGCCTTGAAGGGCTTTAGTGTGGGTAGATGTGGTAAATTCTAGACAAATTTCTTATTTTAGTTTTTAAGTCAATCTAAAAAGTAGTTAATCGGAGGATAGCGAGTAGTACAACAGTTGTATTGTGTTTTTAGCCACTAGTCAGGTTACAGAAATTCAAATCGATGCAAATTTAAAAAACAAAAAAAAATAGCAGACAAAAAACGAACAAATGACTCGGGGTTTAAATAATTACAACCATAAAATACAATGTAATATTAATATGTGTTTCTTTACAAATAAATACAAATATATATTTAATAATCTTAAATAAATTAACGATAATTCGAACAAACTCACCTTGGACTTGTGAATATGTTGATTTTTGTAATCCGAATCGAATTCCGGTTCGCTGAAGTAACTCTGAAATAGGGCCAAAGTAAATATTTGTTAATTTAAACAAGACTAGATCAGCGAGCAAAGTCTTTACCTGATCCTGATCCCAATGCGTGGGATTTGTCTGAGGCAGTGGCTGTGGTATGCCCGGTCCTCCGGGCAATATCTGTGGCGGTGCAGCCACTTCTGTGGACTCGAACAAACGCAACACCGAACGATCACGGATTTCCCTTAAATGCGAACGCACATCTTCCAGTTCGTAGAACATATCCTTGCTGGCATCGTGTATGTAGATCTTGACATTCGGACCCTCCAAATAGGCCATGGTCAGTTGGCGCGGAAACGAGCGCACAAACAGCGCTCGCACCGTGTCAATGGATGTGATCTCGTTGGGCAGCAAAGCTCTCTTCGTCTCCGAGCGATACTGCAAGAAAACCAAACCTAAAAGAAGGTGACCAACCCAAACAGTGCGTGTGAGAGATTGACAGCGTGAGAGATAGGGAGAAAGAATGGGGGGAAGAAAAAAAGAATGGCAAATGTACTCCATCAGACGTGTGTTTATCCCCAAGGTAGACAGGCTATGTGTGACACCATACCTAGAGGTCTTTCTAAGGTTTTCGAAGGTGTACGCACAACGGGTAACGAAGAACGTTGCTTACCGCCACGTCTAAACCCAGTACTGGCTGTCTCAACCTCGGACATTATGCCGGGATCATCATCGAACAGGGGCCCCTGATTGATAGGCGTATAGCCACGCGAGGGCTGCATCTGCAAAATGAACAAGAAACATAATCAGCTGATGGTTTTTAAAGAATTTTGATAAAATTCTAAAACTTACCTTTTTGCTTTTCTGCATGCGTGTGCTCATCTGCAAGAGAGAAAGGAGGTGGAATAAGAAAAAAATTTCAAATTTGTTTCAACAACAGTCGTCACAGTTTTTTTTTTAATTAATTAAAATACATGAAATAAAGTCAAATTATGAAATATTCAAAAGGTACCAGGTGACTGAGACCATATAAACCTGTTTGCTTGCCTGCTTGTTTCAAATCTCAAATTAATAGGAGCGGTTGAAGTAATTTAACAGAAAAGGCGGAAGAAAAGAATGTGTTGATCTAGATAATGAGCTCTGTTCGAAATTTCTTTTATATTGGAAGACCCACCCTTACTATTGATTTTATTGCAATTATTTCGTTTTGATTGTGTAACCATATTTTGGATAGGGAAAAAAGACCGCGGATCTTGTTTGATAAGAGGTTTGGTCAAAATATTTATACTTTTTATCGAGGCTGATTCTTTTTAACGAGTTCGATAATAATTTGCATTCGATACCGAGACCCCATAATCGACCATAGACAAGACAGAATAAAGATTTCTTAGAGATCGGAAAATTGACATACTTTTTTAGAGGATATAAGTTTTAGAAAGTGATTTTGGACATTCTGAAGACAGAATACTTTTCTATTATACAATTTTGTACTGTTCAATAGAAAAAAGTGTTGTGTTTTTGAAGGAAAAGATACCTTTTATCCAATTAAACGATACAGACACCCCAGGGGAAAACTCTTGATATACTAAGAAAGCTTTTCTTAAACCAAGGCCATTTTTCCACAAGAAAAACATTATATATCCCACAATAAAGATTTAAAACAACCCTTTTTTTTACCCTCCATCATAGAATAGAGGGTTAAAACTTGTTTTTTTTGCTGAAAGAGGTTCTTTTATCCAATTTAACGATATATACTCCATGGGGGAAATCTGGATATACTAAAGTAAAAAAGGCTTTTCTAAAATCAAGTCCTTTTTCTCCACAAGAAAAACATCATAGTTCCCATAAGAAAGATTTAAAACAACCCTTTTTGTACCCTCTGTCATAGGATAGAGGGTAAAAAGTTGCGTTTTTCGCAGATAAAGAGGGTATTTATCCAATTAAACAATTAATACCCAAGGGCAAAACTGTATATGTGACAGCGCATAGAGAAAGGGTCCATGGACCCTAGTGCCTAAAAGTCGTTCTTAAAAGTTCGGAGACATATGGGTATCCAGAATTATTAATTCAAATATGGACCTAAAGTAAGATTTGCACCGGCCCTAAGGGCTAAAAAATAGACCTCTTTGACTATAAACTTATGGGTATTAAAAACAATCAAATTTCGCCACAAATCCGAAAATCACATTAATTTAATGATTCTATAAAATTGAAGGGATCGACCAATAGTTCCCTAGGGAACCGAAAAATAGGTCCTTTTGAACATATGCATGTTAGTACTCAGGAACAGTAAAACTTTTTGAATTATCTGAATATGGCATATGCGATTTGGCTGAACTCTCGTCCTATGGGAGTAGTCTATGGAATCTAGGGTCCAAAATCTGTCCCGTAACGTTCGAAGACATAGGGGAATTCAGAAATAGTTCCGTTTATTGATATGGGTATTACTTACTTACTGAAATCTCACAACATTCCATTAAACAAGGGGGAACTTCGCAACATCCCTTTAAGGAACAAGGGGGAACTTCGCAACATTCCTTTAAAGAACAAGGGGGAACTTCTCTCCAATCTGTGAGCTGTGCCGGATACAACTTTGACCGGGACCTACTGTTTAACGACTGCTCCGAACGGCTAGTGCACTTTTTCATGGAATAGTTTTTACATGGCTTAGAGATAAATCTCTAACTCGTAAAGTCGCTAGCGTTTACGAGATGAAAATCCGCCGCTGAAAATTGTTAGATGTTCTTATACGGGGTGAGAACCTGGGGGTTACTGGTAATCGTGCAGATTCTACCGCACCACGGCGGTGGGGATCCTAATGTCATATTAATTTAAGGATGCGACTAGTTTTAAGTCATTGACCCATAAGTATAGTCTTAAGGGTGCCGAGAAATATGTCCTTCCGAAAATGGACATTTTCAAACTAAAGGGTATTTTTTTAGACGTGTGGTTTTCAATCTGGCCACACTTTTTTCGGAGTTGGTCTTTTTGACAGCTGTCACTTGATTTTTGCTCAGTTTGGTTTGTCATTTAGTAATGAATAGACTTACTCTGGAGCAACGTTTGCAAATCGTGATGAATGGGTTCAAAACGAGATGGCCACCGATCCCAATTTTTACAAGAAAATTTTGTTCAGCGATTAAGCTATCTTTTGGTTAAATGATTACGCTAATAACTAAAATTATCGCATTTGGAGTAATAAAAATCCTCAAACCATTGTTGAAACGCCGTTACATCCTCAAAAAGTCACTTTTGGGGTGCTCCAGGGAATCATTGGTCCATATTTCTTCAAAAATGAAGCCGGGATATAATGTTACAGTGAATGAGGAACGCTATAGGGCCCTGATTAATGACTTATTCGTGCCTGAATTAGAGGATGTTGACGGGGACGACCTTTGGTTCCTGCATGCCAAACAGCCAAGGAAACAATCAATTTATTGAAGAAAACTTTTGGTGAGTGCAATTTATCGCGTCCTGGGCCAAGATCGTGCGATTTAACACCGCTGGACTAATTTTTGTGGGGTTATGTGAATCGCATGTCTACACAGATAAGCCCGACACGATGGACGCCTTGGAAGAGAATATTTGGCATGTTGCAAAAAGTGGTCGAAAATTGGGGCTCTCGGCTGGAATTTATTCGAGCCAGCCGCGACGGCCACTTGACTGAAATCATTTTTTTCGCTTGTCTAAAATCACACCTATTAACTGCTTTTGACAAGTTTGCCAATAAAACCTCAACTCTTTGTTGTCATATGTTGTAACATATTTTCTCAATTTCGTTTAATGTTGCCAGATTAGCAAATTGTAAAATTTCTAGGTAACTAAGCTAGTAAGCCCAACCGAACATGGCAAAATTATCTCTAATAGTGACCCCCAATATTTTTTTTTCGAAATAAATTATAAATCACACCAAATATCTGCTTTTGACAAATTTGCCTCATGTTGTTTAATACTCGTCGTTGTCATATGTTGCCGTATTATGTTCAATTTTATTTAATGTTGCCTGATTAGTAAAATGCAAACTTTCTAGGTATCCAAGCTATTAAGCCCAAACAGACACGTCCAAATCTTCTCTATTAATGAACGCCCAATAGTTTTTTCGAAACAAATTTTAAATCACACCTATTACCTGCTTTTGAACAATTTGCCGATTGAACCTTAAGAAGAAAATCAACTTCGTTGTCATATGTTGCCATATTATGTTAAATTTTGTTTAATGTTGCCAGATTAGCATATTGCAATTTTTCTAGGTAACTAAGCTAGTAAGCTCAGAAACACGTAGCAAAATATATTATAAATATATTTTTACCGAAACAGCCAGCAAGCTTTAAAATTTTAATTTTAAGGCCAGCAGCTTTGACAAGACAGCAGTTTTAGATTTTCTTTAAAAAAAACAGCTGTTTTAGATTTTCTTTAAAAAAAACAGCTGTTTTAGATTTTCTTTAAAAAACAGCTGTTTTAGATTTTCTTTAAAAAAACAGCTGTTTTAGATTTTCTTTAAAAAAACAGCTGTTTCAGACTGCATTTTGATAACAGTTTTTCAATTATAGAAAACCATATTGTGGGTTCTAAATTTCTTGGGCACTTTCTAACACGTTTTAAATCCTTCCTTTAAACCCAAACGTTCATTCTTTTGTATAAATAATTTAGGGTTAGACTTGAACAGTTTTAATTCTGGTTCGAGACCTTTTTTGTTGTTTCTTTTTCAGAATCAACTAAAAAAAATAGGATACTCAAGAACTGAAAATTTCTCCTAAAAAAAGGCCGTTTAATGAATACCCCTACTGTGTGTGTTAGTTTTTACGATGACCACTACTACTTACCTCCAAATCCATGGCTTTTAGCGTCTGCTGATTCTGATTCTGTTGATTGACATAGGATAACATATCACCGCCTAAAGTGTGTCTGCGAGGGTCCTCTCTACGCATATTGCGTCTCCTATCTGTGACAGGACACCACAAACAGAAAAAACAAAAAGAAAATAAATTTACTTACAGTGTGCCACAAACAACAACTTAAGGCATTTAATACACCCGGGGCCCCCAGCTCCCGATTGGTGGGTGGACAGGGTGTGTAAACCAATATTTACCTTGTTCAGCGTTTTGCATATGACCGGATTTCACATCATTTTGCCAGTTTTCATCTAAGTGCACACAGCGTAAAGAGAGAAAGAGAGAGATAGTCCGGGTGTTTAAGGACATTAAATACGAACAGCAACGCCATCGTCGTTCCCAGTTCCAGCAGCATAAAGTAAACAAACATTAGGAGAAAACAAAAACAACCACACTCAGAACAATAACAAGGCGATGAAAAACGCTTAATGAAAAATTTCAATTGCGCTTTCGTGTTTGCCCGTCGTGTACTTACCGCCCTCGCGTCCTTTGCGTTTCTTTTTGGAACTACTGCCACTCGAGCCACCACCACTGCTGCCACCTCCACCACTACTGCTGGCATTTGTAGGGTTCGGTGAACTTTTATCTTTGCTTTTCCAGCGTATTAACATTTCAGCGGGTAGCACCGGCCCAAGCCTAAAACATCCAGAGAGGATGAAAGGAAGACAAAAAAACAAAAAGGAGGGAATGCATGAATGAATGCTCGCCTATGCACAGGACTATTAAGGGCTCTTGGGCTCCTCTATGGGATGTCCGTCCGGCTTTCTATATTTTTGTTGTTGTTAAATGTACTCCTCCTTCTTTAAAAGGATTTTAAGACTGAAGAACATTTGACTGGTTAGCGCGAGCGAGTACGGCGACAGGACGAAAAATAAAGGATTGCGTTTTATGTTTTCTTAGCAAAAATAAATATTTGATGTGCATTAAAGACGCACATACAGGGACACCTCAATGCAGACTCTCGCACACCTCACACACATACGTAATGAGTATGTATGGACGTACAGATATCCTTTTATCCTTCGGTGTGTAATTCATGCATATGTGAGCGCCTCTGTGTGCGAGTGAGTATAATGACGATGTTGGGATAAAATGTCATGAATATTTGATAAATTCTTCTTAAGTAAAGTTTCCGTTAAAAATAATTTTATGGCTTTCGGCTTTGGAGCACAAGCAGGCACGGCACAGAAGGCCAGGCACACGGCTCTGATGGATGGCTGGATGTACGAGTATGTAGGACTGAGTGGCAGAAAGGTTTCCTCCAGCATCTTGGCTGCGCATGTCCTTGTTACACATATGAAATTTCACAGTTCATTGGAGGGGGTCATATTTGTGTTTGTTTATGTTTAAAAAAATTCTAACAAAAATTTCGCCGGTAGGAATAAAAATATCACGTGCATTTGGCATTTGCCAAAGAAAACAAAATAGCGAAAGAGCGTAGAGAGTCCAGAGCGAAGCACCAGCTCTGACAATTCAACACCCCACACTGCCAAGTCGTTGCTCTCCCTTCGCAAGAGACTAATAAACAAACGAGAACGCACTAGACTCTCCTTAACATGGTGAATTTCTTTAAAGTTGAGTAAGGTTATTGCCCAGCAGTGGCTGTTAAACTAGCATAAAGCAGCAGCTGCCTTCAAACTTTTTGGCGAGGTTTTCACCGAGTCATGCTGATGGACCTAAGGCGTTTTAAGGTTTCAAAGTAACTGTATTACTTTGGAAATGTTAAAGTTGAAGTGGGCTGGTTGGCTGGGTATGGCTGGCTCCACATCTACATATATGTACATTGAGCTGCACCACTTGTGGTTGTAAAACGAAATTCCTCCAGAAGACTCAAGAAAGTTTACACACCGATATAACGGAATGTCTTTTTTTTTTAAAAAAACACAAAATTTTCCATTTTTTTTACTTTTCTCCACTAAATCCAGCTTTTTACTGAAAATTGTCTCCTCACACATCCTTTTGGCAAAAAATTCCAATCCTTTCATCTTTTTCGTTTACATACAAGAAAAAATCACACACACACCTTTTGTTCCAATTTGCAAAATATTTAATTTATTTATTTTTGTTTAATTTTTTCTTTAAATCGATACCGTTTCTCTCTAGAGTCCCTTCAAAAGGTTGCTTAATTAATTTTTTCTTTTCACTTTAATTGATTTTAGTAAAAAATAAAAATGTAGCAATTCAGGGAATATATTTTGTATTTTTTATGTGCTGCTGTGTCTCTGTGACCGCTTGCTAAAACCGTTCGATACTTTTTAAATGCCTGTGAATTTCGTGTATATCATAGAAGAGTTTCCGCCCTAAATGGTTGGCTGCGCCATAGCGCATGCGTCTTCTAAAAGGAAACAACAAATTTATACACCACACCACCACCAAGTAAATATAAACAATTCAACATATCACGTTGGAAAGACGTCAAAAGGCTAAAAAAAACACTTTTTGGATAATGGATTTGGGCCAATGTTTTTTCGGGCGAAAAATCTTTTCCGTTAAGGCGCATTTACATAGTATATTTTTCTTCGAAAATGAGGTTCGGAAAAACACTTCGTTCAATGGTGGGTATTACAAAGCCGTCTTTTTAAACTTTTTTTTACTGAAATTGAAAACATGGATTTGGACGAACTCCGGTTCATGCAGGATGGCGCATTAAGTCGCACAGCCCATGCTACAATCGATCAGTTACGAGCAAATTCCTAAATCGTGTTATTGGCCTAATTAAGGTCTTGACTCATAGAAGATTTAAGATGCTAAAAGCGTCGAAAAATGGTACTTTCGAAAATGGACATATATGTGACAGCGCATAGAGAAAGGGTAAAAAAAAATAAATTTCCCTTTTTTTTTGATGTGGACATCATCTGATCATCGAATGAGACCGATCCCATGCCCCAAAAGTGTTCCCTCTCAGAGATATGCGCGTTTTATGAAAGTGATGGTACACCAAAGATACACGTATTTAAATCTTTAAAATGGCTCTCCTGAACGAAACTGGGTTTTACCTTTAGGTCCCTTACTATTTTGCGCGTAACATATGTAGGTACTCAGAACAGTGCAATTTTCTGATTAATTCTGATTAATTTTACGATTTTATTTAATTGTACGAAGCTGCTATATACGAGTATATTTCTGGCCAAATAATAAAAATGCGAATATTTATCATCAACAATGGTTTTATTGTTTTCCAAAGTATTCTCCAGCCTGATTTATACACTTTTGCATGCGCTCAAACCAATTGTCGAAGCACTTTTTACACTCCGAATGAAACACATGATTTTTGAACGCTTCAACAGCATCTTCTGGCGACGAAAATCGTTGACCACGCATTTTTTTCTTGATGAGCGGAAATAAAAAAAAGTCCTTGGGTGCCAAGTCAGGGCTGTACGGCGGATGACCCATCAATTCGACGTTTTGGCCGGTCATAAAGGCGCTGGTTTGAGTCGATGTGTGAGAGCTCGCATTGTCAGCACAATGAATCGTCTTCTCTTGTTCGTTTTTCGAATTTCTCCGAAGACTTTAGGCAAACAAATTGTGGCGTACCACTCAGAATTGACCGTCCTACGTTGCTCAAGCGGAACAGTCGCCACATGACCAGTTTTGCCAAAGAAACAGGCGACCATTTTCTTCGAAGTGCTTCTTCCACGAACAACTTTCGTTGGATCTGGCTCGTCCCACACGGTCGATTGCTGTTTGTTTCGGGCTCATACCCATAGATCCATGATTCGTCACCTGTAACGATCTTACAAACGTCTTTTGAAGCACCGCGATCGTATTTTTTCAAAATTTCTTTGCACCAATCGACACGAGCCTTTTTTTTGAGCGATTGTCAAATTGTGCAAGAACAAACCTTTTTTACGGCCATGTGTTCATGCAATATCGAATGTATGCTGGTGGAAAAAATGCCCAAGGATGCCTCTATCTCACGGTATGTCAAACATAACGATCTTGTATTATCAGTTCACTGCAGTGCGTCAATGTTCTCTGGCACAACGACCGTTTTGGACGACATTCGTCTTTGAGCGAGCGTCGTCTTTAATTTAATATATAATTTTCTTCTCCATTAAGTGCTGGTTTTGTGGGGGTACTTTGTTATTTTTTAATTTTAAATTGTTTTATGGCTTAACTTATGTTTATTTTGGCTTGTTTTGATCAGGGCTCAGTTTAACAGTTATAAGGTTGCCAATGCTGCCATATTACTTTTACTAGTACAATAAAAGTACTGCATTGTAGCGTTTTTCGCCGCTTAAACGAGCTTTTGGTTTGTTTTGATTAAAGAGCAGTTTAACATTTATAAAGCGGCCAGTGTTGCCAGTTTATTTTACTAGTACAATAAAAGTACATAATTGTAGGGTTTTTTGACCACTTAAACGAGGTTAACAGAAAAAATATACTAAAACAGTCGAGTTCAACTTTCTCATAGATGACGCCGACCTTTAGATTAAACTGCTATTAAAAGGCTGAAAGTAACACCACTACACAGGCTCCACCTATAGGCAGACATCCCATTAAGACTATTCACCACTATCACAGACCAAAACCTTCCTACACTGAACAGACTCCATGATATGTGTTCAACATAGTTCACCACAAGTCGTGCGTGCAAGATTATTACGGCTATTTTTGGATTTAGTGGTGGCTATGTAGGGTAAAACATTGAATGATCGTCGAGCAGTTCGTTGGATGTGGAACTTTTATTATACGGATTATACGGAGATCAATTTAAAGTTTGTTTTAAGATACGGGCACACTAAAGCCTTTTTTCTTACGCTGCGTAGTAACGGAAAGAAATGAAATTAGGAATGCAACAACTACAATTTGTCACATAAAATAAACACTAAACTTATATAATCACTAACCGATTAGTCAAAATTTGGTTTAATAATATGATTAATTAATTAATCTAATAATCGAAATTTCTGACTAAACAGAATTATGATTAATCAGCTAATTATAAATAAGATTAATCAAATTTTAATAATTTTGTTCAATATTATTTCAACAGTATCAAAACGTCAAGAATTGTTTACAAATTACAAACAACTTAAATCTTTACACACACAATCGAATATCAGCTACAATCAGCTCGAAAAAACATTTTTAAAACAGTTTTCTTCCATTCAATCAGAATTCGGCTTTCACTCTGCCATCCTGAAGCCGATTTGTACTTATTTGTATAGACACAGTTTTAAGAATTTCAATAGTCTTTTAGCTCGGCTCGGCTTTAAACGCGCACTCTGCCATCACCCTAAGTTGTCGGCGATAACTTTAAAAATGTACAAGAAATTTTTAAATTCTTTTTATTCAACAACAGAATGGCTTTATGCATCACAAACAACTTCAATCTGTACATGTAAAATCGAATATCAGCCACAATCAGCCCGAAAAAAACAATTTAAAACAGTTTTCTCCATTCAATCAGCTTTTGACTCAGCTCGGCTAAGCCCTAAGTTGTAGCTAAAGCGACAATTTCTTAACTTTATGAGACATTTTTTAAATTTCTTTGTATGTGAGAACTGATTGGCATAATGCATCATAAACCGTTTGATTTGAAAATTTTATAATTTTTCGAAAAAACAGTTATTTAAGAAATACTATAACCGAGTAATAACTGAGCTCGCTTATTTTCTTCCCAAAAATTTTAATTAATTAAAACAAGAGGGTTTAAACGCATAATGTCTGTAGTTTTCTGTAAACAAAATCATTTTTATATTCCTGTTTTTTATCGTTATCGCATTAGCGACCTCTTACTCTCCTTATAATTGAGAAACTAAAGAACACGACCCCCCTAAGCGAGTAGCCAACAGAACACGGCCATTATTTATTGAATCATTGTTTTTCTGTAAATTTAAGCTTTCATGACAAACGGCAAACGACACAGTTATTCAGTTCATAAATACACAGAATTTTCTAGTTTTTTTGAAGTTACAAATTTATCGCCTTTCTCGCTTAATACCCGAGCACCAGCAAAAAACACGCCCATAGTGCCCAAGTCAAGTCGACTGTATAATCAAGTTGTTTTCATTGACTTTAGCTATTTCTCCCATTTATAATGTGGCAACTCTGTTAAATATACGAGTATTATTCATTACATATTCACCTTAGCGAGTGGTGAATAAAAATACAGTGGTGTTGTTTTAATATGTGCACCACAAGCCCAACAGAGGTTATGGCTGCTTTGTCTAATGAGCTAGCTAGGCGTACTGTACGAAAATTTGGAGACTCAGGTTCATCTCCCAGGTTGGGTGGTGTGAATTTTCAGCGCTCGCCGCATATTTATACGTCCATATTTATCCCCTCCCCAAATCGAACGCCACACGAAATTTGCTTACACCCATGCATCTAAACGTGCCCAGGAGGAGGGAGAGTAAATGTCTCTGAAGGAAGCTAGGTAGTCGGTTGCACTTGTTGCTAGACGCTTAGTGCCAATCAAGATGAGACACAAACAACAATCCTTTTTTGGTTCGTGGCAAATAGATTACAAGTATTTTTAAGGGAATATTCACACCCTACACCCCCACTGTGAGGTGCTTGGTTACATCTGAAAGGAAATTGTAGGTAGGGACTCGATTCAGATGACAATCTGACTCCAATTAAGCGATGCCCGTCCGCCGGCCATTTTTTGTATTAAAAGTACAGGTCGGAGTTATGAACCGATTTTGATGAAATTTGGAAGATTTTTTTAGGGTTTTGCCAATTACGATTCCATTTTTCCCAGTTTTTGAGGCTGTAAAAGCCGCATACTACAATAAAATCCAAACAATTTTACATAGAGCGTTACGAGCGGTCAAAACCCCTGGTTAACCGTATCGCTCTATACTTTTACACTGTCTCCATACAAGGGTTCTTCACGATTAAAGGCGCTGCCGTTCTAGAAGACACAAGGTAGTGGTTTTTATGAGGACTGTACGCATCCCCGATGGAGTTGGGCCATATTGTAAGATGTTTTCATACCCTCCATCATAGGATTGAGGGTATATTCACTTTGTCATTCCATGTGCAACACATCGAAATATTGGTCAGAGACCCCAAAAATTATATACTCCTCGTAAAATTTTTAGATGATCCAGCCATGTCTGTCTGTCTGTGGAAAGCAAACTACAGATCGCCCTATTAGAGATAGATGGATGAACTTTTGCCGAAACATGAGCAGGTGGACTGAAACGGTTGGTAATGAAAATGCACCAGATCGGTCAAGAGGTAAAAATTTTCCATTCACAAGGACTGAGTCAACCTCTGGAAAAATCAGCAATCCTAGACCTAAACATGCAATTTGTTATGAACTTTTAGAAATATAAGGCTGATGTTTCGAACATATGATATTAGCATAGTTTAAAATACATCCAGGAAGAAAATAGGGAGGTGACACGCCCCCTTTAGAAAAACACATTTATGGACAAACTAATGGACTGATCGTTCTAAAATTTTAACAGAATAAAACCAATGTCTAGTCAATTATTTTAGATTATTTCGTGGTAAAATTGAATAAGGGGGCGTGGCAATGGCCACACAACCCTGAACTTATTAATATTAGTTTGTTGCATTTATGGACAAACTAATGGACTGAAATTTATTAAATTTTAACAAAATTGTCCATTATTTTTGACTATTTTATGTCTAGTCAATTATTTTTGACTATTTTATGGTAAAATTGAATAAGGGGGCGTGGCAATGGCCACACAATCCTAAACTTATAAAGATTAGTTTGTTGCAATTATGGACAAACTAATGGACAGATTGTTATAAAATGTTAACAGGATGAAACCAAAGACTAGGCAGTTATTCTAGACTATTTAATGGTAAAATTGGATCAGGGGGCGTGGCAATGCCTACACAACCTTGAACTTATAAAGACAACATCACATGAACTAAGAGAGTACGTATGACGATGATATTTAGTACATATGATGTCGGCATCAATCGAAACGCATCCTGGATTAAAAGTAGGCGTTATCACACCCCTTTTTAAAGTCGCATTTTTGTTCAAAGTAAGAGACCGATCGTTAAAATATATTTTAACTGAATTAAATTAATTCTTAGCTTATTAATATAGGTTATATTATGATGGAACAAAAGGGTGTGGCCCCGCCCATACAACTCTAAACTTTGAACGGCTATATCACCGTTGAGGCCCAAAAGACGGCCGTTATAGTCAAAAAAGCGGCCAATGTGAACGCAAATACAATCAAATTTCGTTTCAAATGCACATAAGGATTTATTTTCAAGATTTAACTGAAATTGAAGCTCGAGTGGACTCTTGAGGCTCAAAAAACGGTCGATATAGCCAAAAAACGATAAAGTGTAAAAATCTACATACGGGTTCTTAACTAAAAGTAATTTGGACGTTTTTTTTGTTGATTTGGCTGAGATTGGCTCTCACACTTATGGACCGTTGGGGCCCATAAAACGGCCCTTATAGTCAAAACAAGCGGACATTATTTCATACAGGCATGTGTGTTCTCAAATCAAAGAAAATTTTGCTCCGAATTCAAATACGGTTTTTTTTTTTTTTGAATTTTTAGCAAATTTCGCTTTGAATGCAAATACAGGGTTTTAAGGATTTAACTGATATTGAAGCTTGAGTGAACTCAGGGGCCTAAAAACGGACTCTATAGCCAAAAAAGACAAATTTTAAAAATATACATAAGCGTTCTCAACTAAAAGTAAGTTAAGGTTCGAATCCTTTTTGGCTTTTTTGAAAATTAGGCTGAGATTGGCTCTTGGACCTTTGAGGCCCAAAAAATGGTCGTTATATTCAAAACAAGCGGCCAGTAGTTTATTTCTATATTTGGGTATTCAAATCGAAAAAAATTTCCACCACGAATCCAAATACGGTTTTATTTCGAAGATTTGCCCGAGACTGAAGCTTAAACTAATGGACCCTTGGGGCTCAAAAACGGACGTTAAAGTTAAAACAAACGACAAATTTTAAAAATAGACATATTTGTGCTTGACATCGCTTTTTAAGAAAAGGCTTTCAACACATTTTTCATACTTTAAAGAAAAACAATCGGCGCTAGCAGGAAATGAACCACAACCTTATGATCTGTATTTTTTTTAAAGTTATAAAATACTTTTTTTAATAGTTTCTATTAAAAATTAAGTTCAAGTCATAATACTAATTAACAAATTAAACAAAAAAATATTATGAATACCCTACTTGGGCTCGAACCCGGGACCCTCCGAATTGAAAGCTCGAACGTTTCCATCAAACTTTTACAAGCAAAAAGAGCGTTTTAGGAAGTGGATACAAATATTTTTCGCTTATGGACATTAAATATGACTTTTGGGAGCGAAAAATCCAATCGCATCCTTTGGAAGTACATAAAAGCGATTCCTTGAGATGTACTTCACATTTTTATTGCTGGGTATGGTAAAAGCGTTAAGGATGGTTAAGGTAAAGGATGGTTAAATTTTAAGGGCCGATGTTGAATGTGAACCACACCTAAACATCACGTGTTTTTCTGCAATTCATTTGATATTTCTCAATTTCAGACGAACTCAATTTGAACCATGGAAAGATACCCAAGCGAGCAACGCGTTAAAGTTATTCAGGTTTATTTTAAAAATGAAAATCAATTTTCGAAGAAAATACTTTTCAATGATGAGGCGCATTTTCACTTCAGTGGATTCGTCAATAAGCAGAATTGCCGATAATCCAGGAATGATTGTCGAAAAAACATTGCACCCACAAAGAGTGACTGTTTGGTGCAGTTTATGGGCTGGCGGCATCATCGGGCCGTATTTTTTCCCAAATGAGGCCGGTCAGGCAGTTACTGTGAATTGTGTTCGCTATCGTGAGATGATAACGAACTTTTTATGGCCCGAATTAGAAGATATGGATGTGGAAGACATGTGGTTTCAACAGGACGGTGCCACTTGCCACACAGCTAACGAAACAATGGCTCTTTCGCGCCACGAATTGAATGGCCGTGTTATCTCACTTCGTGGCAATGATAATTGGCCGCCAAGATCATGTGATTTAACACCGTTGGACTTCTTTCTTTGGGGTTATTTGAAAGGAAAGGTGTACGTCGATAAGCTAGCAACAATTCAAGAGCTAAAGGATGAAATAATTCGGCACATTAACAGCATTGGCCTCAATTATTCCTTTAGCGTCATCGAAAATTTGGACCATTGGATGGAGGTGTGCCCCCGATGGAGATGTGCCGCCATTTGACCGATATTTTATTCCATACATAATTGAACCATACCAATATTATCATAATAAAAAAAATGACAATAATTTCCTAAATAATTTGTGTTTTAATTAAAATCAACATCGGCCCCTAAATAATTTTAAAATATTAGTTGGTTTATATGATGATGGTATGAAAAGAAGACACCCTGATAGGAATGAGGCTGGAGCCACGCCCCTACAATGCTAGGGCTCTGAAATAATGGGCCTTTTTTTATCTAAACAAGAAACTTATTATAAATATAGGCATTGTTAATTGTAAATATTGGCTACGAATCCAAATATGGATTTATTTGTAAGAATTTGCTCTAAATGTGGCTGAGACTGATAGACCCTAGGGCCCTTAAAACAATGGCCCTTATTGTAAAAATAGGCAACCTAATATGGACATTTGAGGACTCAACATTTAATTTTACTACGATTTTCCAAAATTCTTAGACAACTTCAATAAGGAGAACGAATTTTAAGAAAGGCAAAAGGTAGCTTATCGAGGCAGTTCTTGGTCTTCTGTAGGATTTTATTATACTCTTGACCTTTGTTTTTTTTTTAATTTTCCTAGAAGGCTATCTATTATAGCTTAGAAATTCCTTTATGCATCACATATCACATGTAGGTCAATCCGTCCTCTCTGACGTTTGGCCCTTGGCTAAACACAAAAAGTTTCTTTTTGACACTCTTAAGCCGACTAGCAGCTATCGTGTGTGAGTGTGGCTGCTTGTGCTTGGACCATTTAGAATTTGCCAAGCAACCCCAAAGATGAAAGGAAACCGCCCGAGCAATGAAAAAAATGTTGGTTTCCATCTTTTCATCTCGGCCACAAATTCGTTATTACTCATAGACATTTATGTTTGCATGTATGATTTTTTTCATTTGCGATTATGTTTAGGGGGCATTTTTCTCGACTTTTGCTTAGTGTTATTGTCTCGAAAAAATATAAAGACTTTTGGCGGTAAATATTGCCCAAAACGTACATACATGCATACGTACATCTACAATATATTGGGCCACCTTGTAAGTTGATGGATGAATGGACGCTTGGTTGGCTAGATGGATGACATTTGTCGGTTCTTTACCTCTTGGGTTAGGATTAATTGCCAACAAATTAGAAAAAAATCATATACGCGTAGCTACTCATAAAAGTACACCGGAAAAAAATTGTATTTAAAAAAAGTTAAGTTCAAAATATATTTAAAAAAAAAATAAAAAAAGACCTTACGTCTGAATATTAAAAACCTCCATGCACATATTAACTTATTGACCATTTTGATGGGGCCCCTAAAATCATAGAATCAAAATCATAGAATTAAATCCTTATTGAAATTATTAAATCCACCTTCTATATTTCTTTAGGCGTTACAAACATCAGCTTATAAGTTATATAAGTATGTAATAATCTGTATTATCGGGTGGTGTAGGTTACAGAAATTAGAGTACTTTCCATGGATTCACATTTTATAGACTTGCAAAGATGCTAATGTATTTTATAACATCCATTAATGATATTAAATGACATTAAAAGGAAGTTATTGCTATCCACTTCAAAAGAAGTTTTTTTGTTGGTGAAGTATGGGATGGATACGTTCGCACTTTAAACTCGAAAGATCTCGAAATCAAGCCCAGCCAGGGGAGTATGTTTTAAACTTTTTTATACCCCTCCTCCGAAGAGTGGATGGTATACAGAATTTGTCATTCTGTTTGCAATTATTGATCGTCGTTAAATTTCTAAGACGGTCTAGCCATGTCTGTCTGTAGAAAGCAATGAATCAATCTAGGATCCTGAAATTTTACGTACACTGAGCCGAAAATACAATGATTTTTTTAACAATGTGTCTGGTTAAATTTTTCATGATTAATGTTTGATAACGAGGACAAAATAACGTTATATAAGGTCAAATATACATACAAAATAGTTGAGTTAACATTAAATAAGGTTGGTTTTTTCAAAGAGAGGCAGACAATTGTGCGACATAAACAAAAATTTAAACATCATTCGGTCTGTTGTTTTGAAGTGTTTGATCTGCTTTATGTTATGAATTAAGTTACACGAAGTTGCATCTAATGTCTTATCCCCCCACTCTTTTTTACTTTCTTCCTCTGCTCTGAACGTTTGTAATTGTGAAAAAGATCAAGAGACAATTTAACTCGCTCTTTTAAAAAACCACCACCAAATGTACAAGCTGTACAATCTTCATAGATTGCTTTTCGCACAGTTCGAAGACTATACGCAAAGGCTATTTCTCATTAATCTTAATGGGACTCCCGTATAAATCATTTGATTTGTAGCCGAAGTAATCGTTACCAAAGACTGCTGAAGAAAAACCTTGGCGGGTTTAGAAACAGCTGTACAGTCTGCCTGCCAACCGTAGCCAATACATTTCACCAATTTTTTAGTTGATTCTGAATAAGAAACAACAAAAAGGTCTCGAAGCAGAATAAAAACTGTTCAAGTCGTAATAATGAAAAAGACCGAATATATGTTAATAAAACAAAAACATAATTAGTAGGTTAACTTAATATTACTAATTGTAACAGTAACTATATTTCTGGTTAAATGAGGTAACCAATAATTAGTAAACTTAACAATACAAATGATTTCTATAACCATCTTCATAGTTTATAATATTAACAATTGCATTGTTAAATTGAACATGCATTGTTTCAGTAAATTGACTATGAAACTCTATTAACAATTTTTATGGTTAAAAACAATGCATTGTTAAAACAACAAGAATTATTTTAATAATATCAATTTTAACTCAAAAACGCGTTTTTAAACAACAATAACTATTTTTAAATTATCATTTCTCATGGTTAAAAATTTAAAAAAATTATTTTAGTTAAATTAACTATTATTATTGTTAAATACCAGTCAACAACAAAATGTTCAAATTAACCTTATATAACGTAGACTCTAAATCATGTTTATTTATGGTTAAGTTAAACTTATATAAGGTTATTTTTATTCTCAGTGTAATGATAGTTTATGGTCTTTAGCTGTTAAGGATTCAAAATAGACCCAGGGGGAAGTTTCCCTTTAAAGAACTAAAGATACCTCGGTAACTAGTACACTTTTAGAGTATTTGCTTAACATATGGAATTTTTGAAGTTTCGGCAGAGATTGGGGATGGACGTATGAGCCGGAAGGGGCTACAAATCGGACCATTTTTGTTTTGTCCTTTTGTAACATAAGGAAGTGGAGGGTGAATAAGGTTCATCCTGACCTTAATTAACGACGATTTCACTTGTTATAGCACTTATTGAAAAAAATATAAAAAATTCTGAAAATTTTGTCGTAAAAAAAATTGTTTTCTTAAAAAAAATTTGAAAAATATTAAAATTTAAAAAAAATATATATTAGAATTTGAATACATAATAAATACCGTTGAACTCTCTTATATATTATCCAAATTTCGTACATACCTGTCAATCCGTTCCAGAACATTAAGATTGTCAGTAAAGCCCAAGAATGATTTTTTTCCATACTAAAGTTTTATAGTACCTAAAAAAAAAAAAACAAAAAAAGTTTTATCAGCTATTTTTAAATGTATGGTACATATTAAATATTCTAAACCTTCCACCAACTTTGTAACAAGGTTGCTTTAGAAGCCAAGATATGTGGCATCTAGAGCTAAAAACATAAACCCGACTGGACATGTGTGCCAGCTATCTAAATCTGAAATGATTTTCTTAAATTTCAGTACTTATATAGAGAATTTTTTAAAGAAACGCAACATCAGTTTTTGAGAGTGTAACGTGTGAAAACAACCGCTTATTGTGAGTACAGCGGTTGTTTGTGACACATTTAGAGAGTGTTGCCAGAGGATAGAATTCATATATGTGACAGCGCATAGAGAAAGGGACCTAAGGGTAAAAAAAAATTCAAAATCATTTTGTTTTCTTTTTTTGATGTGGACAACATCTGAGCATCGAATGAGACCGATCCCATACCCGAAAAAGTGTTCCCTCCCAGAGATATGCGCGTTTTATGAAAGTGAAGTCGACGATTCTAAGCGCAAATAGAAAGGGACCTAATCTTTAAAATGGCTCTCCTGAACAAAACTGGTTTTTAACCTTAGCTACCTTTCTATTTTGCGCGTCACATATAGAGAACTTTTTAAAGAAAGGCAACAGCACTTATTGACGTGTAAAAATAACCGCAGATTATGAGTACAGCGGTTGTTTGTGACAGTGTTGTTTGACACATTGAGACAGTGCTGCCAGATGACTTAATTCATATATAGAGAATTTTTAAAAGAAACGCAACAGCACTTTTTAAGAGTCTGACGAGTGAAAACAGCCGCTGATTGTGAGTACAGCGATTGTTTGCGACAGTGTTGCCAGGTTGCAATATCTAAATGCTGTATCAATTCAGTTTAATTTTGTGCTTTGACATTAGAGGTAATGCATTTTGTGAGGAGAGATAATTTGCATTTAGTCTGCTAATGCACATTAACGCTGTCGTCTGCCTAGGCTAACACGATTCGAAGTCGACTGTTGAAGAAATCTGGCTGTCTTTCATTTTTCTTTACGGTGTATGTATTCTAGGCATATGGAAAATATAGTAAGTGGCCAAAGCGCAACGGACTGATTTGATTGTCTAGTTAATAGTGTCTAGTATTAGCTTTATTATAGCAACATTTTGTCTAGAAAGTCATCAAGCCGAATAATGGGCTAAATGCCAAATGCGCTACAACGCAAACACTTGTTGTTGCTGCTTCTAGCTGGCTGGCTGGTGGTGGTGTGCGTAAAAATTGATTGAAATCCAAACATTGGAAATGGGAGAACGAGACCACTGGTTCAGTCATACATCCATCCATTCATTCGTTGTTGTCGTGTGTGTTTATTATTTTTTATAAATCTGGCGGCATTTGGGCCATGTGAGTTATGTTTATGCCAAGAATGGTTACAGATAAAAAAAAGTCAACTCTTGGCTGTTAGCCAGCACCCCCCTCGAACGGTTTCGTTAAACTCTTCTCTTGTTATGGAAAATCTAAAATTTTTATTTAAAAAACAAAATCGTTAAGCTTGACAAATTTTGCGGTTTCATAAAGTTTGATGTGAAAACATTAATCAAGCGTTTGTTTGAACTAAAAACTAACAAAAAGACAGCAAATTTGAGTTGCTGTAAGTTTACAAGAAGAAAAAAGACAAAGCTTTTAAAACATATTTGATACTGCTAGGCCTAGTCTCGATGATCGGCCCATAGTCGGACGATTGGGTTGATTGGCTGAGGCTTTTGTTTTTCTTTACACCAATCCTACTAGTCAATGATAACGCTTTTGTTTGTACAAAAATAAGTAATCAAAAACACATGAACAAAAACAGTTGAAAACATTTTGTAAAGCCAAGGTGGCAAATAATTGATAATTGTTAACGCAATCGCCAAAGATGTTAGCAAACAGATAAAACAATACACCGAATTTACATATGTCAAATACATGTCAAAAAATGCCAACAATAGCCCAGACCCCCAACATTCGAAAAAATTAGCAACCACAGCACAGAAGAGAGAAGAAAAAACTTAGCAATAGTTACAAATTTAGAATGTTTAATGACATGGAAAATCCATAGACGCGAATGAGCAATACAGGCCATCATTTCGACAGATACATGTTCGGTGGTCTTGAAAAAAATAGAATTTGCTCGATCAAAAAACAAATATTTAAAACAAAAACAAAATTCTAACACCTAGTCAGAGAAAGTC
Source organism: Hydrotaea diabolus (assembly GCA_963513945.1). NCBI lineage: Eukaryota > Metazoa > Arthropoda > Insecta > Diptera > Muscidae > Hydrotaea > Hydrotaea diabolus. The sequence goes on from OY740718.1 coordinate 8,417,138, forward strand.
TTACTTTTTCCAGGCAGACGTTTCTAAAGGAGGCAGTTTTCACTTCCTCAAACATGAAGAAATATGTAAAAAAAACTTAAGAAGCATTTAAAGTCTTTATGGTCCCTGCTTTCACAGAAGCATCCGCTCCTCCTGGTCTGCTAAAGTCATACTTTTTCTAGGCAGATATTTCTCAAAGAGAGAGAGACAGCTTTCACTTCGTCAAAAGTAAAGAAATATGAAGAAAGCTTAAGAAGCTTTGAAAGTATTTACGGTTCTTGCTTTCAAAGAAGCATCCGCTTCTCCCGGTCAGAGAAAGTCGCATTTTTTCTAGGCAGATATTTAACAAAGAGACAGCTTTTACTTCCTCAAAACTAACAAAATGTGTATAAAGCTTAAGAAGCTATACAAGTCTTTATGGCCCTTGCTTTGAGTGAAGCATAATACGCTTCTCCTGGTCAGAGAAAGTCACTCATTTTTCTAGGCGGATATTTCTTAGAGAAACAGCTTTCACTTCCATAAGTGAGGAAGTACTTCCATTTATTTTTTTAGTGGGATATTAAGGTACATACAAAGGGAAAGGCACCTAATACCCCCTTCCCATCAAGCAAAGAACCAGGTAACGCCTCTGCTCTGTTTTCGCAGAAATCTTGCTTTGTCATTCTATCGCGCGATAGAATTTATTTTTATGAATTCACGTAAAAATTACACATTTGTGGCTATTTTAATTATTTAAATACCATCGGATGTAACTGCAACTGGTTCGTTTTATAGACAATACGAGTACAGTACAGCCTTTGCGCTACGAGTTGGCATTGCTGATGGGGTCCTTAGAAATGAAACATGTTTCATATTTTAAATGAGCAGGATTTGTTTAAAGGAGAACCTCTCCTAATTTTGGACAATCCTAGCCAGATTATGATCACCTAGAAAAAACAGACTATTCAAAAAAGTGGAAATGGTTCGAATAATCCGAGTTGTGAAAAGGCTTGTCATAGAACGGGTGGTCTTTTTTTAACAACTTTGGCATTGCTTTTTAAGAACTTTTTTGGATTTTATTTTTCTTTACATTTTCCATACTTTCCATACATAAAGTAAGAAGAAAAACAATAGGCTCCAGCAGGATACGAACCACGACCCCTAGTTTCGTATTTCCATACGCAGAGAAAAAATATGGCATTAATAATATGTTCTCCGCAATAAAAGTGTGTTCGTAGCAACCACAGTAATGTTTCCTGAATTAAGAATTGACAATAATATGTTTGCCGCAATGTTAATATTGTTGAAATGTAACTTTAGCATTATTGCTAAATTAAAAAAATGAAAATATGGTTGTAGCAACAATATGAATATTGTTGGTGCGACAAAAGTATTGTTTTTTTGGGTTTTATGTTAACAATATTATGATAACAGCAATCATACTGTATGATTGTAATTTTACCTCATTCAAAAATGCTTTTTAGAACAAAGTTATTGTTACAGATCTAATGCAATAATAGTATTTTTTTATATGAAAATTTCATTTTTTCAAACAAACTGCTTTGGCTTTGGTTAGCTGAATTATTTAAATATTTATCTGAATTATTTGAATATAATGTTGGGGATAATAGTATAAGTGTGTGTGATCATACAATGGTTGTAGGGATCATAACATCGTTGCGTGTGAATCATACTGTGGTTGTCGAAGCACTTTTTCCACCTCCAGAACTTGGTTTTTGAACGCTTCAACAGCATCTTCTGGCGACGAAAATTATTGTTATTCCCGCACCTCAAGAAAAAAATGATAAAAACGAAGTCAGTCGCATCAAGAAAAAAATGATGAAAAAGAAGTCATTGGGTGCCAAGTCAGGACTGTACGGCGGATCGAAGTTTTGGCCGGTCAAAAAGGAGCTAGTTTGAGCCGATGTGTGAGAGCTGGCATTGTCATGGTGCACAATGATTCGTCTTCTTTTGTCGTGATAATCCACGTCGAAAGTTGTGAAAAATGATCGCACAAAAATGTTCACGAGTTAATTCCATTTGTTTGCCAAATTGATTTTTTCAAGTACGTTTATGCTAAAAAAAATGTCAAACTTTCCATCGGAAAAAACTTAGTGTTGCCTAGGCCAGAAATATATATGTGACAGCGCATAGAGAAAGGGACCTAAGGGTAAAAAAAAAATCAATTTTCACTTTTTTTTTGATGTGGACAACACCTGAGCATCGAATGAGACCGATCCTATGCCCCAAAAGTGTTCCCTCCCAGAGATATGCGCGTTTTATGAAAGTGAAGTCGACGATTCTACACCAACGATACTCGAATTTAAATCTTTAAAATGGCTCTCCTGAACAAAACTGGTTTTTACCCTTAGGTCCCTTTCTATTGTGCGCGTCACATATAGCAATCCTCGTATGACACGCTCCCGCTCTCCCGTTAATGAGGCCCCAGCTGGATATGACAAGCTCTCGCTCTCTGCTGTCGTAATCTGCACCTGACGTCTCACTGTTTGTATTTGTTATGACGGGATATTTTCTTATTGGAAGGCTTGCAATGAGACAAGAAGTTACGACCAATGATTACTGCAGAAACTGTAAAGATGGGAAGAAGGGGATCAACATAAGATCCTTACTTCTATAGGGAACTAGCCGAACTGGCTTACATTGACATTGACCAAGTTAAGTGCTTCTCATGTTACTTAGAACAATTCAACTGGAAAAGTAAACAAGGAATTTTGTTGCAAGTTTCAGTGGTATAACAATCGACTGCCTGTACCTAATCTAAACTGCTCCCAGTCTAAATCATGCTGCAGATGTAAGTAAATTTGAATATATATACCAGTACTTGGGATCGAACCCAAGACCTTCCGAATTGAAAGCGTGAACGTTCCCATTAAACTCCACTAGCAAAAAAACTTCTTACAAAGTGGTAAAAATAACATCCGCGTATTTTTTTGTTTTACGTTTTTTATATTTTTTACGGGTGTCCCCTGTGTTTCACATATATTTTACTTTTGTATTAACGTCTAGATGACCTAATGTTATTTATAGTTTTCTGAATTGTTGGGCTCGAGATCATGTACATTATAAAACAATGGTATTTTTATTTTTTTTTTGCTTATTTTTTATATTTATTTGATTATATTTTAATATTAGTTTTTTTTATTTATTTTCACTTTAATTTTCCTTTTTTATTAAATTTTAGTGAATTTTTATACTCTATTTAATATTACCTTTTTAAATAAATTTTAATTTTGTTTTCTATCACAACTCAAACTGTTTTTAATTTAATTTTATTTCAGTTGACTTTCAATACTCTGTAGGGTCCCCTACGTTATCTTATGACCGATCCTAAATATCTTCATTATTAATGTCTCTGAAGACAACTGGGCATTCAAACATTTGGGCTATCTGCTGTCGACCGATTTATGTCTCGCAAAAAAAATAATGCCAAATTGCAGCGATTAAAAAAAATTACGAGCTCTCGGTAAACAAATTGTTAAAAAATCAAAAAAAAAACAATTTAGTTCGCAACTTAAATATGAAAGACCACAAAAAAAAGAAAATATTCAAAAAAGCCCCAAAAGATCAAAGAAATTATGAACCAAAAAATTGCAAATTTTCGAACGAAAGTCTAACAAACGATCGAGCGAGTGCCTGTAAATTCTGTGAAATTGTAAAACTGAACTTCGTTATGACGATGCTCATGTTGTAGAAGATCATTATGACGATGAGTAGCTATTGGGGTAAGCGCGGACATTCTGGTATTTGCGCTGAACAAACAAATGCTAACAACAGATGCGATGCTGGCTGCAAAAATGAAAATATTTGTCTTTGGTTTCTATTTCTTGTTGTTGTTGCGGTTTTCAGTTTTTATTAAATAATTTCGAATAGTTTTTAAGGCCAATCCCAGCGTTGATGGCGACACAATGAGTGCCTATAAGCGCGCGATCGCGCGTTGTTTGTGCCCGCCGCCAATCTTGCCAGACAATGAGTCAACGTACGCCGGACGGGGCTATCTCTCTGGCATCGGGCACCATCAACCATCCATCCATCCATCCATTCGTACATACCCTAACATCAGAGCATGTTAAGATTGTTTGAAATGATGATGAAGAAGAAAATAGTGTTAGAGATAAGATGAATTATGATTTGTGTCTGTTGAACCGTAGGTACCACAAGTGACTATGACTCTCGTTGTGTTGCCTACACTAAGCGAAATTTTAAAAGCTCAGACAATAGATGGGAAATATATGAAAAATGCTTGCCAAATCTAACTTTCAGTTCAGAAAAAAAAGAAGTCGATAAAGTCGCAGAATCTGAATCTGTATTCAAAACTTTATTTAATTTTATATTTATAAAGTAGTTTAAAATTGTGGGGCAGCTTTTTGGACCAGTATTGTGGAAGGTGAGTTATGATGAAAAATGCCAGAGGAACCCGGTTACACAGACTACATAGTGGCAGCTACTAAAGCTAGGAATACAAATGATGTATAAAGGAAAGAACTTAAGCATTATAGTTCAAATAAATATTTTGCAATGTATTTTTGACATTCAAAAAATAAATAGCATAAAATGTTCTTTCGATTGAATAATTAAGATTCCATACTTGATTTGAATTTTAGTATTTTTTTTTATTTTGAAAAAATACCTTTATATAAACGCAACTTTGGTAGAATTTTGGTACAGTTTAAAAAAAAAAAAAGTACGAGCGTTAAATTTTTTTTTTAAAAAAATTATTCATTTAAGAAAAGTAATAGATTGAAATTTGACAACATAACATACATAAATCGTAATGTTCTTTTTGATGTGACCCAAATTTTGTAGAAATTGGTCAATTCGTTCTAGAACAGCAAGGTTTTAGTAAAGCCATAAAAATCACTTTTGGGCCATTTTTTTGTAAATCAAAAATCAAATCGGTTTATAAGTCTTTTCGAGCAATAAAAATACGTATTAAATATTCAGAACCAATATTGAAAATGTTTTCTTGGAAGTTAGTTATTTATTTTGAAAAAAATACTGAAACTAATCCCTTGAGCCAGCCAAAATCTTCAAAATTCAAATTTAATTATTTTGCAATGAATTTTTTAATGTCTTAAAAAATTGAAATCCAAAAACTTCAAAATTCAAATGTTAATATTTTGCAATGTCTTTAAAAAATTTAAATCTAATCCCTTGAGCCAGAAACTCAATTTTCATTAATCATTATAGGCTCTATGGAAAATTTAGTTCAAATTATATACAAGAGTTCAAGTTTTTTTTATCTTACGTTTTCTGAGATGGTCCGACAATCACATTTGCTCTCCATTGTAAATGTAAATCTTTCGAAAATCGTAATGAAATGTGCACTTCCAGTGAAAGATTTAATGCATTTATATTGAATTTTGTGGCTGCGAAGACCACAAAACCCATCGACCAAAACGTTTGAAGCACGAATAGAAATAGAAAAATAAAAAAATAATAATTGGAAATTGTTTTCATGCATTTTATTTCTATGCATTTTAAATAGAATTCAATGCATTTAAATAGAATTCATTAAAAATAGAATGGCTTACAAGGAAAAATGGTAATTGAAAAAAAAACTATCTGAACAAAACAAATCATTTAAATGTGACACACTTTTGTTTTTGTTTAGTAAAGTGTACAGAAACACGCATAAATAGTATACAAACTTGTTGCTAAATAATAATAATGCAGAGTTTAAAGTTACTGTACAGCTTTAAGTGTAAGGGGCCCATATGTTTATATGTTCACAGTTATTGTCGGTGGTCCGTTTTGACCATTAAGGTTGGCTTTTTCCAAACAAATCAGCCAAATAGTTGGCAACTTAGATTTTTTCTTTTCTTTCTCTGTTGACCACCACCCAGGGGATGACCCTACAATGCAGTACATTGCGTTAGTAAGTGGTAAGTAAGGGACCAGAGGGGGGAAAGAGGAAGTAATGTTTATTAATATTTGTCTTGAATTTCTGGATGTCGTTATTGGCGAGAAATATATTTTCCGGAAGTCGATTCTACATACGGGCAAACAAACAATTCGATTTGTAGTTTATGGTTCGGTCCACCGGTCAATCGATAACAAACGGGTGTGATTTTCTTGCAAAGTCGCGTATTTCTGCCGAAAATCCTCACGTCAGGATAAAGACAACGAATGTCTGAAGAACACAAAGTAACGATAGAAAAGCGACACACAATCCAAATTCCGACGATGCTCTAGGGAGACAATAGAGTCGGTTACCCCACTGTCACCTATCAGCACCATCGCTCTCTTTTGAACACGGTCTAATAACTTCAAGGATGTTTTTGGATCACCTCTCCATACTTATACATGGGAGTTGTATTCCATCTTAGGCCTTTTAAAGGTTGTACAGATGTTGAAAAGATCAGTAGTGAAATATTTCCTACGCCGATTTAGAAAGCCGATAAACTTGAGGGCTTCTTTTGATACTTCGAATACATGTCTCGCCCAACGAGCGTCACCGGTCGTACCTAATCCATAATTCGCCTACTGTCTTTAATATCTTGAAGACTTGGCCTACGTTTAAATGAGAAGATTGGAGTCACGGTCAGCGTCCGAGTGTTTAACCAAGCTTTAACCGTGGTGCGCCATCGCACTGGAGCCATTACCAAGCGAAGGCCAGCGCCCCTTAAGGTCAATCCCGCCGGTACCAATTCGAAGCGTGTTATATGGACACAACTTACCCCTTGATAAGGGGGCGAGCCCTATCTAAACCTCTGCTGTTCTATTGGTCAGGTTGCAATGCAAATCCACACCGAGTCGAAGCTCTTCCTGCGATTTGAGTTTAAACAACAGCCACCAGGATCCTCCCCGAAGGGCCGCATCTGCTAGCCAGGCCAGAACAGCAGTTCTGGGACTTCCGACTAGCCTTGGTACCAGCCATTGGTACGAACCATCCATCGCGGGACTGGTCACCCTCAGTTAAAGGCACGGTCATGAGATAGTATATATGTGACGCGCAAAATAGAAAGGGACCTAAGGTTACAAACCAGTTTTGTTCAGGAGAGCCATTTTAAAGATTAGGTTCCTTTCTATTTGCGCTTAGAATCGTCGACTTCACTTTCATAAAACGCGCATATCTCTGGGAGGGAACACTTTTGGGGCATGGGATCGGTCTCATTCGATGCTCAGATGTTGTCCACATCAAAAAAAGAAAAAAATTAAAATTGATTTTTTTACCCTTAGGTCCCTTTCTCTATGCGCTGTCACATATGCAGACTCAAGTGCCTACATATACATGTTACGGTCAAAATCCATGCTGTACATGGACATGGTTTCCTCACCGCTCAGAGCGAGGTCTATCTCTACCTCTTCCATTCGACGAGGGTAAACGGCACCCATGTATTAAGGCTAGGCCCGACCGTAACCCCAACAGCAAGCGTCAAGTCAAAAGAGAACCACCGCCGATTACAGCGGACACGAGACTAGACTACAATAACACGATGCCTAGAGAAGGCCTGACAGGCGAACTGGCTAATCCTACCTTGACATGTGCTAGTGGAGAGCACCCCACTGACCGTCAGAGAAAACAACGTCCATGGCGTCCAGGTCCCGTATGTCCTCGATCTGACCCAACAATGCGATCTCTAAGAAAGCTCGATATAAAACAAGCGAATGTTTTACCGACACCGAATGCGATCAGCTTTGATAAGAGTCCACCGTGCTAGACTCTATCAAAGCCCTTAGAGATATTCAGAGCCACAACCTTACTCTCACCTAACAGGTGGATAGACTAATTTTCCGTAGAGCGATTTCTCCGGAAGCCATACTGTCGATGACTAAGCAAGTCGTTGAACTCTATTTACCTTACAAAATGGCGGTGAACCATGCTCCCTAGTACCTTGAAGAGCGCAGAGCAAATCGCGATTGGCCGAAAATTCGCAGGATTATTGGCTTCACCCTATATAGGGATTGGCTGGACGTTTGCAACCTTCCAACACGCTAAGAAAACATTTCTACAATAAGTAAGGTTATGTATTGGACGGGCTAGCGTCCAAGAGCACTTGCATAGGACAAGTGCCGAAATACCATCCAAAACGAAAGCGTCAAAATCCACAAGTTTTCGCCAGACTGAAAATAGTGTAAGCTCAGTTTTAGATTGACAAAACTAGTAATTTTTCCAGCACAACAAAATCAGAGTTGCCAACCATTTGGTTGGTTTGAAAATAGTTTACGCTCAGCTTAAAATTGAAAAAAACTAGTAGTTTTCCCAACATTACAAAACCAGAGTTGCCAACTAGTTGGTTGGTTTGAAAATAGTGTAAGCTCAATTTTAAATTGACAAAACTAGTAAATTTCCAAACACAACAAAACCAGAGTTGCCAACCAGTTGGTTGGTGTGAAAATAGTTTAAGCTCAGTTTTAAATTGACAAAACTAGTAGATTTTCCAACATAACAAAACCAGAGTTGCCAACTAGTTGGTTTAAAAAACGTTCTAGCACAACCATAAGTTTTCGCCAGTATGTGATAATTATTTGATAACATTGTTTTAGTCGAAAGCATCAGCTACAATTTTTTATTTTAACTTAACCACAGATTGTATTCCCTTCAACTTTATTTTCGTATAGGTCCGTTTTAATGTTGCCAAAATTGCTGAAATTTAAATGTTTTAATCTAAAATTAAGATGTGATTTTACGATTGTTTTCTTTAAAACGTTTTGGTTTTTTCCCCATCTGGTTGTTGTTAATTATCAATTAAAAAAAAAATCTGTTGTCAAGTGTCATCAAATTCATAAGGGTGTGAGCGCGTGTATGTTAGTGTGGTTTGGTTTGTCAGTAAATTATTTAATTATGTACATACATACATATGTATGTATAGAGAAATGTACACCCAAAAAAGTATCGAATGGTCGAAAATTTGCATATTTAGACACGGTGCCGGTTGAAAAGCAAAATGTCCTAACTTGACTTTTTTTAAGGGTAAGAGTAATTGATATTCATTTGAGAGAAGTTCAGCGTGTGTTCCTTATGCTACAAAAGACTGACAAAAGTAGTTTTTGGACTGGTTTTTTATATAAAAAGAAACTTAGAGTTGCCAACCATTCGTAGGGTCTAAGAAACAACTAGTTTTCGTCAGTCTAAACAGGCCTATTTAGACTGAGGGCGTTTTTAAAGCAACAAAACCAGTTGTTGTAAGAACAATATATTTTGCTTTGTCTATAGGGGATTTGGTTCGATATCCAGGTGAAGCAAACGCGCCATTTGAACTGGATGCGTCCAAAGAGACCTGGGGGTCAGCTGAGTGGGCTTGGCCGGACAATTAAAGAGGTACAACACGTCATCTGTTTCTAGATGGCAGGCGGAATAAATGTCCGGAACGTTAGCACCACTTCGTGTGCAATACGAATGGAGGCGGTTGCACCATCCAGATCTCAGCTGAGCCAGAACCATGTGCGTCTGCCGAGGAAGCGTATTTTCCTCTGCCAAGAAATCGTTGTTGTTGTGGTAGCGGCAACTGTGTGCCGGGGTGACAGCTCTTGGCCGAAGGATTGCTGCTTCGGGTCAATCCGGTCCATAGAACCGGCTCAATACGAATTGAGGTGGCTGCACTATCCAGATCTTAGCTTAACCAAAACCAAGCGCGTTTGTCGAGGTAGCGTCTTCTCCTCTGGTGAAATCTCTGGGGGATGTTCCCCTAGCACCTCATTCACGCTTTAGCTGGATACTGCTGCTGCGACTTCATCAGCGTGAATGTCGTTCAGACCTACTTGATAGTATCGATGATCTAAAGGCTCTCCCTTTTACCGCTGGACCTCTCTCTCTAGATCATGAAGATCGTACCTGATCTACCTGGACGAAGAAATCCTTTCCATGAGAATGTGGTTGGGATGACTACTGCGAAGACACCCAAGGAGATACTGCCTAGAGAACATGAAATTGAGTCTGCACACGGTAAAGACCTTCGTCTCAAGTAGATGGTCCACAGAAGGCATAAGGAGGCACTTTGTTGATGTTCTCAGGACTCCATGCTGGAAATATGAACTTTCCTCCACTGCGTCGTACTCACGTTCTCCGACCGACCTATCGCTTTGTAGGAGGTCAACAAGGTTTCTTTGTCGGCTCCCCAACTACTGCCGGCTAGTGACTTGAGGACCTTGTTCGTACTTTTAAGCTTATCGCAGATAGTTGTAGCCTGTGCAGAGTATCAAAAAAGGGTGTCCAATATGACCGCAGGATTTTTTGGGGTAGTTGGTAGTCGGGATGCTGACGTCATTGCTTAAACCTTAAGTGACAACCGCAACCCTGCGGTCCATGCACTAAACAGTGCGGCTGATGATTTGGAGGCGGATATTTTCATGTTTCTCGCAGGGAAGAGTCGTTCTAAGTCAGTGAGGTAATAGTTGATTTTCTCGCATATGTCATCTCCTTTAGGTCCTGCAAATTCTTGACGCTTGTTTTCTTCATGTAAAACAAAGAAGAGTTGCCATTGAGGAAATGTCAAAATGGAAAACAATTAGGTATCAGCAGTTTTCCTATACAAATCCGACAGACGGAAAAGTCTCAACGGAAACTTATAGTTTTCCTATACAAATCCGACAAATGGTGGGCAGCTATTTTTTTAGGAGAAAACGAGCCCGAATACTTTCAGTTTTGTCAGTTTTGAAAAAGCTCAGTGGGATGTTTTGTGTATGTTCAAATATACAAGCCGACTGTTTTAAGCTCGTTTTTATTGTTGCCAATTATTTGTGTGATGCTTAAGGAACAACGACATGGAAGACTATTAGTTTCCTTGAATAGAGTGAAAGCTATTTTAAGCTGACGAAAACTAGCCGTTTTTGTGTTCGTATGTAAAAAGTCGAGTGGCCAATCATTAGTCTGACTTGTATGTATGGGAAAACAAGCTCAAAACTTCCAATTTTCAGCAATTGGATTAACAACTTTAGAAATTTTTAATTTTCTATTAAGACTTAAAAATCGAGTTGCCAGCCATTAGTATGATTTATTAAGACTTAAAAATCGAGTTGCCAACCATAAGTCTGATTTATTAAGACTTAAAAATCGAGTTGCCAACCATAAGTCTGATTTATTAAGACTTAAAAATCGAGTGGCCAACCATTAGTCTGATTTGTATGGAAAAACAAGATAGAACACTTCTAGTTTTCAGCAACTGGACCAACAACTTTGGACATTTTTGATTTTGTATAAAGACTAACAAAAAGTAGTAACTCGTTTCCTATATCCAACAAATGTTTGGCAACTTTTATTTTACATGGAACAAACGAATACGAAACTAACGGGTGTTTTGCATAGAGGTATATAACTTTAAGTTGGCAAGACTTTTTTAACGGGCGGCCATTTTGTCAGCTGTCAAGCGATTAAAGTTTAGTTTGGTTTGGCATTTCAACATAAATAGACTGACGCCTGAGCAACACTTCCATATTGGACAAATTTATTTGGAAACTCAGGGTTCTGTTCGTAATACGTATCCGTACGTCCATCAGAGCAATTAATTTGATTAACTATGGAGCATTTTCGCACCACGTTTCGTCAAAATGATAGTATGGATCCACGGAGACTTCGTACTGGGGGTACAGAAGAAGTCATTGCTGCTACAGAGCGTAGTGTAGCTGCGTGGCACAATTGCTTTATTGAAGGAAGCCTTTGATAACCGCATAGTTTAACGTTGAATTGTACTCCAAGATCGTGCGATTTATCGCCGCTAAACTGCTTTCTGTGGCGATATGTGAAGTCGCTAGTCTACGCGATAAGACCGCAACGATTGACCGACCACTTAAAGGACAACATTGGCTGCGTTATTGCCGATATACGTCCACATATGTTGGAAAAAGTCATCGAAAATTGGACCTTCAGATAAGACTACGTCCGAGCCATTCATATGCCAGAAGTCACATTAAAATTATAATGCCAGAAGATTATTTTGCGAATAAAGTAATTTCTTGTCAATTCAAAGAAATCATTTTTGTTTAATTCTATTTCAAAGTTGTATACCTTCATAAAAAAGCACCCTTTACTAGCTTTGGCAGTCTAAAATGCTACAGGATTTAAAGATAATTTTAAATGATAAATTCGACAAGTAGTTTGCAACTATATTTTGTATCGAGCCCGAAAACTGTGTTATTAGTCTAGAATGAGTCTTATTACAGTGATGAAATCAAACAAAAAAAATATACAAAATCCATCAAATGGCAGGCAAATCTAATCTTTAATGATTTTAATCTAAAATGAGTCTTATTACAGTGATGAAATCAAACAGAAAAAAAACAAAATCCGTCAAATGGCTTGCAAATCTAATTTTTAATGCGCTTTGGAAAACTCCTATTTGTTTTGCCAGTATGATTTAGGCGGTTAGCCTATTTGGCCTATAAACAGCAGCACCTACTTCAACTAACAGACACAAAAGCAATCGACTAAATTTTATTGAAAAATACTACTATTATTTGTTTTATGAATTTCTAATGGCGTTATTTGCCAATGAGTCAAGCCATAATAACGACAACTACCACAAGCACCTAAGCCGGTCTTTGGGATGAAGACGCCGAGAGACAAAAGCGACAGCGACAACAACGACAAGGAGACGTACACACAAACAAACAAGTCGAAGTGGAAAAAAGTCGTGAATTGGTTGATTGTTTTATTTGAACACCATAAACACCACAGCACGGTTAACCATGACATCAAGTCTTGCATTTTTATGCTGAGTGTTGACTCTCAACTCAGACAAACTGTCTAAATAGTTAATTTATTTTCTAAATATGTACGACTACGGAGGCTTATTGTTGTTGCTGGCGATATGGTGCTGTCGCTATCACTGGAGCTGCTGCTGCTGCTCCATGGATTTTTATTGCTGGTTCGGTAACTGCTGTAGCCAGCGTTGCCGTTAATATTAAATGATTGTTTGCGGAATAAATATGTTTGTTGTGCTGGTGTGAATACACACGGCTACAGTAGGGCATAAAAGTTAACGTAATGACAGATAAAACTGGTAGCTTGCGTGCTTTTCTTGCCTTTATAATTAAATAAGAGTTGCCAACCATTTGTGAGATTTGTATGGGAAAACGACACAGAAAACACTTTTCTTCTTTTGAATCCATTAGGTGTTATAGACTGACTAAATTGGAACTAACTCGAATATCGTTTTCTCTATAGAAAAAAAAACTAAGTTGCCAACTATTTGTTTGATTCGTTTGGGAAAACTACCTCTACTCCTTAAGTAAGATTTGGGAAAACGGTCCAAAAAACTTCTTGTTTTCGTCTGAATACATTGGGTCTTTATATTATGACTAAATTGTAACTAGTTCAAATATCGTTTTCTCTAAACAAAAAAACTATGTTGCCAACCATTTGTTTGATTCGTTTGTGAAAAGGATATGAAAAACTAAAAGTTCTATATTACCTCTTAGACTCTTTAGGTAAGATTTGGAAAAACGGACCAGAAAACTGCTTGTTTTCATCTGAATACATCAGGTCTTAAAAGTCTGACTAAACTGTAACCAACTCGAATATCGTTTTCTCTGTAAAAAAATGTAGTTGCCAACCATTTGTTTGAGTCGTTTGGAAAAACGAGTTGAAAAACTAATAGTTCTAAATTGTTTCTTATACTCCAATAACTTAGAAAATAGCTAAAATATTTTCCATGTTTTGTAGGACTATTAAGACTGATGAAAACTAGTAAAGGGTGATCAATCTAGAGGTATTTTTTCCAATAAGGGTTTTTTTCACAGATTACGCGTGAGTTGTGTTAAATTTTCTTTTTTTTCGTTTAGTATTTTTTGCCTTTTCTTTTTTTTCTTTCAGTATTTTTTGCCTTTTCATCATGAACAGACTTACAATGCGAAAACCACGGTTTTCGAGAATTTCGCGATACCGGCTGGAAATGATCGAAAGAGTCATTCAAAATTGGACACCCTGAGGCATAGTTGCCGCCAACTTTTGAAGGAAATTATATTCAAAAAATAAATGGCATAAAATGTTCTTTCGAATGAACAACAACGATTCTACACTTGATTTGAGTTTTAGTATTTTTTTTTATTTAAAAAACCTCTAGATAGATCACCCTATAGTTTTTCCTACTATAGATTGGCAACTCTATGTTTTTGTATAAAAAAGGGGCACAAAAGTTCTAGTTTTATTTGTCTGAAACTGCTAAAACAAAAGGATTTTCAATTCAAACTTCAAGAAATGTCTAAAATAAGTGTTTCGTGAGCTTTAGCTGCTTTGGCCCACCTCTACGTTGGGCGACTGTCTTAAGAGAAGGCTTAGGCACACGGAAGATTATTTTTTCGTCGCTGCGTATTTTTCCACTTTTGGGCAGCCTAAAAAACATTGAAATAAATGTCCAAATCCCACAAATAATTATTCGCAGGGCTTTTCTAGCCGACAATGCAATATCATCAACTTTTTGTAAGATTCACCATATTTCAGTGGTTTTCAGACAACCGGATGTAAGTACAGAAAAACTCAGTGTAACAAAGAAAAGCTTCAGTGTGCCCGGCCTTAAATCAGAAGTGCCTTCTAACAAGCATGTAGATTTCCTGAATGGTTTCTTTTCTGTGTTTTGTCATTCTTGACATGTCGGAAAAGCTTTCAACCGCTTTTTTTATAACCACGTTGGGCGCCATTTTCAAGTGAAGTAGGATTCGTGAAAGATTTGTTTGTAAACGGTGGTCCAACTAAAACGCACGATGTTAATTGTAAATAAAACAAATAGTTTTCAGAGAATTATCTTAATATTTGTTTGGTATGATAGAAGGATCTATGGCAATTATGTCATAGCAACAACAAATGTTCGCCACGGTTTAGGTGGCATACCTCAATGTTTATCTCATCTACGATGTTTTGTATTTGCAATGCCTCTGAGACATAATTATCCGAATTGTATCGACTAAATGTTCGCAACGGCTTAGGTGGCATACCTCTATGTTTATATCACCTTAGACATAATTATCCGAATTATATCGTCTTTTTGCTCTCAAATTGTTCTTGGCTTTTTCTTTTAAATATCCCCAATGAACAAAGACCAACGGTGTCAAATCCCATGATCGTGACGGCTTAATAATATTGCCACGACGTTAGATAACACGACCATTGACTTTCTCGAGCAAAGATCCATTGTTTGGTTAGCTGTGTGACAAGTGGGACCATCCTGTTTCAACCACATATTGTCCTGGTTCATATCCTCAATTTCTGGCCACAAGAAGTCCGTTATCATCTTGCGATAGCGAACACCATTTACTGTAACTGCCTGCCTGGCCGACTTTAGTTTTGAATAAGAACGGCCCGATGACGGCGGTAGCCCATAAACCTCACCGAACGTTCACTCTTTGTGGATGCATCGGGTTTTTCAGCAACCACTTAAGGATTCTCATTTGCCCAAATGGGACAATTCTGTTGTTAAGGAATCCACTGTGGACACAATTATGCTGACCAAACAAATCACAAAGTACACGCAATCCATTTTTATTTTTGAACGCCCATATTCGTAAAAGGCTTTAACAATCTTAGCGCGCTGTTAAATTGTGTATCTTTGCATGGTTGAATTTGTTCAACAGTGAAGCAAAGTAATGTTAATTTAAGTTGGGCAAAAAACTTGACGTTAAGGTGTGACTCACAATTTACAGTGTGCATTATGGTTGGACCACAATTTATATATAGAAAATTGATGTTTTCTGGTGTTCTTGGATGTCTGCAACATTTTTTTTTATTTACAAATGTTAGCTTAAAAATCAAAAATAATCTTTTGCTTTAGGTTAACTGCAATAGTGATTCACCACGTTGGGCGCCATTTTGTTGGAGCACACGATTATATACTGGGAAACAATGTTGGTCTCGATTTAACGCCTCCATTATTTGGAAATCGACAACTTATAAAAAAACTCGATGTTGTAGGTTCACGTTGGGCGCCAGTCTTTCAAAAATTCATTTATTTCTTAATAAAGAGATGCTTTTCTTTTGTGTTTTTAGCTAAATTCGACAAGTTTTTATTCTTTCGTAGAACTTCTCGGTGACGTTCACTTTAATGACCTACTGCAAGTCTCAAGTAAATGAATCGAACTCCACCTTACTTACAATTGTACTATGGCGTTGGGCGCCATTTTGTTGGAGCACACGTGTATATACTAGGGACCACTGTTGGTCACGATTTTGCTCAACCGTTAAATGGAAATACGATAGACTACTTCTAAAAAACTTCATGTTGCAGCTCCACGTTGGGCGCCAGTTTTACGTTAAGTCTTTAATTTCTTTATAGATAGTTAGTGTTTTCAACATTATTTGACTAGTTTTTAATTCTTTCATAGAACTTCTAGTGACGTTCACTTTTGTAACCCTCTGCAAGTCTCAAGTTAATGAATAGAACTCCACCTTACTTACAATTGTACTATGGCGTTGGGCGCCATTTTGTTGAAGCACACGTGTATATACTGGGGATCTCTATGATGGCGTCGATTTTGCTCTGCAGTTAAGTGGAAATGGACAACTTTTAAAATTACTTGATGTTGCAGCTCCACGTTGGGCGCCAGTTTTTCGAAAACTCTTTAATTTCTTCACCAAGAGATGTTTTTTCCTTTAAGTTTTCCGTAATAGTCGACAAGTTTTTTATTCTTTCGTGGAACACCATGATGCCGTTTACTATTGTAACCCACTGCAAGTCTCAAGTTAATGAATAGAACTCCACCTTACTTACAATTGTACTGCGGCGTTGCTGTGTTATGTTTTCATTTGAAAACTATGTTAATTAATTGCGATAAATGTTGTGCGAGCAATAATCATTCACTTTTTGTAAGAGAACAAAAAAAGAAACGCTAAATGCCTGTCTGTCCATTTAGCTTTTGCTGTCCGTCCATCCGTCGGTCTATCTGTCTGTCTGTATTGACTGTTAAAGTGTTTAGTCTAATAGCCTCCAGTTAGATCCTGATTAATATAGTGTGGTTTGAAAAGTTTAATAGTTTTCGCATTTATTTGAAATTGAAAATTGAGTACAATATCTTTTTTGTTTCTTTTTTGTGTGTTATTTTTTGAACGATTAGATCGCTTTATTTTGCTTTTAAATCTTTTGTTGTTACCTGGAGTCATGCGGCTTTGTAAGCTACAAAATTGCAAACGTTTTGTTTAACAAATCGCACTTAATATTGAAATCACTTTGTAGACTTCAATTACGTTTTGGAATTGTTGAACAACAACATTAACATTTTAATAACAACTCCAACACCATCAATTTTGAAAACAGACACACAAAAAAACGCAAAACCATGACAGAAATGCGTTTTGCGTATGAAATGAAATAATCAAATGTCAGGGGAAACTATTCAACTGAAACTTCAAGAGCCGGCAATGTCAGGCTGACTAAATCGTGCATAGCAAATTATTAAATTTATTTTAATTCTTTTTTTTGTTGTTGTTGAAGAGTAGAAATCAAATACCAATGGGAAGTATTAAATGTTTTTTTGGGTCTCACCCTCACGGGCTCTACTAATATTTTATAATTCTGCTCATAACGTATGAGAAGAAATTTGCTATTTTGAATTATTTATTAGCCATGATAAGTTATAAACATCTGTGATTGCTGCTAACGAAAAGACGGTGGTCGATAAAGTTCAATAATGTGATGATAACATCACGAGATTTGTACAGCTGCAGGGCCTAAAATCGAGAAGCCTTTTAATGGGGGACACACATTTAATTTTTACCAAGGCGGTTTACTGATCTCCCACAATTATTCCGGAAGTCCAGTATCTTTCCTTACCAACCTTACCTTACTAAATACATTGATGGTTTTGATAACCATGCACGATTATAAAATATATCTCATAAAAAAGGATACTAATTATTTGCTCACCCTTTATTGAGTTTAATAAAAAGTGGCGATCAACATGCGCATTGTATACGTTTTAGTGCAGGCCACTGCCTCTTAACGTGTAGTTTATACGAACTAGCATGTTGTCTATACACCATATAGAGATAACATTGTATTCACCATAGACTGGCGCCCAACGAGGTAGTAATTTTTGGACATGCCCCTTGTAAACGTTTTACTGATGACCATTGCCTCTTAACGTGAAGTTTATACGAGCTAGCATGTTCTCTATGCATAGAGATAGTGATAACATTGTGTTCACCATAGACTGGCGCCCAACGAAGAAGTAATTTTTGGAGAGACGCTTTTTGATCATTATCTTTTGAGGTGATGTATTTGTTTCCATGAATGTTATCTTACTGTTTATATAAGCATAGACAGCTTGTTGGTGTTAATAACCTTGCAAAATTGTAAAATATATCTAACAAAAAGGGATAATAACTATTTGCTTACCCTTTAATGAGTTTAATGAAAAGTGGCGCCCAACATGCACGTTGTTAACGTTTCGGAGCAGACCACTGCCAAGCAGTTTAAAGGAGCTAGTAAGTTTTCTATCTACCGAAGGGTAAAAAAAACACTTTTTCACTTTTTTTTGTTGATGTGGACAACATCTGAGCATCGAATGAGACCGATCCCATGCCCCAAAAGTGTTTCCTCCCAGAGATATGCGCGTTTTATGAAAGTGATGGTACACCAAAGATACCGTATTTAAATCTTTAAAATGGCTCTTCTGAACAAAACTGGCTTTTACCCTTAGGTCCCTTTCTATTTTGCGCGCCACATATAGAGATACGATTATATTTACTAAAGGCTGGCGCTCAACGAGGACGTATTTTTGGACAGACGCTATTTGATCATTATCTTTTGAGGTGATGTATGTATTTTCATGAATGTTATAGACTTTTTGTCAAGTTTATTGCAAAATATCGCCTAACATCGCGCAACATGTTTCTTTAATTGTAGGCAGCAGTCATTTGTGAATCGTCGCCTTTTTGTTCATTGGATTTAATGCCGTAAATAATATAGATTTTCTGTTTATTCCTTTGGCAAGTGGCGCCCAACGTGGAAAATACGTCAGTTTAAAAACATTCTGCTGTGAATAAATCATCGAAAGAAGCTATACTGACCCTCGTTACCATGGTACATAATATTCAGGGAATATTTAGAAAGTCATTTATAGGTCTTCGCCTTTTACTTCATTGGTAGGTCTTCGCCTTTTACTTCATTGGATTTTGATTTTGTTGAGATTTCCTATTTATTTCCTTGGAAAATGGCGCCCAACTTGGAAAATGCGTTAGTTTGAAAACATCTTCCTGTAAATAAAGCACCGAGAGGAGTAATACGGGCAATATTTTCATGGTGCATAATAGGCAGTGACGATTAAGATAGCTTTATTTGCAAATGATATATGACCAAAGAGAAGTAGGTTGAATCTTATTTTGCAACAGATAGATGATCATGCAAAAAGGCGACTAACATCGTGCAATACGTTTCTTTAAAATAGGTAACGCACAACTGTAGGCAGCAGTCATTTACAAGTCTTCGACTTTTTCTTTATTGGATTTTGAAATTGTAGAGATTTCCTATTTATTTCCTTGGAAAACGGCGCCCAACGTGGAAAATACGTTAGCGTGTCCCTTTAAATAAATCACCGAGACGAACAATGCTAACAATCGTTACAATGGTAAATAATAGGCAGGGGAGATTAAGAAAGCTTTATTTGCAACTAATAGATGACTTAAAAAAGTAGGCAGTCTAGTTTTTTCTTTTAAAAGATAGATGATTATGAAAAGAAGTTAGTCCAATATCTTGATTTATTTCCTCATTATAGCTGTTACTACACAAATCTTCTGACAATGTTGAATCTCCTGCTGAAATAGGGGATTTGTTTTTATAGCTGCCAGTTGTTGGCTGCAACAGGTAGATGATCTGCCCAATCTTCTGAAAATGGAGAATATCCAGCTGAAAATATGGAGAATATTTAGCTGAAAATATGGGATTTTTTAGAACTGCCAGTTTTTGTCTTAGATGATCTGTAAAAATTTTTGTTCCGCCCTGAGTTTACAAGAGAACAAGTCAACTGCCTCAATTTATCTTCTTATTCATACAAGACCGCCAACACTCTCCAAAAATATCGGATATCCTGCAGTAAGTGAGTTATTATATCTGCAATATATAGATGATCCGTCATACAAAAGTAGGCAGTCTGGATTAATTCACTTCTTCTTCTTGTAATGAAAAAAACTCCTAAATTAGGTAATCCTCAGCTGTAATAGGCAGTCAACTGCCTGGATTAATCTACACATTCTTTTTGTTACGACAAAAAAATAATCTCCTGAAGTAGGGAATAACCTGCTGAGAAAGCAGATTATTGTCGTGACTCTAAGTTGATCGGCCAATGTTCTCCCTTTCTGCAAAAGTAGGCAGTTTACGTAGGCGTAGGCGTTTCTGACGTAGGCGATTTACTTTTAAAGTTGGAGATTTCTGTCGTAACTGAAGTCAACTCGATTAATCTCCTCATTCTTATTCTAATGACGAAAATCTAACGAAGTAGGCGATTTTTGCCGCAACTTTGAGTTCTTATCTGCAAGAGATAGATGATCTGTCTAAGTTTGATAACGGCTCCAGAATAGAAAACAGCCTCGAATTTTCTACTTATTCTTTCTGTAACGACAACAATCATGTTCTACTATTCTACTATTTCAAATCATCTCTGCATTCTTACTTTTGCGTCAATCATTACCGTAGGCGATTTTCTTTCGAAAAAGGGTATTTTTGTCTTAATTAAAGTCAACTCTATTAAAATCCTTTTTCTTTTCTTACGTCAATAATCTCCTGAAGTAGGGGATCTCCTGCTAAAATAGGCGATTTTTGCCGCAACTCTTAGTTTTATCAGCAAGAGATATCAAAGTTCGATAAAGCCTTGAGATTTCAGAACAGTAGGTAGTCAACTGCCTCGAATTTTCCACTCATTTACTGTAATGACAACAATCACTTAAAGTAGCGAATCCCTGCAAAGTCTTACACTACGATTTATACCTGCATTTTTACTACTGCGATAATCATTTTCTGACGTAGGCGATTAACTTCTGTAATAGGAGATTTTTGTCGTAACTAAAGTCAACTCGGGCAATCTTCTTATTCTTACGTCATAAATCTTCTGGAGTAGGGGATATCCTGCTAAAACAGGCGACTTTTGCCGCAGCTCTTAGTTTTATCAGCAAGAGATAGCTGATTTGTCCAAGTTCGATAACGCTATGAGATTCCAGAAAAGTAGGCAGCCAACTGCCTCGAATTTTCTACTCATTCTTACTGTAATGACAACAATCACTTAAAGTAGGAAATCTCTGCAAAAGGAGGCAGTCTACTACTTCGATTCATCTCTGCATTTTTACTATTGCCGAAATAATTTCCTGAGGCGATTAACTTCTAAAATAGATGATTTTTGTCGTAACTGAAGTCAACTCGATTAATCTCCTCATTCTTTCGTCAAAAATTTCGTGAAGAAGGGAATCTCCTGCTAGAATAAAAAAACTCTAAGTTTTACCTGCAAGGGATATCGAAGTTCAATAACGCCTTGAAATTCCGGAAAAGTACGCAGTCAACAGCCTCGAATTTCCCACTCATTCATACTGTAACTACAATAATCACTTAATGTAGGAAATCTTCCGCTGAAGTAGGCGATTTTTGAGTTAACTGTGAAGATTCAGCAAACTAGAAGGTCCTCGATTTATTTCGTCGTTCTGGCTGTTAAGAATATAATCTTCTGAAGTAGAGGATATTTTGCTGAAATAGACGATCTCCTGCTGAAGAATCTTCTCATTTCCACTACGACGACAAATTTTTATATGAAATGAAATATCTCCTGGTAATATTTTAGACTTTTTAGTAACTTCTAGTTTTAGTCTGCGAAACTCAGATGGTCTGTCGAAGTTCGTCTTGGGATTCCAGAAAAATCGGTCGTTATGTGCCTTGATTTATCTCCACGTTCGTTTACAAGAAAAATCTTTGCTGAAGTAGGCGATCTACTGGTGATCTAAGGAAATTTGGTCTTACGAGAACTGTGTGCTAGGAGCACAGAAAGATAATTCTTCAAAGTTCTGGCAAGCCGTAGGATTGCAGATAAGTAGGCAATTAACTATCTCGTTTTATCTTTTTATTCCAAATTTTACTACAGAAATATCTTGAATTAGTTCTATTCTTTTACAACAAAAATCTCATGAAGTAGGCGATCTGCTGGTGTTATAAGAAATTTTTAATGTTACTGCAGGAGACAGATGATCTGCCAAAGTTCTGATCCGTCAAAGTTCTGCCGTGAAATTTCAGATAAGTAGGTAATCAACTATCCCGTTTGTCTTTTAATTATTACTTTTACTACAGAAATCTCTTGAAGTAGCATACTTTCTGCTGAAATAGAGGGTTTTTGTCGTGGTTGTGAGGAAAAAATCCAGTTAGTAGAATACCGTGTTTTTGAAATCCTCAGACATCCTAAACTTAGGCAGATCGCCGAATTGGAGCAGATGAAAACTTTCCCTTTTAAAATACAAATAAACGAAGGGTTTGTTAGTAAATTTTGTATCTCTCGAAGTCAGTTATCTCATGATAAATAGATGACTTTCTGTCAAAACTGTGCGGGAAGAATCTAAACCGTTAACTACCAGCTATCTTATTTCGACATTCTTACTGTACAGACTAAAATCTCTTGACGTTAGCTATCTCCTGCTGAGATAGATGTTTTTTGTCGAAACTGTAAGGAAAAAGGCTAGTCAGTTGACTACCTACGAGTACATACATTTTGTGGACCCTCAGTGAACCTAAACTTTGGCTAATCGCCGATTTGCTGCAGATAAAAAAAACTTTCTCTTTTTAAAAGCAAATCAACTTGAAGGTTTTGTTAGTTAATCGGCTATGTAATATCAAATGCAGGTCGTTGTTTTAGTCCAGCTATCTTTATTTATCTCGACATTTTTAATGTACAGACTAAAATCTTCTAATGTCAGATATCTCCTGCTGAGATTAGGGATTTTTTGGGAAACTGTAAGGAAAAAAGCTAGTCAGTTGACTACTAACTTCTTGGGAGCCCGCAGTGAACCCAAACTTTGGCTGATCGCCGATTTGTTGCAGATGAAATCACCTTTTATTAAAAGCAAATCAACTTAAAGGTTTTGTTAGTAAATCAGTTATATGATCAGAAATGTAGGTAATTGTTTTAATCCAGCTATCTTTATTTATCTCTACATACTTAAAGTTAAGATTAAAATAAAGTCAGCCAAGAGAGTCTCCAGCTGAAATAGACGTTTTTTTTTTGTCGTAACTGGGAGGAAAACCATCTAGACCGTCAGTGTTTTGGTCGAACAGCTGCAGTTAAGAAACCTTCACTTTTTAAAAACATATTAACTTGAAGGTCCTGTTACTAAATCAGCTAAATGTGATCTCAAATGTGGGTCAGTGTTTTAGCCCAGTTTCTAATTACTTTCGCCTCACTTGGTAGGGGGCTTAAGATAGCAATCTAAATCTGTTCAACCTGTTCTCTATCTCTAAAACATTTGTCAACAGCTGTGCCTGCCTGACAGTTCACACGTTTTTAATGTTGCCAGTAATTAATTTCATTTAAATCATGGCACATTAATAAATCTCCAAGGGGTCCGTCCGTCCCTCAGCCCGGCTAGCTGACTGGGTTGATTAAGAACATTACAAATGATCCCACATTAAGATTAAGGTGTCAGCGGTCGGTAGTTTGGGTTCGATTGGATCGGTGGAGATATTGCCTATTTCGATTATAGTGTTGCGTACGAGTGAGTCGTTTCGTTGAATGACAAACAATTTTATGCTGCATTCAAAAGCGTTTCATTCAAACCTCGTTGAACTTGAACGCTGGCTTGGTGGCAGGTAACAGAATGTAAAGAAAAACAACCTACCCGGCACTGCAGCATGAAGTTTGCAATAATAAATGCATGATTTTCAGCTTTATTTCATTTTATTTTATGGAATTTTCTATTAATTTATGCGATTCTATTAAATAATTTTTCATTTTTTTCTTATTTTAATTTCTTTAGAGAAAAACATTTTTTTCAATTTAAATAACCAGCAACAACAGCAAACAAATTCTAATTCTAAGCGAGAGTGCCAGGCGTAAATGTTGCTGTTGTTATTGTTGGTTTTGCTAGCATTTAAAGGTGCAGCCAGCCCAACAAAACGCACTGCACTGCAACGCCACACTGGGTGAAGGTGACATGACTGGCGGAGGTCAGTCAGTTCGTTTTTATTATTTGATTTCTAAATGAAAAATTATTATTTTTTTGTTGTCCGCGTGTGTGTGTGTTTTTGTTGGTTAAGTTACAGCGCCACACTACAATAACAACAACTGAAAAAAACAACAACGACGACGATGGCGAAAAAAACAAATTGTCATGTTTGACAAACAACACCAAACGAACATTGACTCATAAACAGTCATATATCCGTCATAGACAGCCCATTAGTGTGAATAGTGTAAAGTCCTTTACAAAAGTAGTCGTCAATTAGGGATAAACTCTTAAAGAAGCAAATTAAAAAGTTTAAGGATTCAGGGGCTTGCGTTGGGCGCCAGTTTCCTGTTTTTCAATGTCTAGTATCTATTAAAACAGGCATCACACAAATGAAAGTACTGGGACAGCAGAAGATTGATCTGAATATCGGTAATCAAATAATTAAAACACACCAGCTGTATGGACTTTACGTTGGGCGCCAGTTTTCCAATTACTATCTTTTCACGATTTATGGCGAGTTTTTGTCCTTCACAAAAGTGGTCATCAGTTAAGGCTGAACTTTTAAAAAAACAATTTAAAAAGGTGTTAGGATTTTCAGATTTACGTTGGGCGCCAGTTTTCTGTGATTTTAATGTGTTCACCATATATTAAAAGAGGCATCGCACGGATAAAACTACTGGGCTAGCAGATGATTAATCTGAAGATCGGTAATCAAATAATTCAAAGCCACCAGCTGCATCATCTTTACGTTGGGCGCCAGTTATTCAGTTTCTGTTTTTCACGATTTATGGCGAGATATTGAACTTTACAAAAGTGTTACCCAACTAAGCAGAACTCTAAAAAAGATATTAAAAAAATTGTAAGGATTTACCGATTTACGCTGGGCGCTAGTTTCCTGTGTGTTTTATGTCTTCTCAATGTGATTACTAAAGTACCAGGATAGTAGTTTAATTGAATGATATTTAATCAATTAATTCGAAATCACCAGCTTGCAGGGAATTTACGTAAGGCGTCAGTTTTCAAGTTACTTTATTTATGTGATTTATAGCGAGTTTTATTAAAACTCCTTAATAAATGTGAGTACCAGCGATTTGTGTGGCCTTTGTTTTACTTCTGACAATATTGTAGGCCTAATTAGTCCCTATTTCGTGTATGGAGGTGAAAACCACAAAAGGGGTAACGAAAAGGTTGGTAAAAACCACAGAAGGGCTAACGAAAAGGCTACAAACCACGTTTTTCCTATGATGTTTAAGATTTAAGTTGGCCACCTTTTTCTCATTACAGACAATGTTCTCCCTATGTATTGAAATGATAAAAAAAAGTAACTGGACATTAACAAATAAAATACCACCTCCATTTTGGGCTATACGTTGGGCGCTAGTTTTCAAATGTACAATTTAACAGAGTGCATATTCTGTTGGGTTCGCGGAAACGGTAATGTTGAAGGAAACGAGGTGGTAGATGAACTGGAGTGTTTTGGCTGCAGCAGATGATGAAAACGGGCTGACATAAAATAAAACACTACACGTTGGGCGCCAGCTTCGAAGTTGAGCATAGTCTGCACAACTTCGAAGTTTTAGAAGACAATAATGTTAAGGGAAACGAGGTGGTAGATGAACTGGCGCGTCTTGGCTCATCCAAGGATTGCTAGGGTTTTGTGGCCGCCTAAGCCAGAAAAGAACAGAACCAAAACCCTGCTGAAAAATAAAAAAAGTGATGTTTCATAGCTCGTAGAAGTCCTGACGGGACTCTGTAATGTTAAAGGAAGACTAGGAAATGACAGGTAAATGAACTGGCGCGTCTTGGCTCGTCCGAGCATATGCTGAAAACGGGCTGACAACAAATTAAACACCACCTGCTGTTTGGATGAATGTTGGGCGCCAGTTCCCAGTTGTGCAGACTATGTTGGGCTTTCGAACAGAGTAATGTTGATAAAACGAGGTGGTAGATAAAATGGTGCGTTTTGGCTTATCCAATGATAGTTAAGATGATGAAAGCGGGCTGTAAATAAGAAGGAATCATACCAAGGTAAACCTTGCATGGATAAGGACTGACAAATTTAAGGTTGCTTGGGATCTGTAGCTTAAACTAGAAGAGAACAGAACCAAAACCCTGCTGAATAACAAAAAATGTCATGTGAGATAGCTCCAAGAAGTTCAAACGGAACACTATACTATTATAGAGACGACAAGGATATGACAGGTGGCAGTGGTCGAATACTGCATCCTGTGTAATGATGAAGATGAGATTGAGACAATAGATCACCTTTGGTGTAAAATTCCGTCCATGCAGATATATGTACGAGTACTCTGAAATATTTAGCTTCCAGTTGTCCTTTCTATTTGTGGAATGGACTTCCACTTCGTCGGCTACTTTTCGGATTCCACACGATGGCTATCAGTTATTTGTCGGCGTAGAATGTGACGAAGAAGCTCGTCTTTAAACTCGAATAGAAAGAATCATTCAAGGATTTGGACGATGCTAGAAATATATCGCAGTATTTATCATAGACTAAGGGGAAACTCAATGAAGCCTCTAGAGGTCACCGAGTGATGACGCGGCAAAACTTTTAATGCTTAGACGTCATTACAAGTCCGTCTAGCCAAACCTAAGCAGGAGTTTATGTTGGGCGCTAGATTAACATTGCAAACTACGGTCTCTCTTTGTATTAAAAAAGAAAAAAATACGTCGAGTTTGTAGTCCTTAATGACCAAAAATAGATTAAAACTCTCTTACCTGTGCGACCTGCGCAAGATCTATTTTTGGGATCAGTAGGGTAGTCAACTCCGTTGTTTCCCTCGAGAATCAAAGGAATTTTAATAGAGTACCGTGGAATCTATTAATACACCTCCTAACTTCCGGTGACTTAGCGAGAAAGAGATTAATTTATAAACCATGTGAAAGCTTCTCTATAAAATTCATAATTCATTGGGTTCGGATTTAAACAGTGGGTTCAGGTCAGTGACTATAAAAATGACTCGTGCACAGCTAAATGAATTGAAAAAAGTTCCCCGGTTGTAACTATATGGAATGTTGGGGAAAGTAATTAATTTCAGTTAAAAAAAGTGACATCATCTGTTTGCTGTTAATTAGGCCAATGATAGCACGAAGATTTACAACGATAATTTATTCTTCAGTCATGTTGCATCGTGTGGCCAAACCGAAGTGCTTGGTTTGCTTTAGCTAGCAATCATTTAAAGCTAAGAATAGCAGCAGAGTGCTAATAAGCTAGATGTTCGTGGTTTGGTTGCTGCCAGCGCTTATTTTATTCATTGGTATATGTACAAATAAATTGTTTAAAAATAATTGATGAAAATTTGGTCGAAGAAAAGTCATAGGATCCTGTTAGATCCTGAAAATACTTCACAAGTAACGTGCTTTTTGAAATTCTTTACAGGCAGTTTTTAGAAAACATCGCTGAACCTTTCGTCAAATAAGAAAAAAGTCATTGGCATGACTGATGTTACTCGTATTAACCTTAAATGGACTTGAAATTGGAAATTGAAAACTACCTTCCAGGTTGGGCGCCAACATTATTGATATTTTCTAGTTGGTGGCCTAAACTTCTGCTATACATTTTAAACAGAACTTCCAAAATATTGTCCGTAAATCTAAAAGTAAATAATCCAATCCATTCTCTAGGTGAAAACAATCCAAATGATGAAATGACAAAACGCTAAAAAAAATTGTAAAGACATCAAAAAACAACCACAACTCTTAATGTTCCTTTTATATTAAATGAGCCATTCCTTGGTAAATGTCCCATGCCCGTCTGTACATTAGTCCGATCATTATTATCACATATATATTTTTGTGTGCTTTCGTTTAATTTCTTCTTATCCCCCGTCGCCCTGTCGCGTTGTTTTGCTGGCATTTATCACTTTTCTGAAATGTTCAACATAATGTGTAAGCGCATTAATCACAAAGTGATTAAAATTGAAATTATACTCGTGCATATGCCCAAGATCATAGATGGATGGATGGACGGGGATGATATGGAGGAATGGCAGACAAATTATTAGAGATTTATCAAGCCCCACAAAAGGAAGGATGTGTTAGGCTGGAAAGGGAATTAAAGCAGTTACTATGCTTTTTTTCTTACGCCAAACATTCTCGAGCTCATCCAATGTGGTTGACTTGTTCGTTTAGACAAAGGACTTTAAGTAACCTCAGAAAAAATAATCGAGTCGGGTGAAGTCTTAGTTTTTATTTCACAAGCGTTGCGTCACTTGTATGGAGCATAAAGCCTCCAGCTTGAAACCACAGCTATATAAGTATAGATGTTGTCGAGCTCTGATTACGGAAGTCGGAGAATATCGCTCTATACCGAGCACCGTTCAACGTGAATGAGTCTCCTTGTCTTTCAAAAGAAATAAAGTTCTCTGATCATTCTTTGCTATAAACCGCACCAATAAGTCAATCCTAATGAATGCAGTCATGCTTGGTCAAAAACTAGTGAATTATATTCGCTTAAATAAAAGCAATTTAGTTGTTGATGGAAACGCTGAGCCGAAAAGATGGGCCTTCTCCAATATGGCTTTTTGCATAAAATTCGAATCTCCCACCAACATTTCTAGCGCCCAACAAGTGAAATCAAGGTGTTGTCTATGACCGTACGGCTTCAAATCGTGGTCATCACAATTGCATACGAGAGAAGTCTCGCTAAATCAAGCCAAGTTGACTTGCTGGCGATGCCCACCTAAGCTGATCTTTGTCGAGCCGACCTTACTGAGTTTGGGTTACTATATGAGCCTTTATGGAGCCAATGCATTTATCACCGCATGTCTGGTCCAAAAATTTGTTCTTCCCTCTAACTTTTTTCTAAAACCCTGCGCACTGAAACCGAAGGTGTCAAATGACCTCATGAAGAAATTTACGTTGTGTAGCACTGAGACCGAATTTCGATAATACTTTCAATAATTTTGACAGGCATGAAACGATGCATCATAAAGTGACAAACCTAAGTGAACTTTTTGACAGCTGGAAGCCATTGAAACTTTGACAGCTTCTTAAATCTCCGAATTTCTAACACCCTATTGCATTAGTGTGCTTAGACAACATTTGTGCCCCTGGACGTCGTCAGTAGCCAATGGACTTTAAAGGCGCAGAACAGCGATACAAAAGCTACAGAAGCAAAGAAAGCTGCCCATAACGCATTGCAGCAGGGCATAGCAATAACGGTACAAGTTCGAAGAAATAGTGATGTACGAACGGTCTATTCGACTGGGGGCTCAGAAAGTCATATGTACTCCTGCTTGTGACGTCTTTAACAAGTTCAATGAGCACAAGAAAGCGTAAATTTTCCATTCTGTTGTCGCCTGAAAATTTTGTTAAAGAAGGCGACCCAATACAAATCATAGCTGATGGTGTACTCGTAGAATGATAATTACCTAGTATAGAAGAAATATGAACCCTTGACTCAGGGTTGCATTCTCGCGTCATTCAAATAATTAAACCTCAGCTGCCGATGATCAATCAGCTGGAATGTTAAAGGTAGGGAGAAATAAGTTGGTTAAGACTGAGCGTTAACTTTTCGGCACAATTTGTTTGAAGAAAATTTAAGAAGACTGCCCATAACACAACGCTGCAGGGCATAACAACAAGAGTTTTTGAGTCGATTAATCGGACGAGGTAATCGATTAATCAGAAGTGATAATCGATTAATCGAAAGTGATAATCGATTAATCGGACGTGATAGTCGATTAATCGGACGTGATAATCGACTTAGTTTGCGATAATAGATTAATTCCACTAAATTAAAAAAAAATTGTATAAAAATCTTTTTAAACTAAAATCGATTTAAATATCACTTATCAAAATCGAGTATTACTTAATCGAAAGTAAAAATCGATTAATCGGACGTGATAGTCGTCTTAGTTTTCGATAATAGATTAATTCCACTAAATTAAAAAAAGTATATAAAAATCGTTTTAAACTAAAATCGATTTAAATATCACTTATCAAAATAGATTATTACTTAATCGAAAGTAAAAATCGATTAATCGGACGTGATAATCGACTTAGTTTTCGATAATAGATTAATTCCACTAAATTAAAAAAAAAATATATAAAAATCGTTTTAAACTAAAATCGATTTAAATATCACTTATCAAAAGTGAAAGTGACTAAAAGAGAAGACCAAAAACGATAAACTGCACAAAATGAGCGACAAGAGCTTTATCGGGAAAATGAAAAGCAGAGATGAGGGAAAATCATTTTGGGAATGCTGTTGTTTTTGTAATTAAAGTGTGTGAATTTAGTGTTTTCGGTGTTTCAATTTTGACTTTCTAGCGTTTTTGGTGTTGTGAACAAACGAATGTGGAAAATAAACAGAGAATTTGTGTTTTCCTGAAGTGCTGTTTTTCTATATTATTGCAAAGAAGAAACACATCGCTCATCTTCTACGGTTCAACGTCTTTGGAGAAGACTACAGATGCCGATGGCCAACCGGATGTGCTGTACGAGAATGGATAAGATGACTTGGTTAAAAGAAATCTTGCCTGAGAATAAAAATTGTCTTTGTCCCACTGTGGAATATAATTTTATATTTTAAATTCTCAACAAAGCTTTTTGCCATTACTTTCAGTGATCACGGAGAGGAAGTAAATACATTCACGGCATGTGCATAAGTATATGGAACCCAGTTTTATACATTTTGCTAAAATGTTAACCTGGCGTTTACACCAGACCTCCGCCTGGTATTTTACTTCAAGCTTGGCTAGACTTCAGACTTGGTACACTAGCGTAAAAGGATTTGTTTTTTGTCAAAGCAAGCAACACGGAGGAGTTGGTTAACCTTCGTCTCCCAACTAATTATCATTTATCATCAAAATATCAAGCATTAGAGCCAGTGTATGCATAAATTGAAAGTGAGTTTCGAACAACAACAATAAAAAAAGACAATCAGAGTGATATATTATTGAAAATTCCACCTTTTTTATGTAAAATTGCACACAATCAATTAGTAATCGTCGGTGGTATGTGTTTTTTGTTTGTTTTTGTCTTCCTAAATAACAGTACAACGCCAAGCGTATTAGTTAAGTTTTTATAAATATAATTGATGATTAATACGTACCTTGAGTACCCAACATCAGCAGCACCACCACCACAGAACGCAGTCGCGGCCGCCGCCACTGTCGAAAGCTGAACGCCACAAATGTTCTTAGGCCAATCTATGCATCATTAATGAATGCAAAGATGCAAAATTGATATTCCGCAGAAAAAAATGTTTGTCACAACAGTTGCGTTATGACTGACGGATGGTCGGACAGACGGACTCACTGTTGGCTGATGGAATGGTTGGCGAATGGATGGATGATATGACTTGGCATGGGATAGCTGACTGGCTGGCTGGTTGGCTATCTAGTTGGAGCATGTACTCGTATTGTGTAACGTATCAGGTTAAATTTTAGATCATAAATCAAAATAACCTTTATGGCTTTTTTTCGAGTTGTGTTTCAAAATTGAAAAAAATCTAACAAACAAAAAAATTAAAAATACAAAAACATTTTACAAAAGGCATTTGTTAATATTTGCTCGTTCTAATGGTGACATTGTAAATTTAGAAAGAAAAAAAAGTAATAAACACCACCACCACCGCCTCAATTCCACCTCCTATAGCCGCAGGGGAGGTATTTTTCCTCACTTCGATATTCATATGCATAATATTAATTACACTGAACAAAAAAAAATATTCGAAGTAGGTAATGAATAACTTTTCATTGAATAGATGAATATTTCATTAAAAAAATATTTCGAAAACAAATAAGAAAAAGTAGGAGCAAGGAGCGAAAAGACCAAAGCATTTATTCACCGCATTCCGACTGTCACATCGCCTGCGTCAAAACTTGCTTCGGTCTGCAAGCTGCTTTCAATAAATAAGCCTTATAGCTTAAATCCCAGATGTCAAGATATGGTTGATTAAAGGTCTGAGCACACTGAATCTTTTTTTACGCTACGTTTTTCTTCACTTCGGCTGGCTAAAAATCAATGAAATATTTGTTGAAATTTTACAAATAAACTATGATATTGAAGTGGTGGCCTAGAATAGACCTCTCATACATTGATTGTACATTTTTGACACTTAATTAAATGGTTTTTAGACTACCGGAAGTTAAAATATACACAGCGTAAGAAAAAGAAAAGCTTTGGTGTAACCGAACCTTTATATTTTGAAGATTACAAAAAAAAATTGGGGAAAGTTTCCCTAACAAAGATTGTCTGTTGCCTTAGAATCCGACCAGAGAACGGAGCCACCTAAATTATTTTGGCGGCGCTCTGAATAAAAAAATTATTAAACAAATATAGTTTTCAGAATCACCAGCAAATATATATGAAGGTAAAATGAGTCAGCTGTTTAAATTCAGGATAAAAGAGTTTTGTCAATTTTAATAGCAGATTTGTGACAGTTATAAACTAAGTAAAACTCAAAGGCGGAGGCGTGACTCCCAACGCTGGTCCCAAAATAACAACCTTTCAAAGCCACGAGCAATTATATATAATGTTAGGTGGGCCAGTTATATTCTAACATATCAGTTTGAATTTTGTTGAGAATTCGTAAGAGTCGTAATGAAATGTACCAGCGTTTGTTATTTTTCAAAAAATGTTTGAAGATTTGCATTATATCGGAGGGGATTTAACATAGACCAAAACTAAGAAGGAGATCATGTAACCCTAAAGAAGACGAAATATAGCCCTAAAATATTAGAAGTTTTAAGAATATTTCTAAACTTTATTTTTTCACTTTTGGAAATAAAGTAGCATGGGTCCGATTGGGCTCAACAGCTACGCCTCTAGTTTTTTTTATCAAAGACAAAGGTACAGGGTGGAGCGGGAAATTTGCTTTTTTGCACTGAAGGTTTTGGCGGCACTGTGGGTCGAAGAGAGTGGAGAGTGTGCGTGGCTTATAGTAGCTGACGGGAGATTTGTATTCGTCTGCCTTTCAGTTGCCATCATGCATTGGGCACGTGAGGAGAGGTCATTTTGTATTAAAGCGTATTTTTCAAATGCGCACTCGATCATTGCAGTGCAGCGTGCTTTTCATTTACGATTCGCTGTTTACTGGATTCGATTCTATGCACTGCGCTGCTCGGAAGCTATCACTAGCTCTTGGCATTTCCTGGATTCTTTTCATCCGTCTCTTGGGGCAATTTAATAAGAGGATGCATGGTTTCAACACAGCGAGGGTTACCATGAATTGTTTGAGGCAAATGTTTTCTGAATGGCTTATGGGTGATGTGAACTGGCCGGCACGCTCACCAGACTTAGCCCCATGCATTTTTTCCTTTAGAGTTACCTGAAGTCGAAGGTGTATATCAACCGTCTCAACACCTTGGAAGACCTACTTAACTATATTGAGGCTGAAATTGGCAGATTACCAGTCGACATGCTTGCTAGAGTTCATAAAAACTTCAGAAAACGTATGCAGCAGTGTGTGGTCGAAGGTCGACATTTGCCAGATACACTATTTAAAACGATGTAATTTAAAAATTCCCTTACTGTTCAATATAATTAAAATATAAAATAAATTTTTTTTAGGTTCATAATTTTTCTATTTCATACCCAAATAAGCAAATTACCGCGCTCCACCCTGTATATAAATTTATTTTGTCTTTTAGAATTCACTTTTATTGAGAAGTAAGATTAAGTTCTAAGTAAAGGGTGGTACAACGATAATGCACGATGTTAATTGTGAGTAAAAGAAAAGTCAATGAGCCAAGAACAATTCAAGAGCTAAAGGATGAGATAATTCGGCATCCTAACGACATTGAACCACAATTATACCAAAAGTGGGCCAAAAGTTACCTTGGGGTAGAAAAATGTTGTAACTTTTTCGTTTATATATTTCTTTTTTCAAGATGAAATACAAGTAAATAACACTTGTGACGCGCAAAATAGAAAGGGACCTAAGGCCAGTTTTGTTCAGGAGAGCCATTTTAAAGATTAGGTCCCTTTCTATTTGCGCTTAGAATCGTCGACTTAACTTTCATAAAACGCGCATATCTCTAGGAGGGAACACTTTTGGGGCATGGGGTCGCTCTTATTCGATGCTCAGATGTTGTCCACATCAAAAAAAGTGAAAAGTTGATGAAAACTTTTGTTCAGGAGAGCCATTTTAAAGATTATGTCCCTTTCTATTTGCGCTTAGACTTTACTTTCATAAAACGAGCATATCTCTGGGGGAACACTTGGGATCGGTCTCTTTCGATGCTCAGATGTTGTCCACATCAAAAAAAGAAAAAAAAATGAAAATTGATTTTTTTACCCTTAGGTCCCTTTCTATATGCGCTGTCACACTTGGAGATTAAATAATAGAGAGATTCACAACTGAACAAAGAACCAGAATAATAGAATTTTATTATTTAAATCGGCGATCATTTTCATTTGAATGTTAATTTGTTAATAAGCAGAACTGTAGGTTCTGGGGTTTTGAAAATCCAAAAGCCATTCATCAACGCCAATTGCACCCCATTAGGCGTACAGTATGGTGTGGAAACACATCTGCAATTATCGTTGGGCCTTACTTCTTCGAGAATGAAGATGGAAGTGCTGTAACCGTAAATGGAGAGCGGTATCGGTTTATGATAGAACATTTTTTACGTCCTGCTCTTGAAAACAGACCTGAGATAAGGTTTCAGCAGGACGGAGCCTTTGTCCGAGACACAATGGCACTTTTAAGTCAGATTTTTGGAGGCGAATAATTTCCAGAAATTCGGAAATTATTTGGCCAGCGCGATCGCAAGATTTTTCAGCACCCGATTATTTTCTTTGAGGTTATTTAAAGGAGCGAGTACATGTGAACAAGACCGAGACAGTCCTTCAACTCAAGGCCAACATTGTTGCAGAAATTCGATTTTGAAAGACGTTATGGAAAATGCTCTAAAACGAGCCCATCATTGCGAAGCTGAAAACGGGGCTTATTTAAGGGACATTATTTTTCATACTTAGCGTAGAAATATTTCCATTTTGTATGTAATATAACTTTTAGTCCACCCTGTTTTATTTAGTTGGACCAACTTATATTAAAATGACAGTCGGCATCGGAATGACTAAAGATAACTAGAATTTGTGTGTAGATTGTGAATTGGCCTTGCCACCAAGAAGTAAAGATTTTGTGGATTGCTTTGGTCTGGTTTTTAACAAGAATTTGTGTGTAGATTGTGAAATGGACCCGCCACCAAGGAGTAAAGGTTTTGTGGATTGCTTTGGTCTGGTTGTATAACTTGTTTAATTGTTCCTGCACTTGTTTCCTCTCAGTGTATACCATATTGAATGTTTTGTTATAGTGCCAATAGAACTGTGGCACTTGTATAAATTTACATAATTTCAAATTTGTAAATTCAATTTCAATTGTTAAACGAACAAACATTGCCGCCCACACACATTTTTCGATTTACTCGCCTTACAATGGAACTGCCTGGCATCCATGATGACTGGTGCTCGTGTAGTGCAGTGCGATGATCTATACTCGACGAATCTGTAGTAAATGTGCTTTACACTCTGTGATGAGATTTGCCTATACACTTTATGGGTACATACTCGTACATGTTCTTTTAATTTCATAAGGTTTGATTATGAAATTAATTATAACGATACCATGAGGCATGGTGCTTTTTTGCATCGATGATGGCAAGTGAGTAATAGAACAATTGCTAGGCACGAGGACTTTCCCCCAACATTTGATGTAATCAATTAAAGTTTAATAGCTGACAAATTTTTGTAAACTATACACAGTGTTTTCAAAAGCAATAAATTTCTAAAAAACTACAATTTCGTTGGGAAGCATTTTACTCTGTAGATCACCCTGTAAGAACACTGGGTGGTCCATAGCATCATAGTCGGTACAACTACGAATCGCCTGTCAAGGAGGCATGACAATTTTTATTTGCCACGACCTTTTGCATTATCATGACCTTCTACTCTGATAGTTTTCAGATTATCATAGTAGAAGGGTTACTAAATATATATATTTCTGGCCTTGGCAACACTAAGTGCTGCCTGGCGCCATCTGACATTTTCATTAGAAAGTTTGACATTTTTTTAGCATAAACGTACTCAGCACTTTTTGACGTACGACCATCATTTGTGTGGATTACAGTGACTTGAAAAATCAATTTGGCAAAAAAATTGAATTAACTCGTAAACATTTTCGTGCAATAATATTTCACAACTTTCGACGTGAATAAACACGACAAGAGTGCATCGATGAACATAAATCTTTGAATGGCGATGAAGCACCATCCTATAGCACTGGGAAAAACTGGTTTAATGAATTCAATCGTGGCCGACGCTCGCTCAAAGAAGAAGGTCGTCCAAAAACGGCCGTTGTGCCAGAGAACATTGATGCCGTGAATGAACTAATTCAAGTTCGTCATGTGGCATACCGTGAGATAGAGGCATCCTTGGACATTTCTTCTACCAGCATACATTCGATATTGCATGAACACCTGGCCATAAAAGAAGGTTTGTTTTCGTTAGATCCCGCACAATTTGACAATCGCTCAAAAAAAGGCTCGTGTCAATTGGTGCAAAGAAATTTTGAAAAAAATATGATCGCGGTGCTTTAAAAGACGTTTATAAGATCGTCACAGGTGACGAATCATAGATATATGCGTATGAACCCGAAACAAAACAGCGATCGACCGTGTGGGTCTTCGAAGATGAGCCAAATTCAATCAAAGTTGTTCGTGGAAGAAGCACTTCGAAGCAAATGGTCGCCAGTTTCTTCGGCCAAGCTGGTCATGTGGCGACTGTTCCGCTTGAGCAACGCAGGAAGGTCTATTCTGAGTGGTATCGTACACAATTTGTTTGCCTGAAGTCTTCGGAGAACTTCGAAAAACGAACAAGAGAAGACGAATCATTGCGCACCATGACCATTCGAGCACTCACAGATCGGCTCAAACCAGCGCCAAAACGTCGAATTGATGGCTCATCCGCCATACAGTCCTGACTTGGCACCCAATGACTTCTTTTTATTCCCGCACATCAAGAAAAAAATGCGTGATCAACGATTTTCGTAGCCAGAATATGCTGTTGAAGCGTTCAAAACCTATGTTTTGGAGGAGTCCTCAATCGAAGTGGAAAAAGTGCTTCGACAATTGGCTTGAGCGCTTGCAAAAGTGTATAAATCATGCTGGAGAATACATTGAAAAACAATAAAACCATTTTTGATGATAAATATTCACATTTCCATTATAAGGCCAGAAATATAAGTATATAGCAGCCCTCGTAGCCATGTTATGTAGAATGAGCTTTGTTGATATTAACACCGAACTTTATTAGTTGCAACTCTTTAAGTTCAGTGAAGAGATAAAATATACACAATATTTAACGCATTGGATAATAATCAAGCATTTTGAGCAAACGGCTTATGAATAAACGGCGGCTTTAGAAAGCCGACTACAACCTTTTAAATCTGCGGCGGCTGCGCGAGTCGATTTGGCTTTAAACTCTGATTGCATGAAGATCAACAAACGCACACATATGCATAAACAAAACATTGAATTCGCAAAATAAAATTGATTTACCATATTAACAACTTTTTGAGATTTCCAAAAAGACATCTTTGAGCAAAGTTCACTTTACATTTGTTCTTGTTCTGCGCCTTGCGTTTACTGATGTTTTCGTTGTTGTAATAAAACACCTAAAACCAAAGATTTGCATTTTTCCGAACCGATCATTCTCGTACATACAAACTCGAAAATTTACGAAACCTTTCTCACAAACGAAGTATTTCAACCCGGTACTAAACACCAACAACTCACGAACTTCAGCAACAATTTACTTTACACTTTAATAAAATATTAATGATTTTCCAGCAATTTGCACGTTGACAGGTTTAAAGTGAAAGAAGAACTAAATGACATTGCGGCATTTGTTATTGCGTTTCTTATAAAAAAAAAACAAAGTCTGAATGTGTGTGAGAGAGACAACGACAGGTGTAGGGCTGCAAAGGAGTGAAAGTAAAAGGATGTGCAACATTGGGGATATTTAGAGTAGTGGCCAGTGTTGCCCTATTGATCGTTTGGAGAAATGTTTGACGATTTTGACAGGCAGTTATACCAACTTGGTGCTTTAGCGCTTGATTAAGTATTTTGTCTGCAGTACCAAAAATAAAAAAAAGAGACTGGAGCAATGATGTTTTAAGGTTTCCGTTAGTGGCTTCCGCTTTTCATGCTTACTTTATATGACTATTTATTGGAGAAATCATAATTTAATACCAAAAAGATATTACATAATTTTGTACTGTCGACTCTCTATAATTTGACACTCGTTAATTTTAATCTCTCGACAATTTAAAGTCTTTTACCAGCCCTTGAAAAATACTCGATAAATTTATTTCTATTGCATAATGCGCCATTTCAATCTGGAGCCGATCCAATATCTTCGTCTATACTTTTAAAACCCCTAAATTTTCGGTCGTCTTAAAAAACTAAACATCATGCGACTAGAAATATAAAAAAATACCTCAAATATAATTCAGTAAAGACGGGTACTACGTTCGGTTACGTGAAATCATAAATCGTCTTAAAATTTAATCAATGCGTTATGTGCAAAAATAGACATGCATAATATTTTCCAGGGCAAACAAAAAAGTTTGTACAGTCGTGTGCAGTGTGACAGATATTTTTCAAATAGAATTTTCACAGCAATTTTACATTTGACACATTTTCACGTGAAAATGCGAAATTAGCAATGGGATTGCAGAAATTTGATTTTTGGTGAATGTTAATCTAAAAACACGTTAAAGAAATTGTTAACTGAATTTAGTTTTGACAAAAGTATAATTGCTGCAATATTAATATTGTTGAAATGTTACAATAGTATTATTGCCAAATTTAAAAATGAAAATATGGTTAGAGCAACAATAACAATAGGGTTGGTGCGACAAAAATATGGTTGGTGCGTTTTATGTTAACAATAATATGATTACGGCAATCATACTGTATAATTGTAATTTTTCTTCATTTAAATATGCTTTTAAGAACATATGTTATTGGTACGGACGGATCTAATGCAATAATAGTACTTTTTTTTATCGAAATCAAAATTTTTTAAACGAGCTGCTTTGGTTTTGTTTAACTGAAATATTTTTAATAAAAACGTTGACGTTTATTTAAACTTATTTTTTCTACTGTGAAATAAATCACTCCGATTATTTTCAATTTAATGTATTTTTGAATAATTTTCGTAATTCAACAACTTAAACAAATTCTAATAAATTATATTGGGAATCATAGTATAACTGTGTGTGACCATACTATGGTTGTAGGGATCATAACATGGTTGCGTGTGAGTCATACTATGATTGCGGGGATCATAGTATGGTTATGTGTGCATCATACTATTGTTGTGAGGATCATAGTATGGTTGTATTTGAATCATACTATTGTTGTGAGGATCATAATATTGTTGTACCACAACCATATACCCAACAATAGTATTATCCTCTTCGAATATTGTCACCACAACCATACTTTTTTTCTGCGTGTATACACGTTGGGGGAGAAGGGAGTAACGTTAATTAGTTAAACAGGGCTGTTGATGTCAAACATATTGGTTTATTAAAGTATGAAACTCAAAGAAAATTGTGTATGAATGTATGAAATATTAAAAAACGGTAAAAATAACGGTACCTCTTAGAACTCGGTGCTGGATCACAGCAATGCCGACTTCGTGGTATTACCACTACATTTTTATCACCAAAAGTACCGATTATTTTGTAAAAGAAACAATTTTTTTAAATATTTCTACTGTAGCGATACGAGGGTTTCTATATATATTTCTGGCCTAGACAACACTAAGTGTTGCCTGGCGCCACCTGGCATTTCCATTAGAAAGTTTGACATTTTTTAGCATAAACGTACTCAGCACGTTTTGACGTACGACCATCATTTTTGTTGTTTACAGGGACTTGAAAAAATCAGTTTGGGAACAAAATGAAATTAATTCGTGAACATTTCCGTGCGATCATTTTTTACAGCTTTCGATGTGGATTATCACGACAAGAATGCATCGATGAACTTAAATCTTTGTATGGCGATAAAGCACCATCCTATAGCACTGTGAAAAACTGTTTTAATGAATTCAATCGTGCCCGACGCTCGTTCAAAGGCGAAGGTAGTGAAGGTCGACCGTTGTGCCAGAGAACATTGATGCCTTGGGTGAACTGATAATGCAAGTTCGTCATGTGACATACCGTGTGATAGAGGTATCTTTGGGCATTTCTTCCACCAGCATACATTCGATATTGCATGAACACCTGGCCGTAAAAAAGGTTTGTTCTCGTTGGATCCCGCACAATTTGACAATCGCTCAAAAAAAGGCTCGTGTCGAGTGGTGCAAAGAAATTTTGAAAAAATACGATCGCGATGCTTCAAAAGACTTTTATAAAATCGTCACAGGTGACGAATTATGGATCTATGCGTTTGAGCTCGAAACAAAACAGCAATCGACCGTTGGGGTCTTCGAAGACGAGCCAAATTCAACGAAAGTTGTTAAAGGAAGAAGCACTTCGAAGCAAATGGTCGCCTGTTTTTCGGCAAAATAGGTCATGTGGCGACTGTTCCGCTTGAGCAACGTTGGAGGTCAATTCTGAGTATCGTACACAATTTGTTTGCCTGAAGTCTTCGAAGAAATTCGAAAAACGAACAAGAAAAGACAATGCGAGCACAATGACAATGCGAGCTTTCACA
Organism: Hydrotaea diabolus; assembly: GCA_963513945.1. NCBI lineage: Eukaryota > Metazoa > Arthropoda > Insecta > Diptera > Muscidae > Hydrotaea > Hydrotaea diabolus. The sequence goes on from OY740718.1 coordinate 8,457,866, forward strand.
CATCGGCTCAAACCAGCGCCTTTTCGACCAGCCATAACGGCGAATTGAGGTGTCATCCACCGTACAGCCCTGACTTGGCACCCAATGACTTCTTTTTTATCCCGCACATCTAGAAAAATTGCATGGTCAACGATTTTCGTCGCCAGAAGATGCTGTTGAAGCGTTCAAAAACCATGTTCTGGAGGTGTCTCAATAGGAGTGGAAAAAGTGCTTCGACAATTGGTTAGAGCGCTTGCAAAAGTGTATAAATCATGCAGGAGAATACTTTGAAAAACAATAAAATCATTTTTGATGATAAATATTAGCATTTTCATTATTAGGGCAGAAATATATATAGCAGCTCTTGTATAAGCACACAAAGTAAAGCAAATTTTACTACGAATACAATTTATTAAGTGCCGAACTTATGGACCGAACTGGCCTAAAAAAAATACTACGAATCTAAATTTATTTTGATGATTCGGCTTAGATGGGGCTTAGCTCATGGTTCCAAGCGGCCCAGATTAACTACTTTTATTCACGGTCAAGGGTATAATGAAACTTATACTCTTCTAAACAATTTTTTTATGTTTCCAAATAAAATTAATTGCAAACTCTTTTTGAATCTTTTGAACACACATTCACAGCTTCGAGAGAATAAGCCTGCCTACACTTTTTCCAAGCTTTTTAAACCTACAAAGCTCGAAATGACCATTAAAATAAGTAAATAAGATTCCTCTAATGATTTGTCATCCAAAAACAAGATGATAATAATATAAATTTTTCTATATCTAAAGAATTTACAATCATCAGTATCATTCGTTGCGTACGATTTATGGCGAGGCTTCAAAATCTTACACAAAAGTATTGTAAATAAATACCTTTGTTATTTTTAAATATGTTGTAATATTAATTTCCTCAATTTTATTGTTGTTTTTTGTTTTGTAAATAATATTATTAATACCTTTTGATATATTGTCCAGCAGACGTTTGGAAATTTTCCCCCCACCTTCGCGTTTCTGGCTGATAATAGCATTTAAAATACAAAAAAAACGACAACAGTCAAAAAATTAAAAAGAATTATAATCGATGATAAATTATCACCACGTCCACTTTCAATACAAAACTCTGCAGTTCGTTCTATTGTTGTTTTTCTCCTTTCTTTCGGATATTTCAATTTTGTAGTGGGTATTTAAATATTTTAGCTCTTTTGTTGATTTTAAGTATCAGCCAATCTAATAAATAATAACTTAGGAAAGTAAAGTTTCGTTTTGCTTAAATCCAATCGCACAGAAGGAAGAAGACGTTCTCTAATACAACGCCCCCTTCTACTGAATCTTCGCGTGTTCGCTTGCCCCTAGACTTTTTAACGCCCACGTCGCGCGTCTTTTTCGGTCAGACATTTGAGAAATTAACGTCGTTCGCGTTTAATGCTGCTTTTTTGGTTGTTCAAATCAAACAAATTTAATATGCACACATCTGAAACTCAATTAAAATAGAAATTAAACTAAAACAAATCAGAAAGCTTAACGAAATTTCAAATCGGTCAACTGTGATCAACAAATACCCTTCGCACTGATCGAACAGTAGCCACAATTGGTAAAAGTAAGCCATATCGATTCAAAATGCCGCCATAATGCCACATTTTCAACCGATCTTCCTGCTTAGTAAGTGACCTATAACTAACCGTGGTGAAATTGGACTTACCCACATTTTCATACTCATAGCCCCTTTTCAATATGTCCTTCCCGCACTAGAAGCCACATATTTTATCTAACCTTGTTGAAATTCCATACAGAGGTGAGGAGTCTTCTGTATGCGAGATTGGAGTAGAGTATTTTAAAGTTGGATCTGGGCGCTTTTTTCGAAGTTTTTACTTTGAGTTTTATATTTTATTCTTAAAAACTTTCTAGTCGTTTTGCGTCTATATAAAATCATTCTTAAGAAAAAAAGTTCTAATCCCAAAAAGCTGAAAGTACAAATCGTTTACGCCTATCTGGGGAATAACTATTTTTTTTGTTAATACAACCGCTTTCACTGATTATGCACAAATACCATTAGACCATTCACACTTGTCCATGGTTGTCCATTCATAATAGTCCTTAGTCCATTCACAATTGTCCGTACTCCTTACAACGGGAGTTTCACTTGTTTTATTCTCAGATACTCGATAGTAGATTTGCGCATATCTAAAATCATTCTAAATCTTAAAAAAGCTAAATCGACAAATCGTTCACGCCTATTTTATTCTCGGATTTTTTTTTTGGGTTATAACTGTTTTCGCTTGTCATTCACAGTTGTCCATGGACCATTCATAATTGTCCTTAGTCTATTCACAATTGTCCGTAGACCATTTACAATTTTCCTTAGCTCATGCACACAACAGAGGTTCAAGCCGATAGATAGGAAATTGTCGGCGTTGGTTTTTTGATCGACGGCTTGATGTTTTTACAAATTTCGCAACCGGCGACGGCTGATCGTCTGCTCTTTGTTTTTTTTAATCCAAACACAAGTTTTCACAACCACGAGGAAATATAAAAAAGTGTAAATTAAATTGTAATTTTTTTTTAAATTTTTTTTCATAAATTTGGCAACCGGCGGCGGCTGAAGAACGACTCATTGTTTTTTGAATCCAAACAGAAGTTTTCAGAACCACGAGCATTTATATATTTGGTGTACAATTAATCAAAAAATATCTTGTAGGTTAATTTACCTTGCTCAGAAACCGAATAACGCCAAAAAAGTATTTATTCAAGGAATTTTCTAAAAGTACGAGGGTTGCTATATATTTTTCTGGCCTAGACAACACGAAGTGTTGCCTGGGGCCATCTGAAATTTCCATTGGAAAGTTTGACATTTTTTAGCATAAACGTACTCAGAACGTTTTGACGTAGGACCATCATTTGTGTTGTTTTCATTGACATGAAAAAAATCAATTTTGGCGTGCGATCATTTTTCACAACTTTCGACGTGGATTATCACGACAAGAGTGCATCGATGAACTTAAATCTTTGTAAGGCGATGAAGCACCATCCTATAGCACTGTGAAAAACTGGTTTTATCAATTCAATGGTGGCCGACGCTCGCGCAAAGACGAAAGTCGTGAAGGTCGTCCAAAACGGTCGTTGTGCCAGAGAACATTGATGCCGTGCGTGAACTAATAATGCAATATCGTCATTTGACATACCGTGAGATAGAGGCATTTTTGGGCATTTCTTCCACTAGCATACGTTCGATATTGCATAAGCACCTGACCGTAAAAAAGGTTTGTTCTCGTTGGATCCTACACAATTTGACAATCGCTCAAAAAAGGCTCGTGTCGGTTGGTGCAAAGAAATTTTGAAAAAATACGATCGCGGTGCTTTAAAAGACGTTTATAAGATCGTCACAGGTGACGAATCATGGATCTATGCGTATGAGCCCGAAACAAAACAGCAATCGACCGTGTGGGTCTTCGAAGATGAGCCAAATTCAATGAAAGTTGTTCGTGAAAGAAGCACTTCGAAGCAAATGGTCGCCCGTTTCTTTGGGAAAACCAGCATGTAGCGACTGTTGCTCTTGAGCATGGTAGGAGGTCAAGTTTGAGTGGTATACCACAATTTTTTTTTGCCAGAAGTCTTCGGAAAAATTCGAAAAAGAACAAGAGCAGACGAATCATTGTGCACCATGACAATGCGAGCACATCGACTGAAACCAGCGCCTTTTTGACCGGCAAAAACGTCGAATTGATGGGACATTGATGTTTTGGAGGTGTCTCAACCGGAGTGGAAAAAGTGCTTCGACAATTAGTTTGAACGCACGAAAAGTGTATAAGTCATGCAGGAGAATACTTTGAAAAACAATAAAACCAATTTTGATGATAAATATTCGCATTTTCATTATTAGACCAGAAATATATATAGCAGCCCTCGTATTAATAGTTTAACAACCGCTCAGCCGATACTATTGGCGGCCTCGTGAACTCGATTTTAGCTGTTCAAATCGGCGACTAAGCAAATATCCGTCGAAGCCCGCGCGCCACCGTTTAGAGCCGATGCTGCTTTAAACTCTGGCTCAGATCACTCACAACTTTCGTTAGCTTATTTACAAGTGTCTTAATATCATTCACAATTGTCCTAAGATCATTCACAGTTCTAAGTTCTAAGATCATTTACAATTGCCCTTAGAGATGTTTTTGTGCAGGATCTTGCCTTTTTTCCATTTCACAAGTGTCTTAAGGTCATTTACAATTGTTCATAAATAATTTACAATTATCCTCGGAGAGTTCAGAATTGTCCTAAGGTCATTCACAATTGTCCTAAGATCATTCACAATTGTCCTTATAGATGCTTCTGAGAAGGACTCTGGCTTTTTCCATTTTACAAGTGGCATTAGATTATTTACAATTGTCCAAAGATCATTCACAATTGTCCATAAATCATTCACAATTGTCCTAAGAGGTGATTCTGTAAAGGACTTTGGCTTTTTCCATTTTACAAATGTCATTAGATTATTTACAATAGCAGCACCATAGACCATTCACAATTGTCCTTAGATCATTCACAGGCATCCAGAGATCATTCACAGTCGTCCAGAGATCATTCACAATTGTCTTTAGAGGTGCTACTTTGAAGGACTTTGGCTTTTTTTCTATTTCGCAAGTGTCTTTAGATTATTTACAATAGATGCACCATATAACATTCACAATTGTCCTTAAATCATTCACAATTGTACTAAGAACATTCACAATTGTCCTTAGAGGTGTTTCTGGAAGGACTTTGGCTTTTTTTCTATTTCACAAATGTCTTTACATTATTTACAATAGAAGCACTAGATCAATTGCCCTTAGATTATTCACAATTTTCCATATACCATTCACAATTGTCCTACCCAGCGATCATACATTACGAATTATCTTATTCAGGAGCAGTTGCTGCCATATCTTTTTCTAAACGATAGGTCTTTCTGTAGCGGACTATGCAGCGCAGTGGATGAAAACGTAGACCTGCCTCAGAACAACGAAAGGGTGGCTTCTTATGTCTTCAGAGGACCATTTTCCTGAGCAGTCAGGTCGTACCGCGAGCAGACACATTTTTTGTACTTCTGGTAGCAGTTCTTAAATATTTTTCGGACCTCAAATATTCACACAATAAAGTGTTTTTAGGGAGCTGATTTCAATTGCTCCCGTATTAGTCATTTCATGTGTAGCCGAAGTAATCGTTGCCAAAGACTGCCGAAGAAAAACCTTGGCGGGTTTAGAAACAGCTGTACAGTGGCTGTACTGGCAACCGTAGCCAATACATTTCACAATTTATTTTGTTGATTTTGAAAAAGAAAAGGTCTCGAACCAGAAAAAAACTGTTCAAAACATAAGCACCTAAATCTTTTTTTACTAAAAGTAATTTCTATTCAAAGTCTGCTATAGTTAGAGAAGTCAAAACCCCCTACTTTTAAGTAAAGATAATGATTTCCGGATAACCGGTTCTAAAGTATTGCCATAAATAATAGATCCAGAATGTATAAAAGAAAGACATTTTTAAAATGTTACTGGTATTCTGATTTAATGGCATTTCAAATGTGAAAACCCCTGCTGTGAACTTTACATACCAAAGACCTAGAGAGTAGGGTGCACCCGTAAAAACATGATACTGGCGTGTTGATATGTTCGAGACTATATAGATTTTTAGATTTTATTAAAATAGTTTAAGTCAATTATACGAGTTTTATTAACCTCTTAAGGGGTTATATTTCAATGTTTTCTAATTAACCTCTTTTCAAAAGTTAGCACCAATGTCATAATGATGAAAATAATCAAGAAAATATTTGAAATATGGCACTAAACATCGGGTTACAACTAAGAACGGGTTAAATGGTGTTGGCGGCGGCGGCGGTGGTGGCATACCAAATAAGCATAACTTTTGTTATGCGTATTTCCTTATCAAATAATTAATGCAGATACCAGAACATAATTTCAGTGGTTGGTTATGGCTTTTATATGCAAATTATCCACTGGCAGGGAAGTTCAGCCGTCCGTCTGTCTATACGCTCAAAAAAAACGAACAAAACTGGTCTCTTTTGTTTAAATCATAAGGAAAATAATGTTGGTCAAATTTTGACATCGTAGTCGTGGCTTAACAAACACAAATGGTCGGCAATTTGTTTCAGCCAAAATCCACCAACAAATAATTCAGCAAAACTACTGAATTTATAGAAAAACTAAAACTCAAAATCCGAAATAAAACATCAATTACTCGCCACGTAATGGTGGCGTTAATTTATTTCGCATTTTGAGGCTCCAGTGTGACGCTTTGGATTTTAAACTACATACATCTCCATTCGAAACCGAAAGTAGCAGCGAAATTCATCCATTTACACACACATATTCGCGCTGAAATTAATGTACGGAGGGGGCGCTGAAATAAAGGCACTTTCGGCACGACAGCCACAGACAAATGAGCTTCAATGTTTGTACTTTAATACAGTCTGCAATGAAAGTAATCATCGTGGAGCTATAGTTCTCATAGCCCATTTGCATTTTCGTAAAAGTATTCCGAGATTGTCTTTAATATAAAATAGGATCTCCATTTAAAAAAAAAATAGTCCCCATTCACACGAGGCAATTTTACTTGCGTCAATGGTCACGATAAACTTGCCTCTTGTATTTACACAAGGCAATTCGGTAACGGCAACTTTTGTTTTCATTCGTTTTGATTTTTGGGTGAAAAAATACTAAAATAATCTGCAGCCAACTTCACACTCCGAAAAACACAAAAGGCACAATTGACAGTACGGTCAAGTTTTTCTCATTTCCATTCTTCTTGCTTCTCTCTCATGCAAACTGAAAGTTGCGGCAAGTAAAGGTGAAAATGGGGACATAGCACTAAAAAAATTCGAAACAAACAACGGTATAATGTGATTTCGGATTGAAATTTTTTCAACGACATTTGATTTGTGGAACTAATCCTAGAACTAACCCTCTACATTTGGGGTTAGGAGAAGTCAAAATAATTAAATGATATGCTGGCAACAATTAAAGTATTGAAAGAGAACTTAACAAAATTTCATGGACGAAATTTTAAACCAAAGTTTGAAGTCAATATGAAATTTTCGACGGCGGCTCGGCTGTTTTAAAAGGCTCCAAGGGACGTCTCTTTATAAAACCCTTATAAATTTAGGAAACCGGCGCGCACAGTGGTCCAGGATCGATTTCCATCGGCAAAAATTCTATAACTTTTGATCAAGATTCTATTTTTGAGTTTTGTAAAAAGGACAATTGTAGACAAGGTCAAAAAACTTATTCTATCCTTGTCAGTTTTAATTTTTTGTTGAAAAAATAAGTGTGGTAACTCTTACGAAGGCTGTTCTATATATTTCTAGCCTAATAATGAAAATGCGAATATTTATCATCAAAAATGGTTTAATTGTTTTTCAAAGTATTCTCCAGCTTGATTTATAAACTTTTGCATGCGCTCAAACCAATTGTCGAAGCACTTTTTCCACTCCGATTGAGACACCTCCAAAACATGGTTTTTGAACGCTTCAATAGCATCTTCTGGCGACGAAAATCGTTGACCACGCATTTTTTTCTTGATGTGCGGGAATAGAAAGAAGTCATTGGGTAGCAAGTAAGGCTGTACGTTGGATGACCCCTTAATTCGTCGTTTTGGCCAGTCAAAAAAGCGCTGGTTTGAGCCGATGTGTGAGAGCTCGCATTGTCATGGTGCACAATGATTCGTCTTCTCTTGTGCGTTTTTCGAATTTCTCCGAATACTTCAGGCAAACAAATTGTGGTTTACCACTCACAGAATTGACCGTCCTACGCTGCTCAAGCGGAACAGTCATGACCGCCACATGACCAGTTTTGCCGAAAAAACAGGCGACCATTTGCTTCGAAGTGCTTCTTCCACGAACAACTTTCGTTGGATTTGACTGGTCTGCGAAGACCCACACGGCCGATTGCTGTTTTGTTTCGAGCTCAAACGCATAGATCCATGATTCGTCACCTGTGACGATTTTATAAAAGTCTTTTGAAGCACCGTGATAGTATTTTTTTTAAAAAATTCTTTGCACCAATCGACACGAGCCTTTTTTTGAGCGATTGTCAAATTGTGCGGGATCCAACGAGAAGAAACCTTTTTTAAGGCCAGATGTTTATGCAATTTCGAATGCATGCTGGTGGAAGAAATGGCCAAGGATGCCTCTAGCTCACGGTATGTCACATGAAGATCTTGCATTATCAGTTAACGCACGGCCGTTTTTGGACGACCTTCGTCTTTGCGCGAGAGTCGGCTTCGATTGAACTGATTAAACCAGTTGTTCCCAGTGCTATAGGATGATGCTTTATCGCCATACAAAGATTTAAGTTCATCGATGCACTCTTGTCGTGATAATCCACGCCAAAAGTTGTGAAAAATGATCGCACGAAAATGTTTTACGAGTTAATTCCATTTTTTTGCCAAATTGATTTTTTCAAGTCCCTGTAAACAATCACTCACAAATGATGGTCGTACGTCAAAACGTTCTGAGTACGTTTATGCTAAAAAATGTCACACTTCCACATGGAAATGTCAGATGGCGCCAGGCAACACTTAGTGCTACCATGGCCAGAAATATGTATTGCAATATAACGGGTGGCCCAAATAAGACCAGCTGATGTGAAACACAAATAACTTTTTTATTTTTTAACATAATTTATATTTTATTTTTGCAGATTATAACTGAACTCTTGGAAATTTAAAATGAATACGTACAGTCCACAACAACGCATTAAAATTATTGATTATTGTTCTGATGCAGCGAAGTTATTGCCATTTTTTTAACGTAAGATCAGCGCCCACATCTTTCATGATTACAAGTTTAGTTCGCCGTTTTGAGGAACTGAGTTCAGTGGCCGACCGACCAGGAAGAGGTGCTCATCGAAATATTCGTACTGAAGACAACGTGGAAGCAGTGCAGCAGAGTGTTGCAAATGATCCATCTGTCTCAACTCGTCGCCGTTCCGCCCAATTGGGTATACCCAGAACATTTGTCTGATGTCATACTTCACACATAGTCACGTTAAATTTCCATAAAATGTATTTAACATATAAAATTAAATCATTTAAAAAAACCTTTATTACAAGAGTTATACGTGTTTAACATCACTAGGTCTTATTTGGGCCACCCTGTACTTATATATACTCGTATGTTCAGCGACTTGAGGCCAACTCGCTTGCTAAACAAGTAACTTCCATACAAATGCTAGTTTAGTAACCTGGAGAGAACGCAGCTAATATAAAAAGTGTGTGTAATATAATTTTTTTAAAAAAAATTAGGATGTTTAGGGCTGGCCATTTAAAATTTTAAATGTATACAAAGTCTGTGTGATTTTTTAGGGTTTATTTTATAATTCTTTAAAATAAAACTTTTTAGTATATTTTCTTCAATTGCTAGTTTTGACGTATGTATACTTCTAAGCGCAACTGTAATTCGACTCTAATGCATTTCACTAGAGATCCGCGCAGGAAATAAATTAATCTAATGCATGACAGTAAATGCTGTACGGAAAGGGAAAAAAACACTCACACAGACACACCACAAAAACGGAAAACAAACGCAAGTAAAACAATAGAGCAAACGAACAACCAGTCAACCAGCAAAAAACAAGCAATAATTTTTAGCAATCAACACAACAAATTTGTATTTTATATGCTCGTGTTTGTTTTGCTACAGCGGGCTGATATTGTTTTATTGCCGCCACTGTTGCGGACTTTTTTCTGTTGTTTTTGTTGTTTCATTTTAATTACATTTTGCTGACATTGTCGGTTAGTGTGAATTTTTGGTTTGCATAGATCATGGACGGACAGATAGACCGACCGATTGACTGACTGACTAACTTGACAAACAAAGTGCTGAGTGATTGGATGCATGAATGGCTGCACTGGTGGATGGCCAGCGGCCACTCGGTGTAGTCGCACTTGGTATTCTATGGCTTGTACGTAGCTGTAGCTATTGCCATCCGTCCGTGTCTCTGTTCGCCGCCTGTCCATCGTCTGTCCGCCTATCTGGATCTTTGGTTGGTGGTGGTTGGTTTCATTAATTTAAATCATTTAATTTGTTTTACAAGTGACATTTTTTGCGTGCCAATTAAACAAAAGATATCGCACAAAACAACATTTGACACTCACAAAGTAGTGAATAATTCATTCACGTTGTACTTGCTTGTTTTTCGATTCGATTCGCCTCAGATTTGATTTGATTGTGGCGACCAATTGTTTTCCTTTCGGTTAGACCATTTGCTGCCGTTGGCTGATTGACTTGGACGGTTTCGCGGATCATTAATGATATCATGGCTAGTAAAAAATAAACAATTACTTAATAATAATTTAATAAACATTTTATGTTCGCATGTCCGTCCTCAAGACTTGCGGCTACCGTTTTTTTTATTTTAAAGAAATGCCGCTGCCAGCTATCTGGCTCATGTTTCTAGGCGATTGGACACTTCTCTGTCCAAAGGCGTTAATCAAAGATAAAGTGAAACGTACTTGAAATATTCTAAGCGAATCAATTGCGATTGGTTGGAAGGCACACACTTCAATACTAAGACAGTTTAATTTTTATTTTAGCAATTTCCAACACAAAGTCGAAAATATCCGAATAGCACTAATAAAATCTAATATAGCGATTAAATTTGAATAAGAACAAGAAATATAGATATACGGGTATGCTAAATCGAGTAATATGTTTTAAATTAACACCCAGCTACTAATTAAAGTAACGCAATAACTTTTTGTTTATAGCCATGAATGTTTTATTTATAACTACGAGAAACATGTGAGCTTGAAATGTAATGATTTTTGTTCCGATAAAAACTAATGTTTTAGGAAAAAGTTCAATTGAACTCAACTTAAAGAAAATTAAACTTTGTATTGTTTTGTTTCGAGCTCAAATGCATAGTTCCATGATTCGTCACCTGTGACAATGTTATACCCTGCCTTTGAGCTACCGCAGTTATACTTTTTCAACATCTCTTTGCACCAATCCATACAAGCGTTTTTTTGAGCATTCGTCAAATTATGTGGGATCAATTGAACTCAACGTGAAGAAATTTAAACTTTGTATTGTTTGTAGCTATGGATTCCATTAACACCATATCTATAATTCCAACTTCCCTCGCGGTTATATGAAATGCAACACTGCTCGCACCAAGTACCATCTGTAAAAAGACTACTGTCAAATTGTGATGAGAGAGTTCTGTCACTTAGTTTGTGTTTAACAGCTGTTTCAAAACACACAACCTCGGGGATTTTGTTAAAATTGGAAAAACCTTAATTTCGAGTGCTCATTAAACTTAATTTTCTGCGAAAAACAACCATCAATCAGACCAAGGACTTGCTTGATAAATATAGGGTGATCCATCTAGAGTTATTTTTTTAAAACAAAAAATATAAAAATTCAAATCAAGTGTGGAATCTTTTTTGGTAATTTGAAAGGACATTTTATGGCATTTATTTTGTGAATATAATTTCCTTCAAATGTTGCCGCAACTACGCCTCAGGGTTTCCATTCTAAGGGTCCAATTTTGGATGACTGGTTCAAGCATTTCGACCGGTATGGCTTTAATGACACGCGTAATGTTGCCTTCCAAAACCTGAATCGAAGCGGGTTTGTCAGCATAGACTTTGGACTTTACGTAGCCCCAAAGAAAAATGTCTAAAGGTGTGATATAACTCGATCTAGGCGGCCAACTTACCTAACCAAAACGTGAAATTAGCTGCTTATCGAAATGACCTCTCAATAGTTCCATTTTTTGTATGGCAAGTGGCACCGTCCTGTTGAAACCAAGTGTTGTCAAGATTACGGCAGCATAAAGATCGATATCATGGCGCTATAGCGACTACCATTCACGGTTACGTTCCGTTCATCATTTTTCAAAAAAAAAATGTACCGATGATTCCACCAGCTTATAAACCGCACCAAACCGTGGTTTTCTCTGGGTTTGATGGCACCTCTTGAGCCTCCTCTTATTGCTCTTCAGCCCAACTGCGGCAATTATGTTTATTGACTTTGCCGTTGAGCCAGAAAAAACAAAATTTTGGTCGAAAACAGCGGATCTTCCCGTTTCTCACCGAACGCTCTGCTCTGTTCCATAAAACAGTTGCCAACATTTGAAGGTAATTATTTTCAAAAAATAAATGTCATTTAATGTCCTTTCAAATTACCAATAAACATTCCATACTTGATTTGAATTTTTATATTTTTTTGAACTGAAAAAATACCTGGATCACCCTATACTATGGGGACTCTGCACCATCGATTTCAATTGTAAAAAACTAGTTTTCAGACTTTCGTTGTGGTCGCACAACTACAAATGAGGCTGAACGTTTTAAACGGCCAATTGAGGTCAATACACTTAAAAAAGGTCGAAAAAATCCAGGATAAGGTGTTGGCCGATGGAAGATTAAAAATACGTGAGATTGTTGAGGCCATTCGCATTTTATATGGCAGTGAGGTTTCGATTTTACATGATCAGTTAGGTTTAAGAAAGCTGTCTGCAAGATGGGTGCCGCGTTTGCTATCAATTGACCATAAACGATAAGGCGTTGGCCGATCGAAGAGTACAAGTGCGTGAGATTGTTGACCCCATACGCATTTTATATGGCAGTGTGGTATCGATTTTACATGATCAGTTGGGTTTAAGAAAGCTGTCTGCAAGATGGGTGCCGTGTTTGCTCTCAATTGACTATAGACGATATGGTGTTTGCCGATCGAAGAGTAAAAGTGCGTGAGATTGTTGAGGCCATACGAATTTCAGTGTGGTTTTGATTTTACATGATCATTTGGATGGGAGGAAGCTGTCTGCAAGACGGGTGCCGCGTTTGCTTTTAATTGACCATAAACGTAATCGTGTGACAACTTCAAAGGATTGTTTGAGGTTGTTTAACCGCAATTCGAATGAGTTTTTGCGGCGTTTTGTAACTGTGGATGTCCATTACAACACTCCGGAGACCAAGCAGAAGTCTAAACAATGGGTTAAGGTGATGGCAACAGTTTTTTGGGATGCACGTGGGTTAATCCACATCGATTTTTTTTTAAGAAACCTTTATTTATTTGCAATCTATCGTAAGATAATAAGCAAATTTTTTCAGAATAGATTATGGTGTAAATAATGGGTGATCCAAGTACAGACACTTTTTTCAATAGCCTTTTTTTGACAGATCACGTGTGAGTCATGTCATGCTGTCATGTTATTTTTGTTTAGAATTGTTTGGCATTTCATCGTGGAAAGACCTACGCTGAACAACGTTTACAAATCGTTCAACTTTATTAAGAAAATTCCCGTTCTGTGAGGAATGTGTTTCGTGCACTTTGTTCAACTTAAGGTCAACATAATCGGCCTACTGAGCGTACTATTCGCAACACCATCACCCATTCATTATTGATAATATTCGACCGAATAGACCACGTCTGGCACTCAACTTAAGAAAATGTAGCGACCGTAGCTGAGAGTGTACACCAAGACCGTGGCGAGGCGATTCGGCGCCGGTTGCAGCAACTCGGACTGACGTATGGAACGACTTGGCGCATTTTACGTCGAGATCTTAAATTGAAAGCGTACAAAATACAGCTTGTGCAAGAACTGAAGCCGCCCGACGTTCCCAAAAGACATCGCTTCGCTCTATGGGCTCTTGAAAAGTTCCAAGAAGATCCGACGTTTTCGAGCCAAATTTTGTTCAGCGATGAGGCCCATTTCTAGCTCATTGGGTTTGAAAACAAGCAACATTTGAGCAACCAGAAGAGGTCCAGAGCTGCCACTTCATCCAGAAAAAACATCGGTTTAGTGTGGTTTGTGGGCCGGTGGAATCATCGGTCAATATTTCTTCAAAAATGATGCCGGGGAGAACGTAACTGTCAATGGCGACCGTTATCGTGCCATGATAACCGACTATTTGATGCCTAAAATTGAAGCTCGTGATATCGGCGACATTTGCTTTCAACAAGACGGCGCCACTTCCCACACATCGCATCAATCAATGGATTTATTGAGAGAACACTTCGGTGAGCAGATAATTTCACGTTTTGGGCCGGTCGATTGGACAACAAGATCGTGTGATATCACACCGTTGGATTTTTTCTGTTAGGATATGTAAAGTCTAAAGTTTATGCGGACAAACCCGCTTCGGTTCAGGCCTTGGAGCAAAACATCACGCGTGTCATTCGCCAGTTACCAGTCGAAATTCTCGAACGAGTCATTGAATATTGGCCTCAGCGGATGGACCATTTGTGACGTAGCCGCGGCCAACATTTGATAGACATAATCTTCAAAAAAATAAATGCCAAAGATTGTTCTTGCAAATGATAATAAACATTCCCCATTCAATTTGAATTTTCTATGTTTGTTTCTTTAGAAAAGTTGGGATCCTCGAAATGGATCACGCGTTACAATCACAGATAGAAATTTACTTCAATAAGTAAAATCACAATAATAAATAAAAAATACTACAGGCTTATATATCATTAGCGTAAATTCATATTCTAAAAGGCAGGTCCAGAACGTGTAGTCTATTCAAACAACTCGTTTCGTTTGGTATCATCTAGAAGACAAATCTCAGGTAGATTTGGATGTGTTCTTAGTCTAGCCTGGTAATTTTCAGAGCAACGTTTAATTTCATCTTTTACGGGTGGACTCGTATATTTAAATCGTTGAGTATGACTTCATTTCTAACGTACCATGGTGCATTTATGAGGGTGGTGGCTATATATATTTCTGGCCTAGGCAACGCGAAGTGTTGCCCAGCGCCGACTGACATTTTCATTGGAAACTTTGACATTTTTTGGCATAAACGTACTCAGAACGTTTTGACGTACGAACATCATTCGCGTTGTTTACAGTGACTTGAAAAATTCAATTTGGCAAAAAAAATGAAATCAACTCGTGAACATTTTCGTGCGTTTATTTTTTACAACTTTCGACGTGAACTATCACGACAAGAGTGCATCGATGAACTTAAATCTTTGTATGGCGATGAATTCAATCGTGGTTTAATGAATTCAATCGTGGCCGATGCTCGCTCGAAGTTCGTGAACCTCGTCCAAAAACGGCCGTTGTGCCAGAGAACATTGATGCCGTGCGTGAACTGATAATGCAAGATCGTCATGTGACATACCGTGAAATAGAGGCATCTTTGGGTATTTTTTCCACCATCATTGATTCGATATTGCATGAACTCCTGGCCGTAAAAAGGCCAACGTGGGAAGATAATAGAAAAACTAAAATCAGCGATATCTCCTAAACGAAGTCTAATCGAGAAAAGAGCCTTAATTCGTTAGATCCCGCCCCGCACAATTTGACAATCCCTCAAAAAATAAAAAATGACTCGTGTCGATTGGTGCAAAGAAATTTGGAAAAAATGCGATCGCGGTGCTTCAAAAGACGTTTATAAGATCGTCACAGGTAACGAATCATGGGTCTATGCGTATGAGCCCGAAACAAAACATCCATCCATCGTCCGTGTGGGTCTTCGAAGACCAGACAAATCCAACAAAAGTTGTTCGTGGAAGAAGCACTTCGAGGCAAATGCTCGCCTGTTTCTTCGGCAAAACTGGTCATGTGGCGAATGTTTCGCTTGAGCAACGTAGGACGGGCAATGCTGAGTGGTACACCACAATTTGTTTGCCTGAAGTCTTCGGAGAAATTCGAAAAACGAACAAGAGAAGACGAATCATTGTGTACCATGACAATGCGAGCTCTCACAAAAGTGTATAAACCATGCTGGAGAATTCTTTGAAAAACAATAAAACCATTTATGATGATAAATATTCCAATTTTCATTATTAGGCCAGATATATAGAGTATATAGCAACCTTCGTAGTATAAGCCTTAGTGTTTTTGATTGAAACGTTCTAATATTTTGACTGTTGAGTTACACGCAGTTCCCCGAATATATGTGACAGCGCATAGAGAAAGGGAACTAAGGGTAAAAATATCAATTTCCATTTTTTTCTTTTTTTGATGTGGACAACATTTGAGCATCGAATGAGACCGTTCCCACACGCAGAGAAAAAACATGGTTACTACATGGTCACGGCAATAATAATATGTTCTCCACAACAAAAGAATGTTCGTCGCAACCATAGCATTGTTAACAGAATTTATTTTTGACAATAGTATAATTGCTGCAATATTAATATTGTTGAAATGTAACAATAGAATTATTGCCAAATTTAAAAATGAAAATATGGTTATAGCAACAATATAAATGGTGCGACAAAAGTATTGTGTTTTGCGTTTTATGTTAACAATAATATGATTACTGCAATCATACTGTATGATTGTAATTTTTCTTCATTTAAATATGCTTTAATGAACAAATGTTATTGGTATCGATTTAATGCAATAATATTACTTTTTTTTATCGAAATTAAAATTTTTTAAACAAGCTGCTTTGGCTTTGTTTATCTAAAATATTTTTAATAAAAACGCTTACGCTTATTTAAACTTATTTTTTCTACTGTGAAATAAATCAATCCTATTATTTTGAATTTAATGTATTTTTGAGTAATTTTTATAACTCAAATCTATTGTTGACTACTTAAACCAATTCTAATAAAATCATAGTATAATTGTGTGATCATACTATGGTTGTAGGGATCATTACATGGTTGCGTGTGAATCATACTATGGTTGTGAGGACCATACTATGGTTGTATATGAAACATACTATGGTTGTGAGGATCATACTATGGTTGTGGAGATCATAGTATGGTTGAGTGTGAATCATACTATTGTTGTTGGGATCATAGTATGGTTATGTGTGAATCATACTATTGTTGTGAGGATCATAGTATGGTTGTATTTGAATCATACTATTGTTGTGAGGACCATAATATTGTTGTAGCACAACCATATACCCAACAATAGTATTATCCTCTTCGAATATTGTCATCACAACCATACTTTTTTTCTGCGTGCATGCCCCAAAAGTGTTCCCTCCCAGAGATATGCGCGTTTTATGAAAGTGAAGTCGACGATTCTAAGCGCAAATAGAAAGGGACCTAATCTTTAAAATGGCTCTCCTGAACAAAACTGGTTTTTAACCTTAGGTGCCTTTCTATTTTGCGCGTCACATACGAGTATATGTATTAAACCGATTTACCGATTTTAGTAGTGATTTATAAATAATTAACTTGTTTTCCACTTTGAGCTGAGATTGGTCCAGTAGCCAGTATAATTTCTTGAATATTACATCAAGATGATTTCGCTTAGTTTTTTTTTTGGGATTTCCAGTTCAAACGACGCTCCATATGCATTCCCAGATATCTGACGCAATCTGTCCTTGGAACTTTCTTTAACGTGAGTGGTGGGCAATCGCCTGCTCTGTTTGTAAAAGTGACAGGATTTGATTTCGAGGTAATCCACATCGATTTAAAAAAACGACCTCATATGGCCAAGAAAAGTTATTTTTCATAAAGATAATGCACGGGTGCACACGGGTAAAGTCTCAATGGCAAAATTGCATGAATTGGGTACCTCATCCGCCATATTCTCCGGATTTAGCTCCCAGTGACTATTTCCTATTTCCAAACCTCAAGAAATGGCTCGGTGGCAAGAGATTCAGCTCCAATGATAAAATTTTTGATCAAACAAATGACCAGTTTATGGACCTCGAAAAATCCTAATTTTTGGAAGGGATACAAAAACTGGAGAAACTTGTATTGAGCAAAAAGGAGATTATGTTTGAAAAATATTTTTTTTTTTAATTTTTTGTGTTTTATTTGAAAAGTCAGAATCATTGATGTGCTCTCGAAGTTCAGATAAAGACTTAAGTTTTATTAAACCAAAAGTGAAGAAATGTAAACTTTGTATTCTTTAACATAAATAAATATATTAATATCTCAACACAAAAATATGATTTTTATTTCACGGAAATGCCGCTTGAACACCCCAGGCATTTAGTAGAGTTTTATGTTATTTCTAAATCCAATTTTCGATCAAAACAAATTCCAAGATTTTAACACTTAACCCATTAAATTGTTTTGTCCAATTTTAAGCTTTAACCAAACCACTTTTTTTTAATGTCTTTGTTGTTTTTGTCTTCTTTTCTTAGATGTCTTATGGATTTTGTTTTCTATTCGTTTCGGGTAAGTCTCCGACAAGGACTTTTTTTAGTATTGAAATAAATTAACTCTGATTTCGTGGTACTCGTATTGTGTGAGTGAGCGATTATGGAATTTGACAAATTGCTTTAATCTGCAGAACTGACATATTTACATGACATTTTCGGTTGTTAATAGCCACACAAAACACACACACACTAAAAACGCAGTTGTTTTGGCTTATTTTCTGCTTCAAAATGATTTGTAAAAAGGCAGGGCTCGAAATGGCCGTTGGCTGGTTGTTTTCAGATTGTCTACGTCTGGTTGAGTACGAGTATGAGTTTTTGTTTAAGTGCTACCGGTTTTTCTTTTGGTGGATTTTAGATAGTTAATTGAATGATACGTTCGAGTATTTGTGGGGACAATGGAAATACAAATTGTTTATTTATGAACTCCAGCGGAGGATGGAGTTGAAACTGAATTTATCATTTCGTTAGCAACAACTTGAAATATTGATGGCATTCCCTTTGAAGAATATATGCACGAAGAAAAAAAGTATGGTTGGGGTAACAAATATTTAAAGAGCATCATACTATTGCTGGGTATATGGTTATTAGATACCCTATGAAATACATAGAACAATGAAAAAGTGTTATTATTTCCGCTCCCGCTCATTTTCTAGTATATTGGGCATCAAAAATAATATCCGTGCAAACATTTTTTCAATCGGATAGAAGCCGGCCAGTCGGTCACGTTTATAAAAAAAATTACTTATTTACGTTAGAAAAAATTTTGATTTAAATTTTAAGTCTGACGTCTGAATACACCATGAAGGTCATAGCTAGGTCAAAAATTGTGTAAGAGAAAAATGTTTGCCTGTATATTTGCAACACAAATGCTTAAGGTGTATTTTCCGAAAGTCGTCTGGCTTACGAGTTATAGCTGATCAAAGCTTGCTACTAGTTTTTCTCCATTTTTAGGGCTAAAAGTCGTGACGGACTGGCCGGTTTCCATCCGATTTAAAAAATAAGACTTTTTGTTTTATGGGCGCTCTAATGGTTGTAGCACATCAATATAATGATCCTCACAACAGTAGTATGATTCACAAACAATCACACTATGATCTCCACAATAATAATGGTCCCCATAACTATAGTATTCTTTCACACACAACCATACAATGTACCCCACCACTACAGCACGATCCTCACAATCATAGTATGACTCACGCAACCATGATTAGCCCCTACAATGATCCCACTTAACCGTACTATGATTCCCAATATTATTTATAAGGATTGAGTTAAGTTGTTTTTCATCATCAGAGATTTTTATTAAGTTTTTTGTTTGTTTTAAAAACACATTAAATTCAAAACAATAGGAGTGATTTATTTAACAGTAGAAAGAGTAAGTTTAAAACAAAGTGTTATATTTATTAAAAATATTTTATTTATATGGGGTGATCCATCTAGAGGTATTTTTTTCAAAAAAAAATATAATTTCAGAACAAAAAAAAATATAAAAATTCAAATCAAGTGTGGAATTTTTATTGGTAATTTGAAAGGACATTTTATGGCATTTATTTTTTGAAAATAATTACCTTCAAATGTTGGCAACTGTTTTATGGAACAGAGCGTTCGGTGAGAAACGGGAAGATCCGCTGTTTTCGACCAAAACTTTGTTCAGTGATTAGGACCATTTCTGGCTCAGCGGCAAAGTCAATAAACAAAATTGCCGCATTTGGGCTGAAGATCAACAAGAAGAGGTTCAAGAGGTGCCATTACACCTGGTTTGGTGCGGTTTATAACCAGATGGACTCATCGGTGCATATTTTTTCAAAAATGATGATGGCCGGAACGTAACCGTGAATGGCGCCATGATATCAATCTTTATGCTATCTGAAATTGAAGCCCGTAATCTTGACAACACTTGGTTTCAACAGGACGGTGCCACTTGCCATACAGCTGCTCAAACAATAGATCTATTGAGAGGTCATTTCGAAAAGCAGCTAATATCACGTTTTGGTTAGGTGAGTTGGCCGCCTAGATCGAGTGATATCACATCTTTAGACATTTTTCTTTGCGGTTACGTAAAGTCCAAAGCCTATGCTGACAAACCAGCTACGATTCAGGTTTTGGAAGCCAACATTACGCGTGTCATTAAAGCCATACCGGTCCAAATGCTTGAACGAGTCATCCAAAATTGGACCCTCAGAATGGAAACCCCGAGGAGTAGTTGCGGCCAGCATTTGAAGGAAATTATATTCAAAAAATAAATGCCATAAAATGTTCTTTCAAATTACCAATAAAGATTCCACACTTGATTTGAATTTTTATATTTTTTTTGTTCTGAAAAATTACCTCTAGATGGATCACCCTATACAAATCCAAAGTAGTTTGTTTTGAAAAAATTAAAATCACATTAAAAAAAACTATAATTTCGTAAGAATCGTAACAATAATAGTTCTAAAATCCATATTTATAAAACCATATTATAAATTATGATTACGCCGGTATGATTGCCGTAATCATATCATTGTTTACTTGAATCAAAAATAACAATAGTTTTGTCGCACCAACCATATTTATATTGTTGCAACAACCATATTTTCATTTGTAAATATACATTTGTAAATAATATTGCCGCACCATAATATTGTCAAAATAAAATTCAAAAAGCAATAATATGGTTGCGAGGAACATACGTTTATTCAAGAGAACAAGCTATTGTTGCCGTGACCATAAAGTAACCATTTGTTTTCTCTGCGAGTGCATATAATAGGTCATTCAACAATTCTTAAACGATCCAGCCATGTCCGATTGCCTGTTGCAATCTCTATAGCGGTCAAATGAATCACCAAGGACGCTGAGATTTTACACCATGATGACATAACCTGGGGGAACAAATTTTTCCTCTAAGGCACTAAACGTACTTCGAAAAAATTTACAGTTTTGTTGGGTATTTGTTTAACAAATCATAATTTTTGTGCGCAATTCATGGCTAAACGTTTCAAGGAGGAATGGCAAAACTTGGGGCTCCTTTACCCCCAAAATATGGTACCTATTTTCCTAAGAACCGAGTAATAGTTAATATGGATATATTTTCATTCAAAGTTAATCAAATTTCCTTACAGTTCGTTAAAAAAAATATTTCCAAAACCTGACCTTAATTTGGGTATGGACGTGTGGACCGCACGAGCCCAAATAACGTCCGCTACTAACTAATATGGAAGTATTTTCATTTAAAGTTGATCAAATTTGTTTATAATTCCTGAAGTATTTCCAAAATCTGCCTATAGTTTAATTTCGGAGTTAATCAAATTTCCTTACAATAATCGTATGTTATATAAAATGACTTCCAAAATCTGCTTACAATTTGGGTTCGGAAAATGGTTGTTATAGTAAATCCAAAGAAACCATAAGTATTTGCATAAATGCGGTACTAAATGAAAGTCAATTTTACTACGAATCTCACTATAGATTTAATTTTGTAGATTTAACTGAAGTTTGGGCTCAGACTGGACCTTTTGTAATATTTATATGCGTAAATAAGTTTAAACAAATTGCGATATGAATTCAAATTTGGATTTAACATTTTAAGTAAACCGGCCGGTATAGCCAAGACAAGCAAATTTTACTAAGAATTCAAACATGGAATATATTAAAGATTAAGCTAAGATTAAGTCTCAGACTCATGGCGTCATGAGGTCCAGAAAAACGGACGTTATAATCAAAGCAAGCGACCAATTATTAGTTTTGACTTAAAAAAGAAAATACCACAAAGAAAAGAATTGTCAACCATATGACGAACTCTTAAGTGGAATCAGTCTGGAAAACTGCTAGTTTTCGTTCAACTAAAAATAAATATATTGTATGCTATACTTTAAAAATATATGCTCTATACTTTTCTTTGTAGCTTCACTTTGATCTACTTGAAAAAGATTTGCAAATATTTTGCCAAAAAATAAAACAAATCAAATATTGTGTACCAATTCCAGGAATTCTAACAAAAAAAACTATGATAACCTATACGAGTATAAGCGAGATTATCAGTCTTCAAAGCAATTATGTGCTACGCACAGTGGGTCAAACATAATATCGTTTTTGTCTTTGGGGGATTTCTTTACGTCTAGACGCCTAATCCACATTTTACTAGCAAATAAATTTAAACTTTCTGTTTTGCATTTGTAGACTGAGAAAACTAGAAGATATAGTGCTCGTTGTCATACACTATAAAAAAGGCGTTGCCAACTATTAGGTGAATCTCTATGTGAAAAAGTCGTGAAAGTTTCAAGTTTTCGTAAGTCGTAGGTCCTATTTCAACTGACATAAACTAGTTTTTTTCTGGGTCGTTTCCTACATAAAACCAACAAATAGTTGGCAACTCTAATATGGGGAATACGATCTTGGAAATTATTAGTTTTGTTAGTCTGAAAATTTAATGGAGTTCATATTTGCTTTTCAATAAAAATTAGATTCGCCAACAGTTTTTTGGAACGATATTTGGAACTAGTATTAAAAAAAGAGTTGCCAACTATTAGGTGGATCTCTATGTGAAAATGTGGTGAAAGTTTTAAGTTTTCGTAAGTCATACATCTTATTTCAACTGATGTAAAATAGTATTTTTCCGGGTTGTTTTCTATACAAATCCAACAAATAGTTGGCAACTCTAAAATGGTAAAAACGATCTTGGAAGTAGTTTGCTTAAGTCTGAAAATTCAACACAATTTAAATTTGCTTTTCGTTAAACAATAGATTTGCCAACATTTTGTTGAAACAATGTTGAAATGTACTCGTATTAAAAAAGGAGTTGCCAACTATTAAATGGATCTGTATGTGAAAAAGATCGTAAAATTTTAAAATTTTTCGTTAGTCGTAGGTCCTGCTGTAACAAACGTAAACTATTAGTTTTCCTAAACGTTTCTTATACAAACCCAACAAATAGTTGGTAACTCTAACATGGGGAAAACATTCTTGGAAATTATAAGTTTGCTTAAGTCTAAAAATTCAACACAATTTAAATTTGCTTTTCGTTAAACAATAGATTTGCCAACATTTTGTTGAAACAATGTTGAAATGAACTGCTACTAAAAAAGGAGCTAGTAGTTTTCCGGGTCGTTTCTTATACAAATCCGGCTAATAATTGGCTCTTATATGGGCAAAAACGATCTTGGAAGTTATTGTAAGTCTGAAAATTCAATAGAATTTAAATTTGCTTTTCAATAAAAAAACGAGTTGCCAACATTTTGTTAGAACAATCTACTCAAAAAGGGGTTGCCAACTGTTATATTATATACAAATCCAAAAAAAAAAGTTGGCAACTCTTAACTTTTTAATATTTCTATTTTAATTTTGTGAGTCTGAATATTCAATATAAAAAAATTTGCTTTTCATTAACAAATAAGTTGCCAACATTTTGTTGGCAACTTTAACTTGACAAACGACTTATAGTTGGCAACTCTAACTTTTTATATGGGGAAAACGATTAGTCTCGTAAGCCTATAATTATTAGTTATGTCAGTCTAAAAATTCAACAGAATTTACATTTGCTTTTCAGTAAGGAAAAAACGAGTTGCCAACTTTTTGTTTGAACGATGTTGAAATCGACTAGATTTCATCATTTTTACAAATTTTTTAGACTGAAGAACACTAGTAGTTTGTCTATACAAATTAATGAAATAGTTGGCAACGACGAAAACTAGTTGTTTGTGTATACAAATTAATGAAATAATTGGCAACTCTAATTTGTTTTAATATCGAAAAAAAAACAAACCCAAACACTACTAGATACGAAATGAAAACTGAAAGTTTTCTAGTCTTTGTTTTTTATAAAAATGTATCCAGTGGTTGGCAGCCCTCAATGTTTATATGGTGGTTAAATAACAACGAAAACTACTAGATTGATAGTCCAAAAAGTCCCTTGAAAGTTTTCTAGTCGTTTTTTTTTATAAAAATGTAGCCAATGGTTGGCAATTCTAAATGTTTATATGATGGTTTACTTTAATAACACCGAAAACTTTTAGTTTGGCAGTCCAAAAAGTCCCTTAGGGTTTTTAACAGGAGAAAGCCAGCAGTTCTTTAGGTCGTTTTCCATTTAAATCCGACAAATAGTTGGCAACTTGAATTTTTTTTATTTAGGGTAAATATGGTCGAACACTACTTCTTTGCTCAGTCTAAACATATGTTAGGGTCTATTTAGAATGGCGCCAATTAACTGTGATCTAGGTAATTTTTACTTGCACATTCGAAAAAAGTTGGCAACTCAATTAATTTTTTTTTAAGAAAACGAGCTCGAAATCTGCAACTTTATTTAGTTTGATCTTTGAGGCCTATTTAGCCCGACGTATTCAAGAAGTTCACCAGGTAGTTTTTTCACATAAATCCAACAAATAGTTGGCAACCCGATTTTTTATATAGGGAAAACGGGCTTGAAAACTTCTAGTCCCTCAAACCCTCTGCTGTCAAAATTTTGTGTTGGCTTTTTTGTTACGTTTTTTCTTCTTTATTATTAAATCCCACTGTGCAGCTTAAGATTTCATGTGTTGGCATTTTGCTTATTAAAAATTTTAGTTCTTCAATTGGTTTCAAAACAACCAGTACTCCAAGTGTTTCAAGTAACGTGAAAAATGTCTATAAACATCTTAAGATGTTCCACACTCCTACTGATAGTTTGCTCTGGAATTATGACCGGCTTATCCCACAGCATTGGCGAAGTCAATGCTCAGCCTAGTGAGGACATCATACGCCAAAGAAAAGCTGCTGAAATGCTGCGCTACTTAAACGAATCGGCAGATCCTTGTGAGGATTTCTTTGAATTCACCTGTGGCAATTATGGCCGATACCATGCGACCAATACCTCAATAAGTGCATTGGACGTTTTCGAGGAGGCCATGAAAACTAAAATTCAACATGCCCTGGAAACAAACGATCCAGCGGATACGGACGCTGACAAGAAAGTGAAAGTCTTTTACAGATCTTGTATGCGAGCCCCCGACCTCAAGATGGTGTACCAAGATAAACTGAAGGACCTTATAAAGGAGTTTGGCCAAATGCCCCTGTTGGAGGGTGAGCAGTGGCAGGAGAACGCCTTCGATTGGCAGCAAACGCTTACCAGTATTTTCTATAAAACTGGCATAAATATTATATTCTCGCTGGCAACCTTGGCGGAAGATGAGCAAAATATCATAAATACCATAAGTTTGAGTGAGGCTCCTTTTGCCTTGAACGACAAATTGCTGTATACCAGCGCCGATATACCGTATGAACGGGAGAAGCAAAAAAGAACGTGGCCTTCAATTTACAGAACTTTTTGGGTATTGAGCAGAACTTGGCCGAGCGCACCGCCGAGGAAATTTTAAATTTTGAAATCGGTTTGGTTCAACAGCGTTACGATGAACGATTAGGAGACATGGGTTATAGCATAAAAATGAATATCGATGACTTGGCCACGGCATATTTGCCCGATTGTGATTTTAGGAAATTCATAACTGAAGCCTTGGGATTGACATCCAACATCGTGTACGTAAATGAGGCATATCTCCGGAATAGCCTGGCGCTCTTGAGAAAAACGCCCAAGAGGGAGGTGGCCAACTATATATTCTACACCTATGCTAGTAACTTTATGTACCAGCTTAATGATGCGACAAATACCCTGGAAAAGTGTTGCTTGGAAAATACCAAACAGCTATTTTTCGAGCACTTGGTCAATTTGGCCTATCGCAAATATTTCGACGAACAGTCCAAGGAGGGCGTTTTCTTTATGTGGCCGCAGCTCAAAAAATCCTTTGAGAATGTTTTGCTATCACCCCGAGTTGACTGGATGACGGCAGATGTCCGCCCACAGGCGGTGGCCAAGCTTAAGAACATGAAACTGGAGATACTTTCATATGAGGAGAACAATTTTGCAGACGATTTTGCGGCGCTTAGCCTTAGCCCCGATGACTACGTGCACAATGTGCGACAGGCCCTGACTCTGCAAGCCCAACGAAATAGAGCTGAATTCAACGAAGAAGCCGAATTGAATGTTTTAAAATCGTTCCTGCCCTTTTATTTGCCCCTGCAAAATAGCGTAATTTTGCCCATATCAGTTCTGCAGCCCCATTACATTTGGTCCCGCTCATATCCCGATGCGTATAACTTTGCTTCGCTGGGCATTTTTATGGCCCACGAAATAATGCATGGCTTTGATAATTTAGGTCACCGCGTTGATGCCTTCGGTCGTATACACGATTGGTGGGACTCGAATACTACCGAAGCGTTCGGTGAACATTCCCAGTGTTTCCACGATCAGTATCAGGCCTACAGCTTTGGCGGACGTCCGTTGCCAGAGGTGGACTCGCAATCGGAAAATATTGCCGACAATGGAGGTTTGCATTTGGCCTATCACACCTATCTGCGGTGGTCGGAGCAAACTAAAGCTAATGAGACGAAAACGGAGCAAACTAAAGCTAACGGCCTTCAATACTCCAACCGGCAGCTGTTTTTCATCAGTTACAGTCAAGGTATGTGTGCGTTTACCCAAGCGGATTATATGACCGCCTATGCTGCGAGCGATATTCATGTGCCCGAAAAACTACGAGTCCTGGGCGCTTTGTCGAATTTTGAGGAGTTCTCGAAGGAGTTTAATTGTCCTAAGGGCAGTGGTATGAATCCGTTGAAAAAATGTCGAGTTTATTGAAATTTATTAAATATTCGAAATATTCTTCATATGTGATGCTTTACTAAAATAATAAATATTAAAATTTGAGCCTGATCTAATGTGAAATGTGGTTTATTAAGGGGCAGAACCTTTTATCGGAAAGGACCTTTGTGTTTATACTCTATGTAAACTAAGACATGAGGGGAATTAAACTGTGGCTTGAAGAGTAGCAGGACTAAAAATCGATAGCTATTTGTATGGGAGCTATAGGATAACTTTGGACAGGTATGGCATAATTTTACTAGGCTTGAGTATTAGTCTTTCGTAACCCACTTTGTAAACTCAAGCTATGTAAATTTGTGCCACAGATCAGTAGGAATCTTTATACGAGGCTATATGAAATCATGGACCAAATAAAAAAAATCATGGCTAATTTTAAAAGGGTGCATTTTTAAAAGCTTATAATTTTAGATCCCTTCCAAATCGAAAGTTATCTTTGAATGAAAACTATACAAAATCATGGGCCAATGAGGTCCAATTTCATCAGACTTGTTGATAAATCTCCCATAATGCACTATACGAGTAGTATTTTTAACCTATTTCTACCACCGTTGCGTTTTCGCAACATCTACACTTAAAGTCGAAGTTGCGAAAACGTATCGATGGTAGAAAATGGATTAAAGATCAAAAGTAAAATGTGCCTTGTGGAGTAGCAGGATCTGAAATCGGGAGGGTCCTTTGTATGGGGGCTTTAGAAAATCAGGGACCAATTTCGTTTAGCTAGATTATAAATCTCCCGTAAGACGCTATACAACATTTAAAGATCAGAAGAAAAATGTGTCTTGTACAGTGTCAGGACCTCAAATCGGGAAGAACCTTTGTATGGGACTTCTATGGAGATACTGCACATATGATTCAGTTGTAGCAGGATTAATTAGAAATCAACTAAAAGGCACTATAAATAACCAGTGCGGCAGGGATTACAATAGGTAGGAACCTTTGTAAGGGACCGATGGTCCAATAAGGTCGAATTTCTCTAGAGTTGCTTATCAATTCGGATTCGGAAGATTATGTTACACAAGTATCAGCTGGTTTCGTTCAAAGGAGGACATTGTTGCAAAACAGTGTTATTTTTAGGTAGTTTTGTATTTTAGCTATTAAATTTAAGTGTTTCTAGCTCTAACGCACGTATGGATTGCTCGATATTCGCCTTAAGGGCCAGAATCAATAATGGGTTGTTTGAATTACATCCGTCCTTCAGGGCACCCCACAGTGAAAAGTCTCACAGCTTCCGAGCTAGTTAATTGAGATCGCCGAGAGGGTTGATAACACGTTAAACTAACTTGGTGCACAAGATATAGTAAAGCAATAGGTTGCAATGACGCTTCATCCAGCTAAAACCCAAGATTGCCCCAGTCCATGTCTTTAATCTACGGCCACAAAAACTGGCATTGCAAGTCACACACGCAGAGAAAAAACATGGTTACTACATGATCACGGCAATAATAATATGTTCTCCACAACAAAAGTATGTTCGTCGCAACCAAAGCATTGTTAACTGAATTTATTTTTGACAATAGTATAATTGCTGCAATATTAATATTGTTGTAATGTAACAATGGTATTATTGCCAAATTTAAAAATGAAACTATGGTTATCGCAGCAATATAAATATGGTTGGTTCGACAAAAGTATTGTGTTTTGCGTTTTATCTTAACAATAATATAATTACGGCAATCATACTGTATGATTGTAATTTTTCTTCATTTAAATATGATTTTAAGAACAAATGTTCTTGGTATGGATCTAATGCAATAATAGTAATTTTTAATTGAAATTTTTTTAACAAGCTGCTTTGGCTTTGTTTATCTGAAATATTTTTAATAAAAACGCTAACGTTTATTAAAACTTATTTTTTCTACTGTGAAATAAATCACTCCTAATATTTTAAATTTAATTTATTTTTGAATAATTTTCATAATTCAAATCTATTGTTGACAACTTAAACCAATTTAAATAAATAATATTAGGGATCAAATCAATTGTCGACAACTCAAACAAATTCTATTAAATAATATTGGGGATCATAGTTTAATTGTGTGTGATCATACTATGGCTATGGGGATCATAACATGGTTGCGTGTGCATCATACTATGGTTGTGAGGACCATACTATGGTTGTATATGAAACATACTATGTTTGTGAGGATCATACTATGGTTGTGGAGATCATAGTTTGGTTGAATGTGAATCATACTATGGTTGTGGGGATCTTAGTATGGTTATATCTGAATCATACTATTGTTGTGAGGATCATAGTATGGTTGTATTTGAATCTTACTATTGTTGTGAGGACCATAATATTTTTGTAGCACAACCATGTACCCAACAATAGTATTATCCTCTTCTAATATTGTCATCACAACCATACTTTTTTTCTGCGTGCAGTAGCGCTCACCGTTAACCGAGGGTGAGCTCTGAAACCCAAGATCATCCCAGTCCAGGTCTTTTATCTACGGCCACAAACACTGGCATAGCAAGTCACTGTAGCGCTCACTGTTTACCGAGGGTGAGCGCTACATAATGCAGGGGATAGTCATATGCCTTCAATTGCTAAGTCAATTGGAACCTGCGAGGTTTATGTGCAAAATTTACATTAGGCTGGTGCACGAAACTTTGAGTTGTTGAGATCGTTGGCGAGTCGATGTTCCAGGACTCTGACACTTTTTTGGCTTTGCACACCACACCGTACGCCGACAGGACCGTCTCCTCTGGCGCCTTGGAGGATCCAAAACCTATGAAATTTCCTTGCAACTAAAAATGTAGTTTACTATTTTTCTATATTTTAGGCCAATATCCATGGCGCCTTGGACAAAGCTGGTGTACACTTAATTTTATGGTAAAGGTTATAAGCAACATTTTACCATATTAGCCAGTTTGAAATATACAGGGTGGGCCATTTAAAATTTTAAATTTACATAGGCTTTAAAAATGTACTGATACTTTTTTCAAATTCATGGTTTTATTGGAAAGGTTGAACACAATATCATTTGTATGGCTGTTTGCTTCCCGATTTTTTGGTAAAATTTTCAATCTCCTGCCAAACAATCTTCAGCCCATTGGGCGAAGCGAAAACGCAACGAATGTTGTTCCATTAGGACAACGTTCAACCATTCCACCAAAACCGCCAAAGCCGATTCAAATTTTGAATTTTAAATGGCCCACCCTATAGAGCACGCCTCATACAGGGTGGAGCGCGGAAATTTGTTTTTTTGCACTGCAGGCTGTGGCGGCACGTTTGATCGAAGAGAGCGTGCGTGGCTTATAGTGGCTGACGGAAGATTTGTATTCGCCTGCCTTTCAGTTGCCATCATGTATTGGACACGTGAGGAGAGGTCCTTTTGTGTTAAAGCGTATTTTTCAAATGCGCACTCGATCATTGCAGTGCAGCGTGCTTTTCGTTTACAATTTGTTGTTCCCCCACGCGGACGTGTTCCTGGATGGCAAGCAATTGTAAATTGGGTAACTTCATAGAGAACAGCAGGGAATGTATCATGTGTACGAAGGGGACCCTGAGTGAAGGATTACAACACCGCAAAACATCGGGAGAGTTAGAGCAGCAGTACTGCGATCTCCGAAACGCTCTGCTCGGAAGCAATCACTTGCTCTTGGCATTTTCAGGCGTTCTCTCCACCGGATTCTTCATGTGAAAATGTGCGTGGTCCAATAATTGTCAGCCACTGCATACACAGCGAGGCTTACCATGAATTGTTTGAGGCAAATGTTTTCTGGACGGCTTATCTCTTTGAGGGGTAATGTGAACTGGCCGGCACGCTCGCCAGACTTAGCCGCATGCGATGTTTTTCTTTGGGGTTACCTGAAGTCGAAGGTGTATATCAACCGTCCCAACACCTTGGAAGACCTAATTAACAATATTGAGGCTGAAATTGACAGAATACCAGTCGACATGCTTGTGTGGATAGCGAAGGTCGACATTTGCCGGATACACTATTTAAAACCATGTAATTTAAAAATTCCCTTACTGTTCAATATAATTTAAATATAAAATAAATTTTTCTAAGGTTCATAATTTCTTTATATCATTCCCAAATAAGTAAATAGCCGCGCTCCATCCTGTACTATTTAAACATTATTTTTATTGTGAACAATAATTTGTGACATACATATAAATTGTAGTTTATATGTATAGTGAACCATTTTAAAAAGATGTGAAGACGAAAGTATCCAATATCCCGAATTTTATGGTCCGAATTATGGTCTGCAATCAATTATTCGGATTAACGAGTTCTTACTGTAATTGTTTTGTTAACGAGTGTAAGCTGAAAAAGATGAATGCAACTCCTAACCTTAATAAAGCCCAATAATTGCTCGAACTATTCGCGGAAAGCATTGATTTTTCTGCAAACATTTCATTTCAGTTTACAACAGCTGATATTTTGGGGTCATTAAGACGTTGTGCATGTATGTATGCATGAATATACAAGTGTATGCGAGCATGTGTGCATTTAAACGGAAAATTGTATGTTTGATTATAGAGTCGCAAATAAACATTGGTATTCCTTATGTATGTATCTGTGTGAAAGTGTAAAAATGCGCTCGCGTCAGGATATAAATTGTAAAAGAGCAAGGTTCACTATTGATCCAGTGAGTTCTAACAATCCTTACCATCCTAACACTACAACAACAGGCTAATGGTGTGCTCAAACGAAGAAGAGACAGACGAACATACGAACGTACAAGAGCGACCACTTCGTTGTGTTGGACGATGTCGTAAAACGGGAATATGTTGTACTCGTATACGTATCGTATGTAACTCTACATGTGGGGTGAGAGTGAGTGTGGGTAGACCCAGCGTAAGAGAGTAGTGGTGAGATTAGAAGGGGCATTGTTATTGCCAGTTACTACATTTACATTCGTAAATTTTACGAGCTTTTCGGAGTCGTGCACGCACGCAAAATATGAGTTGCTGTTGTGATGTTTGTTTTTGTAGTTCGTCTTCTTCTTCCTTCTGTTAGCATTCATTGCTTTTGGGGTTTTTTTATACACATTTTTTTGTTGCCAGTTGTTTTTACGATTGTTGTACGCCAACATGTATCCACAGACACACCAGCACGCAACTAAATAACGCACACACACACAAACTCACACAAATGGAGCTACCCAGCAAACCAAACCTTCAGAATTCGGTCAGAACTCTGTACGACACACGGTAAAATGTTCCGATTTCGGATCAGAATTCTTAGCGAGTTCGTAACGAAAAACATATGCGAGGGTTGACACGTACGAGTATTCTGAACTACTTCTCTGAGGGAGTTCTGATGTTTTTGCTGACATTTCGAACCGATTTCTGACTGAATTCTGAACTGTAGTCTTGGAAAATTAGAAAGGAAATTTCGATTTGTCGTATCGAATTCTGAACTAATTCTAAACGACTTTGGTCAGAATTCTGGCATTAAGTCTTAGTAAATTCTGATGTTTTTACCGACATTTCAAACCGAATTATGAACGAATTCTTATACTATGTCATGGTAAATTCTGAATGTAAACAATCAAAAAGAGGAAAATATTTTTGTTCTATAAAAAAGTTATAAAATATTTTTAAAAAGCGTTTGGAAAGACTTTTAGTGACAAGCAGGGGTGTCTGCAGTTTCGGAAAGCGCCACTTTACTATAATAATAGCGCATGCAATAATTGTGCTGGAACTATGTTTAGCGGTTACACAGTTAAGGGCAATCAGTTTTGCATTTAACGAGAACTGCCGGCAGTAGAGTTTTCCTCCGAACACAATAAAAAAATGAATAAAAATCCAACAGACTAGCCTAACAGAATTCGGGCCGAATTCGCTCAGATATTTCGGAACATAATAAATAAAAAATCCTCAGACAAATCGAACAGAATTCGTAACGATTTCGATAAGCATTCTCGATAGAGTTCAGATATTGTTCAGAATTGTCTGATATCAGACATTGTCGGCAAATTTGGTTTGCTGGGTATGAAGTTCTCTCGTATGTGTGTGTATGTGTAGCCTGAAACATGACAAGAAATGAAAATGAAATTGAGCCAGCCGCCATTGTGCCACGTCAAAGTGGCGCCGCTGGTTTTATTACGATAGCGAGCAGCAGCAGCAGCATTGGCCACAGCAACAGCAACATGGCTCTTTCAAGCTAAATTGTTGCTTTTTTCGCTGTTTCTTGTTTTTGGTACTTCTCTGCTTCCATGCTTTTGCCATGTTTTGTGCTAAACACTAGCATTCTACAGCTTAACACGAACTTAAATGTCCTTTTGTAGTTTTTGAGCAGTAAATGTTGGCATGTATGTTCGTCTAAGGGATAGCAAGCCAAGCCATAGACCATAAAAACCCCGGCCACCCCCGAGGGGTAGATAATTTGCACTCACACTAAATGAATGTCTGTGTGTGTATGTGCGTGTATAAATGTCCTGTGTCACTAATAACACACAGTGGGGGGAAATGGCTGTCAACGGTGAGCATGCTCAACGAATTTTTGTTTCCAAAAATTGGAAATGTTTTCCACAAGACCGGGCCACATGTCAGACAGCCAACGCAACCAACGATATTTTACGCACTGTTTGTGGAAAATCAAATAATCAGCCGAAATTGTCATGTCAATTGTCCGCCTCGTAGCTTTGATTTGAGCCTTTTAGATTATTTTCTGGAGGAGCCATTAAGGATACATGATACGCAAAGCATCTACTTATAGAGACAATTGAAACGTTGAAACATGAAATCGAAGTTGCCTTTGAAGAGATTCGACCCGAAACAATCGAAAATGCACTTAAAAATTGGGTTGATCGGATGAGGTACTGCCCAGCCAATTGAGGTTGTCATATGAATGATATTCACCCTGATTATGTAAGGCGTAGTTGTGTCGTATTTTAGACGTTTTTTAAAAATGGTATTATGTATGGCGAAAACGACAAAAATACGACTCTGAAATAAAATCTATTACAAATATTGGTATTCACCCTGATTATGTAAGGCGTAGTTGTGTCGTATTTTAGACGTTTTTTAAAAATGGTATTATGTATGGCGAAAACGACAAAAATACGACTCTGAAATAAAATCTATTACAAATATTGGTATTATGTATGTCGTAATAAAATGTCAAATTGGGCATTTATTGGCGTTTAAGTTTTTGTGCCCGACAGCTCTGTCGACAGACTGTTTCATAATATTAAAAAAAACTTTAATTATTGTTTTACCCTGTGTTTTTTCAATCTGTTACAAAATCTTTGCTGTCGAAAATTTTACATAATACCAAAAAATTTAAAAAACGACTACGACTACGCCTGCTGTCGGAAAACGACTACGCCTTACATAATCAGGGTGATTATGTATGTCGTAATAAAATGTCAAATTGGGCATTTATTGGCGTTTAAGTTTTTGTGCCCGACAGCTCTGTCGACAGACTGTTTCATAATATTAAAAAAACTTTAATTATTGTTTTACCCTGTGTTTTTTCAATCTGTTACAAAATCTTTGCTGTCGAAAATTTTACATAATACCAAAAAATTTAAAAAACGACTACGACTACGCCTGCTGTCGGAAAACGACTACGCCTTACATAATCAGGGTGATTGTGTTCCATTATTCAATGACAAAGTTAAACCCTTCAAACAAAGTAAAGGGTGGTTAAATTTAAAGGGCCGATGTTGAGTGTAAACCACACCTAAACGTCAAGTTTTTTTCTGCATTTCATTTGATATTTCTCAATTTCAGACTAACTCAATTTGAACCATGGAAAGATACACAAGCGAGCAACGCTTTAAAGTTATTCAGGCTTATTATGAAAATGGGCGTTCAAATCAAAATGCATATCGTGCACTTCGTGATTTTTTCGATCAGCATAATTGACACAAATGTGTCCACAGTAGATTCGTCAATAAGCAAAATTGCCGCATTTGGGCGAATGATAATCCAAGAATGATTGTCGAAAAAATAATGCACCCACAAAGAGTGACTGTTTGGTGCGGTTTATAGGCTGGCGGCATCATCGAGCCGTTACTGTGAATGGTGTTCGCTATCGTGAGATGATAACGAACTTTTTATGGCCCGAATTGGAAGATATGGACGATATGTGGTTTCAACAGGACGGTGCCACTTGCCACACAGCTAACGAAACAATGGCTTTTTTGCTCGACAAATTCCATGGCCGTCGTTGCGTCGTTAATCGGTCGCCAAGGTCATGTGATTTGACACCGTTGGACTTCTTTCTTTGGGGTTTTTTGAAAGAAAAGGCGTACGTCAATAAGCCAGCAATAATTCAAGAGCTAAAGGAGGAGATAACTCGCCACATTAAGGGCATAAAACCTCAATTATGCCTTAGCGTCATCGAAAACGTGGGCCATCGGATGGAGGTGTGCCGCCGAGGTCGCCGCGGCCATTTGCTCTATATTTTGTTACATACATAATTGAACCATACCAATATTACTATAATAAAAAGAAATGACAGTAATTTCCTAAATAATTTGTGTTTTATTCAAAATCAACATTGGCCCTTAAAATTTTACCACCCTTTAGGACCCTACTTCAATATATGTCCTATGTAAGTGCTCGTCGACGCTAGCCCGTCCATTACGCAACCTTTTCAACCTTGCTTACCGTGCGGGAGTTTTCCCAGCGTGTTGGAAGGTTGCGAACGTCCAGCAGATCCCTAAAAGGGTGAAGCCAATAATCCTGAGAATTATCGGCCAATTGCGATTTGCTCTGCGCTCTCCAAGGTAATGGAGAGCATGGTAAGCCACCATCTTGTGAGGTATTTAGAGACCAACAACTTGCTAAGTGATCGATAGTATGACTTCCGCAGAAATCGCTCTACCGGAGACCTATTGGCGTTCTTGTCGAAGCGTTGGAGTCGGTCTATCCACCAGTTTGGTGAGAGTAAGGTCGTGGCTCTAGATATCTCCAAGGCCTTTGATAGAGTCTGGCACGGCGCACTCATATCAAAGCTGATTGATTTTGGTGTCGGTAATACGTTTGCTCGATTTATATCGAGCTTTCTAAGAGATCGCACTATTAGAGTTGTTGTAGATGGGTTCTCATCCAACACACATAGGCTGGCCGCAGGTGTACCACAGGGCTCCCTCTATATTTCTTATTTTCATTGACGATCTTTTGGGTCAGACCGTGAATCCAATCTACTCTTTCGCAGATGATAGTAACCTCTGTCATTCATATCCATTCGACCGTAGCCCAAGTCTTCAAGATATTGAAGACAGAAGGCGAATTATGGATGAGACACTTGGCCGGGATCTACTGGCCATTTCCGAATGGGTCGAGTAGATTTTAATGCACGTAAGATACAGTGCTGCTTGTTGTCGCACAAGAGATTCAATATCGTCAATTTCTATCGATGGTACGGATATTAAACAATCAGAAGCTCTCGATGTTCTGGGCATGAAAATAAAATGTAACGCTCGTTGGGCGAGACATGTATTCGAAGTGTCGAAAGAAGCACTCAAGTGCATACATAGGCTTTTTAAAGCGGTGCAAGAAATATTTCACTCCTTCTGATCTTTTCAATATCTATACAACTTACAATAGGCCAAAGATGGAATACAACTCCCATATGTGGGCAGGTGCTCCAAAATCACCCTTGTAGCTACTTGACCGTGTTCAAAGGAGAGCGATGGAGCTGATAGGTGACAGTAGGGTATCCAACTCTATTGTTTCCCTTGAGCATCGTCGGAATGTGGGTTGCGTGACGCTGTTCTATCGTTACTTTCATGGTGTGTGTTCATCAGACATCCATCGCCTTATTCCCGACGTGAGGATGTTCGACAGGGATACGCGACTTTCTAGGAATTCACACCCGTTTGTTATCGATTGGCCAGTTGACCGCACTATACACTACAGATCAAATTCGTTTTTCGCTCGTACAGTCCGTATGAGGAATCGACTTCCGGCAAATGTATTTCCAACTAATTGCGACATCCAGAAGTTCAAGACAAGCTTCAATAATCATTACTCCCTCTTTCCCCCTCCAATCCTTTACTTCCCACGCGCCAACGCAATGCACCGCATGTATAGGGGGCATCTCCTGAGTGTTGGCTACTTAAAAAAAAAATATGGATCTTCTCCGTGATATGAGGAAGTAAAGTTATTATCTTAAAATACTTCCATGTCTTTAATAACCAACAATCCATTATTGGTCACTGATTCAACAAGCCTTATTGCCTATTTTTCTGACTTAGAATTGCTTGAATTTCCTCACACTTCCAACCACTGTGCTGGACTATTAAACCCAACTATGTATGTAAAACTTACTGTGGCACCCCGCATTCGCGTGGCAGTAGTAGTAAAACGGAGCGCAACCAACGGGAAAAGATACAGCTTGGAAATATTTGCACTGCAAACCATTTACCGAAGGCCAAATCGATTTGGCGTTTTTACAGCTGCTGGTGTTGCCGCCACAGAGCAAACTGCGAGAGTAAGGTAAAGAAAAATTAAGGCGTTGCTACGGACTTGGTAACGGTTTCAATTTCAGTTTCATATTCAGTTGGCGGAAATAAATAACATTTAAACAACGTGCGACTGTGAGGGAGACTTACAATTTCAGCAGGGAAATGCTGTCGTACCCTACTATAATCCATTTAATGGGACAGAGCAAGCTCATCACTGTGTTAGTGGTGTAAGCAACATTTTAGAGGAAACTTTACAGCAACGTCGCCATAAAAGACAATAAAAAAAGGAAATAAAGTTCAAGACTTCGAAGAGAGCGAAAGAAGAAAAGGAAAGTTCTGGGCGAAAGTCAACACAACAACAGCAGCAACGATTTAAGCTATAAAACTTGATTAAACCACCACTACCTAACCTACCGGTCATATAAACCGCGCTTTAAGTACAATGGGGCAATGGGGCGTATGAGTGTTACTAATCTTGTAATGCAACTCTCACGCACACACACAGCACACAGTGCTCAGTGCTTACTCGCACCTTGGAGCACCGCTAAATGCTTGCCTACACCAAAGAGCACTCGTAGGAGCACAACTCGGTGTAGGTGTGTGCCTTCCACTTATATGAGTATGTGTAGGTGTAAGGCTTCATTCTCCATACATGAGTGAGGTGAAGTTTTAATTTCTCATTATACCGTGTGTATGTGTGTGCAGGGAATTTTCGCAGTTTTTACTGCTGGTGGGTATTTTGATGAATTACTTTTGGACGCCTTTTAATGGAAATGACCTTCAAAACGATAAAATATTACAAATGTTTAAATACAATGACGCCCGGCTGCGACACCTACAATGTCTGCAACTCAGCCTACTTCAACAGCCGCTGCATTTATTTACGAAATGTCCGATTGTTAATTATAACTATTTTTGCCACTGTGTTGTTGGGTGGACTTCAAAGGACTTTTCAAAGGTAGTTTCTTTAAGGCTTAGCTAAAAAAACTATGGAACCTTGAAGAGGATAGAAAAGACGTCTCAGAAAAAATTGTTGGAGTTCTAGACGTACTCGTACAAAGTACGGCGGTTCTGAAACTTCTTAGCCTAGCACAAAAAGCGCGGTATAAACAGAAAAAAGTTGTTTTGGAAACTTCCATCTCTGCTATGAACACATGTTAAATTTTGTTTCGATCTGGCAACTCCTTCATATAGAAACAGGTGTTCACAAAAGACGCATCCGCGATTTTTTTACAATGGAAAAGTTAGAAATGCGTGGTGTCATTAAATATTTACATAAAAAAGGTTTATCGGGACAAGAAATTCATAATGATATGGTGAATGAGTTAGGTGAAAGTGCTCCTTCATATGTAACAGTAAAAAATTGGGTTGCTGAATTTAAACGTGGTCGTACAAGCATTGAAGATGAACCACGTAGTGGACGTCCAAAAACAGCAACAACAACGGAAATTGTAGCCAAAGTGCATGATATGGTATTAAATGATCGACGAATAAAAGAAATAGCTAATATCATGGGCATATCAAATGATCGAGTCCATTTAATTTTGCATGAAGAACTACAGATGAAAATGCTTTCTGCAAGATGGGTGCCGCACTTGTTAACAGTCGACCAAAAACGCATAAGAATGAACATTTCTCAAGCTTGTTTAGATCGTTTTCAGCGAAATAAAATGGACTTTAAGCGTCGTTTCATAACTGTTGATGAGACATGGATCCACCACTATACTCCAGAGACAAAAGAATAATCCAAACAATGGACTGAAGCTGGAGGAAGTGCCCCAAAGAAGGCAAAAACAATTCAATCGACTGGTAAGGTTATGGCAACGGTTTTTTGGGACTTCAAAGGTATTTTATTGATTGACTATCTGCAAAAGGGTAAAACAATAAATTCAGAGTACTATTGCAACCTTTTAGATCAAATAAATGTACAAATTCGAGAAAAAAACGTCCTGGCTTACAACACAAAAAAATAATTTTTCATCAAGACAACGCACCGGCGCACAAGAGTGTTTTAACAATGGCTAAAATCAACGAATTAAAGTACGAGTTGCTTGACCACCCACCTTATTCTCCTGATTTAGCTCCCAGTGACTTTTACCTGTTCCCAAATCTAAAAAAATTCCTTGCTGGCAAGCGTTTTACCTCAAATGAAGATGCAATTACAGTTGTAAACCACTATTTTGAAGACCTTGAGGAAAACTATTTTAATAAAGGGATAGAATTGCTAGATAAGCGTTGGAGTTTCAGGAGATTATATTGAAAAATAAAAATATTTTTGAAAAACTAACTATTCTCTTTCATTGATAGGCTAAGAACTTTCCGAACCGCCCTCGTAGCTTGTTTTGAAACTCGATTTGTTTCGTTATGATTTTTTTTTGTTCAACATTTTAGCCAAATACTTTTTCTTTCAAACTTCAAACTATATTTTTATGCCTGGTTTATTTATTACCATGATACAATAGAGAAGGTAGTCTAATACAGTCAGCTGATTGATAACTTTTTCTTGTAAAAATTTAGACTTTCAAGTTTGAAATTTTACAAAGACAATTCTTGAAGTTTGTAAAGCTAAATTTCCTTATCAAACATTCACAAAAATGTATTTTTGGCATATTCTTTCAAATGTCTTCGAGAGTACAGCGAAATGTTTATTTGTTGTTGGGCTAGTGACTCTACCTTGTTTATTTTTATAAATAAAGAACGTCAACGTCTCCTTAGTCCATATTGTATGTTCACATAAAAGAAAAAAATCTTGCGTGACCGTCGGACAGACTGATTAATCACTGTCCAACCTAAACGACTAAAGCTAGTATTATGAACGAAGGAGAACAAAGCCTTAGCGGCGTAGACTTCCGCTTAAAGAGTATTTTTAGAAATTAAAAAGAAAAGGGAGAACATAACTCTCAAACACAGAAAGATATATTAATTTTTTTATAAAAAAAAATATTCAAAATGTTGGAAACAGCACTTGGAACTACCCTAAGGAGAGGACTCAAAAAAACGAACCAAATTTAACTTGAAAGGTCAAAGAGAAGCGTTAAAAAAGTGTGAAAAATAGTAATAATTAATAAGGATGGGGCAAGAAATTAAAAAAGGTACAGAAAAGATTTGTATACAGGGTGGGCCAATAGGTTCCATGGGGTTAACAAATTTAACAACACTTTGTCTATATATTTTTTTTTCAGATCATACGGGCTGCTATATACATTTTTGGCCTAATAATGAAATAGGGATTATTTATCATGAAAAATGGTTTAATTGTTTTCCAAAGTATTCTCCAGCATGATTTCTACACTTTTGCATGCGCTCAAACCAATTGTCGAAGCACTTTTTCACTCCGATTGAGACACCTCCAAAACATGGTTTTTGAACGCTTCAACAGCATCTTTTGAC
This sequence comes from Hydrotaea diabolus, assembly GCA_963513945.1. Classification (NCBI taxonomy): domain Eukaryota; kingdom Metazoa; phylum Arthropoda; class Insecta; order Diptera; family Muscidae; genus Hydrotaea; species Hydrotaea diabolus. Next base: position 8,498,369 of record OY740718.1, read on the forward strand.
GACGAAAATCGTTGACCACGCATTTTTTTCTTGATGTGCGGGAATAAAAAGAAGTCATTGGGTGCCAAATCAGGGTTGAACGGCGGATGACCCATCAATTCGACGTTTTGGCCGGTCAAAAAGGAGCTGGTTCGAGCCAAAGTGTGAGAGCTTGCATTGTCATGGTGCACAATGATTCGTCTTCCCTTATTCGTTTTTCGAATTGACCGTCCTACGTTGCTTAAGCGGAACAGTCGCCAGATGACCCGTTTTGCCAAAGAAACAAGCGACCATTTGCTTCGAAGTGCTTCTTTCACGAACAACTTTCGTTGGATTTGGCTTGTCTTCGAAGACCCACACGGTAGATTGCTGTTTTGGTTTGGGCTCATACACATAGATCCATGATTCGTCACCTGTGACGATCTTATAAACGACTTTTGAAACACCGCGATCGTATTTTTTCAAAATTTATTTGCACCAATCGACACGAGCCTTTTTTTGAGCGATTTTAAAATTGTGCAGGTTCCAACGAGAACAAACCTTTTTTTACGGCCAGGTGTTCATGCAAAATCGAATGTATGCTGGTGGAAGAAATGCCCATGGATGCCTCTCTCTCGCGGTATGTCACATGACGATTTTACATTATCAGTTCATGAACGGTCTCAATGTTCTCTGGCACAACGGCCGTTTATGGACGACCTTCGACTTTGAGCGAGCGTCGGCCACGATTGAATTCAATTAACCAGTTTTTCACAGTGCTATAGGGTGGTGCTTCATCGCCATACATAGATTTAAGTTCAACGATGCACTCTTGTCGTGATAATCCACATCGAAAATTGTGAAAAATGATCGCACAAAAATGTTTACGAGTTAATTCCATTTTTTTGCCAAATTGATTTTTTTAAGTCACTGTAAACAACACAAAAGATGGTCGTTCGTCAAAGCGTTTTGTGTACGTTTATGCTAAAAAATGTAAAACTTTCCAATGGAAATGTCAGATGGCGCCAGGCAACACTAAGTGTCCAGAAAATATATAGCGACCCTCATACATATGCCAATAGGATAATATAGCCGCCCATGACAACCCCGATTTTCAGGAAAAAATTCTTATTAAGTGACGAGGCACATTTTTCCTTGAATGGATATGTGAATAAACAGAATTGTCGGTTCCGGGCAATGAAAAACCCTTAAATTATTCATCAGTCACCTTTGCATCCATTTAAAGAGACAGTCTGGTGGGCAAATTGGTCTGGAGGAATCTTTGGACCTTACTTGTATGAAAATGAAAACGGCGTAAAGGTAACTGTCAATGGGGAGCGATATCGTGATATGATTTAAAACTTTTTAACGCCAGAGCTGCATGATTTGCGCCTTATTAACATGTGGTATCAACAAGACATCGCATACAGCCAGGATTACAATGAAATTACTGAGAGACCTCTTTCCACAACAAGCTATTTCAAGAAATGGTGATGTTGATTGACCTCCACGGTCGCCTGGTTTGACTGCGTCGGACTTCTTTTTGTGGGGATATCTGAAATGCAAGGTTTATGCTAACAAACCAAAAACGTTTGAGCAATTCAAACAAAATATTCGTGATGAAATCGATGAAATACCGCGTGAAATGTAATGACAAATGTGCTCAAAAGGGCTCGCATTTGTGAGGCTAACAGAGGCGGACATTTATCTGATATTGTATTCCGTACATAATTGCCGACATTAAAAAAATTATCAATATAAGATCCATTCTCTTTCAATTAAACAAAAGTTATAAACAAAGAAAGTAGTGTACCTTCCCGACGGACACCCTGTAGAATTTTAGTATTTAAATCAGCGATCAATTATTGTAACGCAAAGTGATGAAGCTCATTTTCATTTAAATGGCTTTGTCAATAAAAAGAACTGTAGGTTATGGGGTTCTGAAAGTCCAGGAGCCATTCATCAACGCCCATTAGGTGTACACTATGGTGTGGGATCACATCTGCTAATATCATTGGGCCTTACTTCTTTGAGAACGAAGATGGAAGTGCTGTAACCGTAATTGGAGAGCGATATCGGTGTATGATAGAATATTTTTTACGTCCTGCTCTTGAAAACAGACCTGAGATATGAATAATGTTGTTCATGGTCAAGTATTTGAAGTATTCCCATGATCTGAGATATGGTTTATCAGGACGGAGCCACTGCCCACAATGACACTTTTTAGTCAAATTTTTGGAGCGAATAATTTCGAGAAATTCCGAAATAATCTGGCCAGAGCGATCGCCAGATTTGTCAGCACCTGACTATTATCTTTGGGGCTATTTGAAAGAGCGATTATATGTGAACTAGCCCGAGAAAATTCTTTAACTTAAGGCCAACATTGTTGCAGAAAATCGAACGCTACAGCCACAAATTTTGAAAGATGTTATGAAAAATGCTCTTAAACGAGACCATCATTGCGAAGCTGAAAACGGCGGAAGTGACATTATTTTTACTTAGCGTAAAAAAAAATCTCATTTTTTATGTTCTGTATAATCTGAGAAAAAATAAAAAAAAAAAATTAATAAACGAAAAAGTTATTAAAGTTTTTAATACCATGGTATCTTCTGGCCCACCCTGTACTAAAATAGATTTAAATACTAAACTTTAAATGTAGAAGGACAAATAAAAATTAAACCAGCCTTTAGTAAACCCGAGCCCATAACAAAAGCCGACAATAAAGAAATTACTTACCTTAAGCGGCAAAACAGGAATGACAAGTGTAGGACCGCGACAGAAGCAAAGAACAAGGCTTACATATTCCATTTAAAAATATTCTCCAATCCCCTATAGACGTACAGGACTTCAAACTGAAATATATTGTTGTTACAACAACAACCAAGCTTGCAAGGCAACACTGGCACCTATAGCGAAGCAAGCGATGTTGGAGCGATATCCACATTTGAGAAGGTAGGAGAATCGTCTATTCCTAGAAAAGAAGAAACAAATGGAAAGACGTTAATGTAAGCAGATCGAGTCGAACGTTAGTATAGGGTGATGCATCTAGAGGTATTTTTTCAGAACAAATAAAAATACAAAAAATCAAGTGTGGAATCTTTATTGGTAATTTGAAAGGACATTTTATGGCATTTATTTTTTGAATATAATTTCCATCAAATGTTGGCCGCAACTACTCCTCAGGGTTTCCATTTTGAGGGTCCAATTTTGGATGACTCGTTCGAGCATTTCGAACGGTATGGCTTTAATGACATACGAAATGTTGGCTTCCACAACCTAAATCATAGCTGGTTTGTAAGCCTGTCCTGCTTTTTTATTAAGAATTCATTTATTACAATAGAGTTTTACAACAATTTAAAATTGTGCCCCAGCGCCACTTGGACATTGTTGGGGCGAGTTTCGAAATGACCCCTCAATAGATCCACTATTTGAGCAGCAGTTTTATGGCAAGTGGGGTTATGGCAACTGTATAGAAACGAGTCGAACACAAGACGAAAGCATTAGGAAAGGCTGAGACTCGGGTGGACAGCTCAAGTACAGGATGAGGCGCGAATTATTGGTGTTGGATACTAAAGGAAACACGCTCAAGACCACGGAGCAAATAAATCATTTAAGCAGGCCCAGCTCAATAAAAGGTGGTGGAAGCAGCCTTAGTAAGTTAGTATAAGGTTTAAAATTTAAATCGACGTTTAGCTCGTTTGTTTAGCTCGTTTGTTCGACTGTAAAAAAGTACTGATAATTTTTTCAAATTTCTGAACTTTGGTATTTAATAATGGAACAGCATCTTATGCTCTTTCGCTTCCCTCAATGTGCTGAAGATTGTTTGGCAGTAGATGAAGAATTTTACGAAAAATTGTCTTTTCAGTTATAGCTCATTTTCATCTCGGTGGCAATGTCAATAAGCACACGCAGAGAAAAAACATGGTTACTATATGGTCACGGCAATAATAATATGTTGTCTGCAATAAAAGTATGTTTGTCGCAACCATAGTATTGTCTACTGAATTTAATTTTAGCAATAATATTATTGCCGCAATATTAATATTGTTGAAAGGTAACAAAAGTATTATTGGCAAATTTAATAATAAAAATATGGTTGTAGAAACAATATAAATATGGTTGGAGCGACAAAAGTATTGTTTTTTTGGGTTTTATTTTAACAATAATACGGTATGATTGGAATTTTTTTCTTATTTAAAAATGCTTTTTAGAACAATGTTATTGTTGCGGATCAAATGCAATAATAGTATTTTTTATATGAAAATTAAAAATTTTCAAACAAACTGCTTTTGCTTTGTTTAACTGAAATATTTTAAATAAAAGTTAAATAAAATCACTTCTATAATTTTGAATTAATTGTATTTATAAATAATTTATAATTCAAATCTATTTTTGACAACTTAACCCAATTCTAATAAATAATATTGGTGATCATAGTACAATTGTGTGTGATCATACTATGGTTGTAGAGGTCATAAAATGGTTACGTGTGAACCATACTATGGTTGTATGTGAAACATAATATGGTTGTGAGGATCATAATATGATTGTGGAGATCATAGTATGGTTAAGTGTGAATCATACTATTGTTGTGGGTATCACAGTATGGTTGTGCGTGCATCATACTATTGTTGTGAGGATCAAAGTATGGTTGTGAGGATCATAGTATGGTATGGTTGTATTCGAATCATACTGTTATTGTAAGGATCATAATATTTTTGTACCACAACCATACACCCAACAATAGTATTATCCTCTTCTAATATTGTCACCACAACCATACTGTTTTTCTGCGTGCAAGATTGTCTCATATGGGGTTCAGAGAACCCACACGTAAATACTGAGAAGCCAATGCATCTACTACGAGTCACTGTTTGAGCAAGGAGCCGCCGATGTCGTCAACGGCGAGCGTTACCGCGCCATGCTCAACAAATTTTTGTTTCCAAAAATTCAAGAGAATGGCATGGACGACATTTGGTCCCAACAAAACGGGGCCACATGTCACGCAGCTAACACAACCATCCATATTTTACGCGCGGTTTTTGAAAATGGAAAAAACAGCCTAAATTGTGATGTCAATTGGCCGCCTCGGAGCCCTTTAGATTTTTTTCTCTGAGGAGCCATTAAGGATAAATGTTACACAAAGCATCGAGAGTCAATTGAAGCATTGAAACATGAAATCGAGGTTGCCATTGAAGACATTCGACCAGAAACAATTGAAAATGTACCAAAAAATTGTACCAAAAAAGGTACTGCCGAGCCAGTTGAAGTAGTCACATGAATGATATTGTGTTCCATTATTACATGACAAAGTTCAACCTATTCAATAAAACCAGAAATTTGAATTTAAATTTAAAATTTTAAATGTCTCAACCTTGTATTGAATAAATACTAAAAAATGTGTCCTCTTTTAGAGGTATGGTACGTTTAGTCTAGCAAATGCAAACTATTTTTATCTGGGCCGATTTCACCCACTTAGGATACCAAACAGCTTCCATCACAAATTAACTTCGTGCAAAATGTCAGGCTGCTAGCTTTTTTGGTTAGAACGCTATCACGATTTCAACAAACACACACAGATAGACGGATAAACAGGGCTAGCAATAATTTTAAAGACTTATGTTTTTGCTGTTTTCATGATAAAGCCAGGCTTAAAATGTTCGAAAATTTCCACTGTTCCTATTTGCCAGTCCTTAGGGTTTACAAAAGAGCTACTTAAAAACCTTCCGACATTTTCTTATTATTCTATTAACCACATTTCCCTAATGGAATTTCTTCAATAAATTAAAATCTCCGCCACCGATTAAACGCTCTCTGTAAATATTTGTTCTTAGAAATGCTTGATTGGTTAGATATCGCTAACTGATCCTCTGCGGCCATGAAGCAGATAACGAATATTCTCCACTTTTCCTGATATATGAATCATTACTTAGTACGTATTGCCCAGACTTTCGCAAAGACTGCGAATATTTAATAAAGGCGTAATAACTTGCCATGCCATAAAACAAGAGCTGCAAAAAACACAAAAATAAAACCAAAAAAAATGTCTGTTACGAGTCTGACAAATGCGTTGTTAACGAGGTGTTGTTGATGTTTACGTGCGTCCAGAATTGTTAACCAAAAAAGGCAAAAACAAAAACAATTACATATAAGCTGAGTTAAGTAAGGTCAGGTAGAATTTTACATGCCCTTCAAGATGATATTGAAGCCGCTACATCCTTAGAAGTAAATACTCGTATACAGGGAGACTACAGTCTCCTTTTAGTTTTCGGGAGGTTCAACTACCAGTTAAATTTAGAGGAAACCAAAATTTAACTTCCTAAGAGATTAAAGGGCTATACATTTATAATAAAGGTTGCAATTTAAAAATTGAATTTACTTAGCAATGGGAGTCTGCAGTCTCCTATTAATATTCGGGAGGTTAAGCTACCAGTTAATTTTAGAAGTAGCCAAAATTTAACTTCCTAAGAGATTAAAAGGACTATAAACTAAAAATAAAGCCCGCAATTCAAAAATATAATTTATTTAGCAAAATTTGAAAGTTACAGAATTCATAAGGCCAAAATTCACCATCCCAAGACATTAAAAGGACTATAGACTAAACATGTTCCCTATTCTATAATCGAATTGATATAGGAAAATTAAAATAAATTCGAAAGTTCACAGAATTCATATGATTTTGGCAGTCTCTTAGTAAGTCTCAAAGACTAAACGTCTTCTATGTTTCGTTACACAATTAGAGATTAGCAACATCTTTAGACGACAAGGTTAGTCTATTGTTTTGTGAGTTTTTGAATCTATTTTAATTTTGATATATAACTTCGGGTTTTGAATAGTAAACCCTTAATTAATAAAAACTTACTATTGGTTTCAATAACAATTTTATAAAGAAAATTTGAATTTGATACCTTCTGTAAATTTTTATGAATATTATAATGAACAAAACAAAATGAGTTTGATAAAAATCTTTGCATGAGTTCGAAAGTTATGATCGAAATAATTTTAAATACGGACAGCAATTCTGGGTTCTTCAAGTTGCACCTTAGTGCGTATGAGTAATATAAATATAATATTGCATATGAGCAATATATAATATAATGAGCAATATATAATACAAATAATATTCGAAATACGGAGCACAATTCAGTGTTCTTAAATTTGCCCATTTTTAGTGCGTATAATTAATATTAATTAATTAATATAACGTATACGCACAATTGATATTGCGTATGAGCCAAATAATTAAAATGTCTGCAAATAATTTTGTGTTCTTCCTGTTGAACCCTTGTGCGTATGAGTAATATTAATTAATAAACATACCGTATACGTACGTACAACTAATATTGCATATGATCAAAATAATTCAAAATACTGACAGCATTTCGGTGTTCTTACATTTGCAATTTAGTGCGTATAAGTAATACTAATTAATAAATATAACGTATACGCACAATTAATATTGCGTATGCGCACCAGTCAATAAATTAATATTACTGATACTCAATTTCCGTACTATACGAAAACTATACACAATAGGCGTGTTCTTTTGGCACTCCCTCATTTAACGAGTAAGTGGCCGCTAAGGTAATAACTTCAAAACCTAACGAACAGTTTTTTAAATTTCTTTACATTACAAGAACTGATTGGTTTTAAGCATCATGCGGATATTATATTTAACAAACCGTATTAAAGTTGTGAAAAATCAATGCATAAATACCAAAGTTTTCAGCAAAATAATTCGAAATACTGACAGCAAATCTGTATTCTTTTATTTGTACTTTAGTGCGTATGAGTAATATTAACTAATGAATATAACGTATACGCACAATTAATATTGCGTATACGCAAAGGTCAATAAATTATATTACTTATACTCAAGTGCCGTACTATACGAAAACTTTGCACAATAGGCGTGCTCTTCTTGTACTCGCTTATTTAACGAGTAATTGACAGCTAAGGTAATAACTTCAAACAAGAACTGATTGGTTTTATGCATCGTATGGATATTATATTAAACAAACCGGATTAAAGTTGTGAAAAAATCTATGCATAAATACCAAAGTTTTCAGCAAAATAATTCGAAATACTGACAGCAAAAATGTACCCTTTTATTAGCACTTTAGTGCGTATAAGTAATATTAAATAATTAGTATAACGTATATGCACAATTAATATTGCGTATGCGCATCGGTCATTTGAACTGATCCCAAGGGTGGAAAAGGGTCATCACCCAGCTTCAGTCATGGTTTGGTGGTGTGTCTCCTACGATGGGGTCACTGACCTGCATTTCTGCGAACAAGGAGTCAAAACATCGGCCAAAGTTTAACAAGAAACCGTTTTGGAAGCTGTTGTGAAGCCTCTTAACAATTCCCTGTTTCAAAACCAGCCATGGACTTTCCAGCAGGATTCTGCGCCGGCCCATAAGGCTAAAACGTCCCAGGCCTGGCTTCGAAACAATTCTCCAGCGTTCATTTCCTCTGAAGAATGGCCCTCAGGCAGTCCAGATTTGAACCTATTGGATTACAAATTGTGGGCGGTTTTAGAGGATAAGGTTTGTCACAAAAGATACCCCAACATTGGATCTCTTAAGAGTGCTTTGGTACGAGCTGTGGCCAATTTTCCAATGGACGAGGTTCGTGCCGCTATTGACGATTGACCAGTGAGACTTAAGGCTTGTGTAAAGGCGGACATTTCGAATAATAACCCAAAAAATTCAAGTGTTTATCCAAATTTTCAATAGTGTAGGTATCAAACAGAGCATTGTATTTCTTGGATCCTGGTTATTGTGAAGCTAGGGCTAGGGTTTATGCAGTACTTTTTATTTTACAGCATAAAACGTGTCTTACAGTATTTATGTCCCTACTAAATATTTACTAGTTAGCATAGCCACAAAGATTAACGTTAACTTTTTTTCTAGCAAGTTCGTTGTGTATTTCGAACTGCTCTATGGCTCAAACTGACAAAAGATAACGAAGTCCATGATCGTGTGCCTTCAATTGTGAAGCCTTTTGTACCTGTAAGCGAAAATTGAGAGGGGTTTGTTAATAATTCTTACTTATAGGTTGATGAACTGATTAAACTCTTACCCCATGTAGGGTATGCACGTAAAAAAGAAATAAAGAAGACACAAAAAAACGTTCATGCAAATATTAACAAATTATGGGCTAAAGTTATTCGCGGCTTATCAGACATTTCGACTGGATTTTTGGCTTTTTTTTTTCTTTCGGATAATTTCAAATGATTTGTTACTTTTCTATAGGTGTGTGTAATTGGAATTCTCAGTGTTTGTTTTTTTGGTTGTTTTCGATATTACAACAACTCGGTATTACGTCTGAGATATATTCTGGCTTTAGACAGAGACGTTTTATACATTCCATTCGCTACAGATTATAAACAAACAATGATAATAAGAATAACAAATTGTTGAACAATTTAGACAATGTAATAAAAGGTTAACATGACGAATGCAAAAAAGAACGAAACCAGATTTCAAAAGGGCATTGTGCTGTAACGGCTTTTTAGGGTAGAAGACAAAATAAATTTCTAATCCACTAGTATGCAAAAAAAAAAAATAAAAACCTGACCCTAGGAATTTGTCACATAAACACAGATCAAAAGGGATTTATTTAGAGAAAATTCCTATGTTAAAATTTAAGTTTACAAGTATTCGCACCACCAAATCGAATTGAAAGTCACCAGTGCCAACATCATCATCATAATCAGCATCATAATGAGCATTATTATGGCTCTGTTCAATATTTCCTAGCTTAAACCAGTATTCAAATATTGAAGCTTTTTTCATAATTTATACTTCCGCTTTTATCGTATGTCTTTCTCTCTTGGCATGCCAGTGACTAAGTGTATATATGTGTGGCTGCAAATTATTATAAGTCTCCCCCTGCCGGCGATGAAAACCAAATCTGGTGGTTATATGTTTTCTATGCGGACGGACGAACAAACAGCCAGCCAGCTTGACTGACTGCCTGATCTCAAAATCAGTCAACAACAATCGACAGCCCAAGTATTAGAGGCAACAGCTTCAGACATCCGAATGAGCAGCGGCAACAGCATCAAATAAAGGTGTGAATAGATGCTACAAAATTATTCAATTAAAAGATTAATAAAAAACCCGATAGAATCTCAAAAAAGAAGAAAGAAAAACAGAAAAATACGACAACCATTCCATAATCTCTACCAGATATACGCACACGATCACTTGTCCCCCTATCATGTGAGGAAATTATCACCAAAAGCGAAATGTGATTTCAATTTGGAATTAAAAGAGAAATGGTGAAGTGTTAGTTGGAGTCAGTTGGAAACCTTTACGATATATGTGGCAGAGATTTATATTGTCAATTTCGAAATCAAAAATAAAATTCTTCGCAGTGAAATTATTTTCAAGGACTTTGAAGAGTTCAGTGTACTTAAAAACAAGTAGACAAAGTTTTAGTCGGTTGATCCGACTTACAGATACCCTAAACCTAGACAGTTTATTTTCAAGCCTATTTGAAAAAAGGGGCGTGGCGTTTTGTTAAATTATCCGTCTTTAATCTATGATAAATATCCATAACTATTTTTTCCACCACCAGGACCTGAAGCGTAACGATTTTAATAAAAAAAATAAAAAATAAATAAAAAAAATAAATAAAAAATTAAATTTAAAACTACTAATTAAGTTTATATTTATATATTATATTTATATATTATAACATACATATAAAGGGTGATCCATCTAGAGGTATTTTTCAGAACAAAAAACAACATAACAAGTCAAAAACAAGTGTGGAATCTTTATAGGTAATTTGAAAGGACATTTATTTGACAGCATTTATTTTTTTGGAAATAATTTTCTCTAAATATTGGCAACTGTATTATGGAAATGGGCGTTTGGTGAGAAACAGGAAGATCCGCTGTTTTCGACCAAAATTTTGTTGTGATGAGGCCCATTTCTGCTATGGATTTCATCAACATCTTTAAATACGAGGGCATATCAATAATTCCAACTTCCCTCGCAGTTATATGATATGCAACACTGCTCCCATCAAGTGCCATTTTTAATAGACTACCGTCAAATTGTGATGAGAGAGTTCTGTCACCTTGTTTGTGTTTAACAGCTGTTCAAAATATACAACCTCGTGGATTTTGTTAAAAACGGAAAAAAGTAAAGTTCAACTGATCATTAAACTTAATTATTGCGAAAAACAACCATCAATAAAAACAAGGACAAGATTGATAAATATAGGGAGATCCATCTAGAAATATTTTTTCAGATCAAAAAAAATATTCAAATTCAAATCAAGTGCGGAATCTTTGTTTTGGAAATTTGATTTTTTGAAAATTTATGGCATACATTTTTTGAATATAATTTCCTTCAAATATTGGCCGCAACTACGCCTGAGGGTTTCCATTCTGAGGGTCCAATTTTCGATGACTCGTTCGAGCATTCCGACTGATAACTGGCGAATGACACGCGTAATGTTGGCTTCCAAAACCTGAATTGTAGCTGGTTTGTCAGCATTGACTTTGGACTTTACGTAACCCCCCAAAAAATGGCACACGATCTTGGTGGCCAATCGACCGGCCCAAAAAGTGAAATTATCTGCTCACCGAAGTGTTCTCTCAATAAATCCATTGATTGATGCGATGTGTGGGAAGTGGCGCCGTCTTGTTGAAACCAAATGTCGCCCAGATCACGAGCTTCAATTTCAGGCATCAAATAGTCGGTTACCAGGGCACGATAATGGTCACCATTGACAATTACGTTCTCACCGGCATCATTTTTGAAGAAATATGGACCGATGATTCCACCGGCCCACAATCCACACCAAACTGTGTTTTTTCTAGACGAAGTGACAGCTCTTGAACCTCTTCTGGTTGCTCTCCGTCCCAAATGCGGCAATTTTGCTTGATTACATACCCATTGAGCCAGAATTGGGCCTCATCGCTGAACAAAATTTGGCACAAATGATGGTCGTACGTCAAAACGTTCTGAGTACGTTTATGCTTAAAAATGTCAAGCTTTCCAATGGAAATGTCAGACGGCGCAGGGCAACACCTAGTGCTGCCTTTGCCAGAAATATATATAGCAACCCTCGTATTACTTATATAGAGAACTCTTTTGAAAAACACGTTTCCAATAATTAGAATTATGGTCCGCAATCAATTATTCGGATTTACGAGTTCTTACTGTAGTTGGAAAATATGTTGCAAATTTATGCCTTTTCTGTTAACTAAAATAATGATTTTACAATTAGCTCTTGGTTTGAAGAAGGTCCCTAGAAGGTTTCTTAATGAAATATATGAGAAATTATTTAGGGACATTGTCTTTTTGTAGCTCAGGTTGTATTTTGATTTGTACGCAGATGGTTTCTATTGCCGACCGTTGAGTTGTGGAATGAAAAATTGAAATTCAATTTCTTTGGCAAATGGGGCAACACAACCCCGGATTATACCAGTTAGGGATTAAGACCCAAGATTATTCTGCAGGCAGTATTCTAAGCATTTCCTTCGTAATCTAACCAGAGCTGGGCATAACTGCAAAAAGATAGGGAACTTTTTTCGAAGAAAATTATTTCCATTAGGACATTTTCATTTTCCTGGTCCATTTTATATCGGGATAATGGGGAACACATGTTATTGGTTCTACTAATCACGAAGTCTCGGTTGAGATAGCTGATAAGTCCTGGTCTCCAATTATGGTACTCGTAGTAGGTTTGTCACCATTTTCCCCTCATGTAAACTAAAATCCAAGTACCCTAAAATCTCAATACTTTTGACCGTTTTTCAATCCAACACCTAATGAACCCTCATCCTCTAGCAAATTTCCTACCACACACTTAATATGACTTGAAACCCCATTGACTTATTTTATAATCTTGGGAAACCCAAATGATTACGTTTAACCTTCCCCCATCTGATTTCCTACTGGTCGTTGGTGCCTGATAACTTTTGCAAATCACTACCAATAGCAACATTTAAAATACTTTACCTTCAAACCGATAATAAATGGCAAATTTTTGCCATTGGCTATCATTATCAGTCCCCGATATAGACCTCAAATAACTCCTAGTGTTTAACATTTTAAATGATCTAATTTTCTATTTAAAAACATGATCTTTTCGGAAAAGGTTTGCCATGCGTCGTCATATATGCGGCTATCAAAGTTAATGCCTGATAGGGCCTCAATTGATAGTAAATGTCACCGATAGCAAACAAATGAAATTAATTTAAAACAAATGACGTTTATGCCGATATTTGCCATTATCAAACGGTAACCAGATTTATTAACTGTAAGCGTTTTATAATCAAGATTAGTTTTTAATCGCAATGTAGCTAACTGATTAGTCACACTTTAAATGATCGTTGGACTTGGCAACCGGAGAGAAAGAGAGACAGAGAGAAATTTAATTCGTAATCTTTTGTTCAAGCTACAGACTAAAACACCCTTCCATGAACTTATGATGAACTGTAGGTCTATCATTGGCTTTTAAACTTCTAGCTGGGGCTTGGTAATACTTAATAAAACGGACTAACGTGAAGCTACGAGCGTGGATTTTAAAATCCGTATCGCTTTAAAAAAAATGATCGCTTTCATCCTCATTTGCATTCCAAAAGCGTTTACAGCCGACTTCAGTTGCTATTTTTAGATTTCCAGGATCTACTGTGACAGCGCATAGAGAAAGGGACCTAAGGGTAAAAAACAATTTTCACTTTTTTGATGTGGACAACATCTGAGCATCGAATGAGACCGATCCCATGCCCCAAAAGTGTTCCCTCCCAGAGATATGCGCGTTTTATGAAAGTGAAGTCGACGATTCTAAGCGCAAATAGGCTCTCCTGAACAAAACTGGTTTTTAACCGTAGGTCCCTTTCTATTTTGCGCGTCACATATACACATATAATACCAGACCGTCAGTTTGGTTTTCGCGAAGGTCACAGCACTATCGAACAAGTAAACCGTCTGACCCAAGCAATTGAAAAATCATTTGAACGGCGAGAATATTGCTGCGCAGTATTCCTGGATGTTGCTCAAGCATTTGACAAAGTCTGGCACTTTGGCTTGACCTACAAAATTTGCAAATACTTACCGGCAAATACGCATCGAATTCTTGAGTCTTACTTAGAAAACCGCAGATTCAGAGTCAAATGTGGACAACACGTCACCGATGACCGCGAAATACTAGCAGGTGTTCCCCAGGGAAGCGTCATGGGGCCTATCCTTTACATTCTGTTTACCGCAGATATTCCTACCAGCCCAAACGTGCTAACATCCACTTTTGCCGATGATACCGCTATAATGGCCACACATAAAAAACAGGATATTGCATCTATGAATCTAGGTGTACATCTCAGACGAGTAGAATCTTGGCTCTCTGACTGGAGAATAAAAGTCAATGAGGCTAAATGCACACAGGTAACTTTCACACTGAATTTTAGCACTTGTCCGACATTGAAACTAAACAATATCCCTTTTTCTCAATCTGATCATGTTTCATACCTTGGAATCCACCTGGATAGGCGACTCACCTGGAGAAGTCATATCGAAGCCAAGAAAACTCAACTGAAACTTAAGGTCCATCAACTTCACTGGCTCCTAAACGCGAACTCAAAACTAAGCCTTGAATATAAGGTCCTGCTATACAACAGTGCAATCAAACCTATCTGGTTATACGGTGCCCAGCTATGGGGCAAAGCAAGCTTGAGCAATCTCGACAAAATCCAATGAGTCCAATCGAAGACATTGCGGCTTATTACCGGTGCCCCTTGGTATATGAGGAATGAAAATATCCACCGAGACTTGAAAATACCTCTCGTTAAAAAGGCAATTCAAAAAATCAATATAAAACGCAAAGAGAAGCTCGAATGTCATGATAACATACTTGCTAGACAATTATTGTGCAGTCCCAGCTCTTTAAGACTTCGGAGAAACGAACGCCGTGTTTTCTAATCTTCATCCGTAACAGTAATCGCAAACACACGCGCCCGAAAGACTGTGTAGAATCCTTTTTTCTACGTCACGTGGCTTAAACGCTCTTATACGTGATCTTTAAAACAGTCAATATCAATCGCGGACGAACACTCAAAAAAGACTGTGTAGAATCCTTTATTCTACGTCACGTGGCTTTTTACTATCCTTAAAACAGTCAACGCGAAAAACCTACAAAACCCAAATTACGTCGTCCACTCTGCTATTCTAGAGTTATCCGTTATACATACATAACTAGAGTTCTTCACTCTACATAATATCGCGAACACTCTGTAAATGACTGTAAGGATCCTCTGGACCTTTATCACGAGGTTTAAGCCAAACCAGGTTTAAAATTCTCAGACATGTGATCCATACCAGTTATATACTATTTTGACCAAATTTATTAAAATTCCTGCCAATTAGCAGAGATCCACATTACAAGAAATCCATACTAGGATTCATTATTGAATTATACTTAAGATTCGTATACTTATTGTTAGGCTCCTTTGGAGCAGATTCAATAATTCAAATAAAGCTTATATAAAAAAAACATATACACATATAAATAAGTTGTATCTTTCTAGATTGTTGTTGTTGTTGGCTAGAAGCGGGAACTTGCCGGTGGGAACTTGCCGGTGGCTGTTGTGGGATCGCACAGTGTCCACTGATCCTGGCAACTAAATTCTGTACAGACTACTATAAAGTAATTTAGATCGTACCTCGTTCAAGCCTTTCTATTAATTCACCATGTCCGGCATCCAGCCATGTCCTGTACTCTGCTTATGTGTTTGTGCTGACTACAAATCAAATAACTTGGATCGTACCTAGGCCATACATTTCTAATGATTCAGAATGTCCTGCATCCAGCCATGTCCTCCCACGAGCATATCTATTCTTCGCTCGTTCGAGAGCTTCTAAGCTGAGATTGAGCTAGCATGTGATAGCATGCTCTAGATCCAGTAGAATGTAAAAGGCTATCGGTAATTTTTAGTGAAAACTTTCTGTGCCTGGGCACCCATGAAAATAAATCGGCTTGACGATCTCGCTAGGAGATAAGTGACAATTGTGGGCGGTTCGAGCGTTCTGGAATACAGATTGCAAAGGTTTTATAGGTCTTATCAGAGAACGAGTGGATTAGGTTATTCCGCTCCTTCTCAGATCGCTTTTTACCAGATCTAATGATCCTAATTCTTTAGATTGGATTTCAAAACACCACCATTTTGTTTGGTATAGAACCAGAAATTCAGAGTCCTATGTCCTCCCCCGAGCTTATCTATTCTTCGCTCGTTCGAGAGTTTCTAAGCTGAGATTGAGCTAGCATGTGATAGCATGCTCTAGATCCAGTAGAATGTAAAAAGCTATCGGTAATTTTCAGTGAAAAGTTTCTGTGCCTGGACACCCAGAAAATAAATCGGCTTGACGATCTCGCTAAGAGATAAATAAGTGACAGTTGTGGGCGGTTCGAGAGTTTAGGAGCACAGATGGCAAAGGTCTAATAGACTATTAGAATATGAGTTACTTAGGTTATTCCGTCGCAGCAATTGAGCAACTTCTCAGATTGCTAAGATTTATACCTGTACAACACAGGTCTAGTCTATAGAACTGATCCTAGGACCCTAGATTGGATTTCAAAACACCACCATTTTGACTGGCGTTCAGACTGCTTTTTGTTACCTGTAAAGCCCGTCCTGAAAACTTTAAATTAAAAAATATCCACTGGAAAAAGGTCGACTGTACGAAAGCCTACATCACTTTGGTATGCAGATGGCTCGCCGACTTTACAGGGAATTTGAGCAAACCCGAAATTAATAAGTGACTTCCATGCAAGTCACTAAAGGGGCCTCAAATCGGGATAATGGGGACTAAAAGCACATTGGTTTTAGTTATCAAGAAGATTCCGTTGAAATGGCTGATTGGTCCTGGTAACCTATTATTTTTCTTAGAATTTTCTTGTATTAGGCTGCCTTCCATTCCTGTCCACCTAACTGATGCGTGGGATTAGAGTCGAAAGTGGTGTTCCCGAGAGTACTCCGATTTTTTGGCGAAGCTTCAAGTCTACCACTTCACTACAAGTATCAAAGGCAACTTGGAGTGGAGGAGCTAAGGCAAAGTCACCCTCCGAGACTCTGCTGCTGTAGAGTCGTACCGTCCGCCAACAGGCGTTTACAGAGGGAAGACCTTTTGTTTAAGCAGTAAACGAATTCCGAAGATATTTTTTACAAGTACCTATAGTTCTGAGCTCTGAGGGACACGGAAAAAACAATAACTTTGCCTTCTTTTCAGAGCTCCATTCCCTCCATTCGGCCCTAAGCTTCAACCGGAGTTTAAGAAATAAATATTTAAGAAAACCTAAGCCGATATGGTCCAATTGCACCAGGATTTGCTATGCTGAGCACATAAAGCATTATGTTTAATTTGAACAACATCCGATTCAAGGTAAAGCTTATATATCGGTAGGATCTAAGTATGGGGGTTTATTAAAAAAAAGGTGGGAGGCGCTATGCTATGTGGCTGCTAGAGCTGCCGGACTTGTAATCGAAAAAAAAACACGTTGTATATGGGTTCAAACGTATACTGGCATATGATTTCGTCGTTAACCGTTCTTGTCCTACAGGCTGCTGTTTGGAGAATGGCGCTGTAGAAAAACAATGTTGGCGATAATGACAACAGATGCTCTTCGAAAAATTCTTCTATGGCAATGTAATCCTTGATTGCTTATATCCGACATCTTGGCATAGTAAGTGGCTACGAACGAACACGGCTATGCAACTAGAAGCCATAGGAAAATTTGGGTTAAGTCTTTCTATTGACTATGTAACAACTGAACCTATCTTCCATCGTGGTTTTGCGACGAGAATACCGGATGAGTTGGACAACATGATTGGCGTCCCAGAGGATGTATTCAAAACATTCACCCAAGGTTTAAAGTCACTTAAGAGAGTTGGACGACGCATATACTCGGATCAGCTGAATTTCGAAGTTTTCCTTAGACTACCGGACTATTGTAGCGGTATTCAGACCAAAATTTTGGATATACTGCCGGGTAACAATTTAAGTACTATGCTAAATCATACCGGAATGTCTTCATATTTACTAACAGCAAGGTGGCCATTAGATCCCTGTAAAATGTGTGCACCACTCCGAGAATTCTTCAACAATGCAGGAGGATAAAACGGGTAATTCTTTGGTAAAACTTATATGGGGTAATGGTACAGCTGACACACTTGCGAATGCTATCTTGTTTAGTAAGCAGCTTAAATCTTGGAAACTCTACGAGGGTTGCTATTTATATTTCGGCTCCTGACAATACTAGTGTTCCCAGATGCAAACTGGAACTTCCATTGGAAACTATGACATTTTTTAGTATAACTTCACTCAGAACGTTTTGTCATTTGAGGGCGAATTGTTTTGTTTACAGTGTGTTTAAAAATTCATCTCAGTCAAAAAAATGAAAATCGCCGAAATCGTGGAAAAAGTGCTTCGAAAATTGGTTTGTGTGCATGCAAAAGTGTATTGATCTTAAAGGAGAATATTTTGAAAAACAATAAAACCATTACCAATGATAAATTATTGTGAAATATAAATAGCAACCCTCGTAGCTCTTTGCCAGGGTAAGGTGGGATACCAAAAAGAGCTAATTTGGTATGGGTGAGCAGAGAACGCAGCCCACTTATTAAACTGTGGAACATTTTTGGGGTTATTGTCTGGTGGGTGAGAAATTCTAAGTCAGGGTGATGGTACTAGGCCAGTATATTAAAACCCTCAAAGGGTTTTGCGTTCGTAAGTGCCAGTTTTTTTTATGACCTTTTACATTTTTTCCTTATCTTGATGTTTTTTCGCTTAGTTGTAAAATGTTGGCAAAAACGTAGTTTGACATAACTCGAGAACGACTAGTTCGATTTTGCTGAAATAAATTGAGAAAAATTAATAATTACATTTTGTTTAATCCATTAATATACTGTTTCTCTACCAAATCAACATTTTTGCAATTAGAAATAAATTTATGAAGAAAATTTTGCCAAAAAAAAAATTTTTTTTTTTTTAAACATATAAATCCCAAACGGAAAAACGTGTAGAGTCTTATAACTTTCACGTAAAGTCACATAACCTATAAACAAAATGCGACATAGATCATAGAAATCGATTAACGCGTTCTGCTTTTATTTACAATTAAGTGAAGTTACTTAATTGTATATACTGACCTAGTACCATCACCCTGACTTGGAATTTCTCACCGCCCAGATTGGCTGTTGTACTGTGTTATTTAACACGGATCCATTCAAGAAACCTCATTGCGTTGATCAGTGGCCTTTGGAATAACACGCTAGGAGATCAAACGACTTTTGTGGATGCTGCAACAATAAAGAGAAGGAGACGTAAACTGTTTGGTCAATAGATACAAACTGACAAAATCTGTCTCTCTGATTTGGGAAGGATCCACAGACAGGCTGGCTTAAATAAAAAAGGGTACTGTGGACAGTTAATGTACTCAGGGACGGGAACTCCTCATGCCCTAAAGTAAGCTATTCTTCGATATGATTCTTTTTTTCTACATAGGTTGCGTAAGGTACATTTTAACCATATCAGAATTAATACAAGGCTTTTAGAGTTGCGGCCCTACTGGTCTAGAAGCCACAAAAAGGAGCATAGAAAATGTTTTTTACTTTTACACGAGGTCACACAGTACGTATCACCAGCAGTCGTTTTTGTGTAAGGTGGCGGTTGAGTAATGAACTTGCAAAAAGACCCTAGCCAGCGCCATCTACATTTATTCTTTTTTTCTGCAGAACCCATGGAAGAAACAAATTTTAAAATTTTTCCTCAAATTAAAAGTAGCAGCGAATACCTTTAGAGGCTTACATTCACTCGGTGGTCATTTTGTAAGAGGCATTGTCGAAATTGCTAAGACTTGCAAAATATTGCGGTGCATATTCGAAAGGATTTTAGGCGCTACATCCGGCACAGTATCAATAGAAAGCAACATTTTATAAAAATTTTAATTTTCTTTGGAAGAAAACTTTTTTGTGATTTTTTTTTAAATTCATATTAAAAGGCGAGTAGATTGCTTGATATGCTGCTAGTACAGTGTCACTGTGTAGACAGACTGTAGTAGTGATAGTTGAGTCAATTAAAAGTAACGTGTAAATCGGGGGATAGTATATTCACTCGTTAGCAGGCGAACAGAAGTTCCAAGCAACCGAATTTAGAACACAAACCAAACTGACATAGAGAGAGATTCTGGCGTACACTCAGGCGGCCTCCACTGTATACTGACTTTAGTCTCTCATATACGAGTACACATACATACACACACTCCCTCGCATAAACGCACTTTGAGGCATACTTGCATACGTATGAGCAACAAAAACACTTACAAAGTGGCCGTCCTCTCACCCGCCTGTCTGTAATTTGGCACCTTTGATATGAGGGAGCCGCCACGACGAAGCACACAACCAACACTCCTTCGGCTGAAGTAGGCAGTAGGCTGCGGTGAGATGTGAACCAGGGGCTAAGTAAGATAGAGAGCAAGATTTATAGTAAGTGAGTGCATTAATGTTTTCAATCGGCAGTAGGTGTGTGTGTGCGTACATACGAGTATGTGGCGGTAGGGGGTGTGTGCACATAGATGTGTTTGTTTTAATTGTTGTGGCTTTTAAGCTGGCAAAGTCGGTATTAATCGAACTCGTCGTCGTCTCGTTAGTCTTCGTTGTGGTGGACGACATTGTTGTCGTTTTTTTGTGATGTTGCTTTTTTATTTTACTTGTGTTGTTTGTGTAAAAACAAACTAACACCTTGTCCACCTCACCCCTTAGAACTTTACTTTATATTTGTTGTTAAATGGCCGGTGTTGTTATTGTTGTACGTGCTTTAATCATAGCCTCCTGTCTGTGTGTGCAGGCTGGCTCACTGTGCTTTGTAGACTAGGTATACTGGTCGGTCGCACGTTCGTTCGTTTTGATAACGTTCGGGTTTCGTTCCCCACGCTGCCGCTCGTATCGGTTCGGTTAATTTCGCTGTTGTTGCTGTTGGTGTGTGAATGTATGAATTTTGCTTTGCACATTTTTGTTTTCGTTGGTTTGTTTGTTGTTGCTGCCGTTATATGTATGCGATTATTTGACTAACCCGACCGAACAACGTTACGTCTCTGGCTTCACTACCCTGCGCTATCATTCAAATAGCTGGTGTTTGGCCAATCAGCACTAGGCATGGCGTGATCGTTGGCAAATCGCACACCGCTGATGATGAGAGAATTAACTAAAAATAGCACCGCTGTGTTGTGTTGCTGCGGTCTTCGTTCACATTCACAACCAACAACTTTTTGACGAGTCTCAATGAACGTTAGACCCACTTTTCGTCTTCCGTTGCGACGTTTCCAACCGGCGGCGGCGAAGGCGGCGTGCGCTTCAGCCAATATTGTTGTTGCTTTCACGTTCTATACAATTGTTGTTGTCGAATGTTTCTTAGGTGAGTTGGTAGGTGTGAGAGAGAGGGAGGTACGGCGAGGGGACATATAAAGCACTCTCGGCTACTGAGTGCATGTTGGCATGCTGTTTGTTGGCTGGCTGGCAGGCTGGTTGGTTCGTAGGTTGCCCGTTTGTCGCTCGTTGGGAAGACGAAATGTCAGTTCGTCGCTCGGTTGGTCTGTTCGACGTTTAGAATATGTGTTAGTTGTGTCTTTAATAGTTTCGTTGTGTATAGGGATCTCTGTGTGTGGGGATGTGTGTGTTTCTTATTCGTGTGCATTTGGGGCTTGCGTTGATATTTGTTTTGTTTTATTTTATGCTGTCTTTTAGCGTAGATGTATACAAGTGTGTCTGTGTGTGCATCTGTGTCCGTGTAGTAAAATGTTCAATGTTGTGGTTGTTGTTGCCGTTGCTGCTGCTGTTTTTTTTTATTAATTTACAATTTTCTACATTAGACCGGTTGCGGTTGTTTGCAATTTTTGTTTTTTTCGTACTTTTTAGATTTTTTTCGTTTATTTTTCCCCATTTGCTGGATGTGTCGTCTTGTATGTTTGGAATAAAATGATAAATACACTTTATAATGGATAATGTGTGTATTGTTGCTGGCTGCTGCTGCTTAGTGTCGCACTCAGTACGTGTGTGCTTAACGTATGCGGCCCAAATTGAATGTGAATCTTTGCTATCCAACAAGTATCTTTTTAAGTATCTTTTTGCGTAGCAGACCGCCAAGCACCGTCGTCGGCCAGCTGTAGTAAACGCCAGTAGACACTCCTTGTCTCCTCTGCCACGACCACGGCTGCCTCGTTGATTGTTTCGATTATGCGTTGTTGTTTATTTCGGAATTTCTTCGTTGAAAATTTTTGAAAATTCATTTTTTTCGTTTTCCTTCCCTTGTTGTTTCCCCCCAAAAAGGGGTCTCTTACTTATTACTGTGTGTGCTTCCTCTACGTCGTACACTGCATGTGGAGGCGTGCGGTGACTTGGCGCAATTCCTCATTATTCTAAAAAGCCAGAAAAAGAACAAGCAAATACATAAGCGAAATGCTATTTATGCCGCTGAACAGTGGTTTGAGGGTTCGAATCTTAAGTAAAAACTTGATCGCAAGTGAAGCCTCAAAAATACTTTAAGTCCGTTAAAGCCTTTCTGAACTGTTTTGGTGTGGCAACCACATTTATGTGGCCCTATGTTGCTTATCGGAATTCAAAAGGACTTAATATAACCGAATTTTTACTCTCCTGAGCCAGAATATTGTATCTGAGACCAAAAAGTTTAATTTTATAAACAGGTTCTATTCTTTTTTTTAAATCAACTCCAAGACATAAAATATTTCATTGGACATGTTTCAAAACTTTCCGATGGAGAAATATGGCATCTGCCCTTAAAATTAATTAACCACCCTTTAGTAGTAAGTAATAGGATTATTTTTGCTTTTGGAAAGTTTAGATATCATCACCAATAATTGGTTACAATTACAAAATGTTGGCAAAACAGCTGGTTGAAACAACCACCAGTTATGACAACTGAAGTTATCAATTTGATGCGTTTACAACACCATGATCATATGTATCATCTTTTGGTATTTTGAACCGAATATCCATAACGATTTAAAAACATTTGGTGGCCATAACCGAAATTCTTTTGTGCAACGGAATTTTAGTAGTTCCAATTAATGTTTTCTCTGAGTGTATATATAATCCTCAAACTCAACCATTTTATGATGCCTACAAATCTTGTTATGCTTCCTGAAACTATAGTATTAATCCCTCAACCATTTTATGATCCTAAAAACCATACAATGGCCACACTAACCATTAAATGATACAAGCTACAGCTGTACTTATTATACTTTTGTCGTGCCAATAAGTTTCGCAACAACACAATTCTTTTAACAACAATATTTATATATCTAAAAAATGATAATCACGCGGTATGATTACTGTAATCATATTATTGTTTCTTTTTCTCAAAAAAAAAATACCTCTTAAAAATACCAATCATCAACCATAATTATATTTTCCAACAACCATATTGTTCCATGCAACCATTGTAATATTGCTGTGACAGACATGATTCTATTGTAGAGCGCAGATTATTGTTGCCCTGGCCGTTTTGCTATTGCCAATAATATTGTTGTGGCAATCAACAGCTTTATTGTAGAGAGTCTATTATGGTTGCCCTGGACGTTTTGTAAAAATATGTCTTTTCTCTACACTGAGAAGAAAAATAATTTAATAAAAGGTTAACATAACCATAAATAAACACGATTTGGGGTCTAGGTTATATAAGGTTAATTTTAACATTTTGTTGTTGACTGGTATTTAACAATAATAATAGTTAATTTAACTATTCTATGGTAGAACTTTTTAACCATGAAAATTGTTAATTTTAAAATAATTATTGTTGTTTTAACAATGCATTGTTGAGTTTTTTAACCATTAAAATTGTAATTATTAAAATAATTATTGTTGTTTTAACCATGCATTGTTTTTAACCATGAAAATTGTTGATATTAAAATTTCATAGTTAATCTATTGAAACAATACATGTTCAATTTTACAATGAAATTGTTAATATTATTAACTTTGAAGATTGTTATATAAATCATGTTAAGTTAACTAATTATTAATTACCTCTTTTAACCAGAAATATAGTTACTGTTACAATTTTTAATATTAAATACACCTACCAATTATTTTTTTGTTTTGTTCACATTTATTTGGTCTTCTTTCATTATTATGACTTGAACAGTTTTTATTCTGGTTCGAGACTTTTGTTGTTGTTTCTTTTTCAGAATCAATTAAAAAATTGGTGAAATGTATTGGCTACGGTTGCCAGGCAGACTGTACAGCTGTTTCTTAACCCGCCAATGTTTTTCTTTAGCAGTCTCTGGCAACGATTACTTCGGCTAGAAACCAAATGACTTATACGGGAGTCCCATTATGATTAATGAGAATTACCCTTTCGAAAACCAAATATCATTGCGCTATGAAGATTGTAAAGCTTGCATTTGGCGGTGGTTTTTTAAAAGAGCGAGATAAATTGTAAAATCTTTCTCACAATTGTAAGATCATTCTCACAATTACAAACGTTCAGACCAGAGGAAGAAAGGAAAAAGAGTGAGGGAGATAAGATAGTCGCAATCGTTGCAACTTCGTGTAACTTAATTCTGAACTTCGTATAACACAAAGCAGATCAAAAACTCCGATACAACAGAGCCAAATGATCCATATATTTTTGTTTATGTCGCACTTTTTTCTGCCTCTCTCTTGAAAAAAACAACCTTTTCTAATGCTAACTCAACTATTTTGTATGTACATTTGACCCTATATAACGTTATTTTGTCCTCGTTATTAAACATTTACCATGGAAAATTTAACCAGACACATGGTTAAAAAAATCATTGTAATCAATGTATGTGAACACTTTTTTTTTGAAGAATTTGGTAGAATTTGTAATGGTTGCCAAGATCCCGCGATTTATGACAACAGATTACTTTACTTAGAGTGTTTTGAAGCCACCGGTATATATACAAATTCAGAGTATTTGGACATGAGCCGACGAGTTTGTTGCCCAAAGTTCTTGGCGCAACAATTGATAACAATAATTTCCGCAAAAAAACACGTTTTTAGACCACTGTGCGCTGTTGTTTTCATTTTCATTTCATGATTGATGATTGAAGGAGACGAAGATGCGTTTGACTTAACAATGCTCACATTGTACGCTTCGCTGGATCAGCCGGAACGCTCCGATCTCTGCTGGCTGTTCAAATGACAGGAGTGAGTGAAGTGTACGAGCATTATGGTTGTTTATGGCATCTTCGTTCGTCCGTCCATCTGCCTGACTGCTTGGCTCCCTATGTTTAGGTTATCGGAGGAAAAATTAAGCTTTTTGTTTGTTTCTAAAACAGCATAACAACGAAAAAGGGAGTATAAGTGAGGAACGAAGATGGGAATTTATGATCGCCGTTTAGGCAGAAAGGCAGGCAGGCTGGCTGGCAGTCAACAGACAGTCATGGCATGTGTGGAATGCAGCGCATATGCGTATGGAGCACAAAACAAAACACTCACTTTAATGTCGGAAATTAGGTTAATGCAGTCGACTTGTCATCGCAAATTAAAATCAAACTCGCTCCTCGCATATATACGATATGTGGAAGCCAGCAGCATTGACTGACATCCCAGATATCTGCTAACATCTGTTGTTGTTGTTGTTGTGCCGGCTACACACTTTCCGTTTCACTGAAGATTATTCAGATGTGCTGCGCCACTGTTGTGGTGCTATAACTGAGTATACATATTTTGGGATATACCACAAGGGTCAAGGTTTATGAGGAGCCGCTATAAGTACATGTATGTATGTATATTTTTTCCAGGTACCACCTAAGATAAGCTATCGCTGCAATAGAATGCATCTTTTCGTGGAAAAGATCTCATTTGCTTGGCTATGGCTGACCCTCCTTTAAACCTTATTTACTGAAAGGAGGAGTGCCATTCGAAAAATTAACGAGATAAACGTTTTATTTAAATGGTACAGTAGCACACAAAAGTGCTAGCACAGTTGGATAAACAGTCGAAAGTGTGGGGCAACCAGGAAGTTTTAGAAAAAAAATAAAATTAAGAAAAACAGGACAAATTTCAGTTTTTTTTTTAAATTTTAAAAGTTTCTAAAATTAAGAATAAACAATATTAGCTTTTATATTAACTCTCTTTTAAGTATTTTTTTTTGATTATCAGAAAATATGGTAAGTGAGTAGATTACCTTTGGTTTTATTATCTTTTAAAATTATTTTTAGGCTTGAGGTCTTGTATTTAAACTCGATGTCGTGTTTTTGGTTTGATTTTTATTTTTCCCAATATTTTGAATCACCTGCAGGGTTTGTCACTAATAAAATCAGAAAATATTTATTCATATCCTGCCGAGGGTTCTTAAAACATCAGTATTCGGCAAAGTATTATTGAGGGTTTTATATATGTGCCAAGCACGTAGAAAAGGGGAATATGCATGACATCCAACAAATGGTTGCCGCTTTTGCTCACAATTCAACGCAAACTTCATTTCGGTGGAAAGCATCCGGTGATTATGCCGAAAAAACTTTCGATTTTTAACCGGTGAGAGGATCTGCATGCAATTTTTCTTAGGAATTCGTAGCTCTAACAGATTTAATTGCCATCTATTGAGCTACGATCAATGAGGACAACTGATCTTGCATCAAGGAAATAAAAGATAACAACATCGATCCCACGACAACCGGTTCTAAGTACCGGATCGACCAGTAGAAAGAATTCTTCGCCAAGGGCTGTCACCTCGGTACTATGTGCCGCTACAACAACAGATAAGGATATCATAAGTTAGCCAAGTTTAGGTTGAGTCGAATAAACAACGAGCCACCAACTTGCCTTTTTGAGAAGGTAGAGAAGTCACTGAAAATAGGTCAGTGAGTGTAGAGAAGAGAAGAAAGTAGAAGACGGTTTGTATTCTGATATTTTAAAACCTGCTTACTTAATTCCCACAACATCTAACTAAGGAACAAGGAGAATATTCCATAAGATCGGAAGATATAGTTTTTATACCTTCTATACGAGTAGAACTAAAATAGGGCAAGATTGCTGTAAAGATTCCGAAGACTTTCGCTGACAGCCCTCATAAGAGTCCACACGGGTCACTGCTTTATAGTCCCTATGACCTGTTGTGACTTTTGCGGAAGTTTTCAGTATATAGAAAAGAGGAGTATTTGCTATACACTTGCAAGGAACTTCAGGAATAAATACTTGCCTGTCTAGGCAGTGGATTCTTCGACGATCTAGCAGATGTGGCTATCTCATTTATTTTTCGTTGAAAGATATGACTGAATTCGAATTGCTCGAATCAGCTGATAATAATAATGGATGCCAGTCACTCAAACTGGAAAAGTTGTCTTTACAACTTCTCAAACTGCTTTTATACCTTATCCTAATCGGTCCTCTATAAATCGTCGCCTCTCCCTCTCTTTTTCTTCCTCACTTCCTTCTCTCTCTCTCTTTTATTCCTCCTCTCTCTTTCTCACCCTTTCCCTCTCTTACTCTTTCTCTCCCTCTCCCTCTCTCTCTTTGTTGCTCACCTTTTCCACAATGGTCCTTCGAGTGAACCATTTGGTCCTTCGAGTGAACTATTTGAACATAACCTAAAACCAAATGTTATAGTCGATTGATTTTTCTCAACACTAAGGCATACTTGCCACCTGTTCGAGATCCTCAAAAAATCTGCTCCCGCTAAACTTGAACAGTGGTACAACAGATGTTTCTCGGGTTCTTCCATGCACCTTCTAGAGTAGTTCCGAAATATTTCGCCACGCTTGACAATCTTGTCCATGGAAACCTAGCAGAATACAATTTGCTTCTGGCATCCTTAGTGACCCGCCAGCATAAGGGCAGACGACCTAAGGATTTCCCGGCAGAGGGACGGTTAATCAGGCGCTCATATTCTATAAACGACATCTAGATCTTACTGGCATACTAATACTCTTGAACATTAGTACGTGAGCAAAATCTAGCTGTCGCGAGGTCGAACAAAAAACGATTGCGAAAATTACCAGTTTTTTCGACAGCGGGAAGAAAGCCGATCTAGAAAGCGGCATAATATCTAGACCGTCTGCTTTATTATACAGGCGTACTGACACACTTGAACATTAGTCCGACAGTAAAATCTAGATGTCGCCAGGTCGAACATAGAAAATCGCCGTTATTACCAACAGAAGGAAGGTAGCCGGTATCTAGAGGTCTAGATACCGGCATTAAATTTAAACTGTGTGCTTTATTTTACAGGCGTACTTATATTCTTAAACATTAGTACGTCAGCAAAATCTAGATGGCGCTCAGGTCGAACATAGAAAATGAATGCTACGTTCGTGAAAAAACTGCCGTTTTTACCAACAGTGGAAAGATAGCCGGTATCTAGACGGTTTAGATACTGTCATACATTCTAGAACATTTGCTTTTATGATTGAAATACTTATGACTTGAATCTATTCTATGAAGTATCTCCTATGACCAAACATAATTCGAACAGGCGAATTATTAGTACACCTGCCAACTCTAGATGTCGCCATGCCGGACAGAAAATAAGTGCCTCGTCCATAGGAAAAAAAACTGTAATAAACCTCTGTTGGAATCTCTGCTTGCAATCTAGAACGTTACTGATGACTTTTACCCATATAAGCTATGATAAGAACCTTGATCTCTTATACACTCAATCTATATCTCCAACGACCAAAGACAATGTAAACGTCCAGACAACCCACGTCTATTTGCAGCGGCATTAGTTAGCCTGAAAACTGTATATGACGCCAAATCTTACATAAAATAGAGCGCCTCGTTCGTATAGAAAGCGCCAGTTGTCCCCTGCTGGAAAATCCTCATATGACTTAGATTGTCTCCTCATTAGATTTAGACATAACCTATGATTAGAACCTATATCACCTATGACTAGAACCCACATAAACTCTGACTTGGAACTGTATCTCCCATGACCAAAGACAATATGAACGGGCAGACGACGGAAGACTATTTGCAGTAGTTTAGGAACGAAACTCTAGATGTCGCCATGTCGAAAAGTTGTGAAACAGCTGTAGCTACGCTCTGGGGGGAAAATCCGTTTCTGATCTACAGCATCTGCGCTTTAGATAGACTTGGTTGGACTACAACTTACGTATGACTAAAACCTCTATCAACTGGGACTGGGCAGACGACCGAAGTCTATTCGCAGAAGTTTTGGAACGAAACTCTAGATGTCGCCATGTCTAAAAGTTGTGGAACAGCTGTAGCTACGCTCTGAGGAAAAAGTCCACTTGTGATCTGCAGCATCTGCGCTTTAGATAGACTTGGTTGCACTAGAACCAACAAAACAACTGACTAGAACCTCACCATTTGGGAATGGACAGACGACAGACGTCTATTTGTAGAAGTTTTGGAACGAAACTCTAGATGTCGCCATGTCCGAATGTTGTGAAAAAGCTGTAGCTACGCTTTGAGGAAAAAGTCCGCTTGTGATCTACAGCATCTGCGCTTTAGATAGACTTGGTTGGACTAGAACCTACAGAACTTACGTTTGACTAGAACCTCTATCAACTGGGACTGGGCAGACGACCGAAGTCTATTCGCAAAGTTTTGGAACGAAACTCTAGATGTCGCCAGGTCAAAATGTTAAGAAAAAACTGTAGCTAAGATCTGTTGGAAAAATCCCCTTAAGATCTACAGCTTCTACACTTTTGATGGACGTGGTTGAACTAGACTCAACAGAACCTACGACTAGAAACTCCATCACCTGAGACTAAAACCAATATTTCCTAGGACAAAAGCGGATTTTAACGAGCCGATGACCTCGGAATATTAGTAGGCCTGCAATCTCAAGATTGCGCTAAGTTGGACAAAGGAAATAAAAAACGCGTTCGTAGAAATAAGAACTTCGGAAAACCTCTGTCGGATATAGGAAATGAGCGCCACGTTCGTAGAAAACAGAACTTCGGAAAACCTCTGTCGGATATAGGAAATGAGTGCCACGTTCGTAGAAAGTAAAACTCGGAACCATGTCAGCTCTTCAGACTGTATTTACTTAGAGTAGAATCTCTATCACCTTTAACTAAAACCTCTTTAGCCTGTGATTAGCACCTACACCACCTGTGACGTATACCTTTGTGACTAACTATTTACGAGCTATACGGCCCTGTTTTTGTTATCATGAAATGCCACAAAACAAAAGTAATTAAGAGCAGCAGCAGCAACAACAATCGCCGATAAGAAAAGTCAGTTCGCTATCAGAAATTCACACTCCAAAATATCAGTTCACCCTTAACATATCAGTTCATGTTATCACGTTATCTCCAGATATCGATGAAAAAACAAAACAAAAACTTTTGCGAC
Source organism: Hydrotaea diabolus (assembly GCA_963513945.1). Lineage (NCBI taxonomy): Eukaryota > Metazoa > Arthropoda > Insecta > Diptera > Muscidae > Hydrotaea > Hydrotaea diabolus. The sequence goes on from OY740718.1 coordinate 8,528,654, forward strand.
AATGAGTCTATCTTTTAGGCGTTTTTTCTTTGTTGAAGAAGAAATAAATTCTGATTATTTTTTCCCTTGGAGAATGCTATCTCTCAGCCATAACCAGTAAGATTTTATTGAGGCTCAGTGGTCAGGAAAGAGAAGATTGGGCCAGGCTAGTGGACGATGATTATCTTGAAAATCGTACAGTAATTCGTAATTATAAGACAATGATTTATGGAATCTACATATATTTCAAGAGGTGTACATGAATTTATGATTGACCAATTTGCTTGACAGACTTACAACTCACGCACGTATGCGCCCGCAGCTATATAAGGGCAACAACAGACGACATTTTCGATGGCGAAATGTTATCTTTGAAAAAGTTGACTTTTATTTCAACAACAAAAAACAGCAAACAAGATAACAGGGCAAAGTCATAGCTCTAGCTTTTTTTCAGGTATTTTGCAATTGTGGGTATAAAACGTCATAGGATCTAGCGATAAGCAATGGAAAAAATTGCCAACTACCTCACCCGTTTTTGGTGGCTTATTGTAGGTGGAGAATTTAGCAAGACTGAGCAAAGTTCGCAAGCAAAATTGCCAAATTTGTTTAACGAAGCAGTTCTTATCGTTAACCTGTAGCCAACTGTGGGGAAGCCGTAAGGTTTCTCACAGAGCGAAACGATTTCGTTGAACTTTGTTGGCGACGAGAAAATCGCAAACACTTTAATCCGCGGAATGCAGATTTTTCCACTATGGGCTAGCTATAGTTTGTTCTAGAGAAGAAATGCTAATTGTTTATGTAAATATAGGCAACTTCAGCAAACGGACCTAGGTCAATCTAAAGGGCAGTCACCCTTAGTCAGATGCGGATTTTTCCGACAGATGTCGGCTACGTTTTCTCTACGAACGCAGAACTTATTTCCATTGCAAGATATAGTGACATCTTGAATTTACAGACGTCCTTAAACTTTCGCAAAGCAACTAAGGTCTTGTACCATTTAGATTGCCTTTGGATGAGTGCCTTTGCGCTAGATGTCACTACTAAATTCTTGCTCTTCTAAAGCATATCGATGTACAGGGTTTAGCGCGGTTATTTGCTTTTTTGCACAGCAGGCTATGGCGTTACTATTGGTCGAAGAGAGTGGAGAGTGTGCTTGGCTTATAGTCGCTGACGGAAGATTTGTATTCGTCTGCATTTCAGTTGCCATCATGCATTGGACAGTGGTCATTTTGTATTGAAGCGTATTTTTCAAATTGACACTCAATCATTGCAGTGCAGCGTGCTTCTCGTTTACGATTCGCTATTCCCCCACACGGACGTGTTCCTGAAGGGCAATCAATTATAAATTGGGTTATTTCATTGAGCAGGGAATGTGTCATGTGTACGAAGGGGACCTGAGAGAAGGATTTAAAATTAACAATTTTCATGGTTATAAACAATGCATTGTTAAAAAACAATAATTATTTTAATAATAACAATTTTAATGGTTAAAAACGTAACAATGCATTGTTAAAACAACAATTATTATTTTAAAATTAACAATCTTCATGGTTAAAAAATTCCATTGAATAGTTAAATTAACTATTATTATTGTTAAATACCAGTCAACAACGAAATGTTAAAATTAACCTTATATAACGTAGACTCCAAACCATTATGGTTAAGTTTACCTTATATAAGGTTATTTTTCTTCTCAGTGCATTGCACTTCTATCAAAAAATTCCATTCGAATTGTTTACCATAACATTTGTTCATTTGAGTGAATTTTTAGGGAAATGACGAATGTTTTACTGTCAGTCGTCCTTGATTTATGTTGGGCAAGAAAAAGCACGAGCGCTAGCTAGCAAAAAATGTTGGTAACGTCAAACCACGAGCATTCATCACAAGCACATCCACAACGCAGTGAAGCGATCCATTAACTCGACACGAACTTTAGAACCGCAAATGTTGTTCAATTATTACTAATCCCCCCCCCTTTTTCACACCCCGATCACTGAGTACTTTTTGAATTTATTTTTTGTTTTTTTTTTGCATTAAAAATTGACTTTACTCATCGGACAGTCAAAATCAAATACTCATCAGCAGCACATCCCCTTCTGGCTGTTTCAAAGGAAAAAGAAAAACATCAAACAATAACAACCCAATAGCGGAGGAGAGGCAGCAGCAGCTGAGGAAAAAAACAAAATTAATATATTTTTGTGCTGTGTGTTGCTTTTACTGGCTGCCAAAAAAGCAATACAACAACAAATACACTCAAGCTATTCAAGGTCACCTCCTGCGCACATTGAAGAATCACTCAGTGGCACCAAAAACACACACACATGCATATACCCACGGAAAGATACAAACGAACTGCTACAAGACTCGCGTTTTCTATGCACTTAACAAATGCGATGACTAACGTTCATTTGCAAATGCATAAAAGCGCAGGCGCAACATGAAAAACAAACAAAAACGATAATAAACAAAGCTCCCCCCACCCCTACTCTTCAAGATTCACCGAAATTTGTAAAGGCCCACACTATCTCACTTACAAACTCTCTCTCTGTCTCTCACTCACTCACTCTCTGTACAACTTGTCAGTCAGTTATCGCGTAGGGTAGTTACTGCTCGTAAAGGAACAAATGAAATTTGACCTTCAACTTCAAGTAGAAAAAACCAAAAACGAAAAGAGAAAAATTGCCAAAAAAAAAAAAGCAAACATACGTACATTAGCCCATACATACAACAGCACATACTCGTTGTTGTTGATGCATTCAAAAGATACAAATTTCGTTTGTTTTTTGGCGAAGCTCTTTACAGCAGGCCCTCATACATACAATACCGGCATTAGTCGTTTTAATCTCTGCTCCAAGTGCCTACACACAAACACACTAGCACACACACTCGGACTTGCCTGCAAGCGGCATTTGAGCGCATTGTGTGTGTTGTATTAGTTTACTTGGGAGAGTCCAGCGGCGACAAAGCTTTGCATGAGCCCCCACACACCACACTTGACTGCCTGCCGCCTTCATTTTATTACACACTCACGCACATATACGAGAGCTGCTACAGCACAACTAACCCACTCTCATTGAGGTTTTCATATTTCTCGCAACACACGCTATTTGTGTATGTGTGTCAAAGAACGTTCGCAGCCACATTACAAATGTGTGGGCCCTACTCTCACTCTTGCGCTCAGAGAAGAGCACAACAAATGGAAACAATAACAACAATTACTCGTACATAATAACTTTCTCTGCAGTCAATGTTGCTGTTTTTTTTTGAAATAGGGGAGCACCCCAAATGTTTTTGGAAGTAAGTTAAGGGATTCATAGCCGGTCTAAAAGGAATAAGGATACCCTGCACCAAAATATTTCATTTAAACGACTTATATTCTTTTAAGTGATAATCCCTGGCGAATTAGACGAGTACTCTGGGGATTTTTAGGAGATTCGCAAGACAAGACATTTTTGTACCTTATAACTAAAATCATATAAATATCAGCTCTGTGGGATATTTCGGTAAGTGATCTTTTTTAAATTCCTACAAAATCAAGACTTTAGACATTTTACCACAAGCAGGCACATTTTGAGTTGTGGCGGTCTTGTATGAAAGAAAACACTTACCGAAAAGTTAGGGTTTTAAAAGCATCAATTATTCAACTAATGGGTGGTTAAATTTTAAAGGCCGGTATTGAATGTGAACCACGCCTAAACGTCAAGTTTTTTTCTGCATTTTATCTGATATTTCTCAATTTCAGACTAACTCAATTTGAACCATGGAAAGATCTACAAGCGAGCAACGCGTTAAAGATATTCAGGCTTATTATGAAAATGGCCGTTCAAATCGAAATGCATATCGTGGACTTCGTGATTTTTTCGGTCAGCATAATTGAGCAAATGTGTCCACAGTGGATTCGTTAGCAAGCAGAATTAACATGCAGAATTGCCGCATTTGAGCGAATGATAATCCATGAGTGATTGTCGAAAAAACAATGCACGCACAAAGAGTGACTGTTTGGTGTGGTTTATGGGCTGGTTGACGTATTTTTTCCAAAATGAGGCCGGTCAGGCAGTTACAGTGAATGGTGTTCGCTATCGTGAGATGATAACAAACTTTTAATGGCCCGAATTGGAAGATATGGATGTGGACGATATGTGGTTTCAACAGGACGGTGCCACTTGCCACACAGCTAACGAAACAATGGCTCTTTTGCGCGACCAATTCAATGACCGTGTTATCTCACGTCGTGGCGATGTTAATTGACACCGTTGGACTTCTTTCTTTGGGGTTATTTGAAAGAAAAGGTGTACATCGATAATCCAGCAACAATTCAAGAGCTAAAGGATGAGATAATTCGGCACATTAACGACATAGAACCTCAATTACGCCTCAGCGTCATCGAAAATTTGGACCGCGGCGGCCATTTGACCTATATTTTGTTCCATACATAATTGAACCACACCAATATGATCATAATAAAAAGAAATGACAATAATTTCCCAAATAATTTGTGTTTTATTCAAAATCAACATCGGCCCTTAAAATTTAACCACCCTTTAGCACGCTATAGGCGCTTTACACCCATTTCTGGTCAATCATATTGGTCCATCTTTTGGTATAGCCCCCATACAAATGATCTTTTCGGTTTGAATTCCTGCTTGTTTACAGATACGACCTACAACTATTCTTGGTTTGGGTTTGGGCCAAATCGATATATATAGGGTGATCCATCTTGAGGTTTTTGTTTCAATAGCCTCTTTTCAACGATTTCGCGTATTGTATTCGCAGTGTTGTTTGCCATTTCATCATGGAAAGACTTACACCGAAACAACGTCTGAAACTGGTGCAACTGCATAATGGAAATGAGCGTTCGGTGAGAAACTGTTTTCGACCACAATTTTGTTCAGTGATGAGGCACAATGCTGGCTCAACGACAACGTCAATAAACAAAATTGCCGCATTTTCGCTGAAGAGCAACCATAGGAGGTTCAAGAAATCCCTTATACCCAGAGAAAACCACGGTCTGGTACGGTTTATGGGCTGGTGGAATACTTGGCCCATATTTTTTTAAAATGATGATGGCCGGAACGTAAGCGTGAATGGTGCTCGCTATCGCGCCATGATATCGGACTTTTTGCTTCCTGAAATTGAAGCCCGTAGTCTTGACGACATTTGGAATTATTAGGGCGGCTCCACTTGCCATACAGCTGCTCAAAAAATGGATCTATTGAGAGGTCATTTCGAAAAGCAGCTAATTTTACGTTTTGGACAGGTGAGTTGGCCGCCTAGATTGAGTTATATAACACATTTTTCTTTGGGTTTACGTAAAGTCCAAAGTCTATGCTGACAAACCAGCTACGATTCAGGTTTTGAAAGCCAACATAACGCGTGTCATTAAAGCCATACCGGTCGAAATGCTTGAACAAGTCATCTAAATTTGAACCCCCAGAATGGACAGCATGAAGCTTAGTTGCGGCCAACATTTGAAGGAAATTATATTCAAAAAAATAAATGCCATAAAATGTCCTTTCGAAAGAACCACAAATATTCCACATTTTATTTGATTTTTTATTTCGAAAAAATACCTTTAGATTTATCACCCGATATTTGTAATAGCCCCAACGAAATATGTCACGCTCGCTCTAGAAGCCCAAATATTAAGTTCGACCTTGCTCAAACTTTAGACAGAGGCGCGAAATCGTTTACAAATCAAAGTCGTGTGGGTCATCTTATAATCAGAGCCACCCGGCTTTAGCTGTTGTAAATTTTTTTTTGTTCTCAACAAACGCAAGTTTCTTTAAAAAAGCTATAAGTTTTTTTCATTCAACTTACAGTTTTTTTTTCTATTTTAGGCCTTTACGAAACGTTAACCCTGTTTTGTACCGTTATAAAGACTTCAGTCTGTAATGTTCGAGGCGAGATTTGTAGGGTGTAAAAAGTTAACTTTTGCGATTGCGCCGTTATAGAACTGTCTGCCGCCCGCCAGCCCGCTTGCCGTTTGTCTGTCAGTGCAGCGTTCGGTAGTGGTTGGTTTAGTCTGAATTGTTTTGGTGGTGGTGGTTTAGAGTTTTGTTTAGTTTTATTACTCTCACTCTGTCTCCCTCTCTGAATGTGTGTGTGTGTTTGCTGTCTCCCACTGACCGTAACGTTTAACACTTTACCCCTAACAACAGACGACCGACTCAAGAAGACCAAATGCTTTGAACGAACGCATGGCCGAACATATTTCGGCTTTTGTGCGTTACTTTAGTACTGCAACAATGTAGACAATGTACAACAACGCACACCACACAGAATCTGCCATCCACCCTCAACCACCTCTCCCTCACCTACCCCCACCGTTGGCTTAACATTTTAACTTTTGACTCCGTTAAGACACACATTTGGTGCTCTGGAGCAAACAAACACAAACTCTCTCAGTACGAGTGTGCGCCGCACCGTTAGTGTGTTATTTCTTTGGTCGCTGTTGTTATTGTTGTTTTTGGCATGGTTTGTTTTGATATGAGCGCCGTCAGAGTGTCTTTATAGCGGTCGTCTCTGGTTAAGTTTTGGCTGTGTGTTTCCAAAAGATATCACAACACAACATGTGTGTGCTGTGCGCTTTACTTGAGAGTTCAGTTCTTTTTAAGTTGTAGCCATGGTCGTACATCGTCGTAGAGACCGAAACATGTGTGCTAGCTAGCAGTAGAGAGTAGAAAATTAAAACAAAACAACAAGAAAAAAAACATAAACACAATACAAATAGAAGAACAAGAAAAAAACGGCAACTTTGTTCAATAAACAATTGTTTTGTATTAATACAATTCAAAATTGGGAAGACACACACACACATACGCTCTAAAAGTTTTCTAGAGATTTTGAGAGGCAGAGTGAATAGAGCAGTCCAACCCCCTACCAAAAAGTAGCTTCAAACGATATTTCATTTGCATGGACGACTTTAAAGTTCTGAGCTCTCTTCGTCGTCGTCTCCGTGGTGGTTGTGAGTTCTAACAGTGGTTCGTTCTCTGCATGTCGGTCGTGAGTGCTCGTTTGTCGGTTATTACTCGTACCTACCGTTCGCTCGCATTGTATTGTAACGAACATTTTGGCTATGGACGTGTTTTGCTAAAATTCTCATGGGATTTTCATTAGATTTTGTGTCGCCCAAGTGAGCAAACGTTCGTTTTGTAGTAGAACAGACACTGACACACACACACACATACATTCAAAAAATTTAAGAAGAAAAAAAACCAAACGTCGGTCGCCGAGTCCCAAACCGCGCCGCTCCAACACCAACCCCCCAAACCCCTCCTGCAAACGTTGCCACCGTATCGTAACGTACGTACACTTTTGTGTGTTAGAATCCCCCCGCCGTACACGTAGAATAGAAGAGCGTGGCGCGGCGTTGCTGTTGTTCATGTGTACACTGTTTTTCAACATTATTTTTCGCAAACGTTAACGACTGCTCAGTTGGATTTTAAGCGTTTATTTAAAAAGCTGAAATCGTCGCGTAAGCAACACTCGCGTAAAAGCTAAAATTGAATATTGAAAAAAAAATAATTCTAAAAAATCTAAAATTAAGAAAAATCAAGAAATAAAAATGCAAACTTGACCTACAACAAACCTGGTTTCAAACAAAATTTAAAGAAAGAATTTTCAAAGAAATTTTAAAAAGAAAACAACAAATTTGTTTTAATGGAAAGATCAAAAGCAAAGTAGTGACCTCTTGACCCATGGCCTGTCTCTAAACCACCTGCACCAAAACACACATCATTTTTGTTAGAGTGTTTCCCTAGTTCCAAATTCAAAAAATGGTCATGCTGTAGTCCTCAAAGTGTTAACGTCGTTTAAAGCGTACAATTCCTCTAAGGAATGAAACGTTAAATACGCCGAAACATATACAAAGCGATAAATATAAAAATATAACAAGTGCCTGTTTAAAAAAAGCAAAATTATTGGAAAATCTAAAGGAAAATCTTTCATAATCACCAAGTGCAATTTCTCAAACAAAACAAATTCGAAAACAACTTCAGCAAAAATTAAGAGAATAAATAAAGAAAAAAAGAAAGAAATTCTATAAAATCGTTAACCACAGTGCCCTTAATACAGAAAAAAATTATAAAATATAAAAAAAATTATATTTATAAAAACAACAACAATTGTCATTCATCGTCCCGTGTATGTTGTTGGTTAAAAGTGTTTGACAACAAGAAGCCTGCCTACCCAAGCCGCAACCAACCAACCTATGGACTTATTTCGCTGATGTTTGTTGTGTTTTTGTCGCCTTTTTATTATTTTTATAAAAGCTAAAATTATATTATTCAACAACTTGGACTTATATAATCTACAACAACAACAGCAACAAGCTTAAACATCATTTGTATTTGTTCTGTTTTTTTTTTTTTTAAATTTATATGGTTGTTGTTGTTTTTGCTACTCCGTTTTTTTCGACGTGTGCAAATCAAGCCAATGTCAACATCAGCGCTGCAGTGTGAAGTTTAAACTTTGATTAAACCCCGAACAGCTGTTTTTGCTGTAGAACAACACAAAAAGAAAATCGCCGTCCATCGATCAGCTGTTAATGGCTGCTGCCTATGGATATTACAAAAGGGTAAGTAACCAACAACAACAAGAAACTTTGTAGTTAAGGGGAATAAAACTAAACCGACTCTGGGGAGTAAAACAAAAAAAGAGTCAACAAAAATTGACGAAACCTTAGGAAGAATAAAATAAAAAGGATTTTTTTTACAACAATTAAGTTAATAGTTTATACAACTATACAGATCACAAAAAAATGTTTTAATGACGTTTGACCGTCGGGTCAAAAATCACAACGTTTTAGCATTATTTTTCTTTTTCAAACTATAAACAGAGAAAACTGTTTTAGTTGTGGCAAACGAATTTAGAGAAAAGAAATTTGGAAGTCAAAAATATTCCGTGTTTTATTAAAATTGCTATGGCGAAACAAATTTCTAGCAAACGTATACATTTTTTCACAACAGAAAAACTTTGAAGGTATACAGCCCTCCTAAGAAAGAAAGTCACATCTTCATTTTAGTAGTTTTGAGATATTTAGCTTTTTTGACTACGAAACACGCTGGAAATGGTAGATGTGACCATGTTTTTCAGTTATTTACAGTTAAAAAGGGGTCTTTTATGTGTAACACAAAAATCAGAAACTCATTCAGGGTGCCGAATCTGCCGTTAACTCAATTTTGAAGTTTTGGCGCTTGTGACTTTTTTGCCTTAGGACCGCAGTATACCTCCAAAGTTTTCTCAGTTAAAGGTCCAATTAGTCTTGACGGTTGACTCTGCAACCTGCAGAAGTCTACCATCGTCAACCGTCAAACTGTAGTTATCTCCCTCTAACACATGCAAAATGCAACCCTCAACTGAAATAGCTGATTGCCTACCGTCAAGACTAAATGGACCTTTATACAAAAACTTATTCGTTATTTATTTCGCTAAAGCAATTTCAATGAAACAAGAAATATTTTTGTTTAATGTCAGTTAATTTAATTTTATTAACAGAAAAGTGTTTTTGGAGAGCAGTTGTTAAGAAATATCATTGTCGCCTGAAACTCTACATTGCATATATAAGCATTTTTTTTGAATTTAGTGGCACTCCCTTACAAATAATACACACAGAAAACTGTTTCGTTGCAGCAAACGAATTTAGGGCTAACTTAATACTGTTGTTTGAACAAATTAATCGTTTCCTACTAAGGAATTTTAGATATTCTAAAAACGTTGAAAAGTTCTGCTACAGCAATTGCGTTTAGAACCTTTAGAGTTTAAAAAGTCCCCTGTAATATTTAAATATTTTTTTTAATTTTAATTTTTTACACATAGAAAACTGTTGTAGTTGCTGCAAACGAATTTAGAGCAAATTCAATTATGATAGTCTTCGATACATTCAAAGTTTTTCTGTTGTGCAAACAATTATTCGTTTGCTACTATGGAAATTCTGATAACTCAGCCCAATTTTGATAGTCTTTGATACCTTCAGAGTTTTTCTGTTGTGCAAAAAAATATTCGTTTGCTACTATGGAATTTCTGGTAACTCAACCCAACGTAGAAATTTGTTGCGCTATAGCAATTTTAATAAAAAAAAGGAATATTTTTGTTAAAAAAAATCATAATTTATATTAATTAATACGCTATTGCTAACGCTTTTAGAGCCGAAACGAATTTTGATAGTCCCACACACTTCTTTGTGATTACCAAGTATTTGTTTCCTGCTTTGGAATTGAATGTAAAGCAACTACACATAAGAGACTGTTTTGCTACTGCAACTGAATCTAAACCAAAAAGAAGCCACTGCTCACCGAAAAAAGTTTCGCTACTGTTTCTGTTGCTCATTGTGCTAGTTTAGTTTTCTATTGAGTTTTTTTTTGTGAATTCCCATTATAAAATTCCTGCCTTCGAATTGTAACTACACATAAGAAACTGTTTTGCTGCTGCAACCGAATCTTAACCCAAAAGAAGTCACTGCTCACTGAAAACAGTTTCGCCATTGTAATTAAATTTCGACCCAACCGAATTTCGATAGCTCCTTGTGCTATTTTATTTTTCTGTTGTTTTTAAAAATTGTTCCACTCATTAATTAAAAAATTGCGTTGTAACTTTTCAAATAATTGAAAAAAAGTATCTTAAAAAAAACTCAGCCACCTAACTATACAGGGTGATTCATACACGACTGGAAAACTTCACTAGCGTATTTCTTGGCTTATTTCATGAAAATATGTCCATCTACGACCATGTCCGTATTTAGAGCCAAAAAAATTTGATTTCAGTCAAATAGTCATAACTTTGGAACGGTACACACAGACCTCTGGGCTTCGTTTAGGTAATTTTGGATAGGTAGGGAGGGCTATCTTTTAAGAAAAAAAAACAACAAAATCCAACTACTGGTTCAGAACTTAGCAATTTTACCGCTGCCATTTCGCTCCTCTGCATTTTCTGGCATGGCCGTAGGACATATTTTCATGAAATGAGCCAAGGAATACGCAGGCGAAATTTTGTTCAGTCGTAAATGAATCACCCGGTCTAAAATAAAAAAAATTCTCTGGATTTCTATTGAATCTTTTACAAATTGCTTAGAAATTGGCAACCATAAAAGGGGGACATTAGGAAATAAAGCATTTGTGAAATAAGGTTCATTTCAACGTTCATAAATCGGAATTTCTATCCTAAGTGGATTGCTACGGGGATTTTGTGAATCTATTTTTTTTTTTTTGGTTTTAAGAATGTTTCTGGTTGTGCATTTTCAAAATTACTATAATTGTTATTTACCTGTTGCTGATTTTTTTGGTTTATGGCCTTTTATAGCTCCAAAGCCTGTTCAATCGCTCCGGGGTTAAAAAATTCATTCGTTTTTGGTTTAGTGACTTGTGATCCTTTTTAATATCCGAGCCGTTTGCATATATTGGTGGGTTGGCGAAACGTTAGTTTGTTACGCTTCCTAGCCCTTCACCGACAGTGGACTATTTATGTAAAGTCGTTGACGTTTGTTGTTTGATTTAATCTGTAACGAGGGTTTTAAGTTATGTTAATGAAATGTACTCAAAAATAGTTTTTTACAATAAGGGTCGTAACTTTTGAATATGTCTATGGATTTTGTTCAAAGTAGTTTTGTTTTCTTCATTAAAGTACGCTCTAAGCGAATTAATATAAGTTAAATCTAAATATTCGATATTTCAGAAATTGTAGCCTCTACCAGTTTTAGTTTTCTGCATTTTTTTCTTATCTAAAATTTTGCATGTTTTTGTCTTATGATTTTTCTTAACATTTTCTCATTTGTTTAGCTCCTTTGTTTATTATAGTGTTGGCGTTTGTTGTTATATTTAATCTGTTACGAGGGTTTTGAGTTTTGTTAATATAAAGTACCCAATATTAGTTTTTTTTACAATAAGGGTCATAACTTTTGAATTAGTCTATGGATTTTGTTTAAAGTAATTTGGTTTTCTTAGTTAAAGTACGCTCTAAACGATTAAACATAAATTGAATCTAAGTATTCGATATTTCAGACATGGTAGCCTCTACCATTTTTAGTTATATGTATTTTTTTCTTAACCAAAATTTTGTATTAAGAATTCTCTTAACATTTACTCATTGTATACTTTTTGTATATTTGTGGTGAATTGTTTATCTTGACCTTTGTTTAACTTATGACGACTACTTTTCAACATTACTGTTAGCAGAGCTACAACCATAGAAGACTATCTTCCCACAACTGCACCAAAAGTTTAGACAAATTTTGCTTGTTTTCTTAAGGAAGTAATTAAATCTAATTTATGTTTAAGAAAAATTATATTAAAAATAATTTTTCAAATCCCATAATTATGATGATGATGATGATGACGACGATGATAATGATGACTGGGCGTACAATTTGTTTGGCGGATAAGTGTGCGCCGCGCATCGCCGCGTATGGTGCATTCAAAACTCGACGAAAATTGATTGTTCTACAAAAGCAACAACGACAACAATAAAATTTTCAAAGAAGGCAGCTGTGTTTAGTAAAATGTTAACAGGTGTTTTGTTTTTCTTAACAATTTCGTAGAGAATTTTTTTTTAATAAAAAAAAATTAAAAATTTGTGTGAACAGAGGGGTGTGAATATTTTTCTATACGGGTCTAATGTCCAACGTTAAGGAGAGAAATTAGTTTTTGAAAGAAGAGAAAAAAACGTGGGCCTCACGTTGTTTAGATTTTCGAATAACGTAGGATAGACATTGTATGTCTGAATGTATGTCAATACTCGAATAATAGAAATTTTCAAATCTACATGTTGTATATTGTTTATATCTACATAGAGCGAATATAAATATATATATTGAAATCTTAAACAGTATTAGTTTGTAATTTATTCTAAATACACGCGTTTGCCGGAATTTTTAATGGATTGAGATTGTTTTTAATTTATTTTCCCTCACGCCAAATATTACTTTGCGTGCTGCTGCTTTAAATTTCGCCAAGAAAATAAAATCAAAAATAAAATTTGGAAAAATGTTTGTAGAGGAAACGTTGCGTTCCGTTTAAAAAAAATGATTGTTTATTTATAGGGGAATTTAATTGATTACAGTTGCTGCCGCTTTCAAAAACAACAAAAACGGCTTCGAAAACGACTTATGTTTGCTTAAAATTGTTAGAAAATAAATATTTATTTGTATATACATTAGGTTTATGTGATTAATAACACCAACTGGCAAGTTGGCTGCAGTTTTGTTTTTGGATTCGACATTAAGCAGTGTACGCAAAGATTAAGGATCGATTTGTGGATGAGTATGAATGGAAAAAAATTTTGTGGAATATTTAAAATTAGGATTCTATTTTTCTATATTTTTGGGGTTAAACTCCGTTCAGAGGTTCAAGTTCATTTCAAAAAATGATAGATGTTTAAAACCGTGATTTCAATCAGGCTTACACTTGCCAGTAACTTAAAGTGTGCATTTTCCATATTTTCAGAAAAGACCAGTTAAACGCCATTCAGAGTTTAAACTTCGTTAACATTTTGGTTAACATTATGACTTTAATCAGTATGTTAAGTTTAAGAAGCACCATATTGTTTATATAAACTAAAGCTAGAAGGTTTACAGAGTGGTTTATTATTTATTCCATGTTTTTTAAAAGAAAAGTTATTTAACTCTCTTCGAAGTGCAAACTTCGTTTAAAATATGTTAAATGTTCTAACTATATTTTTAAATCTAGATATGTGCAGTAGTGCCCGTTCTAAGTATTCCTTTACTTTTGGCAAAGAAAAGTTAAACTCTGTTCAGAGTTTAAACTCCGTTAACATTATGACTTTAAACTGCATGTAGAGTTTACGAAGCACCATTTTGTTTATATAAACCAGAACTAGGAGGTTTACAGCGTCGTTTGTTATTTATTCTACGTTTTTAAATGTAAAGTTAATCTTAGATCAACGTGTAAACTCTGTTTAAAAAATGTTAAATGTTTTAAACCGATCTTAAAATCTGAATTATATGTGCAGTAGTGCCCGTTCTAAGTTTTCCTATATTTTTGGAAAATAAAAGTTAAACTCTGTTCAGAGTTTAAACTCCGTTCAGGAGCTTATGATTTACATTTGAATTTTTAAAAGCAGATAAAATATAAGAAACGAAAGGTCACTTATTTTTTTGATAAACTGTTAATGGAATGTTAACAGTAACCCTAATAGTTCTTCTGTATTATGTAAAAGAAGAGTTAAACTCTGTTTAAAGTTTAAACTCCGTTAAAAAATGTAAAATCTTCGAACGCGTTTTTTACTTCCGAATTAAATGTAAATAAAATAATAAATTAACTTGGGAATTGCCATGAAAAATTATAAGAAAATAATTCTGGCGCATACTTTTGCTAGCGACTGTTAAAACGCTAATTTCAATTATACGCTCATTGTAGAAGGTGCAGAGTTCAACTGCAAAAAACAATAATTCCTTTTGATGTTTGGATATTTTCTTAAATTATGAAATATGATGATTGAAAACAATTTGAAACAAATTCTTTTGATGTTTAGTTAGTTGCATACTTTTCAAACCCGAAACTTTGGTGAGTAACTGTTTTGGCCATAATACAGGCAGAAAGAGAGAGAGAGAGCGAAAAATATGTGCTAAAAATTTTCTTTGATCCGATTGACAAGTGATGTTTGTTAATTAGAACAATTTGTTTTTTAGTTGTCTATTATTTTGCTGTTGTTGAAAACATCATATGACAAAGAATTTTGTGAGTAACTGTAGCAGAAATTTTAAACTGAAGAAGCTTTTTTAAGCTTTTTGGAAGATGAAACAATTTTTGGCTTTAGTCTATAGGAAAAATCGCAGATAATGGGACATTAAAATACTCGTATAAATTTAAAAAAAAAATTTACCTTAAAACTTACTAAAAACAGAGTATTGTGAGTAACTGTAGCAGAAATTCCTAAAACGGGAAAGCTTTTTAAAGCTTTTTAGAGGAAGAAACAATTTTTGGCTTTCGTTAAAATCGCAGGTAATAGGGCATTAAAATATATTATTTAAAAGAGTTTACCTTAACAAAGTTTTGTCAGTAACTGTAGCAGAAATTTTAAAACGAAAGAGCTTTTTTAAGCTTTTTGGAATAAAAATTGTTTGGCTTTAGCCTATAGGAAAAATCGCAGATACAAAAACACTAAACATTAATTTACCTTTACTTTTACTAAGCACAGAGTTTTGTGAATAATTATAGCAGAAATCGTTAAAAGGGAAGAGCTTTTTAAAGCTTTTTGGAAGAAGAAACAATTGTTGGCTTTTGCCTATTAAAATCAGAGATAATAGGACATTAAAATATTAACTAAAAAAGAATTTCCTTTACACTTACTAAGAACAGAGTTTTGTTATTTTTAAAAGGAAGAGATTTTTAAAGCTTTTTGGAAAAAGAAACAATTGTTGGCTTTTGCCTATAGAAAAAACCAGAGTTAATAGGACATTAAATATTAATTTTTAAAAATTATTACCTTTACACTAAGAACAGAGTTTTGTGAATGACTATAGCAAAAAATTTTTAAAAGGAAGAGATTTTTTATGCTTTTTGGAAGAAGAAACAATTGTTGTCTTTTGCCTATAGAAAAAAAACAGAGTTAAAAGGACATTAAATATTAATTTTTAAAAATTATTACCTTTACACTTACTAAGAATATATGTAGTTTTGTGAGTAACTTTAGCAAAAAAAATTAAAAGGGAAGAGCTTTCTAAAGCTTTTTGGAAGAAGAAACAATTGTTGGCTTTTGCCTGTAGAAAAAACCAGAGTTCATATGACATTAAAATATTAATTAAAAAAGTAATTACCTTTACACTTACTAAGAACAGAGTTTTGTGAATAACTATAGCAGAATTTTTAAAAAGGAAGAGCTTTTTAAAGATTTTAGGAGAAGAAACAATTTTTGACTTTCGCTAACAGTTAAAATCGCAGATAATAGGATATTAAAATATAAATTTAAAAAAGTTATTACCTTTACACTTACTAGAAAAGAGTTCTGTAAGTAACTGTAGCCGAAATTTTTAAAGGGGAAGAGCTTTTTGAAGCTTTTTGTAAGAAGAAACAATTTTTGGCTTTTAACTATAGAAAAAACCGGATTTTAGGACTTTTCAATATTAATTAAAAAAAGTAATTACCCTCACACTTACTAAGGAGCAAGTTTGTTAGTAAGCAGTTAATGTTAAAAAAAACTTCTATCAAGCGATTGTCAGCTAAAATTTTGCGCTTACCACATGGTTTGTAGGTAAGCAGTTCATATACCAGCGATGGGTTAGAGCTCTGGTTTTACTTTCTACACGGTTTAAAAGTAATCAGTTTATATTAATATGCTGTTCGTTAGTAAGCAGTTTTTATAAAAAAATGCTTTATCAAGCGAATGTCAGCTAACATTTTCGCTTACCACGTGGTTTGTAAGTAAGCAGTTTATATAATAATCTCATGCCAAGCGATGGTTAGCTCAGGTTTTACATTTAAAACGTTTGGAAGATATGGAATAAATTAGTTTTACTTTTTTTGACTGACCAGTCAAAAACGACATAAACAAATAAAATAAATTTTGCCATTTGGTCACAGAAGAAAAATTAATCAATTTATATAAATCCCCTCCTCCAGGCGATTGATAGATCTTTTTTCGGTTACCAACCTGGTTTATATTAAACCTCAAATAGTTTACATTCGATACCAATAAGAAAGTAACTGACATTTTTAAGTAGGTCACCTTTACTAGGACTTTTATTTTGCAGGTGATAATAGGCGTGTTGTATTATTACTTACTAATTCAACGAGTAAGTGGTAGCTAAGAAGATAATTTCAAAACTTTATGAGAAAATTTAGCGCGTTAGCAGGGTCCTAAGCGAGTTGCAGTAAAACACGGCACTTCCAAGCGATTGATAGATCTTTTTTCGCCTACCTTAAATACCTTACCTTAAATATTTTTAAATATTTTTCTTTCGACACTTTAAAGTAGGTCACCTTTACTAAGTATTTTATTTTGCAGGTGATCATAGACCTGTTCTCTTGGTACTGGTTTATTAAACCAGCAAGTGATCGCTGAGACGATAGCTTCAAAACTTTACGGGAAAATTTAGCGCGTTAGCGAGCTCCTAAGCGAGTTGCATTAGAACGAACACGGCCATTGTATTTTTTTGCTACTGCTGCTGTTTTCTTCCTTCTCCGTTTCGTTGTGTTTGTTCCTTTTTACTAGGCTTTTAAGTGTCCTTCCGGTATGTGTTCTCACTTACCGTTCCCTTAACATACATTTGCTGTTTGTTGCTGTCCTTCCGTTTATTTTTTTTATTATTTTTTTTCTTCGTTGACGCGTGTCCATTTTAGTTATGCCTTTCTTTATATGCTTTCCGTTCGTATATGTTTGACCACCCGCCTGTTGTTTGGCTGCTTCGGTCATTATACTTGTCCGCCCGCCTATTTTTTTGATTCTGTTTTTTTTTTTGTCATATTTTTTTAATTTTTATTTCTCAAAAGCTCCATAAAAATTCGCATCTTTCAAATCATTTATTCATTAATTCAATTTTTTATGCTTCTGTTAATATCTGCTCTTAATAAAAAAATATTCAGTTTTGTTTTTTTTTAATGAAAATGGAAATTTTGTGTTGAAATATAAACATATGAATTTATGCATGTTCCTTTTAATACTTTTATTTTTTTTCACTGAATCACATACATATAGCAACACATAAATGTACGTAGTGTATCGAAATATGTGTCATATTTTCCTCTCGCTGTGAGTCTTGAATTTATTGTTTTTTCCAAAAAAAAAAGGAATAAAAAAAATTTAAAAAAAAAAAATTCATTGGCTGGCTGAATTTTTGAGTGTACCCAAACGTACGAGTACGAGTAGTATTGAAAAATTGAAAATTTCCATTTCGTTTCGGCAATTTCACATTCATGCATATATGTACATATATTTTGGCATTTGTTTATACACAGACTATGTACGATACGATATACATTATATCCAAATTGTGTGCACATATGTGAATTATAAATGCATGTATATTTTATTTGTATATACACCAAAAAAAAAAACAAAAAACTGTGGCCCACAAAAGTATGCACCCTGAGGAAATATATTGCTGATAAAACTAATTCTAAAAGCTTAATTAATAAAAGAAATTCATATTTTCATTACAATTAATAAATGTTTGCCCCAAAGAAATTATTGGCTTAAAACCCAGATTCACAAATTCAATATTACAAAATTGTAATTCAATTGCCAGAAAGTCAAACCTTCAATCTGCATATTATATGTCGTAACTATCATACTAGTTCTTTATTTAGTTCATAGAGCTTGGATTTAACTTTTATTTGCTGTAAAAACGGTAAAATATATTAACAATGAAAACAGCAATACAATGTATTGGATTGCTCTTCTTACAGGCCAACAAAATTTTGGAAAATTTTAAAAATTTTTGCATCTTCTTTTTCTTAAAAATCGTTCAACTTTTAAATGATATCACTAGTCAATATTTTTTGTTTATTACGTTTAAAAAGCACATCTTAAGCTTTCATTTAAACCATTTACCAAGTTTTAAAAACTGATATTGCTTCTTTTATAGCTCAGGAAAAATATATTATTTTCCTAATACAACCTTCCATTTATTATATGTTAAAACAGCATAATTATTTTAAATTAATTTATAGAACAAGGATTTAGTTTTAATTTACCATATAAAACGGGTTTAAATAACTTATATTGCAAGAGACCAATTTAAATTTGGAAAATTTTAAAATTTTGTGGCATTTAAAATTTGAAAAATTTTCAAATTTTGTTGCATTTAAAATTTGAAAAATTTTCAAATTTTGTGGCATTTTTTTCTTAAATATCTTTCAACTTTTAAATGTTATTATTAGTTAACATATTTTGTTTATCACGTTTATAATATACATCGTGGACAATTATTTAAGATATCCACCAAGTTTTAATAACTTATATTGCATTGTTAAATTTCCGGCAAAAACACTTGATTTGCGGCTCAACTCTTTGCAAACAAAAACTATGTTCCTTAAACTAGCTTCCATCTTTTAGATATTACAACAACATAAATTGTTTCTTTAGTTTATAAAGCTTAAGTGTATTAACTTTAGTTTTCCGTATAAACCGTATTTTTTTCAACTGTTTCAGAATTTTATGCCAAACATAAAATTCTGAAACAGTTTTTTGCTAAAACTTCTTTCAACTTTTAAATGCAATTATAAGTCAACACTTTTTCTTTTTTACAATTGCTGTCCATATCTTAGACTTTCATTTAAGCCATTTACCAAGTTTACAAAACTTATGTTGCATTTTTTATACGACAGTAAAACCTCTTATTGCACAACTTTTTAAAAATTAAAATGTTTTCTTGAATGAAATTAAAATATTTATTTTGTTTGAACCTGCACCTTTCCTTTATCTTGTTTTATATCAGCGGTTTAACTTAAATTTACCGTATAAACCGTCATTTAAAAGCTTTTATTTAATATTAAAAAAAATTCCTTAATTTTTACAATTTGCAGCAGTTTTTAGCTTAAACATCTTTCAACTTTTAAATGCTATTATTAGTCAGCACTTTTTGTTTTTTATAATTGCAGTCCACATCCTAGAATACCATTTAATCAATTTACTTAGTTTTAAAAACTTATGTTACATTTTTTTATGCGACAGTAAATATTCTTATTGCTCAACTTTATAAAAAAACAAACAATTTCCATGAATCAATTAAACATATTTTTTATAACCTGCATTTGTTCTTTATCTTGTTTATAGGGCTGATGTTTAACTTAAATTTACCATATAATTATTTCTATTTAATGTAAGAACTTCTATATTATTTTCTATTTGCCAAAAATTTTTTTTACAATTTCCAGCAGTTTTTAGCTAAAACATCTTTCAACTGCTATTATAAGTCAACACTTTTTGTTTTTTACAATCGCAGTACACATCTTAGACTTTCATTTAAGCCATTTGCCGAGTTTATATAACTTATATTGGATTTTGTATTAAACAGCAAACATATAATTAAAAATAGGGTTTTCAGTTTTTTTCAAAAAAAAAATCCTAGAAACTTCAAAATATTCCTGCGTTTGAAAATAAACTGGCACGAGGACCATTTTCTAATACTAAGGACCGAGCACACTCAAAATTTTTTTTTAACAAAAAAAGAAAACAAATATTTTTTTCTATTTTTTTTATTTTTTAATTCGCTTTCATTTGAAAATATAGATCATAGTTTGTTTTATTTTATGTTCTAAGAGTCGTTAACAACTTATGGTGTGGACAGCGTATTTCTGAACAAAATACACTATTCTACAAAATTCTACGTCTTGTAAAGGGTTTAAAGTTTTGCAGGGTGAAAGGCTTGTAAAGGTTATTAAAATATTCTTGTCTTTTTTATATCTTCGAAATGGTCTTTGCCTACAGGAAAAAATATTCGCGTATATATTTTGTATTTTACTAAGTAAGATTATGCTTTATGTAGGATAATGCTCTAAACTTGGTTTACAGTGTGGAACAGAAGAATACGCCTAGTAATTTTTGGTATTTTTTGTTTTTTGAAATGTGAAATGTTTTCTGTTGTCTACTTTTCTTGCCCACTGCAGCCATTATTTAATTCTAATACACAATGTATGGTGTGTCGCAACTTGAAATTTCCGCACTAAAACTAAAACAAAAGCGGGGTACATACGGCATTATTACTGCCGCTCGCTGTTTACGATGTTGCCTGCACAGTCAATTGATTTTAGTTTTAACACATGTTAGATCCATTTTATATATTCGAACGTCTCATAAAAATGTTTTCCATTCCCATTGGGGTGAGATTTTGTACAAAGCAGCCCACCACCAGGCGCATCCAAGACTAGCTAGGCTAGGCTAGTTGGTATGTAAGAGGTGGAGGAAGAGGATACCGAATTGAGCTGTTTGGCTGAAATGTATCTACTGTGAATGCATAACGAATTGCAAACATTTGACAAAAACCATGAATACCAAAACAGGGGGATGGAGATGGATGGCGGGTTTGCTACGTGGTGGTGGTGGTTGTGACTGATTATCCTACAGATCATAATGGCAAGTGGGGATAATAGATTACGCCAAGCCCAAGCATATATTGATTCACACGATGATAAGGGATTTTGCCAAGTTGACGTTGTGCCGTTTTCCCCCTCTCAGATGTGTGTGTGTGGAACTAATACAAATGTTCATGTTTTAAGTACATAAAAACTTAATGGTACGTTAAGATTTGTATGGAGCACTGAAGTTTCCGTTTCGGCCCAAAAGCACACAACAACAACAAAAAGCGCCCGAAAGAAAATCAGAAAACTGAAGCCGAAAACAGGGCGTATATTGTTAGATTTATGTAAAATCCAAGAACGTTCGCATATGGACTGAAACACGCTCACACATAAAACAACATCGTCTGGCGGTCTGTCGGTTGGTCGGTCGTCCGGGTCGGGTCGGCCTTGTTATATGATTGATTTAGATTTATGATGCTGTTAAAACAAGCCCAAACAAAAAGCAGCATATGTACGCAGCGCAGTGCAAAGGGGCTAGGGAGATTTTGTCTATAACGTTTTAAGTCGTTGCTGCTTAAAAGGCTGCAAAGAATCAAATGTTTCTTGTTGCCTTTTCCCCCACTTTTGTTTTCTCCGTTTTCTTTGTTTTAAACAAAGTATGTCTTTCATTAGAGGTTCAGTATTTTGTAGCGCGGCAAAACATGTCTAAGAAATTAATAACAGAAACTTCTTTTGTTTTCAAAAATTAAGTTTGCCATAAACAGAAAAGATCTTCACTCTCAATACTGAGTTTTTACAAACAAAAACTGAAGAAAAAGAAACGTTATCGAAGATGAAAAATAGGCTTTAAAGAATTGGAGGTTAAAATAAAGAGCAAACAGACTGACAGTTACAATCAAAACAGTCTAATAAACAAAAAGATGAGAAAAATACCACAAACTGAAGACTAAAATTCTTTAAAAAAAAGGCATAAATGGCCAAAAAAAATTACCAAAAATAGACAGGCTAAATATTAAGCTAGAGTTCTACCGAAAGACAGGGATAAAATTCCATAAAGAACACTTAAAAATTTAATTAAAAAGGAAAAAGCGATAAACGGCCCGAAAATTGTACCAATATTAGACGGACAAAATAGCGAACATGACGCCATTACATTTAAAAGATGTGGAACTGTGAGAGCAAGATTAGGAAAAATACTTTAAACCTTAAGAAAGAACAAGTACAATTTTCTGTAAGCCATAACTGGGATAAACGGCCGAAAAAAGGTACCGCAAAAAAGCCAGGAAAAGAAATAGAAAACTCAGTTTGGTTTTAAAACAAAAGTCGTGCTAAAACTTTAAATCAATAAAAAAAAAAGACTTAGAATGTCTACTGAAAAAAGACGGAAACGGCCGCAAAAGTGTACAGCTGGAATTTTGGATAGAAGAACGTTAAATGAGGAATCAAGAATCAGAACAGTCTGGCTTTAAATAAAATGACCGCAAAAATTCTATAGACCAAATAAAATTACACAAAATCCCTTCCATTAACCAAAAAAGGTATAAATGGCCGACAAAAGGTACAACAAATAGGCTAAGCGCATAGTTAGAGATGAAAAACATAGTTTAGTTTTAAAACCAAAAACGTGTAAATGCTTTAAATCGAAGAAAGGAACACTAAATGTGTCTATAAAAAAGGGAAAAACGGCCGTAAAAGTGTACAGGTGGATTATTTTATAAAGGAGCGATAAATAAATGAGAAAAAAAATTACGGATAAATCTAAACAGACAAACTGGCTTTAAATAAAAAGACGGAAATATCTAAAAACCAAAGAACATTACACAAAATGCTTTCCATTACCCAAAAGACGGAAAGATCTATAAACAAAAGAACATTACACAAAATCCTTTCCATTACCCAAAAAAGGGAGAAATGGCCGAAAAAAAGGACCACAAAAAGGCCACGATCATATGTGAAGGTGAAAACTTAGTTTGGTATTAAAACATAAGACTTGTCAATGCTTAAAATCAAAGAAAAGAAAGCTCTATTAAAACAAAGGGGGAAAACGGCCGCAAAAGTGTACAGGCAGAATATTAAAAATAAAAACGATAAATAAATCAGAAAAAGAAGTACGGATGAATCTAAACAGACAAACTGGCTTTACAAATAAAGATTGGAAAAGTTCTATAAACCAAAAAACATTACACAAGATCCCTTCCATTAACCATAAAAGGGATAAACGGCCGAAAAAGTGTATCACAAAAAGGCCAGGAGAATAGACAAAGGAAAACTTGACTTTTAGCTTTAAACCAAAAGACTACACGTCTTTGGCTTTAAATCAAGAACACTAAAAATTTACTTTTATAAAAAAGTGAGAAGCGGCCACAAAACTGTACGGGCGAATATTTAATACACGTAAAATAACAATAAATAAATCAGAAAAAGAAGTAGGGATGAATCTAAGCCGACAGTCTGGCATAGAATAAAATGACGGGAAAAATTGTATAAACCATAACATTTCTATAACACAAAAGCCTTTCCATTAAAATAAATATGAAAAACGGACAAAAAAATGTACCAACTTTTGACCGAGAGAATTGTGGAAATAACAGCTATAAACAAAAGAAACAGTCTACGCTTTAGATAAAAATACAATAAAAATTCTATACCAGCGTAAACTATACAAAATCCTTACAATTATCCAAAAAAGGGATAAACGGCCGAAAAAATGTACCAAGTTATAACATAGAGAAAAGCTGATAAATAAATCAGAAAAAGAAAAAAGGATGAATCAGAACAGACAGTCTATAATAATTTTTATAGATCAAAGAACATTACACAAATTACTTTCTTAATACAAAAAAGGGATAAACGGACGAAAAAATGTACCAAGCTATGACAAAGAGAATAGCCGATAAACAAATCAGAAAAAGGAAAAGGCATGAATCAGAACAGACAGTCTATAATTAATTCTACTTGT
The DNA here is from genome assembly GCA_963513945.1 of Hydrotaea diabolus. Lineage (NCBI taxonomy): Eukaryota > Metazoa > Arthropoda > Insecta > Diptera > Muscidae > Hydrotaea > Hydrotaea diabolus. The sequence continues at coordinate 8,552,558 of OY740718.1, forward strand.
ATTTACCAAAGAAAACAAAACAAAAGCTTTTTCGATTAACCAAAGAAGGGATATGGGCCGAAAAAAGGTACCAAGCCATGACAGGGAGAATAGCGGACATAACGGCTATCAATAAGAGACAGTCTATGCAAGACAATAGTTCTGAGACTAAACAGTAAGAATTGCAGAACAACACAAGGCTTTGTACACAGCAAAAATATGGTTGTAGCAATCATATAAAGGGTGTTTTTAAAGACGTGTGGTTTTCAAGAAGAAATTAAACGCATATAATTAATGGCATGCCCAAGAATTTGGCTTTATTATAAAGATAAGGGTTTAGCATTACGTTTTAAAAAATGATTTCGGTCAAGTGGCCGCCGCGGCTGGCTCGAATAAATTCCAGCCGGTAGGCATTTGGGGACGTATGTCAGTAATAACGCGCCGAATATTATCTTCGATGGCCTCAATCGTCTCGGGCTAATCAGCCTAGACAAGCGACTTCATATAACAACACAAAAAATAGTCCAGCGGTATTAAATCGCACGATCTGGGAGGCAACGTCAAAGGTCCACGACGCTCGCCAAAAGTTCCCTTTAATAAATTGATTGTTTCGTTGGCTGTATGTCATATAGCGCCGTCTTGTTGGAACCAAATGTCGACAAGATTAAAGGCTTCAATTTCAGTTAGCAAAAAGTGCGATATCAGGGCGCTATAGCGAGCACCATTCAAGGTCACGTTTCGGCCATTATCATTTTGAAAAAAAATTTGGACTGATTATTCCATTAGCCCATAAACCGCACTAAACCGTGGTTTTCTCTGGGTATAATGGCACCTCTTGAACCTCTTCTGATTGTTCTTTAGCTTAGGTGCGGCCAATTTGTTTATTGACGTTGCCGTTGCGCCATAAATGGTCTTCATCACTGAACAAAATTTTGGTCGGATCTTCCCGTTTCTTACTTAACGCTCATTTCCAAGTTCGGAACCCCCTGGAATAAACGGCCGAAGAAATGCGCCAAAACAAACTTGGGGAATAGACTATTCCCCATAACTAGATGATCATGACGCACAGCAGACAACAAAGTAAAGTCCACAGAGCCACAGCTCTGCCTCATAAATGTGACCACCAAATGTTCTGCGGCTACTGTTCTTTTTGTAGGGGGACCATTTATGCAGCCCGATCAGCAACGCATCGCATCAGCCGCCAGATTGGGCATTACTAATTAAAAACGCTACTGTGCTGAAATGGTTTCGGTTTTCAAGCGGCCACAAACAACACCACAAAAAGTATTTTATTACTTGTGGCGTTCGGGGTCTCTTTTTTCGTTCAATATTTTTGAGTGTATGACAGACCATTTGGTTTTTCGGCTCTATAGAATGTGTGTTAACATGTCAGCGCTAAGCGACAAAACACACGGACAGCCAAACAGATGGACGCCACGATTGAGGGAGTCAGACAGACAGACAGACCGGCTGTAGATCAATCAACAATAACCCCCCTGGTATCTGCTTGAAATTTGTTGTTATTGTAGAAATTGTTGCTGTTATTGTTTCAGCTTTTGTTATTATTTTTATTATATATTTTGTTTTTTTTTTTGTTTTTATTTTATTTATTATTGTTTGGCTTTCATTGCTTAATAAAAGTCATAAAAATAACCCCAAAATAATAATAATAAATAAAACAACAGACAAAAGTAAATTCATACCCATCGTAAAATCTCAAAACAAAACAAAAAAAAATCAATTTACGCTACAAATTATATAAGAAAGTAAAAAAAAGCGAAATCCCTTTGCAAAAGCATAGTTCACATGTGAACTCTTTGAGGTTTTCACAAGTACAGACTCAACACAATTCCCCAGATTGTCAATCATCATTAATTTAACTTGTGAACAAAAAAACACAGTGAAATAAACAATAAAATTTATCTTGCATTTCCTTGCCCCTTCTCTCGAAAATGGTAAACAAGTCTCAAAAATTCATTTAAAATGATTATCGTGTGTCGTAGTTATAGATGTCAAAAAATATATGTCAAAATGCAAACCGATCGTATTTAACTTAAGATTTTAAAAGAAATTATTACCATTTTGGTCCGAAAAATGCACTCTCTAGAGGCTGCTTTTATTTTTTGTTAACTGAACATACCATATGTAATATTTCTTTAGCTTCTGCGACACAAATATATAAAAATGAAAACAGAAGGAGTCTGAATGACAGCTAAAATCGAGCTCTGCAAACAGATGGTCTTATCAAATTTTCTATTTATTTGTCTACAAATTAAAATTTAAAAAAAATTATTACCATTTCGGTCAGGAAAATACTGTAGTAACAGGGAATACATATATGTCCTCTCTAAAGGCTTATTTAATTTTTATTAACTGAACACACCCAAAATAAAATTCTAAGCTTCTGCGAAAAAATATATAAAAAAACAGGAGTCTGAATGAAAGCTAAAATTAAGACCTTCTTTATTTTTTTTGGTTACTGAACATACCCAATGTAATATTTCTTTAGCTTCTGCGAAAAAAACATATAAAAATGAAAACAGGAGTCTGAATGACAGCTGAAACTGAGCTCTGCAAACCGATGGTCTTTTGAAATTTTCTATTTAAATGTCTATAAATTAAAATTTAAAAAAAAAAATTATTACCATTTCGGTCAGGGAAGTATAGTAACAACGAATACAACTCTGTTCTGTAATCTCTAGACGCTTCTTACATTTTTGTTTACTGAACAGAGCCAATTTAAAATTTCTAAATTATATAAAAAGGAAAGCAGAAAGAGTCTGATTTTCAGCTAAAATTGAGTTCTGGTCTTCTTTATTTTTTTTGTTCACTGAACATACCCAATGTAATATTTGTTTAGCTTCTGCGACAAAAAATATATCAAAATGAAAACAGTAGAAGTCACTCAGACAGCTAACATTGACTGCTGTACACCGACAATTACTTGAATTTTTTTATAGTCTTTAAATTAATCTATTTAAACAAAATTATTACCATTTCGGTCAGAAAAATGTAGCACTAGCGAATACAACTCTGTTCTGCACTCTCTAGTGGCATTTTTAATTTTTTGTTAACTAAACATACCCAATTTAAAATTTCTTTAGCTTCTGCAAAAAAAATGTATCAAAATGAAAGCAGAACGAGTCTGAATCTCAGCTAAAATTGAGCTCTGAGCTTCTTTATTTTTTTATTTACTGAACATACCCAACGTAATATTTCTTTAGCGACAAAAATATATAAAAATGAAAACAGAAGAAGTCTGAATGACAGCTAAAGTTGAGCTCTGCAAACCGATGGTCTTTTGAAATTTTCTAGTTAATCGTCTTTAAATTACAATTTTAAAAGAAATTATTACCATTTCGACTAGGAAAATATAGTACCAGCGAATACAACTCTGTTCTGCACTCTCTAGAGACTTCATTAATTTTTTGTTAACTGAACATACCCAATTTAAAATTTCTTTTTCTTCCGCAATTTTTTTTATTAAAATGAAAACAGAACAGTCTGAATGTCTTTTTAAATTAAGCTCAGAGCTTTTTCATTTTTTTGCTAACTGAAAATAGCCAATGTAATATTTCTTTAATTTTTAAAGTAACTGAACAAATCCAATGCAATTTTTTTTTTAAGTTTCCCAAGAAAAAAAAACAATTAAATAAAATGAAGAGCAGCAAAATTTAAAATGTCTTCTTAGTTTTACAATTACATTGACACTTAATCCGGTTATTCATAAACTCACTAAGAATTGGCTTTGGATACAAAATCTTGAATCAATCGAGCCAAACACAAATGCAACTCTGTCTTGATTTTACATTTAGCTTTTTTTACACTGAACATACCCAATTTTAATATTGCTTAATGTATTTTTATGGATATAACAAAATCTCATCAACAAGAAGTAGAAAAAAATAGAAAAAAGTGCTAACTTTGTTTTATAAAGGGTGTGTTTTTAGACCAATGGTTTTAAATCTAGCCACACTTTTTTCGTAGTTGGATGAAAATCTACAAGCCATTGTTGAGACGCCTTTGCATCCTCAAAAAGTCACTATTTGGTGTGCTCTATGGGCAGAGGGAATCATTTATCCATATTTCTTCAAAAATGAAGCCGGCCATAATGTTAGAGTCCATGGGAAACAGTATAGAGCCATCATGACTTTTTCGTGCCTGAATTGGAGGATGTTAATGTGGTCGGCCTTTGGTTGGAACCAGACGGCGCTTCATGCCATACAGGAAACGAAAAAAATCAAATTTATTTAAGGAAACTTTTGGTGTGCGCATTATCTCGCGTCATGGGCCTCCATGGGCCTTCTTGAAAACCACACGTCTTAAAAAAAATCCTTTTCGCGCTTTTTTTGCAATTTACGATATGCTTTCATGATTTATGTCTAAGGGTGAAAACGACTTGGTATGTCGGCTGTTAAATGCCGCTCTCTATTATGCCTAGTAGTAGTTAAAGTGTTAGTACGTTTGCAAACTCTAGATGCCACTATAAGTATGTTATAAACGGAAAATATGCGAAGCTTGGAAAGTCCCCATTTACACGAGGCAACTTTACTTGCGTCCCTTTTGAACTTGCCTCTTGTGTTTTTAACAAGGCAATTCGGTTACGGTAATTTTTGATTTCATTAGTTCTGATTTTTGTGTGCAAAAACTCTGAAATAATCTGCAGCCAACTTCACACTACGAAAAACACAAAAGGATTTGACAGTACGGGCTAGTTTCTTCCCTTTTCATTCCCCTTACCTCTCTCTCTCTCTCGTAAAAACTGAGAGTTGCGCCAAGTAACACAACAGGAATTAACAGTACGGGCAAGTTTTTTCAATTTTCATTTCCCTTACCTCTCTCTCTCTCTTATAAAAACTGAGAGTTGCGGCAAGTAAAGTTAGCTCGTTTAAATAGGGACAAATCATAGCGAAGCGCCCTCTGTACGAAAAAGCCTTATCTGACTAAGAGCGTCACTTTTAAATGGCTTTGGATAGACTATGGAACTTCAAGCGTCTGCAAATCTTTTGAGCTTGCCTCTTGTGGCAAGGCAATTCGGCTACAGCAATTTTTGATTTCATTCGTTCTGCTTGTTTGTGTGAAAAAATACTGAAATAGTCTGCAGCCAACTTCACACTACGAAAAACGCAAAGGGAATTAACAGTACGGGCAAGTTTTTTTCCCTTTTCATTGCCCTCGTAAAAACTGAGAGTTGCGGCAAGTAACACAAAAGGAATTAACAGAACGGGCAGGTTTTTTCCCTTTTCATTCCCCTTAACCCTTACCTCACTCTCTTGTAAAAACTGAGAGTTGCGGCAAGTAACACAAAAGGAATTAACAGAACGGGCAGGTTTTTCCCTTTTCATTCCTCTTACCTCTTTCTCTCGTAAAACCTGAGAGTTGCGGCAAGTAAAGTTAGCTCTTTTAAATAGGGACAAAACATAGCTGAGGCTTCCTTTGTACGAAAAAGTCTTATCTGACAAAGAGCGTCCCTTTTGAATGTCTTTGGATAGACTGTGAAATTTTTAGCGTTTGTAGATCTCAATTTTTAGCTGTGAAATCGACTGGCATAAACTTTTGCTCTGCACTGTTTATTTAAACAATCAAAAAGTACTTCCATTTGCACTTTAGGCTTTTTGCAAAGGTGAGAAAGACACACAATTGCATTCTATTTAAATTTTAATTAAAAATGTTGGCAATATTCCTGATGTGGACTCTTCAATATTGTGTTTTTTACGATCGAGAAAATCACTTGAGGTACGTACGTTTGGAAAAGAATTTTTGTAGGTATTTAAAATATCATAAAAAAACCTCATTTAAAAGTGGAAAAAAGTATCTAACAAAATTTATGATAACCCCATGAAATATTTCATTTTACTACACTCACTATACACACGCACGCCATAAAATAAAACAACAGCGGGCGGCAAAAAAAACGGAAAAAACTCAGACAAAAAACATTTGGTTTCTAATAACAGAAAGAGCTCAAGGTTAAGCGGAAAACAACAAAACTGAAATCAAAAAGAGCTCGGAAGAGTATAAATAAAAAATTCAAAAATTATATTTAATAAAATAAAATAATTAACATATGATAAAAATGCAAAAAAAATAAAATAATTAACATAAAAAATAAAAAAAAACACTTTTAAGGGAAACTCAGTTTAAAAAAAAGTTTTAATTCAAGCTTAATTTCAAAATTGCAGTTAACGAATTGCCTACTTTAAATTCGAAAACCCAGCAGTAGCTTTAGTCCATTTTTTTCTTTGAAGCTCTTAGGAATCTAACACCCTAGCACCAGCCGATCTGTCTGTCGGCTTATTATAAATTATGGCTTTCGACCAAACTCTGTGGATTGCGGTTTGTTAGCCAGCCAGCCATATTCATCCAATCTTCCTCTCTACTTTCAAAACAAAAACGTGCTAAAATTTCTACTGAAGAATGAAAAAAATGAAATAAAAAGTAATAACAATAATAAAATTTAAAGAAATATGGCCAACTAACACCGCTCAGACAAATAATCATGAATTCAGCTTGGGAAGTCGTCGTCGATAGATAGCTGAAAACCAGTTTTAGCCAAAAAAAAGCGAGAAAACAAAAACTCACACAAATTCAAATAATTTAGGAAACCAAAAAAAAACACAAAAAGTTCTAAAACTCATTTGAACAACAACCAACCAACCGAATAACAACCAAAAATTGTTAATGAGGGTTTTGGGCAACAAAAAAAAACGCCAACCACATTATCCCGCAAAAAAAACCAAAAACAATGTAGGAAAATAACAAAATGAAATGGAATAATAATAAAAGAAATAACAGAAAAAAACTAATAACAAGAGCTTTGGAAAAAAAACTCCAACAATGCCAAAAACTTTTAATGTCAGTCATAAATTTTCGGGCGAATGACTAAAGAAAACCTTTAGAATTAGACTAGAGTGCCATCTTGGCCGTCCAGCCGGGATGAGATGAATGAGGGTCATTTATTACTTTAACAGAGAGGGTAACACGGTTTAAGCTGGAGTAAGGGATACCAGACATGGGCCCTATACTATAGAAAATTAAATTTGCCAAAAAGATAAAACTTAGGCTTATTTGAAAACAAAAATATACAGCAAATAAGACCAACGAAAAAAAATTATAATAATTCCTCTTTTAAAAAATAAAATAGAGAAAAAACTTTATAAAACTCAACAAATACGAAATGTTGCTATTTATTTTTCGGGTCCTGTCAATACTACGAGTAGTGTTCCCAAATGCAAACTGGAACTTCCCTTGGAAACTTTGACATTTTTTAGCATAACTTCACTCAGAACGTTTTGTCATTTGAGAGCGAATTGTTTTGTTTATAGTGTTCATTCAGCTCAGTCAAAAAATGGAATTATCCCGTGAAAATTTTCATGCGAAGGTTTTTTACGATTTTCGGCGTGGCTTATCGAGACAAAAGTGTTTAAATCAAATTGTTTCGACTTTTGGCAATAAAGCACCTTCAACAACCACTGTTTATCGCTGGTACTAAGAGATCAGTCTAGGACGCCATTCGTTTCAGAATAAATTTCGTGAAGGACGTCCAACTTCGGTTACACTGCCAGAAACCAGCGATGCTATGCGTGGACTGATTAAGCAAGACCGACAGGTGACATACCGTGAGATTGAGGCATCATTGGGCATTAGTAGATTAGATATTGCATTTATATTAGACAAGATAAGATATTGCACGTTCATTTAGCCGTGAAAAAAATTTCTTCTCGTTGGATCCCACATAATTTGACGAATGCCTAAAGAAAAGTCTCGCATGGATTGGTGCAAAGAGATGTTGAAAAAGTATAAATGCGGTAGCTTTAAGGCAGTGTATAACATTGTCACAGGTGACGAATCATGCATCTATGCATATGAACCCGAAACAAAACCGTAGTCGATCTTTCAAGACAAACCAAATCCAATAAAAGTTGTTCGTGGAAGAAGTACATCGAAGCAAATGATTGCGTTTTTTTGTCGGTATAACCGTCCATGTTGCCACAGTGTAACATTGTCACAGGTGACAAATCATGCATCTATGCATATGAACCCGAAACAAACTCTTAGTCGATCTTTCAAAAGCCAAATCCAATAAAAGTTGTTTGTGGAAGAAGTACATCGAAGCAAATGAGTGCGTTTTTCGGTATAAACGGCCATGTTGCCACATTGTAACATTGTCACAGGTGACGAATCATGGAACTATGCATATGAACCCGAAACAAAACAGCAATCGACCGTATTGGTCTTTTAAAACGAGCCAAATTTAACAAAAGTTGTTTGTGGAAGAAGTACATCGAAGCAAATGAGTGCGTTTTTTTGTCGGTATAACCGGGCATGTTGCCACAGTGTAACATTGTCACAGGTGACGAATCATGCATCTATGCATATGAACCCGCAACAAAACAGCAATCGATAATCGACCGTATGGGTCTTTCAAGACGAGCCAAATCCAACATAAGTTGTTCGTGGATTTTGATTTTAATTTAACAAAAGTTGTTTGTGGAAAAAGTACATCGAAGCCAATGATTGCGTTTTTTGCGGTATAACCGGCCATGTTGCCACAGTGCCTTAAGGGGAACGTAGGACGGTCAATTCTGAATTGTTTACAACCATCTGTTTGCCAACGATGTTCGAAGAGATCAGGAAAGATAATAAGAGAAAAAGGATCATTTTGCATCACGACAATCCGAGCTCTCACACATCAGCTGAAACGATGAGCTATTTGACCACTCAAGATGTCGAATTGATGGGCCATCTACCGTACAGCCCTGATTTGGCACCCAATGACTTCTTCTTATTTCCTAGCATAAAAAAAATGTGTGGTCAAGATATACATTTTGATTTGAACGCCCATTTTCATAATAAGCTTGTATAACTTTAACGCGCTGCTCGCTTGTGTTTCTTTCCATGGTTCAAATTGAGTTGGTCTGAAATTGAGAAATATCACATGAAATGCAGAAAAAAAACTTGACGTTTAGGTGTGGTTCACATTCAACATCGGCCCTTAAAATTTAACCACCCTTTATACGAGAATTCATTTTAGAAATTTTATGACGCAACGATTTAGTTTTCCTTAATGAAAAATCCCATTTTTTCGACATGACAGGAATTTAAACTAAAGGGTGATCCATCTAGAGGTAATTTTTCAGAACAAAAAATATATATAAAAAATCAATTTTTCAGAACAAAAAAAATATAAAAAATCAATTTTTCAGAACAAAAAAAAATATAAAAAATCAATTTTTCTGAACAAAAAATATATAAAAAAAAATTATTTTTTCAGAACAAAAAAAAATATTAAAAATCAATTTTTCAGAACAAAAAAAAAAATATAAAAAATCAAATCAAGTATGGAATCTTTATTGGTAATTTGAACGGACATTTTATGGCATTTATTTTTTGAAAATAGTTACCTTCAAATATTGGCAACTGTATTATGGAAATGAGCGTTTGGTGAGACACGGAATATTCGCTGTTTTCGACCAAAATTTTGTTCAGTGATGAGGCCCATTTCTGGCTCAACGGCAAAGTCAATAAAAATTGCCGTATTTGGGCTGAAGAGCAACAAGAAGAGGTTCAGGAGGTGCCATTATTGCCGCATTTGGGCTGAAGAGCAACAAGAAGAGGTTGAAGAGGTGCCATTATACCCAGAGAAAACCACGGTTTGGTGCGGTTTATAAGCTGGAGGAATCATCGGTGCATATTTTTTCAAAAATGATGATGGCCGGAACGTACTCGTGAATGGAGCTCGCTATGGCGCCATGATAGCGGTCTTTATGCTACTTGAAATTGAAGTCCGTAATCTTGACGACACTTGGTTGCAACAGGTGCCAGTTGCCATACAGCTGCTCAAACAATGGATCTATTGAGAGATCATTTCGAAAAGCAGCTAATTTCACGTTTTGGACCGGTGAGTTGACCGCCTAGATCGAGTGATATCACACCTTTAGACATTTTTCGTTGGGGTTACGTAAAGTCCAAGGTCTTCGCTGACAAACCCTTTTCGATTCAGGTTTTGGAACCCAACACGACGCGTGTCATTAAAGCCGTACCGGTCCAAATGCTCGAACGAGTCATCCAAAATTGGACCCTCAGATCGGAAACCCTGAGGAGTTGTTGCGGCAAACATTTGAAGGAAATTATATTCAAAAAATAAATGCCATAAAATGTCCTTTCAAAATACCAATAAAGATTCCACACTTGATTTGATTTTTTATATTTTTTTTGTTCTAAAAAAATACCTCTGATGGATCACCCTATATTAGTGAGCGTGATTTGCTTTGGACAAACCTTCTTTTGCTTTTTAGAAGATAATTCTTAGCTAGAATGTTTTCTGTACAGGATGATAAAATCGGCAGAATTTAATTTTTTTTCAAGGAAATGTCTAAAAACTAGGTACCGACCAGCCTTGCTAGCTCTTCTACTCGTAGAGCCTATAGCTCTTCTACTCGCAGAGCCTATAGCACTTCTATTCGTAGAGCCTGTTTATATAGAAAATTATTTATTTAAAATTATTTGAAAAGCCTTGATTTTATATAAATGACTACCACTATTTCGTTTTTCTCCGCTCGGTGTGTGTTGTTTGCAAAACAGATTGATTGTCTGCATAAAAATTTTTCTTTAAGTTTTATTTTAAATAGGTTTTTATTTTCCTGCTGTCATAAAACTTTTGTGACTAACTGTGTGTAGGTAGTACGGTTTGGTATTTCTGTGGATTTGGATGTGGTTTTTGACATTTGTTTGTTCTTTTGTTTTGCTTTGTATTTCATGTTTTAATTAATATTTTCTGATCGAATGAAAACCTCTTGTTGACGTTGATTTACTTGCTCGTTTCGCTGTTTGGCCTGGCCCGAAAATACGCATGAAAAATCTATGTCTGTCCCTCATGGCGGCGTTTGTCGTTTTTCTTTTTGTTGTATGTTTTCGTTTTTGTTGTTTTTGATTATTGTTAATCACGTTTCGTCACGCTTGGCAGCGTTTTACTTTTGATATATGTATGTTAGTTTAGGGTTTAACACACCACCAACAAAAGGAAAACGTAAAACAAAAGAGAAAAGAGTGATACTAAAGACTACACCACTACTCTACGTATACTATATGCCGCCAGTGTACGAGTACACACAATAGCGACAACTTAGTTTCATTATTGTGATTTGAATAATTTATTTACTTTTCCTTTCGTTCATGTTCACATGTCAAATGCCCCAGTCGCCGCCACCACCTCAATCAGCAGCAACGACTGTCTAAAAAAATTCAGGGGGGAGGTCTTGGCGCAACGCAGTGCACTGGGGGTTCTCTACGCTTTCGACAATAAAATAATGGATATGAACTTGAAATGTTTGTTATTGTTTTATAACTCATATCAGCAGAAAAAAAGTAAAAATCTCATAAAAAAAGAGCAACATTTTAAATATTATTTAGAGATAATTATTTAAAAATTTGTTTAAAAATTTGTAGCTTTATCAACAATTGACGACATTTTTTTTTTCTTCATCCCAATTAAGTTGAAGGTTCTTTTTGGGGGCATCAACGGAAAAAAATTCCCACAATTACTCACAAACATCTTAAAAAAAATAAGGCGTCTACAACCCAAACCCATCGTAACAAAAAAAAAACTTTGCCGAGGACTGTATAAGACCCCATAATTATTAATGATTTTTATATTTTTTTCTCTCTTATGGGGTTGTGAGGATTGTGGCACATACACACGGTTATGAACCTTAAATTTTGGAATTAGAAAATCATAAATTAAATTATTAAGATTTTCTCTCTTAGAGGAATTACGAAAGGCTAAAACTACCACGACGTAAATTAACAAAGTTACGTTTTACAAACCTACCCAGCAAATAAAACTTAAGTCTTATTTACGACCAGGTTGGTTGGCAGCAACCCTTCCCCCCCTCCCCCCCCTCGAAAAAAAGACACGGAAACCCAGAACTCATTAAAATGCGAGCAAACCACCAAAATTAAAATTTCAATTCCGTCTTAACTTTTTGGGGTTATTTTTTTCTTAAACAACATTTAATACCACTAGTTTGTAGAGATCTTAAAAAATAATAAAGAAGAGGGTAAAGAAAATAATAATATTGTGTTCCCATATATACGGTATTTCTAAGGGCTAAAATACAGGGTGGCAGAAGAAAGCTGCTACAAAAAAATTTTTTTTCTATAAATAAATCTGCTTAATTTTTTTTTATTTTGTAGATTGATTTTGTATGGATAACTAAGTTACTGAAACAAGAATTTCGACTATCCGCCGCTACCAGGTATTAGAGTCCGAAGTGTACGTTAAATTCCATTATTTTTAAAACTAATTAAGCTATATTTAATAAAATTGACTGAGCTTTAGCATGAATAAAGGCAAAATTAATTCCATACACTGAAAAAATTAATTCCATATTTAAGTTTCATAATGTAGCAAGATTCATCAGCCACCCTGTAGGTTTAATTAAAAAAACAGTTTCAGGCGTATTTAGATAAGTTAGTTCAAACCCTAAATACAACCGAAATAATAATTTAACCAAAAAAAAATATTTTTTTTTGTTTCAAAAAAGCGAAAAAATTATTTTTGTGTGTTCTTTCATCTTAAATTCTTTTAAAATATACATTTCCTTTTTAATAAGCTTTATTTTTTAATTTTTTTTGTAAAGATTAGTTAGATCAAACCCTAGATACAACTAAAATAGTGATTTTACCAAAAAAAAATTTGTTTGTTATTTTAAATAAATCGAAAAAAATTCTTTTTGTGTTACTTTCATCAAAAATTCTTAAAAATAGTTATTTCCTTTTTAATAAGCTTTTTTTAAAATCTTGTATTGTATAGATTAGTTAATTCAAACCCTAGGTACAACCAAAATTGTAATTATAGCAAAAAAAATAGTAAAAAATAGTTCTTTTTCTTTTTGTTCTTTTTGTGTTTCTTTCATATAAAATTCTTAAAAAATATTCATTTTATTTTTGATAAGCTTTATTTTAAAGTTTATTTTGTATAGATAAGTGATTTCAAACCCTAGATACTCGTACAACCGAAATAGTAATTTTACCAAAAAAAAAAATATTTGTTTTTGTTTTTTAAAAAAATTGAAAAAAATATTATTTTTGTTTTTTTTTATCAAAATTCTTATAAAATTTTTTTATTTTGTGTTTCTTTCATATAAAATTCTTAAAAAATACTCATTTTCTTTTTGATAAGCTGTACTTTAAAGTATTTTTGTAAAGATTAGTTACTTCAAACCCTAGAAATAGTATTTTTTTAAAAAAGTTTTTTATGTTATTAAAAAAATCTAAATTATTTTTTTTTGTTGTTTAAAAAAATTGAAAAAAAATGTTTTTCTTTCATCTAAAATTCTTAAAAATAGTCATTTCCTTTTTAATAAGCTTTATTTAAAAGTTTTTGTTATAGATTAGTTAATTCAAATCCTAGGTACAACCAAAATTGTAATTTTAGCAAAAAAAAAATAGTAAAATTAGTTTTTTTTGTTGTTTAAAAAAATTCTTGTGTTTCTTTCATATAAAATTCTTAAAAAAATATTCATTTTATTTTTGATAAGCTTTATTTTAAAGTTTATTTTGTATAGATAAGTAAATTCAAACCCTAGATAAATCCGAAATAGTAATTTTACACAAAAAAAAAACTTTTGTTGTTGTTTTAAAAAATTCAATAAAAATTATTTCTGTTTCTTTCATCTAAAATTCTTCAAAAATAGTCATTTCCTTTTTGATAAGCTTTATTTAAAAGTTTATATTGTATAAATTAGTAAACCCTGTAAACAACCAAAATAGTAATTTTTACCAAAAAAAATAGTAAAAATAGTTTTTTTTTGTTGTTGTTTAAAAAACTCGAAATTTTTTTATTTTGGTTTCTTTCATATAAAATTCTTAGAAAATACTCATTTTCTTTTTGATAACCTTTACTTTAAAGTATTTTTGTAAAGATTAGTTAGTTCAAACCCCAGAAATAGTATTTTTTAAAAAAAAAATGTTTTTTGTTTTAAAAAAAAATCTAAATTTTTTTTCTTCTTTCTTTATCTAATTTTTTTTTTAATTTATCTGTTTACTAGTGTACGCTCTGGAGTAAAACCTCAAAAAATTGCTTAATAATAAAATTACATGGTCTTTGAGGGGGGATAACTTGTGAATAGCATAAATATGTGTGTGGATTTTTGTATAATAACCCCAAATGCTGCCTTCTTGTAAATACTTCGACGTAACGAAATGTGGAAGTTGTATTTCCGTTCAGTTTTTTTTTGTTAACCGCGTGTTAGAGTTTTAACTCGTTCGTCGCACTCGTACTTATAGTCATTCTAAAGGTCTTCCTATGGCCAGGTATTATAAACCACCACCTTAACAACAACAACAACGTCATTACATTTTTTTGTTTTGTTTTTTTTTTTGAAGTTCAAAGTTAAGTTCATTAAGCAAGCAACGCCAGACAACAATAATAAAATACGAAAAAAAGAAAGAACAAAAAAAAAACGCCAAGTAAACACCGCAAAGAATAGCCGAAACAAAAACAAGAAAGAGCCAAGAAATCCATCCATACAAACCCATACACATCGGCACAATGAAAATTTGATACTAAATTGTAAATAATTGACGAAAACAACATTAACATTTAACAATAACAAGCGCAATGGGCAATGCACACAAAGGCGCAAAAGTATTCAGCACCAAGATGCTAAACGAAAAACAACAGATGGGATTAAAAAAAATCGACAACAAGTTCAGCAGAGAATAAAACTCAGCTAAACAGGAGTCCTGACTCCTCATGAATGAAAGAGATCAACAGAGAACTTTTCCCTCATGACCAAAAAATATAAGGAGACTTAAATCGTTAAATTTGAACCATTTTATTTTATATTACTTAGATTCAAAGGACTTTATCAAGTAGACAAGATACGAGGGCATATCAATAATTCCGGGACTTTTCCAACTTCCCTCGTAGTTATATGAAATGCCACACTGCTCCCATCAAGTACCATCTGTTAGTAGACTACTGTTAAATTGTGATGAGAGAGTTCCGTCATTTAGACTACTGTCAAATTGTGATAAGAGAGTTCCGTCATTTAGTTTCTGTTTAACAGCTGTTCAAAACACACAACCTCGATTTTGTTTGAAATGGAAAAAAGTGAATTTCGAGTGCTCATTAAACATTATTTTTTTTAAGGAAAAAAATAGTCAATCAAACCAAGGAAAAGCTTCACAAATACTATGGGGACTCTGCACCATCGATTTCAAAGGTAATGACAAGTGCAAATGACGCTGAACGTTCTGGACGGCCAAATGAGTTCAATAAACTTAAAAAAGATCGACAAAATCCACGATATGGTGTTGGCCGAAGACTAAAGTGCGTGAGATTGTTGAGGCCATACGCATTTCATTTGGCAGTGTGGTTTCGATTTTATATAATCAATTGGGTTTAAAAAACCTCTCTGCAAGATGCGTGCCGCGTTTGCTCTCAATTGACCATAAACGATATGGTGTTGGCCGATCGTAGAGTAAAAGTGCGTAAGATTGTTGTTGTAGATCCTTTAAGATCAATAAACTTTTGCATGCGCACAAACCAAATTTCGAATCACTTTTCCACACCGATTGAGGCACCTCCAAAACATGAATTTTGAACGCTTCAACAGCTACTTCGGGCGATGAAAAACGTTGATTTTTCTTGATGCTAGGGAAAAAGTGGTGGATGGTCCATTAATTCGCCATCTTGAGTGGTCAAATAGCTCATCGTTTCAGCTGATGTGTTAGAGCTCGCATTGTCGTGATGGAAAATGATCCGTCTTCTCTTATTATCCTTCCTCATTTATTCGAACACTGTTGGCAAACAGATGGTTGTATACCACTCAGAATTGACCGTCCTACGTTCCACTAAAGGCACTGTGGCAACATGGCCAGTTATACCGCAAAAACGCAATCATTTGCTTCGATGTACTTCTTCCACGAACAACTTTTGTTGGGTTGGGCTCCTCTTGAAAGGCACATACGGTCGATTGCTGTTTTGTTTCGGTTTCATATGCATAGATGCATGATTCGTCACCTGCGACAATGTTATACGCTGCCTTTGAGCTACCGCAGTTATACTTTTTCAACATCTCTTTGCACCAATACATGCGAGCCTTTTTTTATGCATTCGTCAAATTATGTGGGATCCAACGAGAACAAATTTTTTCACGGCCAAATGAGAATGCAATATCTTATTGGTGCTTGTCATACTAATGCCCAAGGATGCCTCAATCTCACGGTATGTCACATGTCGGTCTTGCTTAATCAGTTCACGCACAGCATCGCTGGTTTCTGACATAGAGACCGAATTTGGACGTCCTTCACGAAATTCATCCTAGAGCGAACGGCATCCTAAACTGAACTCTTGGTACCAGCGATTCACAGTTGTTATTGATGGTGCTTTATCACCAAAAGTCGAAACAAGTTGATTTAAACACTCTTGTCTCGATAACCCACGCCGAAAATATTAAAACATCATCGCACGGAAAATGTTCACGGGATTACTCCATATTTTGACTGAGATGAATTTTTCAACACACTGTAAACACAAGAATTCTCCCTCAAATGACAAAACGTTCTGAGTGAAGTTATGCTGAAAAATTTCAAAGTTTCCCGAAATATTAATAGCAACCCTCGTATTTGTCTATAATTCTATAATTTTATATAAGTCTAATCGATTTATGCTGATACACTTTCCATGTTTCGAATTGACCAGTAATCTTTGATCTTTCGAGTTATACAGGGTGGTGGCGCGCTAGTTTGCTTTTTTGCACTGCAGGCTGTGGCATTACTGTTGGTCGAAGAGAGTGGAGAGTGTGTGTGGCTGACGGGAGATTTATATTCGTCTGCCTTTTGGTTGCCATCATGCATTGAACACGTGAGGAGAGGTCATTTTGTGTTGAAGCGTACTTTTTTCAAATGCGCACTCGATCATTGCAGTGCAGCGTGCTTTTCGTTTACGACTCGCTGTTCCTTCACGCGGACGTGTTGCTGGACGGCAATCAATTGTAAATTGGGTTAACTCATTGAAAACAGCAGGGAATATGTCAGGTGTACGAAGGGGATCCTGAGAGAAGGATTACAACACCTCAAAACATCGAGAGAGAGCAGCAGTACTGCAATCTTCGAAACGCTCTGTTTGAAAGCAATCACTTGCTGTTGGCATTTCCAGACGTTATCTCTACCGGATTTTTCATGATGAACTGAATTTTCACCCGTATAAAAAGTGCGTGGTCCAACAATTGGCAGCACGGGACTATTTGACAAGGCAAACCTTTTGTGAAAACATTCTTGCCGCTATACCCCGGCACGCAATTGTCTTATTTTCTGATGAGGCACATTTTCACCTTAGGTGGTGTGTAAACAAACAAAATATTCGGTACTGGAGTGAAACAAACTCCAGAGAACTTCACCGGATATCTCTGCATTCGGACCGCGTCGCTGTGTGGTGCGCCATATCGCGAGTAGGCATCATTTGCCCTTACTTTTTCCAGGATAACCGTCTTGCCGTAACTGTGAACTCCGAACGGTACTTGACTATGATACAGGATTTTTTTCAGCCGGCTCTTGAGGCAATGCAATTAGGGGAGACATGGTTCCAACAGGATGGTGCCACTTCATATGTTTACAGCGAGGGTTACCATGAATTGTTTGAGGCAAATGTTTCCTGGACGTCTTATCTCTTCGAGGGGTGATGTGAACTGGCCGACATGCTCACCAGACTAAAGTCCCATGCGTTTTTCCTTTGGGGTTAGCTAAAGTCGAAGGTGTCTATCAATCGACCCAACACCTTGGAAGACCTAATTAACAATATTGAGGCTGGTATTGCCAGAATACCAGTGGACATGCTTGTTAGAGTTCATGTAAACTTCAGAAAACGTATGCAGCAGTGCGTGGATAGAGAAGGCCGACATTCGCCTTGTAATTTAAAAATTCCCTTACTGTTCAATATAATTAAAATATAAAATAAATTGTTCTAAGTTTCTTAATTTTTTTTATTTAATTTCGAAATAAGCAAATTTTCGCGCCCCACCCTGTACTGAGAGTATAGTATTCTGCGGTTTTTAAACGATCTAGACAAAATATATAAAAATTCCCTTACTGTTTAATATAATTAAAATATAAAATAAGATTCATAATTTTTTTTATTTTATTTCCAAATAAGCAAAGTATTGCGCTCCACCCTGTATAGAGAGTATTTTAAACGATCTAGACCAAATATATAAAAATTCCCTTACTGTTTAATATAATTACAAAATAAAAGAATTTTTTCTAAGATTCATAATTTTTTTTATTTTATTTCCAAATGAGCAAAGAATTGAGCTCCACCCTGTATATAGAGTATAGTGTTCTGCGATCTAGACCATAATATATGAAGTGTCTGTCTTTTTTGTTTTTTGTTTGCTAGCATTTTAAGCAATTTTCAAACAGAAAAAAAATCTCTCGAAAAAGTCAAAGAAAATAAATTTTAATTTGAAACACTTGATAGAGTCTAACCCGTACCGCCGCAGCGTCCGTCTGTCACTGTCACTGTTATCTAAATTAGCGATCGTTTGAAATACGGCTCTGCTGTGTGTCGGTACGTTCGACACTGTGCTGGGAGGAAAAATTGAAAACAAATACAAAAACAAAAATCGTTAAGGCGAAATATACATTGAAGGCAACAAAATCTTCGACAAAAGCTAGAGCAGTAAATAAATTTCGCATTCAACTGTCAATTAGAAAATATATTAGAAAAAATAGCAACAGATAAACTCACAGTGGCTGCCGGCGCCGCCGCCACCGCCGCCTTCATCATCATCATCCCAAGGCATCGCCTTCGCTAGAGCCAGATTGCAGTTGGTTTTGAACTATATAAACATGGCCAAAGGCCTGATGATGGTGATGATGAAGGAGCTCATACTTGTGCTAAGCAATTACAAAGGGTTATGAAATTGCCATGTGAAGCTTAGAACAAATGACCCCTAACCAAGGCAAGGCAGGCGGAGGAGGAGGCCAAAGGAACGACAGACGTATGGCGTGTATGAAAGCTATTCCATAAGCAATTTCCAACAGTGTTGCAATCATTAATTGCGTGCTTTTAATAAGGAGCAACGGACCAAGGGGCGGGCGTGCTGTAATAAAAATAAAAAACCTAAGGCTTGGGCGTGGGTGGCAGTGATAGCGTCGCACTGAGTTGGTGTTGAGCGGAATAAAGGTGGCGTCTTGGCCAGCTGCCGCCGCCGGCGTTTATCGACCATGTCATTAGAAACATTAAGGCTTTCACAGAGTAAACACATAGAGTACCTCCACCTCTACTCCGTTGGTCTGTCTTGCTTTCTGACTCTGTTTTTTTTTTTTTTTAATAAGTTTTTGCTTTTCTTATTGATTTTTTGAAGCCGCTGCCAAGAGGTGCTGCTAGAGATTCGTTACGTATTTTTCAGCGATTAAAGTATGCCTTATTGAACAGCAACAAACTCAGCCGTTGCTGTACAATCTTAATTTGTATGCATGCATTTTGTTTGTTTAAGTTTTAAGCGGCGGTACCATAAACGTTTTTCCTCCACTAAGCCTTTAAGTGCTTAACAGCGAAATGGCATCACCGCCGCCGCCACTACCACCTCATCGACCGCCAACAAATCGCAGTGATTAATTATTTTAACATTGATTTTGAGTTTTTGTTTACCCCCCTCTCCTCAAGAAAATCTAAACTACAGCTACAGGTGTGAGAATTTTTTGTTAGAAAAATCATTTCGATTTTTTTTTAGCCGTTTTGGTGTTTTAAAGTGTGG
The DNA here is from genome assembly GCA_963513945.1 of Hydrotaea diabolus. NCBI lineage: Eukaryota > Metazoa > Arthropoda > Insecta > Diptera > Muscidae > Hydrotaea > Hydrotaea diabolus. The sequence goes on from OY740718.1 coordinate 8,572,303, forward strand.
AAAAAAATATTAAATTGCAATAACAACAATAAATGTTTCTCTCACTTTGTTGGCCATTACAAGCGGCGAGAAGAAAAATTAAACAAATATTCAAATGCCTCTGATAATTGAAACGAATTTCATTGAACGTTTTTCGTGTTTGGCGTTAAGATCGCAAAATTCGTGCCGCCTGCAGGCTTAAAATCTTATTGCTGTGTGTAAGCAAGCCAATAAAAATAACAGAAACAAAAAAATATTTAAATGAAAAAACAAGAGCCTGGAACAAAAGGCATTTATTAGTAGAGAAAGACTCCACAAAAATAAAATAAAAATTCAGCAATTTTTTTTTTTTACTAATTTAACTATTTTAACTATAACTCATATTTAGCTTAAAATCCATCTAATATATTTAAAAATTATTTGAAACTTACCAAAATCAAATAGGCCGCAAAGTTGACTTTAGCTGATTCTCAATTAGGAGGCGTAAATTCTGAAAAAATAAGAAAAAAAATAAATTTTTAATTTCTAATAAAAAACTAAAATTGAAAAATTTGTTAGAAAATTTGAAAAGAAAAAATTAAAAGTTATAGTAAATTTATTTATGGGTTTATATATTTTTACTATAACTTAAAGCTAAAAGGGTTCTTTTTATTTAGGAAAAAATGATCGTTAAAGAAAATCCATAAATAACTACCAAAGTTATGAAAAATTAGGCAACAGTATTCAAAATCAAATTTTTTTTACGTTTACACAATTTGCCAAAACCTTGGTAATTTTCATTGGATTTTTTTAAATAAAAACTAAATTTTATCTTCAATTGTACTTTAAATCTAGTTTATAAATTAAGATTTTTTCTTGGCCTCGATATATTTTTTTTCTAGTTTAGAAATTATGATTTTTTTCTTGGTCCTGAGTTCTAAATATTTTTTTCCTATAGATTTTGGCCCACTAAACACAAAAATAAATTTGAAAATATTTTCCTCTGATTAGTTTTCAAGATGGAGTTTTTGAATTTTTTTTGCGATTTTTTTATGAGCTTTTTGGACCATAACGATCCGAACGCTATTAACGATTTGATCAAGACTGATCTCAAATAAAAGAAAATTAGCTTTCTTTTTCATACAAAGTATTAAAATCGGTTCAATAGTTTTGACGTTAGAGGCATTTAAAATTTATTTTTTGTGCAAAAATTACCATTTTCAATTGAAAAAAAAATATATAAATAATAATATAAAAATATATAAACAATAATATAAAAATATGTAAATAAATTGAGCATAAAGTTTGGACTTTCTCGAGCAAAACAAGACATGGTTTGTTGTAATTAATTTGGTGAGAAATGGCAGAGCAACACGTCCTGGTAAATTTTTCGATTTCCAAAAATCGCAAAAAAAAATCCAAAAATTCTATCTTGAAAACCAATCAGACGAAATTTTTTTAAAATTTATTTCCGTTTTTAGGAGGCCAAAATCTATAGAAAAAACAATAATTAGAACTCTTAACCGAAATGGCTGTAAACTAGTGTAATTAGAAATTTTCAATAGTTCAAAAAATTGGAGTTTTTGACCCCAATTAAAAATTTATAAAAGACAGGCAGACAAATCTTTTTTACAAAGCAATAATAGCTAAATTATAAAAGACTAGTCGTTTGAAATGTATTTCTATCAACAAAACGAAATATCGTATAGGAAAACCCAACCTAAATTGCCAAAGTTATCAACAGTATTTGTGCGTTTACACAATTATGCATAAATTTGATCAATTTTAATCGATTTTTTAAACAAGGGGTACAATTTATAGCAATAGTATCCCTTTTATAGAAGTTATATTCAAATAATAAAAATCTAAATCTCTTAAAAAATTAAAACAAAGTATGCCAAAACATTTTGAAAAATAAATAAATAAAAATAAAGTTTAAAAAAAAAATTTTGTTTAAATTATAGCTAAAATATAATAAACCAGATACAATGAAAGCATTTTTAACTAAATAAATAAAGTATCGTTGAAGAAAAACTTTTAATAAATAATAAAGTTATAGACAAGTTTGTAAAAGTACTAAAAATCAAGTTTTTCATCCAGAGTTTTGCGACCCCTTCACACAATTTGTCGTAGATTTGGCAATTGTCAATGGATTTTCTTTAACAATGTTTCAATTTTATACTTATAGTATAGGCTGTAATATCCAAATTATAAAATATTTTATGAGTATATTGAGCTATCCTAATTCGAGATTTAAGCCAAATACTCATTGAACTAAAAAAAAGGCTTATATTAAAAATAGATACTTTAAATTCTTAAATTTCATTATTTAATGATTTAAAACTTAAAATATTCATGAAGAAGACTTTTAATATGCCTTTTTCCTATCACTCAAATGAAAATCATTTCAAGAAGCAGCAGGAGAGTCACAACGACAAAAAACAAACAAATATAGGCAAAATATTTAACGAATCGTAACGAACAATTTGCTCCAATTCACACACAATATGCAAATTTATCAGCAAATAGAAATAAACCAAAAACAACAACAGCAACAACAACAACAGCAACAACAGCAACAGCACAAACATGATAATTTGCCCACGAACATCGAGGCAAAGTATACCTATAGAGATACCGAGAGCCAGCCAAGTCGCACAAAAGGTACAAACTCGAACTGCAAGCTTAATTAAATTTAAATTTACTGTAAAAAAAAATTCTTGAAATCTAACAAATTAAGTATTTGTTTTATTTTTGCAGTGCAAAGGCGCGGGAAAAGGGTCGGGTGGCTAGGCAAAGGAAAAAAATGCCAAAGAATAGCCATAAATTATAACAAGTGACAGAAAAACTATACAAATTGTCACACATACATACAGACACAGGCAGACAGAGAACAACAACAAAGGCAAATAAAAAACAATTACAATTAATGGATACACTGAGAGAAAAAAAAAAACATGTAAAGTGAAAAACAGTGTCACTAAATTAGTTAAAAGTTTACGCTGAAGATATTAAAAAATAATATGGAAGGAAGCAGAAATTTTCAAAATTTAAAGGTAATTACTTAGTAGGGACATAAATACTGTTACACGCGTTTTATGCTGTAAAATAAAAAGTACTAAATGTTTTTGGACCAAATATTTTTTAATACATGTGACAGCGCATAGAGAAAGGGACCTAAGGGTAATAAAAATCAATTTTCACTTTTTTTTGATGTAGACAACATCTGAGCATCGAATGAAACCGATCCCATGCCCCAAAAGTGTTCCCTCCCAGAGATATGCGCGTTTTATGAAAGTGATGGTACACCAAAGATACACGTATTTAAATCTTTAAAATGGATCTCCTGAACAGAACTGGTTTTTACCCTTAGGTCCCTTTCTATTTTGCGCGTCACATATTTATTGATGTATATTGTATCCAAAAAGAATCTACTTATTCGAAATGTCCGCCTCTTGCCTTTACACAGGCCTTAAGTCGCACTGGCCAATCGTCAATAGCTGCACGAACCTCGTCCATTGGAAAATTGGCCACAGCTCTAACCAAAGCAGTCTTAAGAGATCCAATGTTGGGGTATCTTTTGTGACAAACCTTGTCCTCTTAAACCGTCTACAATTTGTAATCCAATGGGTTCAAATCTGGACTGCCTGAGGGCCATTCTTCAGAGGAAATGAACGCTGGCAAATTGTTTCGAAGCCAGGCCTGGGACGTTTTAGCCTTATGGGCCGGCGCAGAATCCTGCTGGAAAGTCCATGGCTGGTTTTGGAACAGGGACTTGTTAAGAGGCTTCACAGCAGCTTCCAAAACGGTTAATTGGTAAACTTTGGCCGATTTTGTGGCTCCTTGTTGGCAGAAATGCAGGCCAGTGACCCCATTGTAAGAGACACCCCACCAAACCATGACTGAAGCTGGGTGATGACCCTTTTCCACCCTAGGGATCGGTTCCTTAGATGACCGCGCATACACTCTATCATTTTGCTTGCTAAATTTTTCCTAAACGTTAAAAAAATGTTCATCGGTAAAAAAAAATTTTCTATTTAATTTATCAGCGTGCTTCACCAAAAGACGTTTGCATTTTTCAATCCTATTTTTTTTAAAGCTGCAGTCAATAAATGTCAGGTACGTCGTTTGAAAGCCTTAAGTCCCAAGTCTTTTTTAATGATTCGACTCATGGACTTTTGCGTGATATTCATCTCACGGGCCATGATTTTCTGTTTTCGGAGCGGATTTCTGTGAATTCTTGATTTAACGGCTTTGATGACATGCGGTGTGCGAACAGAGCGTGGGCAGCCCGACAGGTGGCGGTCTTTTACATCTCCAGTCTCCTCAAACAGTTTTATGCATCGGTAGACGAACCTGCGGCTAATCCCTAGTGGCCGGAGCGTTTTGAAAATATCGTTTTTTTGAATTTCACACCTGAAAAGCGCTATTACAGCGATACGGTTCTCATTATCTGACCAATCCATGATGGAAGTTTTAAAATCCCTTTACAGACTAACGCTATTGAGGTTAGCTTTCAAAACCCATGTGTGAGGCGCAAAATAGAAAGGGACCTAAGGGTAAAAACCAGTTTTGTTCAGGAGGGCCATTTTAAAGATTTAAATACGTGTATCTTTGGTGTACCATCACCTTCATAAAACGCGCATATCTCTGGGAGGGAACTCTTTTGGGCCATGGGATCGGTCTCATTCGATGCTCGGATGTTGTCCACATCAAAAAATGAAAATTGATTTTTTTTTACCCTTAGGTCCCTTAGGTCTATGCGCTGTCACATATAAAATTAACGGGGTATGTTCAGTTCTACAATTGAAATGGGTGTGTTCAATGTTGTAACAGTATTTATGTCCCTACTAAGTATTTTCAAAAAATAAATGCCATAAAATGTCCGTCCTTTCAATGTACCATTTCCACACTCGATTTGAATTTTTATATCTTTTTTTGTTCTGAAAAAATACCTCTAGATGGATCACCCTATATATATTTAAGTTATCGCGGCTTAGTTAAAATAACCAAAATTCCCATTTTAGTGTCTTTTGTCTTCTTATGGGATGAAAGGAAGGCAAAAGGGGTAAGAATGGTGTATAGGGTTACTTTTCTCCCCCCAAAAATTTAACTTATATTTTTTTTGGTTTGTTTCCTTCGCTTCGGCTAGAAAATATTTTTGTTCAAAAGATTTCTTCCTTTCGTTCAGTGTACTTGTGAGTTTTAAAAAAAAGGTCTAGATTTTGTTTTTTTTTTGGTGAATTAATAAAAGCCTCTGAAATCGAAAACAAGAACAACGATACGCTGGCACAAATGAAAATATATGTTCAAATGGTAGCAGAAGTTCATAGCCTTAAAATATATTCACATATTCTAAAATAAATCTAAAGTAAAGTACAGCGTTCAACCATTCGGCCGTACGTCCGTGTGCGTCCCACAGACTGTGGTGGTGGGTATTTTAGAGCCAGCCATCGCTTAAGTTATCAGGCTGACAATGAAGGTCATCATTAGCATTAAAATAACAAAAATACAAACAACAACAACAAATTAAAACAATACAAAAATTATAAAAAAAGAGAAGAATATACAACAATAAAAAATAAAAACCAAAATAAATGAAAATGAAATTGAAATAAATTGTAATTAAATACAAAAAAAAACAATAACAAAAATTGGGGTAAAAAACGCCAACCACGCCAAGAGGAGGATGAGCAGACTTGGAGAATAAAACAAAATAATACATAATTAAATATGTAACAAAAAACAACAACGAACAATGGCAAAGGCAAAAAAAAGAAGAAGCGAGTAAAAAAACAGAAGAAAAAAATGTATAAAGAAATATATTAACAACAACAGTCTACCAACCAACTCAATTAATTAGAAACGCCTGCTAATGATAGTACGTGGGTGGTTTGTGCCAGTATTCGGCAACGTTGCTAGCTTACACATGCTGCTAAACTAAGCGAAGACGTCGACGTACGACATTAAATTTATATTATAAATTAACACTTAAACTTAAACACACGCTCGCTAGCTGGCTGACTTTGCAGCACAAACAAACAAAAAAATATGTCCAAACGTAACTTTATAGCCCACCAACACACAAGCGGCCACAAGCAGCGGCAAAAACGAAACGAAACAAAAAACTTTGTAACAAAAACCCACCGGATTTCCGTAAAAAAAAGAATCGACCGACCCTCTGCCTCGACTTCATCATGTTGAAAGTCTCTAAAATTAAGTTTGTATTGCATATCATTTCTAGCATACATGCAAACCCGCCCCCCTTCACTCCCCCAGGCCTTCCACTCTTCGTTTCACATTGCGTAGTACATCTACGCAAAAGTAACTCGGTAAGGTTAGCGCTAGCTCGAAGTAGAACTCCCCGACTGTCTGCATTACATCCAGCAAACACGCCAAAACCAGCCGAGCTAACAAGGGAGCGGTGTTATTCTTGGGTTTCCTCTTTTTCTCTAATGTCATTTAGCTGTTCTTCTTTTATTTGTTTATTTTTTTCTCTCCTTCTTTTAATTTTGTGTGTTGGCTGGCAGTTTGTCTTTAATTTCTTTTCCCCGCTTTTCGTTGTTTTGTTTTAACGACATAAAAGTTTCAGCTTAATATGGCTGGCGGCTGTCAGAGTAGTGGTGGCAAATGACCCATAAAAACGTTGGCCAACGCTCTCCGAAAGGGGCAAAGAAAATGTATTACAAAAGCGTTCGCTACACAAGGGTAGGGTCGGATCGGGTCAATTTTCTAATTTTATTAGAGCAGTGCCATAACCAGCCAGCTCATACCCATTAATGTTTGAAATCCATAAAAGTTGCTCAGCACTAAATAGTTCTCTTAATCTACTAAGTGCTGGTCAACGGGATTGAAAACCTTTCTTGAAAAAAAGGTTAAGAACACATAAAAAAGTGAACACATATTTTTCTAATTGCCTCAGAAGCTTAAGTAAGATTTAGAGAAACCATTTTATTTTCATTTTATTTCTTATTAAAAAATATTTTACTAACCTAGGCTGCACCATTTGTTTAATAAATTTTTATTTCATATTTAAAACAAATAAATGTGTGCTATTCTTTCGCTTCGAAACAAAAAACTTGCCGCTCTTCGACGCTTTTTTACTAAGGATATCGAAAAACTCCCATTTACACGAGGCAACTTTACTTGTCGCAACTCTCAGTTGGTAGGAGAAAGAGAGGTAAGCTGAATGCAAAGAAAAAACTTGCCCGTACTGTCAATTCCTTTTGTGTTTTTCGTAGTGTGAAGTTGGCTGCAGATCATTTTAGTATTTTTTCACACAAAAATCACAGAATGTCAGTAAGATTTAGAGAAACGCTTTTTTATTTTCATTTCTTATTAAAAAATATTTTACTAACCTAGTCTAGCTGCACCATTTTAGTGTTAATATATTTTCATTTCATATTTAATATATTTTACTAACTCAGGCTAGCTAAATAATCACTTGTTGGCCTAAGCTTTCTCAATAATTAATTCATAAGTTCTCCGGTCTTGGTGTACCTCCTACATTAGCCTATACACCGAGAAGAAAAATATAAGATTAACTTAACCATATATAAACATGATTTATAGTCTACGTTATATAAGGTTAATTTGAACATTTTGTTGTTGACTGGTCTTTAACATTAATAATAGTTAATTTAACTATTCTATATTTGAATTAACTAGAAAATTGTTAATTTTAAATTAAATATTGTTGTTTTAACAATGCATTGTTTTCAACCATTAAAATTGTTAATATTAAAATTTCATAGTTAAGTTATTGAAACAATACATGTTCAATTTAACACTGAAATTGTTAATATTTTTAACTATGAAGATTGTTTTATAGGGTGATCCATCAAGAGGTATTTTTTCAGAACAAAAAACAAATATTAAAATTCAAATCAATTGTGAAATCTTTATTGGTAACTTGAAAGGACATTTTATGGCATTTATTTTTTGAATATAATTTCCTTCCAATGTTGGCCGCAACTGCGCCTCAGGGTTTCCATTTTGAGGGTCCAATTTTGGATGACTCGTTCGATCATTTCGACCGGTATGGCTTTAATGACGAAATGTTGGCTTCCACAACCTGAATCGTAGCTGGTTTGTCGGCATAGACTTTGGATTTTACGTAACGCCAAAGAAATGTCTAAAGGTGTGATATCACTCGCTCTTGGCGGCCAAATCACCAGTCCAAAATGTGAAATTAGCTGCTTTTCGAATAACCTCTCAATTGACCCATTGTTTGAGCAGCTGTATGACAAGTGGCACCGTCCTGTTGAAGCAAAGTGTCGTCAAGATTACGGGCTTCAATTTCAGGTAGCAAAAAGTCCGATATCATAGCAAGCACCATTCACGATTACGTTCCGGCCATCATCATTTTTGAAAAAATATGCACCAATGATTCCACCAGCTTATAAAGATCACCAAACCGTGGCTTTCTCTGGGCACCTCTTGAACCTCTTCTTGTTGCTCCTCAGCCCAAATGCGGCAATTTTGTTTATTAACTTTGCCATTGAGCCAATACAAAAAACCTCATTTTCTAGCCATTTATATGATTTGGAAATGTAAGCTAGCTGCAAACCTTTGGGTTTTTCGTGTAAATGGGGACAGAGCATATGCTGCCGGGTGTGTCATGTAAGACTTTTTGTAAGACAAATAAGTCTGGCAACTCTTACTCGTTACCTTAGCGAATTACAAACGAATTACTTGCTAATCGAGTACCTTTAATACAAATGCCAGTTCTTTGACGAACTAAAACTTTTACAAAACTATTTTAAAATTTGGATTTGTTTCTTATAAAAAAATACCTTTTTTTTAATTGTTTTAAAGTCTTTTTCCACTCATAGTTTGTTCTATTTAAAAAAAAACATTATTAATCCCATTTATCTATTTTTTCAAGGTAATATAGCTGCAAACCTTTTAGTTTTTCCTAGTCTAACAGCCTCTTGTTGGCTTTTTTAACCCCTTCATAATTTTTCTCAGTATGCGTGGCCAATTTCTGACATTACCTTTGTCAAAGTGCAGACAAATGTATGAAGTTCTGTTGGCAACTAAGGCCGCCAACATTTGTTGTTACAACATCAGCCCACATGAACCATAAGTGTAAGACCTTATGAATGGCTGGCTGGCTGACTAACTGGCTGTCTCTAAGTAGTAAGTGGTTGTGACAGTTGCTTGTTGTTGCTGCTGTCTTTTTAGTTGTTGTTGTAGATGCATCATGGATTTTATGAATGAACACCAACTACGAATACGCTTGACTTTTCTCGATATGAATGAATTTAAATACAAAACTGTGTTTTGTGTGTGGTCATATGCTAAACAGCACCCAGGTTGTAGTAGTAAAAATAATAAAAAAAAAAACACCTCTGCATGCCGTCAACGACAACCAAAATTTACAACGTGTAAAAACGCCTCCAACAACCGGCTTAGTAAGCTCGACTGAACAGCCTTCCTTTGGTTGTTGGTCGTGCGGTCTACAGATTGTCGAAAAAACACGTCGAGTTTTATAGCCGTCAAGAGATCCATAATATTGTCAAAAAATCGAAAAAAAATACTGCAACGCTTTACTTTCTGGCAAGTATTTATCTATGAAATGTCAACAGCTTAATAAGCCAGCAACACCAACACCTTCGCCTCAACCTGTTGTTGGAGTGGAGTCTTAAGCCCACAGCCCACATGTCTCACTTGTCTGAGCGATAATGAAATATGACTACGAATACTTATGTTTCGCTGTTTGTTTCCTTGGTGCTTGAATATTTCTTTTTCTACTTCGTCTTCGCAAAATAATTATTATTTAAATATAATAATTACTATTGCTTTGTTTTTTTTTTGTTCACTGTCATGAGGTGTCAAAGACCTTTTATAAAAAACAACTCTGAATACGGAAACCAATTTGAAAAGTGTAGCTCACCCATTTTAGATTTCAAATCAATTTGAATTTTTCTATGTTGTTTTAAGTATTCAATTTAAGAAATAAATACACTTTAGTTTAGAGAAAAAAAAGCCGAAACACCGCTTGAATAAAGCATTTTTGCATAACTAATTAAGCGGTTAAATGCATACAGCACAACTCAATATTATTTGAAAAACTACAAAATTAAAAACAATACTTAACACAACTTGAAACATGCTGGCAACACAAAAAAACGCATAAAAAGGTGTGTAAACATGTCTGAACATAATCACAAAGTGATCATTTTTCATCTTCAACTAATTGGCCTTCTTTTTGCAAACAAAAAAGAAAAGATGGATGTTGTTGCCACAGAACCACAACAAAAAAAAAACGCATTAAAAATCCATTCAAAATCTATTTAAAAATCCACAAAAAACCAAAAACCCCTGCAAATAATTGCAGTTAAAGAACGTTTCTTTCTTTTAATATGCTTTGATAACCTTCAGCACAAAGTCGATTAATTCGTTTAGTCCCAAACTAAATTGGGTTTTTTTATACGATTTTTTATGGTCTTATTATTTTTGACACAAACTTCCTGCTTCACAGTTTGTGATGTATGCTTCACTCAGTTTCAGTGCCAACTTAAGAATAGTTCTAATTTTTCGCATGGAAAATAACGACTTTAATAATGTTGGCATGAAAATTTTAAATCCCGAGCAGGGACCTTGCCTCTACCTTGGCGAAAAGGCTACAGCACTTCTTTAATTGTATGACCAATTTAATATTTTCATATGAAAAATATAAACCATTTAAAACTAATTTAATATTTTTATATGCAAAAAAATATAAACTATTTATTCAGTCGTTAGTGAAAACAAAATAGGCGCCCGAGCTGGAACCTTTATTTTAAAAACAGTTTAGGAAGGGGTTTCGGCAGGGTTGTCAAACCTTGGAAGACTACTATTAATTGTTCAGATAATAAAAAAAATATAGTTTAAAAAATAAAAAAGGTTAAAATAAATAAATTCAAATACAAATCAAAAAACTACCTCGCAGTGTGGCTCTTGCTCGGGCGTCATTTTGTTGTATAAAATATCTGCCACAGTTTCTTTTCTGAGTTTGTGAAAATGTCTTGGATGAAACCATTTAATGCGAAAAATTGTCTGTCTTGAAGTCATTAACAAATTCAAAAAACAAGTGTTGATGATATCTTGTAATTGGTTTATTACATTTTCATTTTCGTCCTTTACTTTTAAAACTCCTGCTCGGGCGCCAATTAAGCCCCTTAAAAGTTTTTTATTGTGCAGATTTTATTGAACTATTTTTAAGAAGGACCCTATGTTTTTAACTATAATAGAACAATAGACAGATATGTCTTGAAAGGAGCATCTACTGCAAAACTATTTATTTTTAGAATTTCTGCTCGGGCGCCAGTTGAATTTTATATAAAATTTATACAGCTTATTCAACTATTATTTTAATAAGTTAAATATGTTTTTAATAATCAAGCAAATAATTTTGGAACTATGTTTTTAATAACTGAACATCTGAGGAGCATATCAATGACCGGGCGCCAAAAATGTTTGTTATAATAGAAAAAATATCAATTAAGTTAGAATAGGTACAAAAAAACCATTAAGAGGAATTTTAAATTAGTACTGCAATATTGCGGATAGAATCTACGTTTATAACTACAAGAAGTCAACAGACAGATATGAATAAAAAAAAGGAGCATTTAATGCAAAAAAAAATTATTTTTAGAAGTCCTGCTCGGGCGCCATTTAAGCGCCTGCAAGAATTGTATAGTGCACATCTTATTGAACTAGTTTTGTTAATAAGGGAACAATGGTTTTTAAAATCGATCACATAATTTAGGAATTACGATTTTATTAACAGACGATATGGGGAGCAGATCGATGATCGGGCGCCAAGCATTTCTCCAATAATAGAAAAAAATTAGTAAAGTTTCAATGGGTACAATAAAACTTTTAAGCTTGTTGCAAATAAGTGCTGCAGTATTGCGTTAAGACCCTATGTTTTTAACAATAATAGGACAGCGGACAAATTTCTCTTGAAAGGAGTATTTACTGCAAAATGTTTTTTAGAAGTCCTGCTCGGGCGCCACTTGATTCCCTAAAAAAATTTTATAGTGCACAGCTTTCTTAGCTAGTTTTCTAATAAGCTTCCCTATGTTTTTACTAATCGTTTATATAATTTAGGAGATATGTTTTTTTAAGAACTGATGATATGAGTAGAAGATCGATGATCGGGCGCCAATTATTTTTTATGATAGAAAAAAATCAGTTAAGTGTCAATGGGTATAAAAAATCATTAAGAGTAATTTTAAAGTAGTGCTGCGTTTGTAGCCTATGTTTTTTTATCTATAAAAGTACAATAGACAGATACGAGAAGACATTCGATGATCGGGCGCCAAGTATTTTTCAGTAATTAAAAATTGCGTTTAGACTAAGTGAGTGGAACAAAATCATTAAGAATTAAGTAAATTTACTAGCTAGAAAAGTAATAAATGCCAATTTATACGATTTTTTTAATGGGATGTAGGAGTAAATTCATTGCTTAATTTCGTGTAGACCGTATGTTTTTAACCGTAAGAGAAAAGACACATATAAGAACGAGATCGATGATCGGGCGCCAAGTATTTTGTAGTAACAAAAAAGGGCGAAAAGATTTAGTCAGTGTAACCAAATCATTTAGAATTAAATAAAACTTACTGCCGAGAGAAATAATACGGTATTTTTAATGGTATGGGGAGAAATTAGTGTAAAGGTAAGACTGCAAATATTAAAAGGGTGCAGGTGCAGGGGCGCCAATAATACAAACTCTTTCAAATGTATTTTTTTATGATAATTTCAAGACGTTAGACAAAGTTTATAAAAAGCTTTTGCGAAGAGGAAGCTTATAGAGTACAGGGAATTTTTAGACAGTTGTTTTCATTAAGTCTCTTATGTTAGATAGAAGGTATCTGCTCGGGCGCACAATTTTATTTTTAAATTGTAAAAAATCCTCGAAATAATTTGCATAAGCGGAAACAAAATTTTTTCTGAATGATTCCTACCAAAAAGAATGACAATTTTTCGTCTTGAGGAGAATAAAGAGAATATCTACATTTTAATAGAATTTTTTTTTTGTTCACTTTGAGTTGCGTTTTCGCTAACCTTCAACCGCCGTCTTATAACTCATTATCGTACAAAATCCCTCTAATTTGGTATGCCAAAACTTAGCTCAAACCGCCATAATGTCTAATCTTTAATGCAGCAATCATTCAAAGCCATAAACGGCATACTGCATATATAATTAAAACATTGTTGCTATTTGTTTTCTAGTCTATTTATGCCAATAATTACCTATTTTTGTAAGCCAACAATAAACGCCCACTTGTAGGTTACTCATTTTTGTTTCTTTGTTATTCTGCAGCCTGTTTACGCGAATGCGATAGCGGCAAACTCTCTTTTATAGAACGTGAATATCATCGAATCCCGATATCGATCTTCCAGCGAACTGGACTTGACTTCGGGGTGAAAACTTGTTAAAATTCAATAAACAATTTGTTAACAACCTAACGATATGGCGGTTACACAAGCTTTACAAGTTGTAGAATATCGACTAGAGTCAAAACAGACAACCCCCTGTTTGTTAAAGTAAACTATCTGTACTCTCGTATATAATAAATAAAGTATTAAATAAACTCGAGTAATTGAACAATTTAGATCGAGAGATTGCTTATTTTTTTAACAGACCTCGTCGTTGCTAGATTTTATGGCTAATTTCATTACTCTGTTGGTAAGAGCGAAAAAAACGCAATTGCTTTTGAAGGAATACATATTTAAACGACGTCTGTCGTCCTTCATTCGAAGCGTTAACAGAGAACACACAACCTGAAGTTGATCGCTATCACGTAGCATTCGTACGTGACTCTGTTAAGTATAACATTACGTGAGCATGCATTTGCCGCACTATGCAACAAGACCATGGCTCTTAAACAATGGACTGCATTGCTGGGAGGGGATTTATTGCAACTCTTTAAAAGAGCTACAGCTTTAAAGGACTATAAAACCGTTTATAGAGGAATTCTATTTAAATGAATTCAACTTCCTTCTCGAATAGCATTGGAACTGAAGCAAAAGCACGATTTTTAACAAAAACTGGCGCCCAACGCAAAGCCACCAGCTTGTGCTTTCTATAGGGGATTTATTGCAACTCTTTAAAAGAGCTACAGCTTTAAAGGACTATAAAACCGTTTATAGAGGAATTCTATTTAAAGGAATTCAACTTCCATCTCGAATAGCATTGGAACTGAAGCAATAGCACGATTTTTAACAATCACTGGCGCCCAACGCAAAACCACCAGCTTGTGCTTTCTATAAATTGTTTGTTGTCAATATTTTTAATTTAAAATGGGAGCCTGTCATGCTGTCCGTATAATACAGTCGTATTCTAGCAAATGGCGCCCAACGTGGAGATCGACTAAGAAAGTTGAGCTAAATAAAGCAAGTCTTAAACAGCAGTGCAATGGCATAAAATATAATAATTCTATAAATTAAAAAAAAAACTTTAGGTTTTCTATATCACTGTGCAAATATTGAGGCTTGCTACCTCAGTGTAAACTGGCGTCCAGCATAGAAACCTCATAAAGCTATGTTTAGCTTGTTACATTAGCCTCAATACTTCACTGTATTGAGGCTTTCTACTTCACTGTAAATTGGCGTCCAGCATAGAAACCTCATAAAGCAATAAAGCTATGTTTATATAATGTTTTTTTGGTATTTGGATTTAACAAGTTGAACTGGTATTAACCGTCTCGAAAGGCTAATCCATTTTATAGGACGGCTTTTACATGGCTTAGGTATAAATATATTACTCTTTTAGTCGCCGGTACAAACGACATGAAAATTCTTCGCAAAAACTAAATTTGTTGATGTTCCTATTCTGATTTGAAGAATAGTCTTGCTGACTGGTCAGGTCAAGCATAAACGCAAGATTATTTCCAAATGGCGCCCAACACGGAGACTTTTAAAAACAACCAAACTTAAATAACACTATTCTTAAATCAGCCTTGCAATGGCATAACTCACTAATGTTCTCCACGATTCCATGACAGCCGGTTCTTTACACCGAATCGACCCGAAGGAGGAATTCTTCGGCCAAAGGCTATCACTCCAGCACTATTTGCCGCTACAACAACATCTAATGTTCTTTATATAAAAAGAAAAACTCTGGCTGCAAACACTGCAAACTGGCGACCAACGTGTAGCCCCAAGCTGATCTATTTTTTAAAAATTGTAAATTCTTGATCAATGACTCCCAACATTAAGACTGGGACTGACGTAACGAATTTCTTAAATACCCAAACAAAGACAGAAAGCAATAAGCTATCGTCCACATTCACTGGGCGATAGCTTATTGCTTTCTAGTTTTTTACAATCGATTATACACAATTGGCGCCCAACGTAGCGAAATTCTCAAACAGCCAAACAAAGACAGAAAACAATAAGCTATCGTCCACATTCACTGGACGATAGCTTATGACCTGCTCCTAGCTTTTTACAATCGATTATACACAATTGGCGCCCAACGTAGCGAAATTCTCAAACAGCCAAACTAAGACAGAAAGCAATAAGCTATTGTCCACATTCACTATTAGACCAAGGTTCTCTATTTAATTATTTAATTTTTAAATGAATTTTTTTATTTGTATTAAAAACAAAAAAGTTGAAATTAACGAAAAAACTGTATGTCTTCACAAAGTGTCAAATTAATTTTCAATTTAACTTTAATTCTTTGCAATCTTAACAGTTTTTTTTTTAATAAAATTCTTTCTTCTCTTTCCAGGTAAGTGCGTGGCATCATCCTTATATCGAAAATGTAATCATACAAGTAAGAAAACATATTTTATAAGTCAATATTTAGATTCGGTTACCGCCAGACAAAGTGGAAAGGGAAAACAAACTCGTCGGTACTGTTAATTCCTTTTTTGTTTTTCGTAGTGTGAAGTTGGCTGCAGATTATTTTAGTACTTTTTCATACCAAAAAAAGAACGAATAATCAAAGAATGTCAGAAAAGGCAATAATGAAAAGAAAAATTACCGTAACCAAATTGCCTTGTGTAAACACACAAGATGTAAGTTCAAAAAGGAATCATACAAATTGACGCAAGTAAAATTGCCTCGTGTAATTGGGGACTGGGATTGTTGCGGCAAGTAAACTTGCTTAGATTGAATGGGGACGATAAACTGTGCAATGTAATAAGCCATACTTTGCAATCATGTTCTAATGGGGTGAATGGGGACGATAAACTGTGTTTTAAGCCATACTTTGCATAATGTTCTAATGACATCTGTTACGCCCTTGTCTTGATGAAAAACATCTCAGATTTCCTTAATCCGTTTATAATTTATTTGCCGGTTTTTTGTTGCTTCATTTATTACTCAGATAACCTTCTCAGTTGGTGAAAACACATCACACAAGGTGGGTGTAAATCTTTTTGTAACGATATTTAGTAAACGTTTACAGCGTTTTAGTCGTGCTAAATTTCAAAACGCTATCAAATCATCATTAGCGCACAACAAACGAACTACAAACAGCAAATGAAATGTGTTGAACGTCTAGTAATTACAACTATAATTACTTCATCAAAACGGTTTGAAATACTTATTTTTCTACTCGTATTTTAAAATTAAAATTAAAAAAAAAAAATCTGTTATTAAAATGCCTAATACAGTGTAAATTGAAATGTTAAATTGCAAGAGGCGACAACGGCAACAACAACATTAATGGCAAAATAACATAGGTATTTGTGAAAATAATTGTTAACATTTATAAATTAAACAAACATTCAATCTAAGCCAAGCCAACCATCAACGCTGTGTGATATTCGATATGATTACAATAATTTGTTTGCGTTTTTTTCCTTCTATTTTCCAAGCATTTTGTGTAAATAAAACGAGTAAATGTTCAATTCAACACAAAATTACTAATGACAGTTGGAAAAAACGAAGCACAGCAACAACTCAACTCAAAATTGAATTTAAACACAAAATAGTGACAGCTGTCACTACAGTTCTGAAGGGGAAGCCAGCATGTTATGAGGCAGTTGTCACTTGAAAACAGTGGCGAGTTTTTAGAAAGAAAGACGCGGTCACTCTGGGGGATTTTTAGCGGCGGCGGTAAAATTCGCTGTTATTCCGTAAGCCAGAGCCAGTGAAATCTCTAATGCTTGCATGGGAAAATACTCTATAGTTTTTCAAAGAGGGGGGCTAAGGGAAACGGCATGTAATATTTAACACAACCAACTGACCCAAATATGTAACAAATATGTTTGCACTGTACACGCCGTTTCGTTTTCATCGTTTTAATATAATTTTTGTGTTTTTTTCTTGGTTTAGAACATATTTTGCCATGAAATTTCCATATGTTTGCCTGCTGGCATATTGTGAGTGACTGGGTCTCGCATATGAAAATATTTACATTTCAATATGAGAAAATATTTGAAACGACAGCGAAACATTATAAGGCTTTTTACATTTTCCACACACACACACACAAGAAAATACTTCAAAATGCAATTTCGTTAAGAATTTCTTGGTAATTTCGTTGTAAAAGTTTAGAGCATTTTATTTTTAAAACGAAAACACGCGGGCACGGAAACAGTGAAGCGCAAAAGTAATCATTCAGAGTTCAGGAAAAAATACGGCTAAGGTTTTAAACAAAATAAGGGGAAAAATCAATTTTAGATTTACACATTGAACATTGATTTATCGGCTCGAGACCTCATGCATCTTTTTTGAAATAGAAGACAAGTTTTTAACAAAATGGCAAAGTGACATTGATTTTCTTGGCTGCATTGCTTTTTATAGCGATTGCGGGTCGGTGAAGACCTTCACCGAACTCTTTAAGACCAGGCTCTCACCGAACGAATGAGAACTCCTGTTGAAAATCTCACGCGAAAATTCAATTCACTCTTGCCACCTCCACAGAGAATCCACATTGACAGCCATAGAAATTTCACTTTAAGATTTAAGTACCAAACCTAGTTGTTGGGGTGGCAGCCCTTCTCCGACGAATTGCTCTGCGATTCAATCCGGTCGGTAAAACCGGCTGTCGTGGGTTCCCCCCCAACTGTAGTAAATCACGCTGCTGGTCGTTTCCGTTTTGCTCTGTACCTCAACAAAGCAGTAGAGAGGACAACCAGAGACTTGTATTAATTTTACCCTGCGATCTGTTCTACGTTTCCATCCAACCATAAAATGCATTTTTTGTGAAAACACCCCAGCATGAAATTTTTCTTTTGCAAAGAAAAAACCTATTGAAAATTTTTCTACTTAAATTTTTCTATTGCCATTATGGAAAAAGGGAAAACTTCTCTTACTCCACTTTTAGTACTCAGTTTTAATTCACACGCAGAATTAAGTATTTCTTAGGGGCACACATATATAAAAGAATGCAATTCGTTTACGTTTTACTCTGTACCAAATGCAAAATTATTTTAAATCAAAAATGTTTATTTAAAACATTTTATTCATGTCCGTTTGTGCATGTCATTAATTTCCGTTTAACTCGGTACCACCAAATGAAAAATGTTTTCTGGTTTTATTTTATAAACAAAAAAATGTGTATTTCCAAAGGAAATTTATTTCGTTTACGTTTCGCTCTGTACCAAATGCAAAATTATTTCAAAACAAAAATTGTCATCCCATTAAGGAACAAGGGAAAACTTTTCTCACTCCACTTTCAGTACCGCGTTTTAATTCACACGCAAAATGGATAATTTCTTATGGGCACAAACATAAATAAAAATTTATTTGGTTTACGTTTTGCTCTGTACCAAATTCAAAATTGTTTTAAAACAAACATTTTCATTCCATTAAAGAACAAGGAAATAATTCTCTCACTCCACTTTCAGTACCATAATTTTTTGAGGACACACACATAAATAAAAATTTATTTCGTTTACGTTTTGCTCTGTACCAAATACAAAGTTATCATTTGAAACATTTCATTTAAGTCCGTTTTCTTTATTTCCATTTAACTCTGTACCACTAAATAAAAATGTTCATTTGGTTTTCTTTTATAAAAACAAAAAATGTGAATTTATTAAAGGGAATTTATTTCGTTTACGCTTTGCTCAGTACCCAAAGCAAAATTATTGCAAAACAAAAATTGTCATTTGAAACATTTCATTTAAGTTCGTTTTCTTTATTTCCATTTTACTCTGTACCACTTATTAAAAATGTTTATTTGGTTTTCTTTTATAAACACAAAAATGTGCATTTCTTAAAGGGAATTTAATTCGTTTACGCTTTGCTCAGTACCCAATGCAAAATTATTTCAAAACAAAAATTGTCATCCCATTAAGGAACAAGGGAAAACTTCTCTCACCTAACTTTCAGTACCGCGTTTTAATTCACACGCAAAATGGATAATTTCGTATGGGCACAAACATAAATAAAAATTTATTTGGTTTACGTTTTGCTCTGTACCAAATTCAAAATTGTTTTAAAACAAACATTTTCATTCCATTAAAGAACAAGGAAATAATTCTCTCACTCCACTTTCAGTACCATAATTTTTTGAGGACACACACATAAATAAAAATTTATTTCGTTTACGTTTTGCTCTGTACCAAATACAAAGTTATCATTTGAAACATTTCATTTAAGTCCGTTTTCTTTATTTCCATTTAACTCTGTACCACTAAATAAAAATGTTCATTTGGCTTTCCTTTATAAAAACAAAAAATGTGCATTTATTAAAGGGAATTTATTTCGCTTACGCTTTGCTCAGTGCCCAATGCAAAATTATTGCAAAACAAAAATTGTCATTTGAAACATTTCATTAGTCCGTTTTCTTTATTTCCATTTTACTCTGTACCACTAGTTAAAAATGTTTATTTGGTTTTCTTTTATAAACACACAAATGTGCATTTCATAAAGGGAATTTAATTCGTTTACGCTTTGCTCAGTACACAATGCATAATTATTTCAAATCAAAAATTGTCGTTGGAAACATTTCATTTAAGTCCGTTTACTTCATTTCCGTTGAACTCTGTACCACCAATTAAAAATGTTTATTTGGTTTACCTTTTTAAACCCCAAAAATGTGTATTTCTTAAAGGGAATTTATTACGCTTACGTTTTGCTCTGTACCAAATGCAAAATTATTTATAAACAAAAATTGTCATTTGATACATTTCGTTTAAATCCGCTTCCTTCATTTCCATTTAACTTTGTAACACCAATTAAAAATGTCTATTGGTTGTCTTCCATAAACAAAAAATGTGTGTTTCTTGAAGAAAATTGATTTTGTTTACGTTTTGCTCTGTACCCAGTGAAAAATTATTTCAAAACAAAAATGGTCATTTAAGACATTTCATTCATGTCCGTTGGTGCATTTCATACATTTCCGTTAAACTCGGTACCACCAATCAAAAATGTATATTTAGTTTCCTTTCAAAAACACAGAAAATGTGAATTTCATAAAGTGAATTTATTTGGTTTACCTTTTGCTCTGTACCAAATGCAAATATTTCAAATCACAAAATGTCATTTTAAACATTTCAAACATTTCCGTTGAACTCTGTGCCACCTATTTGAAGTTGTTTGTTTTGGTTTCTTTCATAAACAAAATAAATGTGTTTTTCTTAAAGGCGTACAGACGTTTCTGTTATACTCTGTACCAACAACAAAATATGTTTAAACCAAAAAAAAATGTCATTTTGTTTCATAAATACACATACTCGTAATACGAGTAGCAATGTATATTTCATATCGAAACACAAACGTGCTTAATTCGTTCTTTCATGTTTTGCTCTGTATCCAAAACAAAGACGACAAATCAGAAACTGTCATAAGGTGTTTATAAAAAAAACGGTGTTTTTCTAAAGGCTACACACAAAATTTGTGTTTTTCACATTAGTGTTTTGCTCTGTATCACCGGAACACAATACAATTCCAAAATTTTTCATTAGGATTTTACATTAAAAAAACATGTGCTTTTTTAGGGCTACACAAAAATATGCGTTTCCTAAAGGGACACAGAAATATGTGAATTTCGTTTATTTACTTTTTTCTCTGTACCAGCGCACTTAATTATAAATCAAAAATTTTGGGTTTATTCGTTAACGTGTTACAGGTGCTACAGAACCAAAAATAAATTTTTATTTTAATTCCCGAAACATTCGAACATGTACTCGTACTTTACATTTGCTATGAAATTAAAAATGTTTCGTTTATCTCGGTATTGACCTTTAGATAAGAGCATGAGTTCCTTACAAAAATATTTCGCACAGCCTCCCATTTCCCTAGTTCTGGGGATAGTTTTTGGACGTGAGCCTGAATTTCAAGTACCTCGGCTAAGAAAATCTGTTAAGCTTTAAGCAATTTTTGGAGAGAAATGCGATCTATTATCGGAAGGCAAGCAGTAGAATCTATTTTGACATTTAAGGTCTTGATGGAATCTACGATAAGTGTGAAACTTAATTTGAAATTTTTAGGAAATGTTTTTCGCCTACTTGTTAGTTGTTTCCCCTTTACGTTTACTTTTAACCTCCACTGTAAACAGCACCTCACTCTTTCACACATTCATGTGCTGGTGTTATGCGTTTTTCCTCCTCTTCTTTCTAGACACTTTTTATGACCATTATCGTACAACAAGCGGCTTTACTTGACCAAATGGCGGTGCGGCTTAAAGTACTTTGAAGATTTTGTCGACGTTGCGTTGGCTTTTAATTCTTTTCAACCGATACAAAATTATTATTTACCAAATTGTCGGATATTTGTTGTAAATGTTAGCAGAACAACTACGAAAAAGGTACCTCAAGTAAAAAGTAGGCAGGTAATTGATCCGTCCGGAGCGGACAAACGGCCTGTCTGTCCGTCCGTCTTGTTGTTAAGGTGCGGGTGGTGTAAAGAATATCAAAGCAAGTGAAGTTTAATTTGAAAACCTAAAAAAAATTTTGAACATTGTTTGGAGGCACAAAAAAACAGCAAGTAAGAAATTAGGAGGAAGTGAACGAATTAGTGGACAATGGCGCTATTGTGTAACTAACTAGAAGAAATTGGGAGCAAATAAAAATTCCCGAGTTTGAAAAGACCATGAATCTTAATACAAATCAAAGAAGTGCATCTTCAGCAGGTCCCTGCTCGGACGCCAGACCATAAAGGATTATTAATTCAGGATTGTAGATCTTTACACGAATCAAACGAATGAAGATCTCAATACGAATTAAAATAGTTAATGACACTTCAGCAGGTCCCTGCTCGGGCGCAAGACCATAAAGGATTATAATTCAAGAGAAGAGATAAAAATCCACGAGATTGCTCGCAAAAGAGTGAGAGAAAAGACTCAGTATGCGTTTGAGAATGAAGATCTTAATATGAAACAAAGTAGTTAATGAAACTTTAGCAGGTCCCTGCTCGGGCGCCAGACCATAAACGGATTATAAATCAAGAGCAGAGATAAAAATTCACGATTATATTTCTTTACACGAATCAAACGAATGAAGATCTAAATACGAATTAAAGTACTTAATGACACTTCAGCTGGTCCCTGCTCGGGCGCCAGACCATAAAGAATTATAAATCAAGAGAAGAGATAAAAATCCACGAGATTGCTTGCACAAGAGTGAGAGAAAAGACTCAGTATGTGTTGAGAATGATGATCTTAATATGAGCCAATGTAGCTAATGAAACTTCAGCAGGTCCCTGCTCGGGCGCCAGACCATAAACGGATTATAAATCATGAGTAGAGATAAAAATCCATGAATGTAGATCTTAATACGAATCAAACGGATGGTGCTCTTAACACGAATCAAACGAATGTAGAATTTAATACGAATCAAAGAAGTTAATGACATTTCAGCAGGCCAGACCATAAACATATTATAAATAAAGAGAAGAGATAAAAATTCGGGAATGTAGATTTTAATACAAATCAAACGAAAGTAGATCTTAATACGAATCAAATAAGTCAATAAAGCCTCAGCAGGTTCCTGCTCGGCCGTCACACTATGAACGAATTTTAAATCAAGAAGAGATAAAAATCCACGAATGTCGATTCTAATAGGAATCAAAAGACCATGAACGGATTAAAAATCAAGAGAAAGATGAAAATCCACGAGATTGCTCGCAAAAGAGCGAGAAAAGACTTACTATAGATTTCTGAAAGTAGTTCTTCATACGAAACAAAGTAGTTAATGAAACTTTGCTCGGGCGCCAGACCTTAAACAGATTATAAATCACAAAAAAAGATAAACAAAGAAATATCAATGAAGACAGATTGATTATAGTAAAAACTTGATGATGTGCATTTTTATTCATGTCCAGTGCGGTTTAATAACAAGGGATCAACAATTTTGACCAGCTTTTTTTGAACGGGGTCACTATCACTTTTTTTACTGTTAAGAAGATGTCTTAGTTTTTCTTACCAGAGTTTAACAAAAAAAAAGAGCTCCAGGAAACTTAACTTTTTTGTTTATTTTTGTACGTCAGTTATGTATTTGCTTCGAGAAGGTCTCTTCTCGGGCGCCAACCGTTTAGTAGGCATTTGCTCCGAGAGGTCTCTGCTCGGGCGCCAACCCTTTAAGTATTTTTGAAAGACGAAGGTATATAATTTTGTGTAATACTCGTATTATTGGAAGTAGGTTCCAGATCGGCTACTTATTTTCTAATATACGTTTATGGAGGACAACTGTGGTCGGGCGCCAATAATTTTTTTCTTGTGGTCTACAGAGTTTTGTAGTTTCTTTTAATGCTTAAATACCGAAATACCACAACTTTATACAAATTTGTCTTGAAAACCTTCCCTCTTTGATATACAGCAACAAACCTGATCTTATTATCTTGTGGAGTAGATCCTCTTTTAAAGAAATATTTATTATTCTTGAAAACGAACTCATCACATCTTCAAGCCCTAGTCCTAGAGACCACATTTGTGAAATATTATTTGAAATTGGTTATTTAGAAGTCTCATTTAATAAACTTCCTTGTCTTTCTACAGTATTTAAGGATCGTTAGAACAACTCTTAACGCATTTGTATTAAATGTGGTTCCTGCTCGGGCGCCAGCTGTTATTATGTTAGATTAGCATTCTTTGTTTTCTTTTTTTCAAAATCTTTCAACAGGAAACCAAAATACATATTGCCTTTGTATTTCGTAGAGGTTCCTGAACAGGCGACAGCCTTTAAAGTTTGTCCTGTAGATATTCCGACATTATTTTTTAGTACTTTTAAGGCGCAATCCCTGAATTTAACCCCCTTGATCGTACCTTGAAGGTGGTCATGTTTAATAGGAAACCAATATATATGAACTTTTTTTTCGAAGAGGTTCTTGAACGGGCGCCAGACGTTCGAGTTTGACCTGTAGATTTTCCGCTAGTATATTTGAGGCGCAATCCCTGAAATTAACCCCCTTGATCGTACCTTGAAGGTGGTCATGCAGACAATTGAGTAGGGCCTGAATAATTGTTACGGATTCCCGATCGGGCGCCAGTCTCATAACGTGGTCATGTAGATTTTGGTCAGTAAATTTTTAGCACTTGAAAGGAGCAAACCGAGAGAACAACCTCGTTAAGCCGGAGCAAGCTGTTTGAGGTGGTCATGTAGACCATTGAGTATGACTTGTATATTTATAAGAGATTTCTGATCGGGCGCCAGCCTTGAGATTGTCATGAAGATTTTTAATTATTTTTTCGGTACTTTAAAGGAGCAGGCCGAGAGAACAACCTCGTTAAAGGGGAGCTAGCTGTTTTAGGTGGTCATGAAGACTATTCGGTATGGCCTGTAAATTTATAAAAGATTTCTGATCGGGCGCCAGCGTTTGAGATGTTCCTGTAGATTTTAAAGAATATTTTTTTTAGGCCCTGGCCGAGAGACCAACTTGTAAAACATGGCATTTGCCCGTTTTTTAATTGAACTTGATCGGGCGCCAGTCTTCTTAGGTGGTCATGTAGATTTCCGACTATTTTCTTCCGTTCTTTTTCTTTGTGATTTCCGCTCTTCTCCTTATCTAAATCTCTTACAATTTGTATGTCAACCTCTTTGACTTGACGTTCAAGACTAATGACCCAGCGGCTATTTAATGGCATTACGAACTTGTCATTGAGGCCTGTCATCACATTTCTTTGTGTAGTATATTTTTTTCAACAGCTTTCAACAATTTAAACTGGCATTTAATGTTATGAACAAAATAAAAATGTTTAATAAATTTTTGGAGAAACAGAAAAAAAGCGAATAACAATCTATTGAATTATGTATGAACCGGATAATATACAAGCTGTTTATGGTGGTCGATTTGTTCGAGACGAAGCGGTGGCGAGTGAGTGCGTTGGGCTGAAGAGCTTTGCAAGTAGTGGTAGTTGTGTTGGTGCTAGTTAATTTATGTCCAACTTGTGAGATTATTTCTACCATTTCCATTTTGTCTTGTTATTCGGTTAGATTCTGACCAAAGCCATTGAACTGAGGAGGACGCCAAAGATAGCCAATTTTGTTTGGCTATTATGGCTCTCACATACAGATGGGGAGTTTTACATATGGATACGCTTGCCAGTTCAATATGAGCTTTAGTTTTATTTTTTGTGTGTTCCGCGTCTTCTTCTCGTTGTGGTTAACGTGGGTTGAGATTTAAGTTTTTTTTTTGGTTTTAATTTTGGGCCAATTTATGTTGGTCATTTGTTTTTATATTATTTCAGATTATTTTTTTTTGTGAAGAGAGATTCTCTGGAAAAAAATGTTATAAATTTCAATTTTTGTGAATGAAAGTTCTCGAAAATTAGCATTATGAAATTGATGGGGCGGGCAGTAGTTAAATAACAAGCGACTAACGAACGAAGCTCTCGAAATTAACATAAACGTTTGCTGACATTTTTATGTGCATTTGGTTGAAACATAAAATTCGCCATAAGCGCATAAAAAAATGTGATGGCTTTCAGATAATTAAAACTGAGTGCTATGTTGTCTTGAAAATTCAAAAAAAAAATGCTTTAAAAAAAAACCTCTGATTTTTATTGAAACCTAGCACGAAAAAAACAATTCCCGTTTGTCTTGAAATCTATGATTTATTATTAAGAAATATTTATTTTATAGACTGCAGGTGGGCTGCTTATTTTTTGTTAACGCGTCTTGTCTTCCTCGCCGAATGGAAGTTATCGAACAAAATACTTTATGATAGAGAAACAAACTTTGCATATCAGCAAGACAAACCACTTAAAGGCTTAGACGACAAAAACAAAAAATAAAAACGATATAAAACGTAAGGTTTTTAGAACGTCAGGTTTTTATGCTATCGCAAACCCCTTCAGAAAAGTTATTTATCAAATAAGGAAATTTTAAAACTTAGATTTGCATAATGTGGCTCATTATCAAATCAAAAAACTTTAACACTAACTAAGTAATGCTCTTAAAAATATTTAAACAGTATTTTCATAATGAGTCTATTGTTTTCAGAAGGCGAAAATTTGAGGTGTTAAATTAAAATATTTCAAGCAAAACAAATACTAAAATAACATTAGGATGGACCTACTATTTTCTGCAAAACCAAACAATAAACTAAAATAATAATATAAAAAAATAATTAAATTATAAAAAATATTTAAAACTCTCATTTGTATGTCAGTTACTTTATTTGCAAGGAAGTTGGCTTAAAGACGCTTTAGAAACAAGTAAGAGTTGCCAGACTTATTTTAATAAAAAACAGTCTTACATGACACATGCTGTTATACTCGTATATAACTATTTTTACTTTTATCTCTACTAAAAAGAATCAACAAGTATGATTACTTATTGGTGAATTGCTTTCAAACTCTCAGTTGTATGAAAGTTACTTGGTTACCAAGACAATAAGCTTAAAGAAACTTTAGAAACAAGTAAGAGTTGCCAGACTTATTTTAATAATAAACAGTCTTACATGACACATCCTGTTATATAAACGCATGTTTTTTATCTCTTCTAAAAAAGAATCAAATAGCTAGATTACTTATCAGCGAATTGATTTCAAACACTCAGTTAAATGTAAGTTACTCGGTTAGCCAGGGAGTTGGCTTTAAGTCGCATTAGAAGCAAGTAAAAGTTGTCAGACTCATTTTCCCAAGAAACAGTCTTACATGACACACCCTGCTATATAAAAACATGTTTTTTTTGTTATATCTACTAAAAAAAATGCAGCAACAAGAGTTCTTATTGACAAATTGCTTTCGAACTCTCATTTATATGTAAGTTATTTGGCTAGAAAGGCGGCAGTTGGCTTAAAGTCGCTTTAGAAACAAGTAAGAGTAAGTATTTTTTGCCAACAAACGGTCTTACATGACATACCCTGTTATATACAAACATATGTTTTTTTTAATCTCTACTTAAAGAGAATCAAACAGCAAGAGTTTTTATTGGCGAATTCGTATCGCGTGCAAATGGCTTTAAGTCAATTTAGAAACGTGTAAGCGTTACCAGATTTATTTTGTCAACAAATAGTCTTACATGAAACACCCTGCTATATGACAACATATGTCTTTGTTTTTTTTTCTACTAAAAGAGAAACAAACAACAAGAGTTCTTGGCGGCGAATATGTATTTGGTTCATATGCATAATACTATTTTTATTATCCTTAACTAGTAGTTCAACGAACTTTTACTTTTTTACAATGAGAAGTCTAGTAATTAATTAAATATGCAGGGTGTCCGCCAGGAAGGTATACTACTTTGTTTTGCTGCCATTTTGGTAAACATTAATCTTGAGAGTTCATATTTGGCAGTCGTGAAGTAGAGACGTGGCAAATTTATTAGGGAAAAATATTCGGTAAACCGTTAAATATTTTATCAAAATCAATCATCGATTGCTGTGACGATTATAAAGTTACGTGGAATTTATGGGAGAAACATCGTGCCAACAAAATACACTTTTTATCGTGAAGTGAATGATTTCGAAGAAAGAGGGTCTGTAGCTCATAGGCACAAGAATGGAGCACAACGTACTGCAAGATCGGCTGAAAACATTACTGCTGCTCAAGAAAGTGTTCAAAGATCCATCAACCTCAATTCGACGCCGTGCTAAATGTAATGAAAAATGTGCTCAAAAGGGCTCGTATTTGTGAGGCTAACAGAGGCGGACAATTATTTGAAATTGTTGTATTCCATACATAATTCCCGACATTAAATAAAACATTTATCAATATAAGATCCATTCTCTTTCATTGAATCAAAAATTATAAACAAACAAAGTACACCCTGTAGTAAACCTTACTGGCAGACACCCTGTATTTCATTAGTTTTCTTTTTATTACAATTTATACTTTTTTTATCTGCTTTTGAAGAAATCGCAGATGAAACCTCTTGTTTTTGAATTTCTTTTATAAAGGGAAGCAATGTTGTCTCAATATTTTCAATTTTACTTGAAGTTGCCTGATTACCCTATCTCAAACTTACTTGCCTACTTTGCTAGTGAGCCCAAAATAACAAGACTTGTGACCTAAAAGGTAACTCTGCAATGGCAAATATTTGTTTTTTATTTGTAATTTTTTACATAAAGCCTGCATCTTGCCTCAGAAAACTCTTAAGTCTTGAAGAATTAAAGTATTGCCAGAAGTCTATGAAAATTTTTCAGTGTTTATGATTTGAACGGCTTTCTATCTGCTTCTTTTAAATAAATATTTTTTTTATATTTTCTTTACAAAAGGTACTCCCTTATAGTCTTTGCAAGACCGAAACCAAACTTCCTGTATGTTTCTATTTTTTGGTTTCTCATTTTTCTTTGAGGAAATTAATTAAAAACACCACTATTTATGACACAGACAACTTCATTATTCTCGTAAATTCTCACCAACCTAACGACTAATGACAACACTGCTGGCCGATAATTGTGTGAGCTTTGAAAATAAATTAATTGCCCCAACAAACTTGACGAAACACAGACGACGAGCTGCCTTGCCTCAAAAATGTCAACGAAAGAGGTGTCAAAACCAAATGCCTCGCAGGTAAAGAGGCGCTAATAAAGCGAGCGTTCGTTCGCTGGACCTGGACAAGCTGTCAAATGATAATTTATTGATGGTTTAACAAGCAATTCCGCGGCAACCCTAGCCAACAAGAGCGACCACCTAAGACTCACTCACTCAAAAATACATGACAGATTTTATTATAATGTTTGCAGGTCTTTGGAGATGTTGGTTATGGATAGTGCTTGGGGGGCCCAATAATAAAAGTGGGAATAAGCCTTTAAACCATTCGGTGAAGAAAGAAAAAAGTTTCTTTTGTTGAAAGAAATGCCATGAAAATGTTTGTTTGCTATTATTGTAAATCTTAAATGTGATCAGTTTGTTAATTTGTTGGTCACTATCCAAAAATATATATTTTTTTATTTACTTTAAATTAGCCATAAATCATGTTTTTATTGAGGCTGTTTTGTTTAAAAACTTTTTTTTTCGTTTTTTTTTTGATGACACTTAACAGAATAGCAACAAATTTTATTTAACATAAAAAAATAAAGCTTAAATTACCATAAACCAAACCCACCACTTAGTATTGGCTATCGCCAATATTTTCAAAATTCAAAACTGGTTTTCGACTTAATTTTTTTCTGTTTTGTTTGTTAATTTGTATAAATTGTCAATAAATATTTGACCACAAAAACAAACCCTCGTAACATTAATAATCTTTTACAGAATTTGTCACACATTTTAAAAAACAATTTACAACTTTTTGTTTTTGTTTTTTGGTGGAGAAGGGAAAGGGCGGTCTACAGACCTTGATTTGTTGTTCAATACGAGTAAATATTAAAATCATATGGCCAAAGGGTGTAAATTATGAAAAGATGCTTTACAAGCGAATCAATAGAAAAATAACTTCCGCAATTAAGTCGTTTGGTTTAGATGGGCCTAAAAAATCCATACAACTTGGGTGGGGGAGCAAAAAAATAAAGATAAAAAATCAATGGTAACGACCAACGGAAATTTGAATACTGTTTGTCGTTAAGGGCATAATAAATGCTTAATCTTTAGTATGACATTAAAATTTAATATTCTGTAACGATATTTATGGTCTGAAAACATGTGAGTTTAAAATGCGGAACACAAGCAGTTAAGATAAATATAAAATTCAAAACTAACGATAAAAATGAGAGAAAATTCAACAAAAAAAGAAGTAAAAAAGCAAAGGGTGGTTAAATTTTAAGGCCCGATGTTGAATGTGAACCACACATAAACGTCAAGTTTTTTTCTGTATTTCATTTGATATTTCTCAATTTCAGACTAACTCAATTTGAGCCATGGTCATCATCAGTGGTCAGAATGGTGGCAAGAAATGGCAACAGTGGATGATCAAAATTTAACCACCCTTTAGTTAAATAAAAACCAGTAAACAATTAAAACTTTAATACAAATTTACGCTGAAAATCGAAAAAATTTTGGCACTTCATTCAAATGGCCTTAACTTTAGAACGCTTGGACCTCTGAGCTTAGTTTAGGTAATTTTGGAAAGGCAAGAGGTAGGGCGATCTTTTTTAAGAAACATAATCCGACCCCTGATTCAGAACTTAGCAATTTTACCCTAGTATCCTCCGACCACCAATACGAAAATTTTCAAACCGCTGTCATTTCGCCCCCTTATATTTTCGGGCATGGTCGTTGATGGACATATTTTCATGAAATGAGCCAAAGAATACGTTGGTGTAATTTGTCTAGCGTGAATGAATCACCCTGTGGTTGATTCTGAGATTATGGGCCAATTTCGACATCATTTTTGGCATTCGATTTTTTTGCAGAATTTAATATTTAATTTAATAAAAAGACTGTTGACGAAAAAACCATTAGATGTGCACCCACTTCATGCAATGTTCAATCATATTTGAGTTGCTTGACATCAAGATTGGTTTGGATATTTGAGTTTTAGCGAATATTAGATTTTTATTAGGGGAATACTGTGTATTTTCGGGGACAGAAAATAAACACCCATAAAAATATAAATTGCATAAAAAGTTATATTCATTAATAGCACAAAATTAATAAAATATTTTATATTTTACTATGATCTGGTTTTATTAAATAAATAATTATTTTTTTTTTGTAAATAATTGAGAAAATTTCAATTGAAAGTAGTATTAGGGACAGCCAGGGTAATGATATTTGAATACTTTGGTAGGAATTTTTTTTAAAAAAACACAAATGAATTTTTTAAAACAAAAAATTTAAAAGACTTTAAAGGTCCTATATATTGTATAGAAAAAATCAAGTATAATATATTTTATTTTTCCCGCTTGAAACAACCAAGGACAGCAAAGTGGCCCATAATCTCGGAATCAACCCTCGATATAAAAAATTGATTATGACCTTAACAGTTTTTATTCTGGTTCGAGACCTTTTACTGATTCTTTATCAGAATCAACTAAAGAATTGGTGAAATGTACTGGCTATGGCTATGCCAGGCAGACTGTACAACTGTTTCTAAACCCGCCAAGGTTTTTCTTCAGCAGCGATTACTTCGACTACAAATCAAATGACTTATACGCGAGTCTCATTTGAATTACTGAGAATTACCCTTTGCGTATAGTCTTCGAATTGTGCGCAGAGCAATCTTCATATATATTTTTTTTATTTTGCTTTAACCACGATTTTTAAACATTCCTCTTGTTGTTAGCTTACAGAAAGAGTTATTCATTATTAAAGTTATTTTTGTCTAGTGTTTAAATTCTGATTTTTATTGTTTGTTTTTTTTTTTAAATCCCTCCTCTACTTATGCCCTGTCTCTTGATCTTTGTTAGCTCCCTGTATAGTTTATTTACTATTTTAGTTTCTTTTATTTCGAAAAAAAGAACATAATTTTGAAAAAAATAATAAAGTTTAAAAAAATAGCAAAATTTAAAAAAAAAAATAAAATGAAAAATTTAAAAAGCAAATTGTTGATGTTTTGGTTCAATTTATGTTTTTAACCATGATTTCTGATTATTCCTCTTTTTGTAAAGCTCTCTGTAATTTTTATATATTTTTTATCCTGTGTTAAAATTTTATTTTTTCTGTAATTTTTATATATTTTTATCTAGTGTTTCAATTTTGTTTTTTATGCCCTTTCTCTTGATCTCTGTTAGCTCCATGATAATTTTAATTATTATTTTAGTTGTTTTTTATTTCGAAAAATGAACATAATTTTGGAAAAAAAATAAAAATAAAATTAAAAAAATACAAAAAAAATTAAAAAAAACAAAAATAAAAAAAATTTAAAAGTTAAATATAAAACAATGTTGATGTTTTGGTTTAATATCTGTTTTTAACTATGATTTCTGATTATTCCTCTTTTTGTAAAGCTCTCTGTAATTTTTATATATTTTTATTTTTCTGTAATTTTTATATATTTTTATCTAGTGTTTCAATTTTGTTTTTTTTTTATTTTTTTTTAATCCCTCCTCTATTTATGCCCTTTGTCTTGATCTCTATTAAATTCTTGATTATTTTATTTATTATTTTAGTTAGTTTTATTTCGAAAAATAATATAATTTTGAAAAAAAAAATAATAAAGTTTAAATAAAAAACAAAATTAAAAAAAAATTAATATAAAACAGTGTTGACGTTTTGGTTTAATATATGTTTTTAACCTTGATTTTTGATTATTCTACTTTTTGTAAAGCTCTCTGTAACTTTTACATATTTTTTATCTACGAGTGTTTAAATTTGTTTTTATATTTTGTAAAGTCCCTCCTCTACATATTTATTATTTTAGTTAGTTTTATTTTGACTAAAGAACATTATTTTGAAAAAGATAATAAAGTTTAAAAAAATCAACAAAAACAAAATTTAGAAATTAAAGCAGTGTTTACTGAATTTTTTTTTATATTTTTTTAACCAAGATGTCACTCTGTTTTTTTTATTTTTATGTATTTTTTATTTTATACATTTTCTTCTAGTTTTAAAATTTTTTTTTTATATTTTTTAAAATCCCTCCTCTATATATGCCCTTCCTCTTGATTTTTGTTAGCTCCCTGTATATTTTATTGATTATTTTAGTTAGTTTTATTTCGAAAAAAGAACATAATTTGAAAAATATAATAAAGTTTAAAAAAAATTAAAACAAAAAAAATTTGAAAAGAAAACAAAGTTTAAAAAATGAAGCAGTGTTTCCTGAAAAAAAAATTGGTTCATATTTTTTGACCAAGATCTCGCTGTAAATTTCTAATATTTTTATCTATTTTTTATTTTATATACTTATATTTATATCTACTGTTTAAATTCTGTTTTTTTTTTATTTTTCTCAAAATCCCTCTACTTATGCCCTTCCTTCGACATCATAGGTGTGACTGAAATGTTGTTGAAACGCCCTTAAAAAATAGTTTAGTTCTGACTAGCATGAATCCATCCGCCTGTCTGGCTAAATCTTGCCAAGAGATTTCCTGTTTATATTTTGAACACTTTTTTTTAGTTTAGAGGACTTTAAACTTTTGTAATTTGGCCAACAAAACAAAACAATTGTTTTAGGGGGCGAATATTTTTTTCAGTTTCACTGCCAATTAGTTAATTGACTCGGTTTTTTAAAGGCATTCTTTTAGTTTTGCTGTCGCTTTCGTTGAGAACTTTTTCAATTCATTCATCATCTTTGCAATGAAGAAGAAAAAACAACAACAATCATCATCATCAACATCCTCACCACTCTAGCATGATTGAAGAAATGTTTGCTCAGACTGCCAGTGGAACAGAAGGACGGACGGACGGGCAGGCAGCGAACGTTCGGACGGACATTTTGATGTTGTTTTTTAATTTAAATCCCATTCATCATCCATTGAATGAATTAAATGTAACTCTTAAGCGCCACAATGACACTTTTCTGAACAAATTTGCTGTCATCGCACAAGTGTGCCAGCACACACTTTTCAGTTTTTGTTTTTTGTAGTCGTTTTGGCGTGATAGCACATAAGAATGGCCCCTTCGTTCGGGTCGCCTATTTCTATATTCCCTCTTTATCCTCGTCCAACACCATTCATTCAGTTGCCCGTTCGTTGAATTACTAGCAAGAATTGACACAATTCTTCTGTATGAATGTAGGTTCGCTCGCTTCCGTACCGTACAGTAGTGTCGCCGTTGGTGCCTCAAGTGATTACTGATCGTGTATGAATGGCTGTGACTTGCATGCCACTTATGCATGCTACGAAGAGTGCAACCTCTTTTTTGTTCAGTTTTTGTTTTGATGTGAACAACACTGACACTGAACGCAAAGCCAATATCAATTTCAGCGTTTGAAGACGGACGGACGAACGCACGGACAGACATACGAGTAGCTTTCATTTGGCATAGCTTCAACATAGAAAGGTTAGTTAATGGGTCAAATATTTGTCAGGCATTCTTTTGAGTGTGTCTGTTTCCTTTTGGTCTTTAACATTTGATTTGAGCGAACGTTTCTCCTCGAATCCCATGCCCAGCGTATAATCATCGCCGGCGATAGAATATCATTTCATCTTAGGAAAAAAGAAAAGGTTCGTTTTGTCTATTGAAAACTACTCACGTAACAAAGGAAAACATTTTAAAGATTTGTCTCTTAAAAAAATTGAAAGTCGTAAAAAACTGCACAACATTGTCGCCTTTTGTTGTTTGCAACATTTTTATGGCCACTTCAATCGTCGAGTATGAGACGACTTGGCCATCGCGCATCTATTCATCATATGGATTTTATAGCTCCCGAGTTCTACCGCAACATTAAGCGAGTTGACTGCCGCGTTGTTATGTTTTTAAATTTTTTTTATGAGTTTTTCTATTTTAACTAATTGTACAATTTTTATAGCGACATTTGTAAAACATTTTGTGAGCCATAAACAGTCAGCATTTGTTGATGAGTTGCACGCGTGCACTGAGTGCTGGCATCCATAATTCAAGGTTAAAGGATGCATAAAAAAATAAATTGACTGCAGTTTTTTTTCGAGTGTAAAATTTAGAAATGCACTGGGGCCAGCAAGCTACAATGTGGGCGGTGAGATTAAATTTTACAAAGCACACAATCCAAAGAAGATTGACAGAACGAACAAAAAAGAAATAATTAAAATTTAAACAAAACAAAAAAAATATTTGAGAATTCTAGATTTAAAAAAATGGATGCAAATTTTTCTTAGAAATATTTTCTGCAGATTATCCAATCGATCCTGATTTTCATTAGCTTACTGACCGGGACATCTTTTTACCGCAAATGTCGCTACACTCATGCTGTCACAAACAAGCAAAAACTTGGTAAAGTCATGTCAATACTTTTTGCATTACTTGGTAATGACATGTCACAGCTTGTGCTTTTATTTGTAACGATAGGTCATGACTAGCTGCATTGTTTTAAACCATAGAATAATGACTAAGGTATAATGACATTACTTGGAAATGTCACGTCATTACTTGGCAATGTCATTTCAATACTTGGTAATGTCACGTCATTACTTGGTAATGCCACGCCAATTCTTGGCAATAACACGTCATTACTTGGTAATGTCATGTCATTACTTGGTAATGTCACGTCATTACATGGTAATGTCATGTCATTACTTGGTAATGTCATGTCATTACTTGGTAATGTCATGTCATTACTTGGTAATGTCACGTCACTGCTTGATAATGTCATGTCATTACTTGGTAATGTCACGTCACTGATTGATAATGTCATGTCGTTGCTTTTTGCAGTTTTTGCCAATGCAAGGTCATTACTTTTTACTTTACTTGGTAATAAGAGCTGATTGCCCGCCGCCATCCGAAAAATATTCGAGCAACTTTCCAGCAAAAACTTGGTAATGTCATGCCATTACTTTTTGCCTTCATTGATAATGACAGGTCATTACTTTTTGCATTGCTTGGCAATGATAGGACATTACCTGCTGCATTATTTTGAACCATAAAATAATGACTCAGGTATAATGACAAACTCTGGTAGTGTCATGTAATTGTTTTTTGCAGTTCTTGGTAATAGAAGGTCATTAAGATTTACGTTACTTGGTAATTATTGGTGGTTTCCTGTCGCCATCTGAAAAATACTCCAGCAACTTTCCAGCAAAAACTTGGTAATGTCATAGCAACACTTTTTCTATTTATTGGTAGTGAGAGATCATTGCTTTTTGCATTTCTTGGTAACGTCCGGCCATTACCTGCTGCATTATTTTGAAGCATTAAATAATGACTTAGATATAATGACATTACTTGGTAAAGCCATGTCATTACTTTTTGCATTAATCGGTAATGAAAGGTCATCTCTTGCATTCTAACAAGCCATTCTCACGATTTTTTTGCGTATAGAATTTATCATTAATGATAGGTCATTACCCGCTGCAGTAAACTAAATCATAAGATAATAGGTTAGGTATAATGACATAACTTGGTAATGAAAGCTCATTTCTTTTTTCATTACATGGTAATGATTTGTCATTACCTGATGCATTTTTTAAAATCATAAAATAATGTATTAGGTCTTGCTAGCTTCGCTTCTTTCCGTTGCAGTTTTCATTATGAGTCATGAAATAAAACCTTCAAAGTACTACTTAAGAAGGTACGACAAAATTGTTAAAAAACACCATTCGTTTTGTGAGATATCCCTGTGTAAAAATCATTGGAACAGTTCAAATTAATGGCGGTACAAGAAGGGCTTCCTAAGTGTTGCCGACTTACAGGCCAGTCTCACAAACTTTGTGCGTACAGCAAAAAATTCTGTTTGGGCTACACATCATTTACTTTTATAATAAGTTTGCTTTATTTTCCAGAGTTTTTCAAGCGTTAAGCTATTAATTTTGTTTCAGGGAGATATGATACCGTTTTTTGAGGTACGTGTTTCGATTTCTGCTAGCGGCGATGCTTTGCTTTTAAGGTTTCAACATGAGAGGTACGAAATATATATAACATCCAAAGCACTTCCTTAAAAGACAGGTTGTTTATTTTTTGTAAGGCAGAAAAATTGGTGCATGACCTCAGTAATGTCGCCTTTCTTTTGGGGCTACGTTCTTTTTGCAGTTGCAAGCATCAGGTTTAAAAACCGGGAGCAAGCAAAAATTCAAAATTGAATCCCAATTAAGTCGCCCTTCCTTAGGTGCAACGTTTTTTTTTTGCAATTGCAAGCATCAGTTTTATTATTTCCTATTGATTTCAAAGAAATATTGATACTATTTCAGTCGAAAACTGAAAACTTTTCCTCTCAAAAAAAAATTACTACTCATTACTATTTGTATCACCACGTAATGATATGTCATTACTTTCAGCATGAACTCTAAGCAAAAGATAATAACTTACCAATTACGGCATGAAT
Source organism: Hydrotaea diabolus (assembly GCA_963513945.1). Lineage (NCBI taxonomy): Eukaryota > Metazoa > Arthropoda > Insecta > Diptera > Muscidae > Hydrotaea > Hydrotaea diabolus. The sequence goes on from OY740718.1 coordinate 8,609,376, forward strand.
AAACAGCCATTTCTGCAGTGTCAGCAACAGTTCGAAGCAAAAATCTCAACGGATGAAATGTCCAATAAACCGCTACAAATCGCAACAGAGCTAAAAATAATAAAAAAAAGATATGTAAACATTGTAAAAATTATTTAGCTTTGAATGAAAATTAAAAAAATACAATAAAAGTTTCAGATTTTTAAAAACCGAAAATTTAAAAATCTTGATGTTTTTCTACATTATCAATTTTTTAAATTATTTTTAATGGGAGGACAAGTTACTCCCAGAAATTTCAAGGACAATTGATGCCAAAAATGAAGTTATAGTTTTTTAAGAGAAAATTGATGCCAAATACGAAAAAAATATTTTTTTAAGCGAAACTCGCTACACGTGCTATTTTTTATGTATATAAAATCGCCACAAAAGTGCTTTTTTAAAGAGTTTTTTTAATTTATTTTCGTCACAAAGGCGCCTTTATTTAAACAATCGAAAACTCACTACAAGTAGTGGAAAAAAGCCTGGCTGACATCGCTGAATTTATGTACCTTTTTTGTTCTCTCTCATTTTGAAATTTTTGGTACTCACAATCTCTCTAATTCTCTCCCGTTGACACTTGTTGTTAAGGGGATAAAAGCTTTAAATGGTCTCAAAATGTTGTCAACGCGCCAGAGAAGTTATATTAAAAGGAGCATTTCCGAGTTCTGGTGTCAAGGCGTGGCCTATGAACGCAAAAGCTTTATTCTTTCCATAGCAAAGAGAGAAGTAACATACAAAAGCTCTGTTTTGATCCCGTGACCTATGAAGGCAAAAGCTTTATTTTTCCCACAAACCAGGTAAAGTTCTTTTTTAATTTTTTTGCCATCGCCTCTCTCTTATCTTTATATTTTATCTCTCTTATTTAAAACAATTTGGTAAATCTCTTTTTCTCCTTCTTTCTTATTATCTCTTTGAAATTTGTTATTGAGGGGATAAAAGCTTTAAGTGACATCAATGTGTTGTCAAAGCGCCAGAGTTGTTAAATTAAAAGAATAAAGGCTACGAAGACAAAAGCTTTTTTTCTCTCCATAACAAAGAGAGAATTGGCATAAAAAGCTCTATTGTTATCTCGTGGCCTATAAAGGCAAAAGCTTTATTCTTCCCACAACCCAGATAAAGGTTGTTTTTTGCCATCATACGCCTAGTCACGATGACAAAGAAAAGTTTTTTAATGAAACTCTGCATAATATTTTTTTTGGCTAGCACAGTGTAAGTGTCAAGGAACAAAACTATCCAGAGAAGTAGCATTAAAAAGCTCATACGCCTAGTCATGATGACAAACCAAAGCTTTTAAATTCTCCACATAATAGTATAATTTGTCTGGGAATCACAATCTTGTGAATGAGTGCCTAAGAATAAAACTATCCAGAAAAGTAGCATTAAAAGCTCTGGTGTAATGTCGTGTAAAAGCTTTTTGTTTCTATAGCATACCAGTTAATCAATAGGTAGGTATTGGCCATAATACGCCTAGCCACAAACGATTCTAATGGTACTCTGTACAATATAATTTCTGTGGGTATTGAAGTATCAAAACTCTGCTAAAGTAAAGTTCTAGTTACTTATTCAACCAGTTGGAGAGTATAATGACAAGAAAGATGAGTTTAAAAGGTATTTTCCTTTGGTTTATAAGTGGATTTAAAAAATGGTTTTTCTATAATAAGTTTGAATTGAAATATTCACATTTTTCTATGCAAATATTGAAATTTAACAAGTACAATTGCCTCTATTGCTTTTTTAAAGAATAAATTATTGTTTTTTTTTTAACTTTTTAGAGACGTTTTTTTTATTGAAGAATCTGTTGAATGTATTCGTGGAAACGATTTTTCTATATGGAGGGTTATCTCTCGATTGAGAAGCTTCCTTTTTTAACTGTAGAGACTTTCTATGCTTATCTCATATTCCATTTGTTAAATTTTGTGTGCGTTGTTTTTTTCAGTTTTTTTCTTCTGTTTTTTCTTAAATTAAAAAATACTTTTTAAACAAATTATAATAGCCGCATGTATCCATCACGCGGTCTAACCCTGTCAGCCAATCTAGAAATCTTAATAAATTAACTTATTGAAAACAATGCATTAGCAAGTATTGCTTCAGCGGCAAAAAAAAAATATTTAAATCTTAATTAAACCGGTGTGATGAGAAACCCGCATCTTGGCAAGAATGTTGCCGGTTTTTTTTTTGTTGTCATTAAACAATTAAATTAAAATATTTTTAAAAAATATCAAAGTGAGAAAAAAAGACCACAAAGAATTTGAACATTATCGATGAGTTTAAGAGGATTTTTCTGAAATGCTTTTGAAATTTTGTGAGTGTTAAAGTCTTCTTTTTTTTGTATTCTTCCCATAATTGTGACTAATCAAGTGATATTAATTAAAACAACAGCCGTTAATTTCAATTATTATTATACAATTTTTTCGGTTGTCTTTTTTTTTGCTTCTAAACAATTTCACCAATTTTATGATTCATGCCCACAACTCAAATGACAACCAAATAATTATTAATAACTCTGAAAAGATACATAGAAAAAAAAACAGAAACTGTTGTCGTCTTAGTTATACATACAGACGTTTAATAATTTATTAATTATTGCTGGCTGAGAAAGGCCTTATACCGCCCGCCCAGTCATAGTTAAACTGAGTTTAAATTTATTTTTAGCTGCGAGAGTTATTAATATTCTGTACAAGGTTTCCCTAGGCACAATTTAAATTATGATGGCTGTTAGGGGGAGTGGAAGGAGGGAAATTGTTGCCATATTTGGCGGAGAAAATTGTTTTGGACTTATGGCTTGTAGCCATGTTGTCGTTGTGATTGGCCAACTTCCCAAATCGCTTAAGCATTTTTTTTTTCGTTGTCGTTAACTTCTAGAGTACGCGTAGTGTGGGGTGGCGAGCTGCATAGCCATGTTCTATAATGAGATTTTAATGGTTTATAAATTTGATAATGCTTTTCAAACGGAAATTGATTATTGTTTAATTTAAGCAACAATTTGTTGTTGCTCATTTTTTTAATTTTTTTTTGTTAAAACACCGAAATTAATTAACAAGTGTTTCTGTTTCTTTGCAGCCAGCCCTGAACATTTGTAATTATGGTAAGTGAGATTCGAGCTACGGTTAGCCAGTTCTTAACCTTAACAAAATTAAGTTTTAATTTTCAAATTAAATTATTTAATTAAAATCAAGCATACGCCACCTTAAACATAATTAATATCAATTATACGTTACCCAGTGCATATTAATTAATATCAATCATACGTCACTTTGTACATATTAATTAATATCAATCATACGCCACCATATAAAGGCCGAGATTTACGCGTGCGAGCGCCATATGGCCGCTCATACGTAGTACTTCTCAGAATTGTTCCACTAAACATAATCGTATTAAATCATTTTGCCTATTGACCCAAAGCTGTAACCATGCATTCAATCAATCAAAATCAATTTACAACACGCCATCAATTAATAAAAAAAAAAACTGAAACGAACTAGCAGCTGCATGCAAAAAAAAAACGCAAACTTTTCCAGTTCCACAATTATACACAGATAGAAGACAGCGGCAAAATAGATGGAGAAACTACAGCAAGACATAAATAAAGTAAAGCAAAGAACGACAAGAAATAAATCATAGTCAGAGGCAAACAAAACGAAAAACGTCTTCTCTTTCCCAGCCAAGAAAGCTCTGATGGCGCGATGACTCAATTCCTCCAATTTCGGGAAAGTCGTTGAGGAAGTAGTGAAAGTGGAAATTAAGGAAGAACGCCATAAAATAAAAATTCCAGAATTTCTTTTGCTCACCACTTCTTGGCAAATCAAATTCGTACAGCCAAATAAAATGACCTTTATACACTACAAATATGTACAAATGATATATACTTATACATAAATATATATGCATATATATCTACGCATTTGTATGTACCGCCGCCGCCGCCATTGGATAAAGTCCTTGTCTTCATATCGAATATTTCTGCTTGGCACTAAGAAAGTTTTAGTGCGTATTTTTTTATATTCATTTCTCTGTTAACATTCTCATTCAAAGCCGCCCCACTCACACACACACAAACACTCTCAAAGCAAATATATGCATACGCATTTACGCATACCCTTACATACAAGACACTAAGTCACAAAAGTTTTAGGCAAACGCAGGCTGAAAGATTTATGGCCCCCTAAGAGAGAAAGGCAAACAGATAAAAGTTATCATTGAAGATAAAGCAAATGGAGAGAGTATACGACTGCCTATTAGCAAATTATATTCAAATATCAATTAAATTTTCTGTTAGCATCACTAAAGCGGAAACATAAAAAGATTATTAGAAATTTCAAATTAAATTGTAATAGTAATTAAATTTGAACTCACAACTAAAACTATAAGAAATGTTCTCTTTTTTATGGTTTACAAGACAATTGTAATATTAATTAATCTTTTAATCGAAACATAAACTAAAAAAATGTAAAACCGCAATCAAAATAGTTGGTTTATAAAATGTTAGTGAGTACAACTCACACACCATTTGCCTAAACAGGTAATAAGCTCTCATTACCATTTACATTACTTTGAAAACAAAAATAAGTACACGCACATAATATGCTAAAAGGAAATAGAACTAAAATCGAATTTATTTATAAATTATTTAATTTAGTATAAAACTTTAGTTAGTAATACATAATCAGTATTGTAATACATATATTTTGGATTGCCAATAATGCAAAGTGTAATGAGAGGTCATTACACTTTGCATTATTTTCAACCAAAATATATTACATTACGGATAATAGGTTAATTGAGCTTAAATCTTGCACTGCCCAATTTAAAATTGAGAGAACTGCTAAACTTACATTTTCATAACCAAGTAATGAGCTCCCATTACACTTCGCATTATTTTCCAGCCTAAATTTATTACATTACGGATAATAGGTTTAATAAGTATATAATTAAAACTGTCATTATTCAGGAGGGACACCAAAAACTATACTCATTTCCAAACAATAAAATACACATAAATTACACATTTTCATAACCAAGTAAAGAGCTCTCATTACACTTTGCATTATTTTCAAGCCTAAATATATTACATTGCTAATAAAAGGTTTAATAAGTAAACGGATATGATAAAAGCTATCATAATTCAATTTTAATTTAAGAGAGACACCAAAAAGTGAACTCATTTCAAAAAAGGAAATATCACACAAATTCTTATTCATGGTGTTTTTAGTAAGTCATTACTTTTTGCTATGAACTCTGGCAGACGGTAATGAGATGGCCTTAACTGTTAATACAAAAGTCCATAATCTAAACACATTTCCATTGTTGAGTTCTCTGGCTCTCTCTTTCTTTTTTAAATTGATTGTAATTTTTAATCAGTCGGTCATTAGTTTTTGCTTTCAATTCATGTTGACGGTAATGAGATGCTTTTTAAATATTTTGTAATATATATGTGACGCGCAAAATATAAAGGGACCTAAGGGTAAAAACCAGTTTTGTTCAGGAGAGCCATTTTAAAGATATAAATACGCGCATATCTCTGGGAGGGAACACTTTTGGGGCACGGGATCGGTCTCATTCGATGCTCAGATGTTGTCCACATCAAAAAAAAAAGTGAAAATTGATTTTTTTTTTACCCTAAGGTCCCATTCTCTATGCGCTGTCACATATAGTAATGTTTCATTTCGTTTGTTCTTTATTATTGTGTTGAGGCATTGAGCACAGCGCCATCTACATTTTCACTTGGAGAATATTAGCTAAAGGCATTGCCAACGTTTTCTTAAATGACATTGACATCGATTTCATAAATGAAGCTGGGTTTAGAGCTGCCGGTTTTTTTTTTGTTTGTTCTTTAATATAATGTTTAGGTCTTAAGCACAGCGCCATCTTTATTTTGACGTGGGAGAATAAAAGCGAAGGGCATTGCTAACGTTTTCAGAGATGAGAAAGTCAACGACTTTATATTTGAAGCTGGGATTAAAGACCTTTTTTTGGAATTAGTGAAATGTTTTCTTTTTGTTTGATCTGTAATAAGATGTTGAGGTCCTTTGCACAGCGCCACCTACAATTTTACTTTATATTAGCGTAGGGCATTGCCAACGTTTTCTTAGATGGCAATGACATCGCCTTTATAAATGAAGCTGGGGTTATAGAGCTGCCTTTTTTTGAATTTTTGAGAAGTTTCATTTCGTTTTTTTCTTAAAAAAGAAAAAACTCGTAAAGCCTTAGCGACCCCTTACTCGAGTACCAAGAGAACACTCCTATTATATTTTGTTCTTTAACGCGGTCGGACAACTGCTATTCAACCATCGCGACAACTACGGTTTCGCTTTGGAATAAAAAATAGAAGGCATTACCATTACTTTCATAGCTAAAGCTGGGGTTAAATATGTTATGCCATTTTTTGAATTTGAGAGAATATTTCTTTAGTTTGTTCTAAGGAGTTAGAATTTTGGTTCTCTCATCGCGACCGAACAGCTGATCTTTCACCTCATGGCATTGCCATCACTTTCTCTACTTGAAAACGACCAAAGTGCAAAGTAAAATAAATCGCTAGAATAGCTAGCAAATTTCTAAGCTTGAAATTTTATCCCTTAATTATAATCTTTTAATCTTCACTAATGAAACCCGCCACCACCATTTGCACAAGCGGCGACAACTTTTATCACCCACTGTAATAAACATACATATGTATGGATGTGTGTGTATGTGTAAGCAAATAATTGTGTACACGGGCCAAGTGTGTGAGTGAATTTTTATTGATATCTGTGGAGGGGGTAGTTCAGACAATCGGGCGCCACATTAAATGTGTAGTTACGAAGGATATGACTTCCTTGTTCAACGCAAAAATGTCCTTTTACACACTCAGACACACTACACGCACTCTATGCGCGCGCCTCTGTGTGTGTACGTATGCGTGTGGGGGCCTTCTTTTTTACTTTAATAATATGAAATTTAATGAAAATATTTTCCGGCAGAGTGTAGTTTGGAGGGAATTCTACGGTTTCTCGAACATGTTTTTTTATAACGATTTTGCGATTGTGTTTTTTGCGTTTTCCATTTTTTGTTTTTGTAATTTTCACACTTATTGTTTGGTGTTTAGTGCAAATGGTCACGTAGTTTAGTTATTTTGTTTTTTTTTCTTTGCTGTTGAACTGAAATGCATTTGAAAATGTTCTCAAGCGTTTTACAACAGATGCAGACCCCCGGCCAGCTTAGTGCGAGTTTATTTGTAAATGTGTAGTTAAATGTAATTATGATAAACGTCATGTTTATGTTCAAACTGCAAACATGCGTCGGTTGTTGCTTTTTTCTCTTTCCACTAAACCGCAGCAGCAGCGACAGCGGCTGTCTAATGTCGAAATGATAATGGTGGCGCCATTATTTCCGTTTGATTTGAAAACTATATTTTTTCTGTTTCCACAGTGTGATTTTCTTGTGCTTTTAAGTTTATCGCCGTTGTTTTCGTTCCAATACGGGTGAAGACTAGAAAAAATTATGTTATTGAAATTAATCCTTTTATCAGGGTTCTTTATGACAAGCAAAACACCTCTGGATCAGGGGGCAACGTTTTTGGTCTCATTAATAGCATTTTTCCTAAAATATTGAAAGATGTTTTGAATTGAGGTAGCAAAAGGCATAGATGTTATTGAATTAGACCAACTGAGAAAAAACAATTTTGTAAAGTAGATGGATTAAGCTAAAATTGATAATAAAAAAAATAAAAACCGAAAAATTAGTTTTCAACGTTTATGGTAAAAGCTGCTATACATATTTCTGGCCTAATAATGAAAATGCGAATATTTATCATCAAAAATGGTTTAATTGTTTTTTGAAAGTATTCTCCAGCATGATTTATACACTTTTGCATGCGCTTAAACCAACTGTCGAAGCACTTTTTTCACTCCGATTGAGACACCTTCAAAACATGGTTTTTGATCGCTTCAACATTTGAACATCTTCTGGCGACGGAAATCGTTAACCACGCATTTTTTTCCTGATGTGCGGGAATATAAAGAAGTCATTGGGAGCCAAGTCTTGGCTGTACGGCGGATGACACATCAATTCGACGTTTTGGCCGGTCAAAAAGGCGCTGGTTTGAGGCCAGGTGTGAGAGCTCGCATTGTCATGGTGCACAATGATTCGTCTTCTCTTGTTCGTTTTACGAATTTCTCTGAAGACTTCAGGCAAACAAATTGACAAAGACTTCAGTCAATCAGAGTTGACCGTCCGACGTTGCTCAAGCGAAACAGTCGCCACATGACCAGTTTTGCCGAAGAAACAGGCGACCATTTGCTTCGAAGTTTTTTTTTCCAAGAAAAACTTTTGTTGGATTTGGCCCGTCTTCGAAGACCCACACGGTCGATTGCTGTTTTGCTTCGGGCTCATACGCCTAGATCCATGATTCGTCACCTGTGACGATCTTATAAACGACTTTTAAAGCACCGCGATCGTATTTTTTCAAAATTTCTTTGCACCAATCGACACGATCCTTTTTATGAGCGATTGTCAAATTGTGCGGGATCCAACGAGAACAAACCTTTTTTACGGCGAGGTGTTCAAACAATATCGAACGTAGGCTGGTGGAAGAAATGTCCAAGGTATGTCACATGACGATCTTGCATTATCAGTTCACGCACGGCATCAATGTTCTCTGGCACAACGGCCGTTTTTAGGCGACCTTCGTCTTTGAGCGAGCGTCGGCCACAATTGAATTCATTTAATTATAGGATGATGCTTCATAATTATAGGATGGTGCTTCATCGCCACACAAAGATTTAAGTTCATCGATGCACTCTTGTCGTGAAAGTTGTGAAAAATGATCGCACGAAAATGTTCACGAGTTAATTCCATTTTTTTGCCAAATTGATTTTTTCAAGTCACTATAAACAACAAAAATGATGGTCGTACGTCAGAACGTTCTAAGTACGTTTATGCTAAAAAAAATGTCAAACTTTCCAATAGAAATGGCAGATGTCGCCAGGCAACACTTAGAGTTACCTAGGCCAGAAATATATATAGCAACTGATGTATATGGAAACAAGTTTGCCCCCTTATCTGAGATTTAAAATTAAAATACATTTTAACTAAAACGAATTTTAGAGCGAAAGTTTTATTTCATTTCTAATAAAATTCTTTTTAATTTCTTATACCAGTATAAACTGCTTTCTATCTTCCGGCGGAAATGTCTTGCAAAATTCAATCTACGACACTTTTCCCACTTATTCAATTAGTTTTTGGCCTTTTCGTAACCAAATAAAACTTTTTTTAGTGTTCTACTTCTTGTGTTTGTCTTTCAATGGTCTTCTCCATCAATCTCTCAATCAACCACCAAAGAAAGAAAAAAACTCAGGCTTATGGGAATTCAACATATGGCCAATGAATGAGTATTCCCATAAATTCATGGCAAAAAAACGAAAATTAATTAAAAACTCAAACTGATGATTTTCTTTTTTAGCAAAAATTCAGTACGACACATAAAAAACACATTAAAAATGCAAAAAAACTACACACAATTTTTGCAAATTGAAATAAGACAACAACGCCTTTTAGACCAAACAGTCGAATAAAAAAAAAACAAAAGAAAAAAAAACTACGTCAAAATCTATTAACCCACGGCTAGATACACACCATAAGTGAAAACACAAATGCTAAGAGACTCTACACCGAAAAAAAAGACCAATTAAAATTTGCAGCGAAAAAAATTATGTCCCAAAATTCAATTAACTTGGGGTAGAATTTTTTTTATTAAGTTCCTATTTACAGGAGGCAATTTAAGCCGCAACTCTCACTTTTTAGAAGAGAGATAAGATAAATCGAAAAGGAAGAAAAACTTGCCAGTACTGTCAATTCCTTTTGTGTTTTTCGTACTGTGAAGTTGGCTGCAGTTTATTTTAGTATATTTTCACACAAAAAAACAGAACGAATAAATCACAGGATGTCCGATAAGGCAACAAAGAAAAACAAAAATTGCCTTAAACAAATTGCCAAGAGGGAATCATAAACATTGACGCAAGTAAAGTTGCCTTGTGTAAATAAGAAAAAACTTCTTTCAATCCTTTTGAGTTTTTCGTAGAGCGAAGTAGGCTGCAGTTTATTTTAGTATTTTTTCATACAAAAATCAGAACGAATAAATCACAGGATGTCGGAAAAGTCAAAATAATGAGAACAAAAATTGCCTTAAACGGAATTGCCTTGTGTAAACACAAGAGGGTATCATGAAAATTGACGCAAGTAAAGTTGCCTTGTATAAATAGGGAAAAAACTTGCCGTATTATCAATTCCTTTTGTGATTTTCGTAGTGTGAAGTTAGCTGCAGTTAATTTTAGTATTTTTTTCACATAAAAATCAGAACGACTTAATAACAGGATGTCCGAAAAGTCATAATAATGAAAACAAAAATTGCCTAAAACGAATTGCCTTGTGTAAACACAAGAGGGATTCATAAACATTGACGCAAGTAAAGTTGCCTTGTGTAAACGGAAAATTTCCCGTACTGTCAAATCCTTTTGTGTTTTTCGTAGTGTGAAGTTGGCTGCAGTTTATTTTAGTGTGTTTTTCACACAAAAATCAGAACGAATAAATCACAGGATGTCCGAAAAGGCAATAAAGAAAAACAAAAATTGCCTTAAACGAATTGCATTGTGTAAACACAAAGGCAAGTTCGAAAAGGAATCATAAAAATTGACGTAAGTAAAGTTGCCTCGTGTAAAAGGGGACTAATTGCCGGAGCCGCTAGATGACGATGCGCACATTATCCTGCAGCAGTGATGCCAAACGTGAAGATTTTTCGTTATTTCGACGATTTCTTTGTGAAAAGTTACTCAAATAACGAATTTAGGTTCCATTCCATATTTGTAAATGGCAAAGCTTTTACTAAGCATATTTTTGACACTGCAAGATCATTAGAAATGTTTGAGAGTGCGTTGGTTGACATAATGATACGAAATTGTTATGTTTCTCTTGGAAAGCCTGTTATTTTTAGAAACTATTGTCCCCTTTTTATTTATTTGTTGTTGCCAGATTGAAAAAAATGTATCCCTGAAGATGTTGGAAAAATCTTAAACGAAAAGTAGGATAGAAAAATGAAATAACCTTGAGATTAGAGGATCTTAAAAGCCCGTCTAGAATTAATCTAGAAATAACCAAACTACAAAAAGGTCAAAATTAAATAAAACCAGATTTACAACTTTGTTTGTTGATTTTTTAAAATTCTTTGTAACAATCTTTTTGACAATTTTTTTTCAATTAAAAAATTTGTATGACTTGAACTGTTTTTATTCTGGTTCGAAACCTTTTTTGTTGTTTCTTTTTCGGAATCAAGGTAAAAAAATTGTGAAATGTATTGGCTTGGTTGCCAGGCAGACTGTACAGCTGTTTTTAAGCCCGCCAAGGTTTTGCTTAAGCAGTCTTTGACAACGATTACTTTAGACAACAAATCAAATGACTTATACGCGAGACTGATTTACATTACTGAGAATTACCCTTTGCGTATAGTCTTCGAACTTCAAAGCGCATTTTTTTTGTTTGAAATTTTAATTTATTTTTTCTTTCTGTGTACATTTATTTAAAAACCAAAGAGCCCATAATTTAAATGTTTATCTACTCCAGTGAGGGCGGTCGAACGGGGCAAAGAGCGCTTTTAAGGCTATTAAGACAAGGCAACACACCCGGAATTCTAATTATACGGGAAATACAGACGCCGAAAGACAAAAGAGCCAAACACACAAAAAAGACATTTATTCAAGCACCAGAAATGAAAAAAAAATGGGAGAGAGTAGAGAAGGAAACCGAAATTAAACTAAATAAACCTAATAAATTATTGCCAATTCTTAGTGCTGCGTTGAGGACTTCCAGTTTTTTGGCCATTATCACCACCAACAACAAGGGTGTGCTGCCCGGGCTAAGTAGTTCAAATCCCGCCATGAGGGTGTGTTGACTTGTCTGTCCATTTATGGTATGGCTTAAGTTCGCCTGGCCTGGCCTGCCAGGACTTGCATAATGGCGTGCTGCAAAGTCCTTAGAGATTAGCCCTGGTGATATTCAACGGGCAACGGAAATGAATGCGTTCGTTAGTTATTCCGCTCAATATAGATTTCAGTTTTTAACTTCAACCCATACATTCTTGAAACACACTACTCGTATTTCAAACATGATGAGAAAAAAATGGTTTTAAAAGCAACCTTGACACATTTACTTCAGTCATACTTTATTTAGAATTTCTGTGTTGGCCGTACGTACTTGGCTTCTTTCTTATATAGTTTCTTTGGAATTTGGCTTTTAAATCCATATATTTTACATTTTTTCTTTGTTTTTTTTTTAATATTCTAAATAACCCAGTTTTAAAATATATGAGGAGAAATGGTGTGAGAGTGTGTGTGAAAGGACCTCCTAACAACCAACACTGAGTTGGCTTCACTTGGTTTGAACGCTCCAAGAAAACTTTTTGGCTTCACGTTTCATTTATTCACTTCGTTTGGTGTGTGTGTTTGTGTTTTTTTAGTTTGTACGTATATCATGTCCTTGTGTACGAGTATATGCATGTCCTTTTGATGACTTTGTTGATTTGGGTTTCTCATTTCGCTGTTGTTGTTTTTGTTTTAGGTGGCTGCGTTGCCATTTCCACTGGCTAAGTTGTGGTAACCTGACACTAATGCTATTTATTTAACAGCTTTCCTTGGGCATGGCGTTCTGTGTTTTTCTTCTCTGTGGACGAGCTTAGTTAGCGTGTATTTACTTTCCACGTCGCACATTGCTTGAGAACAGCAAAGAGCACCAAAAAAAGAATCGAAACAGAGCTAATGACATGAAAATATTTTCTCAGCTATTAATTTTGACATTTCCATTGTAATTTGGTTTAATTTTCAAACAAACAGCGAGCAAAACTTGATATTGCTGCATACAAAACAAATCTCAAGATTAATTAAAGCCAAATTGACTTAAAGGAAACATGAGAAGTACACAGAAACAACGAAAAAGTTCCAAAATAAAAAGAAAATTGCACTGAGCAAAAAAAAAACAAAATATATATTGAGTATAATTAATTTTCCTAGAATTTAAGCTTGGTATTTTTCTTGAAATGTTTTTCATTTTCAACCTTCTTTTAACAGATTTTGGACGAAACCCAAACATGCCGAATTTTGCACAAAAGACAAACTTGTCAAATTTTGCACAATATCCAGTCTTGACGAAGTTTGCACAAAATACACTCTATCCGCATTTTGCAAAAAATCCACGGTTGATGAATTTTGCACAAAATCTAGTTTTGACGAAGATTGCACAAAATACAATCGTTCCGAATTTTGTACAAAATCGAACTTCTTCGAAATTTCTGGAAAATCCAGTGCGCAAAATACAAACTTTCTCGATTGCAAAATCTATTCATTCCGAATTGTGTGCAAAATCTACGCATTCCAAATTTTGTACAAAATCCACTCTTTCTAGATTTTGTGCAAAAACAAAGTTTTTCAGATTTTGCGCAAAATCTAATTTTCCAGATTTTGTGCAAAATCAAATTTAGCAGATTTTGTGCAAAATCCAATGTTTTCGAATTGTATGACAAATTATTAGTACGAGTATTAGTTTAGTAAGTTTTGAGACCATGTCCAATGTATTCAATAGATGCCAAAAAATTATTCAAAAAGCAGTCGAAGACTTTAAATTGATTTAAACAGGGATGACTATAGTTTCGGTGAACCCTACTTCACCATCATCAGACCCCACGTAAAGAGTGTGATGTAACCATGATCAACGGCTATACACTTAAGAGCAGACAGATTCTAGCTTTCCGCATTAACTGTGCAATCCAATTTTCCTTAGTTTGTACAAAATCTATTCTCTTGTGGATTTGGCGCAAAATCCATTCGTTTCGGTATTTGTTCAAAAACACTACGGGTTTTTACAAAATATACTTTCTCCGAGTTGAGAGCTAAGTTTAAAAAATATCTGGCCTCTTTCTATATAAATTTTTCCGGGTTTTATTTGTGCAAATTCAGATTTTTTGTAAATTTTGTACATCGTATTTTGTGCACAATTCACTAACTCTGGTGTTTGTGCAAAAACCTTATTTTGCACAAATGAATTGACTTCATTCTGAATATCTCCACTCTTTCTATGTCCATTCTTTCCAGTTTTTGTGTGTGCAAATTCAGATTTTTTGCAAATATTTTTTATCTTGTTTTGTATAAAGTCGACACTTTGGATTTTATGCCAAATCCACTCGCTCTGGAGTTTGCGCGAAATCCACTCACTCTAGAGTTTGAGCAAAGTCCACTCTGGAGTTTGTGCGAAATCCACTTACTCTGGAGTTTGTGCAAAATTCTCATTTTGCACAAATTATTTAAATTCATTCTGAATATATCGACTCTTTCTATATCCATTCTTCCCAGTTTTTTTTAGGCAAATTCTAAATTGTTTGTACAAAACCTTTGGAGTTAATTTTTGTGCAAATTCAGATTTTTTTGCAATTTTTTTAACGTGTTTTGTACAAAATCGACGCTATAGAGCTTTGCTAAATCCGTTCACTCTGGAGTTTGTTTAAAGTCCTTATTTAGCACAAATGAATTGAAATCTTTCTGAAATTTGTTCAAAATCCACTCCTTCGGGACTTGTACAAAATTCAAATTTGCAAATTTTGTGTAAAAACCACTGATGGCCGATTTTGTGCAAAATCCATTATTTAAAGATTTTGCGCAAAGTCCATTTTTTTCTTGATTTTGCGCCAAATCCATTGTTTTCGGATTTTGTACTACGCGAATATTTGTAAAATTTACTCTCTTGATTTAGAGCTAAACGCAAACCATCTGGACCTTTATCAATATCCTTTTTCCCTGATTTTTTTGTGCAAAATTTTTGTTTGGAATTTTTAAAAATTTTATTTATGGTATTTTGTGCAAAACAGACTCTTTCTGGCATTAATGCAATATCGATTATCAGGAGTTTGTGCAAAATCCACTCATTTTGAATTTTGTGCAAAATGCACTCTTTCGGGACTTGTACAAAATTCAAGTTGTCCAATTGTATTAAATCCACTAATTTTGGATTTTGTTCGAAATCCACTCATGCTGGAGTGTATTTCGCGCCGCTTTTCGTCGGTTTTTTTCAAAATATGTAGCCACCCACGACTTAAACCTCAATCGGTTTCAAACTGACGTAGTGCCTTATTCGTGAACGGCTTCACAATTAAAAAAAAAACGACGGAAAGCGGTTTCAAACTGTGAGGACGATTTTTAAGCGGCCTTCAGTTCCCTTAATTCATAAAAGGAATCTATTTTTGTGCCTGATATTTCCATATCGTTTTAAAACTCTGCCTAGATAAACTTTAAAAAAGTTTTTAATTCATGATTTCAAAGACAGGTTTTTAAAAGTCAGCTTTTGCTGAAAAAGTTCCACATTAACCTGTTGTTTAAATGTTAAGCGTATGTTAATTAACATTATACTTCATTTTCAACTCGGTATCAATTCGTTGCGGTCCCTCATTCCCACCAAGCAACACAGGATGTAATTAATCTTAGGCGGTGAGTGCTGAGTACAGAGCATGATTTGGTATGTTCTTTCATTTATTATTGAAGGAGCTGTCAAAACAAGCCTTGTTATGGCTGTCATAAGTCTTTTTCTAATCGTCTGGGGTTTGGTGAGATTTTTTTTTTAATTTTTTCGTGTTTTTTTTTATTATTACATAAAATACTTAAACAAAGAGTGAGAGAATTCAATACTTGTTTCTTATATAGCATTTTATTATTAATTGTGAATTTTTGCCATAAAAACGTGTTTGTTGGAACATTTTTTTTTGTTGGTTTGCAAGCGGGGTATCGACGATGTTTGCACAAATCATTACGTTTAATTGCCAAAAAAAATAAGCACGTTTTTGTTGTAGCTGTAGCTTCTGGTGGTGTTCTGTTGATCATTTCAATATTTCTTTATTCGTCAGACTTATGTGCGCGAGTCTGCTAAAAGTATCGATTTTGCTTAACGAAAATTTCAAATTTCTTGCACAGGCAAACATTTCACGCCTGTTTCATTTCACTGAGGCAACACGACAGTTTTTTTTTTTGGTGGCGGGGAGAGAAGCGAGAACTCATCAACCCATGCGAACTTTTTAATGAATCATCTGCCTTTTTGTTTGTTTTCTTCTTTTTGGCTTTGTTTAAATATCGAATAATAAAAATAATAGTATTGCAAATGAAATAAGGAGAAAAGTAACATACTCGCACACCAAGTTTAAGTTTTTAGTGTTTACGTGCCAAAAAGGCTATCAAAAACCGCTAATATTTTTCGGCAACAACATTTTTCAAGTGTAATCAAGCGTAATGTGTGGCGAACACAATTCCAAGATGTAAAACTTTTTTGTTTCGTTTTTTATTTTTTTTTTTGTTTTTGAATATTTTTTGGGAATTTTAATATTTGTTAAAATTTATTTTGGTTAGAAGTGAAATAAATTAAATATAGAGTTGGCATCACTTAACAGAGGGTGTTACATCTCTTGATGTTAAAACAACAGTTAACAGAAGAAACTAGTAATCCTAGAATCATCTGTTAATTAAACTTTAAAGAGTGTGAGAGAAAATGCATCTCCAATAGCAAAAAGTGTACATTTACGAAGAGGTTCTATCCTCTCGAGATGTACACGAAATGTGGATATGTCAATATTCAAATCAACTGAAACAGATAGTTCAAAGACATTTTTCTAAGATTTCGAATGTAGAAATGTTGTAATGTATTGATTTAACATATTTCGTTTACTATTTTATTCCCTTTCAAAGATTTTGAATTCGCCACAAGGCTTAAAATCGCCGAAGACATCTCTTGTAGTATGATTCTTTTTCTCAAACACTCTCTGTT
Organism: Hydrotaea diabolus; assembly: GCA_963513945.1. Taxonomy (NCBI): domain Eukaryota; kingdom Metazoa; phylum Arthropoda; class Insecta; order Diptera; family Muscidae; genus Hydrotaea; species Hydrotaea diabolus. The sequence goes on from OY740718.1 coordinate 8,626,215, forward strand.
TAGTTGAGTCAACTAGATGTTAACTTTAATCCACTTCTAATCAAAATTAAATCTAAGAAAGAAACTTTAAAAAGTTAATAAAGAAACCTATATTTACTTTGTTAGCCGAAAAGGCAGTGTTTATGCTAAAAATCTTTATAAAAAAACAATCTTTTTCAGGGCTGAAAATCGAATAGTTTTCATTGTAACCTATTCATTCTGACAAATCTGTGCTGTAACCATATTCAGCGGCTATGCACTTAGGAGCAGGCATATTCAAATTTTACTCATTAAGTTAAAAATCCAATTATTCGTAGTTTATACAAAATTATTTTTTTGTGGATTTTGCGCAAAATCCATTAGTTTCGGATTTTGTTCAAAAAACACTACGAATTTTGGTTAACTAAAAATATCTGGACTCTTTCTATTTTAATTCTACATGGTTTTGTTTGTGCAAATTCACGTCTTGTGGAAAGTTGTTCATCGTGTTTTGTACAAAATCCACTCAGTCTGGAGTTTGTGCAAAATCCACCCACTCTGGAGTTAGTGCAAAATTCACTCACTCTGGAGTTTGTGCAAAATCCTCATTTCGTACAATTGTATTGAATTTATTCTGAGTATCTCAACTCTTTCTATATATTTTTTTCCTTTTTTAGATTTTCTGCAAAGGTTTATATCGTGTTTTGTACAAAATCGACTCTCTGGATTTTTGCAAACTGTAAAAAAATATCTGGACTCATTCTATTTCAATTCTTCCAGTTTTTTTTTGTGCAAATTCAGGTCTTTTGCATTGTTTTTCATCGTCTTTTGAACAAAACCAACTATCTGGAGTTTGTACAAAATGCACTAACTATGGAGATTGTGCAAAATCCACTCACTATGGATTTTGTGCAAAATCCACCCACTCTGGAGTTTGTGCAAAATCCACTCGCTGTAGAGTTTGTGCAAAATCCACCTACTCTGGAATTTGTGCAAAATCCTCATTTCGCACAATTGAATTCTACTATTTCTGAATATATCGACTCTTTCTATATCCATTTTTTTCATTATACAGATTTTCTGCAAAATTTTATATTGTGTTTTGTACAAAATCGACTCTCTGGAGTTTGTGCAAAATCCACTCCCTCTGGAGTTTTGCGCAATATTCACTCACTCAGCAGTTTGTGTAAAATCCTCATTTCGTACAATGGAATTTAGTTAATTCTGATATCTCGACTCTTTCTATATACATTGTTTCCAGTTTTTTTTGAGATTCTCTGTAAATTTTTATATCGTGTTTTGAACAATATCGACTCTTTGGAGTTTGTGCAAAATCTACTTACCCTGGAGTTGATTTTTTTTTGTCTAATACCCTCTGTAAGTGGAGCCAACTAGATGTTAACTTTATCCCACTTCTGGTCAAAATGAAACGTTAGAAATAGGACCCTCCCAAAGAAATTTTTAAGTTTGTTAGTCCGCAAAGACTACGGCTATTTTTCACATTTAAGTGGAAAAACAAGCTAAAAGTCAAATAGTTTTCATGTTTTGAACAATATCGACTCTTTGGAGTTTGTGCAAAATCTACTTACCCTGGAGTTGATTTTTTTTTGTCTAATACCCTCTGTAAGTGGAGCCAACTAGATGTTAACTTTATCCCACTTCTGGTCAAAATGAAACGTTAGAAATAGGACCCTCCCAAAGAAATTTTTAAGTTTGTTAGTCCGCAAAGACTACGGCTATTTTTCACATTTAAGTGGAAAAACAAGCTAAAAGTCAAATAGTTTTCATCATAGCCTAATTATAATGATCATGAAACCTAGTAGTTTACGAGCTTGTTGTTTTCCCTTCGTGTCGTATAACAAATTAAGCCTGGCAGACTTTCGTCTGATTATCGTATGGAAAAACGAGCTCCAAAACTGCTAGTTTTGTCTACAAAAGCTTTTTTAAATAAATTAAAATATTCTGCTTGACTGTCTCTACCAATTATCAGAGCTGAAAATCGAATAGTTTTCGTCGTAACCTGGTAATTTTTGTTCACGTTGTTCCTACGTGCCATATTAAAAATTAAGTCCGATTGAAATGGAAAAACACTTTCCCTTCGACTGATTTGTATGGGAAAACGAGCTGAAAAACTTCTAGTATTGTTTCAAAAGTTTTTTTAAGGCATTTTAATATTGGGTTTGACTGTTATTACCAATTGTCAGAGCTGAAAATCGAATAGTTTTTGGCGTAACCAATTCTTACTGACAAACGGAAAGCTGTTCCCGTTTTCCCTTCGTTCCACATAAAAAATTGAGTCTGATTGGTAAGGGAAAACGTTTTCCCTTCGTTTCCTATAACAAATATAGTTGGTAAACTTTCATTAGCTTTGAATGGGACCACGAGCTCCAAAACTTAAAGTTTTGTCTGCAAAAGCTTTTAAAAGGAAATTTAAATATTCTGTTTGAATGTTACCAGCAATTGTCAGAGCTGAAAATTGAATAGTTTTCGTCGTAACCTGGTAATTTTTGTTCACTTTTTTACTTCGGGCCATATACAAAATTGAGTTTGATTTGTATGAGAAAACGAGCTAAAAAACTTCAGTTTTGACTGCAAAGGATTTTAAAAGAAAATTTAAATATTCTGCTTGACAGTTACCACCAATTGTCAGATTTAAAATACGAATGGTTTTCCACGTTATCCATTCATACTAGCAAACCTGGTAGTTTTTGTTCGCGTTTTCGTTTCATGCTATAGAAAATCGTCTAGTTTTTAAAAGGGAATTTCAATACTCTGCTCTCTAATTAAACATCTCGTTTTCTTAGAACATTTTTTGTTTTCGCTGATCTTGACCCGAAATACATATTTATCAATTAATTCCATTTATTTAAGCGGACAAATGCAAAATGGTTGCAAAGAAATCCCACAAAAGACTGTGTTTTTTTTTTTTTTTTTTTTTTTTTTTTTTTTTTTTTTTTTTTTTTTTTAGCTAACCATAGTTGTTTGCCAATTCGAAAACGAATGCAAAGAAATCAATAAGAAAACGAGTTGATTAAATATCAAAGATACTATTGACAAGGCGATAAAGTCCGTCCATCCATCCAGCCGCTCCGCGCTCGTCTTTACTAAGTTGTGGCACATTCATTGTATTTGTTAATAATAAATTGCTTAAGCTGGCAAACAGTCTCGTCGCAAGTCATTATCGAAGTGTGCGAGCGTTCGCGAGTGAGTGAATGACTGACTATTTGTGCCTGTGAATTGTTCAATTCATGGTAAATATTTGCGACAAACTCAGTATGATTCGAGATAGATATCGTCGATAGTATCGTCTTGTCTCGCATTGTAATGTACATAAACTTGAGTTATCATGTAGAGTGTCTGTAACAGGTTTTTTTTTTAAAAACGCATGACAATGATGGTGGTTGCGTTACCTTAACGTCAACTGGGGAGCATTTCGCTATTTATTTTGTTACGTTTTTTTATTTTGTTTCTTCTGAGAACGTCATTCGGCATATAAGTGCGTTTGCATTCTGCGTTTGCCACTGCCAACAATTTGCCGTGACCTCAAAAGCTCGTTCAGAGAATTCTACGCACTTTCAGTCTGAGACGCCACAAAAAGTGTTGCGTAAAGATTTTCAATTTAAAATTGGGATTGTGTGTGTGGTTAGCAAAACCAAAATCGAACATCAGCCTTAACCTTAATCCGTATACAAGATTTATGCTCCATCATTAAGCTAGAGGCTAGGCTATTAGTTTGATTATCCAGTAAATGGCTGCTTTCAACTTCCGGTGTTTAAACGTGAGTTTACGTTGCTTTTGCCCTTTCTTTTCGCCCCTAAAGATCAGTCAGTCCCTATTCCCCTCGGCTCAAGCACATACATACATACATGTGTCTTGTATATTTACATATTCTCCAATTAGTTTAAGTCTATTTGAAAATTAATTGTTTTTAAACATGAGATACGTTTGTGAGTACGCCGGGCTGTCTGTCCGTCCATCATTCTTCTCTCTGATACAAATGAATACTCGTACAAAATATGTTTGGCTTACACAAACTGGGGCTGTGGATTAGCCCAAAAGAAAAAAAGATGTTTAGCTAATGTACACAAATACAACAACAGTGTATTTAATTAATTATTAAATAACTTAATTGCTGCTGTTAATAGAACCTTTAATTAAATATTTAATTTATGCCAGTGTTTTTTTTTTGGTTCCTGTATGAGTCTTCTTTCACATTAGACACACAATTCATAAACGTAATTGTGGTTAATTATAGAAAGCTGTGAAGAGTTTTTTTTTAAAGTTTTTTTTTCAGTAAAACATGTAAAAAATTTGACAGGGCATTTATTTAAGCCAGAGATCACTTAAAGTTTGAATGATAAATGCTCCAAAAATAATCAAAGCTATTTAGTAGGGACATAAATACTGTAACAACATTGAACACATCCATTTCAATAGTAGAACTGAACATACCCCGTAAATGTCATATGGGTTTTGAAAGCTAACCTCAATAGCGTCAGTCTGTAACGGGATTTTAAAATTGTTTCAACTTTCATCATGGAGTGGTCAGATAATGAGAACCGTATCGCTGTAATGGCGCTTTTCAAGTGTGAAATGAAAAAAGCGATATTTTCAAAACGCTCCGGCCACTAGGGATTAGCCGCATGTTCGTCTATCGATGCACAAAACTGTTTGAGGAGACTGGAGATGTAAAAGACCGCCACCGGCCGCCCACGCTCTGTTCGAACACCGCATGTCATCAAAGCCGTTAAATCAAGAATTCACAGAAATCCGCTCCGAAAACCGAAAATCATGGCCCGTGAGATGAATATCACGCAAAAGTCCATGAGTCGAATCATTAAAAAAGACTTGGGACTTGGGGCTTTGAAACGACGTACCGGACATTTACTTTATTTAGCTGTTTTATGCTAGTTTTCTTTAATCAGAATATGTCATTACAGCATATGTGACAGCGCATAGAGAAAGCGACCTAAGGGTAAAAAAAATCAATTTTCACTTTTTTTTTGATGTGGACAACATCTGAGCATCGAATGAGACCGATCCCATGCCCCAAAAGTGTACAGCATATGTGACAGCGCATAGAGAAAGGGACCTAAGGGTAAAAAAAAATCAATTTTCACTTTTTTTTTTGATGTGGACAACATCTGAGCATCGAATGAGACCGATCCCATGCCCCAAAAGTGTTCCCTCCCAGAGATATGCGCGTTTTATGAAAGTGAAGTCGACAATTCTAAGCGCAAATAGAAAGGGACCTAATCTTTAAAATGGCTGTCCTGAACAAAACTTTTCATCAACTTTTCACTTTTTTTTGATGTGGACAACATCTGAGCATCGAATGAGGCCGATCCCATGCCCAGACGGGTGAATACTTGTACCTTTTGGACTTGTTTTCCCATATAAATCAGCCAAGTGATTTATTTTTTTGTTGTTTAGAGGTATTTTTTCAGAACAAAAAAAAATATAAAAATTCAAATCATGTGTGGAATCTTTATCGGTAATTTGAAAGGACATTTTATGGCATTTATATTTTGAATATAATTTCCGTCAAGTTGCAGCAACTACGCCTCAGGATTTCCATTCTGAGGGTCCAATTTTGGATGACTCGTTCGAGCATTTGGACCGGTACGGCTTTAATGACACGCGTAATGTTGGCTTCCAAAACCTGAATCGTAGCTGGTTTGTCAGCATAGGCTTTGGACTTGACGTAACCCCAAAGACAAATGTCTAAAGGTGTGATATCACTCGATCTAGGCGGACAACTCAACTGACCAAAACGTGAAATTAGCTGCTTTTCGAAATGACCTCTCAATAGATCCATTGTTTGAACAGCTTTAAGGCAAGTGGCACCGTCTTGTTGTCAAGATTACGGGCTGCAATGTCAGTTAACATAAAGATCGATATCATGGCGCGATAGCGAGCGCCATTCACGGTTACGTTCCGGCCATCATCATTTTTGAAAAAATATGCACCGACGATTCCACCAGCTTATAAACCGCTCCAAAACGTGGTTTTCTCTGGGTATAAAGGCACCTCGTGAACCTCTTCTTGTTGCTCTTCAGCCCAAATGCGGCAATTTTGTTTATTGACTTTGCCGTTGAGCCAGAAATGGGCCTCATCACTGAACAAAATTTTGGTCGAAAACAGCGGATCTTCCCGTTTCTCACCGAACGCTCATTTTCTTAAAACAGTTGCCAACATTTGAAGGTAATTATTATCAAAAAATAAATGCCATGAAATGTCCTTTCAAATTAGCAATAAAGATTCCACACATGATTTGAATTTTTATATTTTTTTTTGTTCTGAAAAAATACCTCTTAACAACAAAAAAATCAATCACTTGGCTGATTTATATGGGAAAACAAGTCGAAAAGGTACATGTATTCACACGTCTCAATATGCCTTTACACGCAGAGAAAAAACATGGTTACTACATGGTCACGGCAATAATAATATGTTATCCGCAATAAAAGTATGTTTGTCGCAACCATAGCATTGTTAACTGAATTTAGTTTTGACAATAGTATAATTGCTGCAATATTAATATTGTTGAAATGTAACAATAGTATTATTGCCAAATTTAAAAATAAAAGTATGGTTATAGCAACAATATAAATATGGCTGGACAAAAGTATTGTGTTTTGCGTTTTATGTTAACAATAATATGATTACGGCAATCATACTGTGATTGTAATTATGATTGTAATTTTTCTTCATTCAAATATGCTTTTAAGAACAAATGTTATCGGTACATTTCTAATGCTACATAAACAAGCTGCTTTGGTTTTGTTTAACTGAACTATTTTTTTATAAAAACGCTTACGTTTATTTAAACTTATTTTTTCTACTATGAACTTTTTCTACTATTATTTTGAATTTAATTTTTATTTTTGAATAATTTTCATAATTCAAATCTATTGCCGACAAATTAAACAAATTCTAATAAATTATATTGGGGATCATAGTATAATTGTGTGTGACCAAACTATGGTTGTGGGGATTATAATATGGTTACGTGTGAATCATACTATGGTTGTGAGGATCAGACTATGGTTGTATGTGAAACATACTATGGTTGTGGGATCATATTTTGGTGGTGTGAATAATACTATTGTTGTAAGGATCATAGTATAGTTGCATTTGAATCATACTATTGTTGTGAGGATCATAATATTGTTGTACCACAACCATATACCCAACAATAGTACAATCCTCTTCGAATATTGTCACCACAACCATACTTTTTTCTGCGTGTAGATTATGATTACTTTAAAAATTAGAATCGCGACTATCTCAGCCATTTTAATAGTGATTATGTTTAAGATTAATTCAATCACAATTAAAAGAGAATCTGTTTAAAATAAAGAATAGCAAACCACAAGCGCAACAACAACAAAATAGTTCCAAAGAAAAAGCCAATCTTATTTTTTTTTTGTGAATGTTTGCTTTATAAATTTGACTAAAGAAACTTCAACAGTTTCCTTTTAAAAATTAAATTTGAAAATGCAAATGACTAAGAAAGAAATAACCTAACACAACCTTGTTTACAGTACCATGGACAAACCTTTACTAAGCACCTTTAAACAGCCCAAACCTAAAACTAGACCCTTTAAAAATCCAACTCGTCCCTATTCTCTACCACTACTTTACGGCAAGGACGTTGAGAGCATGATCAATGATAATCGCTATCAAAACATGGTGTATTTTAAAGTTTTTGCATTATCTCTGCTGATCATATCAAACTAAACTAAGGAAAACGGAAAAAAATAAACTTTTCGCTTATCATCATTATCGTGTCGGCCTGAGACCCCATTACAGAAAATAAATTCTCTACAAATCAAAAAAATAGATAGGAACTCATAGCACGTAGGTACTACTACTCGGTAAGCGCTAGAATCACTTCAAATTTTACAACTTCACTCGACTGCAAGCGACCTGACTGATATTCACATGTAGGCAGCGACGCTATTTTTATTTTGCTGAAATACAGACCGAAAAAAACTAATTAATTTCAACATTAATTCATTTGTGACACTTAAAAAGATTACACAGCACATTTGCTGTTTACAGTGAAGCTCAAACACAGGGACGGACGGACAGTCACCGACATCACATATCACAAATTGTTAAATAATCTCAGGAATTTCGTATTGAACACACACAACGCAATACATAATTAATTGAATCAGCAGCAACAGCTTTACCCAAATACGAGCAATTCGTATTTATTTCGTTAAAGAAATCAATTACAAGCCCCCCTGGGAAATCGAGCGAGCAAGGCAAGGGGCAAGGCCCTGTTAAGTCGCAAAACAAAGTATTCGCTCTCAACACTTCCTCCAGGGACCCGTCGTTGTTCAACGTCTGTCTTGTCAATCATCATGACCATGAAGAGCCACCAAGCCAACCACCACACTACTTCTTCTACTCCTACTCGCACTACTGTGGGGCATCGTTAATGCATTTCAATGATAAACGCGTGTCATGCCACAGCTCGTTGTAAAGTCATAAAAAATAGCACCCTTCTTATGTGGCAGCTTTACTTGGCCCTTTTCACTCCCTCCTCTCCTCTGTTTCATTACTCCGTTTTTATGGAATGTGAGAAAAATTATTTTATTTTTTTGTTTCAACCGATTAACGTGCTGAATGAAACGAAAGCCCTTCTGTGCTCTTATACTCGTATGCATGCACCGCATCGAGGCGAGCAGTCAGTCGTGCCACATTGCACCCCTAAATGAAAGAATGCTGAACTGAACGTCAGTTGTTCACTTTGCGCGGCGTTGTTGTGTTCGGTTTGTGTCAGCGTCACAATTGTAAAATGTTGCTGTTGTTGTTGCTGTTGCGGCAGACGTGCTGTCTGTGACCCATATTTCCTCGATGTGTAAAATAGCGCAGCATGACTTGGAACATTGCAACGGCAAGTAGTACAACATTTTGTCGTAGTTGTTGTTGTTATTGGACTTTTAAAGTCGAAAGAAAATTGTCTTTAAGAAAGTGTGTAAGCAAAAAGATTTCTATTGGTTATGCTTAAGCTAAGCTTAAAATTAAATTGTAAATATTGCTCTATTGTGAATGAAATAATTCGAAGGCAAGTAAGTAAAATGTCGACAACTCGTAATTTAGCAGCATAAAATGAAACTATTAATATCGCCCTATTGTGAATGAAATAATTCGAGGGAAAATGTCGGCAGCTCGAAATTAAGCAGCTAAAAATGAAACTGTTAATATCGCCCTATTGTGATTGAAATAATTCGAGGGCGAAATGTCTGCAACTTGTAATTTAACAGCTAAAAATGAAACTGTAAATATCGCCCTATTGTGATTGAAATAATTCGAGGGCGAAATGTCGGCAGCTCGTAATTAAGCAGCTAAAAATGAAACTGTTAATATAAACCTATTGTGATTGAAATAACTCTAGGAGATAAATGACTCCAGCTCGTAATTTAGCAGCTAAAAATAAAACTGTTAGTAACGCCCTATTGTGATTGAAATAATTCGAGGAGAAAAATTACTGCAGCTCGGTATTTAGCCTATATGCAAGCGATTAAAATGTTTTCTGTAAACTATTTTCATTGGATTACTTTATTCGCAAATTAAGATGTCAGTTTGACAGTTGTTATAGTTATTCTATGATAAATTCAATTACAATAGGGCGATAATCATAACACTACAAAGGAAAATGATTTATAATTTGGAGTTTAAAGCAGCTCATAAAAGAAAATTAATTAATTTTTTCAATCACAATAGGGCGACAATTGTTATTTAATTTCTAAATTAGATTTTTCGCGTTAAAAATTAATTTGTTTTCTTTTATGAGCTGCTTTAAACTCCAAATTATAAATCATTTTCCTTTGTAGTGTTAAAATAGCACAACACGGGCCGTTTTCTTAGCCGGAATACCTTAAGAGGACCTTATGAGGCTATTCGATTTACTAGCGCTAACCCAAAAATTAAACTGTAAATATCACCCTATTGTGATTTAAATAATTCGAGGGAAAAAATAACTCCAGCTGGTTATTTAGCCTCTTGCTAGCGATTAAAATGTTTTCTGAAAACTCTATTTACATTAGATACTTTCTTCGCAATTAAAGCTGTCAGTTTGACAGTTGCTTTAGGTTTTTCATGATAATTTCAATTACAATAGGGCGATAATCATAAGTTCGTAATTTTTTTCAATCACAATAGGACAACAATTGTTATTTAATTTCTAAATAAGAATTCTCGCGAAAAAAAAATTGTTTTTGACTATTGTTGTTATTTTTGTCAGTTGTTATAGTTGTTCCATGATAAATTTAATTACAATTTCGTATATTTTATTAATCACAATAGGGCTTCAATTGTTATTAAATTTCTTAAAGAAAATGTCAATAACTAAAATGGCATTAAACCTAGATAACCTAGATAAATTTTCTTAAAACTGATTTGTTTTACCAACAAATGTTTGACAACTCTAACAAAAACTACTAGTTTTGTTAGTTTTAAATAATTTTTTGTTTATTGGTTTTAAATTATTTTTCTAAATATGTTCCCTGCAAAATTTTGTTTTCTCAAACTAATTTAATAAATGGTTGGCAATACGAATAGTTTTATATGGAAAAAAACTCGAAAACTGCTTGTGGTGGCAGTTAAGGGACATTTTTAAAAAGTATGTTTTTTCCATACAAATTCAACAAATGATTGGCAACTCCATTTTTTTCTGGATAAAAAAACGAGCTCGAATACTATTATTCTTATCTTTTAGATAGTTTTAAATTATTGTTTATTATTCTATTTTTCCACATTTTGGTTTCCCATAACAATCCAACAAATGGTTGGCAACTCATCAAATTTTTGTTTTCTCATGCAAATTCGACTCATGGTTGACAACTTATTATATCTTATGTCAGGGAAATGAGTTTGAAAGCAAAAGTTTTGTCGGTTTAATATTGTTAAAGGATTTTTAATAGTCCAACAAATGGCTGGCAACTCGAATACTAATAATATCGACAGTTTTGCACCATTTTCAGCCTAATAAAAACTAGCAGTTTTGCAGGTCGTTTTCCTGTTAAAATCGAACAAATGGTTGGCAGCTTAAAATTATTTTATATAGGGACAACGTGCGTAAAAGCTACTAGTTTTTTGTTTGTTTGGTTGTTATAAATTAATTTTTAGATATTTTCCACACAAGAAAAAATCCGACAAACTGTTGGCATCTCAATTTATTTTAGCACAAAAAAATACTATTCAGTTTTAAAGAATATTTTGTTTGTTAGTTTTAAATTAACTTTTCTAATATTTTCTCCTCAAAATTTTGTTTTCGCAAACGAGTTTGTTTAATGGTTGGCAAATCGAATGTTTTTATTGGGAACAAAAAACTCGAAAACTTCTTGTGTTGGCAGTTAAGAGGGCCTTTTCAGAATGCCCTAATTTGCCAGGTTGTTTTCCTATAAAATCCTAGCAAATGGTTGGCAACTCAGTTTTTTGGATAAAGAAAACGAGCACGATTACTGCTAGCAAGGCGATCGGTCAGGCAAGTAATTTCCACGGGATTTTAAATAAAAAAACACCAGCTTTATATAAAAGGATTTAAAAAAAAATCCTATTCGTTAAATTACAATTTAGTCAGCTGTTCATACAGAGTTGTATCAAAGATATTATGAAATTAAGTGATATTAAACAGGGTTGCATTTAGGTATCAAAATGAACGCAAAATGTACTTATTTAAAAATTCCTAAACAACAGAAAAAAATACAAAATAAAATAATAAGTAATAATTAAATAACAGAAAAAAAATAATAACTTAAAACAGTATAATGTAAAGTGAACCAAGTTTTTGGTATAGAAACCACTAGAAAATATTCAAAATTGTGATTAAAGTTTATGCTTTACTCCAACAAAGCACCGCGCTTAATTAAGTTAATTTTCAACTCTGATTTTTAAAGTAAAAATGGGGAAAGCTTGAGACGCTTCAGGGAAATTAAAAGTTGCGTTAGAAAATTATTATGAATTGATATTTAAAAATTGACAATATTTAGGGTTTGCAAAGTAAGTTATTTTGTAGTTGCCAGATTGATCGTGTTGATTTTGGGAGTGGCGATAACAACTGCTATTAGTTTTGTCAGTCTGAAAGGCTTTTAAACTAGATTTCGTTTGATAGCTTTCTAGATTTTGTTTGATGGTTTTAAATTACTATTTTTAGTTTGTAGTCACATTAGAGATTATGTTTTAAATTGAACATTTTTAAATTATTTTTTCTGATATTTTCTTTGCAATTTTTTTCTATCTTTCCACCAAGTCTGTCCTAGCCCTTCCTTCATTATCTTGGCTCGTTTCCATATTGGACATTCTATTATTATTTGGACGAACTCATTTAAATATTAGATGTTCAATGAAAGTTTTTTTTTTGGGGGGGTTATTTAGATTGTGTTGACTTTTTTGCAGAGAAAGTGGAGGGGGAAGGATATGAGCAGTATTTGCAATAGAGTAAAAAGGAAGGGGTTGGGGTGTTTGACATGATTTTCTCACACCAAAAAAAAGAGAAATATTAAGTGCTTGTAATAAAACATGAACAACATAAAGCGCCTAAAGTGTTATTTGTGTTTTACAACTTCCCTCAGACGTGATCAAATTTTATAAAACGCTCACGCATAAAGCCATAAAAGAGACACAAACTGAAATGAAGAAGACCAACGAAATGACAAATTGAAAGAAATGTGGTGAGTGTGTGCGACAGACTTAAAAAGGCAAACCAAATATGCAGAGGGGCACTTATGCAGGACATTTTTGGCACAATTTGCACAAAAATTAATAAAGAAAGTTTCCAGTTATGGCCATTTATGTTAACAACATAAAACTTCAATGCTATTAACAGAAAATTTATGGCATTCGGCACACTATGCCGCGAATACTAATGACCGAAATGAGTCCCTCCTACCCGGTGGGGGCAATGGAATTGAAATTAGAAGAAGACCAGAGAAAATAAATAACAAATGTAACGGACACACAGAAACTTTTATATGGCTGGGACCCAGCAGAAGACCAGCCAGAAGGGAGAAGAGAAAAAACAAAAAACTATTATCTCTGCAGCGAAAACTCGATAAAGTTTTTCTGCTTAACATTATTATTTCGTTTCGGTTCTGGTCTGTTTTTTGTTTTGCCATTTATCGAACCAATTCTCAGACGATCGAGAGTAAATGAAGAAACGTTAAGAAATTCCTAATTGATGAATCGTAACCAAAACAAATAAACAGCAGGAGGAAGAACAATATACCGGCACCAACTATAACCACCACCCAACCCTCCGCCAGCGTCGTCACCACCAACACGGCCACCATCATCCAGTTCGTCATTATCTGTTCTCGGGGTTTTTTTTCTGTTGAACAGAAAACTTTAATTAAAGTGTAAAAAGTATCTAAACGAAGCAAAGGCAAACATTCGATGACTGAGTAACTCAAGCCAACCGAACCGACCGAAAATGCCATTGTTTAGTTCATAAAGTCATCTGTTGTTATTGGCTTGCCTGCCCGCTGAGGAAGAGGCGTCATCACCATCACCAACAGCAGCAACTCAACCTAAAAGGGGTGGCACTTTGATGGTGGTGGCGGAACAATGGTCCGGAAGAGCAACAGGGTTTGCGTTGCCGACGTTGTTACTGTGGCAATCCAAATAAACTTTGTGCTCCACGATTCGATATCAATGACATTAATTAGAAAATCGTAAGAAAATTAATAGCAACACTAGAGAGCCAGAGCAGAGAAGGAGGAAATGCTATCCACGTTGCTGACAATGATTTAGGACCTAATCAGATGGAGGCAAGAGCAGGGGTAATGCCAAGATTCGTTGATAATAGAATTTAATTAAAGTTTGAATGGTTAATAAAAATAAACCAAATGCTATGATAATAATGAACGGAGATGAACTCTCTTTGTGGCAGTAAACAAAATTAAAAGCAAATGGTTTAATAAACCCGGTTAGAGAAATGCAGATGAAAGAAAATGACATTTTCTGGGGTTTAATAGGGAAAACAGAGGAATAAAATAAGTTTTGGATTTATCAAAAGTTTTCTGCCATCAAAAAGAGTCCTTTTGGCCAAACGTGTTATAAACCAGAATTACAAAAACCTAGTGCAATAGAGAAACCTTTTTATTTTTTTATAAAACAAAATGTAAAATTAGAGTTGATGAAATGTTAAATTCAAGCGAGTAAAATGAGAGATTTAATTAATATCAGATTTAAGCCTTTTCAGTCTAATTTTTTTTTTAGTAAAATAAAATTGAGTTGCCAACCACTTCTCTTACAAGCCGAAAAACTACAAGATTTCTTTCAAATATCGGGTGACCAATCTAAAATGAGAGTTGATGAAATGTTAAATTCAAGCAAGTAAAATGAGAGATTTTATTAATATTAGATTTAAGCCTTTTCAGTCTAATTTTTTTTAGTAAAATAAAATTGAGTTGCCATCCACTTCTCTTACAAGCCGAAAAACTACAAGATTTCTTTCAAATATCGGGTGACCAATCTAAAGGCTTTTTTTCAAAATAAAAAATAAATAAAAAAAATAAAAAAAAAATTAAAAAATAAAAAAAAAAATTAAAAAATAAAAAAAAAATTAAAAAAAAAATAAAAAAAAAAATTAAAAAAAAATTGGAATATTTGTGGTTCATTCAAAAGGACATTTTATAGCATTAATTTTTTGAATATAATTTCCTTTAAATGTTGGCCGCAACGACGCTTCAGGGTGTACATTCTGGGGGTTCCATTTTGGATGACTTGTTCGAGCAATTCGACCGGTATGGCTTTAATGGCACGCGTAATGTTGGCTTCCAAAACCTGAATCGTAGCTGGTTTGTCAGCATAGAATATGGACTTTGCGTAGCCGCAAAGTCTATAGCTGTGATATTACACGTTCTAGGCGGCCAACTCACCGGTCCAAAACGTGAAATTGGCTGCGCTGGTGTGTCAGCATAGAATTTGGACTTTGCGTAGCCCCAAAGAAAAAAGTCTATAGCTGTGATATTACACGATTTAGGCGGCCAACTCAACGGTCCAAAACGTGAAATTGGCTGCTGTTCGTAATGACCTCATAATAGATCCAGTGCTTGTGCTGCTGTATGACAAGTGAAGCCGCCGTGTTAAATCCAAATGACGTCAAGATTACGGGCTTCAATTTCAGGAAGCAAAAAGTCCGATATCAAGGCGCAACAGCGAGCTTCATTTACGGTTACGATTAGTTTGATATTTTTTAGCATAAACGTACTCAGAACTTTTTGACGTACGTCCATCATTTGTGTTGTTTACAGTGACTTGAAAAAATCAATTGGGCAAAAAAATGAAATTAACTCGTGAACATTTTCGAGCGATCATTTTTCACAACTTTCGACGTGGATTATCACGACAAGAGTGCATCGATGAACTTAAATCTTTGTATGACGATGAAGCACCGATGAAGCACTGTGAAAAAATGGTTGATTTAATTCAATCGTGGCCGTCGCTCGCTCAAAAACGAAGGTCGTGAAGGTCGTCCAAAAACGGCCGTTGTGCCAGAGAACATTGATGCCGTGCGTGAACTGATAATGCAAGTTGGTCATGTGACATACCGTGAGACGGAGGCATCCTTGGGCATTTCTTCCACCAGCATAACTCGATATTAAATGAACACCTGGCCGTAAAAAAAGGTTTTTTCTTGTTGGATGCCGCGCAAATTGACAATCGCTCAAAAAAAGGCTTGTGTCGAAATTTTGAAAAAATTCTATCGCGGTGCTTTAAAAGAGGTTTATGAGATCGTCACAGGTGACGAATCATGGATCTATGCGTATGAACCCGAAACAAAATAGCAATCGACCGTGTAAGTCTTCAGAGACGAGCCAAATTCAACAAACGTTGTTCGTGGAAGAAGCACTTTGAAGCAAATAGTCGCCTCTTTCTTCGGCCAAGCTGGTCATGTGGCGACTGTTCCGCTGAGTGATACACCACAATTTGTTTGCCTGAAGTCTTCGGAGATTTTCGAAAAACGAACAAGAGAAGACGAATCATTGTGCACCATGACAATGCGAGCTCTTACACATCGGCTCAAACCAGCGCCTTTCTGACCGACCAAAACGTCGAATTGATGGGTCATCCGCCGTACAGCCTTGACTTGGCACCCAATGACTTCTTTTTATTCCCGCACATTAAAAAAAAAATGCGTGTTCAACGCTTTTCTTCGCCAGAAGATAACGTTGAAGCGTTTAAAAACCATTTTTTTGGAGGTGTCTTAATCGGAGTGAAAAAAGTGCTCCAAAAATTGGTTTGAGCGCATGCAAAAGTGTATAAATCATGCTGGAAAATATTGTTTGAAAAACAATAAAACCATTTTTGATGATAAATTTTCGCATTTTCATTATTAGGCCAGAAATATATATATATATATATGTGACAGCGCATAGAGAAAGGGACCTAAGGGCAAACAAATCCATTTTCATTTTTTTCTTTTTTTTAAGTGGACAAAATCTGAGCATCGAATGAGACCGATCCCATGCCCCAAAAGTGTTCCCTCCCAGAGATATGCGCGTTTTATGAAAGTGAAGTCGACAATTCTAAGCGCAAATAGAAAGGGACCTAATCTTTAAAATGGCTCTCCTGAACAAAACTGGTTTGTAACCTTAGGACCCTTTCTATTTTGCGCGTCACATATAAAGCAACCCTCGTATGCTGTAGACTCGCCGTGAAGTTAAACATTCGAGGATAATGAGACGGACTGAATATTTAAGAATTGGGATAAATATAAATGTTTTATGGGCTGTCTATATTAATTAAAAAAATCGTGGCGTTTTTTTTCTATTTTTATTTTTTAATAATGAAAATTTATTTCCGATAATTGATTTTGACTTTTTCGAGTGTCTGCCCTTAGTCGTGTAGGCGTCAGAGTGTGGACACTATTGTATCCATGGAAAACTTTGAAGATATCTTGAAACTGCTTAATTTGATGCAATTTCAAAATTTCCAATTTTAAGGGGAAATGTCAAAAGTTTGAATTCTTTCAATAACTTAGTTTATATTGTTATTGTTTTTTTAAAAAATGCCTGGAATTCTCTGATATTATTAACCACACTTTGTGGCAATCATTGTCGGTCTGTACCCTCCATTCCATATGGTTTCATACATCTTCCTACAAGTAGCGTCTGCCTGGGCAGGGCGGCCCGTCGTACTTGGCCCCGTGTGTCGGCGAACAAACGTCTTTCTTTCTAATTCTATTAAAATGATTTTTTTTCGTCTTCATCTTGCTTGTTACTTAAGCATTCTTGTGTTTTAGTGTTCCATTTAAAGTTGAGTTCTTTTCGTTTGTGTGGATTTGCAGCAGACCTCTACTATTGAGCAGAAATAAAAACACAACAAGACACGAAACCACTAAAAACAAAAAGAATTATGATTTATGACTTTTTATTGTTCCAGTATGGAACTACTTGAACATGTTAAAGTTTTTTTCTTCGTTTTGACTTTTGGTGTGTTTCCAGTTTCTTTTCAAAAACAGAAAAATTTAAAGAAAAAAAATGTGGAAGAATGCCATGGCATTCTAAACTCACATATGTAGTCTTTTGTACATGAGTTGGGATAGGAAATGTTTTTATATAAAAAAAAAATAAAAAAAATGCTATTATGGGGGTAAAATATGTACAAAAAGAAAACACACAACACCACACCTTATAAATAGACGGACGGACGAAAGAACGTATGTATGGATAGACAGACTGACACTCAGAATGACAGACAGAACCAGCAAACATTTTTTGCTAAACCACCACCAAAGGCTGCCCAAAAAAAAACTTAGGCAAAGCAACAACATTTTCAAACCACTCGTTTTAATGGTCTTGATTATTTTTTTTTTGGAAATTTCATTAATTGCTTAATTGATTTGATTAAATATTTCGTGTAATTAACATAAATTTCAATTACTTTTCCAGAGCACATCTGTGGCTATTATAATAACTTGTATCCCAATTTTCTTAATAATTTTAAACTTTTATTTTAAAAAACATTTTATTAAATATTAATTTTAATTTGTTTTTTCCTCTCTCTCTCTGTTTCTTTGCAGTTTCCATGGGTTAATTGTAATGGAATTTGAGCCTCAAAACCGCTAAAAACTTCACACAAAACTTAAATGCATATTTTTAATATTCAAAACCACAAAAGTAAGCAAGAACTTTGTAAAAGCATCTCACAGATAATCAAAAAAGCAAGAAAATTGCCCAAAAAAAGAAAAAGTAGTTTGGTTTGTTTGTGCAAAACTAAACGTAACGAAGGCCTTAAACTGTGATTTTAATTAATAAGTGTTTTTGAAACATAATTAGTTGTTAAACTGTTTGCAAGTAAAAGAAAAACAAATAGAAATACTAAATATTTCCTTCATTTGCCTTAACAAAAAAAAAAATAAATAATAAAACGTGTGAAATATGTTTAATTTAAATATACCTCCTTCATCGCTACTGGGTGTGGAAGGCTCGGGGGGCCTGTGCTCCAAGCCCAATACACCCGAAATTCTCAATTCTCTAATTGCCATGACAAATCCCCTGGATAATTATAATTTTAGCGGCAACAATTCGGCCGCCTCGACACCAGCCTCGGTGACAGTGCGCAATTTCAATGCAAACACCCAGGTAAGGCATACACAAAACAAATAGCCCCTTATCACCTTACTTTAACCCCATTTACCGCTCCCCTCCCCCCTGTGTGTTAATTATTTGAAAGTCTTAATTTTAATTTTCCACATTTTTCAAATTGCTTTACATTTTTTTTTCTCTCGTTCAGAATATCTCCCAGGACAGCTGTCATTCAAGCAGCTCATCAACACCTTTGGATTCACCTGCTGCCACAAATACTACACCCAGTGTACAACAGGTAAGCCTCGCAAAAAGTTTCCATTACTCTTTCGTTCGTGGGCATGTAACACGTAGTATTACTCATAATTTCATTGATATGCAAGTTTGTGCGCGTACGTACGAAAGGACGGACAAGTCATAGCCGAGCTACAACATTTTTATTCATTCACAAAAACCAAAATGATGCCATTTAATTGGAGACGTTTGCCAAAAGCGCCCACGCTCGTTGCGGCATGGATGGCGTTTCTGCTTTTTATTTTACAATCAGTCTAGAGTAGGCGATTTAAACCACAAAACACAGAGGGCACTCGTAAAACGCGTTTAACGTAGAGAAATGCGAACACGAACTGGGACACTAGACAACTACTGCGTTCTTTTTAGGTTACTAAACTAGCATGTGTACAGAAGTTACTCGGTTAGCAAGCGAATTGACCTTAACTCGTTAAAGCAACGAGTCAACACATATTTTTCGTACAAAAAAAACAACCGTGACACACCCTGTTAGATAAAAAACATATGTTTTCTGCTATGTATACTAAAATATAAACAAACAAGAAGAGGTTTCATCGGCGAAATTGTATTGGGTTCCTTTCACGATACTAAGCTAGTATGGAAGTTACTCGGAGAGGAAGAGAGTTGGCCGCAACTCGCTAAAGAAACGACTTAGAGTTAACACAATTATTTATTCTAGAAAAAATCAACCGTGACACACCCTGTTTTATGAAATTATACGTTTTTTGTGATGTATACTAAACAATAAACAAACAAAAAGAGGTTTCATCGGCCAATTCCAATTGGGTTCATTTGCATAAATGTGATAAGAAAACTAAAAATCAACACGAACATGATAGCTCAAGAAAATTTTTACAGATTTTATACAAAGAAAATATGTTTCAATTAATTGATTAATTTTATTTCTTTGTATATAAAAATTAACAAACAAAAAGAGTTTTCATCGGCCAATTCTAATTGGGTTTATTTGCAAGTGATAAGGAAACTAAAAATCAACACGGACTTGATAGCTCAAGAAAATTTGTTCAAATTTTTACAAAGAAAATATTTAACAATTAATTGATTTTTTATATTTCTTATATTACAATTTATACATTTTGATTGTCTGCTTTTGACGAATTCGCCGATGAACCATCTTGCTGTTCATTTCTCTTTGGCGTAGACAAAGAGAAACAATGTTGCCATATTGCTCACAATTTTATTACACGAGTAAAATTTATAAATTTTTAGCTCAAGAGAGAATTTTACAAATTTTTACAAAGAAAAATGTTATACGAGGGCTGCTATATATATCTGGTCTAATAATGAAAATGCGAAAATTTATCATCAAAAATGGTTTTATTGTTTCTCAAAGTACTTTATTCTACAGCATGATTAATACACTTTTGCATGCGCTCAAACCAATTGTCGAAGCACTTTTTCCACTCCGATTGAGACACCTCCAAAACATGGTTTTTGAACGCTTCAACAGCCTCTTCTGGCGACGAAAATCTTTGACCACGCATTTTTTCTTGATGTGCGGGAATAAAGAGAATCATTGGGTGACAAGTCAGGGCTGTACGGCGGATGACTCACCAATTCGACGTTTTGGCCGGTCAAAAAGGCGCTGATTTGAGCCGATGTGTGAGAGCTCGCATTGTCATGGCGCACAATGATTCGTCTTCTCTTGTTCGCAAGACTTTGGGCAAACCAATTGTGGTGTACAACTCAGAATTGGCCGTTCTACGTTGCTCAAGCGGAACAGTCGCCACATGACCAGTTTTGCGAAGAAACAGACGACCATTTGCCTTGAAGTGCTTCTTTACGAACAACTTTCGATGGATTTGGCTCGTCTTTGAAGACCCACACGGTCGATTGCTGTTTTGTTTCGGGCTCATACACATAGATCCATGATTCGTCACCTGTGACGATCTTATAAACGTCTTTTGAAGCACAGCGATCGTATTTTTTTTAAATTTCTTTGCACCGACACTAGCCTTTTTTTGAGCGATTGTCAAATTGTGCGGTATCCAACGAGAACAAACCTTTTTTACGGCCAGATGTTCATGCCATATCAAATGTATGCTGGTGGAAGAAATGCCTAAGCATGTCATTATCTCACGGTATGTCCCATGACGATCTTGCATTATCAGTTCCGCACGGCATCAATGGCCGATTTTGGTCGACCTTAAGCTTTGAGCGAGTGTCGGCCACGATTGAATTCATTAAACCAGTTTTTCACAGTGCCATAGGATGGTGCTTCATCGCCATACAAAGATTTAAGTTTATCGATGCAATCTTGTCGTGATAATTCACGTCGAAAGTTGTGAAAAATGATCGCACGAAAATGTTCACGAGTTAATTCCATTTTTTGCCAAATTGATTTTTTCAAGTCACTGTAAACAGCACAAATGATACGTCAAACGTTCTGAGTACGTTTATGGTAAAAAATGTCAAACTTTCCAATGAAAATGTCAGATGGCGCCAGGCAACACTTAGTGTTGTCTAGGCCAGAAATATATATAGCAACTCTCGTATCAATTTATAATTATTTCCTTAGCAGGGCAGTTTATGGCCTATACTAGATTTTCGAAGTCGCTGGCAATAAAACGTTCCATTAAGCCAAAGCTCGCTTCACGAGTTACTTTATCTAGCAGGTGCAAAGTAGCCCCCTCTAAGAAAGTATAACGCATTCCACAACGGTCTACTGTATTTAAAAAATTTGAAATAAGTTCTTCTTTTTTGTGGGATATCGCCTTCTTCTCCGCGCGCCCTTCGTGCACATACACACGCAAAAGAGAACAAATTGAAATTGTAAAGTGGCATAAAACTGACAGTTAAATGCGTGCATCATGCAAAACAACAACAGCAACATCCACTTAGAAAAAAAAAACAACAGCAACAACAAAACCGCAAAAAACATCAAATGATAGCAAAAAAAAAATGGCAAAATAGCGCGAAAAAAAAGTTGCGACAATAGCTACAATTTAAATACATCGACATTGGCCTTAATGATGCTGTTGCCTGCCAGTTTCTATTCTGGTGTGGCACATCACACTTTTAATAATTTTCATAATTCTCAAATGTTATAAGCAAAAAAGGCGAGAGAGGCAACGGCAACGAAATGTGCGTCATATTGAAAGCCAAAGCTCCCCTAAATGCAACACACCCGCCAGCCGGCGCTCTGCTGTAGTTCGTGCGCTAGCCGCCCGCTCTCACGTCCGTAATCTGGTGTAGAAATAGATAAATTGCTAAATGTCATAAATAAATGATTTTAATTATTATTGATTTTTAAAGTAAAATGCAAATTTCACAATTATTGATGTTGATGTTGTTGCGGTTGTTTTGTTGTTAGCGTGAAATTATCGGCATTATTCAGAAATAAAACAGCAATCATAAAAATAACTTAAATCAACAATGAAAATATTACAATTTCAACGCAAATTCTTTTTTTTTAGAAATCAACATATTCAAATACGAGTACATATACTTGTTTAGCCAGAGTTCAGTTTATAAGGCGGACTGTCCCAAGATTAAGTATAATTTTAAGATTGCAAATGAAGACTTTTATTCTCCTTATGAGTTAAGGAAGATTCAGGACCAAAATAGTTAATATTTTTCCGTAATTTAAATAATGTCAGGGATCCATACGACTATCCTAGGTCTCCTCGTTGGTTGTAATCCGACTGTAGCTAAAGCTTTTATTTATCTTTGTGACTGGCCTTGAAGACTAAAGCAAGCCATAAAAGAGAGCTTGATTCGATAGTAAGTCTCTTACACAAGGCAACTTTTCCGGCTTTAACTTTTACGATTCCTTTTTGAACTTGCCTCTTGTGTTTAAACAAGGCATTTCGGTAACGGCAAGTTTTGTTTTTATTCGTTCTGATTTTTGTGTGAAAAATTATTAAAATAATCTGCAGCCAACTTCACACTACGAAAACACAAAAGAAATTGACGGGCTAGTTTTTTCCCTTTCCATTCCCCATGTCTCTCTCTCTCTCTCTCTCCTGCAAAATTAGAGATGCGGCAAGTAAAGTTGCCCGTACCCATTATTGTTTCTGTAGAGTGAAGTTGGCTGCAGATTATTTTAGTATTTCTTCATACAAAAATCAGAACGAATAAATAAATCATTGAATGTCGGAAACTGAAATAATGAAAACAAAAATTATCGTAGCCGAATTGCTGCATGTCAACGCAAGAGCCAAGTTCAAAAGGAAAGCAAAAAAAATGAGGCAAGTAAAGTTGCCTCGTGTAAATGGCGACTAACTCCCAATCGGTGGTTATTATGACTTTGCCAGGAATTTCAAACTTTGTGTTTAGCTTCGTACGTGCTGGTTTTAAGATATTCAATCCTAGCGATCCTAACCTAGCTTCTCCATTATCCACAATTGACTTTATTGTTAGCTAGATTTTGGGGTATTTTAAAAAGTGATTGCATGATTTGCCAGGAATTTCAAACTTTGTTTTTGGCTTCGTACGTGCTGGTTTTAAGATATTCAATCCTAGCGAACCTAACCTAGTTTCTCCGTTATCCCAATTGACTTTATTGTTAGCTAGATTTTGAGGTATTTTAAAGAGTGATTGCAGGATTTCTTCAAAGTCGCAATATCTATCGGGTTTCGTCGTTCACTATTTTTAGACGCCTAAGTTCGGTTACACTAAAGCTTTTTCTTACGCTGCGTCTTTTTAAACTTTCGTCAGTTTGAAATCCGTTGAAATAAACGTTCATTGTCCATCTACCATTTAGATCGGTGACTTTCTCCCAAGTCGGAAAACAAATCCTTCAATATGCTATAAATTCCTTTAACGCAAAGTCTGAGTCTTTTTTTCAAAATTCTCATGGAGCGTAGTTAATCCTCTTTTTGAAACTCAAAATAAGCAGATCCTGACTAACGCGATTTTTGTATAGATGACCCTATTAAACGATACAATGGCTGCCACTGTTGCGAAATATCTTGAAGGTCTGCCAAAAGTAAAGACTTGGCCATACCATCTAGATCGGGCAATTTCTACTAAGTCGAAAAGTAGTGCATAATGTCGACATTTGGACAAGAACTTTTCCGACTTTACTTGCCTGGCTATTGACTAATTTATCAAGCCTTAAGTCTCATTATGGATTATGAATTCCTCGCCATTCGCTCTTGTCCGCATATCCCTTAGTTGATTACGTCGCCTTTTAGGTAAACCCAAGAACTCGTCGTCAAATATTGTTAGTCCCAGCCAGAACAATACTTGAAAACTTTATAAGAATGTTCCTCATGCTGGATTTCAGTCCTCCAAATGTACGATCTATCTATCATAGCCAAACAGCAATACAAATCTTGGGACTCCGATTACTGTTTAAATTTTCATTATTTGTAAATTTTATCTGAATCGAAACGGATTTGGCCTACGAACCTAGTTTTGTGATTATGGATATGGAAAAAGAAGAGTATCTTCTGCATATCCGCCTGCATTGAAGGAAGTCCGCCTCGAACAGTCATGAAAGATATCGTGAGCACATGCGCAGATTAGTCTCTCGATATCACTGGCAAATTATACTCTCTCACATAGCAAACAGATGTTACTCTCTCGCATTGCAAACCGATTACAAATCGATGAAGAGTTTCATGCGTGTCTATCGAACTTTAATCGCCTAAAAATGGTACTAGTCGTCTATAAAAATGGTTATTTTACCCAGTAATGGCTTCATCAGGTGTTTTACAATCTAAGCTTGCACCGTTAACATTGCTTTGTATGCACTTGCATTATTAAGCCTATTATTCACCTATAACGAAATTTTCGCTCCCATAAGAAATGCATGTATGCATGTACCATTAGTAAATTCCGATTAGCTGTTTTTGTTCGGGGGTACTCGTCTAAAACGAAAAGGGGTGGGAATTTGTATCTTTTACAGGAATGTTTATAAGAGTAGTGTAGACTTTTGTCACCATCTGCAAACGAAAACTTATGCTCTGATAATTGTTTAGTCGAGGAATTTTTGACATTTCCAACAAAAAAAAAAAAAATGTGAAGTAATTTTTGAGGCTATTTCAATGAATATAAATAAAATAATTTATTTGAAAATGAATAACGGCTACTGCTTCTACACTGCTCTGCACTACAATTGTTGTTTGTAGAGTTAAATGCAAAAGTCCGAAGCGAAAATTTCGTTTTAAGTTAATACTAGACTTTAACATACTTGAAATTGTCGCAATTAAAAGTGGC
This sequence comes from Hydrotaea diabolus, assembly GCA_963513945.1. NCBI lineage: Eukaryota > Metazoa > Arthropoda > Insecta > Diptera > Muscidae > Hydrotaea > Hydrotaea diabolus. Next base: position 8,651,198 of record OY740718.1, read on the forward strand.
GTTATTTTGAAAGGTAATTTTGACTCTGCATTCTATAAATTGTGCCCGATATTTAAATACTCTCTTTTTCTTTGGGAACCGCTCTCACATGTCGTTAATTTAAATCAGCTGATCGTTATTGACTATTACGACTCACCCAGTGTTCAGTGCATTTTTCTGTTGGCGTTACGCTACGATTGCATTCTGTTCAAATAACACAAGCAATGGAATTTTCGCTAAAGATTTTTTCTTATTTAATGCCTAAATACCAACTTTAGATGTTTTTACCAATAGTCAAGCATTTGTTTATTGTTTAATGTTGCTATTATTTTGCTAACATACATTTATAGACGAGAAAAAAGGAATGGCACCATCGCCACAGCAGACATTTCGATATTTACAGAGCAAGCTCGATGCCTGGCGGAAAGAAATAAGCATTTCAACAGCGTTAATAATTTTCGATTGTTTCCGCACGACACAAAGTCAATATTTATACGCGTAATTAACACTATGTTGTTGATACAAAACAACAACAGCAACAAAAAAAGACAAAATGGAAAACAAGAAGAAACAGAGACTGTTCAGTTCCCTGATGTTATGACCGCAGTAGCTGCTGTTTTTTTGATACTCGTATGCAAATTTCAAACATTAATGCCAGCCATGCCTTTTTGACAGCAAAACACTTCACGCAGCAACAACAAAACAATACAGTGCTGTCAAGTAATTTTTTTTCGCACCCATATAGCAAAAGTTTTCAACAACAATATGCGTTCAAATGAACTCATACGAAGGAAAATTAATAAAGAAAACAAATACGAAAAAGTAGCCGAAAAATAATTAAGCAAACAAACCGAAAAGCCAGTTAAAAATAAATACCACAAAACTGCATACAAAGATGGCCCCGAAAATCGACCGACCGACCGGCCGGCCTTTTATGACAGAGCTCGGCTAATGAAGACGCTGGGGCCTGCAATGATGATTAAGAAAGAAGATTTGGGGCGATTTTATGCGTGCTGTGCCGCCTTCGCATATATGGTTTTGTAACAATTTGTTAAAATTTCACTTGCAACGCTATGAATCATGCAAAATGATTCTTAAGAAAAATAATTACGGCTGTCAACTTTCCCATGAGCATGGTCTGTCACTATTAAACAATGCTGTGTAATTGGGCAAATAGACGCACATACGTGTAGCAAACAGATTGCGCAAATAAATTTCGCACGAAAAACTAGTTGGTGCTAGTTGACATGGCGAGGAGTCTCCTCAAACACGTACAAAACTTTAGACAGCTGTGCTTTGCGCAAACATTTTGAGTTTTCAAAATGACCTTAAAATAGTTGTTAAAATTATCCTGTGTATTATTACATACAAGTCCCGGCGTTGAGTTCTAATTTGTTCTCCGCGAGTTTGTTTATAATTCCATGTATTTTGTCTAATTTTGACGATAAACCACACGCATGGAACTTCTTTATAAAAATCGATACTCTTTGATATTAGCCTTTAAGGCTAGTAATCACCTGAATTGAAATTTTTGCTTCCGCTTAGCTATTTTCGTTTGGTGGTACCCAGCCGAAGCCTAGTATTAAATCTGAAACGAAATTTTCGCTCCCATAAGAGATATACTTGTAGCTAAGCAAACGAATTTTGCCGTTCGTAAATCCGTTTAGCTATTTTCGTTCTATTTTCGGTGGTACTCAGCTGAAACTAAAAGGTGGCGAAATTTGCAAATGTTATAATTATAATTGTTTGGTTAAAGAATTGTTGACATCTGCAAAAAATAATACCAAATGTTGTGAAGTAATTTTTGGGAGTATTTAAATATTCATTTAATTAATTTATTATAAACTGAATTACGGCTGCTTCTTCTGCACTGCTCTACACTATAATTTTTTCCTTGTAGAAATAAATGCAAAACTTCTAAGTTAAAAATTTCGTTTTAGGCGAATACTAGGCTTTAAGCGGCCATAAGTAGAGTCCTGCCTTTTTTCTACAACTCTGTTATGATTTTCTAACTCCTTTTGACAACTCTGTTCTCTCGTAAAATAAACAACTCTGTTTTTAGTTATCATAAGTAAGTCCCCATTTAAGGCCCAATTAGTCTTGACGGTGGACGGTTGACGGTAGGTAATCAGCTATTTCAGTTAGGGGTTGCATTTTGAGCAATCCCCTTTTATAACTTTTTTGGGGAATTTCTAGTTAATTAAAGTTATTGTAAGAGTGACATGTATGTATACGTACAACATTTTTTGAATCGATGTATATGTAGTTCCAGAAACTGATAATACTGATAATTTGTTAGCTATAAGCTTATTTTATTTTGTATTAAGGATAGTAAAATTCAATAAAAGGAAAGGGTTGCATTTTGCATGTGTTAGAGGGAGATAACTACAGTTTGACGGTTAACGACGGCGGACTTCTGTAGGTTGCAGAATCAACCGTCCACCGTCAAGACTAATTGGGCCTTTACACGAGGCAATTTTACTTGCCGCTACTTTCAGTTTGTTGGTGAGAGGTAAGGGGAATGGAAAGGGAAAAAACTTGCCCGTACTGTCAATTCCGTTGGTGCTTTTTGTAGAGTGAAGTTGGCTGCAGATTATTTTATTATTTTTTACACACAAATCAGAACAAATAAATCACATAAAGCCAGAAAAGCCAATAATGAAAACAAAAATCGCCGCAACCGAATTGGCAAGTTCAAAAGGGAATCATACAAATTGACGCAAGTAAAGTTGCCTCGTGTAAATGGAGACTTTCTCCCTACTAGGCTTTAAGGGGCGATAAACAGAGTCCTGCTTTTTTTCTACAACTCTGTCATGAGTTTCTAACTTCTTTTGACAACTCTGTTCTCTCGTGAAATAAACAACTCTGTTTTTAGTAAACATATGTAAGACCCCATTCACACGAGGCAATTTTACTTGCCACTACTCTCAGTTTGTAGGAGAGAGAGGTAAGGGGGATGGAAAGGGAAAAAAACTTGCTCTAACTGTCAATTCCTATTGTGTTTTTCGTAGTATGAAGCTGGCTGCAGATTATTTTAGTATTTCTTAACACAACAATCAGAACGAATAAATCACAGAATATCAGAAAAGCCAATAATGAAAGCAAAAAATTCCGTAACAGAATTACCATGCCAATAGGCAAGTTTAAAAGGGAATCATAAAAATTGAGTAAAGTTGCCTGGTGTAAATGGAGACTTCTCCCAATCGGCGGTTATTATGACTTTGCCATGAATTCCAAACTTTTTAGTTGGCTTCGTACGTGATGTTTTTAAGTTATCCAATCTTAGCGAAACTAACCTATCTTCTTCATGGACCACAAAGTATTGACGGGCTAGAATTTTGGGATAATTAAAAGGAGCGATTGAAAGTGTTGCAGTAATAAAACAAAAATTGCTGTAACCGAATTGTCATGGGTAAAGACAAGAGGCAAGTTCAAAAGGGAATCATAACAAATTCACGCAAGTAATGTTGCCTCGGTGAAGACGGAAAAACCCCAGTGAAGCTCGATTAAAATCTCTCTTTTGTATTATTATCAAAAGATGTGACAAACCAGGCAACAGCAAAAAGTTGCTGCTAAATTATCACCGTTATCTGTAAACAAAAAAAAAAACAAAAAAAAGCGTTGGAATTACACAACAATTCGTCAGCCATATGGTGACAACACAAACGTACATATCTTATAATGATCGATGGAGAAAATCATTTAACGCAACAAAAGGGTAAAACAAATAGGTCTCGATTTCTACAACCAAAAAGGTCATATCAATAAACCACTTGTCATGAACGTGCACCATTATAACAGCGCGCTCCTTCACTGGTCATTGCTTGTTAAGTGGTCAAGTGGCCCAATAACGTCGCGTTGTCTGCCGGGCAGCGCACAGGTTGGTCGATTGGTTCGTTATGGTTATGGATGATTTGTTGCACTTTCGTTAAGACAATTAATTTTATTTATGCACCTTGGAATTGGCTGTGAAATGTGCTCGACTGATGAGCGAGCCGAGAAGAAGGCGGCAAAGAAAAAGAAGCCATTCTCTGGTTGTGCATATAAACGATCGATTTAAATCGGGGGGAAAATATCGTTTATCAATAGCAGAGTATGACATTTTTGGAGTTTCTTTTTGTCGTTTTAAGCAATTTTCGAAAAACCATATGGTCGTACGGGGGCAGACATACTTTCAATGTTTTCAATAAAATGCATAAATCTTCAAAACGCCTGACTGCCATACCATGGAGGCACAATGGAGTTGTTGTGACTGCTTTTGTCTGCCACTCTTGGTCAAGACATTTCCGTATAAGGTGCCAGCACATTGCACTCACTCTCACTTTGTAAACGCATCGACAACAGCAGCACAACAACTTCCACCCACCACTTGGTAAAGGCGGCCCGGTCAGCCGATCGTTTGCTACGCCGGCCAGGCTGTTTAAGCTTACCTAGAGTCAGTGAGTAAATCAATGGTTTTGCCAGTGACGAACTGGCTGACTTGCCTTAAATGTAGGTCAACACTTGACAATATGCGGCTGTTGCTCTGCGACATGTTGTTGCCGCTGCTCTTTTGGAATTGTTTACATTTCCAACGAATCGAATGCGTGATCAAGATTTTTCGAAATGATTTAACAGCATATTTCGTTTTTTTTTCTCTCTCAAATTTAATGGGAGTGCGTGTGTGTACTTGTATTTATGGATGTTCGGAGGAAATTTTGAACACTGCCAAGCTTTAAGCGGCGATTGTGGTTGAGCCAACATTCAAACATTTGTAGGCCACCAAATTGTCAATTTTCGGTTTTGTTTTGTGTGGAATTGTTAATGCCGACGCACGCTTTAGGAGGTATAGACCGAGCAAGTCCGTCCCGTCGCCTGTCCTTCTCAAGTTTTGGCGAATTTATTTCGTTTTTTATGTCAGGTGACATACAGTTATGTATGCCGCAAAGGGTTTCTTTTGTTTTTGTCCATTTTATGTATTAATGTCATATTTAGGGAGTGCCTCTCCACGGTGACATTAAATCTTCGCATTGTTTAGTGTTGAAACCACCAAGTATGCGCATATGAGGAGGAAATGGATATTTTATCTCCGGCCGCACAGTGACAAGAAACAGAAATAAAAACCAATTATTTCCATCCGCTAATATTTTTTTTTTGGCTAAGAACGTAGTCGTTTTTATTCAAAATCCTTTTTAAAAACGACTACTATCGAAATTGAGAGTAATATGGCAACATTGTTTCTGTATACAACAAAGATAATTGAACAACAAGAGGGTTCATCGGCGAATTCGTCGAAAGCAAACAATAAAAAAAAACTAAAAAATACAATAAAATAATCAATGAAATGTAAAAAGTCATTTTAATGCTACTTTGCTTTGTAATATGTCTTTCAACTATTAGTTTAAGTTGATTTATAGTTTCACTTATTTCATCTCGTGCAATTGTGTCCAATACGAATTCGCCAATGACATCTCTTTGTGTTTGAAGATTTTTAGTATGCATAAAAAAAATGTGCCTTTATAAAACGCATTCACCAATGACCCCTCATTCAGTTTGAATATTTTTTATGAAACTTGTTTTTTTATAAAACAGGGTTTGTTATGTGTGATTTTTTTAAAAAAAAATAATAAAAAAAAATCTTCTTATTCTTTGTTTTATTGGTCGAATTTTTTCCTTGACTAGTTTTGAACGAAAAAAATGGTATCATTTTAAATGAAAAGATAAAAACAATAATTACCTATACAACTTTGGCTTAAGAGCTGAATTAGTGGTAAGCATTTATTTTAAAGGATAGTTTTTATCTTGTAAGCATTGGGTCTATTTAATACTCACAAGTCCTTTTTAGAATAGATAACCATGCGAATTGTATGTTTTCCCCAAATATTATACTTTAATTTCTATTTTCTAAAATTCTATTCTAGTATAGAATTCAGATCGAGAAATTTTGCAGGACATAGTATTACATTTTCGTCGTATCCTAAAACTAATTTTTTAAATGGTCGAAATATTTATTTTAAGGGCATTTACCTTTAGAATGGTAACCCAAAACGACCTTATACAACTTCTTGAAGAAAGTCAAAAATTTGTTAGAAATTATTCCTTTTAAAAGTAAAATTTTTTTTATGTTTTGCTCCTTTCTATTTGTTTCGATAGTAAAAAAAAATCCTGTTTCGATAATAAAAAAACCCTGTTTCGATAAGAAACATGTTGATAACGTTATAAATACAGGGTGTATCATGTTGTTGGGAAAAATAATGCGTCTTTGTCCTTTTAAAATATTTTTTTTTGATATATCCCATTCGAAACACCTTATACTTCTTCAATCAAGTCAAAAATTAATCCTTTCTTCGAACTTAATTCTTTAAAATTAAAACCGCACCAACTGCATTTTCGATTTTTTGTGTTTTGGGCCTTTCTATTTGTTTCGATAAAAAAAAATCTTGTTGCAATAATAAAAAAAACCTTGTTTCGATGTCACAAACGTACGATATCGATATCGTTATATAAGCAGGGTGTATCATGTAGGACTGTAGTTGGAAAAAAATCGTTTGGTAATATTTACTTGCATTGGCAACTTAAAAAGCAGTGCATTGCCCGTTTTTTACTTGTCCTCCGACATCTAGTGCTTTATTAATGTATTTGTAGCTTTCTATAAATTTCTTTCATTTCATCCAGACTTGTAATATAACGCCTATAGATCAATTTAAAACAAATACTCGTGCTTGCAAGGAAAATCGCACCAACTGTTGTTTTGATTTTTCTTCGTTTTGCTTTTTTCTATTTGTTTTGATTATAAAACACCCTGTTTCGATATTAAACATGTTAGTTATTGATATCGCTATAAAGGCAGGGTGTATCATGTAAGACTGTTATTATTTTCACACAGAATGTATATGAGAAAACTAAAAAAGCAAATTAAAAAAACTTCTTACAACAAATTATCTTCGTTCTGAGATATACCCATATGAGCCATCTTGCCTATGACACAGTGCATTAAGATGACCAAAAAGAGTAATTTACTTTAAATAATTTTAGCAAACTTTACAAAAAAAAAGTCAGTAATTACCTTTTGAGTTGGCGATTTCAATCTATCATAGTCCAATGAATTTTCGATAGTGCTGAGAGCTGAAAAGGAACATACGAGGAAATTACTGACTTGAAATAACAGAGTACAAATGCATGACTTTAAAATGTGAGCGATTAAAATAATATTCCTATAACCAAATCATGTGGATTTGTCGCAATTTTTTGAGTATTTTTTAAGGGACCTGGAAAAGACTTCAAATTTCGGACAGATTCAAATTAACGAGTTTTCAATTTTCGAGAGTCGACTGTATGTCACTCCTTTTTAGACAGCCTTTATGGATTATCTATAGATCATTGTTAAATTCAATAATTTAATTTTTATTATAATTGTTATTTCTCTCTCAGTCATTTAGAATCACTGTCACCCCCCTCCCCCTAATTCGAAATCAAAACTTGGCTTGGCCTGCCCGTTTTAAATCATAAGTTTGGAGTAACTTGAAACTCTAGTTATTATTAAAGTTTATCGTGAGAATTACACAGATTATCATGGCTTTCAAATCAATTCATGTGGACGTTTTTTTGCGTTTGACATTTAAAGAATCGCATTCGTTTTTTTTTTTTGGTTGGCCACCGCCAAACAATTTGGTACGAAATGCGGCAACGTAATTGTGATTTTCGTGTAAAAATCATACAAGCCCAACGTGTGATCCCAAAAACATCTCGGACAAGTTACCAATTTTGGCCATTTAAGCTGCGAGCACAGGTACCAAGTCGCCGCAGGCAAGACAAACAACACAAATATGTGCCTGATTGCCTGGGCTGTCTGTCCGTTCGTCCGATTGCCTGTTTAATTCACTTGTATTCTTTTATAGAAATGACAAAAAAACCAAAAAAAAAATAAGCAGACACAAAATAAAATGAAAACGAAATCTTGCGTTTTGTACGGATTTGGTTATTGGTGACAGACGGGTTTTACGTTTCGGAGACATGTCAGATTTAAGACGTAGTTAAGCTTATAACAATTTTTCGAAGCTTTAACAAAACACACAACAAATGCTCAGCCGGCTAACAGGCGACCGACTGGGTATAAACAACCCGCTCAGGGTCGAGTTTATAATCGACCAAAAAAAAAACAAGCAGCAAAGCTTAAAAAAAACAAAATAAAAATCTTTCTTTGCTCCAAAGACATATCAAGCGAGGACTGACTCTATTCCTTCACTAAAAAAGAAATCACAATTTCAGAATCCAAAATCACTGCCGTCTGTCAAAGTTAAGTCTTCAATACTGGGTAGAGTGTCATAATTCCCGATATATCCGGATATAAATCGTCTGCGCTAAGATAAAAACAATCAGCTGCGCTAAGAAAAATGCGATCAGCTGCTCTGAGTAAAAAGCGATCAGCTGCTCTAAGTTAAGAAGCGATCAGCTGCGGCGTGAACTTAAGCCCATTTAAACTCGTGTACAATTCTCAAAATCTCTTGCCTTCATAAATGAACATTAAACAGCTGACATTTGATGTTTAATCTATATTCTAACTGTTAAGCTACGACTACATTGAAAATATAAATTCAGATTATTTCCAGCAGTTAAACATTTGCTTGTTTTTCAGGTTGACTTCAATTCAATTTCTAATTTAATCACAGCATAACTAATTTTCTTAATAATTCCTTCCAATTTCCTCACAAAACGATCTCCTACATTTTCTTTTTTTCTAACCTTTCTTTCTCTCTCTTTTTCTTTGCAGACCTGTTCACAACTTATCAAAGCCGGTCTCAAACTGTCCATACAAAGCAAACGCAAATTGTCCACCTGTGATTCGAGTTCCGGCTCCGAACAGCCTCTTTCCAAGTGTTCGCGCCCCAACGACGATTATGACGACACCACCGACGACGACAGTGAGCTGAAGACCACTCTGCCCAAGGGTCTTACGCCCGAGGATGAGGATAGGCGTCGTCGCCGCCGGGAACGCAATAAGATTGCCGCCACCAAGTGTCGCATGAAGAAGCGTGAACGCACCCAAAATTTGATCAAAGAAGCCGAACAGCTGGATAATCAAAATGTCGATTTGAAGAATCAAGTGCGCACATTGGAGCATGAACGGCGCAAGCTTTTGGATATGCTGCAGGCCCACGAACCGGCTTGTGTCCACCATGATGGTCTCAGTTTACCTTCGAAGTTGTTGCAATCGCCGGCCTACAAGTATTTGGCCGATTTGAATTTGGACGATATTGTCTCCGTGAATGGCCTTAACTCGCCGGCCGGCACTTCGATCAGTGGCGCTTCGCTATCGTCTAGCAGCAACTCGCAGCCTACACCCCCACGCACCGTTATCCCACCGATGTCTACTATCAAGTTTTCACGCAGCAATGGTTTCAAGGCGGCAGCCGCCGTCTCAGCAGCTCTTACCAATCCCGTTTCAATTGTATCTCAACTTCCAGGTTTAACGCATAGTTCACCCCTCCACCACCATAACACACAACTGCCCAATGGCTACTGCAAGCCGTCGCCGACGCCCCAGGAGCTGGGCTATTTGAACTCGCCGTCTCAGGACAACAGTAACCTGTGCATAGCAGCCCTTCAAACTCAAGCCCATCTCACAAGCAACAACATACCCACCGCCCACCAGAACACCCTCAGCAGCTCAGCTTCCAGCCTTGTCGGCCACACACTGGCCGATTACATTCCAAGCTGTGACTCAGGCCTGGGTCTAAGTCACCTGGCGCATACACCAACCTCCTGCAGCACGCCCATCGGCAGCAATGGCGGCGATAACAGCGCTCTCTTGGCCAGCGTGGCCAGTCCGATGTCCTGTGTATCCACGCCCACCACCGCCACCGAGTTTGTTAAGAATGAACTGGTCGACTCGCAGAGTCCCTATACCACAGCTCAATCGGCCGAAAGATTTCTCTTCGAGAACAATTGTGATAGTTTTGTGGACATCAAGCACGCCGTCAATGTCCACCAGCCGGTCAGCCATAATCACGGCGGACCCACTCTGCTGCAGAACACCAACGGGGGCGGCAATCTGCTCGACTTCACCTCAACTCTCATGGGTGGCAATGGTTCTGGCATCGTGTCGTTCCACGACCAGATTTCCATCAAGAACGATTATTTGCACGAAGCCGATCTATTGGCTCAGCTGACGGGAGAGGCCGCGGAATTTGTCGACTTGGACACGGGCGTGGCAGCAGCGTTTATGGCCAATGGCGGATGTTTGGCCTAAGTTTGTATATGTACTTTCGGCTTGAAGGTTTATATAAAACATATTTTTGTATTTTTTTTAAAGAATTTTTGTACATTTTTTTTTTGTAATTTTGCTGGTCAAAAAAGTGAGAAAAGAAACAGAAACTCGTAGCGTAACGTACACGTACTCGTTCGTACGTAAGTGTAAGTTAGTGTGAATGGACAAGTTGCTAGTGCTGCTGAGCTGGCTAGTGGAGAGAGATATGAAAGATCGTTCGCAACCGCTATAAGGCCTTAAAATACTTCCAAAATCTCTGAGGGCATTCGGTTTCAAATTTGATTTTCTGATCATTGTGTGTTTGTGTAACGCCTTAATCCAATATACTCGTAAGTAAAATAATGGCTGCTAACTAGCGTAGATTATATTTTGTCCACTGCAAACCACAACCACAAGCCACTTAATCATTCACTCGTTCAAAGATGTCCCTCCCTACCTCCTCCCTCTCCTTCCACTCTTTGAGATTTAATTAACCGAATACATGCGATTTTTGTCTTCCATTATATAGTCGTCATAAATAAATGTTGTTTTTTTTAGATTTTGTTTTTGTTAAGAGTTTTTGCCCTGAACCAACCCACCTCAATAGTTTTTCTCAGTGTATACGTGTGTGTGTTAAACAATACTTCCTTAAGAATAAAGTTTTAATATCTAATTCCGTTTCCTTTACGCGCCAAACTGTATTTATTTATGTCTCTTTGATATCAAGTTCAACTATAAAACCACCGGTGTTGCCAGATTAGTTAGTTACGAAAGTAGACAACAGGGTGTTTCATGTGAAAAATGATTTCATTTGGAATAAAATTGAATTTGTATTAGAAATGCAACGAAACCGAAATTTTCACAAGCTCAGAACAGATGTTGATTGTCATATAGCAGCTGATTGAGGATTGCAGGTTATATTTATAAAGTGGCCAGATTATCACCCTGATTAAATAAAAACTAGACAACAGGGTGTTGCATGTAAATAAAGATTTAATTTCAAATACAATTGAATTAATATTAAAAATGCAACGAATATAGCAAGGCGACAGTATTTTTTACGAATCAGAACAACAAATGTTGATTTTCATATAGAAGCTCCATTTTTAGAAGTAAAAATAACCTCAATCTTCATTATATAACAGATTTTAGATAGAGAAAACACAAACTCCAAACAGTGAAAAATTGTTCTGGGTATGCGTTAAGGGATAAGAAATTTTCTCTCTATTTGTGATGAGGATGAATATATCCTTGTTGTTAGGCATTTTTAGACAAACCTTTAGATCATCTAGTCTGGCAACACTGACCTACTTAACTAATATTCCTACTGTTTTTTTTTCTTTTTTTAACTTCCTTTTCAATTCCAAATTTTGCGTTCTGCACATCCTTTTAGACTTTTTCTTTTTCACTGTCCTACTCTGGTGTATATTTTTTTGTTGTGTACAGTTTTTTATGTAATGTGGTTGCCACCCTCTTCTTTTTGCCTCGAATATTCAGTTTCAGTCATTGTGGCAGCTCTGGTTTTTTAAACACTGCAATCGATTGTAAAGAAATTAAATTTAAACCGTACCCCTGCCCATATGAGTATTTTGGAAGCTATTTGATTTTTTTGTTACGGCCAAACTACCTCAATTTGTTTAAAAATAATAATAAAACAAACACATAAAACACAAAAACAACAACAAACAAAGTAAATTGTCTAAACAATTTCATGCATTCCATAAAAAAGTTTTAATTTATTTGTGAAAAACAAGAAAAATTTTTAGGAAAAAAACAAAATAAATTCGTAAAAAAAGAGGAACAAAAAATCAAATCAAACGATTGAACCTACGACAGTAATTATTATTTTTAGTTTGTTTCAAAATTAATTAACTAAAGTTTAAGTTTAAAACCGAGATTAATTGTATAAAAAGAAAATTGAAAACAGAAAAAATGAAAAATTAAAGCCCCTCGTCCCTTTTCCTCCCTGAGCCTTTCTATATATAAAGTATCATACATATATATAAATATATATTTCGGCTTTATATTTATGTTAATCGTAAACATTTAATGATATTTCATTATTTAGTGATAAACAACAACAAAAAAATAAAATTACACAAATTATGTTTAAATTCAAAAAAAAACAAAACTAACAATTTTTAAACAAAAAAAAAACAAAAATGGGAAAAAACATAAAAATAATGCCTTAAATGTTGAAATTTATATATGTAAATTATAACTATTTTACAAAAAAACAAAACAAAAACTCATAAATCTACTAAATGTGCTCTTATTTTATGGTAAAAAAGCTAATTTTAGAGGAAATCAAAAACAAAAAACCAAACATCAACCGATATTATCTTCTTTTCTTTCTGTCTTCTCTTTAGGTGTGTTAAATGATAAGAAAACCATTCTCTAAAATTAAAAAATATTTTTAAATTTAAAACAAACGAAAATATTAGAAAAAAAAACATACACAGTTGATGCAAGTGGTGTTATTATGTGCGGACTATTTTTTAAACAAAATTCTTTTATTCTTTTTCGAAAAACAAAATGTGTCTTCAATCTTATTAAATATTCGGGAACTCAAGAAGCCTTAAAATTTTACAACAACCATAGAAAAAACAAAATTAACGCTTTATATTATAGCCAATAACAAACTACAAACAAGTGCTTTAAATTATTTTTTTTTAATTTCCGTATTTCGTTTACCATAAATTATTAATTGTAAAAAAATCTCTAAATTTAAGTGAAAAACAACAGAAACAAAACTAACAACAAAGAAATGAAGTGCTTTACAAACTTGAAAAACAAAAATAAAAACTTTTTTTTATACCATAAGAAAAAATTCTTTTTTATTGCAGCGGTTTTATACGTTTTTTTTTGCAACGAGTTTATGATAGCGTATACGTACATCATATAAATATATTTATATCTAGATTTTTTTGAAAATAAATAAAACGAATAGAACTTAATTTTGTAGCTTCTTACGTGAGTTGTGGTAGTCATGGAAGGGGAATTTTTCGCGTTTTTATTTAAAATTTCTGTAGTGATTGCGAAAATATATAAAATAGCACAATAAAAATAGAAATATTTAAAGTTTTAAACCTTATTAGTTTTTCGGTTGTTTGGTCTTGACTAGAGATTTCAAACGAATATTTTTTGTTAAAGGTTTAAATAAACCAAAACATTTTAAACTTTCTTATTAAATTCATTGAGATAAGGTAGAATCAAGTGATAGATATCCAATATCCACATCTCGCATTAATCAAAATATTCATATTGATAAATAATAATGATATATATTTGGATTAATGAGAGTTATGGATATTAAAAGTGGGTCAATTAATAGTCGACCGTTTTCCATCACATACCAAATTTTCTGTTTAAGATAAATGCAACTTTGACGAACATTTTTTTAAATAAGGTTAAAACCTTTAAGGCTATGTTTTACTAAAAGAATTATAATAACGTTTATCACAGTCAGTTTGACAGTTCTTAGTCTAGTTCCCTAATAATTTCAATCACAATAGGTCCGATGATTGGGATAAAACTATTAATCAGGATTTTTTTCTAAAGTAAACTTCGCGTATATTGTTATGGTATATTATAATGGCGTTTATCGCAGAATTAAATGATTAATCAGAATTTATTCTAATGTAAACATTACTAAGAATATTGTCATTCCGTATTATAATGAAGTTCAAAGCAGTCAGTTTGACAGTTGTTAGACCAGTTCCCTAATGATTTCAATCACAATAGGTCCGATGATTAAAAATAATTCTGTAATCAGGAATTGTCATGAAACGGATATTGTCATGGAATATTATAATGACGTTTTTCGCAGGATAAAATCATTAATCAGGATTATTTTCTGATGTAAACATTGCGTACGGATATTGGCATGGCATATTATATTGGAGATTATTGCAGTCAGTTTGACAGTTTTTTAACTTAGACTTTTTCCGTGATGATTTCAATCACAATAGGTTCCATGATTAGGTTTAAAACTTTAATCAGGATTTTTTTCTAATGTAAACATTGCGTATGGATATTGTCATGGCATATTGTAATGACGTTTATCGCAGGATAAAATCATTAATCGATAATCGCAGTCAGTTTGACAGTTGTTAGACTATTTCCCTAATGATTTTAATCACAATAGGTCCGATGGTTAGAATAAAAATCATTAATCAGAATTTTTTTCTAAAATAAACGTTGCGTAGAGATATTGCCAATCTAAAATAAAATTTCCTCTATCGGTTTATAGCAAGTGTAAGGATTATATTTTTAAAGGGCATTTTTAAATGTTTACTAAAAAACTGGGGTAAACAATAATTATATAAATTCTGTTGACAAAATAAAAAGCGAAAAAACTAAAAACTTAGAACAAATTGGGTTACATTAAGAAAATGGGAGTTAAATTCGAGATCAACTTCGCGCTTAAGCAACTCAGTTTAGTTATTGAATTTGTAAAAAATGCAGAAAAATATAAAAAATATATATTTTTCTCGGCGTTTAGTACGCATTCTTGATAAAGATCTGAATTGTTACGCATAAACTTATGCCGAATATGATTTAAGAGATGCTGCACTACTAAAAGAATTTCGGAAGCGATGTAAATCGATTAACAGGACATAGACGCTGACGTACAATTCAATTTTTATTCACAATCTTCTGTTCAAATTCATTTAAAATAGGGATAAACGTCTCTGTGCTGTATTCCAAATGTGTTTTTAGCACAATTTTTCAGTAGGATATCAACTCGGTTTCGAGTTGATATATGACTTTTTGAGGATGTAACGGCGTCTCAAAAATGGCTTGTAGATTTTCATTACTCCAAATGCGACAATTGTGGTTATTACCGTTTCCATTCAATCCAAAGTGAGCTTCATCGCTGAACAAAGTCATGTTGTAAAAATCAGGATCGATGGACATCTCGCTTTGGGACCATTCAACCACGATTTGCAAACGTTGTTCCAGAGTAAGTCTATTCATTATAAATCAAGCGACAGCAGTCAAAAAGACCAGCTGTCAATCCCACGACAGCCGGTTCTATGGACCGGATTGACCCGAAGCAGCAAATCTTCGGCCAAGGGCTGTCACCCCGGCACACAGTTGCCGCTACAACAACAACAACCAGCTCTGCAAAAAAGTGTGACCAGCAGACACGTCTAAAAACAATACCCTTTACAACAAACAACACACCGGATACAACACCGGATTTCGTAGCAAATATGAAATTTACTGCAGTAGTTCTCATAAGTTTGGTGAAAACCTGTCTTAAAGAGTTTAGTTTTCCTTTTAACAATTCCTGCGAAGCATTCTGCATGCAAGAGGTCTCTAGGCAGTTTATCACCGTTCAATGAAATCTACTACAATTTGCAATTTTCTCAAAAACCAAAATGGGTAACCACTGACTTGACTTTGAGCGATTTGCAATTGTTTTCTATAAATCAATACACATTGAACAATTGAAAGTATAATTGGGATTGTCAATCGGACAAATTCATGGGAATCTCAGTTAAGAGATTAAAAGCTTAGTGAATGTCTGACCCATACAGAATAACATTGAAATAAATTATAATAGTCGGAAGTGGATTAAGGATTTGTGGAAAATTTGGGGAGATAAAAAAAAACTTTCTTGTGTAAAGGGAAAACAAATTTTTTTAACAATTTTCAATATAACAGCATTCATCAGAAATTCTTATAAATGTGGATATTTCCTAGTAGCTTTCAAATCGAGAGTGATAATTGCGATTTTAATTTCCAGTTTTAATACACAAAAAATCCGGTTTTTCGTGTGTACGAATCGAAAAGCGTTTAAAAAAGTTTTATTACCTAAAAAATATTTTGGACAAGCGAAAATAAGTCTTATTTTATTCGAAAAACATGTTATGTTATTTAACTAAAACGCTTGGTGGATTTTTGAATAACTTAAATATTTTATAAAATAAAAACACAATCACTAGTCAATGAAGAAAATCTTTTTTTAAAAACGATTTTAGATTACCTTTTTAAGGGAATATATGCGATATTTTCGCCGGGTAAATAAACAATAAAATGTCAAAGATTATCTAACTTTTTTATTTCAATATTGGGAAAAATATTTAAAATCTTTAAATATGTCCCTACACTCATAATGTCTTTAAGCCTTTAATGCGAAACCCTTCCAACGACTACCTTTAACGTCAGAAGCTACAAAATAACTTCTTAAATTACCACAAATAATATTTATAAGAGAAATATTGTAGAAAGCAAAAAAAAAAAAAACAAAATGCCTTCCTATTTGTCAAAGAATAGGTTTACTCTGCATAACATTAACAAAAAATTAAAAAAAAAACTATAATTGTAAAAGTCAAAAAGAAAATCTACAGAAATATGTAATTAATTAAACAAATCAACTGAAATCAAATCAAAGCATCAAATTACCTCATTATAACAAATCCAAAAAAGAAAAATCTATAAGTGTAAAAAAACTACCTAAAATTACCATGTTGAAAACTACTTAAATGTATTTAAAAGAAAAAGTAAAAAACAAAAAAACAGAATAACTATTTGTTGTTAACTTGGAAGCCAGTGCATGTTACGTATTAGAAACAACTACAACTATTGACTAAAGAATTTATTAAACCAGAAAACCTCCTTCTTCCCGCCACCCTACTCCAAGAAAACCGACAATAAAACACAACACCACCACTAGGTTTGATTAAAAGTTATCTATTACCTAAAGCCATCAAGTGTGAACATCTTTTAAAACAAAATATTGACATATTCTCATTAAAATTACTTTATCTTCGCTGATTAAACGAAACGCCAGGCAATGCAATACATTTTGTGACTTATATAAACATTTTCAAAAGAAGAATGGCAGCATAAAATACAGAGAAATTGTGATTTGTGGCCCCAAATGTAAAATTTTTAAAAAAAAATGTTTTCTACTTTGTAGGCCACTTCGAGCAGCTACATTCAAAAAGTGGTTATTTTATATGTAAAAATGTAAAACAAATGAATCTACTCCGCGGATTTTGAATGATTTGTAGATTTTGCAGGCCGCATTAAGCAGGTACATTTAAAATTTTTTTTTATGTTATATGTAAAAAGCTAAACAAAAAAAAACAAAAATATACTGCGTTTTTTTCAAAAACTTTCTACTCGTTCTTACCCACAACTTTTAATATTTTAAGACAATCGAATTAAAAATCATCTACTCGGTTGCATTGCCTAGCGTTTCAATAAATCACTTCTGTTTGCCAAAGAAAACAAGCGCTAATCCCTAACAAAAAAACTCTAAGTATTTAGTTAATTTGAATTCATAATGACAAGGCCCAGTTAATCGGTGATAGATCAAGGCCTATGATATAGAAACTATTTTTAAACTACATAATAGCATCTCAAATCGTTTAGTCAAATCCAAAAAAATAGGTCAAAAACCAGTTCCGTCAGTCTAAAATAGATGTGTCAGAACTTCACTCAAGATCTTTACTTATTTATGATTTCACCTTAAGGTTTAAACTAAATTCTAACTAAGATTTAAAACAAAGTTTGAGTTTTTTAAATGCCTGCATAAAAAAAGCATTAAACCTTTATTGAAATTTATTCTTTAGCCACTGAGGTATCCTATAAATTAATAATTTATACGATTAATAATCTAAATGTTAATGTACTACACTGAGTTTAATTTCAAAATGTGTCTTAGTTAAAATGTTTTAAAAAGCAGAGTTAGAACTTAGAGACAAAAATATTATTTTTTTTGTTCAAACATTCTTTAGCCTTTGTTTAGGTTTTTTTTAAATTTTTCCTTTAACTTTTTTAAAATGTTTTAACTTGAACTCTTTTAACTTAAAATCAGTTTATAGATTTTATTTAAACTTGAACTTTGTTTTAAATTAAACTCTCTTAATATTTGAACTGAGTTATACACTTTATTTATGCGTGAACTTTGTTAAAACTTAAAAACGAAGTTTGAGTTTTAAAAATGCCTGCATAAAAAACGCTTTAAAACTCTAGAAAAATGTATTCTTCGCCCACTAGAATGTTTTATTCTTCGCCCACTGATGTGTCCGATTTATAACTAATTTATACGTTTAATAATCTGTATGTAGAACATCCAGCTGGGCTTAATTTCAAAAGGTAGAGTAGAGTTAGAACTAAAAGACAAAATATCATTTTTAAAATTTAACATTGTTTGACTTTTCTTTAATTTTATCTTTTATCTGGCACAGTCATTTACAAATTAAAAAAAAAAACAGGAGCCTGTGTTTTCTTGAAATTTGTTTATTTTATAATTTGTCCAATATTTCGATCGTCTTCAACGATAACCTCAGGAAATATTAAATTTTAAACAAAGCATTGAACTTCTTTACTTTAATATTTTACATAAAATGTTTAAAAAAAACAAAACTGAGCAGATTTAGAACTAAAAGACATAAATATCATTTTTAAGTTTTTACTATGTTTAACTTTTCTTTAATTTTTTTAAATTTTATCTTAAACTTTCAATTTTTTAAAACATTTTAACTTAAACCATTTATTTAAACTCAGTTTTAGACTTTTTTATACTTGAATTTTGTTTTAAATTAATCTCTCTTTATATTCAAACTGAGTTGTAAACTTTATTTAAGCTTTAACTTTGTTAAAATTTAAACATTTGTGTAAACTTAAATTTTGTTTCTACATAAACTTTGTGAAAATTTAGACCTGGTTTAAGCCTTAATTTTGTTCCATTCTAACTTTGTCCAAAATTAAATTTTATTTAAATTTATAATAAAATTAAACCTTAAACATCGTTTAAAATTCAATTTTGTGTGGCAATTAAATTTTCTTTACCTCAATCTTTAAAATTAAACTTCATTTAAACCTAAACCTAAAACATCGTTCATATTTAAACTTTTCGTGGCATTAAAATTATCTTTACCTCAATCATTAGCCTCACTTAAACCTTTATTAAAGACAAACTGTAATTTAATCTTTGTTTAAACTTAAACGTTAAAAACTTTGCTAAAACGCTGTTTTCAGTGCTACCTTTTTTTAAACTCTTTAAACTTGAACTTTACTTTTTCGTTTAAACTTGAAAGCCACTTACTTATAAAAAGCATTAGTTTAAAACTTAAACCAAGTTGTTCTTCAACTGGAAAACTAAACATGGATCAAAATTACAAAGGCTGTAAATTAAAGCATTGTTTAACTTTTAATTGTGTTAGCCTTCGACTTTAAACTTTGTTTAACCTTCAAATCAGTTTTGCCATAAATATTGGTTTTAGCACGAACTTTGTTAAATTTTAAAACCTGTTTGCGTAAAACCTTAAGACATTGAAATTTGTTTAACCTTAAAATGTGTTAAACCTTCAAAATCTGTTTTGCCATAAATACTTGTTTTAGCTTGAACTTTGTTTAACCCTAAACTTTGTTTAATCATGAACTTAGTTTAAACGTTGTATAATTTAAACTTTTTCTCTGGCTAAGTTTAAATTTAACTTAAACTATAACTTTGCTTAAACATTGAACAGGGATTAACCGGCTCAGGGGTCTTGAGTTATGGGTTCTTTGTAAGCCACTTGGCGAAAATTCTTTCGTCTGAAGGAAACTTTATGTAAACACAGCCTTGCCTTTAAACTCAGTTTAACTTTAAACTTTCCGCTAGCCTAGGTTTTGGCGCTGTTTTCTTTGCGACATTTCGTTTTTAATTTTTACTTCGCTTTAACTTAACTCTAGCTATTAAGTCTAACACTTAAAGATATTATAAAAAAAGAACAAAAAAAAGAAAAGGTTGATCCAGACCATTTTTTCTCTCCTGGCGCTACCAATGTACCTGTGTATGACATGAAATTCTTTCCTTAAAAAAAGTTGTTTCTTTTAAAATATAAAATTTTCTTATTTGTATGTAGGGAGAATGTGAATATAAACATAACCCATTAATTACTTCTCATAAACTGCTCATGTAATAGGGTGGTTTTGTGTTCTATTCGTTGGTTAGTGTATCATACAACCTAGAACTTCCTCGGCCCGCCTCCCAGAAAAAGAAGAAGATGAAAGAAAATTTAAGGTTTCTCTTAGAGGATTTTTGTGCTGAGCAGCAAAGAAATCCTTTTAAGTATTATGATATTTTTGACAAGAGCAAAAATATATTTTTAATATTTTTTGTTTTATTATTATTAATATTATTTTTTTTTGTTTTGTTTTAATGAATTGAAGCCAGCACACAACTGAAACTTAGTTTAAACTGTTGCGATATGAGGATGACGATAAAGTTTTGTTTTTCTTTTTTTAAGTTTAAATTTGTTGAGTTTTTTTACACATAATTAATTTTTGTTAAATGTTTCCTTTTTTGTTTAAACTAAAGACCTCCAGACACACACACACATAGACACACACACAGACAGTTAAATATTATTGTCTTTTTTATTGTTTAACAAATCTATATATTTATAATTAATCAATGTATTGTTTAAAAGAACAAAAGCACACTTAAGACACCTTTGATTGAACAAAAAAAAACATCAACAAGAAAAGTTAAAAATACTTTTAAGCTCCCCCCCCCCCCACACACACATATAAAACAAAAATACACATACACTCAGACAGACACAGACACCTTGACTACCCATCATTTATTCTAAACTAAACTAATTAATTAATTAGTTACTAACTGTACATTATTTATTATTACTATAAAGTTTGTTTATTTTTTTGTATTTTATTTTTTTTTTTGTAATATTCTATTGTCTATTTTTTTATATATATATAAACAAAAAACAACAACAACAAATACATATTCTGTATGCTCTTTATTTAGATTTTTAAGCAATATATTTGTAAAAAAAAAACAAAAACAACTTCTGAATAAAACATCAACAACAAAAAATCGAAACTCTTTTTGTGCAAAAAAACAAAAATTAAATTTTGAATATTATTATTATTATTATCATTAGTATTGAAAATGCAAGACAAAACGAAATGAAATTGATGTGTAGATTTGTGTAAATTTTGTGGAAAAAAAGAAAATATTGAGAAAAAAAAAATCAAATTCAAAACCAAAACTCATTAAAATTTAAAAACAAAAAACGAAACACGGTTAATCAGAAATCGCCACACAACAACAGAAACCAAAACAGAACTTGTTTGCGCTAAAATGTATAAGCGTTTGAATAAAAGTACATAAGAAATTAAAACACAAATTAATTATTATTAAATGTATGGAACAAAAAATAAAAAAAAAAATCAAATTAACAATTATTAAAAACAGTAAAAGCAAATTGGTGTTTCTTTTTCTCCTCCCTCTCTAGTTCATTAATTAAGTGTAGCCCAAACTGATTGGCTAAATCAAAAAAGGGAGGGGTGGGTAAAAAGGAAAAGGCATGCTCTGCTTCCACACCCAGTGAAATCAGCATTAAAAGTTTTCCCAAATCAATTGACATAACAAAAAAGTGAACAAATTAAGCTTCAATGGGCCGAAATCCCAAACTGTATGTGCTATTGAAATGAAAGAAATGACTATTATATTGGGTGATCCATCTAGAGGATTTTTTTCAGAACAAAAAAAAATAGAAAAATTCAAATCAAGTGTGGAATCTTTATTGGTAATTTGAAAGGACATTTTATGGCATTTATTTTTTGAATATAATTTCCTTCAAATGTTGGCCGCAACTACGCCTCAGGGTTTCCATTCTGAGGGTAGAATTTTGGATGACTCGTTCGAGCATTTCGACCGGCATGGCTCTAATGACACGCGTAATGTTGGCTTCCAAAACCTGAATCGTAGCTGGTTTGTCAGCAAAGACTTTTGACTTTACGTAACCCCAAAGAAAAACGTCTAAAGGTGTGATATCACTCGATCTAGGCGGTCAACTCACCTGTCCAAAATGTGAAATTAGCTGCTTTTCGAAATGATCTCTCAATAGATCCCTTGTGTGTATGGCAAGTGGCACCGTCTTGTTGAAACCAAGTGTCGTCAAGATTACGGGCTTCAATTTCTGGTAGCATAAAGATCGATATCATGGCGCGATAGCGAGCAGCATTCACGGTTACGTTCCGACCATCACCATTTTTGAAAAAATATGCACCGATGATTCCACCAGCTTATAAACCGCACCAAACCTTGATTTTTCTCTTGAACCTCTTCTCGTTGCTCTTCAGCCCAAATGCGGCGATTTTGTTTATTGACTTTGCCGTTGAGCCAGAAATGGGCATTTAAACTTGAACTTTACTTTTTCGTTTAACTTGAAAGCCACATATATAAAAAGAAATAGTTTAAAACTTAAACGAAGTTGTGCTTCAACTGGTAAACTAAGCCTTAATCATCCACTTTTTTCAACTATAATTTTGTTTTTATTTTTAAACATGGATCAAAATTACAAAGGCTGTAAATTAAAGCATTGTTTAACTTTAAATTGTGTTAGCCTTTGACTTTAAACTTTGTTTAACCTTAAAAAACCTTGGTTTTACCTTGAACTTTGTTTAACCGATAGCGAGCAGCATTCACGGTTACGTTTCGACCATCATTTTTGAAAAAATATGCACCGATGATTCCCCCAGCTTATAAACCGCACCAAACCGTGGTTTGCTCTGGGTATAATGGCACCTCTCGAACCTCTTCTCGTTGATCTTCAGCCCAAATGCGGCAATTTTGTTTATTGACTTTGCCGTTGAGCCAGAAATGGGCCTCATCACTGAACAAAATTTTGGTCGAAAACAGCGGATCTTCCCGTTTCTCACCCAACGCTCATTTCCATAATACAGTTGCCAACATTTGAAGGAAATTATTTAAAAAAAATAAATGCCATAAAATATCCTTTTACATTACGAATAAAGATTCCACACTTGATTTGAATTTTTATATTTTTTTTGGTCTGAAAAAATACCTCTAGATGGATTACCCTATAGGTATGGTACTGATAAAACAGATCTTAAATTAGAAAGGGGAACTCTAGAGGGAATAACAGATCTCCAGACATCTATAAGTAAATGACGTGTGAGTATGTGAAATTGGCCGAAAATATTCCTTGGCTGACTTTGCTTGTTTGCCCTCGGTATGCTTTTTTTCACGGTTTAATTTGTTTCGCATGGTTTGCATTTCCGCAGCGACCTCTCTTCTCACCCTCACTTTATCCCCTTTAATATCTAGCCTTAATGCATTTTTCGATTTCGTTTTTTTCGGCAAAACAAAAAAAGCAAATTTGTTTTTGGCGGTATTTGTCAAAAGTGTTTTTTTTAATTGTTTCAATTGAGGCATTATTTACACTTGTTTAAACTAAATAATTATGGTTTAATTTACTTTAATTCCACGAGAGCTGAAAACACTACGTCAATTATAGACAATCAAAAATGAGTGTATGATATCCTACACACATGATTCAGGGTCACTTATTGAGGTGAAGTTAATTCTAATCAAAGGTTGGGGAAAGATTACGACGCTAAGCAAAACATCCTTAAACTTGAATACCAGTTGGTAAACCTTAGCAAAAATCCCTATATGATTCAAAGTTGCGAAAAAGAAGAATACATGAATACCCTTAGTATTATAAACTACAGACTAGACATTAGGGTGGGTCGATTAATGAATCCATATTGTGCCAACGATTTTTCGATAGATTTTGGCATGAGAACAAAATTTTTTTACGGCATATCAAAAAAATCATTTTCAAGGCACCATAATTAAATTTTTTTATACTTTTTCTTAACATTTATTTTAAAGGTTTTTTAGTAGTTAATAAAAAAATATTTTTTATAAATATTACCTTTCCAAGGTGATATACAATACTACATACAAATATACATTGCCACATACAATACAAAATATCTTGTGAGAGCTTGAGAAAAAATAAGACTGAGAGAATCGAATCGTAAGCCGAAATCGATGGCCCAATACCGACAATTTTGTGTCCTTACAAATCGGCCAACCCTACTAGACACACTAGATTAAACTATTTGAAAGATATTATTTATTCAGTTGCTCAACTTTAACAAGTATCCGTACATCCTTAAAAGTTGCGGACAACTTTCGTGGAACAAGTAAAAACTTCGTTAAGTTCGGCCAAGCCGAATATTCTAAACCCTCCACTGTGGATTCGTAAAAACTTCGTTAATGTCGACTACACTGATTGGTGTATGCCCTCCACTGTGGATTTGTAAAAACTTCATTAATGTCGGCCACACCAAATTTAGTATAACCTCCACTGTGGATTCGTTATTGAAAGGACCGTACTTGTGGGTTCGTAACAAAATTTCCTTTAATGTACGCACCCATATTTAACAGTTGTTGCCTCTTCTGACCATAAGGGTCGATTTTAGTGTTCATTCGGTCAATGGGACGGTTCCCAATTTTAGGCAAATCATTAAAATACATCTATGTTTAGATTAGAAGTGAAAATATCTGTAATTTCAGAACCCATATGTCTATATTGACTATTGATCGCTCGTGTTGATCAAACTGGCGCTTTTTTGAGACCCTGCAGTCTACGCATCGGACAAAAAATTGTAGGTCCATGTTTATAACAGACTTCCCGCACAGGTGTTTCCTGCCACTTACGATATGAACAGATTTTTAAAATAAAGGCACTCATTGAATAGTAATGAAATTTAATTAACTATGAATGAGAAGATGTCCATGTTTATAACAGACTTCCGCACAGGTGTTTCCTGCCACTTACGATATGAACAGGTTCCAATATTTCCTTCCCTACCCTGACCTATCTTCCCTTCACCAACACAATGCATTGCATATATAGAAGACACCCCTGAGTGTTGGTCTTAATATAAAAAGGCAGCATCTCTATTTTGGATGTGTTAACCCGTTACTGCCTGTCCATAGACCGGCTCGTACCATTTTTATGAAATTTGGAAATTTATGTCAAAAGACCATAGAAGTTGAAAGAAAAAAACGTCTATTTTTACCTGACACATGGGTATTTAAATACCCTTGTAAGGTGTTTGTTTGAAGTGCAAGGTGGATTATCACAACGGTGTTGCACCAGATCAGAAGAAAATTGCTAAGGCTAAGTGATTTATTTCTTTTAAGTACCATGTTTTCTTAATAAAATTACCCATTTGCATTTGACTGGATCTGGAGGCCACATGTGTTGACGTATCGCTGCCTGATTTTGTCAATACATAGTAGACAACTTAAGCTATTCGGTAAAATTAGAAATTATTAATTTGTACCATTTTCCTATGTTTGACAGCACTTTTCCGGAACATTTTCCGAAAAAAAATCTTCAATTTTTGCCTGCAAAAAACAAAAGATAAAAAAATCCTGCTAAATGCTTTAATCTAGCCCTATCATTCCTCTTTTCTATAACAAAAATTACCGCGATATTGCTCACCTGGCCTACGCTAAAATTATTATGTATCAAAACTTTCTTGGGTATTTAAATACCCATTAGGCAGGAGGAATGGGTTAAGTGCGCCTCCATTAATAACTTAAACGTATGCAATTGTCTGCCAATACCAGAGGTACGTTGATCAAATACTCAAACTGTAATTTTTTAAAAGAAACTTAAAGTCCCCCAAAAGGACATCCTTTGTCCCCTGGGCCGATTTGAAAGTTATAGTGCTTTCAACAGAAACATAGACGGATGGACGTACATGGTTAGATTTGTTACGACGATACACAGTATATAAAATTTTAAGAACCTTTGATCAATATTTCAAACTTAGTACACACTCCATTAATAACTCAAAAATAAGCAGTTGTCTGCAAATACAGAGATATGTTGGCCAAATACTCAAATTGTACTTTTTTAAAAGAAACTTTAAGTCACTTAAAGGACAACTTTTTTCCTCTGGGCCGATTTAAGCGCTATCGTGCTTTCACTAGCATTGGACATACATGGTTAGATTTTTACGGCGACTATTAATATATATTTCAAATTTAGTACACACTCCCTCCTACGGAGGTTATATGAAGTGATTCAATTCTTTCGAAGAACTGCTTAAATTTATATAAGGTTTATAAAATTTACAAATTGTTGAAAAGGTTAAAATTTAGTCTGCAATCGAAACTTACCAGGACATTCAACAAACGGCATTTTGATTATTTTAAATAAGGGATTAAAATGTAATTATTAGAGCTTATATTGCTTTGAGGCGTTTAGAATATTGTGCAAACACCTAAAAGAGAGTGACATTAATTTTAGACAATATAAATAGATATATATCCTACGTACCTTTGCAGACAGCTTCCTTACATAGAATAACGTGGTTCCTTCTCCATTTAACGATAACATTCTACACGATTTCTATAACATTATATATTTTTTTGATCTCAGGTAAACATAATGTTTTCAAAACTTGATTTCATGACTTTGGCTCATATTGATGTCATGCCTTTAGTTGCTTATAAATATAACTTCGTGCGCTTCGATCTTGGTATGAGCGTGACCTAAGGTAGGTTATACCAAGATTCCTCAGGTTTTCTTGGACTTTGTCTTTTCACCGAAGCTTCGGTATTTTCCATATTCATGCAATTACAAATTTACTGTACGAAGATATATAGTAGATGCTAAAATATATGCACATACTGAATGGTGCATTGCGATTGTCCTTTGTCTATGATTACGTATTTAACAAGTTCTGTAGTTTTCATTTCAATTAGGAACCATAAGTGAAATTTAGGACTCAGGCAACGCTAGATGATATATTTCTTACGATGTTGCCCTTTTGTATACTTGTAGTCTCGAATATTGTATTTGCGGCACTGATATGATCCCGATGATTTCCATTGGACACAGAGACTATAGTTGTTATTCGAAATAGAAACCATAACTGAAATTTAAAGCTCAAATATCGCTACATGATATATTCCTTGTTGCCTTTTTGTATTCATGTAGTCTCGAATATTAGACACAGAGACTATAGTTTTGATTCGAAACAGAGACCATAAGTGAGATTTAGGGCTCAGACATCATGATATATGCCTCTGGCTGTTGTTTTTTTTAACTTGTAGCCTCGAATATTGTATTTGCGGCACTGATGTGATCGCGATAATTTCCATTAGACACAAAGGCCATAGGTGAGTTTAAGGGTTATACTTGGATCGTTGCCTCAACTCTCTGACTGTTGACATTTTTGTGTTGGTAGTATTGAAGATTGTAGCTATGATGAGGTCCGTAGACAATATATAGAGCTCATACTTCGTTAGATGACATATCCCTTTTGTCTGTTGACATTAGAATATTGAAGTTTCGGCACTGATTTCCATTCAATACGGAAACCATAAGTGAGATTTAGATCTCAAACATTTTATCCTGTCTAGTGACTCTTTCATATTTGTGGCACAGAATATTACAGTGATAATGAGTTCTCGGTAGTTTTAATTCAATACCGGGATTTTAAGTAAGATGTAGAGCTCAGTCACCATTATTTACGGTGATCCCGATAATTTTCATTAGACACAGAGACTATAGGTGAGTTGAAGGCCTCACACTTGGATTGTTGCCTCAACTTTCCGACTGCTGACATTTTTATAATGTCATAGCATTGGAGATTGTAGCCATAATGAGATGGCATATCTCTCTGGCTGTTAACATTGGATTATTAAAGTTGGTTTTGAGAATTTAAAGTTGAAGGTTTGAGAATTTTCATTCGATACCACCGAACTAAAAGTGAGATTTAGGTCTCCGACATTTCTTCCTGTCTGTTGACTCTTTCATATTCGTGGCAAAGAATATGGCTGTGATAATAAGTTAAAGGTAGTTTTCATTCCATACGGAGATTTTAACTAAATTTAGAGCTCAGTTACCATTCGTTGTTGTATCTTTCTGCCCATTGACTTTTCCATATAAGGAGTTTTGATGGGGTCCATAGATTGTTTATATTCATATCCCTCCGGTTGTTGACATTAGAATATTGAAGTTTCGGCGCTAATGAAGTTGTGAGAGTTTCCATGTAATACGGAACCCACCATAATAAAGATTTAGGTCTCAGACATTTCTTCCGGCTGTTGGCTCTTGCATTCGTATACCGCCGAACCTATAAGTGAGATTTAGGTCTCAGACATTTCTTTCTCTCTTTTGACTCTTGGATAGAATATTGCAGTGATAATAAGTTCTCGGCAGTTTTATTTCAATATCGGGATTTTAAGTTAGATGTAGAGCTCAGTCACCATATCTTGATATATCTTTCTGCCTTTTGACTTTTCCATACAAGTAGTTTTGATGGGGTCGTTAGACCATTATTGGGACTCACACAATATTAGATGATATATCCCTCCGGCTGTTGACATTAAAATATTGAAGTTTCGGCCCTGATGAAGCTTTGAGAGTTTCCATTCGATACCGAACCCATAAGTGAGATTGAGGTCTCAGACATTTCATCCTGTCAATTGATTCTTTCATGTTCGTGGTGATAATGAGTTCTCCGTAGTATTCAATCAATACGGGGATTTAAAGTAAGATGTAGGGTTCATAACATGATATATCTTTCTGCCTATTGACATTTCCATATCAGTTTTGCTGGGGTTCCTAGATAGACCATATATAGGGCTCATACATCGTTGGTTGATATATTCCTTTGGCTGTTGTCATTAGAATATTGAAGTTTCGGCAATGATAAAGTTTTGAGAATATTCATTCGATACCGAAACGAACCCATAAGAGAGATTAAGAAGGTCTCAGACATTTCTTCCTCTCTGTGATAATGAGTCCTCGATAGTTTTCATTTAAAACCGAGATTTTAAGTAAGATGTAGGGCTCAGTCACCATTATTTGCGGCACTGATGTGATCCCGATGATTTCCATTAGACACCGATACTATAGGTGAGTTGATCGTTGCCTCAACTCTCTGACTGACTGACTGACTTCGATCGTTGCCTTAACTCTCCGACTGTTGACATTTTTATATTGGCATAGCATTGAAGATTGTAGCCATAATGAGGTCCATAGACTATTAATAGCGCTCATACATCGTTAGATGACATATCCCTCTGGCTGTTGACACTAGAATATTGAGGTTTCGGCACTGACCATACCATCATACATACATCGGTAGGTGACATATCCCTTTGTCTTTTGACATTAGAATATTAATGTTAAGGCACTGATGGAATTTTGAGAATTTCCATTCGATACCGAACCCATAAGTAAGATTGAGGTCTCAGACATTTCATCCTGTCTATTGATTCTTTCATATTGGTTGTATAGAATATTGCACTGATAATGAGACCTCCATAGTTTTTAATCAATACCGGGATTTTAAGATGTAGGGTTCATTACATGATATATCTTTCTGCCTTTTGACTTTTCCATACAAGTAGTTTTGATGGGGTCCATAGACCATACATCATACATACATCGGTAGATGACATATGCCTTTGTCTTTTGACATTAGAATATTAATGTTAAGGCACTGATGGAGTTTTGAGAATTTTCATTCGATACCAAACCCATAAGTGAGATTTAGGTTTCAGACATTTCATCTGTTGACTCTTTCATATTCGTTGTACAGAATATTGCACTGATAATGAGTTCGCGGTAGTTTTCATTCAATACTGAGATTTTAAGTCAGGTGTAGGGCTCATTACTTGATATAGCTTTCTGCCTATTTAATTTTCAATATAAGTGGTTGTTCTAAAGGCACACGTAGTGCCGGGGTGACAGCCCCTGGCCGATGATTGTTGCTTCCGGTCAATCCGATAATTGAACCTGCTCTCGTGGGATCCATATTGACTTCCTTATTAGTAGTTTTGAGTATTAAAATTAAGACACTAGTGTGGTCTCGATAATTTCCAGTCGATATCAAGATTATAAGTGGGATGTATGTAGGGCTCCTATGACAATAGTTGGCATTTCTTTAGGGTATTCGGCTCTTTCGCTTTTCTTGTTTGTTTATTTTGAAAAATAATTCAAATATTATTTAGAATTATTATTTACTTTACTATGATGCATGAGTGATGTTGTTGTTAGATCGCTGTCGTTTTAGTAGTTGTCGTTGTGCCATGAAAAGAATCTCATTAAATTTTGATGGTAGAGGAGGAAACACTTCTCTTCCGAAATATTTTGTGTGTGGTTTTTTTTTGAAAAGTCATTTGACACAACAGCGCAAATGACGATTATATTCCCCCACTTTTAATAATGGTTTGATGAGTTTTAATGAGTGTCATTTCATATGACCTTGACTATTTTGGGCTATTTTTCTTTTGTGTGTGTTACTAAACCGGAGAACTATTTGAGTTTGAGTTTCTAAGTCACACTCACAGTCCAGGCCCCGATGCCCCACTGACAATTTTCTGTTTGGAGAAGATGGGAAAAAATGAAATTAATTACGACAATTTGTCTTCCTGAGTTTCGTTGTTTTCTTCTTACGGCGTCGTTTCGGTTGGCGGGCGGGTGATTAAAACCGAGAAAACAGTAACGCCATTGTCGCATTTTGTTGATTTAGTTTTTTGTGTGCTGAATGCTTTCCGCCCCAGCCGCAGCAGCGTTTGTGCATGCTATGGCAAGATGGATGGATGTATGGATGGTTAGACGGTTGGCTGACTAGCTGGCTAGTGTAGCTGGAACAAAGCTTTATTTTTCTACTCAGCTGCCAAGTATGCGGCGGAACCGTTCGTTCCTCCAATTATTTGCTGATTTTCGCCTTCAAACGATGTGAGGAAATTATAATCAAAAAACAGCAGCAGCAGCAGCTACAACGAATAAAGAAAAAACAGTCAAAATTTGAAATAAATACTCCAAAATAATACATTAAATATAATGCTAATTATGTGCATGCAATAAATTACGATCATATTCTCGTGTACCGCCAGCCATGCCTTCGTTCGTCTATCCCTGTCATTCGTCCGCATGTACGTCCATCAGTCAGTCTGCGTCGTGAATTTTATTTCGGTTGTTTTTTGAGTGTTCACGACAAGGTCGAGGGGATAAACATCTGTTTTAGAAATTATCAGCCAAGCAAAAGCCAAAAACGAAACGACAACAACTGCGAAACGCAACACAAAAAATTTGGAATTTAAATTAGTTTCATTTTGAATCATTCTTGAAACAATAAAAAAATAAAATCGGCGTCGTTATACCCTACAGCCGAATGTGTATAGCACTGGTCAAACAATCACGTTAGTCAGAGACCTCAACCGATTCTATTCCAAATCTAACAAAAGCCAAAAAAGTAATTTAAATGCTTTTATTATCTGCTGGGTTTGGAAATGTTAAGGCGCTCTAACATTTTTCCTCTCGACCGCTTTGAAAACTTCTTGAAAGCCTGATAAGCCTTTACAAAATTTCGAATAAAGATTACAACAAAAATCAAGCATGAAATTAAATAGTTGTGGGGTTCTCTTAGAAAACCCTAAGTTTTTTGTAAGCTTAAACTAAATGGTCCAGAAATTGGCTGACATAGGTTTTTATTTTAAAGAAGATCAATAGGATGCAAAGGTTCAAACTAAATAATCCGATCCCTCTCACTGCTACACAATACGTCAATATCTCCTGATTCAAAATTTTAGCTTTGAAATATCTGTATTGAGAATATCTAAATCTAAATACAAAAAATTGAAAATAAAGAATATTTTGAAACTGAACTGCTACAAAATTCGGTTCATTTTCAAACAAAAAATTAATTAGGTGATGTGATAAAAAAATTCTTATATTAACTCAAATATTCCTAAGTTGTTTATCAAACATACTTTCGATTTCAAGCAATAATGAAATTCACATATTTACAAAAAATGGAAAATATTTTCGTTATGAGGTTAAAAACAAATCACATATTAACAAAAATATAGTTGTAAGCCTTTTAACGAAAATAATTTGGTATCAGGTAATGTAAAACTTTACATGTATACAAAGAAAGTTGTAAGACGTCTAGTCTATTGAAAATATTATTGTTATGAGGCGATGAAAAATTCACTTACAAAAAAATTGTAAATTTTTTCAAAAAAAACAGTCATAAAGACTTTTAATTACAAGCAGGGGTGACTGCAGTTTCGTTGAGCGCCTCATCACCTCCATAAGACCCTAAGCAACGAAGGTGCTTTAACTCTGGCGAGAACTGCCGGCGGTATAATTTTACACCGAACACAATAAAAATCCCAGGTACTGCATACATACTAATACCCAGTAAACCAAATTTGCCGACAATGTCTGATATCAAACAATTCTAAACAATATCTGAACTCTGAATTCTTACCGAAATCTCTTCGATTTGTCTGGGGATTTTTATTTATTATGTTAAGAAATATCTGAACGAATTCGGTCCGAATTCTGTTGGAAGTGTCTGTGGGATTTTTATTAATTTTTTGTTCAGACTTCTCTTATCGAACTCGCAACGAATCTGAACTATTTATCTGAGGTAGTCCTATTCGTTTAAAATTTTTGTTATTTGCTTTATATTTTACAGTTGTTGTTCTTGTGTTCAGACATGTCGGAACTAATTCTGAACGAGTTCTTAACTGTTTGTCTGAGGTATTTTTATATTTCAAATTCTGAACGTTTGGTTAGCTTAGCTGTGCGAGGGATTTTTATTGTGTTCGGAGGAAAACTCTACTGCCGGCAGTTCTCGTTAAATGCAAAACTGGTTGCCCTTAAGCGTATAGCCACTTAACATAGTTACAGCACAATTTTTGCTTGCGCAACTGCAGACACTCCTGCTTGTAACTTAAAGTCTTTCCGAACGCCTTTTGAAAATGTTTTACAACTTTTTTTTGTAGAACAAAAATATTTTCTTCTTTTTGATTGTTTACATTCAATTTGATTGTTTACATAAGCTCAGAATTCGTATAGAATTCGGTTCAAAATGTCGGTTAAAACATCAGAACTTAATAAGACTTAGTGCCAGAATTCCGAAGTCGTTCAGAATTCGATACGAGAAATCGAAATTTTCTTTCGAATTTCCCAAGACTACAGTTCAGAATTCGGTTCGAAATGTCGGCAAAAACATCAGAATTCCGTCAGAGAAGTAGTTCAGAATTCGTGTCAACCTTCTCATATGTTTTTCGTTACGAACTCGCTAAAAATTCTGATCCGAAATCGGAACATTTTGCCGATTGTCGTACAGAATTCCGACCCAATTTCTCAATTTAGAGATTCTCAAAGTTTAGTTTGCTGGGTAGGTAGGCCATTTAAAATTTTAAAGTGAAATCGTCTGTTAAATAAAAGTAATATTTCTTTTTAATTTCTGATCTTATTGGAAACTTTGAACTTTGTCATTTAATAATGGAAAACCATCTGATGCGTTTTCGCTCCGCCCAATGGCATGAAGATTGTTTGGCAGAAGAAGAGGAATTTTATCGAAGATGCATCTCAGTGGCTGTTTTCTTCTCGGTGGCTATGTCAATAAGCAGAATTGCCGCATATGGGTTTCAGAGAACGTACACGTGACTATTAAAAAACCAAGGCATCCACAAAGAGTCACTGTTTGGGTGTATTTTGGAATGGTGTCATCATTGGGCCATTTATCTTCGAAAATTAACAAGGAGCCGCCGTTACCGTCAACGGTGAGCGTTACCGCGCCATGCTCAACGAATTTTTGTTTCCAAAAATTCAAGAGAATGGACGACATTAGGTTTCAGCAAGACGGGGCCACATGTCACACAGCCAACGCAGCTATCGATATTTTACGCACTGTTTTTTGAAAATCGAATAATCAGCCGCAATTATAATGTCAATTGGCCGCCTCGGAGCTGTGATTTGAAGTCATTGTGAGAAGTCATTAAGGATAAATGTTACGCAAAGCATCCAGAGACAATTGAAGCGTTGAAACATGAAATCAAGGATGCCATTGAGGAGATTCGATCCGAAACTATCGAAAATGTAACGAAAAATTGGGTTGATCGGATTACGTACTGCCGAGCCAGTTGTGTTAGTCATATGAATGATATTGTGTGCCATTATTACATCACAAAATTCAGCCTTTCAAATAAAACTAGAAACTCTTTTTTTTATTTATTTTTATTCAAGCTTAAGGTCAGTTTTTTATTTTTATTTATTTGTTTCGATATTGATCGGATGAGGCCAAGGCTTATCTTCAAGACTTAAGTTAAGAAACACTTCATGTATGTCCCTGGGTCATGTCATTAAAAATGATCGACACAGTAAGAAATACCAATCTTATTTTAAAACCCATAAGAACGGGTTGATATGAAACTAGTCACCATAATGGAAGTCACAGTCCGATTTTCTCCATTAGTTCTATATACAGGGTGTCCGCCAGGAAGGTATATTACTTTGTTTTGTCGCCATTTTGGTAACATTAATCTTGCCAGTTCATATTTAGCAGTCGTGAAGTAGAGACGTGGCAAATTTATTATGGAAAAATATTTGATAAACCAACGTGTTTTAATCGTTTAAAAAAGTTCCGTGAAATTTTTGGTAGAAACAACGTGCCCACAAAACGAACTATTTGTCGTCAAGTGAATGATATCGAAGAAAGAGGGTATGTAGCTGATAGCCCCTATCATGGACCACAACGTACTGAAAGATCGTCTAAAAACATTACTGCTGCTCAAGAAATTGTTCAATCAAAACAATCCCTCAACCTCAATGCGACGCCTTGCTGAATGTAATGAAGAATGTGCTCAAAGGGGCTCGCATTTGTGAGACTAACGGAGGCGGACATTTATCTGATATTGTATTCCATACATAATTGCCGACATTAAATAAAACATTTATCAATATAAGATCCATTCTCTCTCATTTAATCAAAAATTATAAACAAAGTAGTATACCTTCCCGACGAACACCCTGTAGTATACCTTCCCGGCGGACAAC
The DNA here is from genome assembly GCA_963513945.1 of Hydrotaea diabolus. Lineage (NCBI taxonomy): Eukaryota > Metazoa > Arthropoda > Insecta > Diptera > Muscidae > Hydrotaea > Hydrotaea diabolus. Next base: position 8,686,082 of record OY740718.1, read on the forward strand.
CTGTATTATCGCTGCGTTCATTAAAGAAAATGAAAAGGAATCAGAAAAGCATTAGTTGCAAAAAGATTTAAAATAAAAAAATTGTAAAAAACACATGATAAAAGTCATTTTGACTCTAGTCATTTATTTTCTCGGCAACGCGGTGCTTAGAACCGGCTGTCGTGGGATTGACCCAAAGGAGGAATTCTTCGGCCAAGGGTTGTCACCCCGGAACTGTGTGCCGCTACAATAACAACAACTGACCAAATCCCCGATTTAATCGAAAACCAAAAATTTTAAATTTTTAAGAAACAGTCCATTTTTCGGTATTTTAAAATCCAAACCACTACTTTAAATTAATCAAATGTCATCAGTAAGTTATAGAAATATGAATGTGCTGAAATTGTTCTGTACGATTTAAAAAATAAAACTCTTTTTTCAAGCTCGAGGTCTCGGTGTTTGATATTATAATTTTAATTCTAATATTTCGCAATTTCCTTGGATAACATCTTTAGGGGTTCTTTATTTTAATAGAAAACAACATGACAGACGACATTAACTTAAAACTTCACCACCATTGTCAAAGGGAAATATTGCACTCGAACTTGAGAAAAGAGTTTTATTTTTTAAATATTAAATAAATAGGTCGAAGAACGACAAAAATCAGAAGTTCTCTACGATATATTGTTTCAATATATATCGAACCAATAACCCATTTTTCTATTTCCAATAATCCATTTTTCTAATTTTCACACGATTACTTACATATACTTTTCTATTTCGGTCATAAAACAAAAAAATCGATTATTTATACATAAGCATATACGACGGTTGCTATATATGTATCTGGCCTAGGCAACACTAAGTGTCAAGATCGTCATGTGACATACCGTGAGAATGAGGCATCCTTGGGCATTTTTTTCCACCAGCATACATCCGATATTGCATGAACACCTGGCCGTAAAAAAAGTTTCTTCTCGCTGGATCGCGCACAATCGCTCAAAAAGTCTCGTGTCGATTGGTCCAAAGAAATTTTGAAAAATACGTGGTGCTTCAAAAGACGTTTTAAGATCGTCACAGGTGACGAATCATGGATCTATGCGTATGAGCCCAAAACAAAACAGCATCGACCGTGTGGGTCTTCGAAGACGAGCTAATCCAACGAAAGTTGTTCGTGGAAGGAGCATTGATCTATGCGTATGAGCCCGAAACAAAACAGCAATCGACCGTGTGGGTCTTGGAAGACGAGCTAATCCACCGAAAGTTGTTCGTGGAAGAAGCACTTCGAGGCAAATGGTCGCCTGTTTCTTCGGCAAAACTGGTCATGTGGCGACTGTTTCGCTTGAGCAACGTCGGACGGTCAACTCTGATTGACTGAAGTCTTTGTCAATTTGTTTGACTGAAGTCTTTGGAGAGATTCGAAAAACGGACAAGAGAAGACGAATCACCTTGACAATGCGAGCTCTCACACATTGGCTCAAATCAGCGCCTTTTTGACCGGCCAAAACGTCGAATTGATGGGTCATCCGCCGTACAGTCCTGACTTGACACCCAATGACTCCTTTTTATTCCCGCACATGAAGAAAAGTATGCATAGCCAACGATTTTCGTCGCCAGAAGATGCTGTTGAAGCGTTCAAAAACCATGTTTTGAAGGTGTCTCAATCGGAGTGGAAAAAGTGCTTCGACAATTGGTTTGAGCGCATGCAAAAGTGTATAAATCCTGCTGGAGAATACTTTGAAAAACAATAAAGCCATTTTTGATGATAAATATTCTCATTTTCACTATTAGGCCAGAAATATATATATAGCCCTCCTATAATATACACAAGCATGTATAATTGATATAAAAAGAAAACGATTTAGATCGATTTCCACCCATCACACTCTTAAATATTTCCCCACATTCGAACAGATTTAGTTTTTGAGTTATTTTAATGCATTATCGTTCATCTGGCCAACAACTATTTTTGATGTTCCAGATTTCTAACAACCCACGGGCCTCAAAGCATAATGGTCAACATCATCAACTGCTTTGAAATGCTCAAACCGTCCACTTAAGGGCTATTCCGGCAAACCTTTGATCTACTGGTTGAGAGAATAATAAACAAAGTTTAACTAACGAATTTTAACAAATAAAAATCTCTATTCATAGAAGTAGCGAACAATTATTACGATCATCTGGAGAAAAAATTACTCAAAATGATTAATGAATGGATCGTCAAAAATTACTTAGACCAGAGCGAGCGCGGGAAGCCTGCGATATAGAGAGAGAGCAGGTCGTCGCACAATGAAGGGAATGAATTACTTGTGCCCCAGGCAGAGGGAGTTGGGTGGTGGAGTGGTTTTTTTTTTAAAAAATAATCACGCAAATTGCTGCGATGCTAATGAGTTATAATAATGTTGTTATCTTTTGAATACTTAATCAAGTCTTCCATAAAATATTACTCGTAATGGATGTGGCGACGAAAATCTTCCCAAAATAGTCTTAAATTAATTATTATTTGAATTAAAAAGATGTGAAGACGATATAGCGTACATTTATTAAAAATGTACATATGTGCAAGGTATCCGCCTGGGCAGAAATTAATGAATTGTTTTCGAAATTGTTTACAGGTTTTCATAGACTCTTTGGGAATTTGAGAACAACTAAAGAAATAAAGAGAATCTGTAACTCCATGTAGATTTTAATTAGAAATTTGCCATCTAGAGCTGAAATAAGTGTTTTATGCAGTTCTGTGAAGTTTATCAAATATCGAACGACTCCGCCGCTCCCACTCCAAATTCAGTACTTTGCATTACTCAAACGTAATATACAATTCTATTTAAAAAGGAAGAACCTTTGCAGTTGAAAAAATGAATCCTCTCTACCTTGTACTATAACAATTCTATTATCCTGTGTACGAACATTGAGATTGACCGACAATTTGATGCTTATAACAATTTTAAACAAATATTATCTCAACTCTCTTCCGTGTATGCCAAAAACATGCAACTTGAAAGGTCTGGGTTAAGTTAATGTTAAGGAACGCGTTTCTATTGAAGCAGACTATTACCTGCCAAATTGGCAATCGATCCCGACTATCACACCAAAAAACCCAGCGGGGTATCCACCTTGCAAATGACAGCGACTTTACGAAAAAGAGACAACTATTTAAGTCTTAAAGGAGATAAAAACAAAAAATTCGATTAGTATTTTTACATAAGCATCTGTAATATACACAAGGCATGTATAATTGATATTAAAAGCAAACGATTTAGATCGATTTCCACAATGACAGCGACTTTAAGAAAAAGAGACAACTATTTACGTCTTGAAGGAGATAATAACGGGTCATCAATCTAGAGGTATTTTTTTCAATTGGGGTTTTTTCACAGATTACGAGTAAGTTGTGTTAAACTTTATTTTTTCTTCTTTTCAGTATTGTTTGCCATTTCATCATTTAAGGACTAACACCGCAACAACTGTATTATGGAAATGAGCTTTAGGTGAGAAACGTTTTTCGTGCACTTAGACCTTTTTATGGTCGACATAATCGGCCTACCGAACGCACTGTTTGGATTACCATCGCCAACATTGAAACCCAAATTTTCGCTATTGGATAATACTTGACCTAATAGAGCACATCCAGCACGAAGTATTGAAAACATAGCGCCAGTAGCTGAGAATGTACGTGAAAACCCCCAGGAATAGATTCGGAACCGTTCTCAACAACTTGGCTTGTCGTATGAAACAAATTGGGGCATTTAACGGAAGTACTTAGTAGGAACATAAATACTGTTACAACATTGAACACACCCATTTCAATAGTAGAACTGAACATACCCCGTTAATGTCTTATGGGTTCTGAAAGCTAACCTCTAGTAGTTTATGATGTTCTATTTAACATTTTGATGCATATTGTAATTTAGCTTTAATAGGCCCCAATGGGCTTCGAATTACATGTCAATAAAGAAATGAAATAGCATTAGTCTACAAGGGGATTTTAAAATTATTGCAACTTTCATCATGGAGTGGTCAGATAATGAGAACCGTATCGCTGTAATAGCGCTTTTCAAGTGTGAAATGAAAAAAGCGATATTTTCAAAACACTCCGGCCACTAGGGATTAGCCGCATATTCGTCTACCGATGCATAAAACTGTTTGAGAAGACTGGAGATGTAAAAGACCGGCACCGGTCGGGCCGCCCACGCTCCGTTCGAACACCGCATGTCATCAAAGCCGTTAAATCAAGAATTCACAGAAATCCGCCCCGAAAACAGAAAATCATGGCCCGTGAGATGAATATCACGCAAAAGTTCAAGAGTCGAATCATTAAAAAAGACTTGGGACTTAGAGGTTTCAAACGACGTACCGGACATTTATTGACTGCAGCTTTAAAAAAATATAGGATTGAAAAAAGCCAACGTCTTTTGGTGAAGCACGCTGAGAACTTCCACAAAAAAAATTTGTTCACCGATGAAAACATTTTTACCGCTCAGGAAAAATTTAACAAGCAAAATGATATAGTGTATGCGCGGTCATCTAAGGAAGCATCTGAACTGATCCCATGGGTGGAAAAGGGTCATCACCCAGCTTCAGTCATGGTTTGGTAGGGCGTCTCTTACGATGGGGTCACTGACCTGCATTTCTGCGAACAAGGAGTCAAAACATTGGCCAAAGTTTACCCTGAAACCGTTTTGGAAGCTGTTGTAAAGCCTCTTAACAATTCCCTGTTCCAAAACCAGCCATGGACTTTCCAGCAGGATTCTGCGCCGGCCCATAAGGCTAAACGTCCCAGGCCTGGCTTCGAAACAATTTGCCAGCGTTCATTTCATCTGAAGAATGGCCCTCAGGCAGTCCAGATTTGAACCCATTGGATTAGAAATTGCGGACGGTTTTAGAGGACAAGGTTTGTCACAAAAGATACCCCAACATTGGATCTCTTAAGACTGTTTTGGTTCGAGCTGTAAACAATTTCCAATGGACGAGGTTCGTGCAGCTATTGACGATTGGCCAGTGCGACTTAAGGCGTGTGTAAAGGCAAAATGCGGACATTTCGAATAAGTAGATTCTGTTTGGATACAATATACATCAATAATAATATGTGACGCGCAAAATAGAAAGGGACCTAGGGTTAAAAACTAGTTTTGTTCAGGAGAGCCATTTTAAAGATTAGGTCCCTTTCTATTTGCGCTTAGAATCGTCGACTTCACTTTCACAATCAAATTTCACTTTTTCAAATGAAAATTGATTGTTTTTACCCTTAGGGGTCTATGCGGCGTCACATGTATTAAAAAATATTTGGTCCAAAAACATGCAGTACTTTTTATTTTACAGCATAAAACGTGTGTAAGTACAAAATACTTACAAAATACAGCTCGTGCAGGAATTGAAGCCTAACATTTCAGTGTTTGGGCTCTCAAGAGCTCAAAGAAGATTTGCTGTTTTCGACCAAATTTTTGTTCGGTGATAAGGCCCATTTCTAGCTCAACGACAACGTCAATAAACAAAACGTCTGAATGTAGTGCTAGGGAAGCATCTCCCGGAGATTTCACCTAAGGAGAAGTTACTGCCTCGGCAGACGCGCGTAGTTCTGGCGCATAACGAGGGTCATTAACTCCATACCGGTCGAAATACTCGAACGAACCACTCAAAATTGGACCCTTATTTGATAATTTATATAAATCCCTTAACAATTAAAGGTCTAATAAAAACGTTCACAGAAGTAATTCGATTGCAACCGGTATAAAAATTCCGTCTAAAAATTATTGCAAATAAAAGTTTGCCTAAGATTTTACGGTCCTGAAGTTATCAAATACTAGTCCAGCACATAAGATCTTAACCCTGACTATAACTTTACTCATATTCAGTCCATCAAAATGTCACATACTTCAATGTGAGTGTGGGTAGACTTTTTGCAACGGAATGTGAGATGATGCCTTTATTTGGCCACAGTTACGACCTGAAGGAGGGAAGCCACTACAAATTTTTGCACAAAATTGCCACTCGCTGGCTGTCACACTTATCATAATTATGTTCTTTTATTGATGTAATTATGTAACATGTGTTCCTTAATTTATTTCATTAAGACACTCCTGTGAAGATGTCCCCGTACGTGCGTAGCGATATACGAACGACAAAAACGAGGGTTGCCTTTGTTCAGTTTTAAAAAGGAATGGAATGGATTAAAGACACATTTGTGTTGAAAAATGAAACCAATAAACGGAATTAAAACAAGTAAAAAATAGTCTACAGTAGAGCAGAGCGGACTATATGTTTCTCTGCATCACTGGGATATACAAAAGACCTATTACCGCTGTAAGGCCCATTTAAAAGTTTAAATTTTAAAAAAAAAGTGCTGATAATTTCTGGTTTAACTAAAGCATAACCATCCGATGCGGTTCGGTTCGGTTGACCCAATGAACTGAAGATTGTTTGGCAGGAGATGAGGAATTTTACCGAAAAATCGTGCTTTCAGATGAAGCTCATTTTCAAGCAAAATAGCCGCATATTGCCCAATGATGCCGCCAGCTCAAAATCCACACTAGACAGTGGTCACGCGTGACTATTGCGAAGCCTGTGCATCGCCAGTCACTGTTTGATGTGGATTTTAGGCTGGCGGCACCATGGGTCCATTTTTCTTCGAAATTGAGCAAGGACCTGCTGTTATGTCAACGATGAGCGCATGCTCAACGCATTTTTGTTTCCAAATATTCAAGAGAATGATAGGACGACATTTGGTTTCAACAAGACGGGGCCACATGTCAAACAGCCAGCGCAACTATCGATATTTTAATCACTATTTTTGATAATCGCTTATTCAGCTGAAACTGTGATGTCAATTGGCCGCCTCAAAGTTTTGATTTAAACCCTTTGGAGTATTTTCAGTGGGGAGCCATTAAGGATAAATTTTACGTAAAGCATCCATAGACAATTGAAGTTTTGAAACATAAAATCGATGTGGCTATTAAATATATTTGATCCGAAACAATCGAAAATTTAGTGAAAAATTGGGTGGATCGGATAGGGTACCAGATGCGGTAGTCATATGAATGATGTTGTGTTCCATTATTGAATTAAAAAGTTCAACTTCCAAAAAAAAAAGAAAATTTGAAAACATTATCACTAAATTTTTTACAGCCGATTTAAATTCAAAATGTTAAATCGCCCAGCCTATGCATGTAAACCCAGTACATCTAACAATTTGTTAGAGACGGGTAAGCATCTCTCGACCCAAAGGAATGTTAAGGGACTTGAGTAGGTGTTGAGCAAATTATTTTTCAGAGTTCCTTTTTTAGACTCTTAAAGTTAAAGGATTATTTTCCTCTTAGCCGATTTAGACGGCTATTGAGCTTTTAACAGCCTTAGAGAGATGGCTATACCATCCATTATATGGGCAAGGGTGTCTTTTGGACGTGTGGTTTTCAATCTGGTCACACATTTTCGAAGTTTGTTGTTGTTGTAACAACAATATATTTATTTTGAAGTCTTGTTCGTCTATGGGGGATTTGCTTCTATATCCAGGTGGAGGAAACGCGCCATTTGAACTGGATGCGTCCACAAAGACCTGGGGGTCAGCTGAGTGGGCTTGGCCGGACAATTGAAGAGGTGCAGTACATCATGTGGTCCCTGATGGCAGGCGGGACAGATGTCCGTGGCGTTAGCATCAATTCGTGCCCAGTAAGAATTGAGGCGGCTGCACCATTCCGATCTCAGCTGCGCCAGAACCACGCGCGTCTGCCGAGGTAGTACCTTCTCCTCAGGTGAAATCTCCGGGGGATGTTCCCCTAGCACTGCATTCACACGGTAGCTGGATACTGCTGCTGCGACATCATCGGCGTGAATGTTGTTCAAACCTGCCTGATAGTTTCGATGATCTAAAGGTTCTCTCTTATACCGCTGGACCTCTCTCTCTAGATCATGAAGATCGTTCCTGATCTGCCTGGGTGGAGGCATCCTGTTCAAGAGATGGTGGTTAGGATGACTGCTGCGAAAACACCCTAGCAGGTATTGCTTAGACAACAGGAAATTGTGTCTGCGCACGGTAAGGACCTTCGTCTCCTCATGTAGATGGTCCTCAGAGGACATAAGAAGACACCCTGTTGATGTCCTAAGGGCGGCATTCTGGCAAGTCTGAATTTTCTTCCACTGCGTCGTACTCACGTTCGCCGACCATACAGGTGCTGCGTAGTTTGCTATAGACCGACCATCGCTTTGTAAGAGGTCAACAAGGTTTCTTTGTAGGCTCCCCAAGTACTGCCGGCAAGTGACTTGAGGACCTTGTTGCTACTTTTGAGTTTATCGCAGATAGCTGTAGCATGTGCAGAGGATCTAAAAAGGCAGTCCAATGTGACCCCAAGGATTTTGGGGTAGTTGGTGGTCGGGATGTTGACGTCATCGACTTTCACATTGAGTGACAACCGCACCTCTGCGGTCCAAGCAGTAAACAGTGTGGCTGATGATTTGGAGGCGGATATTTTCATATTCCTCGCAGTGAAGAAACGTGCTAAGTCGAAGTTGGTCTTTTTGATAGCTGCCACTTGATTTATTCTCAGTTTGGTTTGACATTTCACAATGAATAGACTTAGTCCGGAATAACGTTTGCAAATCTAGGTAAATAGGCCCAAAACGAGATGGCCACCGATCCTGATTTTTGCAAGAAAACTTTGTTTAGCGATTAAGCTCACTTTTGGTTGAATGGGTACGTTAATACTCGTAACCAAAATTGTCGCATTTGGAGTAATGAATATCCACAAGCCATTGTTAAGATGACAGTCAATGGGGAACTCTATAGAGCCATGATTAATGACTTTATGGTGCCTGAATTGAGAGGATGTTGATGTAAATGACCAAATGCCAAAGTGGGCATCTCGACTGGAATTTATTCGAGCCAACCGCTGCAATCACTTGCCTGAAATCATTTTTAAAACTTAATGCAAACTTTTATCTTTATAATAAAGCTAAATTCTTGGCCATAACATAAAATTATATGCGTTTTATTTATTCTTAAGAAGCACACGCCTAAAAAACACCCTTTATATTGACATGTTGCAACGACACGACAACGCGAGTTCATCTCTCATGCTTTAATCTTGGCTATACATACAAATTGTCTTTAATAAAACCTTTTTTATGCCTTTTTTGTCCTAAAAAATATACCTTTTGGTATTTTTTTGAAAATAACAAATTTTCCCTTGATTCCCACAACATGTCAACCCTGCCCATAATGAAACACACAGCGCACATTAAACACCTACCAACTAGCGAACTTGAAAAGGCCACATATCATCCGTATCATAGGGGACACATCAAAACGCGCCTCCTTCGCTTTGTGCGGATACCCTTAAGCCGCTTTTAATGTAATTAATAAAATTATTAAGTGATTTTGTGGCTTATGTGTGTAGCTGAATGTGTTTGCGCAAAACATTTCGCCATATTTTTGGCGACTTTTTAGCAAATGACACACACACACTTCTTACGAAAGTCATTAATAACAAAATTGCAATTACCCTGACCCACAAAAGAACGCCAAGGCAAGACAACAGACTAGAGGCAGAAGAAGAAAGGAAGGAAGGAAGGAACCCTCCACACAACCTACTGAGACATTCATATAATATGTGTTCCCTACTTAGATGTGACAATCCGATTAACCACCAGCGACCGAACATAATCATAATCGCGTGTTTACTTTCATTTGTTTTGTGTTTCTTTTTTCTTCCTTTCCAGTCCGAACAGAACTGAGAAGAAAAAACAAAATTAGCAGCCAATAAATTTGTTAAGCTGTTGTTAATTAAATTTGACCAATGAAAAAAGTCCAAACCAAAGTCGTGAAAAGCGACTGGCCGACCGGCTGACCTTAGGATTTGTTACTTGGGGCATGAGCAGGCCGCCTGAGTGATGGACGAGCCGAGTCGGTGGATGGTGACACAGCGACATAAAGCATTTGTTATACGAGTAGAACGCTGGAAGCGTCTCTGTAAAATGACAGTCTGTCGTTCGTTCGTGTGATACACTTGATGTGATAAATCACCGTTCGAGACTAATTACCGAACAAATTAGGTCCACCACCACCAGGTATAATCGATGCATACTAAATACAGAGAACACCTCCGTATGCACTGCTACACTCCAGTAGTGCAAACTACGCCACCGAGCGCAACATTGATTTCACATTTAGATCTTTGGTTGTTGTTGCATTCATAGCCCGCAGTTAAAAAGTCATAATTCGTCTTTCGAATGCCAGGGCTGCCAGTCATTCATATTCTACGAATGTTTGCATCTACCGTTAAACACAAAAGTATTAGTCCAATGACAAATGATCCCTTTTGAGAAGGAAACAAATTCCCAGGGACTTTGCAAGCGGTGTTAGGAAATCAGAAAATATATTCTGGGCCACAAACTATGTTTGGGCTATACAAATGGGAGCTACATTAAAACATGTTTCGATGTGATCGAAGTCTGCTGAAATCGATAAGTGGCTTCTGGAGCTTCAGATTCTTAGTTGGAACAAACATTTGAATGGCAACTCGTTTGTGAATAGGAGCTACTAGTTTGTGAATGGGAGCTACATTTGAACCTCATAAGTGGCTTCTAGAGATTCAGAACCTTAGTTGGGACACACATTTAAATGGCAGCTGTAAGGAAAACCGGTGTGGAAAAATAGTTTGTGAATGGGAGCTACACTTAAACAAGATTCGATGTGATCGAAGTCTGTTGAAATCCATCGAAGTGTGGCTTCTAGAGCTTCAGAACCTTTAGTTGGGGCAGACATTTAAATGGCAGCTGCGTGAAAACAGGCACCGGTGTGGAAAAATAGTTTGTGAATGGGAGCTACATTTGAACCAAATAAATGGCGTCTGGAGCTGCAGAGCCTTTAGTTGGGAGACACATTTGAATGGCAATGGAAAAATAGTTTGTGAACGGGAGCTGCATTTAAACAAGATTCGATGTGATCGAATTCTGCTGAAATCGATGAAGATCGATGTGTGGCTTCTAGAGCTTTAAAACTTTAGTTGGGACACACATATGAATGGCAGCTGCAAGAAAACAGGCACCAATGTTGAAAAATAGTTTGTGAATGGGAGCTACATTTAAACAAGATTCGATGTGATCGAAGTCTGCTGAAATCGATGAAGATCGAGGTGTGGCTTCTAGAGCTTTAGAAGCTTTATTTAGGGCAGACATTTAAATGACAGCTGCGTGAAAACAGGCACCGGTGTGGAAACATAGTTTTTGAATAGGAGCTACATTTGAACCAAATAAATGGTGTCTGGAGCTTCAGCATCTTTAGTTGGGACAGACATTTGAATGGCAATGGAAAAATAGTTTGTGAACGGGAGCTACATTTAAACAAGATTCGATGTGATTGAAGTCTGCTGAACCTCATAAGTGGCTTCTGGAGCTTCAGAACCTTAAGGTGGCACACACACTTGCATGGCAATGGAAAAATAGTTTGTGAATGGGAGCTTTATTAAATCTAGATTCGATGTGATTGAAGTCTGCTGAAATCGAAAAAGATCAAACCTCATAAGTGGCTTCTAGAGTTTTAGACCCTTTAATTGAAACAGACATTTAAACAGCAGCTACAAGTAAAACAGGGACCGATGAGGAAAAACTCCACCAAGTGAATTTATTGGTTTACGATACCATACTAAAGGGTGGTTAAAATTTAAGGGCCGATGTTGAATGTGAACCACACCTAAACGTCAAGTTTTTTTCTGCATTTCATTTGATATTTCTCAATTTCAGACTAACTCAATTTGAACCATGGAAAGATACTCAAGCGAGCAAGGCGTTAAAGTTATTCAGACTTATTATGAAAATAGGCGTTCAAATCAAAATGCTCTTCGTGTTTTTTTCGGGCAATTTAAACGTCCAAATGTGCGTACAATCGGAAAAATCGTGCAAAAATTTGAGCAAACCGGGTTTGTAGGAGATGTGAAAACACCAGTGCATGCTCGTACTGTGGAAAGTATTGCTGCTGTTCGCGATAGTGTGGCTGAAGAGCCGTCCACCTCAACTCGTCGTCGTGCCCAACAATTGCAGCTCTCACACTCGTCGTTGATGAACATTATTCATAAAGACTTGCGCTTACAAGGTGCAATTGACTCAAGAACTAAAGCCTCTAGAATTGTTTGTTATTGTGCCCAGGAATTACTAGCACCTAATGCCCATAAGTTGTTGTTTGCGGAAAGAAAACTCTATTTCTTCGAAACAGAGGAAGTGTTTTTCTGTGGCAAACACATATGTAAGTGAACTAAAATACAAAAAGTAGATTTGTAAAAAATGTACGTTGCTGTTATTTCTTACATGCGTAAAGGCTGTTTCTAAAGTCAAAACCTTTTGAAAAAATAATATTATGCACTTTCTATAAAATCAACCACGGATTTCTTTTTTTGAGCAACTGTGCCAGATTTTCAGTAAAAATTAACTTATTGTCTAAAATACCAAAACTAACGACGCAGCTGATGCAAGTGTTAGAGAGAGATGTGGTTTTTGTATACTTACATTATCGATAAACAGTCGGCGTAGACGAAGCGTCGTTCTTACGGAATTCCAAATTGTTGCCGATGTGACGTCGACGACGTCATGAGAACATTCTCTCAAAAACAACGACGGCAACTGAAATAGGTCTTATGATTTATATCGTAATTATTTTTTCCCAATCGTAACGTTTACTAATTTTAGGGTTTACTTACTTAGTTTCAGAATTTGTTGATTGAAGAACTGGCCACATCTATTATGAGTCCCGCTCATCATAATTTAACACCATTACTTCAATTGATTGGCTAATTTCTGGGTTTGCTGTGAATAGACTGTTTCAAAATAATTGACCACATTTATGACACATACTGGCTGTGTATATTGCCAGACAGTTCCGAACCAATTCAGTTATCCACCGGCTAATTATTGTGCTATCCTTGCCATTATTTTTAAATGCAGTCCCTCATTTTGGCAGAAATTATTTAACTTTCTGCATAGTTATTCTTCAAGTGTGTTAACCATAGGTCAATTGTAGGCTTTCCTTGCTTTTAATCCAAACGCTGCTAGCTTATTTTGTAGAAACAGCATTAGAATATTGTTGAAAACTACGCCTCAATTCTCCAGATTGAAAGTGTGGTTGAAGCTGGACTATTATTACTCCAATCTGGTATCCAAATGAGGTGTAAATGAGATTTCATGCATTGCCAATAGCGTCTGAAGTTGAGAAGCCTTTTTTTCTACTGATATCTGCAAAGAGAAAAAAAGGTTAACTAATTAGTAATTAATGTTGTAGTAATTAAGGTTTTAATACATCTTATTTGAGCGATTTGAATACCAATAAAGAAAACAACATAGAATTAGAAAAACGTTTTGAACATTTTAGAAAATTATTTTCTTTAAGAAAAAACTCGAAAAATGCAATTTATTTTTTTAATACTTTCTCAACGGTAGAGAATGTATAAAAAATTCGGTTAGGCCGACTGTAACGACCTTTTGTTGTTAACTAAAATAAAAGCCAGTGATGTTAGCGACATTTGGCTTCAACAAGACGGTGTTATGGCGAACATAGCGCGCAATTCAAAAGCTTTATAGGGAATTTGTTTTGCTGAAAACTTAATTTCGGACCTGCTAACTGGATGCCTAGATTGATTGTATCAAACCTTTATTTATTATTATTTTTATATAAAAGCAAAATTCTTCGTAGGCTAAATTCGCAAGATACTAGCCGCAATACTGGAAAGAGTAATGGAAAGTTAGATCTTATGCATAGAACATAGAACGCTGTAGTCTTGACCAACAATGCCAATAAATTTTCTTAAAAAAGTGAATGTCAGAGATTTTTCTTTCGGATCATAAAAACGATTTTGACACCCAATTAAGAGTTGTGGGTCGCCGTGGTGTGGTGGTAAGTGTGCGCGACTATCATACATATAAACCCAGTTTCAAATACTGGTAAGAACATCTAAAACAGTTCAGCGCCGAGTCTTCAACCTCGTCAATGCCCACCACTTAACGAGTAAGATATTTATCTCTAAGCCATATAAAACATATCTTTAAAATGCATTAGCTGTCTTGGGAGCCGGCGTTTAAAAGTAGGTCCTGGTCAGTGGTTATAAGATCAAAGTGGTGCACACTTTGACTATGACAATGTCTCGCCCAACAAGCTTCTTATTATATGATCATGCCCAGAACATCAAGAGCATCTGATTGTTCAAAATCCATACCATTGATAGAAACTGACGATACTATTGGGCCAGCGAATCGCTTGTGACACAAGAAGCAGCACTGTGTCTTACGTGCATTAAAATCTACTCTATTCACTCGACCCTATTCTGAAATGGCCAGTAAATTCCGGCCAAGTCACTCATCCATGATTCGCCTTTTGTCTTCAAATTCTTAAAGACTCGGCCTACGGTCGAATGAATATGAATGGCAGAGATTGCTGTCATCTGGAAATGAGTAGAGTGGGTTTATGGTCTGTCAATGAAAATAAGAAAAATAGAGGGAGGAAGCACAGAAGCCTGTGGTACACCTGCTGTCAGCCTATGTTCGCCGTCTGAGAACCCCTTTACAGCAACTTGTATAGTGCGATCTCGAAGAAAGCTCGAAATAAATCGAGCAAAGGTATTACCGATGCCAAAAGCTATCAGTTTTGATATGAGTGACTGACTTCAGCAAAGGCCTTGGAGATATCCAGAGCCACGACCTTACTCTCACCAAACTGGTGGATAGACCGATGCCAACGCTGCGACAAGAACACCATCAGGTCTTCGGTAGAGCAGTTTCTCATATTGGCGATCACTTAGCAGGTCGTTGGTCTCCAAATACCTCACAAGATGGTGGTGGACCATGCTCTCCATTACCTTGGATAGAGCTAAGCAAATCGCTTATTGGCTGAATCCTTTTTGGAGATCAGCTGTACGTTTGCAACACGCTGGGAAGACTCCCGCACGGTAAGCAAGGTTGAAAGAAGAAATGGACGTTCTAGCGTCGAAGAGCACTTGCATAGGACAGAGCCGAAAACCCTCCTGGGGACCGTGGATTTATTTTATAGGAGACTCCTTAAACAATTCTTTAAGACCATTTTTTTTAACAATTTGTCTATGGAATGTTCAGAATCATCCAGCTATCAAAAATACGCCTAGGACGATTACTTTTGCATGCAACTGTCTGCATGTGGTGGCATATGATGTCACCTTAAATGTACGTCCATACCACTGATCGTTGCTTTATTGATGTTTGGCATGCGCCATAATACTTCAGCTGAAACCGAAAACACTTGGCTTAACACTTAAGAACGCGAGTTCCTCCGTTGAAATCTCTTGAAAAAGATCATGTGATTCCAGCAGCAGCCGTTTGGCAAATAAATCTTAACCGAGCGAATGGACGCGCGACGGTGGCAGCCATCGATCGGGCAAACCACTGGATGTATAAAATACTTTGTTTATGGGCACATATCAATGCTTTATTGCTTTCTAAGATTTGCAATATTAGCAGTAGCTGCTACATGGTAGTTGGTGTTGTTGCTTACGGCTAAGACCATGCTAGCCTTTGGTTTGAATTAATTTTCCCATCTACTGGCGGCAGTGATACTTGGTACTCGGACCGACCAACCAACCAACCAGCCATTGAGGCACATGTTCCATCATAAGAATATTAAGACTTTTTAGCTGCCGTTTTTCGGGGGGGCTCTGACACACGATACCATCCATCGCCATCGTCCAATGTAGTTACTGTCGTGGCCCGGCCACTACCACTGACTCTGCCTCCGTCTGTCTGTCTGTCTCGCTGTCGTTGCTGATGTTTTATTTGGTGTTGATTTTTGTACGCTTTATTTCACTTGAATTGTCAATAATTCTGAAAATAATCGTGATCTTGCCGTCTGACAATAACCAGCAAAAAACCAACGACGGCGACAACGAGCAGCCAGCCATAACTAAGGATTAATAATGTCACACAAGAATAAAAAAAACATCCAATTGGTTCCAAAGTTAAATGACGAATCCACCAAAAGCACCATAGCAGCAGCAGCATAGCGTCTACAAAGAAAGAACCCTGAACTCCCCAAAGTTAGACATTTGATACTTGCGAAACAAATTACACTGGAAGAAATGAAGGACAAAGGAAAACCAACAAATGTTACCTAAAGCAAGCTCAAGTTTTAAATAAAACAAGTCCAAACGATGCTGAGTTTATTAAGGCTGAATCGTATATTCCCTCCACCATTAAGCAAATTAGCAAAAAAGTGTTCTTCTGGTCGAGGTCGGTTTAGTTCCTTAATGGGTAACATTTTTCACTCCTGTAATGATTTCTTGTTTTTTATATGCCAAACAGCTAATGATTACAAACCATAATCATACAAAGTTTCAGGGTCCTAGCTTAATTTGTTTGAGCGCTATCGTGCTTATAACGGATTTTCCAATAGGGACATACAAATTCCGTATCGTTAAGTCAAAGCACCCTCAAACATTTTTAAATAATCTTTCAGTGTCAAAACGTCAGTCGAAGTCAAAATTTTCATCATGATAAAGTTCACTTAGTGTCCATTCACACGAAGCAACTTTGCTTGCCGCAACTCTCAGTTTGTTGGAGAGAGTGGTAAGGGGAGTGGAAAGGGTAAAACTAGCACGACCTGTCAAATCCTTTTGTGTTTTTCGTAGTGTGAAGTTAGCTGCAGATAATTTTACTATTTTTTTTACAAAAAAATCAGAACGAATGAAAACAAAAATTGCCCTAACCGAATTGCCTTGTGTAAACTCAAGAGGCAAGTTCAAAAGGGAATCGTAAAAATAGAAGCCACCAAAGTTACCTCGTGTAAATGGGAACTTACGAGCAACGTTTGGAAATCATTAAAAATTATTATCGAAAATCTGAGTCGGTGGTCGCAACTTTAAGAGCGCTTACTCCAATTTTCGGCCGTAAAAATCGTCCCACCAAACAGGCTGTGCGTGCTATTGTGAATAAATTTGTATCTAAATTTTCGCTTTTGAAAGCGACGAAAGTTTTGCAGCCGTTGGTGTATCCGTTCAAAATATGCCAAATCAGTCGATTCCACGTCGTTCTTAGGAATTGGACATCTCTCCAACCGCACTGTGGCGTATTTTTTTTTTTTTAGACGAGATCTTGGCTTTCGTCCTTATAAGATCAAACTGACTTAAGAACTAAAGCCACTTGATCATTTGAAACGCCGAAACTTCTCCAAAGTTCCACGAAGCAACTTACGAGCAACGTTTGTAAATCATTAAAAATTACTACCGAAATTCTGAGTCGAAGGTCGCAACTTTCAGAGCGCATACTCCAATTTCCGCCGTAATAATCGTTCCACCCGACGATGCGTGCTATTGTGGATAAATTTGGATCCAAATTTTCACTTTTAGATGTTCCGGCGCCAAAGAGCCGTCGTACCACTCGAAGCAACGAAAATAACGCAGCCGTAAGTGTATCCGTTCAAAATGAGACAAATCAGTCGATTCCACGTCGTTCTTAGGAATTGGGCATCTCTTAAACCACACTGTGGCGTATTTTGCGAAAAGATCTTGGCCTTCATCCTTATAAGATCAAAATGACTTAATAACTAAAGCCACTTATTCATTTAAAACGCCGAAACTTCTACGATTTAGCTGTAGCAAAGTTTTACGAAAATCCAGAATTTCATCGAAAAATCATCTTCAGCTAATAACCTTATTTCGGGCTGAGTGGTTTTGTCAAAAAACAAAGATTGGGTTATTGGACAGCATCAAACCCACATGTGCTTCAATAGACACAATTGCAACAGCAAAAAATTACTGTGGTGTGGGTTTCATGCCGGAGGTGTGATTAGGCCGTATTCCGTCAATGGAGAGAACCGGCTTTCGTGGCATGCGATATGGTCCAATACAGCGGGGATGGTAAGAGAACTCTCAAAACGTACCAAGATAAATGTGAGCATAATTTGAAGTAAAATGTGGCAGGACCTACAAACGAGTGGGACCTTTCAATCCAATGCAGTCCAATTTCGCCATGGCATTGTTGATGTAACAGTTTTGACTGGGGACCAAAGTTTTTCCTGAAGAATATAGAATAATAAATTAATTTTGCTTCAAATAAAATTGTGAGAAACGGAGCAATTGTACCACCTCAGTTGGACGCGACCACAGATCAATGGGTCCTAGTGGGATTGGACTTACAGTTAACTAAGTCCAGAGTGTCATAAGGGCTTTGTAGGTAGTGAGGGCATCTGTTTAGAGTGAAGGGAACAATGCGTTCTTTACAGCAATTAAAAACATTGCGCCTGCCGGCTCTAATTTGGGATTAAACAGGTTTGCCTAGGAAGTTGAGCTCTAAGTTGGGCCAGGATTAAACAGGTTTGCCTTGGAAGTAGCCGCTCAGTTCCCGAAATTGCAGTAGAATGTTGGTGAAGGACTTTATTGTATATAGCTATATGGCTTTGTAATCCACCAATTGATGCACGGTTTGCAGGGCATTCGATATAGACAGACAATCGGTTGATGTCCAATGAATGTCCTCGTTTTAGTACCTTAAGTCATATGGATGTGTCGGGGCGGTGGATCAGCCATCAAGATACAATACCACGGCAGCCGGTTCTATGGAGCGGATTGACCAGAAGAGCAATTCTTCGGCCAAGGGCTGTCAACCCGGCACAGAGTTGCTGCTACAACAACAGCCATCAGGATCTGATGGTTGGGATGTAATGGCAGGTAACATGCAGCAGGAATTGCAAGCATCCTGGTCTCCTAATGAAGATGATACACTCGTGTCATTTAGACACATCCGGTAGCAATACGGAGTGAACTTTTTTGTTCGTTTCGTTCGTTTGCAAAATTTCGCTAAGGAACGAGGTCCATACTGGTGCGGAATAGTTAAGAATGGAGCGACCGATGGGTTTTTAAGTCGCTACTAATGTTTCCCTATCTTTGCTCCAGGAGGTGGTAGCTAAAGCTTTCAGGACTTCCGGTCCATACTGCTGCGGCACAGATAAGGATGGAGCGACCGATGGGTTCGCAAGTCGCTACTAATGTTTCCCTAACTTTGCTCCAGTAGGTGCCACTAAACGCTTTCAAGACTTCGGGTCATACTAGTGCAGCATAGTTAAGGATAGAGCGACTGATGGATTTAAAATTCTCTACTTATGTTTCCCTATCTTTACTCCAGGAGTTGCCAGCTAAAGCTTTCAGCACTTCAGGTCCATACTGCTGCGAATTAGTTCAGGATGGATGGATAGTTAAGGCAAGATTAAGATGTTTCCATGTTGACTTCTCTTGTCCAGAAAGTAGTCTCAGTAGACTTTGTGGACAACTCAAGATTACAATTCTGAAAGAAGTTTGGGATGGTGACTAAATAGTTGGATATCTTTGCACTTGCGTCGTCAAGGTTAACGCCAGAGGAGATAATGGCGTACGATACCATGTTGACTTCTCTAGTCCAGGAAGTAAAGAGAGGCATAGTAGAGTTTGCAGTGGACAACTCAAGATTACGCTTCCGAAAGAAGTTCCGAAACATCTGCTGGAGACTCAGGGTGAGTGTGCTAGATGTTGAATAAAATGGGTGACAGGATTCCTCCTTGCGGCTTATCCATTCTGAACTTGCGGTATTTGGATTACCATGGTGTGAGACTGGTCGTTTGTAACGTTCTATGCGTTTATAATCGAACTTTTATAAATCTAACCATGTACTGCTGTGTACCAAAAAATTTGAATAAATTCCAATCCAGGTCTAAATGTAAACTATAAGTTTCGCTAAAATCGGTTCATATTTGCGACCTGTACGTACTCTAATCACGATAGATGAAGGGACATCGTTTAATCAAATCAGATGGTGATTCTGAGCCGATCCGTTTGATAAATATGGGGTCTATCTTCAGCATAGATTTGAACTTCTCAAGAGAGAGAACCATATCGAGGTAAACATAATAGGTAAGCAGTCAAATGGATTCGGCACCAATAATAAGGGTGTCTGTATGGCTTTCATATGCAATATGCAGAAGATTTTGCAATGGTGGTGTTGAACGGTCTAGGAGTAATGAAAGGACGGCCTACAAACCTTTGAAAGACTAAAAGTCCTGGCAGCCAATCCTAAAAACCAATGGCCCTGCGATAATTTTACAACTAACTATAGCTACATGTGCTGACTACTGGTATAGGTGGAGTAATAAAATGACGGCCTACAACAAACCTTCAAAAGCCTAAAAAGCATCCTTAAAAAATAGTGACCCCGCGATAATATTACAATTTATTATAGCTATATAGAAGAATTAATTTAAATATTTGTATGGCCGTTGTTGGTTATGTATTGTTGAACTATATTATATATATATTTTTTGATCCGAATTGTCTGGCTCGAAGTCATTTACAAATTTAAAGAAGAAAAATAGACTATCCAGAATCTTCTCAACATCTCCTAAGTACAAAATACGGAAGGTCATGGTGCTATTAGCTGGCTGATCCGTGAAAAATGTATTTGTAAAAAATTGCCCCAAGCAGTCAAGTAGACATCATAAGAAGAAGGCGACTCAGTTACGTTTTCCAAACTTTCCGAGAAAACAAAATGGATGTCCTTGCGATTACCCTGAAAAACACAATAGGTTGGAATGTTATAATTTCTACAAAAGTTCTCATAATTTATCATCTCACCAGATCTAGAACCTTAAGAATCTTTCCACAACAGATTATAGCATATCACCCCGGTTCACGAGTTTTTAACAGTTTATTTTTCTCCGTGTATCCTTTTCTTTTTAAGTTATCTAGAAAACAAATTAATATTGCAGCCAGTGGGCATAAACATATTGTCTGGAGTCTTGAGATTTCAATAATCGTTATTAGATGAACATTTTGAGAACCTGACATATGGTGGCTAATTCAAGTCTGTGTCACTGGGTTTTTGCAAGCTTTTATATTTTTGTTAATTGAAAAAAATAGATGATTTCTCCATTAAGAATTAGCTTAGCCGAATTTGCATGATTCATAGTTATGAATAAACAAAATTTTGGATTTCATTCAATGAAGTTTGTGTTTTGAGAGCCTTAAAAATTTTAAAATGGGATTGATTTTAAACAAACATAAAAATTCAATACAATACAACTGTTATTATGTATGAATCATGGCCAACAAATTGTGGGTGGAGGCAGGTTAGGTCTGTTTCAATCACAGCCGTACTTGCAGGGCTGGCAAGTTTTTTCACGCATCCCTTAGACTAAGAATGAAAAGCTGGAGATATGAATATTGGCAATAGGGTAAGTACCAGAGCATTTAATATACTGACATATGAGCCGCTCTTATATCATACGCGTAATATCCTAAGGAGATCTAGCAGAACAGGTCAAATCTCATTTTTCAATAAGTACTCGTGCCTCAACCACTAGGAAGACAATAAATCCTGTAGAAAAATGAATACTGCAAAAGAATAAAAGAACAAATATTATTGTACTTGGAAGGGACATAAATACTGTTACACACGTTGTATGCTGTAAAAATAAAAGGTACTGAATGTTTTTGGACCAAATATTTCTTATTGTATATTGTATCCAAAAAGAATCTACTTATTCGAAATGTCCGCCTTTACAGTTAGAATTATTATAAACAAAGTTAAAGGACACTAGCATCGAAGGCTATCGGCCGAGGTACGAATCTAAATACGGGTTTAATTTGAAGTTTTGACTGAGATTGAGGTCATACTCATGGATCTAAGAAGACCAAAAAAAAAGGTTCACTTCAATGTTAAATTCACTTTGTAGGTTACCAAAGATTTGTCCGTTTTTACTTGTTTTCTCTTATGTTTGTTTCTCTGTTCCTAAAATATCGAAAAACACAACAGATGTGTAAAGCTGCACGCTCGCGCGCATTCCCACTTCATGATTCTCGCTAACCCACCCGCCGCTTTTACTTGAGCAAATCTAAAGCTCTCATTAACCGCTTAGGGGGCTGGTAATTATACTCGTCTATATAATCATTTGTACATATACATGTGCCATTTGATGATGTTCGATCTTAATCACCGCTTTTATCATAAAAACGCTATAATTTGTAAGTGTTGTTTATGGCATTCTATTACAATTAAAGTCTAACAACACATATCGATGCGGTCGGTCGTCTAACAGCAACGGGTCATTATTTATTCAAGTGCTTCGAGTAAATATTGAAAATAATGAAACCATTGACTATCGATGACTACTAGGTTTAGTGTGTAACCAATGGGTCTGCCCATCATGTAACATTCACATCAATACAGGAGATAGCCAGTCATAAAACGAAAAGCGCAAAGAGATAGCGAGAAGTAGCGAAGCAACCACCCACTAGCCACCGTTGCCCTCGACGGGCATTCCATAAGCGTTTCCTTACAAAGATGCAATGGCATTTCCGCTACAATGAAAGTTTTCAAAAATATTTTGAAGCGCAATAATTAAGTGTTATACGGTATGACACATACATAAGCTTACACTGTCTTAACGATTAAATTATTTTGTAGCGGGGGATTATATAAGGTATTGCTTTGTTTCGCTTTTTTTAAATAATTTACATTTCTCTAATGATTACATTTTTACGATTTTTGTTTGTACAAAAATCAAAAAACAGCATTTATAAATTTAACGTTTATATGAGGAGAGGAATTAAAACATGCCATCCTGGCTGGTATCAACAGCAGATGTCCACATCGATTTATGGGCATATACGAGGGCGGTTCGGAAAGTTCTTAGCCTATCAATGAAAGAGAATAGTTAGTTTTTCAAAAATATTTTTATTTTTCAATAAAATCTCCTGAAACTTCAATACACTTAGTACAACGCTTATCTAGCAATTCTATCCCTTGATTAAAATAGTTTTCCTCAAGGTCTTCAAAATAGTGGTTTACAACTGTAATTGCATCTTCATTTGAGGTAAAACGCTTGCCAGCAAGGATTTTTTTTTAGATTTGGGAACAGGTAAAAGTCACTGGGAGCTAAATCAGGAGAATAAGGTGGGTGGTCAAGCAACTCGTACTTTAATTCGTTGATTTTAGCCATTGTTAAAACACTCTTGTGCGCTGGTGCGTTGCCTTGATAAAAAATTATTTTTTTGTGTTGTAAGCCAGGACGTTTTTCTCGAATTTGTACATTTAATTGCTCTAAAAGGTTGCAATAGTACTCTCAATTTATTGTTTTACCCTTTTGCGATAGTCAATTAATAAAATACCTCTGAAGTCCCAAAAAACCGTTGCCATAACCTTACCAGCCGATTGAATTGTTTTTGCCTTCTTTGGGGCACTTCCTCCAGCTTCAGTCCATTGTTTGGATTGTTCTTTTGTCTCTGGAGTATAGTGGTGGGTCCATGTCTCATCAACAGTTATGAAACGACGCTTAAAATCCATTTTATTTCGCTGAAATCGATCCAAACAAGCTTGAGAAATGTTCATTCTTATGCGTTTTTGGTCGTCTGTTAACAAGTCCGGCACCCATCTTGCAGAAAGCTTTTTCATCTGTAGTTCTTCATGCAAAATTAAATGGACTCGATCATTTGAGATGCCCATGATATTAGCTATTTCACGCACTTTTATTCGTCGATCATTTAATACCATATCATGCACTTTGGCTACAATTTCTGTTGTTGTTGCTGTTTTTAGACGTCCACTATGTGGTTCATCTTCAGTGCTTGTACGACCACGTTTTAATGCAGCAACCCAATTTTTTACTGTTGCATATGAAGGAGCACTTTCACCTAACACATTCACCATATCATTATGAATTTCTTGTCCCGATAAACCTTTTTTATGTAAATATTTAATGACACCACGCATTTCTAATTTTTCCATTGTAAAAAAATCGCGGATGCGTCTTTTGTGAAGGAGTTGCCAGATCGAAACAAAATTTAACATGTGTTCATAGATGGAAGTTTCCAAAACACTGTTTTCTGTTTATACCGCGTACACATTTATAACACGCTAAGACTATAATTTTTCTAAATGTAAGCTAACGGCCAATAAACACTAATCACTTTGAAAATTTACCGCAGTTCGGTCTAGACCTAGTTGTGAGATTGCAAACCATCTTTAAAATGTTCACTCTCAAAAAAACACAGAGACGTAAAACCCGATTATGATGACTGGGAACTATTTGGGTGAAGCGAATTCAGATTGATTACGATTATATAAACAAAAACGATTATATAAACAAAAACGGATAGAACAAGGTTCATATATTTGGTTGGTCAAAAAGGATTTCAATTAAGAGTAGAATTATTTTTTTCTTTACTTTTCCCGGGATTTTTTTACAGAGATCCGGTAAATTTTTAATAGCTTCACTTCAAAAAAAACCTAATTGTTCCCATGTCGTTCCAATGTTCCCAAATCGCTTAAGTCGGTTCCGATGTAGATCATGCAACGAGCTCTAAACAAGCCAACGAAGTGGACAAACCCAACTACACCATTTCAAATTAAAATTTAAAACATACAAATTGAAACTGAGAAACGGAAATTGAAACTGAGAAATAAGAATTTGATTCAATTAAAATTGAGAAAATACGAGGGTTGCTAGTGCATTTCTTAACAACAAGAAACTGAGGTACTCGCTACGGAGTTATTTTGTTTAATTTAGTTATTTCTGATGATGTTCTTCAAAGAGGAACGAAATATCGAATAAAGAGAAAAATATAACAAAAAATAATAACCTTGGCTCGAGGCCAATATAATAATTATTTATTGTTTTATTTCGATATAATAATTATTTAGTAAAATTTAAAATAAAGGCCGAGTACAAAAATTAAAATTACGGGTTGCTATATATATTACTGGCATAGGCAACACTAAGTGTTGCCTGGCGCCATCTGACATTTCCATTGGAAAGTTTGACATTTTTTAGCATAAACGTACTCAGAACGTTTTGACGCACGACCTACATTTGTGTTGCTTACAGTGACTTGAAAAAATCAATTTGGCAAAAAAAAAGTGGATTGTACTCGTGAACATTTTCGTGCGATCATTTTTCACAACTTTCGACGTGGATTGTCACGACAAGAGTGCATCGATGAACTTAAATCTTTATATGGCGATGAAGCATCATCCTATAGCACTGTGAAAAACTGATTTAATGAATTCAATCGTGGCCGACGCTAGCTCAAAGACGAAGGTCGTTCAAAAACGGCCGTTTTGCTAGATGCCGTGCGTGAACTGGTAATGCAAGATCGTCATGTGACATACCGTGAGATGGAGGCATCCTTGGGAATTTCTTTCACCAGCATACACTCGATATTGCATGAACACCTGGCCGTAAAAAAAGGTTTGTTCTCGTTAGATCCCGCACAATTTGACAATCGCTCAAAAAAAGGCTCGTGTCGATTGGTGCAAAAAAATTATGAAAAAATACGATCGCGGTGCTTCAAAAGACGTTTATAAGATCGTCACAGGTGACGAATCTTGGATCTATGCTTAAGAGCCCGAAACTAAACAGCAATCGACCGTGTGGATCTTCGAAGACGAGCCAAATCCAACGAAAGCTGATCGTGGAAGAAGCACTTCGAAGCAAATGGTCGCCTGTTTTTCGACAAAATTGGTCACGTGGCGACTGTTTCGCTTGAGCAACGTAGGACGGTAAATTCTTAGTGGTACACCACAATTTGTTTGCCTGAAGTCTACGGAGAAATTCGAAAAACGAACAAAGAGAGATGAATCATTGTACACCTTGACAATGCGAGCTCTCACACATCGGCTCAAACCAGCGCCTTTTTGACCGGCCTAAACGTCGAATTGATGGGTCATCCGCCGTACAGCCCTGACTTTGCACCCAATGACTTCTTTTTATTCCCGCACATGAAGAAAAAAATGCGTGGTCAACGATTTTCGTCGCCAGAAGACGCTGTTGAAGAGTTCAAAAACCGTGTTTTGGAGGTGTCTCAATCGGAGTGGAAAAAGTGCTTCGACAATTGGTTTGAGCGCATGCAAAAGTGCATAAGTCATGCTGGGGAGTACTTTGAAAAAACAATAAAACCATTTTATTTATTCAAGAATCATCTTTAGCGAGTTAAGCGAGCTCGATTATTACTCGCTTATGATATTTCTAGAATAACTTTTTTCTGCAAACTATAAATCAAACGGTTTATGTTGTAAAAGGCCAATCAGTTATTGTAAAGGGTGTCCTAAGAAGAGCGCAATTTTTAAATTTTAAATAAAACACAGATATTTAAGAAAAAATCGTGAAACTTTATTATATCGTAAAGTAGACAGAATGAGGTTATGTATGGAACAATATATCGTGCAGATGGCCGCCGCGGCGTTGCTGGCATGCACGCGATCTTTTAATGAAATTTTCAATGACCGTTTTGCATGAATGCTGCGGTATTTCATTAATGCAGCGTCCAATTTCGTCTTTTAAGGCTTGAGTCGTCGTCGGCTTATTCGCGTAAACCAACGACTTCAAAAAACCCCAAAGAAAAAAATATAATGGTGTTAAATCGCACGATCTAGACGGCCAATTCTGATCTCCAAAACACGAAATAACACGACCGGGAAATGACTGATGCAGCAATTGAATTGTTTCTCTGGCTGTATGACATGTGGCGCCGTCTTGTTGGAACCACATGCCCTCCACATTCATTTCTTCAATTCTAGGCAAGAAAAAACTGGTTATCATTTCACGATACCAAACACCATTGACTGTTTGCGCTTGACCTGCCTCATTTTCATAAAAAAGGTCCAATGATTCCTCCAGCCCAAAAACCACACCACACAGTGACACGTTGAGGATGCATTTGCTTCTCGTGAATCACTCGAGGATTTTCCGCACCCCAAATGCGACAATACTGCCTATTGACGAAGCCATCAAGATGAAAATGGGCCTCGTCACTGAAGATGATTTTATCGGCAAAATCAGCATTTTCATGTTGTCTCTCCAATACCCAATTAACGAACTCCCTTTCGTGTAGCGCTCCATTTTTACTAACCTCGTACCTTCTACTAACAAACAATAACAATTGTTCAAATGTCAAACAATGACACTTCGAATGTTGCCAGATTTAAAAATTGCGTTCTTCTTGGGACACCCTTTATATAAAGAAATTTCAAAAATTCTTCGTCAAGTTTTTAAAGTTATTGCCTTAGCGACCTCTTACTCGTTTACTAAGCGAGTACCAAGAGAATACGCCTAATGATAGATGGACGTACGGACCTTGCTCAATGAAATCAGCTAATGAATCTGATTCGAACGGTATAACAGATATGTGGCCTATGTCCTTTCAAACACCAGTACAAAGCCATAATAACTTGTAGCACAGTGTGGTTTAGGTTACAAATACCCGTATATGTATGTAATTTTCCTTTTTGTTACACAGTGTAATCCATAAAATCAATCAGTCGTTTGAAATAAAATGCCTTGAGGTTAAGAGATCATAGCCAAGCTGACTATTGTAATTAATGCAAATCGATTTGTTTATGGCCATCATTACTATTTGGCAGTATGCAATAAATTCATATTCGAAACCCTTTTGTTGTAAATTCAGGCACAGGCATGTATGTTGTATGTCAATAGTCACTGCTCTATTCACAACCATGACAAATATTGTTATTATAATTAATATTATTTTATTTTATTTTTTGTTTTGTTTGGTTTTTGCAGCTACTACAGAACATTTCAATTCATTAACGGGTGGTGCTATTGAAGCTTTGAGTCATTCGCAATATTCTAAGCAACAAAAAAGTAAACAAAATAAATAAAAATAAATAAATAAAAAGCAAATTGTACTCGTAATATCAACAAACTTGTTCGGGGGCGTGCGAAATCCCTGTTAAATAAATGCGCGCAGTTGTATGCCAAACGTACATTCATACGTACCGTCCTCTGGCGCAGCATGCAGAAAAAAAGCAAGCGTCGCAACTGACGGGCCAGACCAGACTTGCCAAGACAAGACAAGCCGAGCTGACTAAACAAGCCACAACCGGCTTAATTCTAATTCGCTCTCCCTCGTGCAAGTGCAGCAATGCTAGTAATTTCTAAAAATAGCTTTACAATCATAACTAAATGGCATGCATACACACACACAGACAGGGGCATGCGGTTAATGGAAAGTAGTAAATGTAAATGTGTTACAAACTATAAACTGTAGACACCATTGAGCAGAACAGATAGATCGGTCTAGAGAACAAATGACACATGGACATACCGACAGACGCGCACTGTTATAAATCAAAAACAATAGGTTACTACTTTTCTACAGAGGTAAGCGAGTAATGTCCACCACCATGGGGATGCAGAGAATAAAAGGTTAGTCATCCCCCTTGACACACTGAGTGTTTCAAGAAGACCGAGCGATGTTAACAGTTAAGAAGACTCTGGCAGTTTCAGAACTTTTTACCCAGCAGGGCACACAGCAATTGCACGTGATAACTGTTGAAGGCCAAATATTCGCCGGCTCGAGGGATGCTTACAACTACTGATGACATCTCAGCAAAAATTCATTGTTTGGGTGAGCATTTCTTTGCCTGGTAGAATCATGTGTAGAAATTTTCTTCCTTTAGATTTCAAAGAACAGGAAATCAATTTCTTTAAGGATCTCAATTCTTTATTCTAAAGGATTTTCCTATTTTATGTAAATCATACGGTGATGGTTAGTGTGCTAGACTATAACACAAGTAAACGCAGGTTTAAATGCGTTAAGGAACATCTAAAATTGTTCATTGGCGGATTTTCCGCCATAAAAATGCCGGCGACGACAATAGTCTATTTTCCAAATTAAGTTAATTGTGGTACAGGGTGGCTGATAAAAGCCGCTACCAAAACAAAAATAAAAACTTTATTTCTACTTAGTAGGGACATAAATACTGTTACAACATTGAACACACCCATATCACCCGTTAATGTCATAATATGACAGCGCATAGAGAAAGGGACTTAAGGGTAAAAAAAATCAATTTTCATTTTTTTTCTTTTTTGATGTGGTCAACATCTGAGCATCGAATGAGACCGATCCCATGCCCCAAGTGTTCGCTTCCAGAGATATGCGCGTTTTATGAAAGTGAAGTCGACGATTCTAAGCGCAAATAGAAAGGGACCTAGTCTTTAAAATGGCTCTCCTAAACAAAACTGGTTTTTAACCTTAGGTCCCTCTCTATTTTGCGCATCACATATGGGTTTTGAAAGCTTGCGTTAGTCTGTATCGGGATTTTAAAATTGTTTCAACTTTTATCATGGAGTGGTCAGATAATGAGAACCGTATCGCTGTAGTAGCGCTTTTCAAGTGTGAAATGAAAAAGAGCGATATTTTCAAAACGCTCCGGTCACTAGGGATTAGCCGCATGTTCGTCTACCGATGCATAAAACTGTTTGAGGAGAATGAAGATGTAAAAGACCGCCACCGGTCGGGCCGCCCACGCTCTGTTCGAACACCGCATGTCATCAAAGCCGTTAAATCAAGAATTCACAGAAATCCGCTGCGAAAACAGAAAATCAGGGCCCGTTAGATGAATATCACGCAAAAGTCCATGAGTCGAATCATTAAAAAAGACTTGGGACTTTCGAATGACGTACCGGATATTTATTGACTGCAGCTTTGAAAAACAATAGGATTGAAAAATGCAAAAGTCTTTTGGTGAAGCACGCTGATAACTTGCACAGAAAAATTTGTTCACCGATGAAAAAATTTCTACCGTTCAGGAAAAATTTAACAAACAAAATGATAGAGTGTATGCGCGTTCATCTAAGGAAGCATCTGAGCTGATCTTAAGGGTGGAAAAGTCATCATCCAGCTTCAGTCATGGTTTGGTGGGGTGTCTCTTACGATGGGGTCACTGAACTGCATTTCTGCGAACAAGGAGTCAAAACATCGGCCAAAGTTTACCCAGAAACCGTTTGGAAGCTGTTGTGAAGTCTCTTAACAATTCCCTGTTCCCTGTTGTACCAGCCATGGACTTTCCAGCAGGATTCTGCGCCGGCCCATAAGGCTAAAACGTCCCAGGCCTGGCTTCGAAACAATTTGCCAGCGTTTATTTCCTCTGAAGAATGGCCCTCAGGCAGTCCAGATTTGAGCCCATTGGATAACAAATTGTGGACGGTTTTAGAGGACAAGGTTTGTCACAAAAGATACCCCAACATTGGATCTCTTAGGACTGCTTTTGTTCGAGCTGTGGCCAATTTTCCAATGGACGAGGTTCGTGCAGCTATTGACGATTGGCTAGTGCGACTTATGGCGTGTGTAAAGGCAAAAGGCGGACATTTCGAATTAATAGATTCTTTTTGGATACAATATAGATCAAAAAATATTTTAAAAAATATTTGGTCCAAAAACATTTAGTACTTTTTATTTTACAGCATAAAACGTGTGTAACAATATTTATGTCCCTACTAAGTATAATGAATTTGGTAATCTTTTTTTTTATTTTGCAGATTGTTTTTAAGATCTAACAAAAATGGATAACTGGGGCACTGAAACAAGAATTTCGATTGTCCGCCGCTATCACAGACAGTATAGGCGCACGTTTGGCGGCAATCCTCCGAGCAGATGGACCATCACGAGACTTGTTAACAATTTTGCCGAGCATGGGACAGTCAACAGAAGACCATACCATCGAAAACCTACAGTTCGGACGGAGGATACAATCGCTGCTGTAGCTGCTGTCATACAAAACAATCCAAGAGTTTCGACGAGAAGCTTATCTGCTTAAATGGCTATAAACAGATCCTCCGAGCTGATGGACCATCACGAGACTTGTTAACAATTTTGCCGAGCATGGGACAGTCAACAGAAGACCATACCATCGAAAACCTACAGTTCGGACGGAGGATACAATCGCTGCTGTAGCTGCTGCCCTACAAAACAATCCAAGAGTTTCGACGAGAAGCTTATCTGCTTAAATGGCTATAAGCAGACAGTCATTGCAGTCAATTATGCACAAAGATTTGGACTTGTTCCCATATAAAATTCAAATGACCAACAAACTGAACGCAGCAGACTTTTCGATTAGATTGGAATTTTGCCAGAAGATGCTGCAAATGGTGGAAGAGGACGGAAATATGTGGAACTGTCTTTTCATGGCTGACAAGTTCCATTTCGATTTAAACGGCAACAAAAACAAACAAAATTGTCGAATATGGAGTGCTTCCACCAACCCACAATTACTCCATGAGACGGAATTGCATCCACTTGGTGTCACAGTGTGGTGTGCAGTTTCATCACGCTTCATTGTCGGGCTCTAAGGTCACACCGTTACGGTTACTGGAGACCATTACTTGAGCATGTTGAGAGACCTTTTCTATCCAGAATTACGCCGAATGAGAATTTTTTTCAACTCTGTGTGGTTTCAGCAAGATGGTGCAACTCCTCACATAGCCCATCCTGTTAGGACAGAATTGCGACGAAAATTTCCCAAAAAGCTGATATCTAGAAACTCCACATTCCGTCGGCCCTCCAGGTCGCCTGACTTTAATGCAGCTGACTTTTTCTTGTGGGGTTATGGCAAACAGTAAGTCTACAAAGTAAAACCAACAAATTTGAAGGAACTTAAGCAATCCATTCAATAAACAATTTCGGCTTTTCCTGTCTCAACTCCCCAAGCAGTAATGAACAGGTATCAACGAGCAGCGGGACATTTAAATTCCATTATTTTTAAAACTAAATAAGCTTTTTTTAATAAAATTAATTAAAACTAAGATGAATAAAAGAAAAATGAATTCCATACACTGAAAACAAAAAAGTTATTTGAGTTTCTTAATGTAGCAATATTCATCAGCCACCCTGTAGCTTATACCACTCACTGGTCCAGTTTTGTTTTATTGCTTTAACCGCTAGAGAGCGCAAAAAGTTTCCCTTAAACGGTCTAAAAAAAAACTCTGAGTTCCATTTTTAGAGGATTTTCTCAACGTATCTCTATTATTTGAAAACGAATCATGGCTTAACTTGGAATTGTAAGTGCAGACGCTCTCAACACATCAAACATTTTTAGGATTCCAAGGACTATGAGCTCTAGGGGCCCATAAAGAGGCCCCTATAGCCCAAACAAACATTAATTTTTAACTAAATATACTTATAAACAACCTGGCAACCTATGGCACTGTATTTACTGGTCTAATAACAGCTTGTATTAGGGCTGTAACCAAGTGAGAATAGCGGCTACACAAAACGATTATATTTGGTCCTCGCACCAGAGGACTGAATTCCTTACAAAGTAAGAATATCTTGATCAAATCAGCAATATACAGGATGAGCGATATAAAATTTTAAATTTAAATCGGCTGTAAAATACTGATAATTTTTAAAATTTCTAGTTTTATTGAAAAGGCTGAACTTTGTGATTTAATAATGGAACACAATATCATTCATAGTATGACTACCACAACTGGCTCCGCAGTACCTCATCTGATCAACCCAATTTTTCAGTACATTTTGGATTGTTTGGGTCGAATCTCTTCAATAGCAACTTCGATTTCATGTTCAACGCTTCAATTGTCTCTGCATGCTTAATGGCTCCCGGCAAATGGCTCGAGGCAACCAATTAACTACCACAACTGGCTCGGCAGTGCCTCATCCGATCAACACAATTTTTTCAGTAAATTTTCGATTGCTTCAGGTCGAATCTTTTCAATAGCAACTTCGATGTCACGTTTCAAGCTTCAATTGTCTCTGGATGCTTTGCGTAACTTATATCCATAATGGCTCACAGCTCCGAGGCGGCCAATTGACATCACAAGTATGGCTGATTATTCGATTTTCTAAAAAATATCGATGGTTGTGTTCACAGAGCCATGTGTGGCTCCGTCTTGTTGAAACCAAATGTTGTCCATGCCATTCTTTTGAATTATTTTTGGGAATAAAAATATTTTTGAGCATGGCGCAGTAGCGCTCTTCGTTGACGGTAACGGCGGCTCCTTGCTCGTTTTTGAAGAAAAGTGGACCAATGATGCCTCCAGCCCAAAATCCACACATTGACTCGTTGTTGGTGCATTGGCTTCTTAATAATCACCTGTGGGTGCTCTGAATCCCATATGCGCCAATTTTGTTTATTGACATAGCCACCGAGATAAAAATGAGTTTCATCTGAAAACACGATGTTTCGGTAAAATTCTACATCACCTGCTAAACAATCTTTAGCCTATTGAGCGAAGCGAAGAAGCATGGGATGGTGTTTCACTATAAAATGATAAAGTTCAACTTTTACAATAAAACCAGAAATTTAAAAAATTTATCAGTACTATTTTTTTACAGCCAATTCAAATTTAAAAATTTTAAATAGCCCAGCCTACATAAGAGCTCTGTGACAAAAATAATGTTTTGCGCACCACCCTTAATTGTCCTCGGTCATGCTAGGTTAGAATAATTTGTCCCGATGACTAACCTTTAGAAGTTTTAAAGTGGTTGTTGTTGTTTAAGTGCCAACTATGTGCCGGGATTACAGCCCTTAGCCACAGCATTGCTGCCTCAGGTCAGACCCGACTATCGTGAGTTTGTTACACGTGGTGCATTTACTAGGTGACCTTTAGAGGTTCCATTGTGAGTGTTCTTTGTCTGTGGTAAATATTACGCTATAACTTCTATAGGAAATTGCCCTTGGCTCGACAAACCGTTTATAAAACGCAGCAAAACTAGTAACTTTCAAAAGAACAAAACCTCCAGATCTTCAAGAAAGTATTCACCCAGGCAACTACGCCGTTTTTCAGGAGGGACGGACATCTATACGAAAGGTGCTCCACTGTCTCAACCTCCTCCCTTGGCCACGATAAATATTTTTCAAAACGCAGCAGATCTAGCAACTTTTAAAATGATCTCAAGAAAGTATTCTCCAAGGCAACTACGCCGACTTTTCTGGGGAACGGGCATCTACACGAAAGGTGCTCCCATGGCCTCGACAACCCTTTTAAAAACACAGCACATCTAACTTTCAGAATGATTATCAAGAAAGTATTCTCAGACTTTTCTGGGGACGGGCATCTACACAAAAGGCCTCGACAAACCATTTTAAAAAAACACCAGATCTAGCAATTTTCAGAATGATCATCAAGAAAGTGTTTACCCAGGCAACTACGCCGACTTTTCTGGAGGGCCGGGCATCTACACGAAAAGTGCTCCCTTGGTCAGATCTTACTTTCAGAATGATCTCAAGAAAGTATTTACTTAGGCAACTACACCGTCTTTTCTAAAGGGACGGACATCTACACGAAAGGTGCTCTACTGTCTCAATATCCTCCCTTGTATCCGATAAACCGTTTATAAAACAAAGCAGATCCAGCAAAATAATTTTGAAGAGAGTAGTTACCCAGGCAACAACGCTGTCTTTTTTAAGGGACTTAAGTGTCTACACAAAAGGTGCTCCACTGTCTCAATTTCCTCCTCACAACGGCGGCAGTATTCGATCAGTCTCACCTGCCATTTTCTAATCATCTTTTTAACATTACAATGTCCTAAGCACTGACATCACTCTTGTTTTGTTTCAGCAGGGTTGTCGATTCTGTTCCAAACTATTTTAGACCATAGATCCCTAGAAACGTTACATTTATCTACCGTAGTCTATGTTTACCTTGATACAAAATACAACAGCTCGTTAGGGATGCAGATGTGGTTTTTGCCGAGTTATTAGCAACGGCAGCATCCTTGAAAGAGCCAAAGCGTGTCAATTCATCTGTCACCTCGTTTCCTACTTTATTAGTGGGTCCAGGAAGCCAACAGCTCGTTTTGCAAAGGTGCAAAGTGGCATTTTGCAACTTTTGACCAGCTTGGATATAACCATGGGTAACTGTGCATCCTTTAAAGCAGCCTGACTATTCACATACAAGTTTATATATTTGTGGTTCCGCAGGTAAATCTGTTAAAAGAATTTGTGCTGCTTTGTCTATAGCTACGAGTTGCATCTCGGCCTGGAAAACACTAAAACTATTATTCAGTCGATGACTCGCGTATTAAAAATCCTTAAGAAACCAGGTCCTTTCGCTAGTCCCATCTTTCACGCATCGGTATAGACTGACTTAAAAATCCTTTTTAAGAATCCAGCTCCTTTCGCTAGTCCCATCTTTCACGCATCGGTATAGACTGATACCTACACCGCTCTGTGGGGGAAAAGTTCAGTTGGCATTGTTGTAACGTTAAGCACTGGTGTTAGGTAAGCTGGCCCCTCAGATCGCAGGTGAGGAGAAATTGCCTATCGCTCTTAGTAACCTAGGGTGTCCAGTTAGACTGCGACCAGAGACCCGCTCTGTCAGGGAAAATAGCAGTTGGCATTTTTTTTGTAAAATCAAGCACTGGCGTTAGGTAAGTTGACCCCATAAGTCCCAGGTGAAGAGGAATTATCTATAGCTCTCAGTAACCAAGAGTGTCCAGTTAGTGACTGCGACCAGAGACCAGCCCTGCAGCCTTAAAGCCCCTCTTGCCGTTATTGCAATATCCGCAATTGGTTTCAAATGCAGGATTATTCCTAGGGCTACCTGGGCTCGCTTGTAATTCCTCCCGTCAAAAAAAAAAGGACAGCAAGCCTTCCAACTTTCGCTACCGTCAACCACACGGCAGCCGGTTCTATGTACCGGATTGCATAGAAGCAGTAATTCTTCGGCCAAGGCTATCACCCCGGCACTGTGTGTGCCACTACAACAACATTCACTAGCGTTTTTCTTAAGTTTCCTTACCCACAGAGTTCCGGCATAATATGATGCCTGCGGATTGGCCTGGCTTCGGCTCTAGTTAAAGAAACTTGTTGCCCTGCGAAAAAAAATTGAGGTTATGTTACTCAAGTTTAGATTAGTTATTTGATTCATACCTCTTATTATTCTCTTAGTTTTTCTGACATATTTGTAGCCACATATCGCATTTTCCTTCACAACAGGCCTTTGTGTACTATATTTAATATTTTTAATAGCACAGGAGTTGTGAAAACAGAATTTATTTCTTGGTTTGGCGTTGTCCGCCATAGTGTCATTGCCATTAAAGTTTGACTTACCCCGTAATGAAAGAAAACTCAAGCAATCCGTCAATTATAAAATTGTTCCTAAATGTTTTATTAATTGAATATCATTAATTTATTCAAAATTATTGGATAAACCTCAAATCACACGCAAAAATATTCTTTACTTTTCAGTCAACGGCCACTTTGTTAATTATACAAAAGGTGTTGCCATTTCAAAATTATAGTCGAAGGGTTGAAACACAATCAGACACGCTGGCGGCGACGCCTAAACAAAATCAAGCACAACATGGACTTTTTTATTAAGCAAGTTTTATTTGACAGGCGAACAAAATCGTTTACACAACGGACAGACGTGCAAGTTATTATTCTGCAAGTAGAATTCATGTATTGTTTTAAAAAAATTTATGTCGAAAATTAAACGCTAAAAAAGTATGCAGCCACACGTAGAAGTTAATTTAAAATAAAAAGAAAACTCAAATTTGTCAAAAATGCAATATATTGCAGGCAAATTTCGAAAGTATTAACATTACGGGAGAAAAGAATGTGATTTCAAATATTTTCCAAAATATTTGGTTTTACATTACAACTCCGCTTGAATAATTATTCCCTTGATTTGTTTTGTAATAAAATAATTGTTTTAATTTAAAACAAAATAAAAAACAATTATATTAAATATATTTTTGTATATTTAATATAAAAACACCTAAAAATCCAAAATAAAACTGTTAAGCAACTTTTTTCCTTCGAATATTAAATTTTTAAAACAATATTTTCGAAGCATACAACCTACAGATTTTTTTAAACTGTCTTAACTAACAATAAATTGTATAAGATGGACGAAAAAATACTTATGTTTAGTTGTCCTATGTATTATTCTTTGGATAGTCTGGCTCTAGGACATGAACAATGAAAAAACGATGTTTCTAATATTTGGATCGATTTATACTTTTAATTAAAAAGGATTATAAATTTAAACAAAAATCAATAAACACTAAGGTTGTAGATTTTCTAATAGAATGAAACAGCCTAATTTTTAAGGCTAGTACTAAGTTTTTTGTAACATTTCCATTTTACAATGTACGTGTTTATTTGAGTTATCTTGTCCTTAATACAAACACGTATATTTCTAAGGACCTACCCTAACTAGAACTTAAAATTTTTAACCTATTTATAAAAATATAATTTTAGATTTTTTGATAGCGGTTTTAAATATTCGCTAATGTAGGATTTTAAGCGGATTTTTCGATTGTCCAATGGATCACGCCTTTGTTAAGGACAGTACTGTGTTTTCTGTAAAATTTCCACTTAACAATGTACGTGTTTGTTTGAGTCTGTTCTCTGGTCTTAAACACAAATACGTATATTTCTAAGGACCGCCCCTAATTAGAACTCAAAATCTTGAACCTATTTATATATAACGTCTATCGAAATGTACGGTGCCGTAAACAAACTGAAAAATACAAGTTTGGCAGACCGTAAAATATTGTTTATTGTAAAAGCAATTGAAACTTCATTTTAGATTTAAGAAGAAGAAGACAAATACTTTGTAATTAAGGCTGCATATTTACAATGTATCAATACAGTATTAAAACAGAGTTTATACATTGCGTAGTTACTTTTTTAATACGTTGCATAATAATACTTTGCAACACTGGAACAGAAACATTTATTGATATAAATTGTATCATTTATATCAGTAAATAAGAAAAAATGGTTACCTTCATAACTTTCTCGTCGCTATTGTGTTGTGTTGCATTCGCTCTGCATCTACTTTTATTTGGATGCCTTTGTTGCTTTTCCTTGCGAATTAACTACAATAGTGTTGCAAAAGGGAACAAACTACAATGTAAACAATTTTAGGGTTGCATTTACGAACACCCTGCTGTGTTACTACAAACCAACGCGCGTTTAGGAAGTCAGCCGAATACACATATGGATACTACTTTTATATAAAAATTTATACTAGAGATTATCTTCACTCATTGCAAATAACCTTGCTTTTCTACTGTTTTCACTATTTCGGACTATCGGGCGTAAAAATATTGCTTTAATTGCAATATCGCTTTTTAGTTGCATCAAGTTTGTTCCCAACTAGGAGCGTGCATTTTTCATATCGTTTAATATAGCGTTAAAACTGAAGACAAAACGCAACAGCAGCGATAGTTCCGCCTCTCAAACCATAACCGCTGGTATATTCACTTCAATGCATTTTATTATCGCTGTCACTTTTTATTAAAAAAATTTTTATAAATGATAATTTATTTACATTTGTATTTTATATGTGTACTTCTGTTTCCCAACTAATATAAAGGGATAAAAAAGGTAATTTGAACCGGTTTGTGTTGTTGACAACACAAAAAATGGGACTTTGCCAGTATACTTTCCTATAAAAACGGCGCCAGCACTGTGTATTTTAAATGCTTCCATAAGTGTATGCCTATATATATATTTTGACTGTGTACCACCGAAAAAATTGTGGTTTTTGTGCATACAAACACAAATATTTTTTGCGGAGGACAAAAAGCAGCAGAAAATTTCCTTCTGCCCTTAAAACATATGAAGCCTTAAAACCTTCTTCAAATTCTTCGTTTAAAATTAATTACACCCGCTTCGAAATACAACCCTGCTTTTTGGTAGACTAATGCGATTCTAAATGCAACACTGTGGCTACAACTGAGCATACCGACTACTTGACACCACTAGGGTACGTACAACGTAAACAACGCCAAACTTCTGTTTTAATTGACTCGACTCTGCGATATTTGTTGAAATTCCCACTTATAATTGACATAAACTCAATAAATTTTATTTAAACGATCAATAAAAACGTGCAATCAGTAATTGTGGCGATAGTGTAAATGTTTTTATTGTTCTTCCATTGATTACGCTCAACTGTTGTATCGTTTGCAATCAAAGCGAGGCAAATAATGAATTTTTGAGCAAAACATAGAAGCCGATAATTACGAAAGCAGAAACAAACAAACAACAACTGGCCAGTAAAAATATTGAGCGAAGAAGGGCCATCCGTCGAAGCAAGCAAATCACTACCAAGGCAAAAGAAAAAAACTAACCTCACTTTTGTGTGTCGTTTCAAGAAACACACAGAACCAAAGTATACCGAAAAAGAGAAAACGGAAAACGTCAAAAACGCGCGTACCAAATCGGTAAGAACGGCAAGAATAAACTCAAGTCAAAATTCATCGGTCTCAGTGTACACGGACAAAGGCATTAACAAGTGTTTAGCAGCAGCGGCAGAACGAAAGAGCACAAAACGAATCGAAGCCTTTTGGAACGAACGCACCGTCGTCCAACCCGTCGTTTGGAGCCATCTTTCGTTTTGCAGCAACCGAGTGGAGGATATTTAGCAAAAATTTCACCCAAACGCAAGCAGAGTTTTCAGCACATCAGAATGGAAGTCGACGATGCGATAGTCATGGCTGAGCCAACAGCGTCAGCAACAGCCGACAACGACAAGACTGTACTTGGCAAAGATGAGGGCGGCGTAGCAGATCAGACTACGCCAAGCAGTTCGTCGGCCAAACAGAAACGTGCCAAACTCAAACACGACAAAGAGGAGCCGCCAGGAGCAGATGTAGACTTGCAAAACAATGACTCCGTGCTAACGGCTACCCCCTTCAAGTTGGAAGTGTCCGGCTCGGAAGATGAGGGCGATCATGATGATAACAGCGACACAGATGGTGTTACAAGAGCTGCCATACGGCGTAAATTGTTGTCGACGCCTCTCGAAGAGGATGGTTCGGCCAACGATGGTTTGGATGAGCTGCAAGAAGTGTCCGTAAAGAGGAAACGCTACGAGGTGAGACGGTCGGGCTCGGAAGAATGTCTTTTGGGCTTTGACGAATTGAGTGGGGAGGCGCAATTGATTAAAGCTGAAGTGGAACAAGAGGCGCCTGCAGAAATGGAAAATCCCATTGTAGATTCCATACCAGCGGTAGCGCAGGAAGTCGTCATGAATTCTCCCAAATCTCTGAAGAAGGTAAGTTGTGTAGTCTGTGAGTTCATCATTTATACAAACATTGTGCAACTTTTTCTTGCAGACACCGCCACAGAAATTTGCTCAATCTCCCTTGCAAAATAACACACGCTCGTCCTCGAGGTCTCCCATGGGTCCGAAACCAAAATCTCCGCCCCAGGAGTCTCCACAGAATAAGTCGGTACAGAAAAGTCCACCGAAGCCACATATTGTGGCAGATGGCGAGGAAACAAATGGCGCTGCTGATGTTATTAAGCCCGCTGTACAGACTCCCCCTTCCGCGGCCAAAAAACCACTCTCCCCGAAAGATGAGTATTACAGGAAACCATTCGACTACGGCTGGAAACGAGAGCTGGTATGGCGCGCCAATTTGGAGGCAAGCAAAGACAAAGCTGATGTGTATTTTATATCTCCGGCCGGCAAAAAGCTAAGGGCTCGTAATGAAATTATCCCCCTGCTGGAGGGAGATCTGACCATAGATCATTTCTGTTTTGTACGTGAGCCATTGGGAGCCAGCGCCGATTTAGAGACAGTACGCAGCGCTAAGCCATCGTCGCGAGCTTCGGTGTTCACGGCCACACTGGCTGCGGCCCCTTCGCCGCCCATTGTGGGCAAGCGTGTGTCCAAGCCGAAGGGCCCCAAAGGTGCCAGTCCGCCTCCGCAAGGCTGGACACCCAGCAAAGCCTTAAAGGTAAACAATGCCGCTTTACTAAGTTCTGGCGGCGGTGGTGGAAGAGTCTCATTGGCTGCCCAACATCATAATCAGCCACAGCAGCATCTGCCGACAACGCCCAGTAGCCGTAGGCACGATAACGCCGGTCAAAATATCAGCCATTCCGCAAAGACCAGCAAAACAAAAAAGTAAGTGATTTTCCCATAAAAATCCCCCTATGTTTTATTTTCCTTTAGTAGCTGTTGGTTTTTAAATTGTCCCTCCCCCCTCACATTACCAAAACATGAATATTCCCTAAGCATACATAGCTCGCTCTCGTTATTGCGTTTTGGCCTTGCTTGGAAGCAGGCTTTTAGTTGCTAAAACCAAATTCTGCCACATTGTTGTCTTTTCGTTCATAGATTCCCAATGCAATCGGGTGCCAAAGCCGAAGGACATCCCAGCTTTGATGTTCGAAGGGCAGCGCTAAGAGCAGAATCGAAAGAATCTTGCAATATTGGTTGTGCTAAAGCCACCGGCCAGCTGCCCCAGCTGCAGTGTACGAAATGCTTTTGTCTCTATCACCACGAATGTGTGGGTATTGATCGGCTCACCAGTGACTTTCGAACGACGTCCAGCACCCATGGCCGCGAGTACATATGTGAGGTGCTTAAACGAATTGAATGCCAAATATACTGCCTTGATTTCATAGCATTATCTCTTTCTCTGTATGTCTTTAAAGGCGTGTAGTCCGAAACCTTTGCCAAAACCCAGCAATCCGAGTACTCCGTGTATACCTGTTAAAACAACCATACCAGCCACTACAGCAGCGGTAGCGGTGGCACCAGCATTGCCGAAACAAACGAAAGCGACTGCTGTGGCCAACAG
The DNA here is from genome assembly GCA_963513945.1 of Hydrotaea diabolus. NCBI lineage: Eukaryota > Metazoa > Arthropoda > Insecta > Diptera > Muscidae > Hydrotaea > Hydrotaea diabolus. Next base: position 8,727,397 of record OY740718.1, read on the forward strand.
GGGAGGAGGAGGAGGTGGCGTTGGGCGCCAGGAAAATAAGTATCCCCAGACAATAGCGGTGGTCAAGGGCAAAAAATATGTTATGGTAGCGAAGCCCTTGACACTGCCCAGCGAGTGAGTTTTGTAATGTATTGAAATCTTTTTAGAGAGCGAGCTTCTTTATTTCTTCTAGGGCTTAACTTTCAAAATCCAAAAACCCAACTATTCGGGGCCGATGGTTAACTAAGCTAATACCAATCGTTTTCCGCTAATTCTTCCTTGCAGGCATGTCAACGACATCGAAAATGATTTGAAACAAATCAATGAAAGCATACGCAAAAACCGCAAACAATCAAATAATTCGCTGGATGGGGGCGGCTCCTTTCCCTCGCTCAACTCTCACAATTCCCTGGCCGTGGATCAGTCGAACAAATTGTTTGCCACCAATTTCTTTGCCAATGTGTCGTACGCCTACGATTCTTTGCTGTGTATACTGAAATATCTAAAAATACACGTAAGTTGCCATACATTCGAATACACAAAGTCTCAAATACATCAAAGTTTATGTGTTGCAGGAAAGATCCCGGGCCGCTACCGTCTGCAAGCTGTGGAATTTGGCCGCCAAGGACACTTCGCTGTGGCAAACGGTGCGTATGAAAAACTCCAAGGTTTGCAATTGGTCGGGTTTTGCCGCCGCCCTGAGAAGAGGCGAGACCAAGCATTTGGATCTGCGCAAGATGCTGCTGCCCAGCAGTCGCAGTGAGGACCTGTGGAATGATTTCTGCCAAAATATAGGCACTGTCTGCTCTCTGGATAATATCGACCTTTGCCGTTGTTCCTTCCGTGTGGTGGAGAGTTTATTCCAGAGCAATCGCAATTTGCGAGTAATCAATGCCTTGGCCATCAATGATGATACCATAAATCTCGAACATGTTGCTCTGCTCAGCTCTTTGGAGGAATTGCGTTTACGCACCTGTGAGTCGGGGCGTGCTGGCGGGCGATCTCTCGCCCACTGGCTCCCTTAGCAGGTTGACACATCTTTCGCTGACCTCCATCAAGGGTTTGGGGGACAAGTGCGTAGAAATCCTGGGAGAACTTACCACTCTCAAGTCCTTGGAGTTGGGCGAGTGTGGTGATTTCGATTCCACCTTTGCCGTAGCTGTATTACCCAAACTAATCAATCTGCAGCGATTGCGTTTGGAAAACGGCCAAGTGACAAATGTCTGTACACTAGAGATCCTCGATGCTGTGGCCCGTCTGGTGCAGCTGCAACAACTAGAACTGGTCAATTTCGATATCAAGCCGGGCTTTGATGAAAGGTTGAGCTTATGTATGAACATAACAAAACTACTGATCATTCCCACCTACATTTCTCAATCGGCCACCACCAATCAAATAGTCCTCAGTGCTGTGCAACAAGTGCCGAGAGCCTGAAGGTATTCACATGGTGTGTCACCGTTGAGCTACTGCGTGTCACCGCTCTCTATGTGGATCAGTGTGAGGAGTCGGCGAAAAAGGAAAAACATCACTTTGATGAATGCATACCGGTTTTAAAGCCGGTACCAGGCGCACCACCGGCCGAGGTGGACGATGACGACGACGACGAGGAGGAGGCCAAAGTGAAAACCACCAACAGTTTGGAAACGTCCGCTGAGGGCGACGACGCCAATGCTGATGTACCACAAATTGAAATCTTACCATTGGACAAAGTCGAGACAATATTGGCGGAAAACCTACCGGAAACCAAGTTTACCATCGTCAAGGTGCCCTACCATGCGACGTGCAAGCAGCAATTGGTAGATTAAAGCATTAAGGCGACGGACACAGCAAGACCCCCGATGGCGACGAGGGGAAAACTGTTTAACTTTTTTGTTTTTATTACTTATACACGTAGACAGTGTATGACTGGCATAAGAATGATATTTAGCAAACCTTTTAAAGGACCCCCCCCCCCCCACTTCTATTGAAGAAACAGAACACACAGACCGACAGAGAGAGAGACAGAGAAATGGAGTTTTAATGTAATGATAGAAATTTTGGTGTAATATTTGACTGAAATTTAAATGCTAACTTAACAAATTCGAAAGAATTCGCAAGTATTTCATTATATTTTGAAAAGGAAAAGAAATCGAGTTAGTTTATAAGGTAAATTTAAATTTTAACTACATTATATCACCCCCACAAGATCCACCTCAACGCCTGAACCATTATCCGCAGGTGCAAAGAGAAATGGTTGAAAGTGTAAAGCAGATCAAACTACTGCAAACCTAGAGCGCACTAGAGCGAATGGATATTATTCCGGATAGGAAGGAATATGTTTACACCACATCCACTCTTTTTTTTATTATTATAATAGAATAGTACTACTATATAATGCTGTAAGTTATCACCGATCCAGAGATCTTATGTAGAGCTACACATAAACTACACATGTGCAGTAATTCAGATAATTGTGAAAATGAAACAAACCCGTTTTTATTACGTTTATCCCTTAAATGTTTTAAAACTTTTCTATTTCATGGTTGTTCTTTTAAAAAAGAAAAAGCATTATTTTGCGTGTAGTGTAAGCGTGGTATATTGAGAGGACACCAGCTACGAAACAAAAGAGGAATACTAGGAGTGCAGCAAGTGGTAATTGTTAAAAATGTTGCAATACACTTTGTAAAATTTTCAAAATACAATAATGATCTTTTTATTTTATTTAATTATTTTTTTTTTTTGAAATAAAGCTTAGAATACTATTAAAGATTTGAAAACAATAAAAAAACGGGCTTTTGAATTCTATCAAAGTCGATCAAAATGTGGTTGATATAGGAGGATGTGGACTAAGTCACTGTCGCATTATAGCTTACCCCAGTGCTATGGAACACCGTGGTTCAGGCGATAACCACGAAAAATTGACATTAATCTGTAGTTCGAAGATGACAAGTCCTGGTGTAAGTACTTCAAAAAAAAAATCAGACATCACCGCCATCCATTACGAGTGAGGGACAGGACCTATTCAAAACAGAGATCTAAGACAGATATTTAAGTTGACAAGCTCGAATTTGGATGGGAATTCGTAATAACAAAAGTCTTCGACATCCTGTCTTAGATTTCCGCCAGTACATGAGCGATTGGCCAAAATCCTCGACAAGGCTATTTTTTGTTGCATTTGCCCAATATTTTTACACGATCTGATGGGTGAGAAAGACGATTATGCCAATGTAAGCTTTTATAATTTAAATTTAATCCATTACATAGAACTTTCTGTCGTGGGATTGTACTTATAGTCCGAAGGTGCCAAGTACTGCTGGAAGTCCATACGAGTAAAAAAAATGTAAGGCAGACATCACCGCCATTCCGTAAAAGTGAGGGACAGGACAAGGCGATCGAACTGTGGGTGAAATAGGAGGATGTAGACTAAGTCACTGTCTGATTGGTTTTAACTTGGCAAAACTCAATCCTTATCTTGGTCTTCATTCCTCTCAAGTGGTTGTGGAACTAGAAGAGCAGCTCAGAGTAGCAACGTCCCTTCCCAACTACAGGGAGTTGGAGCGTTCAAGAAATGATTCGATGTTTCGACCCTGTAGCCATTTCAATAAGAAAGAAATAACAAAACAGAAGACACAATTAAAATCTAACCCTCGCAGACATTTTTAATGTCATTATTAGCAAATCATGGTCCTACACCGTCCAGAGGTCATTGTTGATGTTACAGCGGCACACATTTTATCTTGGTCTCCATCCTTCTCAGGTGGTTGGGAGTCTCGAAGAGCAGCTCAGAGTAGCAACTTTCCAACAACACCCGTTAGCGTAGTAACATGTACCGCGATTTCGCCGTAAGAAATGATTCAACGTTTCGACCCTGTAAGCCATCTCCATATGAATAAAACCACAATGAAAACAGAAGGCAGAAATAAAATCGAACCCTCGCAAACATTTAAAATGCCATTATTAGCGAATCATGGTCGTATTCCGTCCGAAGGTTGGTTGTTGTTGTTATAAGGGCGCAAATAGCCCCAAAATGACAGCCCTTGGCCAAAGAATTGCTGCTTCAGTTCAATCCGGTGCATAGAAACGGCTGTCGTTGGATTGTAGTCCGAAGTTTCCCGCAAGGGACGAGAGGAGGCTTCGCCTGATTTCACTAACGTGATGCTAGAGCTCCTTTGCATGCGTATAATACATCCCAAATAATCCTATTCATCCTCTATGTTTGATGGCAACATGTAGAGAATTATTGGTGTAGACATTGAAGCTACCAGTTAGAGTGTGAGGCGCTCAAACTGGAAGTAGACGTATGCTACGAGGTCGGACTAGAGACTCAAGTCTGGTGCCGCGGGAGGTCAGCAGCCTCGTTCTAGCCCGACCTTACTGGAAACGGCCCTTCGGGGAGTTTCGCGGTGGCTGTGGTTTATACCTAAATCGCAGGTAAAGTGTATACTTGGCGTGGAGTTGCGTACCAACCGGGTGCTACGACCTAAAGAGATGCAGAGGTGTTAAAGAGACCTCAACCGCTCACCAAGAGGTAGGTGAAGCCCGCACAGCTGATCCTTAAATTGGCTCCTCTAGTTTACTTGGGGGCGTTGTTAGTCGCATTATTGCTTACCCCAGTACTATGGAGCACCGTGGTTCAGGCCATAAAGGCGACAACCAAGTAAAATTGGCATTAACCTGTAGTCCGAAGGTGGAAGTAATTAAAGAATATATACAAGTAAGGCAGACATCATCGCCATCCAGTAAGAGTGAGAGGACAGGACAAGAACTATACAAAACGGAGAACTAAGACAGATATAATGACTGACAAGCTCGAATTTGGATGTGATTTTGTAATGAACAAAAGGCTTCGACATCCTGCCTTAGATTTCCGCCAGTACATGAGCGATTGGTCACAATCCGCAACAAGGCTATATTTTTTTGCATTAACCTAATATGTACACACGATCAGATGGGTAAGAAAGACGAGTATGCCACTTATAGCCTTTTCTTCTTCTTAAACACATAACCGCTTCATCCATGACATTTAAAATAATAGACTTACAATAGCCCCTCTGTCCTAATTAAAATTCAAACCACTCCAAAAACACCTTTTTAAATGAAAGGAGGAAGTAGCATCACCAGATTTCAACACCTAAACATCCACATGGCTACTTGATTGTTCTAAGATCGTTAAAGGCGACATAAAACTGAAGGTAGCTTCAGTGAATTTGGATTCCGGGCAAAGCAGCAAATGTGCGAACAGTGTTCCTAAGAAAACTATACGTCGCAAAAGGACAGGCAATGAGTTATCCGCCCATATTTTTCAATTGCTACGCAAACCATCCTCCTTCTAATGCTACAAGCGCGCAGCGGAACTATTTTATCCACTCAATGTCAACAGAAGCCAAAGTATAATTTGGCTACTAAACATGATTTTCACAAAACCCATCTTACCACGACAAGTTCAAATAAGCTACAGCTCAAAGTGTGCTGTCCATAACGCAACGCTACAGGATATTGTTACAAAGAACTGCATGGTGGAGAAAATGAAACCCGAAAATTAGTCAAAAAGCCTAACCTCAGACTGAGAGCCAAAATATTGGTATAAACGCCTGTAGAGATAGGAAAGAGGATTAGATTCCCTACCATTTACTCGTTCGGAAGTTAGAACATATCGAACCTTGTTGTTTTTTTTATTAGTTTGTAACTACACGTCGCAAAAGGACAGCTAATGAGTTATCCACCCAATCCAAATCATTTGCTACGAAAACACTCCTCATCCCAATGATATAAGCGCGCGACGAACTATTTTATCCACTCAATGTCAACAGAACCACAGTAAAATTTGGCTACCGAACACTGCTTTCAGAGAACCCATGGTACCACGACAATTTTAAACAAGTTACAGCTCAAAGTATGCTGTCCATAACGCAACACTACAGGGTATAATTACAAAGACCTGCATAGGAAAGAAAAAGCTACCTGTAAATTATTTAAAAATGTCTTACCAAAGACTAAGGGCCAAAAAGTTGGTATAAACTCCCGTAGAGATAGGAAAAAGAATTAGATTCCCTACCATTAACTCGTTTCGGAAATTAGTTTAAACAAGCTAAAAGTATGCTGCCCATAACGCAATACTACAGGATATAGTGACAAAGACCTGCATGGGACAGAAAATGAAACCCGAAAACTATATTAAAAATTCTAACCTCAGACTGAGAGCCAAAATATTGATATAAACTCGTTTAGAGATAAAAAGGAGGTCAGAGCCCCTACTATGTAACTCCAATCGGAAGTTAAAATGAATTAAAAGTAATTGTTATATAGTTAGTTATAAGTTATATTTTCCATCATTAGTTTATCTATATTTAGCGTCTCTGTCGTTGAATTCTGGATAAGACTATGTGTTTGACGTTTTTTGCTCTATCCACGGCATATGGATTCTTCAAGAGGACTAAATCAATCTTCAAGAGGACTAAATCAAATTCAAGAGGACTAAATCAAATTGTTGGTTGGCCGTAGTGCTTAAGTAATTTGGTGGATTCTGCAGCGGTATAGTCGGCAGATTTGGAGTGACCCTACCTAAGAGCAAAATCGTAGATAAGGAAGGACTCATAGCTTATATATATACCCTTTTTCGTCTAGTATTGTCAGGCACTGCTGGTCCTGCGCTATATAATTGTTCTGCAATACATCTCCAAAAACTTGTAGAAGAGCGATTTTAGGTATCACTTTGTCATATCAGGATCCTTACACATAGTCTTAAATCATAACTTCAAAATGACTGTTTGCTATGCAGACTTTTGTTTGTAGATGTCCTGTCATTTTTATTAAAAGTCCATTTTTGTTAACTCTATAGCAAATGGGTAAAAACTGCTGAGTTGAACAACTTTAAAATTGACATTTGATTTGCAAAACTGAAAATGACACCGATTGCCGAAAAAAGTCGAATTCGAGATACATAGTAGAAACTATCCAAATTTGCAAACAATTATTTTCGGAAGGTGAACTTACTGATGACTGATAATTCTATTAGATAAGACTAACCAACGGCTCAGAATCCCATTTGCCTAGTCTAGCAGAAATCAAGACTGCAATGGAGAACGTTAAAAAGTATTTAGCTGACTTTTGTTTGTAGATATCCTGTCACGAGTTGTAATTTTTATTAAATGTACCTTTTCGTTTTACTCTATAGCAAACGAGTAAACAATTAAGGGATAAACAAATTCGAAGTCGACAATCGATTTGCGAAACTCGAAAAAAGCAGATTGTCAAAAAAATTAAGTCGAATTTGAGACTTACTACAAACGATCCAAACTAAACAACAATTACTTTCGAATCGAGTTATATAGTAGGGACCCAGGTGAACTTATTGATGACTGATAATTCTGTTAGAGAGAACCAAACTGTACCAATCATAGCTGCAGGCTGAGTATTGCATTTGCCCAGCCTAGAAGAAATCAAGTATGCAATCGCAAACGTTAAAAAGTATAAAGCTGCAGGATGAGCCGTTGGAAGGAGGACGGTAAGATTTTTTTAGACCGTGTTTTAACTTATCTCTACAATTTGATTTGAAAGCAAATTTATCTGATACAAGGTGGCAGATGAACTGGCATCTCTTGGTTAGTCTAAGGAGGCTGACAACTCTGTAAAAACTGCTATATGTGCCCTTAATGGGCTGAAAGAAATTTGGATTAATATTAGAGTGCCCAAAATACCGGGGTTTTTAAAAACCGGCATTGCGGATTTTTCTCAAAACCGTGATTTAAAAAAACCTACTGTCGGTTTTTTGTTTTAAATAAGTTTTTAAGAAATGAAGTAAGTGTGCCCTTGAACAGGCTCTAAATTTACTACTAAATTTAAATTACTACTCTAAAATTGAAATGTTTTTGGTACCCATACGTCCATGTTAAAATGGGTCAGATTTTGGGACATAGGATCTATCAGCAAAATTTAACCAAACTGTCAAAATAATTTTATTTTTAGCTTAAGGAAAAATTTTATAGATATTTTTAACCCATGTAAATGTCCATGAATATGGGAAGCTTTTTTTTGGCCCCTTGACAATTTCTACAGAGACTATATCAAAACTATGTCTATAAGACTCAAATCGGCCCAGATTGGTTGTTTGTAAATCATAATATACCATACCAAATTTGAATGAAATCGCAATAAATATGGAAGTTCTAGATCGGGTGTATGTTGTATCGAAAGAGATCTCTACACTGGGGCTATATCAAAAAGTAGACCAGTATGACCCATTTTTATCTGATCTGTTGCAAATTTCATCAATATTGGATATACTACGAGTATGTGGATTCTAGAGCTAAAGACATACAATCAGTTGAACATATTTGTGGGAGCTATATCTAAATTTTAACCGATTTTCATAGAAATCGACAGCCTTTATCCAAAGAAAAACTAACTTCGAAATCAATATGGATGTTCTTAACCGATTGAATGTTATATCAGAGAGATCTGTGCACTGGGGCTATAACAAAAAGTGGACCAGCATCACCCATTTTTATCTGAGCTGTTCCAAATGAAATGTTCCAAATTTCATCCGTATTGGATGTACTAGGTGGCTTTAAGTGTTAAAACTAATGTCAGTTCAACATATTTGTAGGAGCTATATCTAAATTTTAAACGATTTTCATAGAAATCAACAGCCTCTACTTAACAAAAAACGTACTTCTGTAAAATTTCACCAATATCGGACAATTGCGGCCTGTACTTATAGTTTAAAAACAAGCTTTAGATAGTCAGCAGATGGACGAAGGGACGAACAGACAGATATCGTTAAATAAAATCAACTGGTGCTTCTGAGTCGATCGGTACACTTACAGATGTGTCTACCTTTCTTTGGTAGTTACTACACCTGAAAATTATGATTTTTTCTTTTCCAGCAACCGGGACACCCGACAGCAAAAAAATAGGTAGACTGACATGTCGGGTTTAAGTTATTTTTAAGAAATCGACTGCCGGATTTGGACATAAAAACCAAAATGTCGGTTTCGATTTTGGACACTCTAATTCATACCAAGGTTAACCTAGCATGGACCTGGGCAGAAAACTAAAAGTTTGCTAGAGTTCTGTGGACCAAAGTAAAGGGTGGTTAAATTTTAAGGGCCAATGTTGAATGTGAACCACACCTAAACGTCAAGTTTTTTTCTGCATTTAATATTTCCAAATTTCAGACTAACTCAATTTGAACCATGGAAAGATACACAAGCGTGCAACGCGTTAAAGTTATTCAGGCTTATTATGAAAATTGGCATTCAAATCAATCAATTTTCGAAGACACATTTTCACCTCATGGATTCGCCAACAAGCAGAATTGCCGCATTTGAGCGAATGATAATCCAAGAGTGATTGTCGATAAAAACATTGCACCCACAAAGAGTGACAGTTTGGTGCGGTTAATGGGCTGGCGGCATCATCGGATCGTATATTTCCAAAATAAAACCGGTCAGGCAGTAACTGTGAATAGTGTTCGCTGTCGTGAGATGATAACGAACTTTTTATAGCCCGAATTGGACGATATGTGGTTTCAACAGGACGGTGCCACTTGCCACACAGTTAACGAAACAATGGCTCTTTTGAGCCACAAATTCAATGGCGGTGTTATCTCACGACGTGGCGATGTTAATTGTCCGCCAAGATCATATGATTTGACACCGTTGGACTTCTTTCTTTGGGGTTATTTGAAAGAAAAGGTGTACGTCAACAACAATTCAAGATGAGATAATTCTGCACATTTAAGGCATGGGACCTCAATTATGCTTCAGCGTCATCGAAAATTTGGACCATCGGATGGAGATGTGCCGCCGAGATCGCTGCGGCAATTTGGCCGATATTTTGTTTCATACATAATTGAACCATACCTATATTATCAGAATAAAAAGAAATGGCAATAATTTCCTAAATTATTTGTGTTTTATTCAAAATCAACATAGGCTCTTAAAATTAAACCACCCTTTAGAAGAACTGTACCAAGACCGAGATGTCAGAGCGCTCGTGGTTGTCCCGACGGTTAAAAAGATGGCTAGATTATGACAGGTTGGAGTAGTCGAATACCTGCCTGGGAATAAAGAGAAGATTGAGACAGTGGAGCACCTTTTGTGTAGATGCCCGTCTCTCCAGAAAGACTGCGTAGTTACCTAAAGAAGTTCTTTCTTAAAGATCTGGAAGAGTTATCCTCCTGCAAGATGGCAAATGTGCAGAGTTTTATAAACAGTTTGATGTGCCTCGAGGGCAGCTTCCTACAGAACTAATAGCCTAATTTATCATAAACAAAGGGCAATCATAATGGACCCTCTAGTGGATGTGCCGCGCTACAGATTTTTTAACATATGGCACTGGTACAAGTCATTCTAACCTTACCTATGCATATCCGATGACTGGCAGAAAACGGGAACTGGCCGCATGGTGTGCGCTACTGTAGTTTAGGTTTACTACAATTTGCTGCAAAGATTTGTAAGAAGAGCAACAAAGAATACAAAGTGAACATAGGGAACGCAAAAATAGCAACCCTGAGCAGGAGCCTCGCGTACGCAGTTGACATTGACATCATGGGGACAACTAAGAATTGGAAGCATAAGGAATGGACGTTGGTCGTTTCTGGTCATCTCTTCATTATGGATCGGTCCATCATGTGTACGTTGTCCCTACGTCATGAGGATGTGGTCCCTTTGGCCGGTAGGGGCGAGTGAAAGATCAACAAAAAAATCCACTGTACAAACAAGTGGGCCGTCTATTTTCTAATTAAAAAGAAGATCATGGAATGAAGGAGTTTTAACGAAATTCCGGTAACGAGATCAACAGCGCATACTAAAGCCTTTAAGCCCGGCCCTCGCGCATTACATTTCAGAAATAACCGCCCCATAATGCCGGGCGTGGCAAATTTATGTTCGTGTCCCAAACCATATACTGCAGTTCTAGCAACTTTTTCATGTACATATAGGTACTGATTGAACTTACCTGTTTAGAGGTCCTACAGCTTTTTTGAGTCCGCTTTCATTCAATCTTCTTAATGCCGGGAGGCCCACGTGGTGATTAGGTCTTGTGTCTCTTAAAGTGGAATTAAGCTTTAAAATAATCCCTTTTTGTGTTAAGATCAGTCCAGGGCATATTCCCCACTTTTAACTTGCATTACTTTAATTTTTTCTTGTTATATTTACAAAATGTTTAAAAACGTTTGAATTTGGCTCTCATTAAAAGGAAAGAGTTTGATGCCGACGTTGGCAAACGGCTCCATTAAGTTCCCGTTAAGTCGCGGTGTTCTTGCGCCGTCCATAATACCATAGCAGCACTAAAATCTAATGCTAAGTAGAGTTTCAGGCGGAATCGGATTAAACCGCAGGTTTTCCGCTGAAGAATTTTAGCTTCGTCTAGCAATCTTCAAAGTCACAGCCAAAAATGTCTTCTCAAAACCGCCGTCAATATCGACCAAGTAGTTAAATTGGAAATATTATGCGATAGTCTATTAAATAAAAAATATTTCATCACTGTGGCAAATTTAAATACTTGTTTTTGTTATAATGCGGAAGTTACATGAGCAAAACGAAGCGTCGCCATATCGACTAAGCAGTTAAATTAGTAATATTATGCGAAACTCTATTAAATAAAAAATATTTCATCACTGGGGCGAACTTAAATACATACTTGTTACTGGTGCAATTCGGTAAATACATTATCAAAACGAATTAATTTAATAAAATCAATTGTTTATTTATGTAACATTATATTATTGAAGCGGCTTTGGTACAAACTGTCGGTTCGCCTTATAGATTTTTTTGCTGAGCCTATCTATTACGAAACCTCCGTTTTTATCGGCTGAGCCATTGTTAAAACAGAACTGAAATACTTATTTCTGTTGTAATTAGGTTAGCTACCTTAGCAGAACGCATTAATTTTACTAAAAAGTTAATGGTAGATTTTTTGACATTATATATATTTGCTCGTGGTTGTGAAAATTATGTAAAAGTGTATTAAATATAGGGTTTTTCGTCTCTGCGCTGTAACTATCAGTTGTAACTGACATTTGCAAACAATATTTATTAATAAAAAATTTTAAGACATGCATATAATTTATTTAGCTTAAATTTATAGTGATCATTTGTTAAACCTATATTAAATCAGGAACATCGCCAAGATACATATGTATTTAAAAAAATGACCATTACTACGAGACTTGGCCCTCCTAGGCATTAATTGGTGTGATGCAAGACAGCCTTTTAAATATTTGTGCACAAAAACAGCTGTTATTAGCCTAGTTCGTTCACGTGAAATACATTAATCTGCTGAAAAAATCACTTTCAAATGCGGTTTGTCAAGTTTCTTTCCTAAATAATTGGTAGGGAAATCAAAAAAAAAAAATCGAAAATACGTGCAGTTTGCTTGATATAGATCAAAACAATTTTCCCTGCACCGAATTTTGTTAATATGGATTTTGACACATGTTCACATGAAAAGTCAATCTTTGTACCAGGCTTTTCACGTAAACCCAAGCGAAAACTTCGTTTGAGATAAATACTAAAATTTATTTTTAATTACATATGTATATGTATCGGAGTCAAGCTCTGATCGCTATAAGAAGACACACAACCGATTTTGTCGTGGTTGTTGAAGCTGTTACTCGACATTATGATTTTTTTCATTTTGTCCAAAAAATATACAAAAAAATTAAGACAAGACCGACTAACTTAACCGACATGAACTATCCAATGATATCCGTAACAACTGGAAACCCCTTAAGTTCTTTAATAAATAGTTATCTTCAAAGTTTACTTATATTTGACACTACAATCGGTAACGTGTTTTCTCGATGTCATTGTATCCGTCGTACCATCTTTTTCATTCACATAACAAAGTGCATAACAACTTGAGTAACGACACGACAGTCTTATCGATGTCGCGACGTGCAAGATTTCAGGCCTAAATGAGATATACTTCAAATCAAAGACGATAAATTGTACAATATGGTCGATAAGCTTCTTCTTTGCATTCATGTAGAAAAATACACTTTAGTAAAGCACACATTTTTGGTTTATGTGTCCACATTCGTTTGTACACAATCACTAGACTTTAAACACAAAAAAAAAAAACAAAACAAAAAACAGCATGCCCGAAATCATTTTTACTCATTCTGTTTTTGGATTTCTCGATAAAGTGCATACGCCCCAATACGATTAATTCTAGAAGGCGGGTGATATGTTTCTTCTTTGCATTACTTTGGAAAACACTCTTCAGTAACGCACAAATTCTCGGGGTTTATTTTTCCACATACGTTTGTACAGAATCAGAAGAACGCTAGAAAGTCAGAATTCAAACACAGAAAACACAAAATTTGCACACTTTAAACACACAAAACCAAAATGATTTTTACTCATCTCGATTTTAAGATTTTTCGCCCATCCTGTACAATTTATCGTCTTTGGTTCGAATTACAGTTTCACTTCCTGATATTACAGTTTTACTTTTGATAGAGCGAGAATACAGTAGTTTCCACTTTAATTGTTTGTACTCGTCATAATAGTTCAACCCTCACTGTGTGATGATGGAAACGGGTAAAATTTATCCCACACATTTCCAACACTTGTTGGGGTCCTATTATACTCTCTCTGTCTCTCCCATGTTTCATGTGGAGAGAGAGGCGAATTGAATGTGTTTGGTGTTTATGTTTTGTGCTGCCCCATTATCCATCTCTGTGGTCGACCGATGGCTCGGCTCTCAGTCGGTTCTTTGGCAGTTTAACAGTTAAAAACATTCAAACAACAACAGTCGACGGAGTGCAGTCAAACATTGAAGTTGCTTTTTTTCATAACGGACGTACGTAGTGTCAGTTTTCTTTAGTTTTTCATTTTCTGTATGAGATCGTTTTTGCATGAGTCTTAAGTGTGGATAAAAAATAAAGTTTCTTTTAACAATAAAACTGTTTCTTTTGAAAGGAAAAAAAGAAACTAAATAAAAAAGATATTTTAAAAGGAATTATTCAAACAAGAAAACGAAGTTTTTGTTAAAACTTCTATTTTTAAACTCACCAATAAAACAGAAACAGCAACGACGTACGTTGAAATTAAAAAAAAAAAAGAAAAATCCTGTTTTGTGGAGTTTTTATGTGAATACTTCCTCCTAGCTCCAAGTGGATTACAAGCGACAAAACCTTTTTTCAAGGCTACATTCCAGTTTACAACAAACAAAAACCAGCAACGACAACAACAACAGCAATGAAACAAACTGCAACAACAGCTACCGAGGTGAGTTGCACTTTTTCAAAAAAATAAGCCAAAGAAAGAAGAGGAAAAAAATTAATTAGGAATGGTGGGATGCATTTGAAAGAAGCAAAAAGGAAATGATCTGGACAAAACAAAAAAAAAGAATCTAAAGCAGATGATGACGGTTGTTTGTAGCAAATGCAGGCATATGTGGCGTGGCTTTTAATGATGTGTTGTTTGTTAGGTTGTCCGCTCTTTACGTCTTTCCAACAATTTTCAAATTGATAATGAACACTTGTTGCCTCTTTTTTACGTTTCCCGTTATTGCACTGCACCAACACCACCTGTTACCTGTTGTTGCTGCTGGCTGTTGCTCTTAATGATTATTACACACATGTGGTGGTGTGGCGATAGTGATTCCATTCCGCTGGTATTGGAGTCGTATAATTTTTGGTGTTATCAAGAAAACCTTGAAATTGGTTGGTGACAACACTAACAGATCGCACACAAAGACTTGGAACTTCCCCCTCTCCCCCTCGTTGCTTCGAATCGAAATGGAGTTAGTTGGCTTGAATGACACCACCGCCACCACCGACAACCAGTCAGTCAACCAGCAAAGGCAAAGGTAAACCTACCTACCCACATGCCAAGGTATACAATTACAATTAATTTCCGGTACAGCAAGGAAATTCCCTCCTCGCCAACGTCCAACCAACATTGTTAGGAGCAGAGGGTTCTTGTTCCAAAAAAAAAAAACCAACAACATCATCAGCCAGCACTATTGCTGGCAGTTAGTCAGTCAGTACTAGCTAGTACTCGGTGCTCTGTTTATTGACCCTTTGCCTCTTTTGCTCTCTTTCCAAAAGCACAGCTGTTGCTCATTCGACGCCATCGTCAACATTGCACAGTGGCTTCAAATAAAAGTAATGGCACATCTGGGCCAACACTTTTCAATTTAGAAGGAATTAGAAGAAAGTATGGATTTGTAGAGATTTTCATGACTAGCTTAGTTTAGTGAAAAATGGTTCAAATACTAAAGGACATAACACAAAAATGTCATTTGGAGTGAAACAACTTTGAACTTTTCATTTTTTAATGGTGAGCCTGGTAAAACTTGAAACTAATAACGCTCTCGGGCCAAATGTGATGAGATTGATATCTCTTGAGAGCTAGAGGCTTTCGCTCTTCGATTTTGAGCGCTGATACAGAATAACTTGGCGGTTATACTATATTTGAGCTAGAATCAACTGTTGGTTTGTTGTTGTTGTAACGGCACATAGTGTCTGGATGACAGACCTTGACCGAAAAATTGCTCTTCGGGTCGATCCGGTGCATAGAACCGGCTGTCATTCAATCGAACTATTGGTTTGTCAATTGGTTTGCCGATAGTGCCTTCAATGAGCCAGACAGCAGCTTCTTATCATCCCAGTTCGGATATTGTATCAGATTGACGTTTTTCATGTCCGAAATGAGTAATACTTTCTCAATCAAATCAGCTGAAACACTCACTTTGCTTAAAAGGTCAAAAAGGGGAACCCTGTCCCTTCAGAAGCTTCCTTGTTATTGTAGCAACAATATTTCGATATCCAGATGAAGGAAACGAGTCATTTAAACTAAATGCGTCCAAAGAGACCTGGGGCTTAGCTGAGTGAACTTGGCCGGACAATTGAAGAGGTGCAGCACGTCATGTGGTCCCTGATGGCAGGCGGGGCAAAGGTCCGGTTCGTCGCCATCAATTCGCGCCCAATATATAAGTAAATTGAGGCGACTGCACTATTCAGGTCTCAGCTGAGCCAGAACCACGTGCGTCTGCCGAGGTAGCGTCTTCTCCTCTGGTGAAATCTTTGGGGATGTTCCCCTAGCACTACATTTACGCTATAGCTGGATTCTGCTGTTGCGTCTTCATCACAGTGATAGTTTCGGTGATCTAAAGGCTCTCACTTGTACCGCTTTTTAGATCGTACCTGTTCTGTCTAGGCAAAGCCATCCTGTTTATGAGGTGATACTCCTTAGACAACAGGAAATTGTGTCTGCGCACGGTAAGCACCCTCGTCTCCTCAGGTAGATGTTCCCCAGAAGGCAGGATGCACCCTGTTGCATTCTGGCAAATCTGATTTTTTTTCCACTGCGTCGCACTCACGTTTGCCGACCACACCGGCGCTGCGTAGTTCACTACAGACCGACCTATCGCTTTATAAAAGGTCAAAAAGGTTTCTTTGTCGGCTACCCAACTACTGCCGGCGAGTGACTTGAGGACCTTGTTCCTACAGTTGGTTTGTTAATAGGTTTTCCGGCTGTAGTGTCTTCAATATGTCAATAGGTAGGGATAGAATTTTCTGTGGAACACCCCGCTCTGTCTGAGTAGTTGGCTCTCAGAATTAAGTCTTCGCCATTCTTGTTCGGAGATTGTAAAGGAGTGACGTTTTTCTCTTTTGGGAAAATATTTTTGTAGAAAATATTGAAGCAAGTCTGCTGAAACGCTCACAGTCTAAGAGAGTCAAAAGGGGAACCCTGTTCCCTTAAAAGATGCCTTAATTGATGCTGTAACCAGTTCGCTAAGTTGTGGTCGCTTTTGGGTCTATTCACCCCGGGTCAGCTTCCTCCTTATCATAGTCCGTTTATATATCGATGCCAGACTTTCCATGACGCCGCATAAAAAGCTAATCTTTGATTACACAGTCAGCCATTCTGAAAGACTGACTGGTGTCTAAGGTGTGGATATTGTCGGTTGGTGAAGCTCAGATTTTTTTGTCAGAGTTTCGACAGTCCAGTTACAGATCCACATATCTGGAAAATATAATTGCTTTTTTTCTTATTCTTCTTAATGAGATTAAGCTCCAGTATATACGCTTTAAGAAAACTTCCCCGTCTCTTATGATTTCTTTTCAGTGGGTTTTCCGTTTGTTGGTAACCACTGTACGCCGGTCATCATCGTCGTTTCGATGGGCAGCATGAACAGACTTTTGCTTGGTTGGATGAAGATCCAGCCAGCAGTTGGTAGTTTTGTATTTTTGCTCGTTCCAATGACTAACTTTTGAAAATTTGCTCTTATTCTATGGGCCGGCTAACACACCGGCAAACCAACCGACACATACTCATAATAGTTGGACTCTTTTTGCTTAGTATAACAAACCATGACACTCTAGACAATCAGCACATGGTAAATATCAAAACATGCTGCCTTATAAAAGCTCAAATAGATTAAGTCTTGAAATTAAGAATAAAACTACAAAAAAAACTTTAACAATGAATAGTCTCTAAATGTGAAACAATAAATATTTAATGTTCACTAGCCATTTTTTTAAACATTTTTCAATTTAGAAACTTTTTAAAATTTACTTTATTTTTAAAACTTGTATTTATGCCCCTAAAATCATTAAGTCTAAATTCCCCCTTGGATGGTAGTCAGTCTTCCTTATGTTGTTTTTTAAGAGTTTGCTTTCAGTGGCTATTAAATGGTAGTATGTACTAAAACCACCACCATTTAATATTGAAGCTATTTCTGCTCCAATGGCTTTAGGCCATTTGCCTTTGTCGGAGGCTAGATTTTAATTTTAAGTTAAAAGTGTAATATTTCTTTTGTGTAGAGATGCCCGCAATTGTTTATTATTGTTTTTTGTTAAATACAGGTGTTGTTACACTTTTTCGTTTTATGTAGCTGGCTGTTGTTGTTGTTGCTGGTGGTTTGTTTTGTTAACTTTAAACAATATAGGTTGAGCTCATATTATTTAAATCACATGGTTGTGTATTTAATACATAAGTACAATAACTCACAAAAGTCTACCTACGGCATATGATATGTGGTCGATAAAAGTAAAAGGACGGTTTTGTTTGGTTAGTACTCTAGCGGTGAAACTCAAACTATTTAAAGATTCGTTTAAGTTATTAATCAATTTAACCATAACTTAATTTATTTTAAAGAGTAGTTTTTTAGTGTGTTGGAAAAGTATTTTTTATACGCATTTTTTTGTGGCCTATGGTTTCTTTTCTTAGGCTCCAATTTTGGACGACTCATTTGAGCATTTCGACGGGTAATGTTGGCTTCCAAAACCTGAATCGTAGCTGGTTTGTCAGCATAGGCTTTGGACTTTACGTAACCGCAAAGAAAAATATCTAAAGATGTGATATCACTCGATCTAGGCGGCCAACTCACCTGTCCAAAACGTGATATTAGCTGATTTTCGAAATGACCTCTCAATAGATCCATTGTTTGAGCAACTGTATGACAAGTAGCACCGTTTTGTTGAAACCAAATGTCGTCAAAATTACGGGTTTCATTGTCAGGTAGCAAAAAGCCCGATATCATGGCGCGATAGCGAGCACCATTCAAGGTTACGTTCCGGCCAACATCATTTTTGAAAAAATATGGACCGATAATTCCACCAGCTTATAATACGCACCAAACCATGGTTTTCTCTGGGTATAATAACACCTCTTGAACCTCCTCTTGTTGCTCTTCAGCCCAAATGAGGCAATTTTGTCACTGAACAAAATTTTGGTCGAAAGCAGCGGATCTTCCCATTTACAGAAAATTATTTTCAAAAAATAAATGTCATAAAATGTCCTTTCAAATTAGCTATAAATATTCCACACTTGATTTGAATTTTTATATTTTTTTTGTTCTGAAAAAATACCTCTAGATGGATCACCCTACACTATCGCGAGAAATTTTCCTATGCTTTAGAGTGATTTTTGGAGAATTTGTCATTGAACGAATACTTTTTTGTGCAAATGTCCATCTAGAATTATAGAAAGAGTATTTACTGATGGCCATTTGGGCAAAAGAGTAGGAAAAAGTACTGACTTGAAAGTCATTTACTAGCATACTTAACTTATCAGACTACATATATACTGTATTGTAAAGATATACCGGGTGTTTCAATAGTTATGTCAAATAAATTTACATTTCAAAAAAACTTTTCGTAATACCAGAAATTTATAATCAAAAAATACATGACTACATACGAGTATATACCAATGTATTGTAAAGATATACAGGGTGGCTCGATAAAAATGTCATAAAAAATTTACATTTTCATATAAACTTTTCGTTCAAACAGAAATTTATAACAAAATGTTAGGCAATTTAAACTGTGACACTGCTTTTGCGCCACCCCGTAGTAATGTATATCTGCCTGTCGTCAATCTCTAAAGTCGTTCATCTTCGCCAGCACAGATATTGTATCATTAACTATAATTTTGTTGATTTTTCTTTTATTTTGTTCAAGAAGCAAAACAAAAAAAAGACCGGGAATATATAGAAAGAAGCGATGGCAAGCAGCACCATCAGCCAGCCAAGTCAACCAGTAGCCAGATGAGCTATTATTTCAAAATTATTTTATTGCTGATCGCTTGCGACTCTTCACCCCCAACTTGGGAGTAGAACTTTTTCGTAGTTGCCGTGTCTGTCAGCCAGCCGTATATTACAAACGGCAGCGAGTATGTAGAAGTAGCTAGCAGCAGAAAGAAAAAGACATGAAAGAAAAAATTTCACTTTAAAGACATCATCATTAAGTTTTGATTGTGGCCGTAATGGTGGAGGCAAATAATGAGACATAAAGTCATTGGGCAAAAAACAAAAAGTCGAAGAACGACAAATGTGTTTTCTGTTCGCTCCATTATTTGGCCAAGATGTATAGTTAGTGCATCCGTAGTACAGTTGGGGAAAAAAGTAAACGTCATTCGTGATTTATATGTTTTTTAACTTTTAAAAATTTTAATACGAAATTTTTTGTTTTCTCTGATTTGTTGTTTTTTATTCGACCTTTTTTTGTAAATATTGATTTAATTCAAGCCCGAGGTTAGCTGGAGGGTCTCGAGCTTGAACTCAACACTTCATCAACAACAAGTATTTTGTTTGTGCTATTAAAGAAAGTCATGTAGGCTTTGAAGACTTAACTTTTAGACTGACGAAAACTATAAGTTTTTAGTTAGTTTTTCTATATAAGGAGAATATTTGGTAAATAGACTTTTTCATATAAGGAAAACATACACGTATTTTGAGAGAAGTTCTTTGATTGTTTTCTTCAATGAGATGCTAAAGCAATTGTTAATAATTATACACGAAAACTACTAGCTCTGTGACATTAGAAATTATCACCACGATAATCTCTGTCAGCTAAAACATCCAGCGCCATCTGTGGCCAGCTGAAAGCGTTCAATGTAATTGATTTTAAATAATATGAGAATCAATTATTATCTTTCCTTGGCAAACAGATAATTGTATACCACTCAAAATTGACCGTTCTACTTTCCACTTTGGCCGGTTATACCGAAAAAACGCATTCATTTGCTTCGATGTACTTCTTCCACAAACAATTTTTGTTGGATTTGGCTCGTCTTGAAAGACCCGTACGGTCGATTGCTGTTTTGTTTAGGGTTCATATGCATAGATCCATGATTCGTCACCTGTGACAATGTTGTACACTGCTTTTGAGCTACCGCAGTTATACGTTTTCAACATCTCTTTGCACCAATCCATACGAGCCTTTTTTTTAAGCATTCGTCAACTTATGTGGAATCCAACGAGAACAAATTTTTTTCACGGCCAAATGAACATGCAATATCTTATTGATGCTTGTGAAACTAAGGCCCAAGGATGCCTAAATCTCACGGTATGTCTCATGTTGGTCTTGTCAAAGTTTCCAATTGAAGTTTCAGTTTGCATCTGGGAACACTAGTATTGTCAGGACACGAAATATAAATAGCAACCCTCTTATGAATTCGCCGATAATTAATTATTTTATAGTAAACATAACAAAAACCCTCGTATGAATTCGCCAATGAGATCTCTTCTTAATTAATTATTTTATAGTTAACATAACAAAAGACATGTTTTTGTAAAGCTGGGTGTGTCATGTTTGATTTTTTGTAGGATCAATAAGTATGGTAACCCTAAATCGTTTTATTTAGCAACTTAAGGTCAACTTTCTTGCTAAACGAGTAACTTTGATACAGTAGAAAGCTACCGATTTCAATCACAAATCCGCCGATATTTCAAACGTATTGATATCTTCAAGATTTTTTATAGATAAGATTTTTTATAGATAAGATTTTTTACAAATACATTTTATAAAGTAAATTTAAAAAATCCGCTAAGAAAACAAGATATTCTATCAAATTTTTTGGTATTGATGGTCGTTCTGGTTACTAATAAGTCACGTGCAGTAAAGCATCAAGTAAAAAGTATCCATTGAAAAGCATCGATATTTTTCCGAGTTCCTAGTAGTCTATTGAGAAAAATCTATACTCAACAAGCATTCGTTTCAAGAACCTTTCGAACCGCAATTAAAAATCGGTGCTTTTTCTACTTGCACCATTGGCACCAAGTGCTTTGTCTGTACTTGGTTTTTGGAAGCGTCCGTAATTACTCACTGGGAATGTGTATTCACAAAGTGCCGTGTCTCCCACCAAAAACTCTAGTTTTTTTCAAACCTCCATACAATTTTAAATCTCTTCAAAATATTTGATATTTCTCATACTTCTTTTAACTTTTAATTTATTAATGGCAATAAAAAATATTTCTTGGCATATATTAACGTTACCGTTACAAAATATTTCGGCTTCTACTGTTTGGCTAGCCCTCAAAATCTATTTTTAACTGCCAACTTTAGAAGTTAATCTTATCTCTTGGAAACGTACGGTTAACCTCGAAAGGCGATTTGTGTGATTAATCATCTCGAGAACTTCCCAACATATGCGCAAACGTTAGGAGTTTTGGGTTTCCTTCTTTATGGGTCATGGTTAACTTAAGGCGTCCAAAGGTAGCGGCCCAGACACATTAATGTTTCAGCTGCTTTGGCATAATCTTTAATTCTCTTTTTAAGAAAACAAAAAAAAAAAAACAAAATAAAACAACAGACCGTTTTAAAGCCCAGCGGATTATGACCTATCGAATGACCAAGACAGACAAAGCAACCCACCAAAATACACAGTCACTCATCACATGTCACTGTTACCCAAAGAAAACTTTTTCTTTTTTCGGTTTTGTTTAACAAAAAATCGTGAAAAAAAGTAAAGAAAACACAAACAAATAAAAAGTTTACAACAGATTCCACTCCCCGTCCCAAAGCAAATCACACACCAACCAAACATTGTTGGCCAATCTAACCTGTTGTAAAGAAAAGTGAAAAAAGCGGGTGCCAGCCAGCTGGAATGGAAAATCATCACCAGCTTCGCTTTGCTGTTCAAATGCTCAGCTCAAGAAAAGACGCCGAAGACGAAAACTATTTTTGGTGCCCAAATGAAACCGGAAGCCAACGGTACGCATTGGCTTTGTTTCTATTGAAGTCGTCTTGGCGGTAGACACACACACACGAAAATCGGCGAAAATGAATGAAATAAAATTGTTATTAAATAAAAATAAAGGAAAAACCAACAACAACTGAAAATGATATAATTACAATAAAAATTGTTATAAAATTTTGTGTTTGAACAAAAAAAAATAAAACTAAAACCTCTAAATGTTGGCGATTATGAATGAAAATGGGAAAATTTGTTCAACTGCGTTAGCGTTGCTAAATGTCTTTATGATACTCTGGGAAAAAAGAAAGTGAGGTTATGTTTACATTGGAAATTATACATTCGATTATCGCTGGAAGTTTGACAGTTTCAAGATTATTTCTGCACAATTGGCTAATAATCACGATTACATATCAAGTGTTAAAATATTCTTTAAGTTAATAGAAGCAGATTATAGAAAATCTAGTTATTGATTATCGGCGGCGACCTTCTTATTGTAAATAAAAATTAAATGAAAAAATCTCAATTTAATTTATTGTTAAGATTTAGAGAAATTCGATGTAGCTACATTATTTAATGAGTGACTAAGCAAAAATTGTGGACCAGGAACGAAACGTTGAAAGAATTTGAATGTCCCCGGCGAAAAATAAATGCCTACCAACATGTTTTAGAAGACATTATTTGTCAATAAAATTTTAACAAAACAAGAAACTACATGAAATAACAAAATTCGTTTTCCACAATTTGCTTTGCCTTTTTTTGTTTGTAAACAAACTTTTGTTGGACTTATGCTGCCATTTGCTTAAAAATGTTGTTGAATGTTGCCCGAATACCATATCGCTAACTAACTAGGTAACTAAGCAAATTACCTAAAAGGAACACGACTATTGTCTCTTTAAGTATTTGTATACACCAAAGAGTGTTGAACAACAAGAGGGTTCATCGGCGAATTAGTCAAAAGCAAACAATAAAAACTATAGTTAATAATAAAATAATATCAATGAAATATTATAAAGCCGTTAACTAATACAGATTCGCTTTGTAAAACTGTTTTTGAACTATCCGTTTGAGATAATTTATAGTTTCAATTATCCCATGTACAGAGTATACTTAATAAGAATTCGACGATGAGAACTCTTCTTGTATGTTTATTTTTTGTACATATCGGGTGATCAGTCTAGAGGTATTTCTTTCAAAACAAAAAAAAAAATTCAAATGGAATTGTGGAATCTTTGCTGTTCATTCGAAAGGACATTTTATGCCCTTTATTTTTTAAATATAATTTCCTTCAAATGTTAACCGCGACTAAGTCTTAGCGTGTCCATTCGGAAGGTCCAATTTTGGATGACTCGTTCGAACATTTCGACCGGTATGGCGTTCATGACACGCGTAATGTTGGCTTCGAACCTGAATCTTAGCTTGTTTGTCAGCGTTGACTTTGGACTTTACATGGAAAAGAAAAACGTCTAAACTCGTGATATCACACGATCTAGGCGGCCAACTCACCGGTCAAATACGTGAAGTTAGCTGCTCTTTGAAATTACCTCTCAATAAATGCATTGTTTGGGCAGCTGTATGGCAAGTGGCACCGTTCTCTTCAAACCAAATACCGTCAAGATTATGGGCTTCAATTTCATTCACGGTTACGTTTCGGCCATCATCATTTTTAAAAAAATATGGACCGATGATTCCACCAGCCCATTAATTGCACCAAACCTTGGTTTTCTCTGGATTAATGACAGCTCTTGAACCTCTTCTGGTTGCTCAGCCCAAATGCGGATATTTTATTTATTGGCGTTGCCGTTGAGACAGAAAGGGGCCTCATCACTGAATAAACTGTTGTTCGAAAACAGCGGATCTTCTCGTTTCTCATTGCCATAATTCAGTTGCACAATTTGGAGACGTTGTTACGGTGTTAGTCTTTCTATGATAAAATGGCAAACAATACTGAAAAGGAAAAAAATCAAGTTTAACGCAATTTACGCGTTAACTCTGAAAAACCCCCTATGAAAAAAATACCTCTAGATGGATCACCCTATATATGTTTTATAAAGCGGCGTGTGTCATGTTTGATTTTTGTAGAATAAATATGTGTGGTAACTCTAACTGGTTTCTCTAGCAACTTGAAGCCAACTCGTTGCTAACTAAGTAACTTTCATACAGTGGACAATTATCGACTTGATTTATCATAAATCTATCACAACGTTATTAATTTTAAATTGAAATTATCTTTGAAATTTATTTATTCTCTTTAAAATGAATATATTGGGATTTTTTTCAATTTAAAAAATAAAAATCTCTATTTATTAAAGAAGTTTTATACTTTGATTGTATATTCTCATTTCAGAAGAAAGATCTCAATATGAAATTGATATTCTCAGTTTCTATTCGAATTTCTTCAGTCTCAATTGTAATTTTCTCAATATAAAACAGAAATGTTCGACTGCCTTTTAGATAATTTTTTGGTCTTTTCTTTGAACAAATGTTCATAAGAAACATGGTCTTAAATCTGACCATGAACTAAGCATACTAGTTTTTATAGACCAACGATACATACCAAAAAACATTTTCAATTTTTATTGGAAATTTCTCAGTTTTAAAAAGATACTGCCAATTTGTGTTTCAACATTTTAATTACCATATTCTTAATTTAAAATGGAATAGAAGTAAATTGAATAAAAACTTTTGCGAAATGTAATAGAAATTCTCAATTTTGAATGTCAATTCTCAATTTCGATTGCAATGTCTGGTTTTTAAAAATAAAAATAAATTCTCAATCGAAATTCTTAATTCCAATCGAAATTTGCTCAACTTTAAAATTTGATTCTCAATTTCAAATGGAATTTTCTTACTTACGATTAGAGTTTTCTCAACTTTAAATGTGAAATGTACATTTTAAATTTATATTCATGTTTTTTTAAATAAAATGTAACTGAATTGAATTAGAATTTACACAATTTATAATAGAAAAACTAAATTTAAAAAAGAAATTGGGAATTTTATTTTCAACTTTTCCAATTTTAAAAGAAAATTCTAAATTTTAAATTCAATTAAACTTAATTGTTAGAGGATTTTCTTCAATTCTCAATTTGAAATGGAATGTAAATGAATTGAATTCGAGTTTACTCAATTTTAGATAAAAAATCTCAATTTAAAAAAGAAATTTTGACTTTTAATTAGAACTTTTCCAATTTGAAATGGAAATGCTTAATTTTAAATGAAAATTCCGAGTGCGAGTCGAATTATTTCAATGTAAAATGGAATGTAACTGAATTGAATTAGAGTTTAGACAATTTAGAAAAGAAAATCTCAATTTTAAAAGGAAATTTGTCAAGTTTACTTAGAACCTTTTTAATGGGAAATGCAAGTTTTTAATTTCAAATGAAAATTTTATTTGACGTTTTTCAATTGTGGTTGGAATTTGCTCAATTCTCATTTCGAAATAAAATGTAAATGAATTGAATTCGAATTTACTCAATCTAAAATTAAAAAATCTCAATTTGAAAAAGAAATTAATTCGCTGTTTTAATCAGAACTTTTTCAACTTGAAAAGGAAATTCTCAATTTCAAAGAGAAACTTCAATTAAAGTTTGTTAATTGTGTTTGGAATTTCTTCAACTATCATTTTGAAATGGAATTTAAATGGATTGAATTAGAAGTGACTTAATTCAAAATAAAAAATTTCTATTTTAAAATAAAATTCGCAGTTTCAATAAGAATTTTTTTTAAAGTTTTTCAATTTTGATTGGAATTTCTTTAATTCTCAATTTGAAATGGAACTTAAATGAATTGATTATGAAGTTATTCAATTCAAATTAAAAAACCTCAATTTGAAAAAGAAAAGAAAAGTTTTAACAGGAATTTTTTTCAACTTGAAATGGAAATCTCACTTTCAAATGGAAATTCTCAATTTCAATTGGAGTTTTTCAATTGTGATTAGAATTTGTTCAGTTCTCAGTTTAAAATGGAATCTAAATGAATTGAATTCGAATTTAGTCAATTTAAAATAAAAAATATCATAGATTTACTCAATTTAAAATATAAAAAAAAATCTGAAATTTATTTAGACATTTCTGAACTTGAAGTTCTGCATTTTAGATATAAATTTCATTTAAAGTTTTTCAATTGTTATTTGAAGTTTTTCAATTGTGATTTGAAGTTGTTTAATTGTGATTTGAAGTTTTTCAATTGTGATTTAAAGTTTTTCAATTGTGATTTGAAGTTTTTCAGTTGTGATTGGAATTTCTTCAATCTCAAATGGAAATTCTCAATTATAATTGGAGTTCTCTTAATTTAAAATGGATATTTTAATTTGCATATAGACATTTTTAGTTTTAATGCTCTATTTAAATGGAAAATTTATCAATAACAATTAGAAAAAGTGTAGTGAACGTTTTTTATTTACGTAAGGCGGCAGGGTGATACGGTTTAAGCAGCTTCTAACTCTAATCCATTGGTCAATTACAAGAACTAAAAGAGCGAGAGTTAAGATAGATGCATGTCCTCCTTCGTTTGAAGGTAAAATAGAAACTGCCAAAAATATAAAAGATGAACATAACCGCTGAGAAAGTTCTTATCTGAAGGCCACAAAACGATTTGACCCAGTTTGTGTATGAACAGCGATTAACCCACTAGTCTTCACACATTTTTTCCCCTTTGTCCCTTTCATTTAAGAACGAATTCATTATTTAACCAACGCTTTTTTAAATCAAAGAATTTTGAAAGTTATGTTTGTCACACGATTGAATATCTTGTGCATTGATGAATTCTTTTTTCAATTTATTAAGAAAAATTCTTCAAGATTTGTTTATTTGTTTTAGGGATTTCATTTCCATCTTGTCATTATTGGATCTTTTGTTGACCATCAGCATCAGCGTTGCGGCAGTTTCCATAACTTTCAATAATGACTTCAATATTTATGAGAGACCTCTTTAACAAAGAATGAAGTGTTTGTTTTTAAAAACGGTTTATAATTGGTTTACATTTTACTGTTGGGAATGAAAGTATTCGTCATTGAGAATGGAAAGCGATAAAATTAAGTCAAATTTGGTTAGTGACCTAAGCTCGTGGGAAAATATTTAATTTTATAGTAGGCAAGAAAAAATTTATTTAATTGAGAGAGTAGAGGAAAGCAGTTTTTAAGTTTTGGAAGTTATTGATAGTTCTAAGCAAGCTATACCCATTGGGGTACAGATTGTTAAGAATAACACAATAGAAATAACCAGAGTCGTAACATCTGGGCGGCCATCGATCGGCCAGTTTTGTAAAAAGAGAATTAAACAACAACAGGGTTTATCGGCGAATTCGTCAAAAGAAGACAATAATAATCTAATAAAATTGTAATAAAACAATAAAAGAAATATAATAAATCAATTAAATTCTTTGTAAAACTGGCTAAACTATTTTGAACTATCAGTTGGGTTGATTTACAGATTCACGTATCCCATCTAGTGCAGATGTAGCCAATACAAATTTGCCAATGAGACCTCTTCTTGATGGATTATTTTCTTTGTGTACAAAAAAAAAAACATATTTACAAAGCAGGATGTGTTATAGGTTAGGTTATCTAAGTATATTTAGGAATTTACTTAATGAATTCTAGGTAAACGATCTATACGAAAGTATTTAGGAAGTAGAGCATGTTTGGAAATGCTAGTGCGATCGGAGAAGTATAAATATTAGCTTTTGTTGATGGGTTTAACAGACTTAGGTATAAATAGATCCACTCTCTAAAGTGACATTTTTAATAACTTCTCTTCAGCTTATGTTTTTCTTTCCTGCAAATATTTATCTGCAGCATTGTCCCAAGTTAGCCGTGGAACAGTAGCATCTTGTCATTAGCATCTTCAACAACTTGAACATGTGTCAGACTGTCATCGCACCATTCAGCCATTCAGTCTATGCTATCAAAAATTTCTCCGGGCTTTTTCTTTTTGTTTTCTTCAACTTTTTTTCCTTCTTTCAATACCAGTAGTAGTAACTGGTTATAATTGATAGTAAGTATAAGTAGTAAGCACATGTCTTATTGTTCATATAGGAGTGAGTACCACCACCGTGGAATGTAACTCTTTTCAAACGCGAGTACATTAAAACAAACTCGTCTTAGTGCCGTTTGGCGCGCGTCCGCGCTAAGCTCTCTTTCGTAAACATTTCAATGCTTCTGGACGTATGTACGTACTCTGGTCTAGCAGTTTGGTGGTCAGTACCTGGTTAAAGAACCGGTTAATCACATGTGTGCAGTAGTGTACTGACACCACAGAGCAGTATAGTAGGAAAACAACAATACAAAAACTAACAACATACAACTTTTTCGACCGCAAAAGTAGCCGGTAGTTATATTATGCAGTCAAAGATATGCAAAAAGCGAAAAAAACTGCGACGAACGAAACAAATGCCAACCAGAAATTTCCCTTTCATTTTAAAAGAGGCTTAACAAAATTTAATATTCAAACAAGCATGTGGCTATTATGGCCGATAAGAGGTTTATCAAGCGGGTTTTCTGACGTCGTTGATTGAAAATTTGAAGATTTTTCAGCGAGTGCGGTGATGATTGGAAGATGTCCGTCTAGGATGAAAGAGCTGTTAATGTTTTCCTCGACATTAGCACTAAGGAACAACTTTTGAAATTGTCTAGATAGCCCGACTAGATTTGACATAAGGTGTTTTCGTTTGAAAGTTACTTGCTTAGCAAGCGAGTTGGCTTCAAGTCGCAAAGCGCGAGTTACCAGACTTATTTGCTTCGAAAAACTTCTAACATGACACACCCTGCAATATAAAATCATTTCTTTTCTGTATCTATACTAAAAAAGAATTAAACATCAAGGGACCTTATTGGCGAATTTGTATGGGGTTTAGGTGCACGAGATGGAAAAGTGAAGTACGAGTTACCAGACTTATTTGTTTCCAAAAACATCTTACATGACACACCCTGCAATATAGAAAACATATGTTTTTTGAATCTATATTAAAAAAGAATTACGCAGCAAGGGACCTTATTGGCGAATTTGTATCGCCAATAAGGTACCTTCTTCTTAAAATACTGGAAAGACTCTTAACCCTTCAGGATAGAGAACGTTTAACACTAAACATCTTTAGAGGGGCGCAAAATGCCTATTTAAAGGCAGGTCGGCGGAAATAGCCCTCCACCAAGTGGTGAGTTTCGTCGAAGATTCTTTGCACTAAAGGGATTTTCTGAACTTTGAGGGCGCCTTCAAGAAGGAATATTAAGGGCACGAGTAAGGAGAAGAACGTCGAAGGAGGATTCATATCACCATGTAGAATCTAGTGATAAACGAAATCCTTTAGGATCTTAACAGAGAAAGCAACATAATGTGTATTCTGACGATGTGGTGCTGCAGGTCCAAAGCAAATTTCTGCCGGCGATTAGTTAGATTTTGGAATGGTCACTGAGGAAACTCTCACGGTAGGCGAATGACAACGGACTAAGCACCAATGCTAGCAAGACAGAGCTGGTTCTGTTCTCTAGGAAATATAAGATTGTAGTCATTAACATCTTGTGTTTACCCAGGCAATTCGCTTAAGGCAATTTTTGTTTTCATTCATTCTGATTTTTGTGCGAAAAAAATACTAAAATAGGCGAATGACAACGGACTAAGTACCAACGCTAGCAAGACAGAGCTGGTTCTGTTCTCAAGGAAATATAAGATTGTAGTCTTTAACATCTTGTGTTTACCCAGGCAATTCGCTTAAGGCAATTTTTGTTTTCATTCATTCTGATTTTTGTGCGAAAAAAATACTAAAATAATCTGCAGCCAACTTCACACTACGAAAAACAAAAACGGAATTAACAATATGGGCAAGTTTTTTCCCTTTTCATTCCCCTTACCACTCTCTCTCTCCTAAAAACTGAGAGTTGCGGCAAGTAAATCTAGTGATAAACGAAATTCTGCCGGAGCTCAACAGAGAAGGCAACTGACAGCGTATGCTGACGATGTGATGCTGCTGGTCCGAAGCAATTTTCTGCCAGCGATTAGTGAGATTATGGCACGGTCACTGAGGGTACTCTCAGTCCAAGCAAGACAAAGCTGGTTCTGTTCTTAAGGAAATGTAAGATCCTAGACTTTTCAACTCCAACACTAGACGGGAAAAAGCGGAGGAGGAGTCCTATCACCATTAGTCCCAATTTACACGTGGCAACCTTACTTGCGTTAATGTTTACGATTCCCTTTTAAACTTGCCTCTTCTCTTGTGTACACAGCCAAATCTGTTAAGGCAATTTTTGTTTTCATTCATTCTGATGTTTGTGCGAAAAAATACTAAAATAATCTGCAGCCAACTTCACACTACGAAAAACAAAAAAAGGAATTAACAATATGGGCAAGTTTTTTCCCTTTTCATTCCCCTAACCTCTCTCTCTCTCCTAAAAACTGGGAGTTGCGGCAAGTAAAGTTGTCTCGTGTATATGGGGACTTACTATAGAATCTAGTGATAAACGAAATCGAAGGAAACTGACAGCGTATGCTGACGATGTGATGCACTAATGGTACTCTCAGGACCAGACATCAATCCAAGCAAGACAGAGCTGGTTCTGTTCTCAAGGAAATATAAGATCCTAGACTTTAAAGTTCCAACACTAGACGCGAAGGAGGAGTCCTATCACCATTAGTCCCAATTTACCCGAGGCAACCTTACTTGCGTTAATGTTTACGGTTCCCTTTTAAACTTGCCTTTTCTCTTGTGTACACAGCCAAACCTGTTAAGGCAATTTTTGTTTTCATTCATTCTGATTTTTGTGTGAAAAAATACTAAAATCATCTGCAGCCAACTTCACACTTCGAAAACAAAAAAAGGAATTATGGGCAAGTTCTTTCCCTTTGCAATCCCCTTACCTCTCTCTCCTAAAAACTGAGAGTTGCGTCAAGTAAAGTTGGCTCGTGAAAATGGGGACTTACTAAACGAAATCCTGTCGGATCTCAACAGAGAGGATTAACTGATAGCGTATGCTGACGATGTAATGCTGCTGGTCTGAGGAAACATTCAGCCGGCGATTACTGAGATTATGGAACGGCTGCTGAAGAAACTCTCACAGTTAGCGATTGATAACGGACTAGGCATTAATCCTGGTTCAGTTCAGTAGGAAATATAAGACATTGATTTTGAAATTCCAACACTAGACGGCAAGAATGTTGACAGAATGTGTTGTATTCAACCAAGGATGATACACTGGATGTTTATTGCATTCTTTAGACCAATTCTCTCATATGGAGCTCTAGTATGGTGGAGTGCAGTTTAAACGAGCATCAACAAAATCCATAGACTGTCGAGTGAAGAAATGAGCCTTTTCGGAAATGCAGCACTGCGCTGCATGTACTGCGCAACACTAATGCTTTGACACTGCTGAGACGCATTAGCCACAATTAACCATTTCATATTTACTCGTGCAAGGCGTCTGATATTTCTGTTCAGCACGCCAGCGACAGAACTTGTATTGTTGCAATTTACAATACCTGACTATTGCAGTGTTGCCAGATGATGCATTTTCGAATGTGCTGCATTTCCAAAAAGGCCGCATATCTCGACATGAAGATCCACACCACAGGCGGGGCTGGAAGCCATACTCAACACTTAGATCATAGACATCTACATGAAGAGTTGTGAAGCCCTATATTTGAGGAAAACTTTCAAACTTTTTGAAAGGTCGGGCTGGTTCCTAACTTCCAGCTGATAACCATGCCCTGCATATGTACTGCTACTTTTATGACAATGCTCACACCTGATGACAAGAACACCCACTCGCAAAGCTCCATTCCAAACCTGTTTCTTACACGTTTCCAATTACACTTGACTTTAAACTCAATCTACGCTATATGAAGAAGACACGAACTTAAAGTTCTTTGGCCATGGCTTGCGGTCACAAACATCTTCATTTAATAGAGTTTCAGACCAACCAGCTATCAACACTTCAGCTTAAATTCAAAGTTGAAGGCAGACAGACATACAGACGGAGAGGAGGTCAGATTAATGAAGACGACGACGACAATCATCAAACGAAAATTACCAAAGTGATTTCCATCTGATGATGGCGATTAAAACCGCGTTAATCACCTAAACTAACGGTAGGTGCTGTTTAAGAAAAAAGAAACACCCCACGATGATGGATTCTTTAACAGATACAAAACATATCAAAGGCAGAAAAAATAGAAATAAATGATGGACTGAATGGCTAACTTTGATTTGATTAGCATTTCTATGAAAACGCTAAACGTCCGATGAAGTTAAAGTTTCACACTGATTTCAACACAGATCGTTAAATTAAAATTTGAATTATGGCACATTTAACGGTTTACGCTCAACTTCCCCAAACAATTGGGAGCAGCAGCAGCAGCTGCGACTGCAGACTTTCATTTGTGGCCATTGCCATTATTATTACTACGAGTATCATTCATGGTTAGGTTAGTTTAAGTGCCATAGTTTTATGGCCCCTAAGGAAAAAAGCCCTTGTTTAGCTTCTCTAATGCACATCAAACGAGACCTGAACACACCAACACATGGAAAAAAACAATCTTATGATAATTTTCTACATTTGTAGAGCAGCTCTCTGATTGATCTACATTCTAGATAGACGACAACACTTCGGTTTAAATCCAAACCCAAAGCCAGAGCTGAAGAGTTGCTTAAACTTAGCATCGGCAGCCATTCATTTGTCTCCTCGTATCTTATAATCGCTCTTATTGTGGTTGTCGGTCCGTCCATGCATCCGTCCGTCTGCCTGCATCTAACGATTGTTATCTTCGCTTTGTTAACAACAACAAAGTGTAACCATAATTTAAGCTTGACTTTTTGTTATGCTGCTTTCTGGCTTTAGAAAGTAACAACAATTTTTTTTGTCTTAAAACACAAAAAAAACACAAAACTTGAAAACTGAGCGTCAAAAAACAAAATTTATTTCAAAACTTGATTACATTCAATGTTAATTTTTTCCGGTGAACTCTTTATAGGAGGCAAAACGAAAAAATACAATCACTGCAAAACCAATAACCTGAGCAGCAACTCAAGTTCAAGTGCAGTTTAAACTCAACTCAAGTTTATTTAAAAATTTTAGTTAAGTAAGCCCAAATGATGCTTAACTTAAGGTGTCAGCGCAACAAAGCTTCTATGGGGAGAACCGAAAAAGAGGAACTTAGTTAAGTAAACTCATCGGTGTCCCTACTGACCAACCTACACTGAGGTCACATCTCACAGTGTGATCAGGTACGAAGGATGACTACATAGGAACGATAGGAAATAAATTTGAATTAAACATCGTCGGTGTGAGATATCAAATTGAGTCTGGCTTTAGTTTGAAGCCACATTTATCCGTCTCTACTTGCTATATGTATTTTTGGCCTAGGCAGCACTAAGTGGCCGTAAACAAGGTTTGTTCTCGTTGGATCCCGCACAATTTGACAATCTCTCAAAAAAGGCTCGTGTCGATTGGTGCAAAGAAATTTTGAAAAAATACGATCGGGGTGCTTCAAACGACGTTTATAAGATCGTCACAGGTGACGAATCATGGATCTATGCGTATGAGCCCGAAACAAAACAGCTATCGACCATTTAAGTCTTCTAAGACGCACTTCGAAGCAAATGGTCGCCTGTTTCTTCGGTAAAACTGGTCATGTGGCGACTGTTCCGCTCGAGCAACATAGGACGGTCAATTCTGAGTGGTACACCACAATTTGTTTGCCTAAAGGCTTCGGAGAAATTCGAAAAACAAACAAGAGAAGACGAATCATTGTGCACAATGACAATGCGAGCTCTCACACATCGGCTCAAACCAGCTCCTTTTTTACCGGTCAAATTGATGGGTCATCTGCCGTACAGCCCTGACTTGGCACCCAATGACTTCTTTTTATTCCCACACATCAAGAAAAAAATGCGTGGTCAACAATTTTCGTCGCCAGAAGAGACTGTTGAAGTGTTTAAAAATCATGTTTTGGTGGTGTCTCAATCGGAGTTGAAAAAGTGCTTCGACAATTGCTTCGAGCTCATGCCAAAGTGTAAAAATCAAGCTGAAGAATACTTTGAAAAACGATAAAACCATTTTTGATGGTAACTATTCACATTTTCATTATTAGGCCAGAAATATATATAGTAGCCCTCGTATTAACGAAAAATCGTACTTTCAGGCGAACGCATCATCGCATTGGCGGCTATGTCTAACAACAAAACTGCTGCAACTGTTGATTAGAGTTAAATTAAGATAGATTCAAACTATCGAATGTTTATTTTTTTGTACCTTTCTAACAGCGTTAGATATTTAAAAATTATCGATATTATTCAATTACTATCGATAATAAATCCGAAATGTATCATCACTGCTGAAAGTGAAATGGGGCTACCAAAGACGATAACTTGTGAAAGATGTCCAATGATCTTCCTCTTTGCAATAATATAGAGGAATATCACTTAAGTTACGCCTAAATTCTCGGTTTATTTATTTATTAAGATAGATTTTACAAATAAATTTATAAAGAAAACATATTTTCAATGGCGAGCGGTTATGCGCCCGCCGTAGCAAAATTTGGCAAAAGTAATAAAATTCTCGGTTTATATTTCCACATTCGTTTCTACACAATCACAAAAACGCTATAAAGTAAAAATTTATTATTCAAAATGATTTTTACTCATCTCTGTTTTTCGATTTCTGATAAAGCTTATATCGCACATCTTGTGCAATTTATCGTCTTTGGTTTGATGCCACATTCATTCTATTTTATTAACGAAAAATCGTATTTTCTGGTGAAACGCATCTTCATCTTGGCGGTTATGTCCACACAACCAAACTGACGCATTTGCTGATTAGAGATTTTATACTATCGATAGTATTGATTGTTTGATGTTTTTGTGACTATGATTGGTTGATTTTTTTTAACGGCATTTGATATTTAAAAACTATCGATATTATTTAATTACTATCGATAGTAAATCCGACAGTACCACCACTACTGACAGTGAAATGGGGCTACAATCAAGCTTACAATTGTAAACAAATTATTCTAACGCATATTATTTATTAATATCCTTAAACTTTGTCCGATGTTTTGACTCCTTGTTCGCAGAAATGCAGGTCAGTGACCCCATCGTAAGAGACACCCCACCAAACCATGACTGAAGCTGGGTGATGACCCTTTTCCACCCTTGGGATCAGTTCAGATGCTTCCTTAGATGACCGCGCATACACTCTATAATTTTGCTTGTTAAATTTTTCCTGAACGTTAAAAATTTTTTCATCGGTGAACAAAATTTTTCTGTGCAAGTTATCAGCGTGCTTCACCAAGAGACGTATGCATTTTTCAATCCTATTTTTTTTTAGAGCTGCAGTCAATAAATGTCCGGTACGTCGTTTGAAAGCCCCAAGTCCCAAGTCTTTTTTAATGATTCGACTCATGGACTTTTGCGTGACATTCATCTCACGGGCCATGATTTTCTGTTTTCGGAGCGGATTTTTGTGAATTCTTGATTTAACGGCTTTAATGACATGCGGTGTTCGAACAGAGCGTGGGCGGCCCGACCGGTGGCGGTCTTTTACATCTCCAGTCTCCTCAAACAGTTTTATGCATCGGTAGACGAACATGCGGCTAATCCCTAGTGGCTGGAGCGTTTTGAAAATATCGTTTTTTCATTTCACACTTGAAAAGCGCTATTACAGCGATACGGTTCTCATTATCTGACCACTCCATGATGAAAGTTGAAACAATTATAAAATCCCGTAACGCTATTGAGGTTAGCTTTCAAAACCCATATGACATTAACGGGGTATGTTCAGTTCTACTATTGAAATGGGTGTGTTCAATGTTGAAACAGTTTTATGTCCCTACGAAGTACGAGTATATGTACTTACAAGGTCTCCGCTCAATATTTCGTGGTTTTGCAAATAACAGTTTATTATTCGGTGGAGGGTATAAGAAGAATTCAGCAACAGGTGTTCTTATTGACGAATTTGGATCGGGATCTTATGGCGAAATATTATTAATGGCTATTAAAGTCTATTAAAACTTATAGTTCAATGACCGTTTACACATCTTTACAAAGCAAAAATGTAGCAATTAATTTATTTAGTATATTTTATTACAATTTATATTTTTTAATGTACGCTTTTAACAAATTTGACGATAAAACCTCTTGCATTGTAACTCTTTTTGAGGTATTCAAAGAGTAACCATGTTGCCATATTATACGCATTGAGGTTTAATGTTGCCAGATTACCTTATTCCAACTAACTGTGCGACTAAACAAGTAAGCTCAAACGAAGGTGACTATAGTTAAACTTAGAAGGAGAGAGGCTTCGGCATAAATTCAAACCAGCAACAAATGTTTTTGAAAATTATTCAAAACTGTTTACAAAATCCATTCAATTCGTAACGCATATTGCCTAAGGTTTCGCCTTACTTTTTTAAATGAAATCACACAGTATTTTCGATTTAATTGCAAGTGGCCGGCCGCCTTCCCTCTTCCCCCTGTGCGATGACATAATACCATTTATTGGACTATCGTTTCAATTGACTATGTTTTTCTTCAACTAAACTAAATATCGGCTGACATTATAACAACTCTTTTGCAAAAGCGTAACGTCGTACACATTTCCGTAATTACACATAATTGTTAATTAAAGGAAACATTTGATTAAAATAATTAACATAGCTACAACTATTTGTTACACTTTTTCCCCAATGCGGCACAACACATGTCAGCGAACATAATTTAATTGGCCTGTCACAATCGCCGATACTTTTAAACAAAAGAAGAAAAACAAAGCAAGGCGAATAAAGAGTGAGACCCTAATTTGCGGTAGGAAGATTGAGGTTCAAATTAAGTGGAAACTAATCGAGCCTAAAAATGGAAAATAGTTTGGGAAATAACACATTCGTTTGAGAAACAATTTGAATTAAAGTCGCGATTATAAAACGTTTTTTCTTTGTTGTATTTGCGGCCAACTTAAACGGCTAAAAGCGGCCTCCTAAAGCCGCCGTTAAAATCGGCTGAGCCGTTATTAATTATAGAAATAATATTGATTAAATGTATTAAATATTGCATATTTTATCTCTGGGCTACAATCATATAGTTGTTATTATTTAATACTTAAAAACCTTTCGATATTAAGACTTATTTTACATATTCGATATTTTGAATTTTCAATCATTTTTAGACTTATTTTACATATTCGATATTTTGAATTTTCAATCATTTTCCAACTCTAACTGAGGTTTTTAGACAATTTCAAGTAGCAAACTTCTTCAATCATTTCGTCATCTCCAAGTGCTCTTTGCACAATTATTTTTGACTTAAGTAATACACTTTGAGTCTATCTGCTGCTTTTTACGGAACCCATTAAGACTTTATAAGCCTTTTAAAATCATAATTGTGTTTATAGAGCAATTCGAGTTTTGAGTTTTTAGAGCAATTATGTTTTTAAGACACGAATTTAATTTCCACGGGCAATTTAAAAAGTCCATGTTTGGCCAGAAATTTCTCTCTTTAGAGAAAGGAATATTTTAGATTGCCGACTGCTCTTTTCAGAGCATTTCGACTGCCCTTTTCAGAGCATTTCGACTGATATTATTTTCAGTGCATTTCGACTTCTCTTTTCAGAGCATTTCGACTGCCCTTTTCAGAGCATTTCAACTGCTCTTTTCAGAGCATTTCAACTGCTCTTTTCAGAGCATTTCGACTGCTCTTTTCAGAGCATTTCGACTGCACTTTTCAGAGCATTTCTAATGCTCTATTCAGAGCATTTCTAATGCTCTATTCAGAGCATTTCTAATGCTCTATTCAGAGCATTTCTAATGCTCTTTTCAGAGAATTAATACTGCTCTTTTTATAGAATTTCGACTGCTACTCGTATTTTCAGAGCATTTCGACTGCTCTTTTCAGAACATTTCGACTGCTTCTTTCAGAGCATTTCGACTGCTATTTTCAGAGCACTTCGACTGATCTGTTCAGAGCATTTCGACTGCTCTTTTTATAGAATTTCGACTGCTACTCGTATTTTCAGAGCATTTCGACTGCTCTTTTCAGAACATTTCGACATTTCTTTTCAGAGAATTTAGACTGCTCTTTACAGAGCATTTCCATTGCTCCCACTGCTCTTTGTAATTTTTATTTGAGTGAACTAAACCATCTATTTATTTCAAGGCATGAACTAAGACTCCAAGAGCCGCTTAAAAATGGTAACAAATTACTCTTTTTATATTTCCCCAGTTAAAAGTTAAAACTGCTACTTGAAAATCGGTGCTCTTCAATAAAAAAAGCGAAAATTGTGCGTACTTTAAGGAATTCTGCAATTTATACACTCGAAAAAAATGACATTAAATCATGTATGCTACACTCACAGAAAAAATGCCAAACAACGTTTAAAACATTCCACCCAGTTTATGGGGGGAGTGATGGCCGATCACAACATCGTTAAAGTGGGTTTTTATAAACAACACCTAAAAGCGTTAATTATTTAAGACAAAAGAAAACCAACTGCACAACAGCACGCGTACCTAAACCAAAAAACAGTGTTAATATAACCCCACAGCGGAATTTGGAAAAAAAAATACCTCAGCTTTTTTTAGGAAAGAAAAAAATTAACACTTTTTCCGTAACAAATGATAGGCGTTACAAAAAAATGAAAAAAAAAACTTAATGAACTTTGTAATGAGCAGACCATCAGACAGACAGCCAAACAGACAATAATCAAACTGCTGTTAATGATAGCTCACATTAAAAACTGTGCAGTGCTAGCTTTGAGGAGTATAACAAAGAGAAAAGCCCACTCCATGTCTGACCATTAATGCCATTATGACAACCTTAAGAGGGAAGAAGAAACAAACAGCGTGGATAATTTCCACACATTCACTTTATGATGCAATTTATCGTAGGGCATTGTCTAAGCTGGCATCGCACTCGTAATCCCAACTTAGGTTTACAGCTTGAATAGAATGAATGGTGCTATGTGATATGGTCCGACCATTATGCCAGGTTGACAAAAGGCAATCAACGATTAGATTGTCTTCACAAATATCGCAACGTTTCGAATATTAAACAAAAACTACACACTGAAGTGGAAGAAGTAATGGGGAAATTTGGCTTCATTAACGCCTGGAAAATTGAGTCACCTTTCGCAATTATTTGTACAGACCCCCCGAAAATATTGACTTTTATCTTTTTTAAGAGTCTGTTTTTTTTTAACCGGAGTAGGTATTTCTCTTCATTACTTTTTGTATGTTCTTGTTTCGTTTTCTTTCCTCCGACATGACTCTATTTCATTAGAAATATTTCTTATCTTTTAATATAAGTAATACAAAAGCGAAAAAACCAACCTGGAACGTTTGTCAAACAAAAGGCCCGAGTATTGTCAACAATAACCAGCAAAATTGCGAAAATTATTAATTAATGACATGTTTTTATTTCTTCTTTTTCTTTCGTTTCTTGTTTTTGTTTTCGTTGCCCTGCTAGATAACATTTTGAAATTGGTCTGTGTTACTCTAGTCGCGTATGAAATCCCCCTGTGAAACTCACAGACGGCTGTGAAACTCACAGATGACGCTTTTAATTTATAGGTTGTAGAATTGTTTTCCATATCATCATCACTATCATCGATGGCAAAACAATTTTATGACAAGCAATAAATTTTGAGAGTACAAGAAAAGACATGTCGTTGAAAATCAAAGTGATTGCGAGGAATGTAACACAACAAATTACTCCGCTGGAAAGTGTCTGAAGCAATCGGAAATTAAATGAATTTTTAAATTTAAGCAGAAAAAACTTAAATTCAATCTCAAATTAAAAACAATGGCTGAATCGCACTATTCTCTGTTCACTTTCTTTAAAGAAATATTCGTTTGTATAAAGAATAGTTTGAGATTTAAACTTTTCTATAAAGAATAGTTTGAGACTCATACTCTTCTATACAGAATAGTTTAAGACTCAAACTTTTCTATAAAGAATAGTTTGAGACTCAAACTTTTCTATAAAGAATAGTTTGAGACTTAAACTCTTCTATAATAAATAGTTTGTGACTCAAACTCTTCTATAAAGAATAGTTTGAGACTCAAACTTTTCTATAAAGAATAGTTTGAGACTCAAACTTTTCTATAAAGAATAGTTTGAGACTCAAACTTTTCTATAAAGAATAGTTTGAGACTCAAACTTTTCTTTAAAGAATAGTTTGAGACTCAAACTTTTCTATAAAGAATAGTTTGAGACTCAAACTTTTCTATAAAGAATAGTTTGAGACTCAAACTTTTCTATAAAGAATAGTTTGAGACTCAAACTTTTCTTAAGAAAATAGTTTGAGACTCAAACTTTTCTATAAAGAATAGTTTGAGACTCAAACTCTTCTATAAAGAATAGTTTGAGACTTAAACTCTTCTATAAAGAATAGTTTGAGACTCAAACTCTTCTATAAAGAATAGTTTGAGACTCAAACTGTTCTATAAAGAATAGTGTGAGACTCAAACTTTTCATTAAAAAATAGTTTGAAACTTAAACTTTCCTTTAGAAAATAGTTTGAGACTCAATTTTTTTTTTTAGAAAATAGTTTGAGTTTGAGTCTCAAACTATTTTCTAAAAAAAAGTTTGAGTTTCACACTATTTTCTAAAGAAAAGTTTGAGTCTCAAACTTTTTTCTAAAGAAAAGTTGGAGTCTCAAACTATTTTTTAAAGAAAAGTTTAAGTCTCAAACTATTCTTCATAGAAAAGTTTGAGTCTTAAACTATTTTCTTAAGAAAAGTTTGAGTCTCACACTATTCTTTATAGAAGAGTTTGAGTCTCAAACTAGCCTTATAGAAGAGTTTGAGTCTTAAACTATTCTTTATAGAAGAGTTTGAGTCTCAAACTATTCTTTATAGAAGAGTTTGAGTCTCAAATTATTCTTTATAGAAGAGTTTGAGTCTCAAACTATTCTTTATAGAAGAGTTTGAGTCTCAAACTATTCTTTATAGAAAAGTTCGAGTCTCAAACTATTCTTTATAGAAAAGTTTGAGTCTCAAGCTATTCTTAAAAAAAAGTTTGAGTCTCAAGCTATTCTTTATAGAAAAGTTTGAGTCTCAAGCTATTCTTTATAGAAAAGTTTGAGTCTCAAGCTATTCTTTATAGAAAAGTTTGAGTCTCAAACTATTCTTTATAGAAAAGTTTGAGTCTCAAACTATTCTTTATAGAAAAGTTTGAGTCTCAAACTATTCTTTATAGAAAAGTTTGAGTCTCAAACTATTCTTTATAGAAGAGGTTGAGTCTTAAACTATTCTTTATAGAAGAGTTTGAGTCTCAAACTATTCTTTATAGAAGAGTGTGAGTCTCAAACTATTCTTTATAGAAGAGTTTGAGTCTTAAACTATATTCTAAAGATAAGATTGAGTCTCAGACTATTATCTGTAGAAAAGATTGAGTCTTTAACTACTTTTAAAAGAAAAGTTTGAGTCTCAAACTATTTTTTAAAGAAAAGTTGTAGTCTCTATTTTTTAAATGTTAAGTAGACAGTTTTCTATATTAAAAAATTATCAAAGTTATAATCTTATTATATGTCGCATTGAATATCCATTAAGAATATCAACGATTGTTAATTGCAACACAAAGTCTTTTTTGCAGTTCAGCGAATTTCCAACCGATTTTTTCTGTGTGTATTCTTGATATTTTGTTTGACCCACTTGAAAGACAAGTGTAGGCCAATACAGAAGCGATCTAAAATTGGGTTCATCATTTAAATAAACTGTTTTTAAAAACGCTTTAAAGTATTTAACTAAAGTTTATAGCTTTTTTTAACCATCGGTTACTTCACCATTTAATAATGGCCTGTCTCTCAGTGCGGCGGACCCGGCCAACCCATATTTTATTTTCGAGTTCAAAGTCAAGGTTTTTTTCGTTTAACGTGTGTACTCAAATTACGAAAAACCACAGAAATTGTTGGTTTCTTGAAATGCTGGCCGAAAATTTCATAAATTACTCACTCATTCATTCATTCATTGCCTTGGTTTATTTTTCACCTGTTGAGATTTACTTGGCTTCAATAGAAATTGTTACTTTATTTTTTTTTTGGTTTGTTTGTTTGATAAATACTTGTTTTTTTCTATAGTAGTATTATTTTTTTATATTTATGGCCACCGAAACAAAGCTGCAATCGATATCTTATCTTGTGGTTTTTGCAATTGTTTTACGATAAGAATGGTAATAAATTATTTACTTTTCGATCAAAGCCATAACAAAAGTTGGAGGATTTGTTGGTGTTTTTCAGCAGGTGCTAAGGGCGAGAGTTTCATGCCCAACAAAGCAAGTGCAATTTTTGAGCAAAAAACGTTAAAGAAAAAAATATTCCCCCTTTTCGTGGAAACTATTAAGTTTGAGAGGTACACAGAAAATAGATTAATATTTTTTAATCTTAAGATAAAAAACATCAAGAGTTTCGGTTATGAGCCGGGACTTTTAAGAAAATCCCTAATGAGGTTCTTTTAATACCAGTGTGGGACTCTAAACTGTTTTGTTATTTTTCAACATAACTC
The DNA here is from genome assembly GCA_963513945.1 of Hydrotaea diabolus. Classification (NCBI taxonomy): domain Eukaryota; kingdom Metazoa; phylum Arthropoda; class Insecta; order Diptera; family Muscidae; genus Hydrotaea; species Hydrotaea diabolus. The sequence continues at coordinate 8,770,271 of OY740718.1, forward strand.
TGCTGATTATATTTCAAAATCATTTTATTTCAAGCTATGCCAGGGTGTTATAGATGGGCTAGCGCCAGGCTAATTTGTGATAGGTGCGATTTAATTATTTCTATGTTAGTAGCCGTAACCACGAGCCACTGCTTGCAGCCAAACTGAAAATATCTGCTGATGACTTCTCTAGAAGATGTCGCACAGTGGTTGGCAAACAAAATATTTTAGAAATAAGTCTCTTATTTCTGTTGTGTGTTGTCGTAGATCTGTGATTTTTGAGATATTTCGAAAAAAAACCCACATAAATTAAAATGGAGGAAAAAAATCCCAAAAAGGCATCTTTTTTTTTTGGAAAAATCGCAGCCAGTCTGGTCACGGCGTTTTGGTATATTAGCGGCCATGTAGTGATGTGGCTGCTAGTATCTCAAAAATTAATTTTTCCTTTAAGATCGCAGCTTTGGGTTTCGAGAATTTATGGTTTAAATGATAATTGAACATTTTTTTATGATAATTGCCCATTTTCTAGTGCTCCAATCGTTCAAATATTGGCTTAATCTAGAAGATGTTTCCTTTTTATTTATCCTTGTAAATTCCTCTTTCTAAAACGTATAAATTGTGTACAGATGTCTTAACAGGTTTATTTTACATAAACTAAATAAAGGGTTGTCCAACTACAACGCACGATGTTAATTGTAAATAAAACAAAAAGTTTTCAGAGAATTATTTTAAAATTTTTTGTTTTAAAAGAAGGATATATGACAATTATGTGTGGTCAAATGCTTGCCACGATTTCAGTGGCATACCTCTATCCGTTGGTCCATATTTTCAATGACTCTAAGATAAAATGAAGGTTCAATGTCGTTAAGATGCCGAATTATCTCATCCTTTACCTCTTGAATAAATCTAGGCTAATTAGCGTACCCTTTTTTCTTTTAAATAAATATCCCCGAAGAAAAGAGTCCAACGATGTAAAATCACATATATCTCGTCGCCACGAAGAGATATAACACTTTCATTGAATTTCTCGAGCAAAAGAGCCATTGTTTCGTTGGCTGTGTGGCATCATCCTACTCGTATTGGATCCACATATTGTCCAGGTCCATATCCCAAAATTCTGGCCACAAGAAATCCGTTATCATGTCGCAAAAGCGAACACCATTCACGGTAACTGCGACCTCATTTCGAAATGAGGGCGACCTCATTTTCGAAGAAGTACGTCCCGATGTCGCCGCCAGCCCATATACCTTATCAAACAGCCACTTTTAGTGGATTCATTGGCTTTTCAACAATCACTCGTGGATTCTCATTTGCCCAAATGCGGCTATTCTGCTTGTAAACGAACCCACTAAGGTGAAAGTTTGCCTTGTCACGAATCACGAAATGCATTTTGATATGAAAACCTATTTTCGTAAAGGCTTTAACAAAACTTAACACCGCTGTTCAATTACGCACCTTTCCATGTTTAAATTTGTCAAACACCGAGAGAAAAATGTCAAATTAAGTTGGTCAAAAAACTTGACATTGAGGCTCACAATTATGGTTGGACCAGCCTTTATTACTACTTCTCTTTTTTAATTTAAATAATTTCAACCTTTGACTGGTTTAATACTTTTACTACAGATTTGAAACTATTATAAAAAAAAACTCCTACGAATCGAAAGAAACAGGTTGGAGAACTGTTTGTTAAAGATTGGGGAAAATAAGAAAGAGAAAAATTGTGCATAACTTTTAAACTATAGGAGACTTTTTTAAAAAATATGTAGATACCTTATCTGTCGGTAGTAGCGCTTTCAAATAAGACAAATCTAAACTAAATCAGATAAAAAGCTGTAAATCCTAAGCAGAAATTTGAAAGTATCTCTATAAGAGTGGACCGATTTGTAGGGACAAAAAAGTTCCACTACATCATATCGAAAAAAATCTTGTTCGAGGCGCCCAAATTTACAATTTTGGACTTTTTTTCAACTTTGATTTTTATGGTTTTTTAGTAGGTATGTTAAAAAAAGTAGTTTTAAAACTTTTTAAATATAATCTATTCAAGTTTAACTTGTACGCTTTAAACGATGGCAATATTATTTTTTCGAAAAAAAATATTTTTCTTGGGTTTTTAGACGAGTTCTTTGTCAAAAAATCGTTTTTTTTTGATTCGTTACTCTCTTTTAGTATTTTTAAAGCTCCAAACCAATTTTTATGTATTTTCTCCAGTATCAAATACTTATAGCTTATTCCTAAGGATTTTGCTTTTTAAAGATTATGGTGATATCAGCTTTTCTGGAAAAAATAATTTTCAACGAGTTTTAATTAAACATTTAAAAAAAATGGAATTTGGGCGCCTCGATAATGATTTTTTCAATAAGTCGTAGTGAAACTTTTTTCCTTCATGCCAAAAGCTCGATCGATGGCACAATATCGATAGCTAAATCGACCCACCCTAATGTATAAGTAATTTCTCCCGTATCAAATAGCTTAATCGTAAGGATTTTGCTTGTTAAGGCCGATGGTGATATCAGCTTTTCGGAAAAAAAATAATTTTCCACGAGTTTTGGTTGAAAAATTTAAAAAAATACTGGAATTTGGGATTGGGAGCCTCAGTAATGATTTTTTTTTTTAATTTGTCTTAGCGGATTTTTTTCCTTCATGCCAAAAGCTCGATCGATGAAACAATATCGATTTCTAAATCGACCCACCCTAATGTATTTATATAATTACTTAGTAATATATATCTTACATGCATAAAGTGGTTCATCGGCTCTTTGGAGAGTCAATCTAAAATAACTTCAATTTGATGTTCTAATAACAAAAGTAATTATAATTTTGGTAGTTTTGAGATTTTTACTTGAGAGTATCGATATTAAGATTACTGGCTTACGAGGGTTGCTATATATATTTCTGGCCTAGGCAACACTGAGTGTTGCCTGCGCCATCTGACATTTCCATTGGAAAGTTTGACATTTTTTAGCATAAACGTACTCAGAACGTTTTGACGTACGACCATCATTTGTGTTGTTTACAGTGACTTGAAAAAATTAATTTGGCAAAAAAAAGGAATTAACTCGTGAACATTTTCGTGCGATCATTTTTCACAACATTCGACGTGGATTATCACGACAAGAGTGCATCGATGAACTTAAATCTTTGTATGGCGATGAAGCACCATCCTATAGCACTGTGAAAAACTGGTTTTATGAATTCCATCGGGGACGACGCTCTCGCAAAGACGAAGGTCGTAAAGGTCATCCAAAAACGGCCGTTGTGCCAGAGAACATTGATGCCATGCGTGAACTAATAATGCATGTGACGTACCGTAAGATAGAGGCATCCTTGGGCATTTCTTTCACCAGCATACATTCGATATTGGCCGTAAAAAAGGTTTGTTGTTGTAACAACAATATATTTATTTTGAAGTCTTGTTCGTCTATGGGGGCTTCGATATCCAGGTGAAGGAAACGAGCCATTTGAACTGGATGCGTCCACAGGGACCTGGGGGTCAGCTGAGTGGGCTTGGCCGGACAATTGAAGAGGTGCAGTACATCAGGTGGACCCTGATGGCAGGCGGGACAGATGTCCGGAACGTTAGCATCAATTCGTGCCCATTAAGAATTGAGGCGGCTGCACCATCCAGATCTCAGCTGCGCCAGAAAAACGCGCGTCAGCCGAGGTAGTACCTTCTCCTCAGTGGAAACCTCCGGGGGATGTTCCCCTAGCACTACATTCACACGGTAGCTGGATACTGCTGCTGCGACATCATCGGCGTGAATGTTGTTCAAACCTGCCTGATAGTTTCGATGATCTAAAGGTTCTCTCTTATACCGCTGGACCTCTCTCTCTAGATGATGAAGATCGTACCTGATCTGCCTGGGTGAAGGCATCCTGTTCAAGAGATGGTTTGTTCTCGTTGGATCCCGCACAATTTGACAATCGCTCAAAAAAAGGCTCGTGTCGATTGGTGCAAAGAAATTTCAAAAAATCATGGATCTATGCGTATGAGCCTGAAACAAAACAGCAATCGACCGTGGGGGTCCTCGAAGACGAGCCAAATACAAAAAAAAAGTGCTTCGACAATTGGTTTGAGCTGAGCGCATGCAAAAGTGTTTAAATCATGCTGGAAAATACTTTGAAAAACAATATGTGACACCGCATAGAGAAAGGGAAAAAAGGGTAAAAAAATCAATTTTCATTTTTTTTCTTTTTTTTTGATGTGGACAACATCTGAGCATCGAATAAGACCGATCCCATGCCCCAAAAGTGTTCCCTCCCAGAGTGCGTTTTATGAAAGTGAAGTCGACGATTCTAAGCGCAAATGGAAAGGGACCAAATTTTTAAAATGCCTCTCCTGAACAAAACTTTTCACTTTTTTTTGTTGATGTGGACATCTGAGCATCGAATGAGACCGATCCCATGCCCCAAAAGTGTTCCCTCCCAGAGATATGCGCGTTTTATGAAAGTGAAGTCGACGATACTAAGCGCAAATAGAAAGGGACCTTATCTTTAAAATGGCTCTCCTGAACAAAACTGATTTTTAACCTGAGGTCCCTTTTTATTTTGCGCGTCACATATAACCAATTTTGATGATAAATATTCGCATTTTCATTATTAGGCCAGAAATATATATGGGAGCCCTCGTACCATTTTATATTTTTCACAATTAATCTTTTTAAATAAATCAAAAAAATAAGGGGTCATTGATATCTGTACTTTCTTTTGGTATCTCTACACTCTGTGTACATTAAATTTAATTAAGAAATCTGAGGGAAAATGAAATGTAACATTAATTAAAAGCGCGAAAATTTGCATGTTTTATTAGCCCCAATTTTTTGTTTTCTTATTTTTTTTACGTTCACATATTCACACTGGGCGCTGATGATAACCTTTTCACTGCGTCTCCCATCATCTGTAATTTTTAATTACAATAAAAGCAAGACCTAACAAAAAGTCGACAGGCGATGATAAAGACGTAAATTTCGGTTATAGCTTTTGGCTGGCTGTGTAAACGTTTGTTGTCGTAATCGTCTTATCATTGTTTGGGGAGCTTAAATAAAAAAAATACTGTTGGTGATGGCAACACTTTTGCTTTCATTTCTTTTAAATTCCAAAAGAAAAAAAAAACGTAAAGAAAATAAAAGAAGCTACAGTTAACAGTTTTTATACAAAAGTTTTTTTTATAACAACAACAAAAAAAGAAATAAATTTGACTTATTGTCAAAATTTAATCATGTGTCAAATAACAATCACAACAATGCAATGACACCGTACAGTTGTTGCCAGATGCTACAAGTGATGTCTTGTCCGTCTGTCAGCCGGTCTACCGTTAGGCAAGCTCTCATCTTTGCCAGGGCCACGAAGACGTCAAAATTACAAGCAAGCCTGACAGACGAACGACGTACTTACGCTTGGATGGACTCACAAAAGACAAAGAAAACTAAACGAGCCCACACATGCAACTCTCTTCTCAACTCTTACTTTGAAGTGCTTATTTTGCAATGGATGAATGACATTTGGTAAGAGTAGGTACTACACATACTTGCTGTAGCCACTGTGTGTCTTGACGCACACTGGGAGCCTTGACGATCATGATCATCATTAGATGTTTAGGTTGTATATGAAATATCTCTGCTGATTGATGAAAGAAATGCAGTTATAGTTTTATTACCTTTATAATGGTTTATTTCTTTTTTTCTATACGCCTGTCTGTCTTTCTTTCTTTTCACTCCTATGTAAGCGTTTTTCGCTATTTTTTTTTGTTTGACAGAAAGTATGAAAATATCATAATAATGCCATTGTTTGCAAATTTGATTTAATAATTTTGTGAATAATATTCAATTAAGGTTTTATTTTTTGTGCTGTATTTCAGGTCAATCTCTTATGAACACTCAAGTTTCACTTTCTTTTGAAAAAAATTTAAACTTTGAATTAAAAAAAAGATGTAAAAAATACTGGTATTAAATTGAAAAAATTTGATAAATTAAACAATAAAATTCAATTTTAAATTATATAATTTCTTATCTAAAGAAATTTAACAATTCCATTTGCCCTCTTTGAATTAAAAAAAAATATGTAAAAAATACTGGTATTAAATTGAAAAAATTTGAAGTAATAATAAAATTCAATTTTAAATTATAAAATTTCTTGGCTGAAGAAAATTAACTATTCCATTTGCCCTCTCGGCCATAGATTAACATTTATTTAAGATCATTAAGCCATTTCAGTTTTAACTCCAATTGCCAAGTTCAATGAATTCAATATTGTTTTCACGCTTTACTAATGTGACCAAGACCTACGGCCTAGGGGATATAAGTGGATGGTTTTGTGACCGATGCTAATGTTACAGGAAAACTGACAGATAAATCTAAACGACTGACAGAAAGCCTAATAAATAGCTGACACACTTGTACGAGGGCTGCTATATATGTGACGCGCAAAATAGAAAGGGACCTGAGGTTAAAAACCAGATTTGTTCAGGAGAGCCATTTTAAAGATTAGGTCCCTTTCTATTTGCGCTTAGAATCGTCGACTTCACTTTCATAAAACGCGCATATCTCTGGGAGGGAACACTTTTGGGGCATGGGATCGGTTTCATTCGATGCTCAGATGTTGTCCACATCAAAAAAAAGTGAAAAGTTGATGAAAAGTTTTGTTCAGGAGCGCCATTTAAAAGATTAGGTCCCATTCTATTTGCGCTTAGAATCGTCGACTTCACTTTCATAAAACGCGCATATCTCTGGGGGGGAACACTTTTGGGACATGGGATCGGTCTCATTCGATGCTCAGATATTGTCCAAATGAAAATTGATTTTTTTACCCTTAGGTCCCTTTCTCTATGCGCTGTCACGTATATATTTCTGGCCTTATAATGAAAATGTGAACATTTATCATCAAAATTGGTGTTATTGTTTTTCAAAGTATTCTACAGCAGGATTCATACACTTTTGTATGCGCTCAAACCAAATGTCGAAGCACCACTCCGATTGAGACACCTCCGAAACATGGTTTTTGAACGCTTCAACAGCATCTTCTGGCGGCGAAAACCGTTGACCAGGCATTTTTTTCTTAATGTGCCGGAAATAAAAAGAAGACATTGGGTGCCAAGTTTTCTTTTCGACGTTTTGGCCGGTCAAAAAGGCGCTGGTTTAAGCCGATGTGTGAGAGCTCGCATTGTCATGTAGCGCAATGATTCGTCTTCTCTTGTTCGTCTTTCGAATTTCTTTGAAGTCTTCAGGCAAACAAATTGAGGTGTACCACTCAGAATTGACCGTCCTACGGAACAGTCGCCACATGACCAGTTTTGCCGAAGCAACAGGCTACCACTTGCCTCCAAGTGCTTCTTCCACAAACGACTTTCGTTGGATTTGGCTTGTCTTCGAAGACCCATACGGTCGATTGCTGTTTTGTTTCGGGCTCATACGCATAGATCCATGATTCGTCGACGATCTGTGACGATCTTATAAACGTATTTTGAAGCACCGCGATCGTATCTTTTTAAAATTTCTTTGCACCAAACGACACGAGAGAAATTGTAAGGGATCCAACGAGAACTAACCATTTTTACGGCATCTTCTGTTCATGCAATATCGAATGTATGCTGGTGAAAAAAATGCCCAAGGATGCCTCTATCTCACGGTATGTCACATGACGATCTTGCATTATCAGTTCACGCACGGCATCACTGTTCTCTGGCACAACGGCCGTTTTTAGACAACCTTCGTCTTTGAGCGAGCGTCGGCCACGATTGAATTCATTAAACCAGTTTTTCACAGTGCTATAGGATGGTGCTTCATCGCCATACAAAGATTAAAGTTCATCGATGCACTCTTGTCGTGATTATCCACGTCGAAAATTGTAAAAAAAATGATCGCACGAAATGTTCACGAGTTAATTCACTTTTTTTGCCGTATTGATTTTTTCAAGTCACTGTAAAATGGTCGTACGTCAAAACGTTCTGAGTACGTTTATGGTAAAAAATGTCAAACTTTCCCATGGAAATGTCAGATGGCGCCAGAAATATATATAGCAACCCTCGTACAACAATCTTTATAGTTAAAAAATATTAACAATTTCATTGTTAAATTGAACATGTATTGTTTTAATAAATTTAAAACTATGCATTGTTAAAACAACGGTAATTATTTTAATAATAACAATTTTAATGGTTAACTTAACAATGCATTGTTAAAACAACAATAATTATTTTAAAATTAACAAATTTCATGGTTAAAAAATGCAACCATAGAATAGTTAAATGAACTATTATTATTGTTAAATGCCAGTCAACAACAAAATGTTCAAATTAACTTTATATAACGTAGACTCCAAATCATGTTTATTTATGGTTATTTTTCTTCTCAGTGTAGAGAATCGAATCAGTCGAAGTACTATCTATTGCTAAATCGACTCACCCTACTTCAAAGGGCCTCCGTTCACTATTAAGGGTACACACTCCATCATACGCCGGAGAGCATACAAATCATATGCATACGCCATGATTTTAAACCTTAACACAGATGATCTCGAATTTGGAAGTAAACTTCAACCTAATAAGTTAGTTTAGTTTAATTTTAAATTTAAAAAACTTGGTTTAGGATTGAACTTTTTTCGTTTTATGTTCCCCAGAGAACTTTAAACGTTTAAAATCTATTTAACCTTCAACTTTGTTTAAACGGAAAGACTGAAACATAGACGTATTTTTTGGCTGTTCAATAAAGGGTTACTGGGTCAATATTAACTCAACTGTTTTCAATTCATACGTTCCTTTTTTGGTGGAGTCACAGAATTTAATTTAGCTATTTACTTTTCTTAACTGTGGTTGTTTTGTGTATATTTTATATATATTTTCTCATTATTTTGTTCAAGACCAAATGATAAACGGCATTGCTTTGCCGTTGGAAAGTCATTAAAACAACAGTTGCTTGCACTGCAAAACTTTAAGAATTTCTGCTTTTATTCTAACATTTTCTTAATTATTTTTTGTTTTCTTTTCTTTCTTTCTCACTCTTCTCTTTACAAATATTTATTTGTCTGTGCTGGCTGCTCTTCTAAGAATTGTTATCTACACGTTGTTTTCTTCATTGTTTTTTTTTTCAATTTTTGTTTGTCTAAAGTATAAATTTAAACTATTCTACCTCGAGTATTATTTTCCGGACAAAACCAACAAACAGCCGCACAAAAATAGTTGAGAAAACATTCTAGTAACAACTTGAAAATGTTCTTGTCTTCATAAATAATAAATGGAATTGTAGAGAAAAAGTAGAAGAAAAGAAGTGTTAATAAATAAAGAATGCACCGATGCATTACAAAGAAGACCAGAATAAATCTGCATGGATCTTGTGATTCGTCAGACTGGTGGAAACTAGACCGACCTACTAGACATAAAAAACAATTTCGATTTAACTAAAAAATTCAAATATTCAAAAAAATTAGTTAGGAACATCTTGTAATCAAAAATTTCACATATTAACTAAATATTCTTAAGTTGTTTATCGAAATTATTTCCGTTTTCAAGCGATTAACAAATTCACACATTAACAAAAAGAATTGAATGTCGTTTATCGAAAATATTTTCATTACAAGCCGATGAATACGTTTTGTTGAAAACCTGGTCTAAAAGATTCAGTTTTTCCTTTCAACAATCGATGCTAAGCTTTCTGTTGAAGGTCGTCACAGACCTGAAATAGCGATAAAAGCAATGTGCAGCCACAAAAGTCAATGGTACTAAGGTATTTTGTAAAAAGTTGTCTAGTATTAAAATGTGGATGCAGAGTTCTCGAGAGTCAGATAATCCCTGTTCAAAAATGTACTTACTCGTATTTACAAAAAAAAGTAAAAATATTTCAAAAAACATTTGGGAAGACTTTTATTTATAAGCAAGGGTGACTGCAATTTTGTGGAGCTCCACTTTACCATTATAAGACCCCAATTAACGAATATGCTGTAACTATGTTAAACGGCTATACACTTAAGGGCTGGTAGTTTCGCATTTAACGAGAACTGCCAAGAAGAGTTTTCCGCCAAACACACTAAAAATCCCTTGCACTGCAGTCATACTAAAACACATACACCCACAGACACACATGATACGGTGCATGAATTTTGTTGTTGTTTCTATGCTTTGCAAAATAGATGGGCTTATTTAGGACATTTTAAATTGCAACTTACATTTTTACAAAAAAAATTGTACAATTTTGTCAAAAAGCAGTCGGGAGACTTTTATTTATAAGCAGGGATAAGTTCAGTTTTGGAGAACACCAATTCACCATCCTAAGACCCTAAGCAACGTATGTGCCGTAACTTATTAAGCGGTTATAGACTTAATGACAGTTAGTTTGGCATTTAACGGGAACTGCCGACTGTAGTTTTCCAGCGAACATACTAAAAATCCCTCGCACTGCAGATGTACTAAAACACAAAAACCTACAGGAGTAGTTGTTGTTTCGATGCAATGTCAAATAGATTGGCTTATTTAGGATATTTTTTGTTGAACCTCACATATTTACAAAAAAAATTGGTAATTTTTTTTTAAAAAATAGTCGGCAAGACTTTTAGTTACAGCAGGGGTGACATCTGTTCCGGTGAGCGCCACGTCACCATCATAAGGCCCCAAGTAACTTTGGAATTTCTATTCCACACATGTCTGCCATAGTGTAGTCAGATTTTCATCTTTAGTGTCAGCTCATAATTTGATCATGTGAATCTTTTTTGGAAGGTTGGACTAAGAAGAGTTGAAAAAACCGAAGTTTGTAAACAACTCGTAGCACCTACCGTCTACCTTCGGAGAGCGCGTCTCATAATTTGCATACACCCTACAGGTACCCAAAAAAATACGGTTCTTTTGGTCAAAACGAGGACTTTAAATATTATAAAAATTTATATAGTTAACCTTAGGTGGCGGGTACATAAGATTTGCTCTGGCCGAACTTTACCCTGTAACCTGCAAGACCGTCTCAAGACGGCCTTTGATTTTTGGGGCTTCATTGCTGTATTAAAAATTGTTTCGGTTTAAAATAGCAAAAAAAATAAAAAGTCTTGTCTAATGACAGTTTTACTATTTAAAACGGAAAAAAACATTTAATTAAGCAATGGAGCCCAAAAATCGAAGTCCGCCTTGAAACGGTCTGGCCGGATAGAGGGTTAAGTTCGACAAGAGCAAATCTAATATACACGCCAACGAGAGTAAACTATTTAAATGCCAGAATTAATTATTATAATATTTATAGTCCTCGTTTTGACCAAAAGGAGGGTTAACCATGTTTTTGCAATCTAGGAAAAAATTCAACGCACTACTTACTAGACCATCTTCAGGAAAAGCCATCACCTCAATCCTTTTGCTATTCTGCAACTCGTTTAACAGCTGTGAGTTTTTGATTTAACTTTTTTTATAATTAATTTTTAAACAGTTCAAAACCCCTGTTTTGCAACTTGTTAAGCCATTAAGATTTTCCAACTATTTTTTTGCAACTGTTTTTTTTTTACAAGTTTCCGTTAAAAAAGAAAACAATTTTCTTGTCATTCACCCACCGCGGTTTATGCCTGCCTATTGTAAAGCCTAAGTTTGGTCTGTCTTTGAACACCTCCAAAACAGACAATGGGATGCCTCAAGACCGCCTCTTATTTGGTGGAGCGCAACCAAACGGGGAATGCACTCTTGTTGCAATAATCCATTACCGCACACACCGACTCACGAGCAGACGACGCAGCAATTGAACATGTAATTGTCATGTTACCTAAATGAAGCTGTTTGCCGCAGCAGCAGCGTCAACTCCCATTATGGCCACAGCTTTGGTTTAAGGTTGTACTCGTATGCACATGACTACGACGACGCGAGGAGAGTCTTCATCAGCAGATCTTCCGCATTTTGCAAAGCTAATATAATGAAACGCTTGGTTGACTAACTATGATTAAAAACAAACAGAAAACAAATGTTAGACATTCTTGAGATTGGTGGTGATGCGGTGCTGCTTTAGTTGAAACCATTTATAAAAATTAGTTTAAATTAAGCTTTTGTTTCGAATTGACAAATGTGGGAAACGCCAGATTTGTCAACTCCATCTCCAGCGGATGCCGCATAATTCTCAACCCCAAAAAAAAAAACTCAAGTCCACAACGTTGCCGTTTTGGATCTTTTCTATTTTAGCAAAGTCGTTTATCTTGTAAAACCAAAGGTTAATAAACTACGAATGTCTGTGTGTAAAGCAGCTCAAAGTATAAACTACGTTTAAGTATTTTTTGTATCTCAGTAATCTAAGACACATGTACGCGCGTATCTCTGCTATTTCTATGGCTATGGCTACGATTACAGAAACAGAATAGAACATAACAGAATAGCTGGGGCTACGACTACGAATATGTACATCTAGCATGCAACTAGAATTTTGAGATGTCACTCAAGACGGACAAACACTTTTGTCTGGCATCGTGATCACGATTGAGATCATGATCATTATCTTCATCGTGCTAATCTTGATCATCGTCGCCATCATGGGCTGCCTTTTGTTTGATTATATTTTTTTTACAAACAAAAGCCGGAAAGAACAACATAATTTTCACATAAGAACCGGGGAGTTTTTGTTGGTTATCCTACCCCTCCCTTCTCCTGGCTAACACTGATGGTGATGTTAGTTTAAGTACCCTATAGTAGTTTCGATAATAGCTTTAGTGTTGTAAAAAATATAAAAAAAAACGGTTGGCTGTTTGCTTTAAATTTGAATCAACAAGAAAGTTGTTACGCACCAGCCTAATGCGAACTTTGTACAAAGCCCTCGCATTTTTGGCATTGAAGGCAGACGATCATCAGCTTCGTTATCGCTTCTCCGTTTGGGCTTTAGACCAGATCGATATGGGCAACGATTTTGTCCGATAACTCATATTTGCTGATGACGCACATTTTTATCTTAGCGAATATGTTTATAAGTAAAACAGCAGCAACAGGGTATTGGAAACTCCACCAAGTTTCTTTTTGAAAATTAAATGCTCTGTCCGTTAGGGTGGGTCGATTTGTAAGGCTAACAATTCGATTCTCTACGAATCTCTCTGTCGTATTTCTATTCTCACGCTCTCATATGTTATATTGTATTCTATGTGGCAATGCATATTTCTATGTATTGTATGTCACCTTTAAAAAGGTAATATTTAAAAAAAATATTTTTTTATGACCTTAAAAATAAAAGTTAAGAAAAGGTAAAAAATTAAACTTTTATATGTCGTGGTGGAATTTTGCCAAAGCTATCGAAAAATCGATAAAACAACATCGATTGCTAAATCAACCCACCCAAATGACCGCCCGTCCTTGAGCTGTCAAACTATCGATAGTTGCCCCATTCAATAGTTTTAGTCAAAGACGATAAATTGCACAAGATAGGCGAGCTTTATCGAGAAAAATCGATGACACAATATCGATTGCTAAATCGACCCACTTAAATGTCGGTCCATCCTAGAGCTGCCAAACTATCCATAGTTGTCCCATTCGATAGTTTTAGTCAAAGACGATAGGATAGGCGAGCTTCATCGAGAATAATCGAAAAACAGAGTTGAGTATCAATCATTTTTGGAATGCTGTTGGTGGCTGTTTGATTTAATTTTAAACAGACAAAATTGACAAGACTCTATTTCTAACTACAGGTTAGTCAAAATCCAAGGTTCTTTCAAAAACTCAAAACCATATCCTTCCATCCTAGAGCTGTCAGTCCATCCTAGAGCTGCCAAACTATCCATTGTTGCCCCATTCGATAGTTTTAGTCAAAGACGATAAATTGCGCAGGATAGGCAAGCTTCATCGAGAAAAATAGAAAAACAGAGTAGAGTATCAATCATTTTTGGAATGCTGTTGGTGGCTGTTTGATTTAATTTTAAACAGACAAAATTGACAAGACTCTATTTCTAACTACAGGGTAGTCAAAATCCAAGTTTCTTTCAATAATTCAAAACCATATCCGTCCATCCTAGAGCTGTCAAACTATAGATAGTCTTTCAAGAATTCAAAACCATATCCGTCCATCCTAGAGCTGCCAAACTATCGATAGTCGCCCCATTCGATAGTTTTAGTCAAAGACGGTAAATTGCACAAGATAGGCGATATGTAAGCTTAATCGAGAAAATCGAAAAACAGAGATGAGTATCAATCATTTCTTAAAAGCGGTTGTTGGCTGTCTCCTCAATTTTAATCAAAAAAAATAGACACGTTTTTTTAAGAATTATTTGCCTAAATCCGCAGCGTCCTAACATACGTGCAAGTAATGACGTTTTTATCGATAGTGAAAAAACAATCGATATTTTTGATTATTTGCTCAACATATCACCATTTTTTCATATCACCATGTGTAGGCGCACCAAACACATGTAAACATGGGAATGATTTTGGATCTAAAGCGGAATAGCGGCCAAATCGTAGTTACGAGGTAGCCAAATGGCATCACATAGACGACTGTTTACCGAATTTGCCACTCTAAAGACCATTAGTGGCAAAGGATAGGAATCACTATCAATCCATTTCTATAAAAACCGGCCACAAAGATTAGATAAGCAGGCCTATATTTGGCGTTCACCGTTCATAAAATAAAATTTGATTCCAGCAGCATTTTTAAATGAAAATATGCAAATAATAACACCGCTCTAAAGTTCGCACCAAACTGTCACTCTTAGAGGATAACAAACTGTCCGTCTTTGAGATTGTATATTAGGGCGGTTCAATTTGTGTGGATGAAAAAAACCTGACAAAGCGTTACCCCCTTACGCGATTTCAGGAACATTTCTAGGTATATTTGCCAAAAAAGAAACATTATAAGTAGTCGAAAATCATTTTTAAGCTTTCCAATTTTGCAAACAAATTCCATCTTGCCTATATGAGAAAAATGTGGCGAATGAAATAATCAAATTTTTTTGAAACATTTTTTTTAAAGTCAGACGAGTGGGAGGATGGTGCCAATGTTACTGTCATAAAAGGAAAAAAATCTAGAAATTCATTTTAAACTGCCGTAGGACGAAAGGTAGAAAATTGTATAATTTTTTAACAATTCTAACAAAACTGTTAGGCAGATCCAAGTGTCAGATTTAATAATAGAACTGTGTAGAGTGTCCTGACACGTCCTAATGTATTTTCAGGCCCACTATATTTGGTCTTCTATTCCTTTTTACTTGTCAAATTTAGATGTTTGGACAAAAAAATTAAACTGTTGGAAAATTGGTTAATTTTTAGAAATACAAAATACTTAAAAGTGGCGATTTTTCCCTTTCATATGGTATCAATATCGTAGCGATACGACTCCGCTTTTGTCGCCAAAATAAAGTTGACTTGCCCTAATGTATGTTAAACAATTTTTATTTTTTTCCTTTGAGCCGATTTCGAACACTTACACTACCAAACTTCTTGACAGTGAGAAAGGATCGTGCAACATTTCAGGGTCCTAGCTTTTTCCTATGGTGAAGGATATTCCCACTATGAAGTTGCCAATCATTTGTGTGATTTGTAGGGAAAAAAGAACTTTTTTTGTTCGTCTGAACAGGCCTTCAAGTAAATTTTTCAACAAAACATTTTTAGTGTTTTCTTCTTAAAGAACATTAAATTTCTGGGGCTATTTTTCCATTATGATTCATTTTAAGGTTTTGTAATTGATTTTTGATAGAAGAAACGTTTAATTTTTTTTATGAGACTGTCTGTACTGGATAAGATAAGAAATGAAATGACTCGCAATTCTTGAGCGCGTGTCTGCTGCAAAAAAAAAACGTAAACCTATAGGAGGTTTACTTTTGTTGGCAGTAGAAAATTTGTTGCTTTTAATTTTCTGTTTATTTCTTTAATATTTGGTAAGTGTGTGGCATTTTTTCTCTCCCTACATTAATTCATTAAGGTCACGTCAATATTTACCAAGAATTCTTTGATTTTGTTTTTTGTGTCTATACGGTAAACGAACCTCCAAGTGAACCTACTACCATACCTGCCTCCAACATTTACACAATGACCCATAAACTGACAGGCTTCTTCCGAAGAGCTTTGTTTGGCCATAACTTCACATAATCGTCTTATCGCACAATTTACGGGCGGCGTTTTTCCCCGCTTCGCTTCGTTACGTTTACCTTAAGTGGTCATTTATTGCAGCAAATCGTAGTAGATGTTGAAATTGCCATCGACGCTAAAAAACTAAAATGAAAAATCACAAAACAAATATTTCATTTGGTGTTAATTGGTGGCGGTTGGCGCGCGGAGGCCATTAGAAGCCTTCACAAATCTGCCAAATCTATGCCTCCGCGGTTCTGTTAGGTCATCATCATCATCGTTGTCGGCATAATTAAATATTTAATGCATTTTGGCTTTTATATCAAATCTTGGCATAATTTGAAAATTATATTTTCAGTTTCTTCACACCTTTTGGGTAAACATTGTTATAATCTCGGAATTGTTTTATAAACATTTATGGGCCCATTACATTTCCACATAAAGACATGGGAAATTTGCAGATTTTATAATAGGTTGAGAAATAAGAAAGTCTTGACAGTTAAAAGTTGAATAATGAAGGCCTTTGGCTGTCGGCTAAAAAAAAGTTATTGAAATGTTTTGGGCCAGGAAACACAGACAGAAGAAGTTATCAAAAATATTAAAAAAAATCCCAAGGTTTAGCTTGGAGTAGCGGGCAGGTTTTGAATAGATTTAGGCAAGAGAGGACCTCTGTCTGCCAGCTTTAATTTTATATTAATTGATTGTTGCGAAAAGTATATTCAGGAGAAGTGATCAAACAATCCACAATTTGGCTTGGCGAGCGGAGTCTGTTAACCCGTTAAATCGGGCGCCAGTTTTGAGTAGAGAAAGGCGAACAATTTTCTTTAAATTTAATGTTTTGGGAAGTATATTTAGGAAAAGTGAATAAAAAAGCAAATTTTGCATGGCGAGCAGAGTCGGCGCCAATTTTAAATAGAGAAATGCAAACAATTTTATTTAAATTGTTTGTTGCAGAAATTATATTAAGAAGTGATTAAAAAAAATTCAAATTTTTTCTTAACGAGCAGATTCCGTTAACCCGTTAAATCGGGCGCCAGTTTTGAATAGAGAAAAGCGAACTACTTTATATGTATTGATTGTTGCGGGAAGTATACTCAGGAGAAGTTATCAATTATGTAGCGCAATTAGATAAATAATTTATCAAATAGGCCAGAAGTTGGGCAGTGAGCAAGAGACTAACAAACCTCCGCGAAGATCTTAGGACTCTTGGTGTAGCCAACTGCAGGAAACGCACACAAAGTTAAAGCCCGCATATTTAAAGTTGTAATGCAGTTTAAATTTAAAACAGTTGAATCGGGCGCCAACTTTGTATTGTTCATCTCCAAACAAGCGTTTTTGATAGCAGATATTTAAAAAAACAACAAAAACAGGGTACTTTGAAATAGCAAAATAAGAAATGGGGCCAACTTTGGGCTGATTTCTAAAAAAATACCCCATTTGCCGATTTTGATTAACCGATAGCTTGAAATAATTCGGGAAGACTATGTAGAGTAGATCAAAAGTTCTACCCTTTTGGCCGACGAAATTTGATTCTAGACCAAAGTGTAACGGGGCAAATGATCAATTGTGTTACTTTTCTTTAAACTCGCAAAAAAAAAGAAGTGATCAACTTTGGGCTGATTTCTAAAAAAGTACCCCATTACCCGATTTTGATTAACCGATAGCTTGAAATAATTCGGGAAGACTATGTAGACTAGATCAAAAGTTACAGACTTTAGGACAATGGAAATTGATCTGGGCCACTGTGTGCCGGCGCAAATGATCAGATGTGTTACTTTTCTTTAAAATCGCAAAATAAAACAAGGGGTCAACTTTGGGCTGATTTCTAAAAAATACCCCATTACCCGATTTTGATTACCCGATAACTTAAAATAATTCTAGAAGAAGATGTTGACTCAAACAAAAGTAATTGACTTTTGACCGATTGAAATTGATCTGGGCTACAGTGCATCGGTGCAGATGGTCAGATGGTCAGATGTGGGGCTATTCTTATCGCAGAATAAAAAAGTGGTCAACTTTGAGCTGATTTCTATTAATTATTTCTGAACAAATTAAAATGTTGATAGCTTAAAATAATCATGAAAGGAAATTTTGACTAGACCGATGGAAATTGATTCTGGGTCACTGCAAAAATAAGAGAGCTGCGGAAACCCTTTGTATTAAAAGACACGGGTTCGAATCTCAAATAAGGAGAGAGCATCATCTATGATTTCTAGGTGTAGCAAGAGGAGGCTACTCATTCATGTTATACACAAGTTCTGGCAAATAAAAATTTATTCTGGGCCACTGCAAATGATCCGAGATCTGCGGCAATCCATTCCTACAGGCATCGAAGATTCCTGCGGCAATCCATTCCTACAGGCATCTAAGATTCCTAGGTGTAGGAAGAGCAGGCTACTCATTCATGTTATACACAAGAGCACCGCGTTTCCTGGATATTCCCACAAGAGGAGCTTTTGCAGTGCCAATTTTAGTCACATAAACTATTTGTTAACAATTAAAGACTCCTTGTTGTTTAGGTTAAATTTTTTACAATTTGTTAATAAAGTAAGTATGGTTGCCATTTCATTGTAAAAAAATAATTTTAAAAATCGTCGTAGGCTATGTCCATTTAACAAGCGACATGATCGTCCATCCCAGAGTCTACACCGCCTAACCATGGACAGTTTTCTTTCCATGCTATACCACTTCTTTTGTTGTTTTTTGGTGTCATTTTATGTTTACAATTTGCTACACAACTGGGAAACATGGCAGTTTGCCCTCATCTCTTTGCCCACACTTCACACTTAAGTGAATATTGGCCAGAAAGACAGCATATAAATGTATGGCGTATGAGTGGTCTGGCTCATGTTTTAGCCCAGCCGACTGCAACAGGGGTTCCAATGTATACTCGTGTGTAGTATCTTATGTAGCCTCTTAAATGCGGGTTTTGGGTTTCCCTTTAAAAGTGATCGCTGTTTTTTTTCTCTTTGGCTGTTTTACATTTTGCCATGAAAAAAACCCGCAAAGTAAAGAAAACAGAACAAATAGCGGCGGATGTATGTCAGGCAAAGTTGGGAGCAAAACAAAAAAGAACTGTATACATTTCATGGCATAGTAGTCACGAATATTACGAATATTACCCTGTCTCTGGGCTTAAGAATATGTCGAGGTTTTCTTCCTCCCTCTGGTTTAGGTAGAACCGGTTATTTTTTCTTTGGAGTTTTTGTTTGTTTGTATTTTTCAAGCACGTGATGTAGAATAAGAAACTTAAAGAAACCCTTTTTAATTTGGGATCTAAAAATAAAAAATAAATTTTACTTATTAATGACAACAACTGCAGCTTACTTGGGTGGGCGTAAGTCTTACTTTGCGAAACTGAATATCGAAGCCCAGCTGCTACTTACGGCTATATGTATTTTTTAAATTTATTGCGCAATAAGAAAGGACACACAGACAGTCTGACACTGTGTTTTTATTTTATAAATAACGAGACGATAGGAAGGAATAACAACTTTAAAATTGAATAACTGAAAGGAGTTCTACTCCAACCATTGGGCAGCATAGTTAAGCGGAATAGTTAGTTTTTTGAAGATGTCTCTCAAAGAGGGACTTAATATTGAATAAAATGAAGACTATAAATACAAAACCACGACCTCGAGCTTGAGTTTTCAATTACTTCATCATTTAATAACAACGGTGGGAGAATGGAATATCACATATAAAAGACCGCCTTAATTTCGCTGTAAGAGCTTGTCGGTCTAATACGTAGGGTATTTTTTATACATTATCTCGAATGTTGGCAACCAGCTCGTTCAAATTGGTTGACCTAATAGTGTAGACATGACATACATACATTCTTCCCTCAATATCTCATTAAAGGAACAAACAGGGAAATTCTTTTGAGTCAGGGCCAGATTACCTAAATTTCTTTTTTTTTGCTCGCAAAGTTTATAAAACGCTTCTTTATAGTCGCTTAGCTGCTATCAATTTTAAACACTCTATCGAAGAGTGGAGGGTATATTAAATTTGTCATTCTGTTTGCAACACCACGAAATATTAATCGGAAACCTATAGTATGTATTTTATTGATCGTCGTAAAATTCTTAAACGATTAGGCCATGGTCGTCCGACCGTTTAACTATTGAAAGTACGAAAACGCCCAAACGAAACAAGCTAGGGTCCTAAAATTGTCCATGATGATGAGATATGGACATAAGACTTTTGGGAATGAAAAAAGACGAAATCGGCCCAGTGGGAAAAGAT
Source organism: Hydrotaea diabolus (assembly GCA_963513945.1). Taxonomy (NCBI): domain Eukaryota; kingdom Metazoa; phylum Arthropoda; class Insecta; order Diptera; family Muscidae; genus Hydrotaea; species Hydrotaea diabolus. The sequence goes on from OY740718.1 coordinate 8,790,477, forward strand.
TTCCCTTTAGGGGAGTAAAGGTACCCCGCTAATTTTTGTGGGTGGACAATGATTAAAATGGCTACTGTTGTTGGGACGAACTAAATACCTAAAAAAATCGCTACAAGAGCTTGTCGGTCTAATACCTTAAAAAAGTGCAAATTTATTGGCCTTTTTGGCCCTTTGTGGCACAATAAACGTTCCGAATGGTTAAAATGGGCAATTTATAGTCAATATGGATTTATGAGTATACAAACTAAAGCAAATTTTATGACCATTCAACTAAAGTTATTTTGAAGTTTTGGCTGAGGTTAGGGACGGGCACATATACAGGGTGATTCATTCAATAAAATATGTCCATCTACGATCATGCCCGAAAATGCAAGGGGCGAAATGGCAGCGGTTGGAAAATTTTTTGAGTGGTGGTCGGAGGGTATTATCGTAAAATTGCTAAATTTTAAACCAGTGGTCGGAAATTTTCTACCTCTTACCTTTCCAAATTAACCTAAACGAAGGCCAGAGGTCCGTTCCAAAGCTATGACTATTTGACTGAAATGCAAAAATTTGTTTTTGGTTAATAACAGTGCACATTTATTTGTTTTCGTAAATTAACACAAAAAAAAATTTGCCTTTCAGCCAAATAGTCATAGCTTTGGAACGGTAGGACCATTTTGGTTAGAAGTGAATTAACTATTGCGGTGCAGTCTAAGTTATCGAGGTTTAACCAAAAACACCACTAATGATTTAAAAAATAAATTTGTCATTGGAGATTTAAAATTTTGAATTGGGTATTTATGATGAAATTTATGACTGGCAAGACCGGTTCGTAGTGAGAGCAAAAATGCATATAACGCACACATTAGCAACATATTATAGTATAGGTTGTCTAACGCGGGTATATATAGTTCGACGTTTTTACGCGATTTTCCTATTATATCCACGAACGAAGAAGAGAAAAATATTTTTTTTTTTAAAAAAATGCCGATCTACACCTAGTTTTTGCCCATATGGCGATCCCTGAAATCTAGAACTTTGATCGCAATGCCTCTCCCAAAAATCTTAAAAAATCGAAATCTTTGTTACCTTTGAAATGTCCTGGACGAGTTTTTTTTTCAAATAATACAGTTCCAGAAAAATGGCAAACCTTGGAGAATATTTGGACAGCTTGATGGTATTGATTTATTTAACCGCATCTGAAATAAAAAATATTTGGAATAAAATATCACTCTAAAAATGTCTCTATTACCTGGACGTGGCAACTGTCGGCGAAATTATATCTCCTTCCGGACAAGCTCTTTGAAAATAATCCAGTGCCTAATGAAATGGCAAAACTTGAAGATTTTTGGACTACTGGCATTGATGCATTTGATCTGAATGCATATCTGAAATAAAAAATTGGAAAAAATTATTTACTATCCGTTCACTCTAATAATTCCTCTATTACCTGGACATTGCAACTGCCGGCGAAACGATCTACTCTTTCCTTGATCGCAATGCAACTCTGGCTACATTCCGTTCAAATGTCCCACTCTGAACGTTTGTTACTTTCCTGAGAAATTTGCTGCACGAGTTTTTTTTTAAAGAATACAGTTCCAGATAAAATTGCAAACCTTGAAGAATATTAAGACAGCTTGATGGTTTTGAAACATTTAACCTCATCTAAAATAAGCAATAAGAGAAACTTTAAGTACTTTACGAACACTCTAAAAATTGGGCTCTACTACCTCGCCGTTGCAACTGCCGGCGAAACGACCTCTTCTTTCTTTGATGGCAATGCATCTCTGGCTACATTCCGTTCAAATGTCCCACTCTGCACCTTTATTACTTTCCTGAGAAATATCCTGGACGAGTTTCTTTTTCAAATAATACAGTTCCAGATGAAACGGCAAAACTTGGAGGATATTTTGAAAGCTTGATGGTGTTGAAACATTTAACCGCACCTGAAATAAGCAATGGAAAAACGTTAAATGCTTTACGAACACTCTACAAAACGCTGTACTACTACCTCGACGTTGCATTTGTCGGTAAACCGATTTTTTCTTTCTTTAATCGCAATGCCTTTTTGGCTACGTTCCATTCGAAAGTCCCACACCAAACCCTTGTCATTTTCTTAAGGATTTCCCAGGACAATAAAATAATCCAGTGCCTGATGAAATGGCAAACTTTGGAGAATATTAAGACATCTAGCATGCATTGATACATTTAACCGCACTTGAAATAAAATAATTGGAAAAAAGATCATTACTAATATCCGGTCACTTTACAAATTCCTCTACTACCTCGACGTTGCATTTGCCGGTGAAAAGATCTCTCCTTTCTTTGATCGCAATGCCTCTCCGGCTACATTCCATTCAAATGTCCCACTCAAAAGCTTTGTTACTTTCCTGAGAAATGTCGTGGACAAGTTTTGTGTTTTAAAACAATCCAGTGCATGATGAAATGGCAAACCTGGAGGATAATTGAACAGCTGGCCGCATCTGAAATAAAAACAATTGGGAATGAATTATTATTACTTTCCGGTCACTTAACAAATTCCTCTACTTACTCGACGTTGTATTTGCCGGTGAAAAGAACTCTCCTTTCTTTCATCACAATGCTTTTTCGGCAATTCCACAAAAAATGGGAATAGTTGGTCCTTCAAATAAAGCAGTTTTATGCCGAAATACTTCTTTTTTCAATTTCTTACAAAGCATTTTGGATTTGGACCACACTGCACAGTTCATTCAAATGTCCCACTCTAAACCTTTGTTGTTTTCTTGAGAATTTGCCAGGACAAGCTCTTTTTTAAATAATCCAGTGCCTGATGAAATGGCAACCTTAGAGAACAGTTTGATGGTATTGAAACATTTGACCGCATCTGAAATAAAAAGAATTGGGAATAAATTATTTTTACTATCCGAAGTCGCTACAAATGTGTTTACTACCTGTACGTTGCAACTGCCTTGGAGACGATCTCGCTTTCTTTAATCGCAATGCATCTCTGGCAATTTCACCAGTAATAAAATGCCGAAATAATTACTTTTTCTATTTTTAAAAAAATTTTGGGCACATTTCGTTCAAAAGATCCACATCCAAAAAAACTTTTTTTTTAAATTTTTTAAAAAAGCATTTTGGATTTGGACCACACTGCACAGCCCCTTCAAATGTCCCAATCTAAACCCTTGTTTTTTTTCCTAACAAATGCCCAGGACAAGCTCTTTTAAAATAATCCAGTGCCTGATGTAATGGCAAGCCTTAGGAAAAATTAGGACATTATCGGTAAATTTCACCGCATCTGAAATAAAACAATTGGAAAAATTATCATTACTATTCGGTCACCCTGTAAAAAAAGAATTTTCTGGTACATTTATAAAAAGAACTGTATTGTTGGGCAAACAATTATAGCCTATGTACAGTTTGGACGATTTAAAATTGTAAATTTGAATCGGCTACTCGTATAAAAAAATGCTGATAATTTTTTCAAATTTCTGGTTTTATTGGAAAGTTAGAACCTTCTTATTTAATAATGGAACTCAATATCATTCATATGACTACCATAACTGGCTCGGCAGTACCTCATTCGATCAACCCAAAATTTCAATACATTTTCGATTGTTTCGGGTCTTATTTCTTCAATGGCAACTTCGATTTCATATTTTAACGTTTCAATTGTTTTTGAATGTTTTGCGTTACCTTATCCTCAATGGCTCGTCACAGAAAATAATCCAAAGGACTCCTAGGCGGGCAATTGAGCCACAATTTCGGCTTATTATTCGATTTTCAAAAAATAGTGCGTGAATTATGGATGGTTGCGTTAGCTGTGTGACATGTGGCCCCGGTCGTGTTGAAACCAAATGTCGTTCTTGTTATTCTCTTGAATCTTTGAAAACAAAAATGTGTTAAGCATGGCGCGGTAACGCTCACCGTTGTCGGAACGGCGGCTCCTTGCTTATTTTCGAAGAAAAATGGCCCAATGATGCCGCCAGTCCAAAATCCACACCAAACATTGACTCGTTGTGGATGCTGTGGCTTCTCAATATTCACGTGTGGGTTCTATAAACCCCATATGCGCCAGTTTTGTTTATTGACATAGCCAACGAGATGAAAATGAGCTTCATCTGGAAATACGATTTTTCAGTAAAATTCTTGATCTCAAATAATCTTCTGTCCTTTGGGCGACGCGTAAAAACACATCGGATGGTGTTCTATTATTAAATTACAAAGTTAAACATTTTCAATATAACAAGAAATTTGAAAAAATTACACTACTCGTAGTTTACAGCCAATTTGGGCCTGAGTTCTAAATATTTTTTTCCTATAGAAAAACTCCTCTGGTTAGTTTAGATTTTTTGGAATTTTTTTACGACTTTTTTATGTGATATTTCAGTTTTTTGGACCATAACTCCCAAACGATTTAATCGATTTGATGACGAGTGGTTTCAAATAAAAGGAAATTAGCTTTTCTAAAACTTTTTTGTACAAGGTAGTTCAATACCTTGTATTTTATACAGGGTAGTTCAATAGTTTTGACGTTAGAGGCAGTTAAATTTAAAAAATTTAATTTTTTGTGCAAAAATTACGATATAAATTAAGGGAAAATATCAGCAAATATATAAATAATTAAGCATAGCACCGAGATAAAAACGAGCTTCATCTAAAAAAACACAATTTTTCGGTAAAATTCTTTAACTCCTAACAAACGATTTTCAGCTGAGATAGGGTCCAAAAAGCTGAGAAAAAATCGTAGAAAAATTCCAAAAATTTTAGTTTTCGGTAAAATTCTTTAACTCCTAACAAACGATAACAGCTGAGATAGGGTCCAAAAATCTGAGACATCTCATAAAAAAATCGTAGAAAAATTCCAAAAATTCTACCTTGAAAACTAATCAGAGGAAATTTTTTTAAAATTCATTTTCGCGTTTAGGAGGCCAAAATCTATAGGAAAAAAATATTTAGAACACTGAACCAGGAAAAAAATCATAATTTGTAAATTAGTGTTATCAGTACTTTTTTTTAACAGCCGATTCAAATTAAAAATGTTAAATGACCCACCCTATATGTGTAAATGGCAGTCCCTAAAGATCATTATTGGACTTTGCGAGACTTAAGATTTTTTATTTTTTTAACGACAGGCAAAACAAAAGACTTAAGACCCAAGCGTCGGTTTGAGTCTATGCTGGACTGTGCAGCCAAGGCGGCCATTCTCAAGCCCAGAACTTGGTTCACCCAAATAATTTGGGATTTCTTGAAAACACCAAAGAAAAGGTAGTCTGTCTTATAAATGAACTTGTTCGAAAAAAATATTACGAAATTGTTAAAGAGTTTTTTTAAAAAAAGCCCTCAGAAATAGTTTGTTTTATGTTCTCTCTCTCGTCTCCCTTTGTTTAATTAACAATTTTCAACACGTAATACAGTTTAAAACAAATTAATGTTGTTGCTTTTTTTTAAATGTAAACAAAAACCTCAAATGCTCTGTATACAAGACAGCAACAATAGGGTGGAGTAAAACTAAGTCGCTGAGGTTACTGCGGTTTACGCATCGACCGACCCCCTTCCTCGTATTTAGTAACCAATAAACGAACTCTAGCCGTGATGGTTTTGCTTATGATGTGAGCATGTGATATCGGGTTATTATCTCATAAGCTACTGCAAAGACAGACAGACGATATTATTATGTCACATACTCGAGTGCATTGTTTTAAATATCGGAAATCATTTGAGGCCATACATAAACCACTACGACGATACCATCTCCGACGATAGCATACGATTGACACAGTTTTAACTTTGAAATAAATGCCGGAAAATTGCATTCTCTGTCAAGAAAGAGAACAAGACAATTAACTGCTGTAGACTATATTTCGGAAGTCTATACTTTCGAAAATTTTACGCATAGACACGTTTGAGTAGACCGAAAAAAACCCAAAAACAGAACAAAAAATCTTAAAACGCAAATTTGTTTCTACTTTTTCAAAGTGTTTTGGTTAATGTGTTAATTTTCTGATGGTTAATGATTTCATTTGTAGATCATTGTTGCTTTGCAAATGTTAAAAAGAATACATTTTTTTCTTTCTTTTTTTGTGTGTTCTTCTTGTAGTTTATTGTTATTGTTCTTATTTGGTACTCACTGACCCGAAAACGTTAAAGAAATCTTTTGTTTTTTTTTTTGATTTCTCATCAGCCCAGAAATGTGCAAATCATGGCTAAAAAAAACAAATCACCACAATTTCAGCTTGTATTTCTCAACAGAAATTGTGGCTCAGCTCTTCTTTCTTTTCGTTCATGAACCAAGAAAAACAATTACCATCACGCTTCAATTTTTTCCTATAGCTCTTCCATTTGCCATTTGCTGCTGGCCATATGCAAATCATGCAGCCAGCCGATATCTCTACTTGTACGTACGCTCGTGTTGGTTATACTACGTTCACACCATTCGTCTTTCCGCGTCTTGCTCGCCACGTTCTAAATAATGGTTTTCATCACTTTTTCTTCTTCTTTGTTGCTTGATTTTTCTCGCTATCTTAGCGAGTCGCATTTATTTGCGTGATACTCGTATCTTCTGTCGGATATGTATATCGGTAAACGGAATAGTTATAGATTTAAGCAGAACATCACGTATTTGACTGCTACTGGCCAGCTAGACATGTGCAATGAGTAGGAACAGAAAACGCGTATTAACCAACGTAGCAAAAGCTATCAGTCACTCAGATAGTTTATAACCAGAAGATTATCTCTGGTTGGCATGGGAAAATGCCAGCCAGAAATCAAACTGTAGCCAAATGACTGAGAGAATTGTTTAAATTATTTCAGATCAGACTGATAACCTTAAGTCAATATGTGACAGCGCATAGAGAAAGGGACGTAAGGGTATAAAATTAATTTTCATTTTTTTTCTTTTTTTGATGTGGACAACATCTGAGCATCGAATGGGACCGATCCCATGCCCCAAAAGTGTTCCCTCCCAGAGATATGCGCGTTTTATGAAAGTGACATCGACGATTCTAAGTGCAAATAGAAAGGGACCTAATCTTTAAAATGTCTCTTCTGAACAAAACTGGTTTTTAACCTTAGGTCCCTTTCTATTTTGCGCGTCACATATGTGTTTAATCTCATAATAATAAAACTACTAAATTCATTAATCGTCATTGGTTATACAAAAAAAAATTAATTTAAAAAAGCAAAATAAAGTTAACCAATTCCTAAACTGGCGCCCGAGCAACACCTATTAGGCTGACATACTTAAGCCAGTATGTGTGTAATATAATAATAATAAAAATGCAATTACTAAATTAATTTTTCGTCATTGACTATAAAAAAAATGTTTAAAAACGAGAAAAATAAAGTTTACCAAACCTTAATCTAAAATAGCGCCCGAGCGAAAATAAATGGTTGCCTTCATAAGCAGAATACTAGCAGATGATCTTTGGTCAACATCTGTTTAACTCATTAAAGAAAAAAATCACCCGAACTGAAACCACTTTAAATGGACAACCCTGGCATGGTTCTGGGTCGCAAAATTATATAAAACACTTTTGAAAAAAACAATATTTTAAATAAAAATTTGATAAAAATGTTACTGTTGTCTATCAAACGAGGGCTGCTATATATATTTCGGGCCTAATAATGAAAATGCGAATATTTATCATTAAAAATAGTTTTATTGTTTTTCAAAGTATACTCCAGCATAATTAATACACTTTTGCATTCGCTTAAACTAATTGTCGAAGCACTTTTTCCACTCCGATTGAGACACCTCCAAAACATGGGTTTTGAACGTTTTAACAGCATCTTCTGGCGACGAAAATCGTTGACCACGCATTTTCTCGATGTACGGGAATTGAAAGAAGTCATTGGGTGCCAAGTCAGGGCTGTACGGCGGATGACCCATCAATTCGATGTTTTTGCCGGTCAAAAAGACGTTGGTTTGAGCCCATGTGTGAGAGCTCGCATTGTCATGGTACACAATGATTCGTCTTCTCTGGTTCGTTTTTCGAATTTCTCCGAAGACTTCAGGCAAAGAAATTGTGGTGTACCACTCAGAATTGACCGTCCTGCGTTGCTCAAGCGGAGAAGTCGCCACATGACCAGTTTTGCCGAAGAAACTGACGACCATTTGCTTCGAAGTGCTTCATCCACGTTGGATTTGGCATGGCTGTTTTGTTTCGGGCTCATACGCATAGATCCATGATTCGTCCAGTAACGATCTTATAACGTCATTTGAAGCAGCGCGATCGTATTTTTTTAAAATTTCTTTGCACCAATCGACACTAGCCTTTTTTTAAGCGATTGTCAAATTGTGCGGGATCCAACGAGAACAAACCTTTTTTACGGCCAATATCAAATTTATGCTGGTGAAAGAAATGCCCAAGGATGTCTCTATCTTACGGTATGTCACCTGCCGATCTTGCATTATCAGTTCACGCACGGCATCAATGTTCTCTGGCACAACGGCCGTTTTTGGACGACCTTCACGACCTTCGTCTTTGAGCGAGTGTCGGCCACGATTGAATTCATTGAACCAGTTTTACACAGTTCTATAGGATGGTGCTTCATCGCCATACAAAGATTTAAGTTAATCGATGCACTCTTGTCGTGATAATCCACGTCGAAAGTTGTGAAAAATGATCGCCCGAAAATGTTCACGAGTTAAGTCCATTTATTTTTGCCAAATTGATTTTTTCAAGTTACGGTAAACAACACAAATGATGGTCGTACGTCAGAACGTTCTGAGTACGTTTATGCTAAAAAATGTCAAACTTTACAATGGAAATGTCAGATGGCGCCTAGGCGAGAAATATATATAGCAACCCTTATTGAATTTATTATGAGAAGTTCATTTCAGCGATAAAACAGCATTGTCTTACTAAAAAATGTAGGATTCGAAAACGCGAACACCCTCAACAATAATAAGTTCCCTCGAAAGCCGGTTCTATGCAAAGGATTGACCCGAAGCAGTAATTCTTCGGCCAAGTCTGTCAGCTCGGCACTAACTGCGCGGTTACAACAACAACTTTAGTTCACGGTTCCGCGAGTTGACTGTATGTGAGTTTGTTAATCGCTTGACATCGGAAATAATTTCGATAAACCAAAGACAATAAATTGTGTAAGATGGGCGATATGAGCTTTATCGAGGAATCTAATAACAGAGATGGTTTTTGTGCGAATTTAGTGTTTTCTGTGTTTTAATTTTAACTTTCTAGCGTTCTTGCGATTGTGTGCAAACGAATATGGAAAATAAACCTCGAGAGTTTTAATGCTTTACTGAAGTGCTGTTTTTCTACATTATTGCAAAGAAGAAGCTCATCATCCATCTTGTACAATTTATCGTCTTTGCAATAAACAACGGAGGAAGATTTTAGTAAATATGTGAAAGGGGATCCCCAATCAATTTGAATTATATTTGTTTAAATAGTATTACAATTTTTTTGAATTTAACCGACATTTTTTTGTGTAAGAAGGAATTAATTTTATTTACCTTGTTTGAGTTGTATAGCAATTCAATTCATTTTATTTAACGGCTTTGGGTCTTTTAGCCCTTATCCGAAGTTTATCACTCTCTTACCCACCGCCTGCACCGCAAGCAAGGCTGGTTGTTCTTTTGGAATTTAACTTAATATTTCTTTTGCGTGCCATGTTAAGCTGTAAATGATCCCATGTGTTATTTTTCTTCTTTTCTTTTCTTCCGACACACGATCTATCTGCCTTTCCTCCATTTATTTCCTGAGTCGACATCGCTGGTTGTTGACTGCTCTTTCTGGCTCTTCTTTTGTGTTATGCGTGACCTTTCTTTCGATACGTTTCGCGTTATGATTTTATTTTTTTGTTTGTGCTTGAAACCCCCTCCCATCTGTGGAAAATTAACTCTGGGCGGCACTTCTTTGTATATACCCTACACGTGGTAGGTAGGGCCTTATGTTTTATGGGCTTTTGTTTGTGACACTTAGAAAGAAGAAGGGAAATGTAACCAATATTAATTTCTTAGGTTTTCAGTGGGAGATAAACTTAGTTTTGGGTTTAAACTCATTTCAATTCCCTCCCTCATGGCATGTCAACACCTCGAAATACTGGTCGTATCGTCGTAAAAATTTGCTTATAAATTACCACTTTCAACTCGGATAGTTTCCGAAATTTGTACATTATGTTACGTTCGGCAAGGTCATGTACGTAGGATATATTAAGATGTGATTGGACAATGGGCGTGGCACCGCCCACATAACCATGAACATAGAAAGATCATATATTATTAACTATTGGAGACATGACGCTAAATGTTTTGGAAATATATGATATTGGAATATTAGATATGGACCGAAACGTTTTGATTGAAAAGTGGGCGGTTATACGCCCCCTTTAACAATCGCATTATTGGCTAGAGCAATGGACGATTGTTACAACATGTTAACAGAATAAAATCAATGGTTAGCACAATATCACGAGTATAGACTAGGTTGGATTAAATTTGACAAAAAGGGCGTGGCAGCGTTCATACAATCCAGACAATGGACTGTTAGAGATATGACGATGATATTTGGAACTCATGACATTGGCATAGAACGAAACACAACCGGAAGGAAAAGTGGTCGGTGGCAGTCCCCCCTGGAAAATGTTTATATTGGACAGAAATCCATTATTGAATGCAAGGATAATTATGGAGGATGTTGTCGATGGAGATGATTTTTTAAGCTTCGGTCCGGCCGAATTTATTTACTTGTTTAAACTTGGTTATGAAAAAGCTTAGTTTAAGCTATCACTGAACAAAAAGCCTAAAAGTGGTGTCTGTTAAAGTCGGCTTTTGCCACATGCTGTGTTGTCTTGTTGCTTGCAATTAAGTTTGGTGGGATATTTCTAGGACATAGACGATTCGATTGTTTACCAAGAGATGTGGAGATGATCATGATGAGGAGAATATTTTGAATATAGAATGCGAAGATAATTATGGAGGATGTTGTAGGTGGAGATGATTTTATAGAAGATGATGATTATAATGAATGGGATGAACGAGAGCATGAGTACGAAGTAATCGATGCTTTTGGCAATGTGACGATCATCGTGTTCACTCATATTGAGGAAGAAGAGGGGGATGATTATTAAGTTTATTAGAATGAAGAATATTGAGGAAGATCATGTCGATTATCATATTGAAGAGGTTGATGATTATGATAAAGACTGGGATGCAAGTGATGATGTGGTTAAAAGAATCGTGGTCATTTAACGTTGAGGAAGAAGAGGTGGTCATCGCCTATTTGATTTTGAGAAAGATCTTTATTTTGCTGGTGCTAACGATGAAGCTGGGGAAGTCGATGATCCTGTTGTTGATGACTGGGATTAAACAGATGATTAAGTTGAAGGAATCGATGTTTTTGCCTATGTGACGATCAGTACTTTTTCTAGTGATCTTTTTATGTTGAGAAAGAAGAGACGGCGATCATCATGTGGATGTTGAGAAAGATCATGTCCACTAAAATCTGCTTAATTCTTTGTCATGATGATCGTCTTCACTGTGTAGATTCAATGATTATCCTCCTTTTGTTGATAGGGACTAAGCCGGGGATTTCGATGATCATTTTGAAGATGACTGGGATTAAAGAGATGCTAAGATTGAAGAAATCGTTTTTTTTTTTAAATGGGACGATTATTATTATTACTCGCGATCTTTTAATGTTGAGGAAGATCATGTCCACTATCATCTTCTTAATTCTTTGTCATGATGATCGTCTTCACGGTGCAGATTCAATGATCATCCTCTTGTTGATGATGATGCTGTGTTAAAGAGATGATCAAGTTGAATGAATCGTTGCTTTTTTTTTTAAATGTGACGCTTATTATTACTTGCGATCTTTTATTGTTGAAGAAGATGAGACGACGATCATCATGTGGATGTTGAAAAAGATCGTGTCCACTTCCATGTTGTTGATGCTTTGTCATGATTATCGTCTTCACTGTGCAGATCGCAAAATCATCCTCGTGTTGATGATAGCGATCATGCTGGGGATGTTGATAATCATATTGAAGATGACTGCGATAAAATAGATGATGAGGGAATCGCTGTTTTTGGCGATTCGAGATCAATATTTTTACTTGCGATCTTTGACGACGATAATCGTGTAGAAGTTGAAGAAGATCATGTCCACTTTCATGTTGTTGATGCTTTGTCATGACGATCGTCTTCATTGTGCAGATCGCATGATCTTCCTTTTATTGGTGTTAAAGAACAAGCTAAGGATGTTGATGATCATGTTGAAGAAGACTGGGATATAAGAAACGGTGAGGTTAAAGAATCGATGTTTTTGGCGATGTTGAGGAGGAAAAGAAGATGATCTCTCTCCTGTTGTTGAGGAAGATCATGTCCACTTTCATGTTGTTGATGCTTTGTCATGATGATCGTCTACACTGTTTAGATCGCATGATCATCCTTCTTTTAACGCTAGTGATAATGCTGAGGATGTTGATGATGACTGGAATTAAATAGATGATCAAGTTGAAGTAATCGTTGTTTTTGCTTATGTTATGAACTTTATTTTTACTCATGATCTCTTAATATTGAGGAAGAAGAGACGACGATCATCATATGGATATTGAGGAAGATCATGTCCACCATCATGTTGTCTTCACTGTGCGGATCCCATGATCATCCCTTGGTTAGTGTTAAAGAACAAGCTGAGGATGTTGATGATCATGTTGAAGATGACTGGGATATAAGAGATGATGAGGTTAACGGAAACGATGTTTTTGGCGATGTTGAGGAAGAAAAGAAGATGATCACTCTCCTGTTGTTGAGGAAGATCATGTCCATGTTGTTGAGGCTTTGTCATGACGATCTCCTTCACTGAGCAGATCGCATCCTACTGTTGATGATAACGATCATGCTTGAAGTTGAAAAAAAGAGATGATGAGGTTTAAGGAATCGATGTGATGATAATTTTTTTAACATGTGGGCTATGTTGAGGAAGAAAAGAAGATAATCACTCTTCTAATGTTGAGGAGGAAGATCATTTCGACTATCATGTTGTTGATGCTTGGTCATGATGATGATCATTATCATTGTGGTCATGTGACGATCATTATTTTCACATGCGTGCTATAAATTTCGAGAAAGAAAAGAAGATGTTGAGGGGGAAGATCATGTCGATTATCATGTTGTTGATGCTTGGTCATGATAATGATCATCACCACTGTGTCGATGTGATGATCATTATTTTAACGTATGGGCTTTGTTGAGGAAGAAAAGAAGATGATCATTCTTTTGATGTTGAGGAGGAAGATCATGTCGCTTATCATGCCGTTGAAGCTTCACTGTGATCATCCTCTTGATATGGCTAACGATCATGCTGTGTATGTTGATCGTTGAGGAAGCTCATGCTGGGGTTTCAGCTGCTTGCGGTTTTTTATGTGAGAATTGCGGTGTTTTGCATACAGCACAACTCTTCCCATCAAACTTCAAGCAGCGCCCGCTTATTGTGGAAATGTGCAAATCACTCACCTATCGCGTTGGAAAAATTTTGTGGTGACGGCGGCGGCGCGATATTGGTGTAAATGAGTTAGAAAGGAAATCACGAACTTTTCAACAACAGCATCATCACACTAATGACACTACAAACAGTTGCTGCTATTTGACCTCTAAAACAACAACATCAACAGCAGCTAGACAGTCAGCCTCTAACAACTGTTAGACGGAATTGAAAACTAAGCGTCAGAGGCCGGCCTGCCAAGGTATACATATTGCGTTGGTCGCCAGTTGGCAGCAATTTTAGGCTTGTCAATTTTAAAAAAAATAAACGAGTAACATTAGACGGACCCTCATCATGAGCTATTTGGTGGAAGGAAAAATGTTGAAACAATTTAATTTGATTTGCATTTTATTGGCTGATAAGCATTTGTTACCACGTCACATTGGCGACGTCATCGCCTGGCAGGCCTTGCCAAAATACAATTTGGGAAGACTCGAGAGACTGCATGGCTGTTAAACAAATATGCAGCGGCAGCCTAAAAATTGAATGTGAATGTCATGTGAAAACAAGTTGCAGCTTTGCTGTGGTGTTTGTTAGCCATGACGTTGAGGCAGCCAGCCAAATTAACGTAAGCCAGCCAGCAGCATGTTAAGGCTAATGTTGCATACACCAAAGACTAACTTGAATTTTGTTGTTGTTTTTTTTTTTGGCAAATGCTAATGTTCACAGCAAAAGACAACATCCGGACGGATGGACGGACAAGTAAACAATGGACTTTTACTTTTACACAAAAATCAAAAAAAATCCCAAAAAAAACCAACAACAATAAAAGCAGTAATAAATTATTTATATAAAATCCATAAAAATCCCCCGAAATTGTTTAGACATGACAACACAAGTTGTCATCAACTTTTCCAAAGAAAAAATTTGATTAAAATCCTCCCCCCTTCAATATCAAATTTCATTAACATTTTTTCTTTCTCTCTCTCCCTTTCTCTTTGCAGAAAATTGATCCTTTAATGCGCATCCAACAGGAAATCAAAGAGGTGGAGCGACGCGAGCAGGAGTACCGCCAACTCATCACCTCGGTAACGAGCATTTCCGTCAACGAGTGCGATGATAACGCCTCCGATGACAATCACAACGACAGCTTGCACTCTCTGAGCCCGGTGCCACCGGCTGTCCTCGGCGAGGACGGCAACAATTCCAATATGCCCTCGTTGGCGCTCAGTGTCAACAGCACCAAAGACGACGATCACCATTCGGACGATTCGGGCATATCGGCTTCTTCCAGTCCGGTCAATGGCGTTTCGGCCAATATCAAGAAACTCAATGAGGCTTCCAAGCTGAATACGATGCCCAGCACACCGGTCGCGGCCAAAGAGCCGCGTTACATCGGTCCCAATTGCTATAATATGACGCCTGAACCACCGCAGCAGAAACTTATGACTCGCACCGTTTCCACGCCTCTACTCAGTGCTATTAAGGCCCCACGGCCCTACGCCATGAGTCCCGCCCACAAGGGTGTCATGCAGCGTTTCATAGCCTCGCGTGGTAAATTGCAAATGAACAACAACAACCAGCAGCAGCAAATCGGCGCCAGTAAAATCTTTTTGAATGGCAACAATGCCTCGGCCGCGTTGGGCCTGAATACATCCTCGGTAATGGCCACGCCCGCCACCGCCACGCTGCTCAACAACAATGTGCAGCCGGACTTTGGCGTACGCAGTAACATGACCATTGTGCCCTCGGTGACTTTGTCACCGCCAGTGGTTATCGAACGCGACTCGGAGGGTAGGCCCATACGTCCCGGTTATGTGCCCGTGGAGTTGAAAATTCAACGAGAATTGCAGGACTTGAAGTCGCGAGAGAGTGAATTGAAGAAAATACGCAAGATACGACAGTCGACACCGGATCTATTGGACTCCATTGAGAATGAGTAAGTAGGAGATGTAGGAGTTTTAATTTCAATTGAAATAAAAGAGAGGCACAATAATTCGCTAGTCAGGTCGTTGCCGATTTAGGCCAGTTGTAATCTGTAAAGTTGTTTTTGGCCAAGCCGTTAATATGCTATATGCTTCCCTGAAGCCATGGTGAGCGAGTGGCAAGCTGGAAATACTTGTTCAGGGATTGTATAACCTTTGCTATAGTTAAAAGCCGGCATAACGGACGTTAGGATTCTCCATTCTGGTAGCGGATTTGTTCGGTTTTAAAACGGGAATTATGCGGTCGACTTTTTAAATATCTGGAGTCCCCAGTTGATCAACTGATAGCTCCAGAATATTGGTCAGATATAGCCCAAACTTAGTGTGTCAATCTCCCCACAATCATATTACACACTCCTGAATCTTCGTGAGATAGCCCAAACCTATTGTCCCAAGCTACCCACAATCTTATTACTTATCACACTCAAACCAACTATTGTCCTCACAACCATGTAAAAAATTCTTACAACCATAGTCTGTTTTACATACAATCATACTATGATCTTCACATCACAACCATATTAAGATCGTATTAACCATAGTATGATCCCCTAACAATTGTTTACCTTAAACCCTAACAACAATACCTTTAACGTACCAACTCTATTTATATAGTTGCTCCAACCATTTTTTCATTTGTAAGTACTTTTGTTTTAAATTTTAAACAAAAGTATTATGTTACATTTTGACAATATTAATATTGCCCTAATCATACTATGGTCAAATCGAAATTAGGAAACCAGTACTACTTTTATTGCAGACAATATTTTCATTTCTCATATGGCAACAGCACTTTTGCTACATTTAAACAATATTAATATTGTCGCAATCATACTATGATCAAAATTAAATTCAGAAAACAATACTATAGTTGCGATTAACATACTTTTATTGCAGACCATATTTTAATTTCCACATATGGCAATAATACTTCTGTTACATTTAAAGAATATAAATATTGCCGCGATCATACTGTGCTCAAAATGAAGATAAAAAGCAATACTTTGGTTGCAGAGAACATATTATTGTCGCCTTGACGATATAGTCCCCATATCTTTTTTTAATGCGTGCTTAGTCGTCTGTTGTGATCTTGAGATAAGTTTTTTTGGGGTTGTTTACAAGCAATATTTACAAGACCAACTTTTTTAAAACATACACGCAGAGAAAAACTATGGTAACTATTTGGACAATACCATAGTTGCGATCAACATACTTTTATTGCAGACCATATTTTAATTTCCACATATGGCAATAATACATCTGTTACATTTAAAGAATATTAATATTGCCGCGATCATACTGTGCTCAAAATGAAGTTAAAAAACAATACTTTGGCTGCGACGAACATACTTTTATTGCAGAGAACATATTATTGTTGCCGTGACGATATAGTAACCATATCTTTTTGCTGCGTGCTTAGTCGCCTGTTGTGATCCGGAGATTTTTGGGGGTTGTTTACAAGCAATATTTACAAACCCAACTTTTTTAAAATATGGTACCTAATTTGTTAGGGCAATAATAATATGTTCTGCGCAATAAAAGTATGTTCGTCGCAACCATATTATTGTTTATTGAATTTAATTTTGACAATAGTATGATTGCCGCTATATTATTATTGTTGAAATGTAACAATAGTATCATTGCCAAATTTTAAAATAAAAATATGATTGTAAAAACAACACAAATATGGTTGGTGCGGCAAAGGTACTGTCGCATTAAATCCATAGCTGAAATCTAGCTATAGATAGTTCGTTTTGGCTACACGGTCCCTGTTTTTGGACCCTACAGCCTTGCTTTAAGGCAGTTAATCGAATTGAAAATAAATTGAATTGAGTTTGAATGGCCTTACGTAATGTTTGTTAGGACCAACGGAGCCGTTTTTTTTACCATTACCTTGGACATAAAAGGGATATTTAAAAAGGCGTGGCACTGCCAATTTTTTCACCAGGATATGTTCTGATCCATGCCTAAATCGTATGTTCCAAATATCTTTGTCATTTATCTTATCAGTTTAAAGGAGAGGGTTTTTTCACTATCTCCACCACCAAAGGATGTGATTCATTTACGACTAAATCCCACGACTCGATCCCACGACAGCCGTTTCTACGCACCGGATCGACCCGAAGCCCCAATTCTTCGGCCATATGCTGTCACCCCGGTACGGTTTGCCGCTACAACAACATTCATTTACGACTGGACAAATTTCAGCAGCGTATTTCTTGGCCCATTTCATGAAAATATGTCCATCTACGACCATGCCCGAAAGTGAAAGGGGCGAGAAATGGCAGCGGTTTGAAAAATTTCGGATAGGTGATCGGAGGGAACTAGGGTAAAATTACCAAGTTCTGAACCAGTGGTCGGATTTTTTTCTTAAAGATAGCCTTTTCAAATTTACCTTTCCAAATTTACCTAAACGAAGCCCAGTTCCAAAGTTATGTCTATTTGACTGAAATGCAAACATATTTTTGTGTTTATTTGTAAAAACAAACAAATGTGGGCTGTTATTTCGCTTTAGTTTGTGGCCTTACTTAGCACCCAGGATTAGCATTTCTGAAAATAGACCAGATCGCTCCAAATCTTGGCATAGCCCCCAAAAAGTACCTACCGGCTTTGTCCTGACCGTTCTAACAGTGACAAATTTCATCGGATTTTAATAAAGTTTGGCTTGTGTGCACAGGATAAACATTGAAAAAAGTAGACCAGATCGGTCCAAATCTTTATATAGTCCCCGTACAAACGTACCTCCTTATTTAAGATCTAACCGGCCTAACAGCGTCAGCATTCAAATCAGATTTTAGACAGGCAAAACATTGCTGAAAATAGACCAGATTTTTTACCAAAATTATTGTTATATCCAAACCAAGGGCTCTATGTACTTTCTGACGATGTTAAACAGTTTCAAGTTTGAAATTCAATTTAAGTCAGCCCAATATAAAATTGATTTTTTTTTTTAATTAGAAATTATGATTTTTTTTTGCTTTGTTGAAACATTTTACAAACATATTTCCCTACTCATCTTTAGATTGGCCGAAACTGATGACGAGGATTCTGAGGTGGAACATTGTTATGGCCCTGGCAAAATGCGTGCCGCTAAATCCATAGGCGATATGTGCGATGCCCAAAATAACAGCTCACAAAGGTAGGTCGATTGACTTTTGAAAAATATTTTTGCCATAATTTAAAAAATATCTTTCTTCTTCCTTCCTTAGCGTTTCTCCCATGCCCGATTATGACAAACATCACTCACGTGTCGGCGGCGGCATGCGGCCGGCTGTATCATTGGCCCTGCTCTGTGATTTGGATCCCGAAGAAACTCCCTCATCACGGGGTCTTATAGCCCAGTGGGAGACTCGTATACAACAAAATGCCTAAGACAAGGCGAATCCATTGAAGGACTCGCTTCAAAACTACTTCTATAACTAAAACAAAACCATAAAATCTAGGAAACGAAAAAAAAACAGATCTGGCATCTTTTTTTGGAAGGAGTCATATGGAGATTTTTAGTATTATTTTTCAAACGGGGGCGCTTTAAACGAAGCTTAATGAAATAAGAAAAAGTTTTGTAAACCATTCATTATCGCCTCGCTTATTATTTTTTTTGAGTTGAGCCTCAAATTTGAGAAAATTGACAAGGCCAAGAGTATAGAAGATGGAGTTATCGATTTTTTTCTTTCTTTTATTATTGGCCCATCTCTTACCATTTGTTTAGAAATAATTTAGTCATCATAAAAGGGGTACCGGGTAGTCAGAAAGAAAAGATGATTTTAAAACTTGTCGGTCAAACGAAATTTTCGTTGCTTTTGTTATCGAATGAGTTTAAAAACAGGAGTGCGATAATAAACATCGACTGTGGATGTTTATTATCGCATAAAAAGGGGAGCTTACACTTTACGACTTATCGTCCGACATGGACGATAAATTTAGTAACCATTAAAGTTGCCATGACAATGTTACAAGTAAGGCAGAGTGTTTTTAAATTCATCAACAAAAGCTTTCGTCAATTGTAACAATTTCGATAAAAAAAAATATAAACGATTACCGATAAACTTGCCACGTATGATTTCCTTGGGAAATTGTTTCGATAACGTGCAAGCCGCCTAAATCCCTGACTTGAAGCTGGCATTCTATTATAGTTACAGTTCTGATCGTAAAGAAAAAATTAGACGCTGCTAGACTAAAATTAAAAAAAGAAAAAAAATCAAATCCCTGTCTAGCCAGCATCTAGCATTTCCTTATAAGGAAATGCTTTACTTTTTATACTTACAGCCCTGATAGTAAAGAAAAAATTCGACGCTGCTAGACAAAAATTTAAAACGAAAAAATCAAATCCCTGTCTAGCCAGCATCTAGCATTTCCTTATGAATAGTGCTTTTATTTTAAGTAACTAATTTCGTTCTTTTGTATTGTATGTACTATTTATATACTCTATGTACTTCAGTTTACTCTTATGTCGCTGTTTGCCAGAAAATTTGATGCGATTTACTTTTTTGTTAAAAACTTACACTTTTTTTTTGATCTTGCTAAGTTTTTAATTTAAATATTTTTTTTAATATTATTATAATTTAATTATTATTACCTATTATTATATTGTATTTATCAACGAAAGAAACATGAGAGCTTGTACTTTATAAAGCCGTGAACTATAATGTAATTATAAATATTGAAGACAATTCTATTGTACATATAAAATTTCGGATCATAAATAAATCGAAAAGAAATACATTTTAAAACATAAATTATTCAATTTTTAAACTACTCAAATATTATAATGCCCGATTAGTTAAATCACTTATCTTGTCTACATGTGTATTTGGATTGAGGAAGCTATAGTCTAAAGATCCTAAACTATTTGTGAAAGCTCAATAGTCTAATTTTTTAAAAAAAAACTCTTTAAACCTTCTTAGCTATATTTGTTACCGCCAAAAAGCGATGCAATCAATAAAAATTTACTTTTAATTGTATTACTATAGGGTGGGCCATTAAGAATTTAAAATTTGTATCGGCTGTAAAAAAAAGTACTGATAATTTCTGGTTTTATTGGAAAGCTTGAACTTTGTCATTTGATAATGGAACACCATCCCAATGGCTGAAGATTTTTTGGCAGAAGATGAAGAATTTACCGAAAAATTAAGCTCATTTTTGTCTCGGTGGTTATGTCAATAAGCAAAATAGCCGCATATGTGGTTTAGAGAACCCACACGAGATTTTTGAGAAGCTAATGCATTCACAACGAGTCCCTGTTTGGTGTGGTTTTTGGGCTGGCGGCATCATTGGGCCATTTTTCTTCGAAAATGAGCAAGGAGCCCCCGTTACCGTCAACGGCGAGCATGACCGCCCAATGCTCAACGAATTTTTGTTTTCAAAAATTCAAGAGAACGTCATTTGGTTTCAACAAGACAATGGCCACATGTCACACAGCCAACATTACCATCGATATTTTACGCTTTGTTTTTGAAAATCAAATAATCCGACGAAATTTCGATGTCAATTGTGATTTGTCGTGATTTTGAATTATTTTCTGTGGGCAGCCATTACGAATTAATGTTACTTGAAGCATCTAAAGACAATTGAAGCGTTAAACCTTGAAATCGAAGTTGCCATTGCAGAGATTGGACCCAAAAAAAGAGAAAAAGTACTGAACAATTGGGTAGATCGGATGAGGTACTGCCGAGCCGGTTGTGGTAGTCATGTGAATGGTATTGTGTTTTATTATTAAATGACAAAGTTCAACCTTTCCATTAAAACCAGAAATTTGAACAAAATTATCAGCACTTTTTTTACAGCCGATTCAAATTTAAAATTGTAATAATAGAACCCATTGGGATGGTGTTCCATTATTAAATGACAAGTTTCTACCTTTCCAATAACCAGAAATTATCAGCACTTTTTTTACAGCCGATTCAAGTTTAAAATTGTAAACCGCCCACCCTGTTTCTAGCCATTTCCGAACATTGCAGTATTCTGGAGTGTTTGTAAAATTGTTATATAAATTACACCATTTTACATGGTACGCTATGAACGACCATAAATTAGCTCTGCTAAAACTGGACTACAGAAAAGTTTATTTTCGCATATCCCCTATACATACGATATCAGTACCTACAGATCTTAAAGCCACGTATTTTACCCGATTCCGATTATTTTTTGCATAAAGCTTTTATGCGAATTTACCTTTAACGTGGTAAAATTGGACCATATGTGCATGTTTTTGAATAGGTCCCACACAAAGGTCCCTCCCAATTCGATATCCTCCAGCATCAAAAGCTACTAATTACATTTAACTACGCCCATTCGCATGGGGCCATATTTTCGTATAGTACACACACAAAGGTTATTTTCGATTGCAAAATCAGCGGTAAGAAGTTACATTTTACATCTGTTTCCTACAAAATTTCGAGCGACCAACACCCATTTCCTGTAAAATAGGTACATTTTGGTTTAAGTTTTCAAACAGATTCACATTAAGGTCCCTCCCGATTCGAGGACCTGCAGCCTGTAAGATCAGCCATTTTGGTCCATGTTTTCAAACAGACAACACACAAAGGGGTGTCTCCTTATTTGAGGTACTTAAGCTCTAGGAGCCACAAATTATACCCGATCACACTCATGAGCTAGAAATCGGCAGATAGGTGGGCCTATGCCTATGAAACGTAGAGTGGTGTAGGGTATTTTATAGTCGTCCCGACTTTAACTTCTTTTACATGTTCATTTTAAAGTGTAGTGAAAAAACTATTCTAAATAAATTTTGCTGACGC
Organism: Hydrotaea diabolus; assembly: GCA_963513945.1. Classification (NCBI taxonomy): domain Eukaryota; kingdom Metazoa; phylum Arthropoda; class Insecta; order Diptera; family Muscidae; genus Hydrotaea; species Hydrotaea diabolus. Next base: position 8,812,623 of record OY740718.1, read on the forward strand.
AAAGTATTTACTTAGTAGGGACATTAATACTGTTACAACATTGAACTCGCCCGTCAATGGCATATGGGTTTTAAAGCTAACCTCAATAGCGTTAGTCTGTAACGGGATTTTAAAATTGTTTCAACTTTCATCATGGAGTGGTCCGATTATGAGAATCGTATCGCTGTAATAGCGCTTTTCAAATGTGAAATGAAAAAAACGATATTTTCAAAACGCTCCGGCCACTAGGGATTAGCCGCATGTTCATCTACCGATGCATAAAACTGTTTGAGGAGACTGGAGATGTAAAAGACCGCCACCGGTCGGGCCACCCACGCTCTGTTCGAACACCGCATCTCATCAAAGCCGTTAAATCAAGAATTCACAGAAATCCGCTTTGAAAACAGAAAATCATGGCCCGTGAGATGAATATCACGCAAAAGTCCATAAGTCGAATCATTAAAAAATACTTAGGTCTTGGGGCTTTTTAACGCCGTACCGGACATTTATTGACTGCAGCTTTAAAAAAAATAGGATTGAAAACTGCAAACGTCTTTTGGTGAAGCACGCTGATAACTTGCACAGAAAAATTTTGTTCACCGATGAACAAATTTTTACCGTTCAGGAGAAATTTAACAAGCAAATGATAGAGTGTATGCGCGGTCATCTAAGGAAGCATCTGAACTGATCCCAAGGGTCATCACCCAGCTTCAGTCATGGTTTGGTGGGGTGTCTCTTTCGATGGGGTCACTGACCTGCATTTCTGCGAACAAGGAGTCAAAACAACGGCCAATGTTTACCAAGAAACCGTTTTGGAAGCTGTTGTGAAGCCTCTTAAGAATTTCCCGTTCCAAAACCAGCCAGCAGGATTCTGCGCCGGCCCATAAGGCTAAAACGTCCCAGGCCTGGCTTCGAAACAATTTGCCAGCGTTCATTTCCTCTGAAGAATGGCCCCCAGACAGTCCAGATTTGAACCCATTGGATTACAAATTGTGAATGGCTTTAGAGGACAAGGTTTGTCACAAAAGATACCCCAACATTGGATCTCTTAAGACTCTTTCAAAATTTTGTATTATTTTAACTGTTCCGTAACTCCAAAAACATAGAAGCATTTGAGTTGGGTGTTTTGAAAGAATTTCACATTTTGCCAGAAAATTAGGAAACGGTGATTTAGAGATAAAACTTCACATTCACAGTTAATTTCGCGATCCCACGATAGTCGATTCTATTCACCGGATCGATCCGAAGCTGCAACTCCTCGGCCAAGGGCTGTTACTCCGAAACTATGTGCTACTACAACAACAACAAAGTTAAATTCTAAATCAAGAGAAAATGACAACCTCCAATCGTCCAAAAGATGCGCTTACATACTCGTAAATGAACTCAACCTGGCTAATTGGATTTCCTTTCTTTATAACCACAGACTAGAGTGCCCAAACAACCGGCGCACTATGTTGCGGCTAGTGGAAAAGTAACTTTTTTCCGATTATTTTTTTCAGTGTTTTTAATGATGCAATTTTGTCACAGACATTCCAAGTAAACAAAAAACACATAAAGCTTATTTTTATGTTGGCCCGTTGATTTTTAATTGATTTTAGAAGTCAAATATACAAAATTTTCACGAAAAGGGGGGATTTCAGGGCTGTATTCAAAATGATCTCATTTGATTTTGGTGACAGATATTTTGATTCGGAAAAAAATCTGCCTTCGGACAAGTATCTTCTGTAAAAAAAAGGAATGTTGTTTGAGACATTTTCATATGCACCTTTTTTAGAACGAAAACCCGACTAAAGGTCCATTTTTCCTTTAAATTTGGGTTAGGTAAGCAATATCTAAAAAGTCCCAGAGAGTCCCAGTTCCAAACCACTACAGAAATGTTACATAATTTGTTTTCAACGAACTGTGAAAAAATCAGCTGCCCATACCTGCCCTCCTGGGAGTTATAGCGATTTTAGTATATCCCTCTCAGTATTTATTCCATAGAAATAGAACGGAAATTCTCGGAATCACTTATTGAATAATTTAATCATATTGGTTTTCGGGTGACTTTCCGTCATCTTTTTTGTCATTCTTTAGTGATCCTGAGAAAACCGCTCTGGCCACAGGAGTAGATACCGAACTTATAAGAAGGTTTTCTAGTATTCTTCAAGCTATAACTTCTGGATATAAGATAGACTGCGATAAGTTCTCTAAGTACGGAAAAGAAACTGCTGGTCTCTATGTAAAGAAATATTCGTGGCATTATATGCCACCAACTGTCCACAAGGTTCTTATTCATGGAGCTGAAATAATTCGTTCATTTTTGGTCCCCATTGGCCAACTATCAGAAGAAGCATTGGAAGCAGGAAACAAGGACTTCAGAAACACAAGGCTTTACCATGCGAGGAAAACATCAAGAAAAGACAATTGTGAAGACATATTACATTATCTGCTCGCCAATTCTGATCCCGCAATCACAAGTAGGAGAATACTGAAGGAGAAGAAACACCTGGAATTATCAGAGGAAGCAATGAACTTATTGGTAGATGACTGATAATTTGTAATTTTTCTGTAGAATGCAATAAAATATGCCTGTGTTATAAAATAGTATCTTCAATTTTTTTTTATTCTACATCTATTCTAGCACTCCACAAAAATGAGCATAACTCTCTTAAAACTGAAGCTATTGACTTCAAACCGGTAAATTAAAGCTTTGATTGCCACCTTTCAAATAAGAAATGAAATAGATTTTGGTTTTTTATAAAATTTCAGAGTTTTTCAACATATATCGAAAAATCATGAAAATTTGACGTTTATAATTCTTGTTCGGACCACCCTATAATTTATTTAAAAAACTAATCATAGGGTATTTATCAGAAATAAAAGAAGAATTAAAATAACTTTTTTTTGTAAATTTTTCGAACAATTTTTTTTTTTGACTTTTGTTGAAAATTTGACCCAACAATTTTTTTCGGTGTAAATTTTTTTTCACTCATTCTGTTTGGGATTTCATTCTGACCAATCTGTAGAAGTTTCTCATCGATACAATTAAAAATACAGTTTAGGCAATATGATTTCCAAAAAATTCCGCTTTCGCAACACTGTGCGGCGTTTTCAGAAAACCGCCATTTCAGTATTTCTTAAAAACTATGATTTGAAAAAACCGAAGGTTGGGTTTTTTCTTAGAGAAAACCGACATTCCGATGTTAGCTGTTTGCCTACGAATTTTCCGAGTCTGAAGTGAAGTATTTCTGCTCTTGAACAGGCTCTAAATTTTCACAGAAGTTAAAAATAAAGTCATGTTTGAAATTGATTGAAAATTGCATTGTTTTTGGTACCCAAATATCCATGTTTAAATGGGTTTTCGATTTTCGGACCACTTGGACTTTCACTTTGTTCGTCACCCTAATTAAACCAAACTGCAAAAATAATTTTAATTTTAGGTTCGTGGGAAAATTTCATACTTATTCTATTTTAAAGTCATATGTTTATTTCTATAGGAAACCATTTTTCGGGCCCCCAGGTAATTCGAACTGGGAATATATCATACTAGTAAAAAAGTAAAGTCGGGTGGGGTCGACTATATTAAACCCTTCACTTCTAGCGGTGCAGGGTATAATAATGACTTTGCTATAGTATTTCATATTGAATCTTTTTAGAATTATAGGTTTCCTTTCATCCAGACAGTGCTAAGCCATCCTGCCATGTCTTGCCTTGAAAAAAATGTTAACCTTTAAAAATAAAATCAAATGAACATATGTGTGGGAGCTATCTCCTTATCCGAACAGATTTTCTTCAATTTCAGTAACTTGTGCCAAATTTCATCAAGATTATATGTGATGTGGCTTCTAGACCTCAAAACAGAAAAATCAGGTGAACATTGCAAGCCCTTACCGCGAAAAAGACGTAAAGCGCCACTAGCTTTTAAAAGAAATTGGATAGAAAATTGTACAACGCTCTTAAGTTTAAATAATAAATATTTAATATGAATATTATCATTGATGCTGCAAAGACAATTGTATCGGAATTCTACAGATGAATTAGACGAAATACCAAAGCAAAAAAAACATCTAAAACATTTTCTTTTTGGCGCTGTTAAGGCCTGATATATGAACGAGCTATATCTAATTCTGCACCGATTTTTCGATTTTAATTGCGCTCTTCCGTGGTCCAGAAAACTTACGCGTGCTTAATTTCATTAAGATTGGATGTAATATGTGGCAGCTAGAGCTAAAACATAAAATCGGATAAACATACATAGGTGTGGGAGCTATATTTAAAACTGAACCGTTTTTTTTTCAATTTCAATAGCGTCCGACCTTGGTCCAAAAAACTGACTCTTGCAAAGAAAGATCGAACAACAATTGCGACCTGTACTTTGATTACAAGCTTTAGATGGACGGACTAATCGCCTTGTGATCCCGAGTCGGCCGGTACACTTAAAGGTGGGTCTAGCTCAAATAGTTTTTGGTAGTTACAAACATTAGCCACGATGGGCAAGTGTTGTAAGGATTCTTCAATAAGTCAGGATTGAAATATTGTCTGAATTAAAAGCGATTTTACGCAAAAAATTTTAAATTTTTTTGAATGCCAAACAATTCTGCTTTAATATCTAAAGCACGTTTTGTCACTGGGATCTCCCATTAATTCCCCTGACCTTTGTATGGGACATTGGACTGGTTCGCTCTAGTTACTTCAATTATTTTAAATTTTGCATTTTAAATGCATGGAAATAGTTGCAAATTATCAACATACGTAAACGGTGACGACAAAAACTAAGTAACTTTATAGGCAATCTTAAAAATAAATACCAGAAATATGTGCCTAATTCGGTGATCTACATGATCGTATAAAATCGTGTCTCTGCTCGGGCGCCAAACCTATATAAGTGATAAGTTATTTTCTTTTTGAAACTGTTGCCCCCTAGCAATAACATTGCTAATAGAAGGAATATCCAATTGTTTTGTTGTTTCCTTAGGGTCATTTGGAACCTTGCCCATGCTCGGGCGCCACCGCAATATTTGTCCATCAGACCATTTTTGATTTTTTCTCAAAACACAAGTAAAAGCATTGCCCGTTGAATACTGTCTTTTTTTTAAATTGAACTAAAGCTCCCTTTCTTAGCATTTAAGAGACAACTTTACCACTAGTCACCACAGTGCAAAAAATCCCCTCGGATATGGCAACGTCTTATTTTTGTATACCGCTGAGAGCAAAGCTTTCATTTTAAAACTTTCATTTCGAATTTCCACTTAAAATCAACCGCTCATGCAGCCCAGCTGTGGTTAAGGCACACGCGCCGTACGCCAGAGAGCCACGAGCAGGCCTCCGGTTTCAATGAATTTTGTGGACAGGACAAGGCAAATGCCGCCTTGTTTTGCTTAAAAAAAAAATACTTGACACATTAGTCATCTGACAGGTGGTGTGCGACTCTTAACAGTAGTTGCTGTCAAAATTGGCGAAAGCTTTTTTTGGAGAAGAGCACCATAAGGGACTTTCGAAAATGAAGTTTCCCGTTTTTTTGTCCTGCTGGTGAACATTTCGTGGGGGGCTTAGAAGGTTCTTGCTACCGACCGACTCACAGCAAAACGTGCATATGTAGACAAAAATTTCTTTCGACAGTTAAACAATAAAAAAAGAAAAAATTTAAGAATCCTTTTTGTCGTTTTGCAAAAACGGGATAACGTGAAAAAGTTGCTAAAGCAATTATTAAAAGTGTTTCAAAATTAAAAGAAAATTCGGTGGCAAAAAAAGAAACGCGAGTAAAATGATTTTGTGATTTTGTGTGAAAAAGTTCTCATTCATAGTCGGTTGTGTATACCCACCGTGGGGGTGGTGCGGGTGGGCGATGTTCCAATGTGCTGATACTTGATACTGTTCAAAAATTCCTTTGGACCAATTGTTGTATACATAACAAAGCAGCATAATCGCACAAAGGCAGGCAGGCACTCGCTCGACTGGATTTTCGTGAGCGTGTGTGTGTGTTTGTGTGAGCCATCGCCGCCGCATCTGCTTAAAGGACTATGAGTCCTGGTGTTGGCTTTGGTGCAAGAGCAAGTGAAGTTCTGTGAATGGTCGTGGGTTCCTTACGGCAAATTCTACCTTCCGTTGCAAAAGATAAAGTCAAGTGTGGTAGGGTAGTTTTCCCACGGGCCCCCAAGCGAAAATAGTTGCAAACACTCAACGCACACACCAACACATATACACATGAGGACAAAACAATAAGTGTGAGTCAGTCAGTCAAGCCAGCCAAACAGCCAAGTCAACTACAGCTGCAACTCCTTTCGCTTCCATTTAGTTCAGTCAAGGAGTTGAAGTGTATGCACCTACATGTGGCTGTGTGTATGTATACGTGTAGTATCCTGACATGTGAGCGCGTCTGTGTGTGTGTGCGTTCAGCTCTGGAGTTCAACGGTGCGAAGCCAGCAAGTGCAGTATGTCGATGAAACATCAAATATTCAAAAGTCTCGCTTAAGTTTCCGTCTTTCGCGTTTTGTGAATCACTTGAAAGTTAAAGTAAGCGTGATAATGTAGTGCCGGGCGTCTCTGCCAGTTGGAAGACAGAGGTTCCACTTTTGTACGAGAGCGCACGTGTGTGTGTGTGTAGGGTGCAGTATCACCGAATTGCCAAACAATCTCAATAAGGACACACACCACATCCAACCATTGCTTGGCCAGCATAACAACGTCTCTTAAATTCCCCGTGTCGGTTAAGGACTCTCAGAAGGACTGCCAACAATACCAGCTCGCTTTCAAGGAGTAGCGTGAAGAATGCGTCATAATTACAACACAACACAACTGTGCCCTTAATACGAAAACAACGAATAACTCTCAAAAAAAAGAATCCTTTTTCGCCAAGCCTCTCCCTTCCTGCATTATTTAAAAAGAGTCAATTTTCCCGAAAACAAAGGAGAAACAGAGAGAAGAGTGAGAGAGTGAAAACCCACAGGTGGAGCTACCCAACAAAGTCATATTCATCTTCCTTAATTCTACTCAAAGGATCAAGCAAAACTAAAACGTCGTTGTCCTTAGAGTGCATGATTATCATTCACAGCCAACTTCGTAAATGTCCACACAACATCCACCCACAAACTTCCCCAAGGACTATGAACTTTACATTCCCCCCAACTTGAAAAAGAAAACCCCCAAAAAAGAAAAACAATGAAAAAAACTAGAAAAATTTAAACTAAAACGCATCAAAGCAGCACATGTATAATTTATAGTTCCTTTACGCCAAGCATCAAACATCAAAACACTCAAAGTTAACTAAATCAATTAGATAGACAAATATCCTTCATCCACGAGCCACGTGCCCCCACGACCCATACAGGATCCATTCATTTTATTCACTGTCTCGCGAGTTACCAGCCAGCCGACATCATTCTTCAAACTCGGGCGTGCCACAGATAATGGAACGTATGTGGCGCAAAGTCAATCATAGCTTTGGCGGTGGCCGTTCCACCAACAAGACCCACGGTCACAGTTCCGATACTCCCCAATCAGCCGGTGGCTTTGGCGATGGCCAAGTGGCCGTTGCAGCTGTAGTCGGTTCAAGTTCAGCCACCGGACGCCGTTTGGCGGCCAGCGGACAAATGCCTCCGCCAGCACATTTACCGCTCACATCGTCAGCATCATCGAATGCCGCCGTTGCTCCTCAAACTGCCAACGATCCAGCCGGCTCTGCAGTCTTGGGGCAATTTCGCAAATCCCTAAGTCAACATGTACTGCAGCCGCGCACGGCCTCATCGGAAAGACGACGTCGTCGGCGTCGAAAGCCGAGGCCACGTCGCAGCGGTGTTAGTTGTGTGGGAGGCGGTGGGGACAATATGTCGTAAGTATTCTAAGCATACTCATAACAAGCTTCAAAAAATAGGCCGAAATTTGGGGTTTCTATAGTTTCATTTAGAACCTCGAAACTTTATAAATCAAGACTCTCATTAAGTTCATTAACGATTTTTTTTAAACCACAACCGTTTTATGGACAATCGCAAAAATATCTGCCTAGTTTGGAGAATTTACATAATCGTATGAAATCGTGTCTCTGCTCGGGCGCCAAAGCAATATTAGTTGATTAGGTATTGAATTTCTGCTTATTTTTGGCATTAAACATAGTCGTATGAAATCGTGTCTCTGCTCGGGCGCCATTGCAATATAAGTTGGTTAGGTATTTTTGGTACTCGTTGGTAATATCAGAAATATTCAAACACAAAAATTAATACTAGGAATATCTGCTTATTTCGGAGATTGCACATGGTCATCTGTAATCTTGAACCTGCTCGGACGCCAAAACAATATTAGTGGATTAGCTATTTTTGGTACTTGTTGGCAATATCAAAAATATTCAAACGCAAAAGTAAAACCTTAATATCCGCTTATTTTGCCACATGATTGTATGAAATCAAGACCCTGATCGGGCGCCAAACCAATATAAGCTGATTAGTAATTTTTCGACATTATTGCCCTAAAGCCAAAGCAGAAATATCCTATAGTTTTTTGGTTTCTACAGCTCCTTTTGATTCGTGGCCATGCTCGGGCGCCAACGCAATATTTTGCCATCAGTCCATTTTTGATTATTTTCCCATAAGTAGTTATAAGCAATAGTAACCATAGTATAGGCAACAGTAACTAGGGATAGTCGCGACCCTGCTCGGGCGCCTAAAAAATGTGAGCTAATTAGTTATTTTCGAAATTATTGTCCTTCGATAGTTTTGGGATTTATACTGGTCCCGACCCTGCTCGGGCGCCAAACAAATGTGAGCTTATTAGTTATTTTTCGAAATTATTGCCCTCCGATAGTTCTGGGCTACCCACGGCCTCCGCAACCTTTCTCCATCAGCCCAGTTTTGATCATTTCCTCATAACACTAGTATAGGCCACAATAACTAGGGATAGTCGCGACCCTGTTAGGACGCCAAATTAAGTAATTTTTCGAAATTATTTTCCTATAGCCATAGCACTGACAAAAGCATAAATATCCGATAGTTCTGGGGTTTAAACAGGTCCTTTGGATTCTTGCCCATGCACGGGCGCCACCGTAATATTATTCCATTTGTCCATTTTTCATTATTTCCCCACTATGGATAGTCGCGACCCTCCTTGGGCGCCAAACCAATATAAGGTGATTAGTTATTCTTGGAAGTTGTTGCCCTATATATAAAGCAGAAATATCCGATAGTTGTGGGGTTTTTACAGGCCTTTTAGATTCGTGACCATGCTCGGTCGCCACGCAATATTTTTCCATCAGCCAATGTTTGATTATTTCCCCATAACACTAGTTTAGGCAACAGTAACTATGAATAATAGGCAACCCTGCTCGGGCGCCAAACCAATGTAAGCTAATTAGGAACTTGTTGCCCCATAACCATAACACAATATCCGATAGTTCTAGGGTTCATGGTGCTTTGGATTCTTGACCTTGCTCGGGCACCACAGTAATATTTCTCCATAAGCCCATTTTCGATTATTTTCCCATAAGGGATAGTCGCGATCCTGCGCCAGACCAGTTGGAATTTTTCGCCCCAAAGCAAAAACATTGCTAAATGCAAATAGGAGACTGCGTGATATCCACAGCGCGTGCTGGAATATTTACCCATCCCGGAACTACACGACTTTAAGGTGACTGACACTTTTTGGAATATGTTGCTATGGTATGTTGGCAAACTGCTAGAACAACCGTTTTTTGGAGGTATCCACAGGATCATTAGGAATCTTGGCAATGCTCGGAAGCTATCGAATTATTTTTGAAGTTCATAGTACAAGTACTCTTCAACAAGTACTTATATCAACAACATTATGATATTGCTGGATATGCACAAGACTGGATATAATATTGACCCCGATCGGGCGCCACATCAACATAAGCCGATTACATTTCTTTTAAAATTTGTTAGAAGGTATTGGAAACGGCAAGAATATCCGGCTTTTGTGAAATTGTCATTGGCTCCGCTCGGGCGCCACATAAATACTTAATCGGAATTCCTTGGTGGGTTGTTTTGGGAAATCGGGTTTCTACTTTCTGATCGGGCGCCAGACTATATTGGTTCATATGTCTGAACATGAGACTTTAGCTTTGGATGATGAGTTCTTTATTCAATTGCCATTAATTAGTTTTTGAGTTTTCGGGTTTTTTATTGAAACTGGTCTCTGCTCGGACGCCACATGAATAAAAGTTCATTTCCTGTTTTTGGAATTTGTTGCTATGAGTTATGGGAAACGGCTAAAATATTCGGCTGTTGTGGAATTGTCATTGGCCCCGCTCGGGCAACACATCACTATTTGATCGGAATTCCTTGGTGGGTTGTTTTGGGAAATCGGCGCCACCCTCACTTTTTTGTGATTTTCTTCGGGTTTTCTATTGAAACTGGTTTTTGCTCAAGTTTTCTTTTGAAACAAGTCTCTGCTCGGGCGCCAAACTATATTGGTTCACCTTCCTACACATGAGACTATAACTATGGATTATGAGTTCTTTATTTAATTGTCAGTAATTGTTTTTGAGTTTTCGGGTTTTTCATTGAAACTGGTCTCTGCTCGGGCGCCAGACACTCGGGTTTCTACTTTCTGATCGGGCGCCAGACTATATTGGTTCATATGTCTGAACATGAGACTTTAGCTTTGGATGATGAGTTCTTTATTCAATTGCCATTAATTAGTTTTTGAGTTTTCGGGTTTTTTATTGAAACTGGTCTCTGCTCGGACGCCACATGAATAAAAGTTCATTTCCTGTTTTTGGAATTTGTTGCTATGAGTTATGGGAAACGGCTAAAATATTCGGCTGTTGTGGAATTGTCATTGGCCCCGCTCGGGCAACACATCAATATTTGATCGGAATTCCTTGGTGGGTTGTTTTGGGAAATCGGCGCCACCCTCACTTTTTTGTGATTTTCTTCGGGTTTTCTATTGAAACTGGTTTTTGCTCAAGTTTTCTTTTGAAACAAGTCTCTGCTCGGGCGCCAAACTATATTGGTTCACCTTCCTACACATGAGACTATAACTATGGATTATGAGTTCTTTATTTAATTGTCAGTAATTGTTTTTGAGTTTTCGGGTTTTTCATTGAAACTGGTCTCTGCTCGGGCGCCAGACACTATTGGCAAATTTGTCATTTTAGTAATTTTTCTACTACTACCGGCTTCCTTACGAGTAAAAGAATAATCTCTACTTTAAATACTCGGTCCTGGTGAGTGTGAGAGTTATGTCGTGCTCAATCTAGTGATTGTAGAAAAGTTCCCTGATTACTCTTGATTTGAATGGTAAAGGTAAGAAGTAAAATGCTTTAATCGTTCAGTAGAGGAATTGTATCTCTTTTGATATGAGGAAAGTTCCCTGTTTGTTCCTTTGTTGAAGGGCGTTAATAAAACTAAAAACTTCAATGGGAATAGAGTGCCTTGGTTTTCCCTAGTCGAGGTGTAATCCACCCAATTGTAAAGGTGTCCTTCGTTCCACCTACAGTTGGGAAGCATATTTTGAAATCTTAATTATGTACCACGAGTGGATTATAAGATTCATCCAACAGAGACGTGAGTGAGTGGCAGAAGACACATTTGAGACAATTTAAAGTACACACACACACATACACATTTCAATGGATGTATATATACTCGTATGTATAAGTGTGTGCAGGTATGTGTTGAGATGAACATTTGCGGTTTGCATAAATTAATTTAAGTGTACCTACATACAGACAAGCATAGTTGTTAAAAACTCCGCCACAAACCACTTTCATTTAATATTCCGAAAATACACTTCTTACTTGGGGGAAAACGTAAACATCGATTTGGCAGCAAAATTGGTAGGGAATTTCCAACAACACGTACACACCGACGGACACACCGACACGAGGAAAATAGTAAGGACTATTTATTTCACGCCACAGCACAGTGGAGCCGAAAGAAGAAATGTACTTAGTTTTACAAATGTCACCGGAGATTGATGGATTCGCCCAACAGTAGTTCCTTAATGTGCGGAAGGTAGTCACAGCTCCTTCCACCACAAAAGTTCTCACCCTTTTATCCTTTTTTCGGGCTGTAACAAAACGAAGTTGTGTTTTCTCCATGTGTGATTTGTTTATTTTGCCTTACAGGCACTTTTTGAGGGGGGAATCCTAGGTAACTTAACTTAGAGATCGTAAAGGACATTCCAACAAACATAAATAGCTGGCTAATAGTCCTTAGAAACCCACGATTCCATGTCATTTCAAAACTGTTGTTGTCCTATTTCACATGCAACCACGAAAAAAAAGTTTAGCCGTCACCCACAACTTTCCTTGGAAATGGGTGGAAAAAAACCTCATGGAATATGTTTGATTTTACAGTTAATATGATTTATTAGCTTCAGCATACAACAAAGATTAGGTGAACTTTTTCTTCCCGTCTTGCACAAACTGAATTTCAGGAATTCCACAACTGCTGTTGGGTGCTTTCGCGTTTCCTTCATATCCTTGTGCCAGGAGGAAAATTGATTTAGTGCTGGTGAACGCTTTAAACGTCAGCGCATAAATAATTACCCGCACGTTCGAGTACGCAGAGAAAACAAGGCAAAGAGAGAGAAAGAGAGAAAGCAAACGAGGAGGAAAAGAGTGCACGATAAATTGTAAAGTTTTTAGTGTTAAGCTACCAAGGTTCAAATGTGAGTTCAAGCACTTGATGAGTAGGATTGAAATATGAATACCAGTACACTGCGTACTGGATTTACAGGCTTACAAATAGTGGACAATCTACACGAGTAGCAGTATCAAGAGGTTTGTAAAACACAAAACCAGCTCACTCAGACTTTAGAACTAATGCCAAGGTAATCAGTTCGAATTTTTAACTAAAGTTATTCGGACTTCATTCGAAAACTTTCTGCACTGTATTTTTCTTAAAATTCTTATGTCCCCATTTGCACCAGGTAACTTTACTTGCCGCAACTCTCTCTATGTAGTAGGGAGAGAGGAGTGAGAAAAATCCATTCCCCTTAGTACCCATTTACACGAGGCAACATTACTTGCTTACATTTTTACGATACCCTTTTGAGCTTGACTCTAGTGTTTACACAAGGCAGTTCCGTTACGGCAATTTTTGCTTTTATTCGTTCTGATTTTTGTGTTTAAAAATACTAAAATAATCTGCAGCCAACTTCACACTACGAAAAACACAAAAGGAATTGACTGTACGGTATTTTCCCTTTCGATTCCCGTTATCTCTCTTTCTCTCTCTCTCATAAAACTGAGAGTTGCGGCAAGTAAAGTTGCCTCGTTTAAATGAGGACTTACATCTCTCTCCCACAAACTAAGAGTTTCGTCTAGTGAAATTGCCTAGTGGGAATTGGAACAATTCGTCTCAATGCTGTTATTGGAAGTAGTGCTGCTAGTAAAGTGTTTCAGACACTTTCCTCCGCCTGAGAGCGCTGAAGGTCCATACTTAGGTTAGGTTGAGAAGGAATGGTTGCGTCAATTCAGACTCTGCCTATTGATAAATTTAAGCCATAGTTGCAACATTGTGTTTTCCCATATTATAATAATACTAAGGCGTCCCAAGACTGAAATAAATACCGAAGACTTTAAGAGTAAGAGATTACTCTCTAAGCCAAGTAAAAGCTTATCTCTATAGAATGCATTAGCCGTCCAAAGTCGGATTTTAACAGTCGGTCCTGGGCAGTGAGTATTCGAATTATATTGTTTATTAGAGGGAAGTTCCTCCTTTGCATCTGGGTGGTATGCTAAAGGGATATAAGCTAGTAAAGCTTCCCGCCACCATTTTTATCCAGATGGCGCTGTATTACTTACTTACTTAACTCCCACAACATAACATTAAGGAACAAGGAGATAATTCTCTTAAATCAGTAAGCTGAGCTCGATATAACTCTTATATTCACTGACCAGGAATATTAGACTTTAAACGGCTAATGCGCTTTATACAGAAGCTTTTACATGGCTTAGAGATCAATCTCTTACTCGGAAAGGCGATGGAAACCAATAGCTAGCAAATTTACTGGCATGCACACTAACCACACGACGGCGGCCTACGGAGCTGTATTAAATACTACATTTTTCTAACTTTACCGACGTATGAAGTGTATGCAGAACTCGTTGTTGGCCTAAGAATTGCTCTTCGGACTAATCTGGTCCATAGAACTGGCTACCGTGGAATTGAACTTGTCATATCTTTTGCCACACCTCGAAATATAGATCAGAAACCCTTGAACGTACTAATTAATCGTCGGTAAATTCTAAGAAATCTAGGTACCGTCCGTCCTTGTGTAAGATCCTTTTTGCTTTATGTATAGTTATAGGCAGATTGGAATTGCAAATTGGCGAAATTGGCCCAGGGGGAAAAAGTTGCCCATTGAGGGACTACAGGCATCTCGAAAAAGTACTTTTAAATTAAATACTTGTATACAAATAGGACGCACTTAGTACCTCAATAATAAAAAGGCCAAAATGCCGGATGCTTATGCTCGTGTGGTTTAAAAGCTCGGACCGCAAGCTCAAAAGGAGCGATCAATATGTTCAAATAAAAGCAAAATTTACTACGTATCGAAATATATTTATTTTGAAGTTTTGGCTGGAAACGGAGTTTCCAGTTCAAAAACGGCACTTATAGGCAAAAGAAGAGTAAATGTGGGCATATGGGTACTCAAATAATAGCCGGTTTCAATATGCATCCAAATATGGTTTTTTTTAAAGATTTGGCCGAGATTGTGGTCGATCTAATAGACCCGGGCCAAAAAACGTATTAGTCCAATACTCAGTGAAGGATATATAAGATTCCGTCAGACTAAATGTAACGCCACTTTTACTGGTTGTTTCTGTGATTTCGTTAAACCTCTTTTCCGAATTTTTTTAGGTTACGCTGAGAAAAGAGGGGTCGCGCCAAATTCGATCTAGTGTACATATGATAAGGTCGGCAGCTCAGCCCGTTAAAAGCTTCCTGTGGAGTCACGAAAGTAGTAAGAAAAGGTGCTCATGTTATACACAAACTTTTGAAGGGGTTTTTCCACACAGGAGATATATAACCTGAAAGGTGTTGGCGTCTACTCTTGTGTTAGCTAATCGCGGCAGAGAAAGTGTTCATTCGTCTCTAAGGCCTTTTTAGCTGCTTAGTTTAGGGTAAGCTAGGAAAGGAGGGTCCCGGTAATTCGACACACGTCCTATGACATAGTCATACACTTAAGCCAGTATTTCAGCCCGTTAAGCGCTCCCTGTAGATCTATGGAAGGCTTCTTCAGTTGATTTAGGCGGTATGGCATTTTAAGTCGATTTCTCTGCGGATTTTCGTCCCAAGATTGATAAAACATAATATTTTTCCACAACTGCCTATGGGATTAAAAATGGGCCATATTGCCAGGTCCTCTAACATAACTGACCAGTGCAAATTAGACCCCACATAACTTGTCTTTTAGTTAATAAAATTCACTTACATTTTTAACTCAATAATATAATTATAAAGGCTTCATACGCACGTACGAAAAATGTGGATGACACGCCCCATTCTGGTACCTCCAGTGCAAATGCACTATTCCGCCCACTTTTGCTACTTGCATAATAATTTTAGTACTGGTAAACAATAGGATTAGAATCGAATATAAATTAGACTCGATGGCGTAAATTTGGAGTATTAGCCTCGTTCCTTCGTGTACCTTACACATAAACTACACTATCCGCAAGTAGATTAAAACCTACATAATTTTTTCCCTAATACCTGAACATCGGTTCAGTTTTGTTTTCTGCATTAAGTTTATTTTATCTTTGTATACGCATAAGAAAAAGTGGCTGCCACGCCCATTCTATTATCTACCAATCAATTGACCCTTTACGGGTTTGTAATAAAATCGATACGGTTCCGGCAATGGAAGACAGCAAAATTGTATGTCCATATGTAACAGCGCATAGAGAAAGGGACCTAAGGGTAAAAAAAAATCAATTTTCACTTTTTTGATGTGGACAACATCTGAGCATCGAATGAGACCGCTCCCATGCCCCAAAAGTGTTCCCTCCCAGAGGTATGCGCGTTTTATGAAAGTGATGGTACACCAAAGATACACGTATTTAAATCTTTAAAATGGCTCTCCTTCGCTGCGTCTTCTGGAGGGTTATACGCAGGTTTTCAAAATCACGTCTGTCTTCCTTCTCGTCGTGCATGATTTTCCACTATCCGCTTTTATTTAAGAACATCTCTCATATGCAAAAATGTACGCTGGGCAATCAATGCCTCATATGCCTTAAGGTATGCTTGACATTTTGTTCGTTTTTCAGTTTAGTTCCTCTCGCACACGTGTTAGTAGAGAGTTCGGTGTATTTTTCGCGTATGTATTTGAGTACTTATCCTGGTGAACATTTCAAATTGTTTTAGTCCTGCTCCGGCGTGTGCGAAGCGCGAACATTACATTTGCATAAATAAATGCGAACAGGTGATAATAATTCAAAAGACCGCAATAATTTCTGTCTGTTTACGAGACAAAGTCTGACGCATTAACAAATTTTTAATAATTAATGGATTTTTTTTTCAAATATATTTCTTTCTCTCTTTGTTGCAGCTCTTCCGGAGGATTTTATACTATCAACGAATCACACGAACCGAATCGCTATCATCGATCCCATCGTACCGCTCGGGTAATGGCCAGTTCGGCACCTTTGGGCACGGTGCTCATGTATCCCAATACGAATAGCGGGCGTGATATGGCCAATACAACGACAACAGGAACGTCAACAACGACACCATCGGCGGCCGCAGGAGTGGGCGTTGGAGTGGCTGTAGGAGCGGCAGCAGCGCCCGCTACATCAACGACTTCGGCGCCGTCGTCGGCGGTGGTGGCCCAGGCACCGGATATTTCATTGCGTCAACGGGCTGTGGCCAAATTGCGTATGTTCAATTTTCATTTGAACTGGGATCTCCAGATGACTCATTGCAAGCCGTGCGGGTAAGTGAAGGAAGGCGCCAGCAGCGACAACAGCTTATTTACTGTCACCGGGAGAGAGAGAAAGTGATAGGAGATATAGAGCGAGGGGGGAGCGAGAGTACACTTGGGCAAATAGAGATAGAGAGTTAGATAGTGACTTTTACTTTTTTTTTGCTAGCCAGGAGGGAAAATAAACTTATCCGCTGTAGTTTTTTGTTGTGTGTGAGTGTTGGTCTTCTTCTCGTGATTGCTTCCTTTCTACTGAGTTCATACATGTGTATGTGTACTTGGTGGAAAGTAAACAAAAGAAGAATGAACGATGACGACGACTACGGCCAGGATGAGGATTTTTTTTCTCCTAGTTTGCGGTTTTTGTTTTTGTTGTTGCTTTCATATCCTTTGTGTGTGTGTGTGCTGAACGGAAAGCTTTCGTTGTTTCCTGGTCCCAGCTTTCTCCATAAATCTAGCGTTATAGGTAGCGCGTGTAAGGAATGTCTGTCCGTTCTTCCGTCGTCCTACGTTGGTCCGTCCGTCTGTATCGGTGTCTGTCTGTCCTTCTTTCCGTTGCTGGCTGCATGTATGGTTTTGCTTTGTTTGTTGTTTTTTTTGCAGTTCTGTCTTCAAGTGTTTATTATTTTCACAAGTGTCAAAGGTTTCGTTTCTAATGAAATGCCATCTTTTCTTAGCTGCAGCTATGCCGGGTTAATGGGGCATTGTGTGAATATATTCTTCGCGCACATGTGTGTGTGTGTGCGTTCCAATAACAAAAGGTGCATTCTGAAGAGTTCTAGTTTGCGTTTTGCTGTTGTCGTTATGCTTTCACTACCTTCGAAACACACGGCGCAAGGACTTCTTGCACTGTTCCACAGCCAGTAAGAGTTACAAGTGCTTTTGTGGCCTAAATACAGTTTTAAACTCAAGAGCTGTTAAAAAGTATATTCCAACGTGACTCTGGGCTGGGTGGCAAGGATGTTTCTTCACTGCTCTGCGTCCTTCTCGCCTTCACAATATATGGTACAATGTTGCAGGCCGGTGGTGGCAATGTTGCCATTACTACTTACTATTCATGGCAACAAAACAACAACAAATGACCACAAGTCGCCAGCTCCATGCTCCATTCATAAGTCAAGTGTCTGTGGGCTCAAATAGGAAAAAGTGTAAAAAGAAAACTTTTTTTGTTGTTGTTTAGTAACAGATACAAAAACTTTTGCCGGCTGCTGGCAGATAACAGATCATAAAAGGATACTCGTACCACGCGTAGGGATTTACCCTCTCCCTCGCATAGTCGGGTGTTTGGAGCCCAACACTATTTCAGTTCTATTTCATTTATTATGGTTTATCTTATTTCACTTGTTATGGCATTTCCATAGAAATTCCTTCACTAAGCAGAAGCCACCCCTTACCGAGAAAATCATGTGGTATACTTTCAATTTAACCAGCGCAGGGAGGTACGAGTAGGAGGCAGACATAAACCAGGCGCTTTGCCGGTATGTATGCAAAGGACACTTGAAATTGCTAGGCCGCTTGGGTGCGGGGCTGACTAAAGAAGTTAGAATAGCTGGCTGGCTGGCTTATCAAGAACCCATGTGTTTTTTGTCCCAGTTTTGTTGCTTTTTCTCACTTCGCCATAAATGTAAACATTTACAGTTTCAACCTACTAGACTCCCCCACATCCTTCAGATCACACACACGCTCACACGACTACTTATACATACAAATAAATTCATATCCTTTTCATACATATACTCGTACATTCACAAACCTCAATACGTTCTCCACATACGTAAAATTATGAAAAAAATGTAAAATAAAACTAATGGAAAATATTGCCGCTGAAGACAAAAGTCTAACCAACACTCCCTAAAAAACCAAACAAACTACACAATTCTATAGAAGCAACTATCCCCCGTCCACCCCTTTTACATGTTTATCAAAATGTATGGGTGTTTCTATAAGTAGAAATATATGAAATTAAAATATTTCACGTCTTATTTTCCTACTTCTCTCAAGTAGCCGAAGAAAAAGTCTAGCTGGCTTCCATCTCATGTGACTGACCCATATCACCTTCATGAGAGATAATCATAACCTCAAATCAAGGCAGAATGTCCATAGAGCTGTGAATTGTGTAAATCGTACACGTGGAGAATAGATTCGTTAAAACCACCTTATTTTTTTGCCAATCAAATGATTCCATTTGCCTGTTCTTCAAGTATTCCATCAGTACAAACAAATCGCAAAAAAGAACAAAATGGTCCGTTTTTTGGCCCCTTTCGGCCCAAGCGCCCGTCACTAATTATAGCGAAAACAACCGCTTTTTGGCCCCATATGTCCTTCCCTAATTGCTGCCATAACTTTAAAATTAATCTACATTTTGATATGTAGCAAAATTTTGCTTAAATTTACTGTCAATATCGCCCTTTTGAACATACGTGACTTTGTCCGTCCGTTTTTTGGACCCTGTTCTCCGAATATCCCATCAGTACAAACGAATGTTAGTCCGAACACAAAATTTTTGATAGTATATGGAATGCCCGATAAAAAAGTAAAAATGTTGTTATGTTCGCTACTAAATCGCAAAAAAGAACAAAACGGTCCGTTTTTTGGGCCCTATCGGCCCAAGCGCACGTCACTAATTTTAGCCAAAACACCCGCTTTTTGGGCCCATGCGTCCTTCCCTAATTTCTGTCATAACTTTAAAATTAATCTACATTTTGATATGTAGCAACATTTTGCTTAAATTTAATGTCCATATCGCCCTTTTTTGTCCGTCCGATTTTTGGGCCCTTTCGGCCCAAGTGTCCGTCACTAAGTTCAGCTAAAACTTTCAAATTACTCTACATTTGGATTTGTAGCAAAATTCGCATTAAATTAAGTACCCAAAGGTCCAAATTAACTATTGATCGCCCATTTTAAACATGCGTGACTTTGTCCGTCCGTTTTTTGGGCCCTTTCGGCCCCCTAACTTCAGCCAAAGCTGCATAATTACTCTACATTTTGATTCGTAGTAAAATTTGCTTTAATTCAAGTACCCAAATGTCCATATTGACTATTTATCGCCCGTTTTGAACATGCGTTATGTTTTTTGGGCCACTTGAGCCAAAACGACCGGCAACTTTGCCCTTTTTACAGGTATGAAGTGCGCCCCAATAAACGTCATAAAGTTCGCTACTAAAACGCAAAAATCAAGAACAAAGTGGTTCGTTTTTGGACCCTTTTGGCCCATCCCTAATTTTAGCTAAAATTTTAAAATTACTCTACATTTGGACTTGTAGCAAAATTCGCATTGATTTAAGTACCCAAATGCCAATAATGACTATTGAAAGTTTTGAACATGCGGGACGTTGTCCGTCCGTTTTTTGGTCCCTTTCAGCCCCTGCGCCCATCCCTAATTTTAGCCCAAACTTCAAAATTACTCTAAATTTGGATTCGTAGCCAAATTTACTTTAATTTAAGTACCCAAATGTCCATATTGACTATTGATCGACTGTTTTGAACATACTGGACTTTGTCCGTTCATTTTCTGGGCCCTTTCGGCTCCTGCGTTCATCCCTTATTTCAGCCAAAACTGCAAAATTACTTTACATTTGGATTCGTAGCCAAATTTGCATTAATTTAAATAACCAAACATTCATATTGACTATTGATCGCCCGTTTTGAACATGCGGGACTTTGTCCGTCCGTTCTTTAGGACCATGCATCCATCCTTTATTTCAGGCAAAGCTTCAAAATTACTCTACGTTTGGATTCGTAGCCAAATTTGCTTTAATTTAAGTACCCAAATGTCCACATTTACTATTGATCGCTCGTTTTGAACATACACGACTTTGTCCGTACGTTTTTTGGGCCCTTTCGGCCCATGCGTCTATCCCTAATTTCGGTCAAAACTTCAAAATTACTCCACATTTGGATTCTAAGCAAACTTTGCTTCAGTTTAAGTACCCAAATGTCCATACCGCCCATTTTAAACATACGGGATTTTGTCCGTCCGTTTTCTGGGCCCTTTCGGCTCCTGCGTCTATCCCCAAATTCAGCCAAAGCTGCATAATTACTCTACATTTGGATTTGTAGCAAAATTTGCTTCAATTTAAGTACCTAAATGCCCATATTGACTATTGATCGCCAGTTTTAAACATGCGGGACATTTTTTTTGGACCACATGAGGCAACGTCGTAAAGTTCGCTACTAAATCTCAAAAAAAACGAAAAATTTTTACATTTTTTGGGCCCTTTCGTCTATCCCTAATTTCAGCCCAACAATAAAATTACTCTACTTTTGGATTCGAAGCAAAAGTTCCCAAATACTCATATTGACTATTGATCGCCCGTTTTGAACACGCGGGACTTTGTCCGTACGTTTTTTGGGCCTATGCATTCATCCCTAGTTTTATCCAAAGCTTCAAAATTACACTACGTTTGGATTCGTAGCCAAATTTGCTTTAATTTAAGTACCCAAATGTCCATATTTACTATTGATCGACCGTTTTGAACACGATGTACGTTTTTTGGGCCACTTGAGTCAAAACGACCAACAACTTTGCCCTTTTTGAAGTACTAAATACAAAAAATATACCCTTTTACAATTGTCCGTCCACAATATATATGATTTGTTGAACAAATACTCCAAAACATGTACTTTTCACCGAGTAACTTGTAGTCCCTTAAAGGAAAACTTTTTCTCCCAAGGGCTGATTTCGCCCATTTACAATCCCAAATAGCTCAGGACTATAAGTCATTTTCATAAAAAATTTCGGGGTCCTAGGTTGATTCGTTTGACTGCTATCGTGCTTTCAACAGACAAACGGAGGGACGGACGGAAACACGCACGGATATAGCAAGATGTCTGATCGGAGACCTAATTTTTTATAGTGTCTCCCATCTCCGGGGCACTATGGACAATTGGCCCATGGGCCAGTAACTCAAATTTAGCCAAATCGTAAAATTAAGGTCAGATTTCTGAGGAAGTTTCATTGTTTTTGAATACAGTATGCCCATTGTTGAAGATAGCCGATTTGGGGTCTCTAGGGACTGCCGATCCGGATTCGAAATTTTGGCAAATACTAAAACATAGTCCAAAGTTAGTACCCACATGTAAGTATACTATCCACTCTTTGTTGGATGGTATACAAACAAGTGGACAATTTGTAAGTTTAGGCGAGCCGGGTCGATGTTTGAAATGACACGGGCCACTACGGACAATTGACCCATGGATCAGTGACTCAAATTTAGCCAAATCGTTAAATTAAGGTCAGACTCCTGAGGAAGTTCTAAGGTTTTTGAATATCAATATGTCCACTGTTGGAGAAGGCCGATTTGTGGGTTCCAAGGAACTGTAGATCCGGATCTAAAATTTTGGTAAAAAAAATTAAAACACAATCCAAAGTTAGTTCCAACCATGCACTCTTCAGTGGAGGGTATAAACACAAGTGGACAATTTGTAAGTTTGGCCAGACCGGGTCAATGTTTGAATGCCACGAGGCGCTATGGACAATTGGCCTATGGGTCAATGACTCTTATTTAACTAAATCGTAAAATTCGTAAGTCCTGAATAGGTCCACATCATAAAAATAGCTACATATTTGGATCAGTGAGATGGATACCCATCTATCCCTGTACAATAGGGGAGTTCTTATGGGACCTATATGGACCGGACCGAGAACTAAATTGGCCCAAAATATAAAAATAGCTACATATTTGTATAGAGTGATCCATCTAGAGGTATTTTTTCAGAACAAAAAAATGTTGCTCTTCAGCCCAAATGCGGCAATTTTGTTTATTAACTTTGCCGTTGAGTCAGAAATGGGCCTCATCTTTAAACAAAATTTTGGTCGAAAACAGCGTATCTTCCCGTTTCTCACCGAACGCTCATTTCCATAATACAGTTGCCAACATTTGAAGGTAATTATTTTCACATTGAACAGGGATTAAACCGGCTCAAGACCTCTTGCTTCTATATTTAAATAGAAGACAAGTTTTTAACAAAATGGCAAAGTGACATTGATTTTCGTGGCTGCACACTACTTTTATCATGATTTCGGGTCCGTGACAACCTTCTTCAGAAAGCCTTGCTGCAATTGTTGAAAGTAAAACCGAGCTCTATAGGGCCAGGCTCTCCCCAAACGAATGAGAACTACTGTTGTATTTTCAAAAAAAAACATAAAATGTCCTTTCGAATTATCAGTAAAGATTCCATCCACACTTGATTTGAATTTTTATATTTTTTTGTTCTGAAAAAATACCTCTAGATGGATCACCCTATATAAGTGCATATTTTTTATTGTTTCTGTATAACCACCATCTGTTCCCGTACAATAGAGAGAGAGAGAGGTTTTCGGACCCAAGACCACGCCCACGCGAGTCAAGGCCTACAATTTAGGCAAATTGTAAAATTAATGACATATTCAGTCATGTGGAAATTTCGCTGTTTTTAAACACCCATATGGCTTCTGTTAAGGCTTGGCTTCTGTTCCCTGGGCCAAGTTCTATAATCAGTATTAAAACATAGTTGTATTGCAAGTACAGATGGAACGTGATCGATATCCTTAAACGACTTCAAGATTGTTTTTTGTTTGTTTAAATTGTTTTTTTTTTTTTAAATTGGCATTTTTAATTAAGCATTTTTGGCAGGCCTTCTCAAAGACTGTAGGCGTTCTAGAATTCCTTACCATAGAAGGCATTGCGAATGCACTGGTTCCAAGTTGAACACTGTTGATGTGAAATAAGTGTCGAATCCTGTCCACTATTTATGGTTCCTAGAAGTCCTTGCGAATGATGCTTTTTGGACTAGCTTTTCTTAAATCAACCTTTCCGCTTACAAAATCTAAACTAAATTATTTTTTTGCTATTGCTGTTAGTGATTGCAAGGGTATGTAAACGCCCATATATGGAGCTTTTCGAAAACCACATTCGAATGGATTTGTGAGTGGAAGGAAAGCGTGGGCGGAAGGAAATGTGCGTCTGCAGGAATCGTTCGTTCAGCACAAATTAAGGAGTTAAAAATAAGGTTTGTAGGTGGGAAAATTCAACATTAATGAAGCTTTTTCTCAC
Source organism: Hydrotaea diabolus (assembly GCA_963513945.1). Lineage (NCBI taxonomy): Eukaryota > Metazoa > Arthropoda > Insecta > Diptera > Muscidae > Hydrotaea > Hydrotaea diabolus. The sequence continues at coordinate 8,836,499 of OY740718.1, forward strand.
TTTTTTTACTTTTTATATTTTTTTGGGTGAAAAGAGTTAAGCAAGCAACACTTTTTCTGTTTGCCTTTCAAAGAGTGGTACATGAGGATGTGGAGGTAGGCAGGCCTCCATGTATGGTGGGTGTGGGTGTGTGTCTAAATAAATATGAATGGCTGGTTTTGGGTGTGTGTTTGTGCACGGAGGCTTATGTGTCTAGAAATGGTGTCGGCTGTAACACCGGAAGTAACACGTACGAGTTTCGAGTTTCTGTGGCACCAACAAGTTGATGGCTTCTGGTGGAACAGCAATTTTTAATGAAACCTGCCTGCGTTTTTGTTTCGAAGGAGCAGCATATACGGGAATACAACAACAACAAGACGACATTTGTCAGCTGGCAGGGAAATATTAAATTAATTTCATAAATGTGATTTGCACACTTCCGATTTAATTATAAAACTGGCCACAGACGAAGAAGGTGTTGTATTTAGCTGTTGTCAAAGCAAGGACTTTGCTTTAAGGCTTTCTTTTGCAAAACAGGCTATAGCCGTCTGTCTTAACGTGTCTTTTGTATCATATTTTTTTCTGTCTTGCCTTTTTCTAGCAGTGGCAGCGGCGGCAACATTATCACGCGTCGTCTGTGCCGCAATCGACGCCGCGAGGACAATGAATTGTATCGCTCAAATAGCTTTAAGTTTGAGCGTTTCGAGCGCAAGGAATATCTGGAGGAATTGGCTGATACTTTGCAAAAGCAGGTAAGTGGCACAGGAATAATGAAAAACTCGCCTAAAAAAATTTGGAACAGAACAAGGACTTTTGTTCATTTCTCCCCCCAAAGCAAGTAATTTAAATGGAAACATTAACAGGAGAGCAGCAAAAGTATTCGTCATGCTGAATATACTATTTTTGGCTTAAACCTAGTTGAGTAACAACTCTCGGACGGACACCAAATTTGCACCATAAATAAAAAAACAAAATCTGCGGTCTCCCATAGTTTTCGAGATATGGGCAGCGAATGTTCGAATATTTCAGACATTGAGCCATATCCATGAAACTTTTCCTTGTGTTTTAGCCGTGTTCTTTTCAGGTTACTAAAGAAGCATTTGTATGGAAGTTACTCGGTAAGCAAGCGAGTTGGCTGCTACTCGGTAACGAAATGAGTTAGAGTTACCTGACTTATTTTTAGCGATTTCTATAACAAAATAAAAACAAATGTTTTTTTGTTATTGATACAGAAAGAAGATAAAAAGAATGAAAAAAGAAAATAGAAAATAGAAAAAGCAAAACCGTTTTCATAAATTATAATGATGCGAAAACTGTAAGTGAAATATTTATTGCTAAGATTTAGAGAAATTTCGATGTAGCCATATTATTTTAAGAGTGATTAAACGAAAATTGTGGATCAGGCCCAAGGCGTTGATGCTGTTGGCTTGATACAAAGCCAGAAAGGGCGAATTTAAATGTCTCCGACGAAAAAGAAATGCCTACCAACGAAATTAAATTTGTCAATAAAATGTTAACAAAACAAGAAACTATACGAAATAACAAAATTCCTTTTCCACAATTTGCTTTTTTCTTTTTGTTTGTAAAGAAACTTCTCTTGAGCTTATGCTGCCATCTGATACAAAATGTTGTTGGGTGTTGCCAGAATACCATATTGCTAACTAACTAGGTAACTGAGCTAGTTCACTGAAAAGAACACGACTATTAATATGGGTAGTGTTGGAAATGCTTATTACATATTTCCGATTTGTTAACCTTTTCAGAAGTGGTAGCAACTTTTTCATTTTTTCAAAACTTTTTACTAAAAATGCCTCACAAAAGGAAAAAATGCGTATTTTCAAGTTGTATTTCTCGATCTCGTTTTGTAGCCAACATTTTAACCTTTCATTTCACTTTTGGATGTTTTAACCCTTCTAGAACCGGAGATAATACCCTTTATTTAAGAAGAATAAAAAAGTATTTGAAAAAAATCGCGCGATTTTTAGTTTTTCAACGCGGCGCTCTTTTTTGATACCACAATCAATTTTCTATAAAAATTAATCTTTTTTAACCCTTTATTGAATAAAAATTATCCACTTTCGACTGATTTTCATGTATTTCATACCCCCAAATCAATCCATCAGCAACATTTTCTCGTGAAAGGAGCCTCAGAGGATCGCGCGATTTTTTCAGATAATTTTTGACTGCGGCTCTCTTTTTTGATAGCACAAACCATTTTCTTCAAAAATTAATCACTTTTAATCCCTTTATTCAATAAAATTTATCCTTTTTCTACTGATTTTCATGCATTTCTTATCTCTAAATCCATCTATCAGCAACATTTTCTCGTGTGATGAGCCTGAGAGTCTGGCCTTATGGACAGAAATATTCACCCTTTTTTGGAATTAAGCCCCAGTCCATTAAAATATTTATTGTTTGGGCTGGTATTGTCCCTCTATCTTCTTATCTCCAAATCCATCCATCAGCAACATTTTTTCGTGTGATGAGCCTCAGAGTCTGGCCTTTTGTGCAGAAATATTCACTCTCTTTTGAAATGAAGCCCCAGTCCCTTAAAATATTTATTGTTTGGGCTAGGATGGCCCCTCTATCATCAACGCAGTACAACTTTCGCCATTCCCAACTGCTTAAGTTAATTACACTTCGTTTTTAACGAATTTTCTAGCATGAAACTATTTATCCGTTGCTAAAAGAAATGTTACCACAGTGTGCAACTTCAACTAAAAATTTTGCCATATTGTTAGAAAATGCCAAGATCGACAATACCATATCATCGGAAAAAGAATACTGATCAGTATTGTAAATTTTTTCAAAATTGTGCGAATTTAGAATGAAACTATTTCTCCTAGAAGAAATGTTACCACAGTGTGAAATTTCTTCTGAAAATGTTGAAATATATTATATAATACCACATCATCGGAAAAAGATTACGGATCAGTATTGTAATTTTTTCAAAATTTTTCGCGTTTTTAACGAGTTTTCTAAAATGAAACTATTTCTCCGCACTATTTCTTACCACAGTGTGCATTTTCATCTAAAAATGTTGCCATATTGTTAGAAAATGTCACGATCGATAATACCATATCATCGAAAAAAAATCTATGATCCGTGTTTGTTTTTAAATTTTGTGAAAGCTTGCGCAAAAAAATAAAGTAAAATAACAATATCGCCGGCTTTTAAAGGGTTAAATTCCAAAACAAAGTCCCAAATGACAACTAAAGGTGTTGGCTATAAATTAGTAGGAAGAAATACGTACCTTTAAATAGGTACTTTTCCCAGTTTTGACCTTTTTTCACAAACTCAGGTCAAAAATATGCAAAATGACGCGCCAGCTCACAATGGGTTATAGAATCCATATAACCGTTTGAAAGGTATTTTCATAGCTTTCCAAAATCCATATAGCAGTAAGTTGTTGACCATTAAAAATTTGCATGTCAAAAACCCCTAGTCCTAACCCCACAAACCTAATTCCATTTAAATCTAGTTCAAATTTGCAGCCTTAGGTGGATTAGATACTAAATTGTGGTGTACATTCAGTTACAATATCGATCGTCTATAAAAATGCAAAGTTTTATCGAAATCGGTTCGAATTTGAGTACCAGAATAGATGGACATGCCTACATCGATTTGACAGCAAAGAAAAAATGTAGATGGCGCTTACACATACCATTCTGTTTAGTTTAGTGCTCAACCGTAAAGTAACAAAACGATTTTGGCTCCTAAAATATATTGTTTGTTTAATTTTGTGACTTTGCAAGAAAGTAAAGTACTTTTTTCGATTTTTTTTACAGGAATTATACCTTCAGAAGTTATATTACAAAAACCCCTCTTCTTAGAAGGGCCACTTTCAGTAGTATGTTTATCAAAGATTTGGTTTTTACTACAGTTTGAGAAAGAAAATAGAAAAAATTGTACTTACCGGCATCATTTCCTGTAAAGGATGCGCCTTATAAGACTCCTCGATGTTTCATTTTAAAATATTCTTAGGTTGTATGTATGTATACTCTTGCTTCTAACTGTAGGTGTAAATCAAAAACTTTTTGTTTGCGCCTCCGGCCATAATCGTAATGGAAAAGTGTGAGCGTGTGTTCGTTCTTCAAACGGAAGTAGTCCTGAAGCCTACGGCGGAATACAAAAAGGAAAGCGGAAAAGTTATAAAATGGAACAATGCTTGTTGTTATTGTGAAATTATTGCTTAAGAAAAGGGATGAAATTAGCCGTAATGCAGCAATGCTACGATGTTATCAGTTTGGTTAGTGGGGGAGGAATATGTTTCTAAGCTTTTAAATAAAGCTTTTGTTTGCTGCTATTTACACACATGTTAAGCAAAAGAGGGCGCTACTAATTTGTTGATTATCAAACAGACGGTATTGCCAATGTGAAATACAAATTGAAATTTGAATTCTATTAAGAAAAAGAAAGTCTTAGCGGCTATGAGGTTTTAATACTAAACATTATGATTCATGCCACTGTTGCCTCAAAGGCAGCGTCATTTCCTGTTTGTAATTCAATATCAATTATAATCGCCTTTATATTAAAACATTTAAATGGAAGACTTATTCAAGGAAATACAAGCATCTGGAACTCAGGTGCTGCACCTTAATAGCCAATTAAGTGATTAATAAAATAGCCCACACAACACAAATGGAGCAAAACCAAACAGCAGGAAGGGACCAGACTTAAAACTTGCCAGGGCAAGTGATCAATAAAGTTTACCGCCCACAATTTGTTATAACAAAAAATAGATGCGCATATTTTAACATTTGCTTAGGAGGGAAAAGAAATAGAACCAATGTTTGACAAGCTTACATAAAGAAAAAAAACCGAACAGGTGGTTGGTCTAAAAATAGGAAAGTGGGTGGGGTGGCCTGTCTTTTACTTATTACATTACCCTCTGTTGATTGTGGTGGTTTTTCTTCAATTCTGCAATATGTTGCTGGCATAAATTGTTTGCCATACCAGGTATATCAAAATGTTTAAAACTTAAAATCTCAGCGCCACAAATCATTGGAAATTGAATAGAAAACGTTTTTCTTTAGCTTCGAAGGTCTGTTAAGATTCTTGTTCTTAATGATTTCCATATCCTCTTTTTTCTGTAAATAAAAGTTTTTTTTAGAAATTATAAAAGATTTCATAAACGACTACTTTACCCGCAATGCAATAGATTGAAATACACAAGGCAGCATTAGAGGAGGACAGCCTGTCCATTCCTAGAGGATACTGCTTAATATAAAGGCTGACCAAAGCTAGAAGGAAAATAAGAACTAAGCATTAATTATGACAACATCAAAACATATTTTTGGGGTCCTTCAAAATCTTCTAACAGCACAAACTGGAAGCGAATTTCGCGTCTGTGAGATAATAGCTGATTTCCCACTAGGTCACATAGGTAATAGCCAAGGCCCTAAATACTCGTAGATTGATATAATCATTATGCAAAAGTTAGTTTCCCTAATGGGAATAATCCTGAAGCATAGGTAGGTTACGACTTCATTAAACACTGGGACACAAATACAATAGCGCCTGATACTCTCAAATTTTCAATATGAAATATTTTTATATATTTTTTTTGCCCCTTGGGTCCACGATCCCAATCCCAGCAAATACTTCAAAATAAATCCGAATATCGAATATGGGTTCGTAATAAAATCGGCTTTAAATTAAACACGAATTGTTCCATTTTATAACTTTACGCTTTCCTTTTTGTATTCCACCGTAGGCTTCAGGACTATATCCGTTTGGAGAACGAAAGTGTGAGCGTGTGCACTTTTCCATTACGATTATGGCAAATTTTCAAATTTACGAGGGGTCCTGTTTTTTCTTTAAGCAACTTTAGTCCATGAGCCAGTCCAAAGTTTCGACGAAATTTCAAAATAAATACATAATGGGGTTTGTAAGTAGCAAAATTTGCTTACATTTTAATACCCATACTCGTATGTGACGCGCAAAATAGAAATGGACCTAAGGTTAAAAACCAGTTTTGTTCAGGAGAGCCATTTTAAAGATTAGGTCCCTTTCTTTTTGCGCTTAGAATCGTCGACTTCACTCTCATAAAACGCGCATATCTCTGGGAGGGAACACTTTTGGGGCATAGGATCGGTCTCATTCGAAGCTCAGATGTTGTCCACATCAAAAAAAGAAAAAAAAATTCTATACGCTGTCACATATTCAATATAAATCTCCATTTTTTACAATACGGTGCGTTTTTTGAGCCACATAAGCCAAAACATCCTTCAAATTTGAGATATTAAGTGCGTCTTAATAAAAGTACCCATTTTAACCACTATTCGTCTACAAAAATATTATTTGTAAAGCAAATTCTCAAATAAACATACTTTTTTCCAAAAACCTTTAGTTCCTTAAAGGGAAACTTTTTTCCCCGTTGGACCGATTTCGTACGTCTTAGAATCGACGATCAATAACAAATACTCATTAGGGTCTTCAATCAATATTTCGGGGTGTTGCAAACGGAATAATAGATCCACTCTTCGGTAAAGGGTTTAACAAGTAAGTGTTTAAAATCGAATGGGCATTCTAAAAGATACCCTACACTACTGCGCCTCTGTCAGGAATTGAGTAAGATCGATCTTAATATGCGTGTTTTCGACAAGCTGAAGCGTCCGTCTAAACTCCGCCAAGGCGATAATTTCAAATCTTTATCAAAAAAGTGAAGCTTTTACTTATAAGTATATATTCGATTTTTCCCAATTTAGAACCTCCAGTTTTAAAAGCCTTACATTACATCAGATTACAAACAAATTTTGCACAGTGCATTAGGAGTGGCCAACACACAACTCTGGTGAAATTAGACCATATCGGACCATGTTTTCGAATAGGTCCCACTCAAAGGTACCTCGCGATTTGAGGTTCTGTAGGCCGCTAATTACATCCGACCACGCCTAAAATTAGCATAGTACGTTATGAGCGTCCATTATTTAACTGCGGTGAAACTGGAACGCATGTGTCCATATTTTCGTATATCCCCCTACACAAAGGTTCTTTCAGATTTAAGAATCTGCAGTCTTAGAAGCAACATTTTACATCCGATTCCTACTAAATTTCGCAACACCCATGTACTGTAACATTCGACCATATCGACCCATGTTTTCGAATAGCCCAAGCAAAAGCGTACCTCGCGATTTGAGGTCCTGCTGCTTACCCCATCACGTTTAAGTTTTGTATAGTTCGTTATGAGCAACAAATAAAACAAAACTGAATCTTATTTGAAGAATTTTGTACTCAAGAACAAGGAAAAAGTTACAAATACCTATTGATGATTTTCACTTCAGTCCCACTATTAATTCTGATTTTTGCTTCGCTTGGGCTATTCTCCAGGAGATGGAGTATTGGGATTTTCCCGTGATTTGTATTTTGTTTAAATGAGCCTACGTCCATATTTAAAGTAAACATGGCCAAAGAGCAGTTTTGTGGCGTGACACGAAAATATGAAAAAAACATGTCTCGCGTCCTAGACAAAAAATGTTGCAGTCTTCAGAATTACTAGTGTTTCGGGGAAAATATTGAACAAGGGCGCTCAGATCCAGTGAACTCTTCACATGATATTCTAATTGAAACTCTCCTCTGTGTGGCCGGTCTTCGGCCGTGCTTTAAGAGGGATCGTTTTTGGTCCACAACTACGATCAAAATTACACTTCATGGGCAATCCCACGACAGACAGATCTATGGGCCGGATTGCCCCGAAGAGCATTTCTTCAACAAAGGACTGTCACCCCGGCACACAGTTACCGCTACAACAACTTCATGGGGGTCATGTGATCCTCAGCAGAATAAGCCAAGGAACAGAAAATCCAGCGACATTTTGTTTTTTACTTACTTCTTGCTGACTGCTTCTCCAAGAAAATACCCACGTACGCTTTCAATGATGGGGAGTGGTCTTCCTGATCATCCATTTTCATAATCAGCCCGTGCAATTTTCACTGTACAACGACTAACAATGGTAAAAACAAGTCTTTTCAACATTTTTCACTATTTTTGTTAATTTTTACTCAGAAACACACCCACACTGTAAAATGTTTTGCGGCAATTGATAGCTCTTCTTCTTTATTTATCAATGTGTCAGTGCGTATGCATACAAAAGCTCGATATTGCGAAACGTAATGAAACATCATTTAGGCCAGGGAAGTTAAATATGTTTACATAACATCTCTGGTTTTGGCTCTGTTTACATTACACAATAAATTCGGAAAAATGATTTGCGTAAATATAGCCTCAACAAAATAATTACCACATCAATTAGATACGCATCAAAACGATAAAAATCGGAATTAAAATTCTTAAAGAACAAAAACAGAATCAAATAATAATTTAGCCATGTAGCCTGGGGACTAGTGCCTGTCAATCATAATGGGACACTGTCTGATTGGAAGGCATGTAGTGGGACTAAAAGTTGCGACTAATGACTGTTGCAGATGCTGTAAGAATGAGGAGGAGAAATCCATTCCACACTTTGTCTATAAGTGCCCGGCTCTGGTGATCAGACGGGGACACTGTCTGATTGGAAGGCATATAGTGGGACTAAAAGTTGCGACTAACGACTGCTGCAGAAGCTGTAAGAATGAGGAGGAGAAATCCATTCCACACTTTGTCTATAATTGCCCGGCTCTGGTGATCAGACGGGGGCACTGCCCGATTGGAAGTCATATAGTGGGACTAAAAGTTGCGACTAACGACTGCTGCAGAAGCTGTAAGAATGAGGAGAAATCCATTCCACACTTTGTCTATAAGTGCCCTGCTCTAGTGATCAGACGGAGATCTACATTAGATTTTACTTTCATTTGAGTCTAACCGAACTGGCTAATATCGGCATCATGGTTTAAAGCGGAATCAACGCAAAGAGGCTGTGCGCCACCGATGAATTTTTTCTCAGCCTAGTCGCCGCCGATTTAAAGGCTAAACTCGCTTCACGAAACAGCAATATATTGTGTTTAATATTAAATATTTCATCTCTGTATTGAATTAAAATACTTGTGATTGACATTATTCCGTATTAGCATTAGCAAAACGCATTTATTTAATCTGAAATTTTATTGTCGATACATTTTAGATTATATATATTTGCTCGTGGTTATGAAAACTACCTTTGGTGTATTAAAAAAATAAAGAGCCAACAGTTCAACCGCTGCCGGTTGCCCAAATTTATGAAAAAACCAAGCTGCCGCCGCCGATTAGAAACACCTAATACACTAATCCTTTCTTCAATTTCTGATAGTCACCAACTCAAGGGCTTTTTAGGGAAATCACAATGGTTCAACCAAAATTTCTTTTAAAATTATTGCTTAAATAGGTTCTATCTGTTCTATTTTTGAGGTGTGCACGAGATGGGGGCCGATTTGAACTCTCGAAAGAAAACCTAGGTGGAAACATTTGATCGGACAAATTTCCGTAACAAAGCCAGTCAAATACTACGAGGGTTGCTATATATATTTCAGGCCTAGGTAACAATAAGTGTTGCCTGGCGCCATCTGAAATTTCCATTGGAAAGATTGACATTTTTTTAGCTTAAACGTACTCAGAACGTTTTGACGTACGACCACCAATTTAGCAAAAATATGGAATTAACTCGTGAACATTTTCGTGCGATTATTTTTCACACCTTTCGACGTGGATTATCACGACAAGAGTGCATCGATGACCTTAAATCTTTGTATGGCGATGAAGCAGCATCCTATAGCACTGCGAATAACTGGTTTAGTGAATTCAATCGTGGCCGACGCTCGCTCAAAGACGAAGGTCGTGAAGGTCGTCCAAAAACGGCCGTTGTGCCAGATAACATTGACGCCGTGCGTGAACTGATAATGTAAGATCGTCATGTGACATACCGCGAGTTAGAGGCATCCTTGGGCATTTCTTCCACCAGCATACATTCGATATTGCATGAACACTTGGCCGTAAAAAAAGATTGTTCTCGTTCGATCCCGAACAATTTGACAATTGCTCAAAAAAAGGCTCGTGTCGATTGACGTTTAGAAGATCTTCACAGGTGACGAATCATGGATCTATGCGCATGAGCCCGAAACAAAACAGCAATCTTCCGTCTGGGTCTTCGAAGACAAGCCAAATCCAACGAAAGTTGTTCGTGGAAGAAGCACTTCGACGCAAATGGTCGCCTGTTTCTTCGGCACATCTGGTCGTGTGGCGACTGTTCCGCTTGAGATACGTAGGACGATCAATTCTGAACGGCACGAACAAGAGAAGACGAGTCATTGTGCACCATGACAATGCGAGCTCTCACACACCAGCGGCAAAACGTCGAATTGAATGGCCATCCACCGTACAGCCCTGATTTGGCACCCAACGACTTATGCTTATTCCCTAGCATCAAGAAAAAATGGGTACTCAACGTTTTTCATCGCCCGAAGCAGCTGCTTCAATCGGAGTGGAAAAAGTGCTTCGACAATTGGTTTGAGCGAATGCAAAAGTGTATAAATCATGCTGGAGAATACATTGAAAAACAATAAAGCCATTTTTGATGATAAATATTCCCATTTTCATTATTAGGCCTGAACTATATATAGCACTCTTACTACACAAAGCTGTTTTTAAATTCTGGGCCATCTTTTAGCTGTAAGTCCCCATCTGTGGGCATAGAAGTTCCAAATACTGCGCTCAGATCTATGATTTCCAAGAAGTTTAGTGTTTTATTGCTTAGGGCAAACACGTGAATTAAAATTGAAAGTTTCTCAATTTTGTTGTCATATTTTTGTTCGCCCCTTAAGTAATTTAATATTTCCCAATACCTATTCATTTTCATTAGAGTAAGATTGAATATTGAAACTTCCAACAACCTTTTCGTTTTCATTTTTGATAACTTTTGATATTTGATTGGGTAATGAAAATTGCCTCTGTCACCCGACGAATGGGGACTCCAAAGGGAAGTGCAAAGACACAAATAAATTGTGTTAAATCATCAATCTTCGAAAGAAGAATATGTTTTCTGACAGATTTTTATGACATTTTAAGTACGAAAAACAATAAAATAAATATGCGTTACTTTTAAGGTTTTCTAAAAATAAAGTGGCATAAAGTTTCTAGCGTCTATCCTCACGATAGATACACTTTGCATCAGTGTCAACTTTCATTTGTTTTTGGGAAGTATCATTTATTCCGGCTAAAGGGGGGTAGGAGGGGTGCTTCAAACTCCATTACGCGGCAAACTGACATCAATACATTTATCACTCCTTGGACGAGAGACAACAAAATCTCGTGCTATGGCATTTTCGTTGCGAGGAATTTTGTGTTTTTAGTTTTTTTTTGTTTTTGGTTTTTAAATGACTCCTTCTACTTCGTCTACGGGTTCTGGTGCCAGTGATGAACCATCATTTTTATGGGGTATCCTATCACCTTCAATTAGTTTCAAACTGAGCCACTTTAGGTGATTGACTGGCTGGTTGGGAGTCGTCTACGGGCACTACTTGCCTAGGAAGCTTTAGAAGAAGACGTCGACGCTGATGATGATAGTGGCGTGGTTGTAAGTTTGTGATTGGATTACCTGTCATTATGGTTGATTTTTTCCCTATAACATTACATGAAGCTGGGCAGGCTTTAGGAAGAGAGGGAGAAGGGGGTTTACTCTGTCTTCCCAACACTTGTGGTTATATTTTATTATATTTAGTGCGGTAGTTCGCGTGTTATTTTTTGAAGGAGTAAAGTTTCAGGTTTTCGTTTTTCTCCTCCTTCTTTACAGGTTTTCTGTTTTCGTTGTTCTTTGCCAGCTGTCAAGTGTTTGTAGGAGTTCTGCTTCCGGTTGTGGCGGGTTTTGTTTTGCGTTCTCTTTTCCCTCTTGTCTTGTGATCCCTTGACAGCTTCACTTGTTGTTAGATTTATGGTGATGGTCGAGCTATTCTGACATTTTCATGTTTTTGCTTAATAAAGCTTAAGTGTTTTACTTGCTTACGCTTAACATGGAATTTTATCTCGACGCCTGGCGGCAATGAAAAGACGTGTTAATGTCTTTTGAGCAGTTTTCCGCCAACAATGCCACGATGAGTCGCTTTAACAGCCCATGTACGACTGGGTCCTAATTATGCTTGATGCGAGTAACATAGACATTTGCAGAGACAGGCACCTTTGAGAAAGGAGTGAAATTAATTTCACTTCGGCGTTGTGTTCGGCAGCTTAATGTTCACCATATTCGGTAACATAACAACTTAATCCAGTTGCATTATTTACATCGCTTTAATTTCCTTTTTCAGAACTCGCTCCGCTTGCCTTTCCCTCGGCGAAGCAACCCCCTTTTTAGCATTTTTCACGCCGGCTTTGTTGTAATGATTTCTTTCGCATTTTTAAGCGATGGTGTGAGCGAGGGTAATTATTACCCGTTTCCCGCACGATAATCATGATTATTTTCATTTACATTTTCTTTGACGTGGGGGTTAGCTATACTTACATTAGCTGACACTATCCTTTAGCTTGCTACGAAAGTAAAAATATCCTTCGTATTTAGTACCTAGTTACTTTTTTGTAAAGTCATCCCATTTATAAACGTTAAAGTGTTCACTTCTGTTATGTACGGTAAGAGTAATCAAAGATTCGAATGAAATATTTTCGGTGAGATTAATGGTGTTTTCGTTTGTACAAAAACAAAGTTAAATTTTTTCCGAATGTTGCCCTGAATCTGCATTTTTATGTTCGTTTGTTAAAAAAATGCTACCCTACGCACATATTTCGATTTCGCTTGTCCAAGTGTTAAATGCAATGCGTACGAAAATTTCGCTTTTTCTGCACTCACTCCAGTCTACGGTGTAGAATGTTACACCATTAAACAGCTGCTGCCTACAGGGTTGTATTTCAATCAACACACACAAACCAAATAGGAGGAAAACAACATCGCAGTTGTTTATGCTGGAACTTTGTTTACAAATAGTATTTAACGTGTGATTCATTTCGAGGTTCCCTACTTTTTTTAAAGAAAAAACACAGAAAATTAAAATTGAATGGGGAATGTTTATTATCATTTGCAAGAACAATCTTTGGCATTTATTTTTTTGAAGATTATCTCTATCAAATGTTGGCCGCGGCTACGTCTCAGATGGTCCATTTGTTGTGTTGATGACTCGTTCGAGTATTTCGACTGGTAACTGGCGAATTACACGCTTGATGTTTTGCTCCAAGGCCTGAATCGAAGCGGGTTTGTCCGCATAAACTTAAGACTTTACATATCCTCACAGGAAAAAGTCTAACGATGTGATATCACACGATCTTGGTGGCCAATCGACCGGTCTATAACGTGAAATTATCTGCTCACCGAAGTGTTTTCTCAATAAATCCATTGATTGATGCGATGTGTGGGAAGTGGCGCCGTCTTGTTGAAACCAAATGTCGCCGAGATCACGAGCTTCAATTTCAGGCATCAAATAGTCGGTTATCATGGCACGATAGCGGTCGCCATTGACGGGTACGTTCTCACCGGCATCTTTTTTGAAGAAATATGGACCGATGATTCCACCGGCCCACAAACCACACCAAACCGTTGTTTTTTCTGGATGAAGTGGCAGCTCTTGAGCCTCTTCTGGTTCCTCTTCGTCCCAATTGCGGCAATTTTGCTTGTTTACTTATACATACCCATTGAGCCAGAAATGGGCCTCATCGCTGAACAAAATTTGGCTCGAAAACGTCGGATCTTCTTGGAACTTTTCAAGAGCTCATAGAGCGAAGAGATGTCGCTTGGGAACGTCGGTCGGCTTCAGTGTATTTTGAACGCTTTCAATTTAAGATCTCGGCTTAAAATGAGCCACGTCGTTCCATACGTCAGTCCAAGTTGCTTGCAAGTTGCGGTCTTGGTGTATACTCCCAGCTACGGCCGCTACATTTTCTTCACTGCGTGCTGAACTTGGTCTATTCGGTCGAATATTATCCAATAATGAATGCTGGGTCTCATGATGGGTGATGGTGTTGCGAATAGTACGCTTAGTAGGCCGATTATGTTGACCATAAGTTAAACGAAGTGCACGGAACACATTCCTCACAGAACGTGGATTTTCGCTATAAAATTGAACGATTTGTAAACGATGTTCAGGCGTAAGTCTTTCCATGATGAAATGCCAAACAATACTAAACGAAAATAACTTGACAGCATGACACGACTTACACGTAATCTGTCAAAAAAAGGATATTGAAAAAAGTATCTCTACTTGGATTACCCATTTTTATTCCCACTTACAATGATTTTTCATTAAAGCGTTTTGTGAGGAAATAATTTTATAAAGAATTTTGTAGCCTAGTGATGAACAACAGAAAATCGCTAATTCTCTACGTTGGGCGCCAACTTAATTAAATTGCTGTAAACGTAAATATTTCATTGAAGGCAGCAATTTTTAAATTAAAATCTAATCAGAGATGGCATGGCTATATAGTAAATGTCAGGAAAAATTGTTAATTGAAAAAATTCAGAGACGTTTTCCAAAGGAAGGGAGAGGAAGACAAATTTAAGTAAAGAATTTAACTTTCTTTTAATGTAGGTTTTTTTTGATATATTTATTGGTATTTCCCTTTCCGGTTGTTTGAGTACGAGTATTAAGTAAATCTTCGCTGTTTACGTGTTCAAATAAATTTTGTATTCCTCGCAGAGCTCTATAAAAATTAATTAAGCTCTTTCTTTTTGTTTTGCCAATGGTACATTTAGTCCTGAAAAGAGATCCTTTAACAAATTGGTTTTCTTCGTTTAGCAGTGTCATCGCATTTTCATACTTCATGGTGAGACCTTTTAACACTAGCGTAATATTTCGCCCTGAATGAGAGTCCTCTTTTTCACATACGGCGACGCAGTATGAGCTCCAGTTCCAGGCAGCACTTAACATGATTTTCATACTCAGCTCACACTGCCACAACAATGGAATGCCATTAGTTTTAGCGCTATTTAAGCTTAACAATTGAAATGGAGCACAGCACATACAATGGAGTTGGCCACAACAAAATAAAGGACAAAAACACCTCCACTCCCACACTCTCAAAGAATTGGGTAGATTTGGAATGAAAGTGTGGCCATGTCGTTAACATTTCGTCGTTCCTCTTCTCTTTTTGTTGTTTTACTTTCCTCAATTTGTTGGTGATTCCTCATCCTTTTCATTAAAGTAAATCATTACTCATGTCCTGGCAGAGCCAGCAATCTGCCATTGTCTCTGTTTACTTTGATGCTGAGACATCAATAAAAGTGTACAGCTGCAGCTGGTGATGGAATGGAATGGATTTTTCGGGGACAATCTTGGGGAATCTACTTAAAATGCAACACAATACCAGATTCAAATTGATGGTGATGACGATGAGAAAGTATTCTGGCTAGTTTTTGTACTCAACCTAAGCATATCCTTAGAGAAGGTTTCCAAATAAGGGATATTTGAATTTGGCAACACTACAGAGAAAATCCAATTGTATTCGCTCTTTTAACATCGAAAATATTCCAAATTTGCCATTAGACTTTAACATGCAATCAAGTAATAAGTCTGCCTTTTTTAACTGAATTGAAAATCATGTAAGATTGTCGTTGTCGGTTGGTGTGGCGGTAGCAGGATATGCGTGGTCTACCTGTAAACACCCCATCAGCCGCACACACTTCGTTCCATGCGTGGGCTGCGGTAACACCCTTTGGAAAAGGGGTGGTATAAATTATGAATAAATTTTATTAGCCTCGTCTAATCTGTGGGGTGGTGCTGGGCTAAGGGGGGAAAATGGAAAACGCGTATTAAAATTGCTTTTTGTTTTGTTTTTCTTTCGGGGAGGGTTTTGAAACAAACATCTAATCGATTTTTCATTACGAAAGTTATCACAAACAAATAGGGCGTTAATAGGGGAAACGTTTCCAGGTCGCTTTGGTCGTTATGTGTTGGTGTTAATACCGAAAGCAATTTTAAACTCACAAATTGTCATTTCACTCGCAAGAAGGCCACTAGTAGAGACTAGAGAGTGTGGGGGTGGTCTAACAAGGATTTCAAGGTTTAATCATGTTTTCTAATGAAATCGTTTAGTAATTGTTTCCTTTGGGTTATTTGGTGTCGTCATATCCTTAAACAGGGAATGTAAGCATTACCGGCTACTGTGAACTAATCGGTTTTAACACAAAGGATAACCAATTAAAAAATTTATCTATTTTCGGGATGATAAAATGAATAATTTTTTAAAATGCCTTTTTAAGACTTTTTTTCACACGCATAAAAAAGTATGATACGAGGGCATATCAATAATGTCGTGACTTTTTAAATAAAACACAATTTTTTTTGCAAAAAAGAATTATTTTTCAACATAAGAGGGTTGCTATTTTTATTTCGGGTCCTAACAATACTATTGTTTCCAGATGCAAACTGGAAATTCCATTGAAAACTTTGACTTTCTTCAGCATAACTTCACTCAGAACGTTTTGTCATTTGAGGGCGAATTGTTTTGTTTACAGTGTGTTGAAAAATTCATCTCAGTCAAAAAATGGAATTATCCCGTGAACTTTTTCGTGCGATGATTTTTTGCGTTTTTCGGCGTGGGTTATCGAGACAAGAGTGTTTCGACTTTTGGCGATGAAGCACCATCAAAAAACACTGTTAATCGCTGGTACCAAGAGTTCAGTCTCGAACGCCGTTCGCTCCAGGATGAATTTCGTAAAGGACGTCCAACTTCGGTCACTTTGCCAGAAACCATCGATGCTGTGCGTGAACTGATTAGGCAAGACCGACATGTACCATACCGTGAGATTGAGGCGTCCTTGGGCATTAGAATGACAAGCATCAATAAGATATTGCATGTTCATTTGGCCATGAAAACAATTTGTTCGCGTTGGATTCCACATAATTTGACGAATGCTTAAAAAAAGGCTCGTATGGATTGGTGCAAAGAGATGTTGAAAAACTGTGATCGCGGTGCTTTAAAAGACGTTTATAAGATCGTCACAGGTGACGAATCATGGATCTATGCGTATGAGCCAAAAACAAAACACCAATCGACCGTGTGGGTCTTCGAAGACGAGCCAAATCCAACGAAAGTTGTTCGTGGAAGAAGCACTTCGAAGCAAATGGTCGCCTGTTTCTTCGGCAAAACTGGTCATGTGGCGACTGTTTCGCTTGAGCAACGTAGGACGGTCAATTCTGAGCGGTACACTATAATTTGTTTGCTGAAGTCTTCGAAGAAATTCGAAAAACGAACAAGAGAAGACGAATCATTGTGCACCATGACAATGCGAGCTCTCACACATCGGCTCAAACCAGCGCCTTTTTGACCGGCCAAAACGTCGAGTTGATGAGTCATCCGCCGTACAGCCCTGACTTGGCACCCAATGACTTCTTGTTATTCCCGCACCTCAAGAAAAAAAATATGTGGTCAATGATTTTCGTCGCCAGAAGATGCTTTTGAAGCGTTCAAAAACCATGTTTTGGAGGTGTCTCAATCGGAGTGGAAAAAGTGCTTCGAAAATTGGTTTGAGTGCGTGCAAGAGTGTATAAATCTTGCTGGAGAATACTTTGAAAAACAATAAAACCATTTTTGATGATAAATATTTGCTTTTTTATTATTAGGCCAGAAATATATAAAGTCGTCGTACTGACAAAAAAGTTTTGGCCTGAATGTGTTAGCGACTGTACCGTGAAAGGCAGGACTGTAGCGTTTTGTGTTGTCTAATTTCACGAATTCACCGATAAAATCTCTTGTTGTTAATTTATTTTTGGTGTTGCCATATTGTTCTATGATTGTTTAATGTTGCCAGATTACCACAATGCAAACTAACAAGGTAACTAAGCCATTGACCTCAAAAGAACAAGGCCACTGTTTCTATTTTAACCAAGTTGCTTTTCCGTCGGTTTTTGTTAGTCACCCTGTAGTTATCCTAAGACTAAAATGTTAAACTCCTTAACTAAACTTCAATTAAGTTTTATCATCTATCGATGCAAAACTCTTAGACCTTCCTGGGATTTTGTTGTGCCTGCACTATAAACTAGCTCGTTTTCATCTTTCATATTATGTTACACTTAAGACCCTCCTGCCGTATTTTTCTTAGCCAGGACATTCAGCGAAATCTCTGGAATATTTTAGTATTCTGTTATTTGTTGACTTCGATTTGATTTAATCTTCTTCTCGGCGAGTTATTCAAAAAGTTTATTTGCTTTTTCTCTCTCGGCTATATTATTTTCCAAAAGTTATTTGGGGAGTGTGATTTATGGGTATGTGTGTAATATGAAGTGAAGTAACTGCAAAGGTCCTTGGAGTAAGAGTCGTACGCCGTCTGCCTGCATAGCCAAGTCTATAATTTGATGCTTTCGGTTTGTTTTTTTCTTCATCTTGTTCTTGTCTACCATGCCAATTGTAATCCCAACATATGGCATTAAATCATATTCATGTGATTTATATTCATAATAGAGTGCAAAGAAATTTCAATTTTTTTCTCCAAAGGATCTGGTTCGGGTGGTGTAGTGTGATGGAGAAGGAAAGAGAGAGTGAGAGAGGAAGGAACTGGGGGGAAACATGTGTTTATTAATAAAATATTGTACTTACTTGGGAAATTTGAATTGCTTGTTGTTCGGTTTATTTATTTGAAACCCTATAATTCGCCAAGAGTCCTGTAATTCTTCTGCTCCCCAACCCCTGGCTGTATACGAATTCGCCTCTTGGTTTTGGCCCTCACCAGTTTGCTTCTTCTGTTTGGCTCGATTGTCGCTTAGACAAATGACTGCGCCTGGTGAGACTTTATTGGGATGTGCGTGTAAAATGTTTGCAATTCACACATTGCTTCCGAGGAGCCAAAGGAGTTGTCGGCATTGGTGGGTAGTTAGTCACCGCTCGGTTCGCCCATCATGCGTGTGTTCTGTGGGGCTGATTATTATGTTTATATCGTGCTCGTACTCACATTTGTGTTTGGATTATTTTTTCATGAAGTAATTTTCGTGTGCAAATTAGTTTATAGGATTTTTTTTTCTTAGTTCAAACTTGTTTTCCCACATCGGTTCGGTAATTTTTTTCTGGTTCTCCCCATCTGAACGCATACCTATGCTCATTTTTTACATGTCCTTTTGGCCTGTCATGGTTTCTTGAAGCATTGCGTGTGCCTCCCTCCTCCTTGGAATGCCTGATAGTTTGCTTCTTTGAAAGTTTGTAACGAACTGCTTCGAAGGATATTGGATATGCGTTCCTATTTTCAATTCACATGTGGCAAATTCATATGCGTGTTTGCTGAAGCTACGGACGCATGGACAGACGTAGTACATATAAAGTAAGCAGGAAAAAATGAAATTTATTATTTTTCCTGACATTTACGTTAAGTTTTAACTTTATTTTATCTAGAAAGTTCTACTAAAAGGTGTACAAATAGCTGCCAACGACAGATGGATTAGGAGAGAAGGTGGTAGGTTTCCGTTAGGCAGCAAGCATTGCCTGGTTGTTTGCCGGAGGAGTTTTCTTAGATACCGCAATTTCCAATGAATTTAATCTTTAGAAGGAGATCGAACCTAGTCATGCGGGCAAATCAGGAATTGTACAGTACTGCTGAGACCTCCGACTCTCATAAGCTGAGACCTCGGAGTCTCAGTAGCTGAAACCTCGGAGTCTCAGTAGCTGAGACCTCGGAGTCTCAGTAGCTGAGACCTCGGAGTCTCAGTAGCTGAGACCTCGGAGTCTCAGTAGCTGAGACCTCGGAGTCTCAGTAGCTGAGACCTCGGAGTCTCAGTAGCTGAGACCTCGGAGTCTCAGTAGCTGAGACCTCGGAGTCTCAGTAGCTGAGACCTCGGAGTCTCAGTAGCTGAGACCTCGGAGTCTCAGTAGCTGAGACCTCGGAGTCTCAGTAGCTGAGACCTCGGAGTCTCAGTAGCTGAGACCTCGGAGTCTCAGTAGCTGAGACCTCGGAGTCTCAGTAGCTGAGACCTCGGAGTCACAGTAGCTGAGACCCCGGAATCTCAGTAGCTGAGACCTCAGAGTCTCAGTAGCTGAGACCTCAGGGACTCTGTAGCTGAGACCTCGGAGTCTCAGTAGCTAAGACCTCGGAGTCTCAGTAGCTGAGACCTCGGAGTCTCAGTAGCTGAGACCTCGGAGTCTCAGTAGCTGAGACCTCGGAGTCTCAGTAGCTGAGACCTCGGAGTCTCAGTAGCTGAGACCTCGGAGTCTCAGTAGCTGAGACCTCGGAGTCTCAGTAGCTGAGACCTCGGAGTCTCAGTAGCTGAGACCTCGGAGTCTCAGTAGCTGAGACCTCGGAGTCTCAGTAGCTGAGACCTCGGAGTCTCAGTAGCTGAGACCTCGGAGTTTGAGTAGCTGAGACCTCGGAGTCTCAGTAGCTGAGACCATGGGGTCTCAGTAGCTCAGACCTTGGAATCTAAGTAGCTGAGACCTTGGAGTCTTCGTAGCTGAGACCTCCAAATTTCAATCCACAATCACCTTAGTCCATTTTAAGATTTTAAATGTGTGTGACTGCTTTCAATTAATTCTTCCCTACCTTACGGCGATGTTTTTGTCGGTATGGTAATGTTTGCAATAATATTAGGATCCCTCATGTCTTCGCTAACTAACCCTAGAACAACAGGAATTTATTTCATCCGGATCAACTGATAGTTTAATGGCACGCATTGTTGCTCCTGCCGGGGTGTGTGTAAGTGTTCCCAATTTATGGGCGAATAAGTTATGTCTACGCCGGTTATGTGAGAATTAAAGCCAACCAACAAGCAGGCAGGACATCAAGGAAACGCACATTAAGCGAGTCCCTACGGAGGCCTTGCCGAATGTACAACAAATGAATGGGATGCCCTCAATTCATTGATGAAATAAATTCGTTAATAAATATTAATTGCAATTTAGCACGATGTTTAGATGGTTCTAGCCATAAATGTTAATAAATAAATATCAAAACGAAGCGAAACGAAACGTTTGTTGGCGCAATTACAAGCGTAACGAATGGAATGGTGGTCTGGCGTTAAAGGAAACAATTATTTGAGCAATTTTTTAGGCAACATATACAAGTAACACTTTTTTGGAATTTCTGTAGAAAATGTCACTTTTTTAGTCTTTTGGTAGTTTTTGTTTTATTATTTCGCCCTTTTTGTTTTCTTTTTTTTTTGTATAAATTTATTTTTTGTATTCTTTTGTATGGAAACAAAAAAATAAGGAAATCACCCGCTGGTCTACTTGAGTCAATTTCCTTTGTTAAGGAAACGTATTTCACAGTTTCTTTTACGTCCTTTTCTCTGTCTTCCGTTCTTGGCAGTCGTCTTTGATGCTGGTATCTTCATTTTTAGACCATCTTAAGGTTCTCTAAATGTTTGTGTGAGCGTACTTGACAACGTCATCAATTTATCAAGGACATTTTGTGTGTGTGTGCGTATGATCCTTGGCGCTTTTATGTAAAAAAATATAAAAAAAATCTATTAAAAAAACCTTTGAAAAGTCTTTGAAATTCAAATGTTTGATGGCGGGCTTGAGGTCAATAATTGCATATAAATTTTGTAAGTTTAATCCGGGAAAATCCCTCGGCCCCTTTGGCCACTTTCACTGCCAGTCATCTACCAACAGGATAGACATTGTTGTCCTTATTGTAGAGTTTAATTAAAAGTCGTTTCTCTTGTTGTCCTGTAACAATAATGATGTTGCACATTCTCCAACAACATGGCACGCATAAATTAAAAAGGAGTTTTGTCATTTTGGGGTTGTTTGAAAGGACATTTTATGGTTTGGAATACAAAGCGAAAGCGTTTTATGTTTAATGCGGCACAGTTGAATCTTGCGTACCCTTCAAAGTAAAGGGAAATTTACAAAGAAGGATAAACTACTTCTTAGAACACACTTCAAGGGAGAAAAATATATTGAAGAATGAAAGGAAGAATGGAAAAAAACACCTGGAAAATTGATACAAAATGACTCGGCAAATATTGATCACCAATGTTAAAATCAAATATTCCTTCATAACATAAAAGTAATAAGACTTAATTGCCAGTAGCTGAGACCTTAAAGTCTCAGTAGCTTAGAAGCTCAGTAGCTGAGACCTTAAAGTCTGAGTAGCTGAGACCTCAAAGTCTCAGTAGCTGAGACCTTAAAGTCTCAGTAGCTGAGACCTCAAAGTCTCAGTTGCTAAGACCTTAAAGTCTCAATAGCTAAGATCTTAAAGTCTCAGTAGCTGAGACCTTAAAGTCTCAGTAGCTGGGACCTTAAAGTCTCAGTAGCTGAGATCTTCGAGTCTAAGCAGCTGAGACCTTAAAGTCTCAGTAGCTGAGACCTCAAAGTCTCAGTAGCTGAGACCTCAAAGTCTCAGTAGCTGAGACCTCAAAGTCTCAGTAGCTGAGACCTCAAAGTCTCAGTAGCTGAGACCTCAAAGTCTCAGTAGCTGAGACCTCAAAGTCTCAGTAGCTGAGACCTCAAAGTCTCGGTAGCTGAGACCTCAAAGTCTCAGTAGCTGAGACCTCAAAGTCTCAGTAGCTGAGACCTCAAAGTCTCAGTAGCTCAGACCTCAAAGTCTCAGTAGCTGAGACCTTAAAGTCTCAGTAGCTAAGACCTTTAGAGTCTCAGTAGCTGAGACCTTTAGAGTCTCAGTAGCTGAGACCTTTAGAGTTTCAGTAGCTGCGACCTTTAGAGTCTCAGTAGCTGCGACCTTTAGAGTCTCAGTAGCTGAGACCTTTAGAGTCTCAGTAGCTGAGACCTTTAGAGTCTCAGTAGCTGAGACCTTTAGAGTCTCAGTAGCTAAGACCTTTAGAGTCTCAGTAGCTGAGACCTTTAGAGTCTCAGTAGCTGAGATCTTTAGAGTCTCAGTAGCTGAGATCTTTAGAGTCTCAGTAGCTGAGACCTTTAGAGTCTCAGTAGCTGAGACCTTTAGAGTCTCAGTAGCTGAGACCTTTAGAGTCTCAGTAGCTGACACCTTTAGAGTCTCAGTAGCTGAGACCTTTAGAGTCTCAGTAGCTGAGACCTTTAGAGTCTCAATAGCTGAGACCTTAGCTTGGGGTCCCGGACACACAATGAAGTAAAACAAAAAAAACTTTACATAACCTGGCAAATGTAGGCTTATCTTAGAATGCTGATTGGTCACCTAGAACTCCGATCTGCAACATTTATTGTAAGTTACCAGGTCCCGATGGTGCTTAGATCTAAAGCATAAAATCAAATCAAGGATTGGAAATTAGGTGCTCACCAAAATGATATCCCATTGCATTGCGCGCAGTGTGTGCCGTAGGATCATCTTGCTGAAATCTAATATTGGCGGCAGCACGAGTTTTGATGTGGGGGCCACTAAAAGTCCGTTATCATGGTGCAGCCTTTGATCCTATTTTTAAATCGTTGAATTGTGTAGATTAAACGAATATTCGAGAATATTTCTTCAGGTTCCTCAATTCAAATGCGACAATATTAATGATGCTTCATTGAGTTTAGTATATCTGCTTTGACCTGTTTTAGAGCCCATTGGAAAAGTGTCAGCCTCTCCATCTAGTCACCAGCCACATGTGATCTGTAAAAGACAAATAAAAAATGTTTAGTACTTCTTTTAGTTTGCCATCAAGCCACTGGCTAAATGTATAAGCCCGCCCAGTAAAAGGTAGACCGCATTAAAAACATTAAACCTTTCGACGTTTAAGTTTTATGAATTTTAAAAACCTCGAGGACTTTAACTTTGTCTTCTCATATTAAGGCAAAAAATCTCACCAAAGGAAGCCCAATCACTTTTGGTAGATGAGTAGGAATGCCAGTTACTAAGAGTTTCGCTATTGTCCTTTGTTCTCTAAGTAAATGCAAGTAATAAATTTTGCAAAAAGGATTTCAAAGCATTAAGTGTGATTGTATGCAAAACTGTAGCCAAAATCTTCAAATAGAAAAGCTTGACAAGAGTTGAAATTCGCAAC